>CM037853.1:117470595-118968095 GCA_021234595.1 Delia radicum
TTTGAGCAGTGGATGATACAGAGTATAAAATATGCCAATGTGATTTGTAGGGGAGAATTGGAATTACAAAAATATTACCGATTATAGGGTAGAAGTGGGAGGTTTCGCCACTGAGGCACATATGACACATCAGATTTTCTCTGTATTTAAAGAGTTATTCAAATTTGTCTTTCCATAATTTGTGCAGTTATTGATCATCTTTTACAAAATTTTACACCTGCACTTCATACGTGGTCGAGGATAGACATGTTTTTGCGTTTTCGTGTTGCAAAAAAATAATATAATGTTAGTATATTTGGAATAACTTTTTAATTTCCAGTATTAAAACAAAATACCCCTTTAAGATGTCCTAGAGTTGATATTAATTTACAACACTAACAAGGGATGTATATCGAACCAAACTCGCAGATTTTAATAAACTTTGCATATGTTGCAAAAGAACGAAAAAAAGGGACACGTATTTTTTTAGTTTAGCTGCCCAAACTTACATTAAATGGTTAAAAAGTTGGGTTAAAAATTCGTTTGTTTTTGTATGAAAACTTGTTTTTGATTTACGAAAAGTAGATTTATTTGTACGCACGATTAAAGTACTCCAGAAAACGAAAATTTTTTATACCGATATTGCCTTTAGAGTGGACCCAGAGTTGCCACATTTTGAAATTATTTGAAATATAGGGGAAAAAGGCTCTTGGGGAAAGTCGCATAAAAACCGAACGGCTCCGAATATATGAAAAAGCTCAGACACCACGACTAAATTCAATGTGCATTACTATGCATTATGTTAAGCTTAATACAACTAAAATTTATTAATAAAACACCAGGTTAATTGTTACTCAAAACACATTTTTTATAAAAACAAAAATAATTCTAAATCTTAAGACTTAATTTGTACACCAGTAAATGTGTCTTAGAAAAAAACCTTTTAATTTATCCTTAGTCACTTCTAATACAACCAAATAAACCGAAGAAAGGCTAAAACGGGGGTAACTTAAACTTGACCCAAATTTGTAACATGAGATGGCGCAGCTTTAAAAAGACGGGTCCCTTAAATTTGTATTCTTTACAATATATCCGAGTGCATTTGGCATTAGAAATCAGCTTATCTATACCACAGACAGTGATTGCACAGAAAATTTCATATAGACGCAATCGAACAAATAACACCATAACAAATATTACATTATTCAAAAATTCAAAAAAACGGCGCTACGAAATAACCCCCAATGAAATAACCCCCAACGGCCAAAAATGAAATAACCCCCAAAAAAATTGTGTAAAATTGTTTGGGGGTTTTTTCATTTTTTTTTGGGGATTATTTCATCTTACGGTTTGGAGATTATTTCATTATGAAGCAACCCCCAATGAAAAAAGGCCAAAATTTAAATTCTTTGGAGATTACTTCATATGCAATTATTTTGGGGTTATTTCATATTTTTTGGGGGATATTTCATTTTGCTAAAAGTGAAATTTTTTAATATTTGTTAGTTTTTCTGCGTGGCGGCCTGCGGCCGCTCTTAGGGGTTTTCTCCTCTATGGGACGCGGCAGGTGGCTTCGCTGAATAAAGTTTCCCTGCGTGCGTCACACTAGGGAAGATAATGAGACGCGCGCAGGAAAACTGTATGGATGAGAAAACCCCTAAGATCGGCCGCAGGCCGCCACGCAGAAAAACTGAACAGTGTAACAAAAGAATCAAAAATATGAAAACAAAAAATAAAAAAAATTTGGGACATATTTCATTTCTTTGGAGCTTATTTCATTGGGGGTTATTTTTAATTTCTTCCTTTGGGAGTTACTTCATTACGAAACAACCCCCAAATTTTGGGTGTTATTTCATTTTCACCTTTGGGGAATATTTCATTTCTTTTGGGTATTATTTCATTTTTTTTTTTGTTGGGACTTATTTCATTTTTTTTTGGGATTTATTTCATTGGGGGTTATTTAATTTTGTCGTTTGGGTGTTATTTCGTAGCGCCAAAAAAAACAGGGTCACTGACGAAGGTTCAATACCAGAAACTGCGCAGTCTGATTCAGAAAAAAATGGAAAATTTGCAATGTAGTTATGATTTTTAGAAAATATACTCATTCTTCTCTACCACGCCTTTCACAATTAAATTAAAAAAATTTCATATTAATTATAGTATTAATTACAATTGTCTGAAAAAGACGTTAAAATTCAAACATATGCAAAGTTCATTATGATCTGCAGGTCCGGGTCATGATACCTCCCTTGAAAGACGATTTTTTTAAATTTTTTTCTAAAAAATATAAAATTGTGTAAGCTGCTATTCATGGGGTAGTTTCGTTAGCAAAAATTCGTTAATCTTTAAAGACGGATATGTAATATTAATTCTTGATGTGTTGCACCGGTCAGACATAATATTCGTTCAACAATTTCGAAGAAAATAAACATTTAAATTTTTTTTTTTTCTGTTGTTATCAATATTTATGTTTATTTAAAATAAAATATTGTTTTTTTACCAGAACCCTTATAGCTGAAATTTGTGCAACATCAACTTATCATATTTAACCCTTAGTTAGGCAGTTTAGCTGATTTGAGTTAAATTGGAAATCTTAAATAAAAATAAATATTAGGAATAAAGTAATTTTATGTTTTAAACATACAAATTAAAGTTTAGGTGTGTAAAATTTTGGATAAAAACGACTTTTTCTCAAAAAAAAATGTTTTTGGTTGAGAATTTACAGCGCTTTAAAAAAAAGTGTGGAATGCTCCTCCTTCTACCATAGATCTCTATCTAGTCCGATTTATCTCTTAGGTAGGTAAAAAATAATTCTTTAATACATGCACAACAATGATTGTTTCTGACAAGTGAAATGAGTGGCAAGAAGGGAAACTATCAAGGCGATATTTTGTTGAATAAACTTTTGTGGAATACTCTCAAAAAAAGTTTAATTTTGCAAAACAGTTTTCAATCTCACTTTACTATTATTATACAAATTTTAAGTATAAAGTTATTGTTTAGTAAAATTTTCTCGTATACTTATTTTTAAAATTACAAAATTGTTTACTAATATTTGTTGTAAATTAATCTAATTTAATTTAATTTAATTTAATTAACAATTAAACACCGATTTGCTAAAATTAAAAAAAAAAATGATATAGAAAAATCTAAAACTTTATTTATGAACTTAAATGTTACCTACACGCAATGAAAAAAGTTTAATCACATTCCTGAAAGTGGTCAATTAATAAATTTTAAAACAAAAGCTCAATAGATTATTTGTTAGGACAGTATCCTAATAAAGAAATATAGAGTATGGCCTCGAACTTGAATAATTTTCATTTTCATTGCACACTCAGCAAAAAATAGTGCTTCCAAGAAGCGCTTGTGGAAGGCCTTCTTTGAACCCGAAGCGCTTGCGGAAGGCCTTTCAGAAGGCATGATTTTTGTTCGCGATGTCCCACTTGGTAGGTCTCTTTTAAGCAGGTGAACAAATCGATTTTTGAACACGGAGACACCTTCATTGTAAGGCCCACAATATTAATCAAATTTATCTAAACCACTTTTGTACCGAATATAACAATATAACAATTTAGTAATTTAAATTTTATAAAAATAAAATGATTTAGATATTTTAATTAATTTTTAATATAAAACAAAAAGTCTACTCAATATAGTATAGTTTTGTTAAGATTTTTTTAAAATTTTTTAAAAAAAGCTTTAATATTTTAAAATAAGAACTAAAAAACTTTACTAAAGCTGGTTTTTATTAAAATTTTAATGTCAGGTTTGCAATATGGCAATTATAAAAGATGGACAAAATCAAAAATATTTTTCAAAAAAAAAAATTAAAAATTGCATTTTGCATTGCATTTTGCAAAATTTGGTTAAAAAATGTTTAGCGTGTCTATGACGTGCCTTTAATGAGTTAAACGAATTTCTTTGCATATTAGAACCTTGAATGTTCTTTGAAAGCATTAAAAAAAACCATTAAGTTTTATGAAAAAAATTGACAAAAAATTTAAATAAATTAAATCGATTTATTTATACTTTATTGCTTCATTGTATGCATTCTTCATTGTATGCATTCTTTATTGCTTCATTGTATGCATACTTTATTGCTTCAAGGAAGGCATTTTTGGAAGCACTACAGAATGCCTTAAATAATTGCTTTGACGGTGAAGCGCTATTTTGGAAGAATATAAAGGCAGCAACTGCTTACAAAGGTCGAAAAAATATAATTTTTATTGAATTTTTATCGTTGATCTATACATTTATGTGTGAGATTTTATTTGTTCGGTTTTAGATCATGACAAATTTTTCTCTAAATTAACAGAAAAATTATAATTTTTATATGATAATTTACTTTGACTATTAGAAAAAAACACAGAAAAAGTTATTAGACACTAGCATGAATGGAATGCATTTTCTGACCCACTACGGTCTTCATCAACATTCTTCGTGCCATTTTAGTGTTAATCGTAAATATCATCTATTTAACTCACATGTTAAACCACTCACCAGGTACAGTGTAAAAATCGTTTAATGTATATGCTCGACATATGTGTTAATGAAAAATCTTTAATGTTTGTTGATATGCTTTGCTAATGTAGAAGGATAGTATATGATGACATTAGAGAAAAGAACTGCCATTTAAAGTTTTAACTGAAAGTTAAACTGGCAACTATGATAATGACTAGAGAAAAAACAAACACTCTATAAATAGAAATCGTTCGTGGTAAATTTCATTCTAACTCAACACACAGAGTAATGTGGGATTTAAAGTTACCCAATTTCTTTAACATGTGAGTTAAATAGATGATATTTACGATTAACACTAAAATGGCACGAAGAATGTTGATGAAGACCGTAGTGGGTCAGAAAATGCATTCCATTCATGCTAGTGTCTAATAACTTTTTCTGTGTTTTTTTCTAATAGTCAAAGTAAATTATCATATAAAAATTATAATTTTTCTGTTAATTTAGAGAAAAATTTGTCATGATCTAAAACCGAACAAATAAAATCTCACACATAAATGTATAGATCAACGATAAAAATTCACTATTAAACCACTCACCAGGTACAGTGTAAAAATCGTTTAATGTATATGCTCGACATATGTGTTAATGAAAAATCTTTAATGTTTGTTGATATGCTTTGCTAATGTAGAAGGATAGTATATGATGACATTAGAGAAAAGAACTGCCATTTAAAGTTTTAACTGAAAGTTAAACTGGCAACTATGATAATGACTAGAGAAAAAACAAACACTCTATAAATAGAAATCGTTCGTGGTAAATTTCATTCTAACTCAACACACAGAGTAATGTGGGATTTAAAGTTACCCAATTTCTTTAACATGTGAGTTAAATAGATGATATTTACGATTAACACTAAAATGGCACGAAGAATGTTGATGAAGACCGTAGTGGGTCAGAAAATGCATTCCATTCATGCTAGTGTCTAATAACTTTTTCTGTGTTTTTTTCTAATAGTCAAAGTAAATTATCATATAAAAATTATAATTTTTCTGTTAATTTAGAGAAAAATTTGTCATGATCTAAAACCGAACAAATAAAATCTCACACATAAATGTATAGATCAACGATAAAAATTCACTATTAAACCACTCACCAGGTACAGTGTAAAAATCGTTTAATGTATATGCTCGACATATGTGTTAATGAAAAATCTTTAATGTTTGTTGATATGCTTTGCTAATGTAGAAGGATAGTATATGATGACATTAGAGAAAAGAACTGCCATTTAAAGTTTTAACTGAAAGTTAAACTGGCAACTATGATAATGACTAGAGAAAAAACAAACACTCTATAAATAGAAATCGTTCGTGGTAAATTTCATTCTAACTCAACACACAGAGTAATGTGGGATTTAAAGTTACCCAATTTCTTTAACATGTGAGTTAAATAGATGATATTTACGATTAACACTAAATGGCACGAAGAATGTTGATGAAGACCGTAGTGGGTCAGAAAATGCATTCCATTCATGCTAGTGTCTAATAACTTTTTCTGTGTTTTTTTCTAATAGTCAAAGTAAATTATCATATAAAAATTATAATTTTTCTGTTAATTTAGAGAAAAATTTGTCATGATCTAAAACCGAACAAATAAAATCTCACACATAAATGTATAGATCAACGATAAAAATTCACTATTAAACCACTCACCAGGTACAGTGTAAAAATCGTTTAATGTATATGCTCGACATATGTGTTAATGAAAAATCTTTAATGTTTGTTGATATGCTTTGCTAATGTAGAAGGATAGTATATGATGACATTAGAGAAAAGAACTGCCATTTAAAGTTTTAACTGAAAGTTAAACTGGCAACTATGATAATGACTAGAGAAAAAACAAACACTCTATAAATAGAAATCGTTCGTGGTAAATTTCATTCTAACTCAACACACAGAGTAATGTGGGATTTAAAGTTACCCAATTTCTTTAACATGTGAGTTAAATAGATGATATTTACGATTAACACTAAAATGGCACGAAGAATGTTGATGAAGACCGTAGTGGGTCAGAAAATGCATTCCATTCATGCTAGTGTCTAATAACTTTTTCTGTGTTTTTTTTTTCTAATAGTCAAAGTAAATTATCATATAAAAATTATAATTTTTCTGTTAATTTAGAGAAAAATTTGTCATGATCTAAAACCGAACAAATAAAATCTCACACATAAATGTATAGATCAACGATAAAAATTCACTATTAAACCACTCACCAGGTACAGTGTAAAAATCGTTTAATGTATATGCTCGACATATGTGTTAATGAAAAATCTTTAATGTTTGTTGATATGCTTTGCTAATGTAGAAGGATAGTATATGATGACATTAGAGAAAAGAACTGCCATTTAAAGTTTTAACTGAAAGTTAAACTGGCAACTATGATAATGACTAGAGAAAAAACAAACACTCTATAAATAGAAATCGTTCGTGGTAAATTTCATTCTAACTCAACACACAGAGTAATGTGGGATTTAAAGTTACCCAATTTCTTTAACATGTGAGTTAAATAGATGATATTTACGATTAACACTAAAATGGCACGAAGAATGTTGATGAAGACCGTAGTGGGTCAGAAAATGCATTCCATTCATGCTAGTGTCTAATAACTTTTTCTGTGTTTTTTTCTAATAGTCAAAGTAAATTATCATATAAAAATTATAATTTTTCTGTTAATTTAGAGAAAAATTTGTCATGATCTAAAACCGAACAAATAAAATCTCACACATAAATGTATAGATCAACGATAAAAATTCACTATTAAACCACTCACCAGGTACAGTGTAAAAATCGTTTAATGTATATGCTCGACATATGTGTTAATGAAAAATCTTTAATGTTTGTTGATATGCTTTGCTAATGTAGAAGGATAGTATATGATGACATTAGAGAAAAGAACTGCCATTTAAAGTTTTAACTGAAAGTTAAACTGGCAACTATGATAATGACTAGAGAAAAAACAAACACTCTATAAATAGAAATCGTTCGTGGTAAATTTCATTCTAACTCAACACACAGAGTAATGTGGGATTTAAAGTTACCCAATTTCTTTAACATGTGAGTTAAATAGATGATATTTACGATTAACACTAAAATGGCACGAAGAATGTTGATGAAGACCGTAGTGGGTCAGAAAATGCATTCCATTCATGCTAGTGTCTAATAACTTTTTCTGTGTTTTTTTTCTAATAAACAAAGTAAATTATCATATAAAAATTATAATTTTTCTGTTAATTTAGAGAAAAATTTGTCATGATCTAAAACCGAACAAATAAAATCTCACACATAAATGTATAGATCAACGATAAAAATTCACTATTAAACCACTCACCAGGTACAGTGTAAAAATCGTTTAATGTATATGCTCGACATATGTGTTAATGAAAAATCTTTAATGTTTGTTGATATGCTTTGCTAATGTAGAAGGATAGTATATGATGACATTAGAGAAAAGAACTGCCATTTAAAGTTTTAACTGAAAGTTAAACTGGCAACTATGATAATGACTAGAGAAAAAACAAACACTCTATAAATAGAAATCGTTCGTGGTAAATTTCATTCTAACTCAACACACAGAGTAATGTGGGATTTAAAGTTACCCAATTTCTTTAACATGTGAGTTAAATAGATGATATTTACGATTAACACTAAAATGGCACGAAGAATGTTGATGAAGACCGTAGTGGGTCAGAAAATGCATTCCATTCATGCTAGTGTCTAATAACTTTTTCTGTGTTTTTTTTTCTAATAGTCAAAGTAAATTATCATATAAAAATTATAATTTTTCTGTTAATTTAGAGAAAAATTTGTCATGATCTAAAACCGAACAAATAAAATCTCACACATAAATGTATAGATCAACGATAAAAATTCACTATTAAACCACTCACCAGGTACAGTGTAAAAATCGTTTAATGTATATGCTCGACATATGTGTTAATGAAAAATCTTTAATGTTTGTTGATATGCTTTGCTAATGTAGAAGGATAGTATATGATGACATTAGAGAAAAGAACTGCCATTTAAAGTTTTAACTGAAAGTTAAACTGGCAACTATGATAATGACTAGAG
Source organism: Delia radicum (assembly GCA_021234595.1). Classification (NCBI taxonomy): domain Eukaryota; kingdom Metazoa; phylum Arthropoda; class Insecta; order Diptera; family Anthomyiidae; genus Delia; species Delia radicum. The sequence continues at coordinate 117,479,163 of CM037853.1, forward strand.
AAAAAACAAACACTCTATAAATAGAAATCGTTCGTGGTAAATTTCATTCTAACTCAACACACAGAGTAATGTGGGATTTAAAGTTACCCAATTTCTTTAACATGTGAGTTAAATAGATGATATTTACGATTAACACTAAAATGGCACGAAGAATGTTGATGAAGACCGTAGTGGGTCAGAAAATGCATTCCATTCATGCTAGTGTCTAATAACTTTTTCTGTGTTTTTTTTCTAATAGTCAAAGTAAATTATCATATAAAAATTATAATTTTTCTGTTAATTTAGAGAAAAATTTGTCATGATCTAAAACCGAACAAATAAAATCTCACACATAAATGTATAGATCAACGATAAAAATTCACTATTAAACCACTCACCAGGTACAGTGTAAAAATCGTTTAATGTATATGCTCGACATATGTGTTAATGAAAAATCTTTAATGTTTGTTGATATGCTTTGCTAATGTAGAAGGATAGTATATGATGACATTAGAGAAAAGAACTGCCATTTAAAGTTTTAACTGAAAGTTAAACTGGCAACTATGATAATGACTAGAGAAAAAACAAACACTCTATAAATAGAAATCGTTCGTGGTAAATTTCATTCTAACTCAACACACAGAGTAATGTGGGATTTAAAGTTACCCAATTTCTTTAACATGTGAGTTAAATAGATGATATTTACGATTAACACTAAAATGGCACGAAGAATGTTGATGAAGACCGTAGTGGGTCAGAAAATGCATTCCATTCATGCTAGTGTCTAATAACTTTTTCTGTGTTTTTTTCTAATAGTCAAAGTAAATTATCATATAAAAATTATAATTTTTCTGTTAATTTAGAGAAAAATTTGTCATGATCTAAAACCGAACAAATAAAATCTCACACATAAATGTATAGATCAACGATAAAAATTCACTATTAAACCACTCACCAGGTACAGTGTAAAAATCGTTTAATGTATATGCTCGACATATGTGTTAATGAAAAATCTTTAATGTTTGTTGATATGCTTTGCTAATGTAGAAGGATAGTATATGATGACATTAGAGAAAAGAACTGCCATTTAAAGTTTTAACTGAAAGTTAAACTGGCAACTATGATAATGACTAGAGAAAAAACAAACACTCTATAAATAGAAATCGTTCGTGGTAAATTTCATTCTAACTCAACACACAGAGTAATGTGGGATTTAAAGTTACCCAATTTCTTTAACATGTGAGTTAAATAGATGATATTTACGATTAACACTAAAATGGCACGAAGAATGTTGATGAAGACCGTAGTGGGTCAGAAAATGCATTCCATTCATGCTAGTGTCTAATAACTTTTTCTGTGTTTTTTTTTCTAATAGTCAAAGTAAATTATCATATAAAAATTATAATTTTTCTGTTAATTTAGAGAAAAATTTGTCATGATCTAAAACCGAACAAATAAAATCTCACACATAAATGTATAGATCAACGATAAAAATTCACTATTAAACCACTCACCAGGTACAGTGTAAAAATCGTTTAATGTATATGCTCGACATATGTGTTAATGAAAAATCTTTAATGTTTGTTGATATGCTTTGCTAATGTAGAAGGATAGTATATGATGACATTAGAGAAAAGAACTGCCATTTAAAGTTTTAACTGAAAGTTAAACTGGCAACTATGATAATGACTAGAGAAAAAACAAACACTCTATAAATAGAAATCGTTCGTGGTAAATTTCATTCTAACTCAACACACAGAGTAATGTGGGATTTAAAGTTACCCAATTTCTTTAACATGTGAGTTAAATAGATGATATTTACGATTAACACTAAAATGGCACGAAGAATGTTGATGAAGACCGTAGTGGGTCAGAAAATGCATTCCATTCATGCTAGTGTCTAATAACTTTTTCTGTGTTTTTTTCTAATAGTCAAAGTAAATTATCATATAAAAATTATAATTTTTCTGTTAATTTAGAGAAAAATTTGTCATGATCTAAAACCGAACAAATAAAATCTCACACATAAATGTATAGATCAACGATAAAAATTCACTATTAAACCACTCACCAGGTACAGTGTAAAAATCGTTTAATGTATATGCTCGACATATGTGTTAATGAAAAATCTTTAATGTTTGTTGATATGCTTTGCTAATGTAGAAGGATAGTATATGATGACATTAGAGAAAAGAACTGCCATTTAAAGTTTTAACTGAAAGTTAAACTGGCAACTATGATAATGACTAGAGAAAAAACAAACACTCTATAAATAGAAATCGTTCGTGGTAAATTTCATTCTAACTCAACACACAGAGTAATGTGGGATTTAAAGTTACCCAATTTCTTTAACATGTGAGTTAAATAGATGATATTTACGATTAACACTAAAATGGCACGAAGAATGTTGATGAAGACCGTAGTGGGTCAGAAAATGCATTCCATTCATGCTAGTGTCTAATAACTTTTTCTGTGTTTTTTTTTCTAATAACAAAGTAAATTATCATATAAAAATTATAATTTTTCTGTTAATTTAGAGAAAAATTTGTCATGATCTAAAACCGAACAAATAAAATCTCACACATAAATGTATAGATCAACGATAAAAATTCACTATTAAACCACTCACCAGGTACAGTGTAAAAATCGTTTAATGTATATGCTCGACATATGTGTTAATGAAAAATCTTTAATGTTTGTTGATATGCTTTGCTAATGTAGAAGGATAGTATATGATGACATTAGAGAAAAGAACTGCCATTTAAAGTTTTAACTGAAAGTTAAACTGGCAACTATGATAATGACTAGAGAAAAAACAAACACTCTATAAATAGAAATCGTTCGTGGTAAATTTCATTCTAACTCAACACACAGAGTAATGTGGGATTTAAAGTTACCCAATTTCTTTAACATGTGAGTTAAATAGATGATATTTACGATTAACACTAAAATGGCACGAAGAATGTTGATGAAGACCGTAGTGGGTCAGAAAATGCATTCCATTCATGCTAGTGTCTAATAACTTTTTCTGTGTTTTTTTTTTCTAATAGTCAAAGTAAATTATCATATAAAAATTATAATTTTTCTGTTAATTTAGAGAAAAATTTGTCATGATCTAAAACCGAACAAATAAAATCTCACACATAAATGTATAGATCAACGATAAAAATTCACTATTAAACCACTCACCAGGTACAGTGTAAAAATCGTTTAATGTATATGCTCGACATATGTGTTAATGAAAAATCTTTAATGTTTGTTGATATGCTTTGCTAATGTAGAAGGATAGTATATGATGACATTAGAGAAAAGAACTGCCATTTAAAGTTTTAACTGAAAGTTAAACTGGCAACTATGATAATGACTAGAGAAAAAACAAACACTCTATAAATAGAAATCGTTCGTGGTAAATTTCATTCTAACTCAACACACAGAGTAATGTGGGATTTAAAGTTACCCAATTTCTTTAACATGTGAGTTAAATAGATGATATTTACGATTAACACTAAAATGGCACGAAGAATGTTGATGAAGACCGTAGTGGGTCAGAAAATGCATTCCATTCATGCTAGTGTCTAATAACTTTTTCTGTGTTTTTTTTCTAATAGTCAAAGTAAATTATCATATAAAAATTATAATTTTTCTGTTAATTTAGAGAAAAATTTGTCATGATCTAAAACCGAACAAATAAAATCTCACACATAATTTTTATTTTTAATAAAAATTATATCAAACTTGAAAAAAAAAAATAATTTTGAACTAATGTTTAACAAATTTACGCTGCTACGAAAATTGTCTGATAAACACATTTATAACAGAGAGTTTAAGTAAAAAGACTGATGTAGATGTTGCAGCATGTAAGGTCAAAATAGAAAAAAAAAAAATAAAAGATACAAACAAACTCAATCATTATAAGACTTACACAAAATGCAAGTGAAATTGATGTCTTTTATTAAATTGTTCTTTTGTATACTACACATTAGGGGATTCAAATTACTTGGGTTTGGTTTGGTTTTGTTCGAGTAAACGAGTAACTCGATTTTTAGGTTTTAGTAACTCGTATAATTTCAATAGTTTTATATTAATAATTGTTCCTTAAAAATTTATAATAAAACACAAACTAAATACAAAATTAGGAATTTCGAAATGTATTTTTTATCAAAATTTAAATTTTTAATTTAAAATTAAAAATATCTTCGAAAACAATATACAGTTGAGGTGATTTATTTACTTTATTTTCTTTTTTCTATTTTCTTTCGTTTTTAAAAAGTTCGACTGTAGTAAAACATAAGAGATATAGCTTTTAACATTTTTGGCAAATATCAAAAATAATATGGCATAACAGTCCAAGCCTTGGAAAAATATGAAGTAAAAATCACACAAATTGCATACATTTTCAATTCAATTTTGGCTAGCCTGCAAGTAGTGCTATGTATTATTTTGATTTTTGTATTGTACCATTTTGCGCACCGCTCTGTAACAGAGATTATAGCCGGATTTCTTTTAATGCCGTTTTTTAGTATGTAGTGAATCATTAAGGCATATGATGTCAATAAAATATGTTACAAGCAGTGGCGTACCCAGGGGGGGGCCCTGGGGGCCAAAGCCCCCCCGAAATATTTTCGATTTTATATTTTATTTTTGTTTTGGTTAGTATGTAATAAATGAATTTATAATATTTTTTTGAGACTATAATTTTTCAAACTAATGATATATTATCTGAAATTGATCTATGGAAACACTACCATAAAGACCATCAAATCCGCTAGATGCTATTCAAGATTGCAACAAGGAACTTTTTCCAAACGTTTACATGTTTTTACATTTACTGATAGTAATTCCTGTTACAACTGCATCCGCGGAGAGAAGTTTTTCCACCCTAAAAAGAGTGAAAACATATTTAAGGAATTCTATGGGTGAAGCTAGACTTGGTGCTCTAGCTCTTGCATCAGTGTATCGAGAAAAGCAGGGACCGAAAATAATAGTTATTTCCAAATTTTTAAACAAAAAAAGCAATTAGAAGTAAATGTCGGAAAACTGTTTCAAGCATACCATTTTGATCCTTATGAACTAGTCTATAATAAAATGCATTGCTTTTTAAAATTTTGATTTTTATTTTTTTTAGCAAAAATAAAAGTTTTTTTTTTGATTTTTATTTTTTTGAGCAAAAATAAAAAATATGTTTTGATTTTTATTTTTTCGAACAAAAATAAAAGTTATTTTTTGATTTTTATTTTTTCGAGCAAAAATAAAAGTTATTTTTGATTTTTATTTTTTCGGGCAAAAATAAAAGTTATATTTTGATTTTTATTTTTCGAGCAAAAATAAAAGTTATTTTTTGATTTTTATTTTTTCGAGAGCAAAAATAAAAGTAATTTTTTGATTTTTGTTTTTTCGGGCAAAATAAAAGTTATTTTTGGATTTTATTTTTTCGAGCAAAAATAAAAGTTATTTTTTGATTTTTATTTTTTCGGGCAAAAGTTATTATTTGATTTTTATGTTTTCGAGCAAAAATAAAAGTTATTTTTGATAAGTTTGTTATAATTTTTATTAAAAATAAAAATTATGTTTTTTTCGACCTTTAATTGTGCAATGAAAATGAAAATTATTCAAGTTCGAGGCCATATACTCTATATTTCTTCATTAGGATATTGTCCTAACAAATAATCTATAGAGTTTTTTGTTTTCAAATTTATTATTTGACCCTTTCAGGAATGTGTTGATAGATCTATTTCGGGAATTTTCTAGGTTCCCATCATCAGAACACGTTTTGAAAGCGGTAACAATCCCATGCCAAACCTCAAGCATTCATATGAACTAGTTTACTCACTACATGAGAACTAATATACATATGAGTTTGAAATTAAAGATTATAACCATTGATCAAAAAATAAATTGAAAACTTGTTTGATGTGCAAGATCCACCTCTGGTGGATATTCAATACACGTTTTTTTTTTTTTTTTTTTTTTTTTTTTTTTTTTGTTTCTCTCTCATTTTTTTATATTTTGTTAAGTTAGTTAACAAAACAGGGAAAGTAAACTAGGCGGTACTCTGCCTTTTTTCACAAGTTTGTTATAATTTTTATTAAAAGTAAAAATTATGTTTTTTCGACCTTTAATTGTGCAATGAAAATGAAAATTATTCAAGTTCGAGGCCATATACTCTATATTTCTTCATTAGGATATTGTCCTAACAAATAATCTATAGAGTTTTTTGTTTTCAAATTTATTATTTGACCCTTTCAGGAATGTGTTGATAGATCTATTTCGGGAATTTTCTAGGTTCCCATCATCAGAACACGTTTTGAAAGCGGTAACAATCCCATGCCAAACCTCAAGCATTCATATGAACTAGTTTACTCACTACATGAGAACTAATATACATATGAGTTTGAAATTAAAGATTATAACCATTGATCAAAAAATAAATTGAAAACTTGTTTGATGTGCAAGATCCACCTCTGGTGGATATTCAATACACGTTTTTTTTTTTTTTTTTTTTGTTTCTCTCTCATTTTTTTATATTTTGTTAAGTTAGTTAACAAAACAGGGAAAGTAAACTAGGCGGTACTCTGCCTTTTTTCACAAGTTTGTTATAATTTTTATTAAAAATAAAAATTATGTTTTTTCGACCTTTAATTGTGCAATGAAAATGAAAATTATTCAAGTTCGAGGCCATATACTCTATATTTCTTCATTAGGATATTGTCCTAACAAATAATCTATAGAGTTTTTTGTTTTCAAATTTATTATGTGACCCTTTCAGGAATGTGTTGATAGATCTATTTCGGGAATTTTCTAGGTTCCCATCAGCAGAACACGTTTTGAAAGCGGTAACAATCCCATGCCAAACCTCAAGCATTCATATGAACTAGTTTACTCACTACATGAGAACTAATATACATATGAGTTTGAAATTAAAGATTATAACCATTGATCAAAAAATAAATTGAAAACTTGTTTGATGTGCAAGATCCACCTCTGGTGGATATTCAATACACGTTTTTTTTTTTTTTTTTTTTTTTTTTTATTGAATATCCACCAGAGGTGGATCTTGCACATCAAACAAGTTTTCAATTTATTTTTGATCAATGGTTATAATCTTTAATTTCAAACTCATATGTATATTAGTTCTCATGTAGTGAGTAAACTAGTTCATATGAATGCTTGAGGTTTGGCATGGGATTGTTACCGCTTTCAAAACGTGTTCTGATGATGGGAACCTAGAAAATTCCCGAAATAGATCTATCAACACATTCCTGAAAGGGTCAAATAATAAATTTGAAAACAAAAAACTCTATAGATTATTTGTTAGGACAATATCCTAATGAAGAAATATAGAGTATATGGCCTCGAACTTGAATAATTTTCATTTTCATTATTTTTGATATTTATTTCAATTTCTTGAGTTGAAATTCCATAAGTTATAAATTTTTATTTTTATAACGAATAAATAACAAATAACGCAGTTATATTATATATATATAATATATAAATATATACATATAATATATAAATTTTATGGTTGCCTTTTGTAATATTTTCGAGTTTTATAATCAGTAAAACTTATTTTTATATGACGATTTTTTTGAAGAATTCTTGTTTTAAAAATGACGAATTTAATTTCCAAAAATTGGCGCACTGCTCTTACAAATAGAGATGTTTGTCTTGTAGTTAGATACTTAAAAAATGTATAATAATATATATTAATACAGTTATCACAAAAAATAACATTGCAAAATATTTGCTGTATATCTATCATCACTGAAAAATCATAATTACAAAGCTAATAACTTTTATTTTTGGTAAAAAAAAAAAATTAAAACCAAAAAATGACTTTTATACTTGCTCGAAAAAATAAAAATCAAAAAATAACTTTTATTTTTGCTCGAAAAAATAAAAACCAAAAAATAACTTTTATTTTTGCTCAAAAAAATAAAAATCAAAAAATAACTTATTTTTGCTCGAAAAAATAAAAATCAGAAAATAACTTTTATTTTTGCTCGAAAAAATAGAAATCAAAAAATAATTTTAAATTTTGCTCGAAAAAATAGAAATCAAAAAATAATTATAACTTTTGCTCGAAAAAATAAAAATCAAAAAATAACTTTTATTTTTGCTTGAAAAAATAAAAATCAAAAAATAACTTTTATCATCTGGCTTTTATGAAAAAAGGAATAATTTTTACGGTCCCTGGAGAAAAGGTTGAACCTGACATTGACATTGACACTTATGACATTGACACTTTTATGAAAAAAAATCGTTGAATTAAGTTTTAAGAGCTTTGTTAATAGTATATAAGGATCTTAATTAATATGATAGCTCACTTTAAAAATCAAAATAAAATTATTTAATTGATACATAAATTTGTTAAATATTTCAAAAAAAAACTTGTTTGTAGATATAAAAAAACTAAAAAAACAGACATGTCAAAACATTTTTGCTTCAAAATTGCTATCATAACGTCAATGGTAACTTTCCCATCCAAAACTTATTTAACAGATACAAAATATTAGTGTCCGACCGAACTCATTTTTTTCGGCCGAAGCCGAACTTCGGCCATAATATCAATGTTCGGCCGAAGCCGAAGCTGAACTTTTTGTTTTAATAAAAAAAAAAATATAAATTGTTTTTTTAGATCAATAAATTTAAACCAAAATTATATGCTTTTCAAACAAAAAAAAATTAAAAAACAAAAATTGGGCCCCCCCCCCCGAAACAAAATCCTGGGTACGCCGCTGGTTACAAGGATATAATATAAATCAGTTTTGCAACTCTCCCGAAAAATACACATAAAAAACACATTGCACTACTTGCAGGCAAGCCGACGTAATGTGATTATGTTGAATATAGATCCTAATGAACGAAAAGAGTGAACAGCCCAATTCGACCTGTATCACCAAAAACTGATTATGAATTAATTACACAGTGCAACATGAAAAAATATAAACATATACGGACACCACTACGTGATAAAAGACAAAAAAAAAGACCCGTGTCTCCCAGTTTTGCCCAAAGTCATGCACTTTTTTATGGGCCCCCAAAAATTTGGGGCCTCGGTGTCATTTTTACAAAAAAAGTGATCACTTTATCAGGCTCATATCTTGCAAACCGTTCAGAAATTTACTCTCTCTGGCAAAGTTGTAGCTCTTGTCATAAAGAACAATAATTGTGAACATATAAAATCAAAAAAAAAACTTCATCGTCAAGATCAAAATCGCAAAAACCTTTAAATAATTCGATTTTTTTTACCTTTTTTCCCCTGTACAGTAGGCATATAACTAATTTTTACGAAAAATTTGGCATACCACCACGTGGTGGCAAATATTGTACAAGTAATGAATATCACTTTTTTAGGTGATATCGGTTCAAAAACGTTCCGCGCAAAAATGGATTTCTAAAAAAAGTCAGATTTTTTTTTTAATATTTTTTAATTTTTTTAATATTTTTATTTTTAAATTTTTGTCAATTGTTATATGAAATAAGTTTTAAGTTTAAAGTATGTGATGATTTACACAATGGTAAAATGTCTTGCACAATTTTAATTGCACGCTCTGCGCAGATGTTACTTCGCTGAACTTCCTCAATAGCTGATGGTTTATTTACCCAATGTCTGAGAAAACATTCATTTGCTTTTGTGAAGCCGGCCAATGATTTCTGTAGTGTGGCGAAATTATTTTTGTTGAAAGTATGATCGGAAAACCAGATTTCGCTCCAAGCACCGCACACAAACTTACAAATAGGATATAATTGCAAACGATATTCAGGAATAAGTATAAAGGCTAAAAGTGCCAAAATAGCTCTAGAATTCCAACGGGCATTACTGAGTGCTGGTATTGCTTTAAATTTTATGTAGGGAAAACGTTCATTTTTCTCGAAGTATTTAAAAGCTTCGACCAATTCATATAAGTATTGCATGTCATTTCGCCATTTAATGCTTTTAACCTTAATACACTCTTTATTTTGTTCATACTCTTTTTTAGATCATCGTAATTTTCTATTAAATTTGGAATAAAATTGTATGAAATATTGGGCGATGAGGTTTTTCCCTCTAAAAGCTCATCCATGACATGTTTTAACATCAAATCTAGCACATGATGTTGACAACCAATATACTGTGGAGCGGGCAATGAAAAGGATTTCAAAAAATTTTGTAGGCGAGTGACAACACCATGGTGTCTGCCAGTATTCACACTGGTTGTATCGCAAATTATCATTTTAATTGATTCCAACAAGTCGAAATCACATAATAATTCTTTTATTCCGTGAAATATCGTCGACGCTTTTCCATCATTCAGAACTAGTACACCTAATTTTACTTCCCTAGAAGCATTTTTCAGTACTACGACCTGATATTCCTTCTTTCCAATTTTTTCCCGTCAAAATGCAAGCACCAGTTTTCATTTTTAAGAGTGTTTTTCAACAGTTTTTTCTTTTGTTCGGCATTTTTGGTGTAAGCTTTGTAAATTCCAGGTTGGGATGGCGACAATATCTCTATACCATATTCAGACAACTCTTTACATATTTGTGCGGCCTTTCTAGTGCTAACGTTTGCATTCATAACTAAATTAACAGCTGGTTTCATAGGCTTCTTTTTTTGTAATAGGCTGGCAGGTGGTTTGTAGGTAATATCATCATCTGATGACACCTGATCATCGTCCATTATGGTTGGAACTTTGTAATCATCATCCAACGGCACATTATCGGTTTTAGATATTGAAATAGGGAAATGCTCCGATTCGTGTGATTGTTGCTCTTCGTTGTTTGAAGTTATATCAAAAATTTTATTAAAACTATATTTATTACGGCGTTTTAAAAAGTTTTGGTACGACTTTATTAATCTTTCCACATTTCTTTTAATAGACCTTAAGGAAAGTGTTTTAAAATTGAGTTTCTTCCATAAAACTGAAAGTTCACTAACGATAATTTGTGTTCTTCTTTTCTTACACTTTATTTCCTTTCCAAAGCTATTAAATCTTCCAATAACAAACTTTTCTTTGGGCTTTTACATAGTTCGAACAATGGAATGTCCACATTTTTTATACATTGTGTATTGCTAGCTAAATTTTCTTTCCACATATTACAATACTTTTCAACATAATCAGCACTTGTCTTAAACATTTTTACACAAACAATATTTAATTATCCCGATAAAAACTTCTAGTTCTTGAATAACTTGCTTTTTCTTTTTTAAATTTTTAAATTTTGAATTTTAAATCTTGAATAACTTGTTTTTTTTTTAATTTTTAGGAAGATTATTAGTTAAATAAATATCTATTATTATGAAGAAAAACGTGTACACTGTACAAAATTTTTTTTGTTTTTTTCAGCAGTTCTGATAAAAAAGTAATTTCGTTTTGCGCGGAAACTTTTTTGCAATTTCGCAAAAAAAAAAATTAATGGGGGTTCATACTTTTTTATGCTCTATTCGACTATGGTATGCCGTTTTTCGTATTTGCAAAAATTTTAAAAAGTTATATGCCTACTGTACAGGTCCATAGGTAGCAAACTGTTTAAAATTCAAGGAAACAATCAACTACAAAAATGTACCTAAGATCTCAATAAACAACATATGAACTTCCTAGTAATGATTCTTAACACCGTTTAGGTAGCGCAAAAGTGAAAAATTTCCCGAAATTTTTTTTAATTTCATTTGTTTTTTCTTTACTTTCACATTTACATACTTGCTATCTATTACAAAAATAATAAAAAAAATACTCCTATTATGTTTATAATGTTGATGGCCCTGGATTTGCAAATCGCACTCTCTTAAATTGTGGATCCAAATCGTCGTCCGAATCTGATTCAGAACTTATGGTGTCCACAGGCACGTTGCTTCCAGACTGCACGCCATCATCAGCTTTTTCTTCTTCAAATACTTCTTTAACATCATACAGGGTGATCTTGTGACTCCACCAACATACCTGAAATGAATTAGAAATGGAATCAAAAAAGAATGCAAAACAATGCATCAATAAAATTGATATTACCTCTGCAAGCAATGCGTCGAGTTGTTTGCCTTTGTACCGTTTTTCCATGGGCATTGTGGTTTGGTGAAACCGTTCTCCTTGCTCTTCGGATTCGGTAGGGAGTTGTTTGATTAAATCATCAAAATGCAAATGAAGAAAATGCAGCTTTAATGTCATCGATGTGCCGATTTTCTCAAAATAATACACCATTTCTTTCACCCATTCTCTTGCTTCCGGTTCCGCGTCTCGATGCCCTCCCAAGGCTCTGGTGCATACACGCTGAAGGTAAATCCATGCCATTGAATGATTTTCATCAAGCGATGAATCAAAGTTGCTGTTGAATAGCTTTCTAATGTCAGGGACATTAAGTACGCCTGGTAACTGAAGACAAAAAATAAAGACAGAGAAAAGAAAACATTAACATAGTGTAAATAGTGAAATGAGGTGAACAAAAATTCGTTTTAAATTTACATTTTTAATAGAAAACGAGTAATGTTTTTCAAAATGAGTTTTTTCAAAAACGGCTCGACAAGTTATGGGCTATAATGTTTTTACACATTATCTAGAATGTAAATATCCGAAATCAGTAAAAAAAAATATGTACTAAAACCCTTCATTAAAAATGTTGCAGGAAACCTTTTTCATTTAGTCTTAATTTTTTTGTACGAAACAATTAAAGTTTTTTTTTTTTTATAAAATATAGACTGAAATAGAAAATATTTGGATTTACTCGATTAACTCGATTAATAGACCAAAATTAGTCTATTTATTTTTGACTCAGAATAAGCCACTTTAAAATACTCGAACCCTACTATACTTCAAACAAATGCACGCATGTGCACATAAAACTTTTGAATATTAAAAAAATTTAAAAATATTTATTAATGCATGATATTTTGATAAATTTAAAAACTGAAGATGCAGGCAAAAATAAAATACGTTTTGGTCCGACAGGTAGTTGTTTTTAAAAGATGAAGTGTTTTTATGATATTTGGCGATATTTTGAAAACTTTTTTTTTTCTTTTTTAAAATTATCTCCATTTGAAAAATGTAAAATTGCGTCATACATACATATACATTAGAGTATTTTTTGATTTTGGGATATCATTACTTTTCAAAAGGTTTTTGCGTCAGTAAAACTAATGGCGTTTTTATTTTTGAAAAATACCAACTCCTGCAATTCCCTCTCGGCGGCTAAAATCGCGAATTTTTTGTGCCTTCTTTTGTAGAACAAAACCGCTAAATATATTTAAAATCTGACTTCTCGAATCGATTCTACATGAAAAATTAATCTTATAAGCAGTTTTTTACGCATTTACAATGCACCGGATAGCCATTAGAGTGGTCGAAAAAAATCGATTTTTTTATTCTTTAATTTTTTTTTCATACACAAATAAAGAGGATTCTTTCCTGAGAACAATGGTGTACTATACTTATTTTTATTACTACCCGTTAAAAAGTTATTAAGCCTTAAATTTTTTTGCAAGTAACAACAACATTTTTTTGTTTTGTATTTTTTATTGCAAAGTAAATTTTATTTATTAAAAACAAAGTAACATTTTTTTATTAACAAAACAATGATAATGATTATTAGAAACAATAAATAGAAATTATTTAATTAATTACCCTTTTTTCAACTGCTGATAGAGCTAAACAATTAAAATTATCTCTATTTTTTACTAAGCCAGAAGTGTTCAACCACGAAATTTTACCAACAAGTTGTTCGGTGTAAATGCCGATTGAATATATCTTGAGGTTTCAATTGCATTTGGTTTCACTTTCTTCACATTCTTTGTGCGCTTCTTCAATCCAGTTCCTTTTCAATACAAAGTTCTAATTCTCGTATGTTCTAATGCTCGCTCACGTTCTTGGGTACAAGGAAATGGATCAGAGAGCTGGTCGTAAAATCTAAGAATGTAAGGTTTTTGAACTAAACTTCTTGGTTTAAAATTCTTTTTAACATTCTGAAAGTTTTTGTAAAGTTGAATGATTTTATTACGCAAGTCATAACGCTGCTTGGGATATAAATTCAACTTTTGAGCATCTTCCTCTATTTCCGATACAACGGTAGAAGCTGTTACGAAAATATTGTGTTTTCCAATAGGATTAAGGACTGTATTAAAGCGACGTAAATTTTATTAAAATATTTTTTTTTTTATTAATTAATAATCATATAATTACAAATTGTTGTTGTGACACTTTTCTATCGATATTACCATGGGAAGTGCTCATCTGAGATAAGTGAACTTATTCCTAGAGCCCGAGTTTTTATTCGTAATACTCGCTTATCTAGTAGAGCTCATCCGTTTGTAGTTGATTGCCCTGTGTTTCGCACAACGCATTACAGAGAAAATTCGTTTTTTAGTCGAACGATTCGTATGTGGAACAAACTTCCCGCAGAAGTCTTCCCTGTTACTTACAATTTAGAAAAATTTAAATCAAATATCCACAAACACTACTCCCTCTTTCCTCCCTCCCATACCCTATTTTCCTGATCAATACAATGCACTGCATGAGTAGGGGGCATCCCCTGAGTATTGGTTAAAATTAAAAAAAAAAAAAAAAAAATATTACCCTAACCGAGCAGTAGCTAGTGCTCGGTTAGGGCCTTTAACGCGTTGAAATAAGTATAGTATACCATTTTTCTCAAGTAAGAATCCTCTTTAAATGTGTATACGAAAAAATAATTAAAATGTCTATCCGTTGCATTATAAAAGAGCAAAAAACTGCTTATAAGCCTAATTCTTAATGTAAAATATATTCGTGAAGTCAGATTTTAAATATATTTAGCGGTTTTTGTTCTACAAAGTAAGGTACCCAAAATTCACGATTTTACCCGCCGAGAGGGAATTGAAGGAGTTGGAATTCTTCAAAAATAAAAACGCCATTATTTTTATTGGCGCAAAAACCTTCTAAAAAGTTATGATATCCCAAAATCAAAACAAAAACCAAAAAAAAAACACTCTAATATACATATATGAATGTAGGTAATAGTGAATTATTATGCTTTGTTCTTAATGTTATTAATAAAATTTTTGTTTATTTCCAGATATTATATTTAATTGCATTTTGTTAACGACGTGGCAGTCATGACATTTTTATATATATTTAACATTAACATATAAAATAAAAAATTTTTTTTTTTTTTTTTTTTTATGAAAGTAATATTTTGCATTATGTTCCCAATATGTTTTTTTTTAGCAGTAAAACTTGCTTAAGACGAACTCGGTTAAGACGAACCCTCGGTTAATACGAACTAATTTAAAAGTCCCGACGTTTTTGCAACAGCTTTCATATAAAATACATCTTTTAATACGAACTCGGTTAATACGAACCCTCGGTTATTACAAACTGTTTTAAGCAGTCCCAAATACTCGTTTTCATACAAATCACCATGTTTAGTACACTCTTTATCCGTTTTATGGGACCTAGTATGAATTCCATATCCGTGGATGACTTTCTAGATATAGATGCTAATGTTTTGACGTTACATACATTATCAGATGGAGAAATATTGGAAATTGTTAATCTTCCCGATGTTGAAAATTGATGAAGAAGTCGAAATGGATTAGGAAGTACCTCATATACAAACGGTATACAATAGCTTAATAAACATAAAAAAATATATTCGAACAAAGTCGTGTGCCGAAGAAGCTGACAATCATATTTTGGTAATAAAAAACTTATAACGAATGAAGTCGTTAATTCAGTCATTCAGAAAAAAATAAGAGATTTTTTTTTTTTTTAATTAATAATTTTAATTGAATTTCTAATTGTGAATGCATGAAATGCTAATTTTATCTTTTATTTATGTAAAAATCTGAATAATCTTGTTTTTGTTTTGATAAATATTTTTTATCGTTAAAAAAAAAAAACCGCGTAATTCGAACCTCGCTTAAGACAAACTAATTTTTTTGGTCCCTCGGAGTTCGTCTTAACCGGGTTTTACTGTATACTGTAATCCATCATTATTTCAACATTTCCTATCATATTTTTTGTAATTTGTATGATCGCGAATTTGCGGTGCAAAATTAATATTTAGTTTCAGTAAATTTTAGTTTTCATAGTATTTTGATCGTGAAATTAACGTTATAGAATCTGTTTCTGATTCTACACCTAAAATTAGAATCTGCTTTGTTTTCCTAAGAATGGCTATATTTTTAGTCAAGTGATATAAAATTCATATATTAAAAATAAGTTCTTGGACAATTTTTATTTAATTCTTTCTCGTTTAAATATGCAAGATATAAAGACCTTCGTCACTCTAATTCCGAAACTAATTTAAAGCCAACAAAGTGTGAAAACCAATAACACATTAGCGGTATTCGCTCTTGGTAGCAAACTACCCTTGCAGACCTTTCAAAGCTTGCAGATCTTGTATAAATACAAGAGTATGCAAGACCACAACAACAAAATACATGAAATAAAAATATGCAAGACTTTTATTTATATGCAAGACGAAAACCTATTGCATATTCTGGGTCTTGCAAACCTTTCAAACTTACAATACTTACCATCTTTTAGTGAGAGAACTGAGAACTGAGAACACTGAGAACGAAGAATAATGCCAACCTTTTTTATTTGAAAAAAATCGCTAAAGTCTACTTAAAAATCGCTAGAAAATACATTTTCGTTAGAAATTAGCTGTTTTGTCAACATTGAAATGCTTGGGTTGTAAACATACAATGCACACAAAAAAAAAGACGCTCACGCTTTGTAGCATAAAATCATAGTATTAATGCAACCCTTGCATAAATGCTATCAAGAGTGAATACCGCTATTATTAAATTTATTTTTTTCTTTTAGTTTTGACTTTTTACTAAACCTTTGTTAGTTACCAAATGCTAATTTATTTTTAAAATTAAATTTTTACTATCGTCTTTATTATTTTTTTTAAACATGTTTGCTGCAATAGCAAATGTTCCATATATTTGTGTTGACTGTGTACCTCTGGCGTATGAGTGATTTTTATATTCAGTAGTTGTTATACATTACGTATGAGTGATATTAATTATAAAAGTAATACTTTAAATTTTCAATGAGAGATGGCAAACAAAAAAATAATAAAAAGAGATAAGAAAAAATTTAAAACTAAGAAAATATAAAAAAAAAATAATCAATTTAACAAGAAAAAAAGATAAATCTTCATTCGAATATATACAATGAACACATATAAATATAATATACATAAAATTAAAGCTTTTGCCCAACCAAGTCAAAATTTTGTAAAATGTGTCATCTTGTAGTCAGGGCAGATAAAAAATCAATCTCTTTAAAATATGAAAAAGGATAATTTTAGAGAAAAAGTGATTTTTTATGCATAAATAAGCACTTTTTTTCTTTATTTGCATATCCACTTCTGTATTTTAGCGCTTACATACATTTAGTTTTTTTTTTTTTTTTTTTTTTACATGTTACATATTTTTACGAGCATTACTTAAATATTCTAAAATATTACATACGTATTCTAAATACGTTTTTATAATGAACATTTAATTAATATTATTAATTATAGTTAAAAAAAAATCATCTCTATTTCTAGCAGTGTTTATAACATCATTCATTGTTCGTAACCCAGTCCAATTTCTTATATTTCTGAGCCGTGATAATTGCTTGAGACCGATTACACGTCTTCCTTCAATCTTTCCTTGGATAATGAGCTGTAGCAATTCATATTTTGGTCCTCTTATTATATGACCGAGGTATGCTGTTTTTTGGGCGGTTGATGTTTTTTAAGAGCTCACGGTCTTTGTTCAAAGCCTGTAATACTTCCTCGTTTCTTACTCTATCGGTCCGGTCCATTTTATACTTAAGATTCTTCGATAGCACCACATTTCAAATGCTTCGAGTTTGTTCATGGTATCAACTTTAAGTGTCCATGTTTCTACAGCATACATCAAGACTGACCAAACGTAACATTTTGTAAACCTTAATCTTAGGTTGATATCGTGGCTACTTAAATTCTTTCTGAACCTGCAGAAAGCACTTCTGGCTATTTCTATGCGACATTTCACTTCCTTATCACAGTCCCAGCTGTCATTGAGCAAACATCCAAGGTATTTAAAACTGTATACCCTTTCTAATTGCTTGTTATCTATATTCATAGATGAACTTGCGTAGGGTGTATTATTTCCTCTACTAACGATCATAAATTTAATCTTGGAAATGTTTATATCGAGACCATATTTTTTACTGTAATGACAGACTTGATCGAGAAGATGTTGTAGATCTTGTAAATTATCAGCAATTAAAGTCGTGTATCACTTCTAAAGCTAAAAATACATTGATATAATGCAGCCTTTATCTCAAAAGTGGAAACAAAATATTTGCAAACTAAATGGCAAAAAGCATAAAAAAAACATTTTGGTTTAATGGTTAAGATGTAAAAATTACAATTAAATAATAAAATTAAAGAAATCGTAAGAAAAGTAAATCGGAATTATTTATAATATTTCTAGCTATAAAGATTTCATTTTAATTAACTTATAAATTATATAAAATGATTATACAATTTGAGTACACACAGAAAACTCGGTAGTGGCTAACGGATGTGTTGTCAATCGAATGTTTCGGTTTCTTCGATCTAATTTTTCGTTGTGATGACAATCATTTGATTGAAACAACAAAAGTTCTCCTACGACTATAGAATAGAATTGCGATAACTACCTAAAAATTCGTTATCCCGTTTAAAAATTTTGATATACAATAATATCTAATTATATATAATCTTTTCTGAACATATATGGAATTACTCCTAATATGGTTGTATATTAGGGCGGGTCGATTTATAGGGATGCAAAAAAATCGCTCAACATACAAGGAAAATCGTATTCTAGGGATCAAAATAAGAAACTTTGCCGAAGGAACCATACCTCTAAAACGAATTCTGATGTCACGCCTTTTGACCCGTAGGGTCAAATTTTGAAAAAAGCCCACTTTGATATTTCAAAAAGTAGGAGGAATCTCTCTAAGATTATGGGAGCTACTTCTTCTTCCGGAGCCGCGCTAGAAGATTAATGCATAAATCATCATTCTGGGTGACCGTTAAGGGGTTAAAATTTAAGTTGAAAGAGGGACTTTTTAGCCGTGTTTTTATAGCAAAATGTACAAATCTCGGGATAGAGATATTTCAGAAAGTAGGAGGAGTCTTTCCAAGATTAGGGTCTCTATTTCTTCTCCGGAAGACGCTCTAGCAGATGAATCTATAAATTATATTCGATTGGGTTGGATTCGATTGGGGCACTCTAAATGGGTCAAAGTGGGATTTTTCAAAATTTGACCCTATGGGTCAAAAGTCGTGGCATCAGAATTCGTTTTAGAGGTATGGTTCCTTGGGCAAAGTTTCTTTTTTTGATCCCTAGAATACGATTTTCCTTGTACGTTGAGCGATTTTTAAATCGACCCGCCGTATTGTATATGGAACTCCAAATTTCGATATCTGGTCATATATCGATCTAGATATGGTTATGATTATTATTAAATTGGGTTGGTTCATATATGACATCATAAATATCTATATATAATGTCATATATGAGATACATAGTGAGTATGCTCATCTTATTTTATCCAGTGTTTAGTGATCTAATACCAAATTTAACACTACGGTAAAAAAATTTGCTAATATTTTTTAATGGTTGTCTTTTTTTGGTATCATAAATTGAAACTTTTCTATTTCTTTATCGTTTTTATTGTTGAAAACTTTAAAATATTTTATTTATTTTTTTTTTTGTACAAATTTTTCCTGAAATTTTTAAATATTAGGTTAAGCTAGATAAATGCGGAAAAAGGTAAAATTAGCATATAGTTGAAAAAATAATTTATTAATGATATTTTTTTTGCTGATTCACGAACTAACCTAAATGGGCATGATTGGAAATCAAGAATATTAAATATTTCATTGCTGGTAAAATCAATTCAAACAAATTCTGTGTTCGCTTCATGTCAACCATCAAATAAGTGCGCTGTGGAGCGCCATTTGTTTATTTTAAGAAATAACGCTATATTTCTTCAGATACATCAATCGAGACACAGCCAATGACCAAAATACTTAATATTTTAATATGTTTCAATTTGCTTTTCTCTCTATTTATACTATTTATTTATATAAATAAACATTAAAAAATAAAGTAAGCGTGTTCTACTGAACGGTTAATTAGATGATTTGTAAAATGAAATTTGTTAATAAACATGACTCATATATGCCAGATATGCCCAAATTACGGATATGCCTCCCCATATCTAACTCCATATGATCATATCTGAACTTTTTTACATGGGTGGCTACAACAGAACCATTCGATTGGCTGCACATGAGCTCTTTAGAGGCCAATAGAGCCAAATACAATTTCTTCAGATTTAAGTTTTATGACTTAGGATTACTTTATTTATCACAAACTTTTTATGTGCAAAATCATGTTCTTATATATTTGATTTAAAAATTGCCATAGTGTAATTTATTTATATACTTCAGAACAATTTTTTTTTATTTTCCGAAGACAATTTTTTTTTTTGTTTTTTAATTGAAGCAACACGCAGGAAGTTCTTCCTAGTAATTAATGTGTTGCAAATCCAATACAGGCCTAATTTTGATCAGCTATAACTCAGCCATTTATTGTATCACCTTAAGAACACGGTCCTCATTTTGTTGGTAGTAGTGTCTACTTTTTGACTCCGTCCCCTTAATTTATTTCATGTGTAAAAATATTTTTAATGCAATTGCATTTTTGAAACTGACTTTTTTAGCTAATGAAATATTTGCATGCTAAAAAAACATTATTAATTAGTATAATTAAGAATATTTACTACAACCTCCAATATTAATTTTATAGTTCTCAAAAACAGATATTCTTAACACATTTTAGAAAAATATTAAATCTTAAAAAAAAATTCCTCAGAAAATTTGTTTAGATTTTTTATAACCCAATTGAGCACTTCCTATACTAGTCTAACTTTGACCATCTAGGGCTCATTTTCTTTGTACTAGTGTCTATTTTTTTTGGATATGCCCCTTTATTTATATATTTTTAAATTGTATTTTTAGCTTAGAAAATATGTCGAACCTTAAAATAGTTACATATTAGTTTAATTTATAATCTTTACTACATTTTAGAATATTCACTTATTCAGGCAACATCTATTTTTGAAAAATTTAAAAAAAAACAGAAACCTTTTTTAAGAGAGAAGACTTTTTTAAGACAGAAAACTTTTTTAATTGATAAATAAACATTGCACGGTTTTTTGTTTGATAAAAAAACAAATGATCTTGAACTTGAATAATCTTTTCAACATCATAATGTATTAAAACTTATAAAAAATGCACTCCGAAAATTATTTTAGATTTTTCGGAATCCAATTGAGACAACTTCAATACTAGTATAATTTTGGTTAGCTGTATCTCAGCCATTTGTTATAGCTTCTGAATGATCCAGGTCTTATTTTGTTTCTCTAGTGTTTAATTTTTGCCAATGACCCCTTTATTAACATATTTCGTGAATAAATGCATTTTTAATGCAATTGCATTTTTAAAATGCATTTTTTTAGCTGAGGAAATATTTCGAATTTAAAAAAAAATATGTATTAGTAAAATTTATAATCTTTACAACAACTTCCATTATATACTTTTTAGTTTCCAAAAACTGCTAATTTTTGAGAAATTTTATAAAAATATATAAACTTAATTTACTAAATTTACTCAGAAAATGGTTTTATAATTTTCAGAAGTCAATTCAGCTAAATCCAATATAATTTTCTACTACTTTAATTTTAACTAGATATGTCTCAAAAGTTTCTTGTCGCATCGGAACGATAAAGCCTTTTTTAACCACTGTCAAACAAAAAATTTATACTCTAATGTCAAAATTATTTTTAATGCAATTACATTTTTTTTAAATGCATTTTGAAGCTATGGAAATACTTTGAATTTTAATTGAGCTGCAATGTTAAATAGATTGATATCTTTACTATAAATGCCAATATTTAAATTTAATTGATATAGCGCAGGCAATTTTGGAAAAATGTTTAACGTTGGGATTAATTTCTTAAAAATTATTCTAAGGGAGTTGCCACAAGTGGCCAATTGAAAAAAAGAAAAAAAAAAACAATAGCACAATGCTAAAATCCCAAGTATGCTACAAATGCGGTTGCAGCAACCCTTTCATATGATACACTTAGAATACTATTAAGGTAAACATCACTGCAAATGTAGTTGAAAACAAATGAAATTTCACTTAAAGAAACGACGACTTACATTTCATTTAAATCAACTAACATTGTCATGTGTTTTTTAATGCTCAAAAAATTACTAACAATTGTAGTAAAAATTAACCACATGGTAAAAAATAAACAAACATTTATTTTTTTTTTAATTTTTTTAATTACCTTAAATTAACTAAAAAATGAATGTAAAATCATAAAACAGTCATTTGATGTGTTTTTTTTTTTTTTAAATGCACTACAAGGTTAGTAAATAATTTAATTTGTTCTACAAATGACTGTCATTTACATTAAAAATAAAGAAACTGTATTATAACCTTAAAAACTACATAGTTTTAAAGCAGAAGTTCCCTGAGTGTACTAATATTGTATACGTTTTCTTTATTTACAGTACAAAATGCTGCAAAAAGCTAAAAACCAAACGGTACAGCTCACAGGATCTCAATGCTAGGTACGAAATAATTTGGGAATCATCACAAAACAAACAAAAGTTAATTTTAAATTGTGTTCAAATACACTTTTCTTCTCCATATAAGGTGAGTCGGTCTAACATACAAGGGTAATGAAGGGTCGATTGATCCAAAGTGCCTAATATGTGATATGAGACATGTCGCAAAACTGGTATATACAAAGATTTTGGTGTATCAAAAAATGTCAATTTCAGAAAAATAACCATCCACTTTAACTACTTAATCAGTGCAAACCTTTGGCGGGTTTTTACTAATCATGTAACTGGAGAAAAACTAAAATAACACCTAAGCGGACAAAAATAGCTAGGACCATTACGGTAGAAATAGTGACACAACTCTGAATTTGTTCAAAATAGCTAGCTGTGTATAAAAAAAATGGCATCAATCGGCGCCTCAAAACCAAGTCCTTGACTGTTACACAGAGGACCTTACACTGAAATGTTTCAAACATAATCGATTTATTGAAGGTAGACATGTTCACATTTGATAATCGGATTTGCGCCTGGAGGAAGGGTGATGCAATATTTATTAAATTACATTTTACAATTTAGTTTGTAAATTTGTTTTTAATTGAACACAAACTTATCTGTGACGAACTAAATGCTTATGTACACTCAAAGGAAATGCTTTGGCTTTCGAGATATGGGCCATTATCATTAAAATTATCATTACAAAAATATTGATTACATTTTTCTATGAAATAATTAAATTAAAAAATTAAAGATTAAAAATCTTCCCTGTAGGGGAGGTTTTTATTTTATTTTTGCTTTTGTTCAAATTAAGGTAGGAGAGGTTTTTATTTTGTTTTCATTATCACTCGGAAGACGCTCTAGCAGAGCGATATTTCAAAAACTAGGATGAATCTTTCCAAGATTATGGTAGCTATGTCTTCTCCGGAAGACCGGAAGAAGCTATAGCAGATTAATGCATAAGTATTTTTTCTGGGTGACATTTAAGGGGCTAAATTTTAAGTTGAAGGGTATTTTTAACCGCTTTTTTATTGCAAAATGGCCCAATCTCGCAATTGAGATATTCTAAAAAGTAGGAGGAGTCTTTCCAAGTTGCCGTTTAAGCATGTTTCACAAATATTTATGAAAAATTTTATTATGTTTATAAAAACTTCATAAATATGACAATATTTCATATATTTTCGTCAAATGAAACTGTTTCATAAATATAATGAAGCTTTTTTGCACGGTGTATAGTAGGGTGTCCCTAAGAAAATTAGATTTGTCATAACTATAATTATCTTTACCATTATTTAAAACACTTCTTACCCTTAGTAGCCTTGGTTCATATATGGTTACTTTCGACACGTTTGGCCAAAAAAATATCCACTATGAAATTTACAGAATAACACCTTCCACAATTTTCGGAAAAATATCACTTACATTTGAGAAGACTATAATTATATTTACTTTTATTCAATAACTTTTTTACTGTTTAAACGGATGATAAGGTTTTGCGAAGATGTTTCAACAAATCTTCAATTTAAAAATAAAAACACAAACTTTTTAATTCAAACGTTATAAAATGTATCCTTTTATTAATTTAACGTTTAGTATCAATGTTAGAATTATTTCATAATTTTATTTAGATTTAAGTATTTTAAGGGTTTAAATTCACGGGCAATTGTTGATTGATGTTGTTGATATTTTTTTTATACTTGTTCGTTGAACAATTAGAGTTTTCGCAAAAAATCTAGCATCTGCATGAAGTTGGCTGTAGTTATACAGGCCAACATCTGATGCTACTGACAACTAGGGGGCGTTGGTGAAAACGGTGTTGCCATCACAAATTGTTCACTGGAGTGAACATTCACCTTTAATGGTAGTGGGACAAAAAGGCCCCATGATACTTTATTTGAATTATGACTTCAAGATTAAAGCCTTTAAATGGATACAAAAAAATTCCTGTTATTAAAAATTATTATTTTGTTTAACTTGATCCATATAAAGTTAATACTTTCTCTTTTTACCAAAAAAAGCACTAGGAAATTTACAGAATATTGATTTTTTAAGTGTTAAAAACGTTTGGTCAAAAATAACACTTAAAATAAGATTAGAATTGCGCTTATTCCTTATTCGAATTTAATAAATCTGAAATATGTTACTCTATAAATTTCCTAGTGGGTATTTTTTATTTAAAATAGAAAACATTAACCCAACATGGATCAAGTTACACAAAATAGTAATTTTTATCAAGTGGAAAAAAAAATTTTAGAGATCCATATAAATGCTTTATAAGCTTAAAGTCATAACTCAAATTAAGCTGCATGTGTCTTTTTTGTCCCCCAGCCATTAAGGGTTATATATTTTTTTGAATAAAAAAAAATATAATTATAGTCTTATTAAATGTAAGTGATCTTTTTCCAAAAATTATAAAATGTGTTATTCTGTTAACTCCCAAGTGGGTATTTTTTGTCCGAAAGTGTAAAAATTAACCCTATATGGATCAAGTTACATAAAATAATTAGGTTTATCAATTTTTTTTTGTTTATTTTAAGGCTTTACATTCTTATAATCATAATTAATATTAAGTTTCATGGATATTTTTTGTCACCAGGCTACTAAGGGTTAAAGATTTTTTAAATAACAATACACATAATTACAGTCTTAATAAATATACGCGACATTTTTCTGAAAATTTTGCAAACTTTGATGAAAACATTAAAATTTTGTTGAATTTTTCACAAAATAAGCTATTTCCATAAAATGTCCTGGAAAGGAGTTGCCCAAAATACAGACTCGAATTGTAATTTTTTCAATTTATATTTTTCTGTTTAATAACAACTATTATGTTATAAAAATAACAATCAAAACCTGTAAATTACTCATTTTAAAAAATCTTTAAAATTTATTTAAAAAAAAAAAAAACGTTTTTGCATTTTTATCAAACTCGTGGGTCATTTTGGATTCCTGGCTAAATTGGGTTAATTATATCCGATGAAGCCAGAATTAAATATCTGAATAATTTCGAGTATATTAAATACACAATTGAAATAAATTTGAATTTTGAAAATTTTGGAATTTGACATTTCGAATTTTTAGAATTTTTAATAATAATACACTTCTTTCGAAAATGGGTCAATTGCGGCTGTCTTGTGGCAAGGGTTAACGTTTTCCAAAAAAAAATTTAATTCTTTTATTTGAAACCATTTGCAATAAATCTGCAATAAATGAAAGAAAATCGAAAAATCGTCATTTTAAAGGACATCCGAGTGTATAGTCATTAGATTTTATCGTTTTATATTTCCAGACTTTTTAAGGACTCTACTTATTGTAGACTTTGAAACCATATCCACTCCGGTCACTTAAGTTTTCTACAATTTCTCCATAACTTCCGCTATTTTCTAAAAGTGCTAAAATTTTGCTTTTAATACTTCATTAAAATATCTTAAAAGCGCATGCCATTTTGTTTAAAAATCAATAAGAAAATTATGTTTAAAAATGATCTTTTAATTCGGTTTCGAAACTTCGATCTGAAATTAAAAAACAGATGCACATAACATAACTCCTTGTGAAACCGAAATATTTATAAAACTTTATGGGATTTGGAGATGTTCTTCTATATCACAAGCAATTTTATTTCCCGTTGTCATATAAGGATGAAATTGGCCCCTTGAGACATGTTCCAGATATGTCCTTGGACAGTCCACTAAACTTTTGCCAAACACACAGCTCTGTGGCATGTCCTAGAATATGCCATTAAATTAAAAAAGAACATATCACAACACTATCCCAAAAAACATAGTTCGGTGACATGTTGTCAATTTCACACTCCTATGACAACGCCATGTAAAAGTGACAAGTTCGTTAAATATAAATTGATCGCAGGCAGTTTTATAAAATTAATAGAGTTGGGCCGCACATTTAGAAGATTCATGTTTCTGTTATTGATTAGAAAAATAAACATGTTTAATAAGAAACAAATGTTTGTGACTTTTGAAATGTTATAGAAACAGGTGACGTGTCATAATAAAGAAAATTTTCAAGTGCATTTTTGTGCTTCTTCTACTTAATATTTTTTTATTAAATTTTGTACATAGGTACATGTGGCCTATTATTTTTTTTTTATCAAAACTCAATTTTTTGAGTTTCCCTAATTCTTTGCCCTTGTTCGAGCGAGGCATTTCAATAATTACAAAAAAAGCATTTGAATATTTGCTTACATTTACATAGGAAATTTAGGTGACATCACGCTACGTAAGGTAACGTTTCACACTATGGGTTGTAAGAGAAAATATAATAAGTTTTTTTAACTCAGCACACTGTAAAACAAACCAAAACTACTTATCAATTCAAAATGTTTTGCGTTTTTTCAAAAGACGAAAAAGCCAACTACTATTTTTGTCACATCACGTCACCCTTTTTAATTGCTTTTGTTTTAGTACCATGCAGCTGGGTTTGTTTCTTCTCATTTTTGCTTAATATAGAACTTCTTACGTTCTACACAAAAATATAAAGAAGTAAAAAAAAAATATGTTTTCCTTGTTTTTCACCTCTTTGAAACGTGCGACTGTAACATATGTCACTATGGAAATGCCCATATTAAAACTGATAAAATAAGCAAAACTTTTTACAATATTTTTTTTTTTTTAAAAATAATACCTGATTTTAGCAAATCGATTTAAATTACGGTTTTTTATGCTATAAAATTTTATTGACTTGTACTAATTTTAGTATTACAAATAATCTCGGTTTTCTGGTCTAAAAATGCTTATTTTTTTTTGTAAAATTACAGATATTTTTATAATTGAGTGCAATCATTATATTTGATGAATTTGCAAATACAACATTGATTGGTTGTATTTGTCACTGATGCGTATGAGTGATTTTAATATTAAATAACAAGTATACGATACATACGATATATTTACATTGCGTATGAGTGACATTAATTATCAAAGTCCTATATTTGCTGATAAACCTTAAAATTGAAACCAAAACTAAAATCGGTTGCGGCAGGGCCGTAGCAAGGAATTCATTTAATGTGGGCCGACATTTTTTTTTTTCAGAATTGTGCACCCAGAATATACTTTTTGTTTTAGCCAAATTTGTATTTGATTGAGTGGTCAAAAATGATATGGCAACCCAAGTTAATTTTAAATAGAAACAAGACTCCAGAGTTTTTCTGCGAGAACAATTCATCCAAATCTAGATAGTTATTAGGGTTCGTTTGGAAAATTTAACTTTGTAATATTTTTATTTTTTTGAAACTTTTAATGAAGTTAATCTAATATTTTACATTATATGGTGTGCGCCTCGGCAGGCTAGTTGGTAACGGGCTGGCTTATTAGTGCGGGGGTCGTAGGTTCGATTCCCACCAGAGGCACTGGTCTGTTTTCGCTACAACGCGCTGAAGGCCATAGTAGCTAGTGCTCGGTTAGGGTAATATTATATAATTTGTAATTATATGATTATTAATTAATAAAAAAAAAAAAAATTTTACATTATATTCCCAATATGTTTTTTTTTAACACACTCTGTCCCCACTACTGAATGTCCAGTTAAGATTTAACATGCAGTTAAATTGAAAATATATTTTTTTTGTAAACATTTTGAGACAATATACTCCAAAAGTTTTCCATCGGGTTTAGGTCTGGACTAACGGCAGGCCACTGCAATGTTGGTGTCCCTCTTGAATGCAAAAAGTTCTTTGTGTGCTTTGCAGAGTGAATTGGTGCATTATTATTCTTATGAAAAGTTTCGCCAACACTTATTAACTCGCTATCTAGCAAATCATATTATGGGAAATAAAACATATTTCTACTTTGCCTCTATAACTAAACGCAGCCCAGGGTCATGAGTGAGCCACCTTGAAAAATTCGAGCGAAGCAGTGTTCCCGTTGCTGCAGCACGTCTCGCCAATATTTTTGACAAACATCGGGGCCATCCAAATTAAACTTTTTTCATCGCTAAATATTACAAATTGAAATTCATCTTCCAAGAATTTGAATTTTTCAGCGAAGTTAAACCTTGCTTGTTTGTGCCGTGGTAGAAGCATGGGTTTACATGACCGTTTTTCATACCGCAAGTTAATATCTTCACTTAAAATTAGCTGTACTCTTCTTTTTGTGACCTTTAATGACAAATATTGCTTAATTTGGTTGGCGCTCATGTTTTCTTTCTGTAGCAAGACGTTTTATGCTTCTTTTAGCGCGTTCATCCACTTTTAGTTTTGGGACAGTCTTCTGTGTTTTACCATAGTTGTTGGGATTTTTAAGAAAATTGCTGATGGAATTTCTTTGTCGATTTAATTTAGCAGCTATTTCACTCACTCCTAGACCTGCCTCCCTATAGGATTTAATACGGACTTGTTCCATTTCGGAAAAAGACGTTTCTCGAGACATTTTACACTATAACTTACAATTTTTTGGATTTTAATTCAACAATAATAATTGAATTTAATTTTTTTATCTTTGTTTTGTTTGTCTAATATTAATTTATTCTTTATTTAAAATTATCACTGATTATTACTGAGTTATCACCGATGCACATATAATTATTTCCTTCACCGCACAAAGGACTAATATTAATATTTACTGCTAACGATATATTTTTTAGCAAAATAGCAAAACCAACAATGTGATTCTCTTTGATAGGATTTGTACTTATTTTCTGCATACTCATATTTTACCGTTATTGTTACAAAACAAATTTTACACTCAAAATATATAAAAGTTTACTATGCACATATAGCTGATTCGCTGGGTGTATATTTTGAATGCTGAGAAATAAAGTGGCAAAATAACGTGTTCGATTTAGCTTAAATTTGGTTCACATAAATTTTAGATTTAGTAGTATTATAACCCGAGCGATATTCTTAAATTAGATCAAAAAGGTTTTTTTAATAAATATAAAGTAATTGCCACTATAATCAGATATATTGCGACCCGTTTAAAAGTTTTCCAAGTTTTAAAATTGTATTTTTTTTTAGTCTGTTTTTGAATCCCAATAACTTTTTAATGGCACATCAGTTGAAAATTCTTTTTTATACACTGATATAATTATCTTCACTTCAGCAATGAATTTCTTCATAACTTCAATAAAAATTGTAACTGGAACTCATCCATTGAAACTTTTCATAGATTTTATAAAACAGTTTTCATTTAAGTCAATATTTATAAAATGTTTGTAGAATTGATGAAAATCTTAATAAAACTAATGAATCATTCCGACAATAAAACGTTTATTGAATTTATGAAACAGTATCATACAATTTTTTAATATTAAGAACCTTAATGAAAATGCATTCTAACTAAGCCAATGAATCTCTTCATAAGATTTTTTAAACAATATCAAAGAAGTCCAAAATTAATACAAGGCTGTATTGAAATGTTAAAGAACTTTATAAAATATGTTGAACATTTGAGAATTAAATCTTAAAAAAAAAGTTTGAAATATATGAAAATCAATGAAATTCTTAAATTGTAAAAATTATATAAAAAAAAAACTTTGCAATAATTTCATAGCTCTAAAGAAAATTTTTCATTAAATTTATGAAGATATAATTTATAAAATCGAATGAATATTTTTTAAGAAACTATAAAATTTTATGAAAAAAAGTTTATGAAAAATTTCCTAATATTAAATAAATTTCTTGGATATAACGAAATACTCCAATAAATTTTCGAAAAAAAAATTTATGAAATTATTTCATTAATATCACGAAGGATGGCTCTTTCAGTGTATTGTGTAGTACCACAAACAAATTTGCAATATTTTTACCAAATTAATATCTTAATAAATTTTTTAATGGTTGCTATAAATCCGATTTTTTACCATTATCAGGTGTATTTTAAGAGCGTCAAAAAATATTATTTTTTCTTAAAAAATAAAATACTTATTAAAATAAGACTTCAAAAGAAAAAATTGCTTCGTTTTGACACAAATAATTTGTAATGCTAAAAATAAAAATAAAATTCTTAATAAATGCGGAATTAACCCTAAGCTCCCTTTTGTTGTGTCTAATTTCTGACTTTCTGGTTCAATTTTCCGTTTTGATGTATTCAGGGACTAGCTAATAGCAAAATTTCACGGCGAATATTTTTGCGGAACATTTTAACCCCTTAAATCCCGTTTTTAATGGTGTTTTTGCTCTTTTTTAAAAGAAAGAGAAAAAAGACAATTACCTTGAGGAGTTAGAGGATTAATATATTCCACAATTTGATGAACACACCATATCCGTAAGCTTTACTCAATTTTCTATGCCGATTGACAATACAAAATTTGCATTTGGGGGAAAATTTACCTCCCCCTAAAATGAAACCCAGATGTAAACTGTCAAAACGCCGATACACATGTCTTTTTTTTTGTCTCTTCTATCAAAATGTATAGGTTGGACCTTGTAATTTTGGAAAAAATTTGATTTTGTTGTACAGTACAAATTATAATTTGTATGCAAAAAAAATTTTCAAATTTGTCAAAAGCTTGTATTTTTTAAGAAAGAAGACGCCCTTAATTAGAAAAGTTCAGAATCTAAAGTATTTTTTACAGGGACCGAAAATAACAGTTATTTTCAAATTTTTAAACAAAAAAAAAAACAATTAGAAGTAAATGTCGGAAAACTGTTTCAAGTATACCATTTTGATCCTTATGAACTAGTCTATAATAAAATGCATTTTGATTTTTATTTTTTCAAGCAAAAATAAAAAAATAACTTTTATTTTTGCTCGAAAAAATAAAAATCAAAAAATAACTTTTATTTTTGCTCGAAAAAATAAAAACCAAAAAATAACTTTTATTTTTGCTCGAAAAAATAAAAATCAAAAAATAAATTTTATTTTTGCTCGAACAAATAAAAATCAAAAAATAATTTTAACTTTTGCTCGAAAATATAAAAATCAAAAAATAACTTTTATTTTTGCTCGAAAAAATAAAAATCAAAAAATAAATTTTATTTTTGCTCGCAAAAATAAAAATCAAAAAATAATTTTAACTTTTGCTCGAAAAAATATAAGTCAAAAAATAACTTTTATCATCTGACTTTTATGAAAAAAGGAATAACTTTTACGGTCCCTGATTTTTTACAAATAAAATTTCATACTTTTAAGATTTTGTGGTTGAAGAAATCATGAGATTGTAACAATTGTTCTATTGCTTTGGAGAAAGTTTGATAGCAGAAAGTTTTGGCGTTGGGTATTATATGTACTCAGATTTTCGTTATCAAGTCATATGTGCTTTCAAAAGGATATACAAAGTTACATTTTTTATCAAATTATTAAAATTTTTCTACACATTGTATGCTGCCGGTATGGACACCAAACGAAAAATCATATTCTCTGCTATATCACAAAATTATTAGTCGTATTATTTCAGGACCAAAAATTTTAAAAATGTCTTTTTAAAAATTTGATCTTTAATATCCTTGATTTTTTTAAATAAGTTCGTCAAAAGAAAAAAATCGTGTTAAGATCTTTAACTGTACCGTAGTACTCAATAAAATTTGGGTCTCTTAGCTTTAATAGTTTCTCAATAACAATAATTAAAAAATAGCCATGTATAAACTAAGTTTTAATAAATCATGTTTGATTTTTGTTTTTACAGGGATAATTTAAATTATTGCCATTGCTAAACTAATAAGGATGGAGACCTTTTGAAATTGAATATGTCCTACAGTGTAATCAAAACTTTTAAATGCATTTATTATTTCGACGAACTTATTGTAAAAAATACGACTAACAATTTTGTAGAATACCACAGATTATGATCTTTCATCTACAAGTATTTAAATAATTTGTTTAAAATTTTAACTTTAAATGTCCTTTCGAGAGGGCCTAGTATGTGATTATGAAAGTCTGCAAGCAGTTTAACAACATGTGGTTTCCTGTTTAACATGCATATCAATTTTCCCATGTCAGGCAAAAAATATTGCAATTTGTCGTAGGGTCCCAGCAAAAAATTTCCAAAAAAGCGGGTTTGTAATCAAGCATTTTGGGCAGAACGCATTCCTTACTAGATTACCTACTCGATTCTTTTAACAGGGCGTGAGACTAAAATAATTGATTCTTAAGAATTGATTATTTTTTTACCGAAGAACAATTTACTTTATATTTTTAAGAACTACATACATCTTTTAATAAAGAAATAGTTCCATTGTAAAACTACGAAGTTCCCTAGAAAAAATACGAAGTACTTACATTTAAAGAAGTAGTTCCATAAGTAAATTCAACTTTTACTCACACGTGATTCTCCTAGGTCACTCAAATATAACGATCAAAACTCATACGGAAATAAAATTTTAAAAGTGAAACATCGAATTGTTATGGTAACATGGGTTTGTCATAATTTTGGATCTATAAACCACGAAAATATAAATTTTTCAAAAAAAAAAAGAACAATTCAAAATTGAAAAACAAAAATATGACTCACTCACAATCACCCTCGAAATTTTTTTTTTACACTAACTAACGATAACGTCAGTAATTTCAACTTCCACTCACAATTTTCTGCTCACGTGCGCTTCCCTAATTTATACCTAACTGCAGTTTAACAAAATTTAGGCAAAATGCAATTTCTGTTTTTAGTATTATTTTCCTGCAAATAAAAATTTGTTTGAAAAAATATATGAGATAAATTCTTTAAAATTGTATAACTTCTTTTTTCAAAATTAGGAACTACTTAAAATAACGTCCTTTTTTTAAAAAAAGTATATGATTACTTCTTGAGTACAAAAAGTTATAAATATAAGTTAATAATATTGTTATTTTCTTTTAAGTAAGTAATTACTTTGTTATTGAGTTCATGCTTTCTGGTTTAAATTTAAAGAATTGATTACAATACTACTTGCTTTTTGACTTTATCGTTGGAATGTGTTTGGTATTGCAGTTACTAAATTTGGCAATGAGATATGTAAGCAAGTGCGGGCATCACCTTCTTTTCGGAATGTGTAATTTTTTCCAGGGGTGCTATATGAATATTAGTGTTTCCAATTAGGTTAATCGATTAACCGATTCCTAGATTAATCGCCTTTATATCGGTTAATGTCGAAACAAATAATTTTAAACAAATAAGTATTAAATACTTATTTGAACCGTATGATCAGTTAACCCATTTTAGCGGTTTTTTTAACCCTCTAACACCCAAACGATGTTTTGCAACGAAATTCAAACCATGTGCTCCACTCGTAAAACCAATAATCAGTTCTTCAACAAAATTGTTTATCGTTGCCTAATCTAGGCGATATAAGCCAAAATATTTCAGGGTGCATTTTGGAAACCAAAGCATATAAAAGGAAAGTGTTGGAAAAAATATATTTCTCTTACCAAGATATAACCACGCACGAAAAACTATTTTTTTTTCTACTCCTATTTAAGAAGATATCGCGATTTTCAGTTTTTGGAAAAAGCGAAATTGGGCGAAAAAGCATTTAAACTACAATTTATATTGTCCAAACTTCAGCGCTTTGCTAGTAATACTTAATGTCTTCTTTCTGCAAAATTTCAGAAAAATCCGTCTATTAGTTTATAAGTTAAGACGATGTCCTTTGGAAGAATCCTGATAAAATTCTGTGAGTAATTGGA
Organism: Delia radicum; assembly: GCA_021234595.1. NCBI lineage: Eukaryota > Metazoa > Arthropoda > Insecta > Diptera > Anthomyiidae > Delia > Delia radicum. The sequence goes on from CM037853.1 coordinate 117,513,318, forward strand.
ATAAAGTATGGACTTATTATTAAAGATAAAGCTTCAATCGTACTTATATTTTATTATAACTTAAATTGGTTTTTTAAATTTTTAAAAACTATTTTTTTTGTTTTTAAATAATTTGTTTTTGAAATTTTACGAACTTTTGATTTTGAAGCTTTCTCGCTCCCAAACCGTGGAGGGCACACGAAACATTTCTTCGAAAAATATTTAGCAAATTCAGTTTTCTATCGGAATATATTAATTTCTTAGTATAGAACGCTCAATTGACGCACTTGTGGTAAATTTTATGAATGCTACCCTGAGGCAGCCTTTCCTGTTAGAGGGTTAATAATGCCTTAACCGGTTAATGGTTTTGGACGAATAATTGGAAACACTAAGAATAAACAAAATTTTATATTAAATATTAAAAATGCTTTCGGAAAAATTACGTTTTCTCTCAGGTAAACAACTTGAAATTTGTTTGTGTTGTAAGGTGATACTTTGAGTGAATTGCAAAGTGAATTTCAGAAAACTTAATTATGGGTGTTTACTTGGCTGCTTTATGGGGGCCACCTTTGCTTTCCTGGCCTACAGATTTGGGACACAGGTTTCACTTCTTCCTTATAGTTGTTCGGTTGGTAATAAAAAACACTATTTTCTCACGTTTGTGGCACAATCTCACTTTATTGTATCCAATTCTTTATCATACATACAATAGAGTGTAAAATTTGTTGTACTTCCTCTTTATTTTTTAATTAAATTAAACTTTTAACTAGAGGAATTGCTGCTTGCTCTTTCTTCGGCTTTTCGTTCAAGAGTGATGTTGAACGCATGATCTGGTCGTTCAGTTGTACTTATACCGGGTACCCGGGTATTACGAGTACTTTCAGTACAAATGTAAAGAAAGACCACAACGACCGGGTACAAAGTAATTTCAGTATCAACCCAGAGAAAGACCACAACCAAGGCGAAAAAAGAGGCGACAAACAATATCGGTATATTCACACCATGCCAGTGATGGCATGGCGTAAACATACCGTCCCGCCTTGCGCGTACCGAGCAACCGTCAACAAGCAACAATTCCCTAAACAAAAGAGGCAATTAACAATATAATTTCAAATATATATTGTTAAAAAAAAAAAAAAAAATTATAAGAAAAGGAAAAAGTACTTATAGATATAAGTTGAAAAAACAAATTAAAAAAAAGTAATACTAATAATACTTAAATAAAATATACAAGAAAATTCAATGTTGTATATGAGATCTCATCGTAAATTCAGGTGATGAAGTTTGTGGCTTTAAGCTCCTTATAGGTAATGGTAAATTTTTAAATTTGTACTTGCGTATATAAATTAGGGACACGAGCCCTTATCCAGTCTATCATCAGCTTTCTTGTTTTACATCAGCTGACCTTCTCCAAAATAGGACTGCCCAAAATTGGTGTCTTGACGGTACGGGTGACCTGGGCGACCTACCGCAGGCCCGAGTAAAATCATCTTTGTGACGTCGGCACCAAGAATGATAGTGTATCTATCACTTTTAAACCACTGACGATCGGCGTCTGTTCTGTTGCCAAAGGGAGGCACGGTTTCACGTTCGATATCAGCCGACGGATTCCGAGCATATGTTCGATTCTCAACGGCACAGGTGACTATAATCTGGCGCCGGTCGACTAAACGATGACCAAGGGTTAGAGTCGTTCGTCCTTCAAAGGTCACGCAGCGTAGGTTTCTGCAGCCTTCAACAGTGATTGACGATCTAGCAGCGTTTGGGTCAATCAGAGCACGAACCACTTATTACCATATTATTACCTTTACCTCGGCGGTCATGTTGAACCATATTTTCCCCTCGGGTGTGGGGTGTAGCCAAGTATTGTGATCCAATTGGCACCGATGGCAGCGATCTGCACTGCGGCAGCTGGCGTGCCGGTGGGTTTGGGCGAGACAATTGGTACACAGCCCGTGATGGGCAACGGTTCTTAATTTTTGCTCTAAGCTCATGACGACGAACCGGGAACAATTACGAATGGCGTGCAGCCGGTTACACATTGGGCAAGCGTAGTTTGGGTTAAACAGCCCGTTGAACATGATTTTTCTTCTGAAATTGGAAAGGATTATAATATGGTTCTGATAGTAAAAATAAACTGTATGGATAAGGGTGTGGTTCAAACCAAATTATAGCGAGCTGTTTGGCAAAAGGACCAGTTTTCGAATCGGTCTGGTCATAATTCCCTTTTGAGTTTTAATGTCAGCCACGCGGACCCTGCTGTCAGGGCCTGGGCGAACTTCCAGTATACGCCCTAAACGCCATTCATTGGGACACACAGGCTCATCTCTAACAGCTACAAGATCATTTTCTTTAACATTGGCTTGAGGGGATTTCCATTTGTTGCGCTTGTGCAACTCTTTGAGGTATTCCTCTTTCCAACGTCGGCAAAAATCATGCTGCATGACCTTAACTTTGCGCCAACGATTAACGATACTATCTGCCGATTGTGTTTCTGCGGGTTCTGCTGGAGACAAAAGCGCGGAACCTACTAGAAAATGCCCAGGAGTTAGCGCCGAAGCCTCATCCGCATTATCAGAAAGCGGGCATAAAGGTCGAGAGTTGAGACACGCTTCAATAGTGGCTAAAAGGGTGCGAAATTCTTCAAATGTATACTTCATTTCGCCTGATACCTTTTTGAAATGGGTTTTAAAACTTTTAACCCCGGCCTCCCACAGGCCTCCCATGTGTGGAGCCCCTGCCGGTATAAAGTGCCACGATAATTGCTGGTGACCATATTTCGAAACAACGTTATCACGCATTTCCTTAACGTGCTTAACGAAATTTTCGTCGATTTTCCTCGCAGCGCCTACAAAATTTCTGCCGTTGTCTGAGAACATTTTATTGGGGCAACCACGACGAGATATAAATCGGGCTAACGCAGCCATAAAGGCATCACTTGATAGGTCGCTGACAGCCTCTAAATGAATATCTATAGTCGAAAAACAGACAAAGAGGGACACGTAGCCCTTGGTAATCCTGGAATATCGGCCAGTAAAGCTTTTTATTTCAAATGGACCAGCAAAGTCCACGCCTGTGTTTGTAAATGGGCGACTGAACGTGCTTCTTTCAGCAGGCAAAGGGGCCATAATTTGCCCCTGCAACTTTTTCCGATATAAAACACAGGTTCTACAGTTATGAATCACCGTTTTTACCAAGTTTTTCACCTTTAAAATCCAACACTCCACCGTGAAGAACTAATTTATGAATAAACTCAACATATAATCGAGCTAAAGTACTATTGTAGGCTAATATAATGGGATGTCGCTCGTGATAAGATAAGCTTAAAGAAGCGCCGAGCCCGAATCACGCCACTTTTGTCCAAAAACGGTGTGAGGGTTAACAGATTGCTTCGCGAGGGGATTTTCTCATTTTTTTCTAAGCAACTTAGTTCATTTGGAAAATGGATTTGTTGGGACAACAAGAATAAACGATTCCTAACAAAGGTCAACTCCTGAGCTGATATATTTAAGGTTTTATGAGAAACTTCAGTGCGTCTTTTTTTAGAAGCCGTGTTTATGAATCGAAACATGTACGCAATTACATGGGTTGCCCTTGAGACGCAAGAAAACCGACTGAGAATATCTTCAATCTCAGACGATCGAGCAATATGAACTTGTGGCCCTTTCGATTCGACCAAAGTTTCGAACTCCACTGTGTTTATGGGCCACGATGACTTCTCTTGTATGAGCCATTCTGGACCATGCCACCAAAGGCTACTTTCTTTTAAATCCGAGGGAACCATCCCCCGGGTTGCTAGATCGGCGGGATTATAATTTGAAGCCACGTGAAACCAATTTTTGTTCCCTACTTTTTCTAAAATGGTGGCAACTCTGTTGGCCACAAATGTTTTCCAACTACAGGGCGGTTTTCTCAACCAAGCGAGAACTATTGTAGAGTCGGACCACAAATAAAGCGTATATGTTTTCAGCTTAAACTGAGGCATAACACTGTCCACCAAATTCGCAAGAAGTACGGCACCGCACAATTCTAAGCGGGGCAACGATGGTTTTTTAACTGGGGCCACCTTTGGTTTAGCAATTAGAAGATTTGAAACGACCTGATCATCAAGCTGAACCCTTACGTACAACGTTGCCGCATAAGCCATCTCCGATGAGTCACAGAAGCCATGAAATTCGATATTACAATTTGGCGAATAACGAATCCACCGAGGAATATTGATTGTGACAACGTCGTTATACTTTGACACAAAAGATTGCCACTTATGCAGAGCTACTGGCTTGATTGCGGTGTCCCAACCAATTTTATCAAGCCACATTTGCTGCATAAGAATTTTTGCTGTTATAATCACTGGTGCTAACCACCCTGCTGGATCAAACAGCCTTGCTATAATCGAAAGCACTTCCCTTTTTGTATATAATTCTTTAAACTGAATTTTTTCAGTTACAAAGTAAAAATGGTCTGACGCCGCATTCCAGCGCACGCCAAGTGTTTTTGCTGTAATTTTATCATCGAGACACAAAAAAGATGAGCTCAAAAGATGATCTAAGGGCAAATTTTCTAAAATATGTTTTGAATTTGACATCCACTTTATAAGTTCAAAGCCTGCTGTTTTTAAAATACCGATCAGCTGATCGCGAGCCACAATAGCGTCTGACACAGAATGAGCTCCAACTAGGGCATCGTCAACGTACATTGACTCACGAAGAATTTTTGCACCGAATGGAAAACGTTGTTCTTCATCATCCGCCAACTGCAATAGGGTACGAAGAGCCAAATATGGAGCACAATTTACGCCGAACGTGACCGTTTTTAACTGAAAATCTTGCAATTCATCTTTTTCAGAATCTCTAAAAACAATTCTTTGAAAAGGGACATGTTCCGGGTTGACCAAAATTTGTCTATACATTTTGGAAATATCGGCATTAAAGACAAATTCAAAAAAACGCCATTTTAAAATAAGGGAAACTAAATCGCTTTGCAGAACTGGACCTACATGCAACATGTCGTTAAGACTTTCCCCATTGGACGACGCGCTTGAGGCGTTGAAAACTACTCTCAGTTTTGTAGTAATGCTATCTGGTTTAAAAACCCCATGATGAGGTAAATAATAGCTTGGGCCACTAGAATTTTGCGCAATTTCCTCCATATGCCCTAAAGCTAAATATTCCTTTATGACCTCATCATACATAATCTTATATTCCGGTTTACGCAACAAAGATTTCTCATTTCTTAAAAATTGACTAACCGCAATATGCCTATTGGGTCCCAGTGATGGACAATTATCTTTGAAGGGCAGACAAACCACATATCTACCGTCACTATTCCTCACTGTTGTAGAACGATAAATTTCTTCACAAATTTTATCCTCTTCTGATAATATTTGCCTCTGAGAAACTTCTTCTAATTCCCAAAATTTTGACAGTTGATCATCAATCGAAACATTTGTCATAAAAGACATTCGAACTGATGAAGAAGGGGCATTATCGGGCGCTGGGCCTGTTACCACCCAGCCGAAAACAGTATTCTGGGCCACAAGTGTTCATAAAACACCATGCTGTACCCCTTTAAGAAGAATCGATGGGTACAGCTCTCCACTCAGTAATAAATCAACCTGACCACTTTTGTAAAACTCAGGGTCGGCAAAATTAAGCTTCGGTAACTCCGCATTCGTTTTCGGGCTAAACGAGTGAGTGGGAATGTTACCAGTGATCTTCGAAACCACCAACGCTTCCATATTAATCACAAAATCTGCATTAAAAAGAGAAACAATCTCAAATTTCGCCACTTTTTCCGAAAAACCAACAAATTCTTCACCTAAGCCCGTTACTGCAGCCTTAAGAGGCTCAGTGGTCAATTTCAAAAGCCTTTGTATCCTATCTGTGACAAAACTTTCATCCGAACATGGGTCTATCAACACGCGTACTCTTTCAGTTAAAACACCTGATCTTATATTAACCCAAGCTGTCGCTAACATTACTTCTTTAGACACCCTGGTATGGTGCGACTGTTCTGCCCTAGACGTGCTTGGGCCACTAGCGGACTGTATCTGATTTGATAAATTTGCTTGACTAACATTTTGAGAGCCGTTTGCAGATTGATTCTGTTGTTTAGGCCTCTCATTAAAATCCATATGCATTAGTGTATGATGTTTTGTTTTTGCATTTAGAGCAACTGTTTTGAACTGTACAATCACCATACATATGGCCAATAGTAAGGCAATTGAAACAATAACGAAACTTTTTCAAAATAGAAACACGATTTTTATAGTCCATGTTCAAAAACTTGTGACATGAACTAATTGCATGAGCATTTTTGCAGATTTGGCAATATAATTTATCAACTTTAGTATGGTGGGTCTTAACTTGTTTATGTTTCATATTTGTATGCGCATTTGCATGAGATCCCGATTGAAATCCCGATTGTGAACTACTGGACCACTGAGAATTCTTTGAAATTCCATTTATGCTCTCAAGAGTGTGATATCTATCAGTTAAAAACGCGTTTAACTCCTCCCATTTTGGCATTTTAGTTTTGCTATTGTATTCATATAATTTAAGGACTGACATACAATTATTTATATCCCTTTGTAATCTTTTGACTTCTTGAGCAGTATCATCTTGACACGGTGCCATATTGAATAAAAAGGTTAATTGGTTGGTTACCAACACCCTTTCATTCTCATAATTTGATTTCAAATTATTCCACGCAACTTCAAAATTTTCTGCTGTTATAGCAATATTTTGATTTATTTCCCTAGCCTCACCGGCGGTTTTTTGAAATAAATACGATAACTTTTCAACTTGGCTTAGTCGTGGGCTATTTATTATAATAGCAGTGAATAAATCCCGAAAAGTGGTCCACGATAGATAATCCCCATAGAAAATACCAGTGTCGACCTGAGGCAAGGGCAAAAAATTTCCTTGGTTGGGAACCACTGCATTAGAAACATCTTCAGGCATTTGCTTTCTTGCTTTTGATAGAATATTTATGCACCTGATATACGCCTTACGGATTTGTGGATGCTTAGCTTGCACCGTGACTAAATCTTTTTTATCCCCTATGGTTCCTGAGGACCACTCTTCATAGAGTTTCTTATATTTTGTCCACACTTTATTCAACTCAGATTTTTCAAATTCAACGGCATCTGACGTGTAGTCAGTAAAATCTACTTCGCTTAAAAAGGTTTCCATTCCTAGTACTCCCTCAGCCGCGTTTGTATATTTTTCTAAAACCGCCATTTTTCCTTTTTTTTTTTTTTTTTTGCTTAAGTGTTACGGCAAAAAAAAAGACGAAGGGGAAAAAAAATGTCAAAAAGAAACAACAAATTCCCGTTTCGAGTCACGTACACCAGTATAAAGCGAATGAAAGGCAAAAAAAAAAATTACAACAAAACTAAATTAACGGGACTACAAAATGCCACTTTTGTACACCACGCTTTGTGTTACGTAATATAACCTCAAAATACTGAGCTACAAGTTGTAAACGCGCTTTGTGTTACGTAAGAGATTTTAATGCACTGAGCCACCAATAAGTTTTGAGACACACACTTTCCACAATTATTTTAATTATTTCTTCCTTTTTTATTTTTCAGCTTTACTTTAAAATAATTATAATTGAAAGTACGCACCTGTTTCCTTCGTGTTTCTTACACTTCCGCAAAGTTGAGCCACACACTAACTTCCAGATCCAAAGTTCAGCTTTTTACGGTAGAAAGACCAGAAAATGTTTACTTGGCTGCTTTATGGGGGCCACCTTTGCTTTCCTGGCGCTCCAGATGCACTTCTTTGCCTTGCGTGTGCACTTTGTCCCTACACATTTGGGTCACTGGTTTCACTTCTTCCTTATAGTTGTTCGGTTGGTAATAAAAAACACTATTTTCTCACGTTTGTGGCACAATCTCACTTTATTGTATCCAATTCTTTATCATACATACAATAGAGTGTAAAATTTGTTGTACTTCCTCTTTATTTTTTAATTAAATTAAATTACACTTTTAACTAGAGGAATTGCTGCTTGCTTTTTCTTCGGCTTTTCGTTCAAGAGTGATGTTGAACGCATGATCTGGTCGTTCAGTTGTACTTATACCGGGTACCCGGGTATTACGAGTATTTTCAGTACAAATGTAAAGAAAGACCACAACGACCGGGTACAAAGTACTTTCAGTATCAACCCAGAGAAAGACCACAACCAAGGCGAAAAAAGAGGCGACAAACAATATCGGTATATTCACACCATGTCAGTGATGGCATGGCGTAAACAATGGGTGTTTTGAGATATTCGCGAATTAGGGACATTTTTTCAATTTCATTATACTTTTCGCGTAAAAAGTTATTTTTTGTGCAACACTGTTTTAGTAAGAGGATTTGATATTTCAAATGACACCAGGTTTTTAATTTTCTGTTGACTCGTTCAAAAGTTATGATAATTCAAATATTGTATATTTCTTAAACATTTGTTAAAAAGCTACAAATTTGATAGATCGAGTTTAGATCTATAAATAATTTCGAAAAAAACCCAATGTTGCGTATTATACGTCAAGGTTTTCAGTACTACAAAAGTTAGTAAATTTACAATCGTTGTACGTAAAATTTGAAGTTACCAACATAAGAACCAAGGATGATGAAGAACTGTGCACAGTTCTCGCCAACACACCATCGTGCTATCGCGCACAAAGGCAGTTATGTAGGCGCACAAATTTTAAGGCTGTGGTTTTATTCACCGACTACTAATATAATTTATTTATATATATTTTTTAGTCATTTTTAAGCTATTTCAATTTATAGTAGAAATATTATAGAAGAAAAATGATTTTTGGACTCTTTTGAAAATTACTTGGCCAATCTTAGTGAAGTTTGAAAATTTTGTTATTCTATCGATATTTTTAATCACAATTTTACTTCTATTTTCAATTAAGAAATTTTAACTTATATAAACTATTTTCAAAATTACTGAAAAATAAATAAATAAATAAATTATATTAATAGTGAGTGAACAAAACCACAGTCTTAAAATTTTGTCGCCTCCATAACACCCTGCGTTGGCATTTTGGGGTATTGGTGCGCTGGCACGATGAGGTGTGCGTCGCGCACTGGTCTGTGCATCCTAGTTGTTATTAGATTAGATTATATGGCACTATGCACCGCGACCAACTTAGGTCTTTTGTGCTGCCTAAAGTTACCCTAAAGATTCAAGCTACCTATAAAGCCAATAATCCTATTAGGCAAAATCTTCATAATGTCCGAAGGGGAGACAAAGCGATTGCCAAGAAACTTGGCACGCCTTTCACATAGCCTCGGACATTCGCAAAGAACATGCTCTGATGTCTCAGCTACCAGTTCGCAAAACCTACACTCATCCGTGTCCGAAAGACCCCTTTTGCGCAGGTGGTATCTGAGATTGCAGTGTCCAGTCAGGTAAGATACCAGGGTTCTCAAGTCACCCCTCCCGAGGGACAAGAGTCTCCTCGATCCTGCACTGGAAAAAGAAATTAATCTCTTAGCCTGTCGTTGGCCAAGAGAGTTTTCCCAATAGAGAGAATTCTGACTCCCTCCACGACCCGAGCTTCTCCCTAACATACCCCAAAGGTATACCACAGAATGGTTCAGGGCCAATAAAGGGCCTTCGGGCCCAATTGTTGTTTATAATCCTTTAATAAATTATAGTTGTTTATAATCCTTTAATTAATTATAAAATTTGCCCTGTTGTGATGTCTCAACTTAAAACGCAAAAGTTGTCAACACTGAACGTAAAAACCATACGTCGATCTGGTAACATTGTGAAATAGAAACGGAGAAGATTAGAATAATAAACAAAAATCTAAAAATAGAATATTTGTGTTGTTAGTGTTGTCACTTCTGAGTATAATATACAATAACAGAAAAAGCTAATAGGAAAGAAAACTGCAATTTAGCTGCATTACATTCGAGGCCATACTTGGGTGTGATCGCTAAAGGCTCATGATTTGGTATTGTTACGTTTGTAATGTAAGAAGAGCGCAGGTTTGATTCTTACAGCCGCAGGTTGTTGAAAATTTTATCATATAGAGACAATCTGACAATTATAAATACACAAATAATAATACAATTTAAAACTGCAAAATCAATGATGACGGCTCTCCATAAAAAGGCAGAAACTAGTCTAATTTAACTTAAAAAATTAAAAGTGTTTAAAATTCATAGAGAAAAACGTTTATTCTTCTTCTTAACCTCAGCATTTCTAAATTAAAATTTGTCAAATGCATATTAATTAAAAATTAATTACGACTGTCTATATGACGTTAAAATAACGCTGTACTAAAGTAACACATTTTAGTTGAGAATGGAGTTCAAACAAATTTTCAATTAATAAATTTATTTTTTTTTTTATAATTTGAATTATTAATAAAATTGGAACAAATATTGTGAATTTTTTCAAAATTTGTTTTAAACGATCATTTTGTGGAAACTCTTTACGGACCCCCTGCAATAATTCTACGGACCACCATTTGCTAACGTTTGGTCTAAAGAATAAAGAAATGAGGCAGCATTAGAAAATTAAAAAACTCAAAAATTACTCCCATTGCTATTTCACAATTTGTAATTTGAGGGACACCTTAATATATGTGCATTCAGAAAAATTTATTTCAGCGTTGCGTTTTTAATAGCTAGTGGGTTTAAAGTGGTTTAAAGCCTTTTTATTGACACAAACTTGTCATGTATGTTTTAAACCAAAAACTTTGTTTAACATGGTTTATGGTGATGTTAACTTTTTTTATATTGAGGTTGTCAAAACTTTTATAGCAGTACATATATTTTTTATAACCATAAAACACAAACTAAAAAAAATAATCGCTAAATAGCACTATGTTGGCCTGAATTTTCTAAAATGAAAAAATTTGCATGTCACAAAAGATTTGTTTTTAAAACAAATATTGTTTAAAAAAAGTTTGTAGCAAATATTGTATAAACTTTATATTTTTTCAACATTTAGTTGTTTTTGAATTTATGGTGTTTACATTTTATGTTAATAATTTGATATATCGCTCATTTACTGCAAGAACGTCACAACTCAAAAAACATGATTTTTGAGTTAATGATTTTCGTTTTTTTTATTTTATTAATTAATAATCAAATAATTACAAATTATATCCTATAACCTAACCAAGCACTAGCTACTATGGCTTTTGGCGCGTTGTAGCGAAAACAGACCAATGCCTCTGCTGGGAATCGAACTCACGACTCCCGCACTGATAAGCCAGCACGCTACCAACTAGCCTACCAGGATGCACTTATACGTTATATAACGTATCATATTGTGTATATTAGTCGTATTAATATGTTCTCTTAAGAGAAATTATCTCGTTCTTTTTTTCTTCAAGGTGGGAGTAAATTGAAAACTTTAAACTTGTTTTCTACAAAATCTAAATTTTTGAGTTATGACGCTATTGCAGTAAATGAGCGACATGGTAAAAAAGTTGACATTTAATTTCAAAATTTACATATTAACTTTACAAAAAGTTTGCTAATTTAAAAAAAAATATATGTTTTAGGTTTTAGCGTAAAAAATTATTTTAAATGAGATAATTTATGGTATTAAGGAGTGCAATCGAAAAAAACCCCGCACACATTTTCACTTCCAACTGCATTTGTGTACAGCACTTAACTTTTTTTCTTATCACGTTACGTTTAAAAAACTTTTCAGATTATTTGTCCAAAATATTAAAGCGATAGGCTCAATAAATACCTAAAGCAGCCAATAAAGATAATTCAAAAAACTCATTGATGGCATTCCAAAATTCCCAAATCATAACATAGAAAAGACTAAAAAATTAAATATTGCGTATCAAAATGTCCGTGGTTTAAATACAAAGCTTAAAAATTTTTTTGTTAACAGTTTTGAAATCGATTATCATATTATTGTTCTCACTGAGACATGGCTAAAAAATAATCCTGATAAATGTATACACAACTCAGAAATTATGTGCAATAAATTTCAAATTTATAGATGCGATAGAAAAGATAAAAATGGCGGTGGCGTGCTGTTAGCTATAAATACTTGTTTTCCGTCCGAAGAAGTATTACTTGATGGTGTCCAAGACATTGAGTTTATATCCGTTTGTATAAACCTTAAATTTAAAAAATTGTACTTAACATGCTCCTATGTTCCTCCTAGTCAAAGTAATCAGTTTTACCAAAATCATTTTAATGCAATCAAACTATTAGTTGAAAGATTAACTCCAGATGATCAATTATTAATTTTTGGTGACTTCAATTTACCGTCTGTCCTATGGCATAATGTTCCGGATGAGAATTATTTAACGTCGTCATTAATGTCTGGTAATTCCAATGAATTTTTGGACTCTATTGCCGAATCTGGTCTATTTCAAATAAATTACATACATAATGAGTACGGCAAAACACTCGATTTAATATTCTCGGATCAAGTGTCTGAATTGTCTGTTAAACGTATTGATCCACTTTCGACTCCAGAAGATAAGTATCACCCTACATTGGAAATAAGTTTAATTCTACAACATAATAATATCACAACGCCTACAAACGATGAAGAAGTTTTTCAATTTAAAAATGCAGATTTCGTCAAACTAAATAAATTTATATCCGAAATAGATTGGACTTTAAAATTTCCAGTCAGTCCTTGCTGCAGTAATGTCATTGATTCATATATACACCAATTCTATACTGAATTGTTTAATTGTTTCGAGAAATCTATTCCAAAAATGATTGTATCAACCATTAATGGTCCTCCATGGAACTCAAAACCATTGTCTAAACTCAAGAATTTAAAAAACAAATTTTATAAAAATTATAAAAAAACCGGATTGCTTTTGGACTATGCAAAATATTCCGTTGCCAGGTCTAATTATACCTTACTTAATAATGAGTGTTACAACAAATACTTACATAAAGTTAAAGTCAATTTGAAAAGGGATCCAAAATCTTTCTATCAATTTGTAAATTCTAAACGCCGTACATCTGGATTTCCTTCTTTAATGAAGTTTGGTGACATTGAATCTTCAAATGATAATGAAATCTGCGATATGTTTGCTGACTTTTTTGCTTCAACATACTCATCAAGCTTTTCAACAACAACAGCAAATTATCCTTTCGATATTCCAGAGGCGTCTCTAATTAGTCTTCCTGTTTTAAACACGTCAACTGTAAAAAATGCTATTATTAAACTTAAATACTCGAATTCTGTTGGTCCTGATGGTGTTCCCAGTTGTGTCTTAAAAAATTATATTGACTCTTTTTGCATCCCATTAACGCTTTTATTTAATTTATCACTTTCCAATGGATACTTTCCCTCGCATTGGAAACAATCATTTATTATCCCACTGTTTAAATCTGGCAATAAATCAAACATATCCAATTACAGAGGAATTGCTAAACTTAGTGTTATTCCCAAACTATTCGAGAAGATTATTACTGATTTTGTGTCTCATCAAGTAACTTCTATACTGTCTTCTTCTCAACATGGCTTTCGTAAAGTTCGTTCAGTAATTACCAATTTGTTAGAACTATCATTATCAATAAATAATTCATTTGTAAATGGAATGCAGACTGATACCATATATACTGATTTCAGTAAAGCATTTGATAAGGTAAATCATGACATACTCCTCTTCAAATTAAATAAAATGGGATTTTCTCCGTATTTTCTTAACTGGATTGAAACGTATTTAAAAAACAGATCTCAGTGCACTCTTTTTAAAAATCTAAAATCTAAATTTTTTCCTGTTCTGTCTGGTGTTCCTCAAGGTAGTCATCTTGGGCCTGTGCTATTCCTGCTATTTATTAATGATCTTCCTAAATGCATCAATCACTCCAAAATTTTAATGTATGCAGATGACGTAAAATTGTTTATTAGCTATAATAAACACTACACAAATTCTCAAATTCAAATTCATCATAGCCAGTATCTCCAAATGGACTTGGACAATTTCTTTCACTGGTGCAATTTAAACAACATGGAGCTGAATTTAAAAAAATGCAAACATATGATTTTTAGTAGAACTGTTCCGATTATAAGAAAATATATTATTAACGGATATGAACTAGAACAAGTATACACATTCCTTGATCTTGGAGTATTATTGGATAAATCGTTAAATTTCAATGCACATATAAGTCAAACAATTAACAAGGCAAAAGGCGTTCTTGGTTTTGTAAAAAGATGGGGTAAGGAATTTGAAGATCCATACGTCGCTAAGCAACTATATGCATCCTTAGTTAGGACGATTCTTGAATATGCGTCTGTAGTTTGGGATCCCTACTATGAATCGCACATTACAGAAATTGAGTCTGTGCAAAAACAATTTTTACTTTTTTGTCTTCGGAAATACGCTTGGACTAGAGATAATTTGCCGTCGTATGAAAAACGCCTTGCACTTATAAAACTACCAACTCTAAAAAGTAGGAGATTGGTATTAAACATATCCTTTCTACACAATCTGTTAAATGGTGCTGTTAATTCTGACTTTCTTCTTTCAAAAGTAAATTTCAACGTTCCAATTAGACCTACAAGGCATTATCTTCCAATAAAACTCAGTTTTTGTCAATCAAATTATGAATATTTTGAACCTTTTCGCAGAATTTGTAATGAATTTAATATCATGTTTTCTTATATAGACTTATCTATAAATGTCAATATTATTAAAAGAAATCTTATTCTTATCTTAAATCAATTAAATTCTCTTTAAAAATTTTTTTTATTATTTTTTTTATCACACTTTTTTTTTGTAAATAATTTTTATGTACATTTGTTATATATACTAGTCTGTAAGGATATTTCCATAGACTTAATAAATAAATAAATAAATAAATAAAAAAATAAATATTTACAAATGGAGTCTGACCAAAAAGTGAGTTGTTGGCATCTTTCCTGCCCTAATTGATAGGAGCAGACCATTTCCAAAAAAAGTGACAGAATTGAGAACTTGTTTTGTTGTCTTCATAAATAATTTAAAAATAATCTTAATATCATTTGATTGTTCTGAGTTCTATACAATTAAACATATTTTCTTTTGCGCTAAATTTAAGGTTTTTCTTCAAATTATGCTTTTATTTGTCCTTTGTTTTTGTTCCAAGTCCATTTGTAAACAAACTAATGATCAGATATCTCTAATATTTTGTACACATAATCTCACGATATATGTCGGGAATTATTTGATCTCACTCCTTATATGGTTAAGGAACATAAAATTGAAGTCTAATTAAATTAGGGCGTTATTGTTTTTTTTTTTTTTTTTGAATAATCTTTTGCTGCATGTACTTAACTATAACAAATTAAAGTGTGTTTAAAGTTTTAAGGCTTTTACACCTAAAACTTTTGAAATCAATATTTGAGTACACATAAGCTGCAAAGTTTGTCAAATACTTTAATATTACACCGTTTTTTTTCTGAATTTATGCACTTATTTGCAGTAAATGGTAGAATTTATAGCAGAAACAGCAGAAAAACTTCTATGATTAGAAGATTTTTTTTTGGTAAATATTAGTAACACAAGAATTACAAAAATAAAACTATTAAATTAACAACATTTTAGTTAGATTCAAGATGAAATTTAGTTAATTGAGAATAGTAATGTGCTCTGCTAAATTCTGGAAAACATTTAGCTTTATAAAGAACATAAAACAAAAACAATATTTTCAACAAAATGAAAATAAAAATTATTCAAGTTCGAAACCATACTCTATATTTCTTTATTAGAATATTGTCCTAACAAAAAATCTATAGTTTTTTTTTCAAATTTATTATTTTTTTTTTTTTTTTTTTTTTTTTTTTAATTAATTATCATATAATTACAAATTATATACTATTACCCTAACCGAGCACTAGCTACAATGGCCTTCGGCGCGTTGTAGCGAAAACAGACCAGTGCCTCTGGTGGGAATCGAACCCACGACCCTCCGCACTGATAAGCCAGCACGCTACCAACTAGCCTACCGGGGCGCACAATTTTTTCAAATTTATTATTTGACCCTTTCAGGAATGTGTTGATAGATCTATTTCGGGAATTTTCTAAGCTCCCATCATCAGAACACGTTTTGAAAGCGGTAACAATCGCATGCCCAACATCAAACATTCATATAAACTAGTTTACTCACTACATGAGAACTATTATATGAGCTTGAAGTTAAAGATTATAACCATTGATCAAAAAATAAATTGAAAACTTGTTTTGTTATGTGCAAGGTCCACCTGTGGTGTATATTCAATACACGTTTTTTGTTTTTCTCTCCTTTTTATATTTTGTTTAGTTTATAAACAACACAGGGGGAGTAAACCAGACTGAACTTTGTCTTTTTTACAAGTTTGATATAATTTTTATTAAAAATAAAAATTATGTTTTTTTCGACCTTTAATTGTGCAATGAAAATGAAAATTATTCAAGTTCGAGGCCATACTCTATAACAAATAATCTATAGAGTTTTTTGTTTTCAAATTTATTATTTGACCCTTTCATTGGACAATTAAAGGTCAAAAAAAAACAAATTTTTATTTTTAATAAAAATTATATCAAACTTTTCAACAAAATGTTTGCTATATTTACTTAAATTTAGTTGAATATAAATAACAGTATACTTTGTAAAACTAGCAGATATAATTGATAGAAAATTGTGAATTGTTAATTTCAGAAGGTCTGCAAATTTTTTTGAATTTTTGTCTTTTAGTAGGGTCGTTTCAAATTCAATATGTCGAAAATTTTCACCTCTTCAGGGTCCACTCAATCTAACTACATAGTATTACTAAAAATAACCAAAAATCGCTGAACAAATGTTTTTATGTTAGCGATAAAGCTTTGACTGTAGGTAAACTGAAAATTAAAAATTATTAACTCTCTAACCGGTAAGATTAATTCATAACTTAAGATTTATGTATTCCGAGAGAAAACAAAATTTATGAAGAAATTTTACGAAGAAATTTTACGTGTGCAATGCACGGTTTGGAAGCGCGAAAGTGTCAAAGTTTAAATTTAAAAAAATAATAATTTTGAAAGTAACACAATTTTTAAAAACCTTAAATACGCATTTCAAATTACTAAAAACCGTTGATAATAAACACAAAGTTAGATTGATGCTACAAATGCATAGACAACTGCAGCTACACGACTACAGCCTGTCAAAAATAAAATACACACGATTTCTTTGGCACCAACACAGTTACACGGCTACCCGAATACATTTGCCGCTGTAGTCAACTTATGATAATTTCTATTTTTGTTGGCTACAAAACAAAAATAGTGTTGACAATAAAACAAAATATGTAACAAATTAGTGCTTAAAAATATTTTATATTGTTAAACTTAGAGAACGTCGCAACATTGAATGCTATAATTCCATTAATATTCAAGAGGGGTTAGATAAATTTATTTTTAAGTTATAATAATGTATTATAAATAAGTAATTGTATTTTTAAATCAACTGTATATACGTGTCTACAACCGTGCTTGTTGCTCTATTTTAATAAAGCAAAAAAAAAAGTTATAATTGGCACTACTGAAATAAAAATTCATTTGTATAAAAAACAGCTGTTTACTATGTTGCTGTCGTTTCCAAAATAATAAGCAGCTGACCACACGACGACGATTGCACTGAACGGCATTTGTAGTTGTGTAGCTCTGTAGCCTGCTGTGGTCTATGTGTTTATAGCATAATGCTTAAGCTTTTATAACAGGTCATTGGTTATGTCATAAGGTATTCGATCCGTATACATTTAAAAGACATCCTGCTTACTTAAAAACAAATTGACGGATTATTATGAAATTTGGCTCATCTATTTATTATTATTAATAAAGCGTTTAAGTTTGAACAGTATATATCAAAGCTAAGGTGAGTTTTCATTCAATTTCGTTTTATCAGAAAGCGAAAACCCAATATCTTTTTAAGTGAATGCACGAATATATTAATTTTTTATTTGAAATTATATCTTAGTAAGATAAATAATGTTGCCTAAACTTACTGCCATTAGTTTATTAGTTTCTGCGATAACCTCGAAACTTTTTTTTTTGCCAAACATCGCCTAACGAAAAAAAAAATTGTAAAAAAACTTTTTTTTTTTTACTTTTCATACCCAAATTTTGTTGCTAAACGCTTATGATCGGTTAGAGGGTTAAATTTGAATTTTATACTATACAACACTATTCATAATTTTGGTAATAATTACACTTGTAAAGTCAAATTTTTAAATAAAATGTCGGTTTTCGAGATAATTTTTTTTTTTTTTCTTTATTTAAACAATATTATAAAAGTAATACAGTTTAAGGTTGTACTACGACTAGTCTATATAGACTAACTAGTAGTTTATTTCTAATTGCTAAATAAACAATAATTAGGTACATAAAAAGTACAGATATAAAAGTTTAGTTATAAAACTTAATCTGGTGCAAATCGACCAATTAGGTCATGTGGTTTATAGCGATTAAGCCTTCTAGGTAATCCCGAGATGTTTAATATATTCGGAATTCCTTCGTTGGGATGACTCAATAATCGAAGATTATGTGCCTCAGCGTTACGCCTTATCTCTTCATTTATTGTACTTATTTTTAAGTCACGATGAATGTCGGCATTTCGAACATACCATGGGGCATTAACAATATTTCAAAGGACTTTATTTTGGAATTTTTGAATTTGTTGTATTGTAGAATTTTTTGCACATCCCCAGACTTGGATTCCATAAGTCCACACTGGTTTTAAAAGCTGTTTGTACAGCATAAGTTTGTTGTGTATAGAGAGTTTGGCTCTTCTTCCTAATAGCCAACTCATTTTTCTGTATTTTATCTCTAGTTCATTTTTTTTAATTTTGACGTGTTCTTTCCAATAAAGTTTTGTATCCAGCGTCATACCTAAGTATTTAGCCGAATTTGCAAATGGCACTTCAATGCTGTTGATAAAAATTGGTAAATGAGCTGTTTTTTTGTAGGTAAAGTTGATATGGATGGATTTGGAACTATTTAATTGTAAGCCCCATTTTTTTGTCCATAGTTGTACATCATCAAGAGCTTTCTGTAATTTTTCGGTTGTAATCATGTTGTTCGGGCCTGTTGACAATATTACCGTGTCATCCGCAAAAGTGCACAATTTCTGTTTACTGGCATATCATAGGTATACAAAAGATACAAAATAGGGTCCAGTATACTACCCTGTGGTACGCCTGATCTAATAGGATAAAGATTTGAGTACTCGTCTTCTAGCTTTACTCGGAAAACTCTTTCTTCTAAATATGATTTTAATAATTCGCAGTAGTGTTTGGGTAAAAGTAAATTTAGCTTGTAAAGCAATCCGTCATGCCATACACCATCGAACGCCTTTGCAACATCTAAGAATACGGCTGAACAAATTTCTTTTTTTTCTAAGGCGATTTCAATCGAATGAGTTATTCTATGTATCTGTTCGATTGTCGGATGTTTCTCGCGAAATCCGAATTGGTGATGAGGTATTAGACCTTTAGTGTGAATTATTAATTTTAATCTTTTGCAGATTAATTTCTCAAACAAGTTACCAATTAACGGCAATAATGAAATAGGTCTATAAGAACTAACTTCTTCAGGGTTTTTTCCTGGCTTCTGTATCATTATGATCTCAGCCACTTTCCATATGCTTGGAAAATAGCTTAGTTTTATAGCTGCATTAAATATTGTTGCAAGATTTGCAATTGCCTTATGCGGTAAGTGTTTCAGTAGATCTGCTGTTATTAAATCATAATCGGGAGACTTTTTAGATTTAAGGGATTTGATTTCCTTTTTTACTTCTGTGACTGTTATATTTGAAATATTTTCACAGTCATTGTTTATTACCACACATAGCTCTTGTTTATCAGCAAGGTCATTGGTAAAAATGCTACTTAGATAACCAGCAAATAAATTAACCTTTTGTAAATTCGTTCTTGCCCAAGTTCCATCGATTAAGCTGCTTTGTGGCCTTCCAAAGAGAATAGTCAGTTCTGCTGTCATATGTTAACTCCGATAAATACAGATTAAGATTTTCGTTTTTGTAAACTTTTATTTGTCTTCTCAGTTTTTGAGTAGCATTATTAAGTACAGTTTTGTCACAGGGACATCTGGTCTGCTGCCATTTTTTCGAAGTTTTCGTTTAATTGCTATAAGTTCGCGGATTTTTGGAGGGTAGGATATTTTATTTTGAAACCCTTTCATTTGAGGGGTGCAATTCCATGCAGCCTCTTGAATTAGTGACGCAAGGTCTTGTACGTCTTTTTCCAAATCTTTAGATGTAGATATATGTGATAAGGTCTTAATATTTTCGTTTATTAATAATTTGTAATAACTCCAATCAGTGTGCTTATTTGATAATGTTGAAATCGGTGTTTTTTTACGAACTCCGCAGTTTAGAGTTAAGTATATTGGTGAATGGTCTGAACTCAAGTCGAACCCTTCTTCTATATCCAGTGAAAGTTTAGATATTTTTCTGGTTATAAAAAAATCAATTAAATCTGGCCGCTTTTTTCTATCTGTTGGCCAATATGTAGGAGAACCAGGCGAGATGCATTCACTACCTGTCGCCTCCCATTATAAACTTATACTTATGTTTGTTAATAAGTTCCATATACTGTTCGCAAGTAATATTATGTCTTGGAGGGCTGTAGACTGATGTGAGTGATGTGTATGCGTTATTTGTTGTTATTGTTATGGTTGTAGCTTGTAGTTAAAACAAACATATCTAGCGGATCTTTTGTTTTATATTTTAGTTTCATTGATGAACTTAAAATATTAAAACCTTGATTTTTAAGATCATCGATTATATCATTAGGCTCACAGGTGTGATGTCGATTTTTTACTAAAACTCTTATTCTCCTATTTTGTTTGTCTTCATATGTATGCCACAACATTTTGTTTTCATTGAAAATTTTAGTAATTTTTCGATAATCATCACTAGCAAAAGTGTTTATTTTATATGTGTTATTATTCATTACCTTAACGGTAAAATTATTTTTAACTGTCTTTTTAATAAGACTATAAAGATCATTATATTTGATATTAACGGTAACCATTACAGGTGGAGGTTGTAAAACTTTCTTCGCTGTTTGATTTTCAACATTATTTTGTATCATCTGCACCGGATGAGACTGAGTGACCATTTCTGGCGACGGCTTAGGGTTTCTCTTTTTGTTAGCTTTTTTATTTTTGATTACAATCCATTCAGTTTCTCGGGCCAGTTCCTCTTCATCTGTTTCATAGACGTGATGAGTTTGGGAGGTAGATTGCTCATTATTAATTTGGCGATAATCACTATTATCATCATTATTCTCATTATCTTCTTCATTTTCATTTTTATCTTCATTTTTAAGATTGGATTTCAATTTTTGCATTCTCTATTTTTAGCCTAAAGTTATCTTCTTTAAGTTGAGAACAACATTTTTCAAGTTGCTTTACTCTATCGAGAAGCTCTACATTAAATTTTTCCAATTCTTTCACCTTTGATACCCTAAAAAGACTTTAACTATTTCTAGGAGTATCAGTGTGATTATTTTCAGCATTCATACCATTTGCCTGATGACTTTCGTCGTAATTGTCCATCTTGTTAAAATTTCCAAGTGGGGTTTGTTTTTTTTTGTCGGTAGTAGTGTTGTATTAGCAACCTGTCGGTAAGCTAGTACACACTCGACAAATGATGTGGCAACCTTTTCTACATCTTTTTTTACCAGTATTTGAAAGAGAGAGACAGCTGGTGATGTAAAGTTTTTTGTGTTTTTTATATTTTATTTACTGTCTCTATCAGTATAAAATTGCTTACTTGCAATTTTTTTTTTTCACACATTGATGAACGACCATCAGCAACAGTACACGGGGTTATCCGTCACCGACACGAAGTATCAACAATATGAAGGGTTTGCTATTTGGCGAATAAAACAGAATTTACTTGGGAGCGACCGCACGTCACGTATGTATGTTTTCGATCTTCAAAAATTTATCCGGGATAATGAGGATTACATTTTTTTTATATTTTTTATTTTTTTTGTACATTTTTGCAATTTGTCCTTTTATATTATAAAACTTTTACTCCTTAAAACTTCCACTCTGCTAAAAAAACATTGTCTGTATGAAGTCTTCTTACCAAAACTTATTTAAATTAAAATCTTTTTTCATTATGTAAAAAGTTGTTAAAGAAAAGGTAAAATAACTCATATTTTATGATAAGTATCCAGGATAACGTTGTCATTGCTGCAATGGATATACCATTATTTTTTTTTTAGACTTTAATAAAGAGGATTAAATTAATGTAAAATTTATTAGAGATTGGTTTTACAATCTAACCTTTAAAAAATTCATGACTAGGTATTCATGAAGAAGTCCTGAAGAGCGAAGTTATAAGTCGTTACAAATTTTATGTAAACTATTTTTTTTTAATTTATATGTAAATTTCCACAAAAAATATTCGAAAAAATTAAAATTTTTTAGCGATTTAAAAACGTCAATCGATTTCAATGAAACTTGGAACATATGTTAGTGTTAACTATACACAACGATCTAGTCGCGAATACCCGAAATCCGACAACGTTAATTTTCTTCATACGTAGTTTCTTCCCATTACCCAGTGTAGAAACGGTCGTGACATATCATTATTTTTGGGACTCCCAAGTAAAAAAGTTTTGATATAGTTATATATTACTTATACAGTTATTTATAATGATGTGTTGCAAAATATATATTTATATAATATCATATAAAATTATATCATAAATATATAATTATATCTTTCTTTATATCACACTTCATATAGTGCAATATGTAAAACCATAATTATAAATCGATCTATATATGATTTCATATGTCACATGTAATTGCATATATTTGTATATAACTGTATCTCATTGCATAAAGGTGGTTAAATTTCAAGGGCCGATGTTGATTTTGAATAAAACACAAACTATTTAGGAAATTATTGTAATTTTATTTTATTATGATATATTGTTATTACTCAATTATGTATGGAACAAAATATCGGCCAAATGGGCGCCGCGACCACGGCGGCACACCTCCATCCGATGGTCCAAATTTTCGATGACGCTGAGGCATAATGGAGGTTCTATGCCGTTAATGTACCGAATTATCTCATCCTTTAGCTCTTGAATTGTTGCTGGCTTATCGACGTACACCTTTTCTTTCAAATAACCCCAAAGAAAAAAGTCCAACGGGGTCAAATCACATGATCTTGGCGGCCAATTGACATCGCCATTACGTGAGATAACACGGCCACTGAATTTGTTGCGCAAAAGAGCCATTGTTTCGTTAGCTGTGTGGCAAGTGGCACCGTCCTGCTGAAACCACATATCGTCCACATCCATATCTTCCAATTCGGGCCATAAAAAGTTCGTTATCATCTCACGATAGCGAACACCATTCACAGTAACTGCCTGACCGGCCTCATTTTGGAAAAAATACGGCCCGATGATGCCGCCAGCCCATAAACCGCACCAAACAGTCACTCTTTGTGGGTGCATTGGTTTTTCGACAATCACTCTTGGATTCTCATTCGCCCAAATGCGGCAATTCTGTTTATTGACGAATCCACTGAGGTGAAAATGTGCCTCATCACTGAAGATGATTTTCTTCGAAAATTGATCATCCACTGTTGCCATTTCTTGCCACCATTCTGCCCATTCACGACGTTTGGAATGGTCAAGAGGCTTTAGTTCTTGAGCCAATTGCACCTTGTAAGCGTGTAAATGCAAGTCTTTATGCATAATGTTCATCAACGACGAGAATGAGAGGTGCAATTGTTTTGCACGACGACGAGTTGAGGTGGACGGCTCTTCAGCCACACTATCGCGTACAGCAGCAATATTTTCTGCAGTACGAGCTGTACGAGCATGCACTGGTGTTCTCACATCTTCTACAGACCCGGTTTGCTCGAATTTTTCCACGATTTTTGCGATTGTACGCACATTTGGACGATCAAATTGACCAAAAAAATCACGAAGTGCACGATATGCATTTTGATTTGAACGCCCATTTTCATAATAAGTCTGGATAACTTTAACACGTTGTTGGATTGTGTATCTCTCCATGGTTCAAATTGAGTAAGTCTGAAATATAGAAATGTCAGATAAAATTCGGAAAAAAACTTGGCGTTTAGGTGTGGTTCACATTCAACATCGGCCCTTACAATTTAACCACCCTTTATTTAAATGTATCTATACAATTTGATACAATTGGATAAGGACAATATTCAGATGTATGAAACTATATATAATTTAATCAAATAAGAACTATTTGTATAACATGATGTCTAATTGTATCAGATTAGATCAAATATGATACAATGGGATGTTCTTATGTTTCGTATATAAATAATCATATATAATATTAAAATTCACAAAATAATTTTTACATAGACTACCTAATAATAACTCCAGCGTATTCTCTACATTACTTTAATACAAATAATAATTTGTCCAATTATTTCAATACAAAAAAGTAATGCGTAACCCATAAGTACTTATTTTTATCATTATTTTAAATATAAAGTAATGAACTAAAAAAAATTTTGAAAATCTATTTTTAGACTCGTTATTTTTTTTATCTAGTAAGTGCATATATTACTACTTATTTTTTATTTTTTGTAAGCTTTAATGTAATAACATTTTGTACAAGTAAGTCATTTTTGCTTTTATCTATCCAGTATAACACATCGTGACAGCTCATTTGGTAGAGCGATTGACTGACAACATGGTGTCTAAATGTGCCCTTTGGGGACATTTTATTAAAAACTAATTTCAATAAAAAAAAAATATTTTTCATTAAATGAGTTTTTTTTTAATTTTCTTTTAGTCTTATTATTGTCCATACTAGTAAGCATATACGTAACAGCATATTTTTTGATTTTTCGTATGCTGTTTAGTAATAATATGTGATAACTTTGCGCGAAGTCCCCACTTATATGGTAGGGGTTTTCTGCGCTGGGAACACAGCAAAATATTGGTTATGTCATCTCATTACTGTTTGCATTAAAAATAATGATATATCATTATATTATGCATTATTTTAAAATACAAAATATTCTATTCTTAAGAATGGCCTTTTGTAGTGATTATTTTGAAATAAATGTTGAATTTGAATTCCCAGCAAAACTTTGGTAATTGGTGCGAAAAAGTAAAGCATTACCTTGTAATGTGTAGTCCTTACCTGTATCATTAATTTATTTATTTGTTTATTAAGTCTTTGGATACAAGTCCTTACAGACTAGAACAATTAATTCTTAAATCTATTTATTTTTCTCATGAAAGGAAAAATTTAATAACATGTTTTTAAATTCATTTCCAACTAGAAGTAATGCGTTACCGATAATTGAACTGTCATGGATTACCTTGTAATGATACCTAATTGCATTTTACATTACTTCTAAACATAAAATAATGACTTACCGATCATCAATTACATAATGCACGAAATATAAACATAAAGTTATTATTAATATATGTTTTTGAAAATCTATTTATAGACACATTACTCTGAGATTTTTTGTAAGCATGAGGGTAACGTGTATATATTTAATATCACGAACGAAAACACGAAGCACAACAACTCATTTACATTTTAAGCAATAAAATAATATATGTATCGATAGCTAAGTTGGTAAAGTTGTCGGCTAACTAATTGTTAAATACCAGAGACCCTAGGTTCGAATCCCAGTATGAACACGTTATTTATTTAATAAAAAAACAAAAAAAGTTCGTCCGTTTTTAGATTTTAGTGTTCTTTTTTGTAACTACTTATTTTTTAACTTTGCGTAAGCAAGTAGCTTCTTATTATTTAGAATTACAGTTTTTATTATGTATTTAGAGCAGAAAATCACATGAAGCTAATTTTCACCGATATGGCTTTAAAAACAAGTCAGCTTTTAAGATCCTTCTACTTCTGATTGGAAGGCGATATAACAGCGCAAACTTGGTTTACAAATTTTTAAATTTATCATTTTAGGGTCACCATAAAATAATTTGAAAAATCTATTTTTGGTTTATTTTTATTCCACTTTTTTTTTTTAAATATAAGGAAGGCCGAAGTAATAAAAGTGATTTGCTGGTTTCGATATTATTTCGAAATAAAAAAAAATTTTCATTCAACATGAACTTTTTGAAAAATATTAACTGATCGAATCAAGATTTTTCTTTTATTGTAAAAATAAAAGTGTGCAGAAAATTATTTCGTTTTTGTTTTTTTAAACTATTATCTCTCAATCATCAAGTGAGCATATAAATTTAAGGAACAAGATTAACAATTTGAAAAAAATTTTAAAAGTACAAAGATTTTTAAAAATAGTGCGGACACAAAAATCAAAATTTGTTGCTATTTTTTTATAGAAATATTACTTATTAATACATAAAATTTAAATTTCTGAAAATATACTAACCTTTTAAATCCGTACAAAGCGTCAACGGAATAGTTTTTTTATTTTTTTTTTTAAGTTTTGAGTAATTTGATTGTTTTGACTACATCTCGACTCAAGGTCAAGTTGCCAAATTGCAAAACAAATAAACCGTTAACACGCAACATATCTTGTGAATACTGCTTTTAAATCGGCTTATAAGTTCTGTAGTTATGGGTCACATTACACGGAAAAATCTCTTTTTTCGACAAAAATTAACAACGGAAAATTGATTTGCAATGAAATTTATAAAATATATTTTTTTTAACTTAGTACTTCAATAAATTCATACCCGAAGCAGATCCAAACACCAAAGTTGTGACCATCCCAGCAAAACCACACTTTACAAAATATTTGTCGCGTCCGTTTCTCGCTGATATTTGCTTTTATCTTTTTACTACATTATTGATTCTGCCCAATGTTTATCCTCAAATTTAGTGCTCTTTCCTTGCTGCCTTTATTGTTTTTGGCTCAACTAAAAGTGTGCGAATGCCGCGTTCGTCGCCCAGGAATTGCCCATATGAAATAAATGTAGAGAAAATCTTAATTTCAGAAACTTTGACATAATATCATAACTTTAGTATTTATGTATAGTTTTCCTTTAATATAACTTATTTTCTTTGTGGAAAAACTACGTTAAGAAAAAACTTTTAATGTTTCTTTGCAAGAGATATATCTTACGTATTTTTCAAAATTTTCCATTTTTAATTTTCGTTGAATAATTATCACCCGTAGCACAAAAACTATTGAATCGATTTAAAAACATTATTCAGAAGATATATTTTATTTTGCAATTTGACTGACAAAAGCAGCTTGATTCGAAATAAAGATACTGTTAAAATAGACAAATTACTCAAAATGCATTTTTGCTGTAAAGTACAGTATTTAGCAATTTTTAAGCTGATTTAGCAGATTGATTTGTGACTTTCAATTAACTACAACTTAGTTCAAATATAACCGAGATTTTCTTGATTTATTTTTGCTATTATTATCTTACTAATATTTAGCAAACAAATCTGCTAGTTTTAGCAGTTTTCCCTACAACGTCACTTTTAAACAATATTTTAGTATGTTGTTTTCTCAAAAATGTTGACTAAACTTTTCTATTAGAGTATAAGAAAAAGGGGCAGTAGCTTTAGTATGACGTTGTAATGGCAAGAATTAAAGACACTTTGTGACGAGTTAGGTGGTGTGTCAAGCATTAGATTGTAATATAAGTTTGAAAAAATATAAGAGCTTGAAACACATCCACTTCGAATCAGTGAGCTTACAAGCAATCAGCTAAGCATCTACGCAATGGTGAACCCGTGAAAAAACCAAACACCCCAACGATACAATTAAATAATCATTACTATATATTCAATTCATTCCGACAACATTTTGTCATACAAAGGTGGTATTCCAAAAATATTTTTTTTTTTTTTTTAATAACAAAAATGCTCGGACATGCATGGACATGTCGCACACCTAGTTTAAAAGTCACTTAACTCAAAACTTTATTTTTTCGGGTTTACTTGTTTATCTTTAAAAAAAAAATATCAGTGTATTTTGTTGCTACCAACAGTTTTATCTTTATTTGTGTTTCCATTTGCATAAAGTTGCAAATATTTTTTTCTGAAAAATTAAATATTTTGAGTTGAGTCACTTTTGAACTAGATGTACGATATGATGTGTGTTGTGTCTAGAACTGGTTTATCAAATAAATAAAAAACTATCTAGGACTCTATCACAAAACGTTCGGCAAACGCTTTACAGCCTGAGCTAATGTTGCTTCTGCATTCTGGCTGGCTAACAGTAAAGTTATATTTTTGCTAGTGTGTTAAAGTGCAAAAGAAAATGTTATACTGGATAAGCACTATAAGAAAATAAATTAAATAAAAGAATAAATAATGCTGACCTGTTGGCATAGTACTGACAAAGCGACGGCGACGGTCGGTTATGCGTTAGCAGAAAGTGGCATTAACAAACCTGACAGTACTGCCTTGCTATCCGATTGACAACAATGGCCAATCGTTGTTTGAAGGGATATTGCCACTGTTGGAAATTCGAAAAAGATTTATTTAAAACTATTTTTATTCTATTTTTCATATTTCGAGTAACCAAGATCAAATGCCATAAAAAAGCACTTCTTTTCTTCTTTAAAGATTACGTATATCATATGTAATTTCACATATTGTATCTAAATAGATGTAAATGTATCACATTATAATAATTATAAGTAGAATAATTTTATATATAATTTGATACATTTGGATGAGGACAAAATTCGGATATAATTCTATCAAGCTACATCTAATTTCATCAAATGATATCTAATTGTATCAAATAATGTCTAATGATATCAGATTAGATATAATATGATACAATTAGATATTCTCATTTTTCGGATATAATCATATATAATACGAAAATTCACAAGATTTTTTTTTCAATGATTAAGAAATATTGAAATATATGACATGATTGTGTGTGATATGTCACTTAAGTAATAAGTAATTTCTCACATTCTACACTTCTTTCAAATTTACCATTTAAAGTCCCTTTCGGTGTTGAACAAAATAATCGAACAATTTAATCAAATTGCTTTGACTCCCTACGCTGTGGCACAACTCAATTTTTTTTGTTTTGTTTAATCCTTGAACTAGTTTTTGAATGAAAAACATCACAAATGTTGTTGTGTTTTGTTGTAAATGTTCTAACAAGTTTTCTTCTAACATATTTGGTAACATTTTATACTGATGATGATAAGAGTGAAAATATTAACCCTTTACTGTAAGTCGTTTACATGCAATGTTGAATTGAAGTAAACAAGAAATATATTTGAATTAACGGCCTGTTTTTGTAAGACGTGTCACTCAAAAAATTCGTATAAATGAGTGAAGAAATTGATTTTGGGGTTCTGTATCGCAAATGTCACTTTGAATTGAGTGAAAACGTAAGAGTTGTCGTTTTCGTCTCTTTTTTGGTTTCCACATTGCGATTTGAAACGTCACAAACGTCAAAAATAGACGTTCACAAAAAAGTATTCGTCAAAGAAAAAAGGCAATACAATTTAATATTAAAAAAAATATACTTTTTAACAAAAAATTGTAATAAAAAAAGGATAATGAGCTGTGATAACAATAAAAAAAACGTAAATATGTAAGTAGATAAAACACATTTTTTTTTGTTTAACAATTTTACAAATTACTATCACTATCAAAATCCATGGCAATTGACCCGGTCATTTTTATTTGTAGATGTTTTTGTTTATTTTTTTACAAATTATATTTTTATCACCACTTTTATTGTTTTCTAAGCAAAGTAAATAATTTTTTTTTCAAGCAAAAATCAGCTGTTTTTGTTTATATTTCATTTACAGTGTTGGGTTGCCATCTACCAACGAAAAATAAGTTATTTCTATATGAAAAAAAGTAAACAAAATGCGAAAAACATTGTGTTGGCAATCTCACTGTTTGACAAAACATAGAGATTTACGTAATCAATCGTAAGTCAGACGAACGAATTATAAATACTCATTTCATTACGTAGTCGTTCGGGTGCTACACGATCGTGTGGTAGTATACACGTCTTGTAAAAACAGGCCGTAACTGTGATAAACCCTAATTGATATTATCATTCTGAATGTATTTGAAAAATAATAGAAAATTTTAAAATATAATATTTTTGTATCGAAAGATTTTCAAGCCAAAACTAATAATAATAATAGCAAGATATATAATTAATTAAATTAAATATACAATAATAATACAAAAGAATATTAACAAATTATATTAATAATTCGAGAAAGTTATGAGCATTAGAAAATTCGAGAAAGTTATTGGTTTGAACAGAAATTTGGCTAGTTTATATAATTGTAAGGAACTGAAAACAATAGTGAGTAACATACATCCTATTGTATACGTATGCCAAAGTTTAACAAAATCAAGGTGCTGAATGCCAAAAAATTACGGGTGTTGAACGTTCTCTTATGGAATGGACGTTATATTGATTTTTAAAGAAACAAAAAGTTGAAAAGAACACACACAGATTTTACTAATTTTTCATTTTCTATTAAAATACACAGATTTCATTAAGATTTTGAGAATCATACAGCAAAGGGTTAATATGTTATTATGAATGAATATGAATGAATATGAGTGAATGTCTGATTGTGTCAGAGTATAAGATGTCACTAAAACGAAATCGCATAACGACTCAAATAACAATAAATAGTAATAGAAACATAGAAACAATCAGAAAAAGAATCAAACAACACGCCCAGTCATAAAACTAATCTGTCATCATCATTTTACCCCCTGTCCCATCAATCTAATGGTGAAATGTTTGCACTGAACAAAAAATTCAGTAAGTTTAATAGAACAGTTTGCACTTTGACAGTTAAACATAAAATTACTTTATATTTGAATTGAACATAAGACTTTGTTTTTAATAGGCACAAAAAAATAGTTAAAAAGCATAAAATTTATGTATTTAAAATTTCTGATATGAGCATTTCCTGTCCAGTTAAAACAAGTTGGGTAGATGGGGCAACTTCTTTTAAAGCGCTGTCTTTACACAACCATAATATTTTGGAAAATTTATTTAGATTCCTTATATTTTTATTTTTTTATTAATTAATAATCAAATAATTACAAATTATATACTATTACCCTAAACGAGCACTAGCTACTATGGCTTTCGGCGCGTCGTAGCGAAAACAGACCAGTGCCTCTGGTGGGAATCGAACCCACGACCCCCGCTCTGATAAGCCAGCACGCTACCAACTAGCCTACCGGAGCGCACTCCAAAGTAACTAAAAAGTAAATAAAATAAAAAAATAGTTTTTTTTTTTAGTCATTTTAAGGTCAAATGAAAATGTTTATTCCAAATAAAAGAATCAGCCACCTTTGTTATTGTAAGTGGACTATATTAAATTTGATGATACATCAAATTTGGAAATTTTATTATAACGATTTTCTAATTTCCTAATTAATAAATTTAATTTTCAATCTATAAAAACAATGTAGGATATGGGAATCCTTTTGATTTAAGTTTTTTATAAAAGTATTTCTATATCAAAGCAACTTTTGTTTCCAATCACTGTTTGGCGGTTTTAAGTATTTGGAGTACGTTTTTCCATGATTAATTTAATGCTAGAAATTGTCTCTTTAAGAAATAAAAATAAGTAAAAATATCAAATTTTTATAAGCTCCAGAAAATTCTTGTGATTCTTGGAAGTTGAGCTTTTATATCATTTGATGGATGATACTTTATCAAATTATGCAAATGCATGTTTTTAGTCAGTAGCCAAAATTGATTATGGCGAAATACTTTTCCGAATCAAACAATTTGCGCAACAAAATGGCATTGGATCTGTTGTTGCGTATTTTTGCATATTTTGCAATAAATGCATATTTTATGGCATATTTTGACCTTTTTTGTTTCATATTTTCAATTTAATTGTAAAAAAAATAAGTTTTAATTAAAAATAAACAAAATAAAACATTTGTAACCCTGAACATAGCATCTAATTGTCTTTTGTTACACATTTATATTGCTTTTATTTTTAAACAATACGAGGGCTGATCAGTAAGTCCGTGACTTTTCGAACTTCCCTCGTAGTAATATGAAACGCAACACTGCTCCCATCAAGCAAAACTTGACTACCGTCAAATTTTGAGCAAGTTCCTTCATTTACTTTGCATTTCACAGCAGTTCAAAGCATACAACCTCAGGAATTTTTTTAAAAATGGAATAAGTGAATTTCGAGTGCTCATTAAACATTATTTTTTTCGAAAAAAAACCGTCAATCAAACCAAGGAAATGCTTGATAAATACTATGGGGGCTCTGCACCATCGATTTCAATGGTAAAAAAGTAGTTCACTAACTTTCGTTGTGGTCGCACAAGTACAAATTGCGCTGGACGTTCTGGACGGCCAATTGAGATCACTATACCCGAAAATATCGAAAAAATCCACGATGTGGTGTTGGCCGATCGAAGAGTAAAAGTGCGTGAGATATGGCAGTGTGGTTTCGATTTTAAATGATCTGTTGGGTTTAAGAAAGCTGTCTGCAATATGGGTGCCTCTCAATTGACCATAAGCGTAATCGTGTCTCCAACTTCAAAGGATTGTTTGGAGTTGTTTAACCGCAATTCGAATGAGTTTTTGCGCCGTTTTGTAACTGTGTATGAAACATGGATCCATTACAACACTCCAGAGACCAAGCAGCATGTCTAAGCAACAGGTTTCTCCGGGTGAACCGGCTCCGAAGAAGGCCAAGGACCAATAAGGTGATGGCAACAGTTTGTTGGGATGCCCGCGGAATAATACACATCGATTGCCTTCAAGAGTGAAAAAAAATAAACGGCGAATATTATGCCTACTGATTGGACCGATTTAACGAAGATTAAAAAAAAAACTCCATATGGCCAAGAAAAAAGTTCTTTTTCATCAAGATAATGCACGGGTGCTCACTTGGGTAATAACTTTTTGCATTTTTTGCAAATATCAAATCTCCCCATACAAAATCGTATGCAAATATTAAGAACTGCGTTTTTAGTTTTTCGCTGTCGTTAAAAAAGGTTACGCACCAAACGCGTTAAAGTTTTGAATCAAACAAAGTTAAAAAAAAACTTTTTTTGATGCCTCAACGTCTGACCATCACATCTATATAATTAAGGCATGCTGATTTCAATAGTAACGTCCGTTTTCGAGTAAATGGAATAGTTTTCTTCCAAATTTGCTTTTAATTTCCGATATTTTTTTGAAGTTTTTTATATAAAAAAAAATCTGTTTTCACATATTAATATATTAAAGGCATTTTAGAAATCGCTGTCGGTGCGTAAGGTTTTTTTTTACCAAATTGAACTGAAATAGTTCTTTTTATCATTAATACAATATTTGCCATTAGAAAACCCCTGGGGAGAATGTTGTCCAAAAAAAGTTACCACCCTAGTGCACACGTGTGCAGTATCGATGGCAAAATTCCATGAATTGGCCTACGAATTGGTACCTCATCCGGATTCGGATATTATTCGGATTTAGCCCCCAGTGACTACTTCCTATTTCCAAATAGGAAGTAGTCCTATTTCCAAATAGGAAGTAGTCCTTGATCAATGAAATTATTGATCAAACAAATGCTTATTTTATGGACCTCGAAAAATCCTATTTTTTGGAAGGGATACAAAAATTGGAGAAACTTTTGACTAAGTGTATTGAGCTAAAAGAAGATTA
Source organism: Delia radicum (assembly GCA_021234595.1). Classification (NCBI taxonomy): domain Eukaryota; kingdom Metazoa; phylum Arthropoda; class Insecta; order Diptera; family Anthomyiidae; genus Delia; species Delia radicum. Next base: position 117,546,899 of record CM037853.1, read on the forward strand.
TGTTGAAAAATTATTTATTTTTTTTTTCAAAAAGTCACGGACTTATTGATCTGCCCTCATAAATTGATTTTTAAAAATCAAAAAATTGTACATTCATATTTTTAGAATTTAATAGCTTTTTTTATATTTTTATTTGTTATTTTGTAGCATATTACGATTTAAATGTATATTTTAAGAGCACAGCTTGAATTTTTACTGCATATTTTAAGTACTTATTATCTGTTTTCAATTGCATAAACTTCCTTGCACTAGTACGTACTATACATTTGAGTTTTCTTTTTTTTATTTGCTATTTATTTAACTGGAAGCATATTTATGACTTCATATATTGCAAATTAATTATTTGTAAAGGCATAAGTACCAAAAAAAAAAAAAATTCCATGTACTATATACATTCCGAGTTTTCAGCAAACAATTCTTCGCGGCAGTAGATATTTAAAATAAAATATTATTAAAATCGGTCCATGTGCTATGTGTGCAAGTGTGAAAATTTATTTGATTTTTTAAGACTATCGTATTAAAATGATCGTATAAAATCCTTTCTAAAGCAAAAATCATGCGATTGGCTCAAAAATGCAACTTACTTTCGTGTGGGGTTGCCTCAAAAATATGTTGCTACTCTATAAAAATAATCTGGCTACCCTCCAAAAAAGTTCGTTCCTTTTTCGGACTCATAAATTCTGAATACATATACCGAATTTGATTAATTAAGTAATACTTATAAATAGTTTGCCTAAATATCAGATAATTTGTAGAACATTTAAGTGCATCATTCTATATTCATGTACCAAGTAAGGGAGTTATAACCCTATTTTACTACTATGCAATGGAGTAAATTCCCCAAGTTGTTGTTGCATATTTGTCAGCTCTAAATATAACGATTCTTAATAAAAACTTATATTTCATATTAAATAATCATAAAAATGTATAGCAATAGCTGCAATTTCAGAAATTTATTGCTAAATGCATTCAAAAATTGATTTAGCAATAAAAATACATTTTTATAAAGAAGTGCGTATTTTTTACAACAGCAATTTAAAGCAACTTTTTGAATTTTTTAAATTGGCTATCAACTTTTCAAACCATGGCACCTTAAATTTCGCAACTTTACCCATTTTTTTAAGTTTTTGAGAAACTGATTTTCAAATACCTTAAGTCCTCCATAGAGTCATCCTGTTTACAATATAAAAAAAATCGTATGACATGAGGTCAAAAAATATAAAATTTGTTAAAACTGCTTCCTGGATTTATTGATATATATTTATTGGAGCACGAAACGCACAGAAGTTGGTAACAATTTTCGATTCGTCTAGTGGTGTTCGATGTTATATATTATAAAGATGTAAAAATCGGTTGTGATAGATATCCACGGTTTTGCAAATATTTTTCGCGAATGCACCCTATCTTTAAAAAAAAAAAATTGGTTTTATGTGAGTCCCTTAATATCCTAATATCAGTTTCGTGGTCACAGCTGTAGACAATCATAAGTTCTATTCAACTGAATATGTTATTTTCGAATTAATTTCCTTCGTGTGGTGTATATGGGGTAGCCGGCCTTGCACGTATTCTCTTTATTTTCTAATTTAAGGTTTAATTTATTTTTCAAACTATATTAATAAACGAAAAGGAAAATTATTCAAGTTCGAGGCCATACTCTATATTTCTTCATTAGGATATTGTCCTGACAAATAATCTATAGAGTTTTTTGTTTTCAAATTTATTATTTGACCCTTTCAGGAATGTGTTGATAGATCTATTTCGGGAATTTTCTAGGTTCCCATCATCAGAACACGTTTTGACAGCGGTAACAATCCCATGCCAAACATCAAACATTCATATTAACTAGTTTACTCACTACATGAGAACTAATATAAATATGAGTTTGAAGTTAAAGATTATAACCATTGATCAAAAAATAAATTGAAAACTTGTTTGATGTGCAAGATCCACCTCTGGTGGATATTCAATACACGTTTTTTGTTTTTCTCTCCTTTTTATATTTTGTTTAGTTTGTAAACAAAACAGGGGAAGTAAACTTGGCGGTACTTTGCCTTTTTACAAGTTTGTTATAATTTTTATTAAAAATTAAAAATTATGTTTTTTTCGACCTTTAATTGTGCAATGAAAATGAAAGTTATTCAATTATTCAACACATTCCTGAAAGGGTCAAATAATAAATTTGAAAACAAAAAACTCTATAGATTATTTGTTAGGACAATATCCTATTGAAGAAATATAGAGTATGGCCTCGAACTTGAATAATTTTCATTTTCATTGCACAATTAAAGGTCGAAAAAAACATAATTTTTATTTTTAATAAAAATTATAACAAACTTATATTAATAAACCTGATTTCCTTCGACTTTGTCCCTTTTTCACTTTTAACGGTTTTCCAATTGTTTTGTTGTTTATTTAAGGTTTTTTCCACACCATCGCACAAACCTTGGCACAAACACAACGCCAATGGCGATGCTGTCATGCGATGGCAGGCCGGCGCCACCAAAATATTATTTAAAATTATTTGGTGCTTGTTTTTATTTTTTTTCGCAAAATGTGACACTAACCCAGTTTAACCTAGAATCAAAAATGATGCAAAAATTTGATAAATGAAAAAAAAATAATTGTTAAAATTATGATTCGCGTTTGCCATTACATTCTAAGTAGTTATATATCTACTTACTAGAGTTGAAGAAATAATGACATTTTTTCGCAAAAAATTTAAAAAAAAAAAATTAGGTCATTATTTTATAAACATAATAATGATAAAAATAAGTACTAATTGATAACTCACCATTTTCTGACGATTTTTTTTTTTTTTTGTATTTTTTTGAACTTGATTCGCTATCGTATGACACGAGCTTTTTTTCAATTTTTTATGAATTTTTAAAGTCAATATTTTTTTCGAAAAAACACACTTTTAAATTTGAAACATCACCAAAAATTGAAAAAAAATTCAAAAAATAGCTCGTGTCATACGATAACCAATTTTGTTAAGATTTAAAAAAGTAATTTTTTCCAGATCGGACAGTTTTTGCGACTCCCAGCGTTGCAACCAAGAGGCCCCGTTTTTTTCTCTGCCGCCAGTTTGGAGCTCTATAAAAACATGTTGGAGTGAAAAATATATTTTTTTGAATTTTTTTTCTTGTAATTTGTTCAATTCTCTACAATAATAAAAAATTTTGGAAAAATGTTTGTTTTTGACTGAGTTATGAATTTTAAAAAAAAGTTCTGCTTTCTCTGCCGCGAATGTAATGTCCCCCCTTAACCCTCTAACAGGTAATGCTGCCTTGGGGTAGCCTTCATAAAATTTACCACAAATGAGTCCAATGAATGTTTTATAATTAGAAATTAATATATTCCGACAGAAAACTAAATTTGCTAAATATTTCGTCAAGAGATTTTTCGTGTGCCGTCCACGGTTTGGAAGCGAGAAAGCTTAACAATCAAAATTTCGTATAATTTCAAAAACTTATTATTTTACAAAAAATATTGTTTTAAAAATCTAAAAAACCAATTTAAGTTGACTAAAAACTCTTTTTAATATAACAAGTCCTTACTTTAGTCCAAAAACTCACAGGATTTTATAAGGATTAATATAAAGGACATCGTCTTAACTTATAAACTAATAGACGGATTTTTATGAAATTTTACAGAAAGAAGACATGAACTATTAGTAGCAAAGCGTTGAAGTTTGAACAATACAAATTGAAGTTTAGATACTTTTTCGCTTAATTTCACTTTTTCCAAAAAACGAAAACCCGATATCTTTTTAAATAGGAGCAGAAAAAAAATAATTTTTCGAGCGTAGTTATATCTTGGTAAAATACATATTTTTTGCCCAAAACTTCTCTTTTACATGCTTTAGTTTTCAAAACACACCCTAAAATATTTTGAGTCATATCGCCTAAATTATGCAACGAAAAATTGAAAATTTGCAATGTAGTTATGATTTTTAGAAAATACACTCATTCTTCTCTACAACGCCTTTCACAATTAAATTAAATAAAATTGCATATTAATTATAGTATTAATTGCAATGAAAAAGACGTTAAAATTCATACTCAGATAAACAATTTTTTTGAAGAACTTATTATTTGATTTTTGAGTGGAGCACATGGTATGAATTTCGTTGCAATACATCGTTAGCCAGTTAGAGGGTTAAATATCTATCTAACGGCTTACCAACAAATACATAAAGGTAACTGTTTATTTATTGTTTCTGGGGCCATTTACGACTCCACCTGTTTAACCCTTATACGCTGGATTTGTACGATAAAGAATCACACTTGTTCATTAGTTGAGTACCCTTTATCACATATCCAAATTTAATGAAAATCTGAAAAAAAAAATTCTGTAAATTTCCTAATGGGCACTTTTTGGGCAAAGTGGAAACATTAACCCTATGCGGATCAAGTTACATAAAATAATTACTTTTATAAAATGAAATTGTTTTCATTGACAATTTAAAACCTTTGCAATGTTTCATTCATAATTAAAGTAAATTCCATGGGTCTTTTTTGTCCCTAGGATTTTTTAATAAAAGTAAAGATAATTATAGTCTACTAAAATGAAGGATACATTTTTAATCAAATTATGTAAAGTTTGATTAGGGAAATCATATTTTGTTAAATTTTGGACAAAATAATCAATTTTTATAAAATGTCCTGGGAAAGAGTTGCTCCACACACAATCACGAATTATCATTTTTGCTGTTTATTTTTATTTATTTTTTCTTAAATAGCACCTATTATTTAATAAAAATAGCAATCAACAATTCACATTAAGCATTTTAAAACCTCTTCTTCTCAAATTCCGTTTCTGAAGCCGTTCTAAATTGGCTTTTAGATATCCATTTTCGGCCGAAATTCGGCACGGGATATCGTTAAAAAAGGGATGCCCTAACGTATACGAATAATTGACAATACGAACAAGGATATTTAAATAAATATTTTATTTTTAATGTTTAATTTAAAAACATATTTGAGTTGTCCATAATTTCGACTACTTAAATGAGTATATCTATCGACTTTTCCAACTGATTATTTACTGTCATACTATTTTCAGTGTACTCACATGCATTGTGCCATGGAAAAACTAAAAATATTTAAAAACTATACCGGGGTAAAAATGTTATTGAAATTTATCTAAAACTTGCACGTTTGTGCTAAACTATACCCAGAGGAGTATACAACGTTAGATTGAAAATAGACAAATAACAACAGAAAATAAAACCAAAGGGAAATTTCAATCCAGCTTGGCATATTAGCTAAAACCACAAGATACGTGTCAAACAGTAGTTTAGTAAAACAAAATCCCAATTCACTAAGTTGACTGTTTTAAGAACAAAGAAATATGTTTTTTTTCGAAATAAAATTTAACTATATACAAAAATGAAAATGACAATTTTTCAAGTTCGAGGCCATACTCTATATTTCTTTCTTAAGATATTGTCCTTACAAATAATCTATAGAGTTTTTGTTTTCAAATTTATTAATTGACCACTTTCAGGAATGTGTTGATAGATCGATTTCGTAAATTTTCTAGGTTCTCATCATCAGAACACGTTTTTAAAGAAGTAACAATACCATGCAAAACATCAACATTCATATAAACTAGTTTTCTCACTACATGAGAACTAATTAATATATTAGTTCGAAGTTAAAGATTATCACCATTGATCAAACATAAATTGAAAACTTGTTTGCTATGTGCAACGTCCACCTTTGGTGGATATTCAATACACGTTTTTTTGGTTTTTTTCTCCTTTTTATTTTTTGTTTTGTTTATTAAAAAAAAAAAAAAAACAGGGGTAGACCGTATTTTGTCTTTTATACAAGTTTGATATAATTTTTATTAAAAATAAAAATTTTGTTTTTTCGAGCTTTAATTGTACAATGAAAATGATTCAAGTTCGAGGCCATACTCTATATTTCTTTATTAGGATATTGTCCTAACAAATAATCTATAGAGTTTTTGTTTTCTAATTTATTAATTGACCACTTTCAGGAATGTGTTGATAGATCTATTTCGGGATAGAAAATTCTTAGCTCATATATTTTTTTATTTTTGTTGTTTGTCCCTGATGTCCGTTTAAATTAAAAACTAGTAAATGATTTTTATTTTATGGCGTAGTAAAAATCAAATAATCGCACCTTAGACCCAAACAACAAAATCCAAAAACCATTCCTTACAAAAAAATAATGAATGTTACTCCGGCATTTAGTGGATTATTTTCGTAGATTGTGATATTCCGGATGTTGTTGTTTCAATTTAATTTCCAATAAATATAAAAAACAATTGAAGCGCTTATTGTAAAAACTTCATTAGCCACATTTAGTTTTTAGTTAGTTTGTTTTTGCCCTTCAAAGGTTAAAAAGATGTAGAAAATATGAATTTTTCAGGCTTATGGAGGTAATACAAAGTCGGGGGAGGAAAATTATAAATTTGTTAAAATTACCTTGAAGAAAAGACTGCTAAAATTAGCTGATTCTTTTACTAGATTTTAGTAATATAAGAGAAGCAAAATTAAATATGTTGAAAATGCAAATATTTAGTTATATTTGAGCTAAATTTTAGTTAATTGAATGTAACAAAATAATCAGCTAAAATCAACTAAAATATTTACTAAATATTAGTTGACAAATAAATCAATACAAATTGTGAAATTTTCCATGTTTTGTTTTTAGTTTTTTTTTTTTAATGTGAATACAAGTTTGCCCTTATGAAATCAACAATCCACAATTTCATACCAAATTTTCATCTTGATTTCAGCAAAATATTCTGTAATTTGCATTCTACTAAATTTCAGGTAAATATGGCAAACATGTTGTTAATATCACAGTTTTTATTTGCTATTTTAAGTCTTCAAATATATAGTAAAAGTTTTTGCTAATTTTACTGATTAAAGTGCTATTTTCAATTCACTAAAACTCATAACGAATATAACTTTTGTAAAGTTAACAGATTTATTTTTGCTGTTTTTATTTCATTAATACTCGTAGTTTGCTAAATTTAGCAGTTTTTTCTGCAAGGTAATTAAACAAGTTTTTCTATGAGTGTGTGGTTTGCGACACATTATTTTCAGTTAATGTTGACATGTTAAGCATGAATATTTAAAATCGGACTAACGGTTTTCGAGATATTGCAACTTAATTTTTTTTACGAAAAATTCTACGAAGTTTTTGAAAATTAAACAAAATTTTTGTATAAGGCGTGGTAGAGAAGAATGATTGTATTTTCTAAAAATCATAACTACATTGTAAATTTTCAATTTTCTGAATCAGACTGCGCAGTTTCTGGTATTGAACCTTCGTCAGTGACCCTGTTTTTTTGAATAATGTAATATTTGTTATGTTTTTATTTGTTCGATTGCGTCTATATGAAATTTTCTGTGCAATCACTGACCGTGGTATAGATAAACTGATTTCTAATGCCACATGCACTCGCACTACACGTTAGACAGAGCGCTTTAGCGCACTGAGCTATCATCAGGTCGAGTTTTGTTGTGATTGAAACTAGTTTTATTCAATACACGGTGTTTTTGTTCTTGCATACATAATCTCAGAAGTACAACTCCAACAACACAACAGTTATATTTTTAGAAACTTACCTCACTCTAATGTCCACTGTTTTCCCATATGTTGTAAGTGATGGCACATCTATGATATATTCTTTGTATATTCGATAGATGGCGCTGACGTAGTTAGGGAAGAACTGACAGAGAGCAAAGTTTGATTTTTGTTTGAGTTTAAATTTTAACGTCTTTTTCAGACAATTGCAATTAATACTATAATTAATATGCAATTTTATTTAATTTTTTATTTTTACACTAGCATAATTATGTCAATATTGTTTTAAAGATAATATGTAATGTTTCGATTGTTGTAACACTAGCTCCAATAGTTTTGTTGTGCAATATGTAAAAACGCAAACAATTTATTTGCATTTAATGTTTTATATGGAAATTAATATACAGGATATATATATAGGTAGGCATTTTTTTAAATTCTCAACCATATAAAAATTAAGGTGTCAATTATGGAAACACAAACATTTGCAAATGCCGTGATTTATATCGTTATTTGTTTTGTAACTGTGTAAAAATAAATTTTAAGATTTATTTCGTCATATATATATTAATTAATAATATCTAATATACATACACTCACAATATTATGTAGTTGAATGTATGTAGTTTAATGAAAAAGTTTTCAGTTTAGTTAAAAATGAAGCAACATGCATTTATTTTTCAAATACGTATTTTTTTATACATTTGTTCAAAATAATTTACAACCATTTATCGATTCTTTTAGTTTAATTTATTATTTTCATTAATTTAAAGTTTTATAAAAATTTAAACACACAAACGCAATATTGTAGTTTATTTGTTTCCGCTACAGTTATTATAAGTTTAGATTATTTTTTTCCAAAAAAAATATTAAAAAAAATTCGTGTTTGTTTTCTATTAATATGGTTTAATTATATACAAAATTATTTCAATTCAAATTGCAATAAATTGAAAATGTTTACACAAATGTGTGTGTGTATACATTTTGTAGGAAAAATACAAAAAAGAGAAGAAAAAAACGGAAATAATTTCAATTAATTGAACATAGATTTTATTTTTACTGATATATACACTCAGGGAACTTCTGCTTTAAAAATATGTAGTAATGATTCCTAAACCGGGTAAAGACGTTAGCCAAGTTACGTCATACCGGCCCATAAGTTTACTCTCCATTCTGTCAAAGTTGTTTGAAAAACTCTTCCTTCGAAGTATAACTCCGTATCTCGCAGAACAACAGATTATCCCTGATCACCAGTTTGGATTTAGGGAGGGGCACGGTACCATTGAGCAAGTGCACAGAATAATTACACTTATTAGATCGGTATTTGAAAACAAGCAATAATGTTCTGCGCTTTTTATTGACATCTCTCAGGCTTTCGACAAAGTCTGGCACGAAGGTCTAATATTTTAAAATACAGAACTGCTACCTGAGAACACTCACAAGCTTCTTAGAAGTTATTTGACTGACAGAACTTTCAAATTTTGATCAAAAGAAGTATTTTCTAATTCAAAAAAAATTTCTGCTGGTGTCCCCCAAGGTAGTATATTAGGGCCGCTCTTATATACTAATTATACAGCAGATATGCCTACTAAATCAAACAGCATTTGTGAGCGTTAACCAGAATCCGATGGTTGCATCCGAACAACTACAGTCTCATATTCATGAATTAGAACATTGGTTGGCAAGGTGGAGAATAAAAGACAGTTTTGTCTCCCCTTAGGAGACAAAACTGTCCTCCAGTGACAATTAACAATGTCAGTATTCCGGAGCATAATCATGTCAAATATCTGGGGATTCACCTAGATCTTCGTCTTATAGAATAGAATCAAAAATAACCCAGATTAAATTAAAATCTGCTCAGATGCAGTGTCTTATAGGTCCACATTCACCTCTTGAATTGGAATACAAAGTGCTTTTGCATAAGTCTATAATCAAACCCATATGGTCATATGGCATACAGCTATGGGGAACGGCCTGTGCCTCCAATATCCAAAAACTGCAGAGAAGACAGTCAGAGCTTTTACGACTAACAGTTGGTGCTCAATGGTACATCAGAAATGACAACAACCAAAAAGACTTGAACATTCCCACTGTTCAAGGTGAAATAGAAAAGTACTCAATTAAGTACGTGAGGAAACTAATCGATCACCCTAACTCGCTTGCAAGAGATCTATTGCTAGTTGAAGGACATCGGCGGCTAAGAAGAAGTGATACTTTGGACCTAGCCAGACAGAATGGTCCTCTGGTCAACTAATTGAAAGAATAACATTTAGGCTAAGATTTGAATACAAAATTTTGGTGATTGCATTGGCAATACCCACTATATTATTAAATTAGGTTAAGATTTGAATACTTATTGCAAATTTCCAAGGAAAGATCCAATAATAAAAAATAAAGTTGAAAAAAAAAAAAAATATGTAGTTGTTTGGGTTGTTATAGCGTTTCTTTATTTTTAATGTAAATGTCAGTCATTTGTAGAACAAATAAAATTTTTGACTAACCTTGTAGTTCATTTAAAAAACAAACCACATTAAATGACTGTTTTATGATTTTACATCCATTTTTTGCAGTTGTTTTTTGTTATTTAAAAAAAAAACAAAAATGTTTGTTTATTTTTTACTACCATGCGGATCATTTTTACTACAATTGTTAGTAATTTTTTGAACATTAAAAAACAAATGACAATGTTAGTTGATTTTAATGAAATGTAAGTCGTCCTTTCTTTAAGTGTAATTTCATTTGTTTTCCACTACACTTGCAGTGGTCTTTACCTACATAGTATTCTAAGTGCAGTTAAGGTCTTAAAATTAATTTTTAAGTTACTATTCATTTGTTCTTATTTATTTGTTAGTTATTTAAACGACATTTATTTATTATTTTATTTATTTATTCATCCTTTATTTATAAGTTTATTTAGATGATATGTACATTTTGAGATCTTATCAACTAGATATAACAGCAAATAATATAACAGGATCAGAAGAAATTCATAATAGTAAAACAGGGGGAAAAAACCTTAATATGATTGTACAAAAATTCAAATATTATTAGAAAATGTATACACTTAGAATACTATGTAGGTAAAGACCACTGCAATTGTAGTTGAAAACAAATGAAATTTCACTTAAAGAAAGGACGACTTACATTACAGTAAATTCAACTAAGATTGTCATTTGTTTTTTAATGTTCAAAAAATTACTAACAATTGCAGTAAAAATGAACCACATGGTAGTAAAAAATAAACAAACATTTATTTTTTTTTATTTTTTAAATAACAAAAAACAACTGTAAAAAATTAATGTAAAATCATGAAACAGTCATTTGATGTGGTTTGTTTTTTTAAATGAACTATAAGTAAAATATTTAACTTGTTCTACAAATGACTGACATTTACATTAAAAATAAAGAAACTGTATTACAACCCAAACAACTACATATTTTTAAGGCAGAATTTTCCTGAGTGTATGTTTATAGAAAGGATATTATCAATAATAGTCTTCTATAAACATATAATTTTCAATTTTGGTAATTTTCAAATATCTTCACGTAACATCTATGCATTCTCTAATCATTGGATAAGAAGAATTTTCAATTTTATTAAAAAACTTATTATTTTGTTTATAAATTCAAATATTTTTTCATATTAAGTATCATTATGCAGGAGGTATGTAGGATATCTCCAATGTTTGTTGTTTATTATTTTTAAGCATTTATTTTGTATAATTTGCAAACGCTTTAAGCAACAATTTGCAGCAGTATACCAGATAGGACACTAATATGTTAGAATTGGTCTAATTATACTTTTGTAGAGGAGATTTTTGTTTTTAAAGCTTAAGTAAGAGCGTCTAATTAAAAGCGGCCATAGAGCCTTCAGCGTTTTTAAAGCTTTTTGACACGTTTGGTCGATGTGATTTTTGAAGAGTAGCTTTTTGTCTAAAACATCACCGAGATATTTATCACTATCCTTGATATCAATGTTATCATTCCCAAAGAAAATTTGGACGTCTTGGTATTCCTTTGGGAGATTTATTAAACGGGAAGATTATAGCTTGGGTCTTACTGGGATTTATCTTTATTTTCCATTTGTAGAAGTATTTGTTGCAGACTAAAAGTCCTTTTTCCATTTTTTTAAGGAGTGTACTAGTTAGTTTGCCTGACGTGATTAAAGCCGTGTAATCTGCATAGTACGCTGTTTCCATGTAATTTGGGACTGAGAAATCAGAAGTGTAAATAGTGTAAAGTAATGGAGATAGCACTGAATCTTGAGGTAACCCAGTTGAGATGCTTTTTGGATCTGAGTTGACGTTATTAACGGATACCATAAATTTTCTGTTAAATAGAAAATCAGCAATAAGTTTGCATATATATTTGGGAATGTTAGCTTCTAATAGTTTATATAAAAGGCCGTTATGCTAAACGGTGTCGACAGCTTTCTTAATATCTAACAGTATTATTCCTGTAGACCGTTTGTTGCATTTGTTTTTATTATTTTATTTTTTATTCTATTTATTTGGTGATTAGTAATATGTTCTTTTTTGAAGCCAAATTGTACATTAGAAACAACAGCATTTTCATCAACAAATTCAAAGAGGCTAGTGAGGATGATCTTTTCAAGGAGTTTCCCTAAGTTACTTAATAAACTTATTGGCCTGTGACTACCAGGATTATTTTTTGGTTTATTTGGTTTATGAATGGCAATGATTTTGGCGTGTTTAAATGCGCTTGGAAAATGATTAAGTTGGATACAACTATTAAAAATTATAACTAACAGCTTAATAGCTTTAGTTGTTAGTTTTTTTAAAAGTATGTTTGGTATATTGTCAAAACCATGAGATTTAGAGGGCTTAAGAGATGATATTAAATTAGTTATTTCACCTAGAGAAGTGATCAGAGGAATGCTTATAATGAGATGTAAAACTATTATATTGTACGAACGTATTGGCAAGTAGTTCAGCCTTTTCGCTATCTGGTTTATATTATTAGTGTTTAAATGCGGAATTTTATTGTGTCCTTTACCTCGTACACTTCTGCTTATTCTTCAAAAAGATTTATCACCTGGTTTAAGATTTAAAAGTAGTTGGGTCCATTTCCTATTTCTTTCCGCATTGATATTTCTGTCAATTAATCTGCTTATAAACGTTGCGTATTGATTATAGTATTTGGCTTCCAAATCGTTGGAGGCTCTATGACATTTTTTTAAGCGATCTTCTTAACCTTATGTATTTAGTTATATTATCAGCTAAAACAAACTTATTGAATGGAAATAGTTTTGGTGTAGCAAAATCACTAGCTTCTAAAATAATTTTACTTAGTTTGTTAATTTCATTGTCAATGAGAATTTCTGAGTTATATATATTAGTGTTTAAGGTAATTCTCTCATCAACATAATTTTTAAATGTATTCCAATTGGTTAACTTATAATCAAACGACATTTAGAAATAAACAGCAACAAACATTTGATTTAAATGAAAAGTAAGTTGAGCGAATTTTGACCGATTTATCATCTATGTTAAATTAAATTTTTAGTTAATATAAACTACAAAGTATTTTGAGTGTAGGACAAGCAACATGCACAAAGAATCGGTTGTAGAACAGAAATTAGAACATATTGTAATACAGTATAAGATGTTCTCCCAGTAAAAACCGCTGCTTACATGCAAGCAGGTTTGTAAGGGAGTAAGCCCAAAAGAATCCCTTACAAACCTGCTTACATATGCTATGATTTTTATATGGCGAATTTCCACTTGGAAGCATTACTTTTGGGAAAAATAAGCGCTGATTTTAGCGCTTACAATAAGCTGTGATTTCATGGCTTTCAGTAAAATCATATTTTGTGTCTACATGATTACGATTAAAAGTAATGATATAATAATAAATATATAAATATAATATAAATAATACATAATTAATTAATTAATTAATTAATTAATTTTTTCTTGTTAAAATTTTTGATATATGATATAATCATTTTATATTTTTTACCGCTCCACATGCTAGCTCTTCAGAAACAGTTAAATGACTAATTATTTTTTATACCATACTCGAAAATACCAAACACAATCGGAAATCACTCGGGAAAATTGGTACAAATTGTTTATAATACACAATGTGAAACTTTCTGCATTACAGCCTGCATCTTTGTAAGGGATTAGCGTAAGCTGCTTACAACCTGCATCCTGGTTAGAGAATACAGTAAGCTCAACATTTTTTTTTTGTTTATTTTTATACGAAAATTATTCGTTTCTTTTGCTGTTTTTCATTATTATGCAATAGTAAGCACTTACATCAGCGAATTTGTTATATCCTCCTTCTAAAAACTCGAACATTTTTTACTGGGTCTGAAACCTGCTATTTGGATTCAACTGTTTTACTGGGTAATACTAATCACAGTGCGCTGGCCGAAAAATAGTTAATTTTTCTATAAAATAACAGATTTTTCCTTAACTTATACAAACTTTTTTATTTCAGTGTAATAATTAAATTTGCTGAAATTGTAAATGCTCTATTTATTCTTTATCACTGTGACGTATGAGTGTTTCAACTTTAATTAACAAGTATACGCTTTTCTTATATGTACGTACATTGCGTATGAGTGATAATAATTAAATGGTCGTACAAATTTTACCAAATATAATATACTTGAAATGAGATATAGTAGGTGTTGTTGGCTTGGTTCAGTGGGTCCAATTACTATTTACTGTAATTTTGATGCACTTATCAAAATCTTAAGTTATTGTTGAAAAACATTTTTTTAAGAGTTCGTGGGCTAAATAAAAATGTGAACTTAGGAGAGTCTGTTCGTGGATTCCCCCCGATTGCAATGCAATTTGGGGTTGTTGTAAAGAATCAAAAAAAAAAGAGAACCATATTTCTTAGCTGCCCGATCTCAAATTTAGGGGCTAAAAATTCGTTTCAAAAATGACTCCATTTACAATTATTTGCGATTTTTTCATAATTCTTCCAAAGAAACTACACTCAAATACAAAAGTCTGTAAAAGTTACAGAAAAAACTGTAATTGTTACAGAATTTTTTTTTTTTTAATATTAGGCACAATTTTTGCAAAGTGTAACTGTAACTTTTTAGTAAAGTAAAAGTAGTAAAAAAATTAGCTGGCTCGTATGTAGTCTAATATGGAATGTCTAATTTTCGATGACTTTTTCCAACAATTGTGGTCGTATATTGGCAATAACGCGGTGAATGTTGTCCTGCAAGTGGTCAATATTTTCGGGCTTTCACAATTTCAATTTCAATTTCACAATTTTCAATTCCACAATTTTCGCCGAAAATACTCGAACGCATTCTCAATTCTGATAAATGAAGAAATATAAGAACAAGTTGTAGTATATTTTGCCAGGATGGATTTCGTAATCACTAAAATGTCAATTCAAATTTAAAACCGACTAGAACACCGTAACCTTAAAAAGACAAACGGACCACCGCTGGCAACGAACTTTATTAGTCCAGTCAGAAACTGTCAGTGGTAAAAAATTAAGTACCGGCATACCAACGGCTTACCAGTGGAATTGTAAATAAATTACAAGCAGAACACTTGTTTGAGACGCTTTACCAGTGGTTCAAAAGCGTTTTGCCAGTATTCGTTTAACAATAAAGTTCTGTATACAAGCATTTTTAGACAAAATATCATAATTTTTACAAATCAGTGAATGTACTTTTGAACTGTTTACAATTTCTAACTGGAGAGTTTTTACCAACATCGGTATAGTAATCGAAGTCGATTCTTTACCATACCCAGTCAGAACAAGACCATCGCTAGAAAGGCACTTTATCAGGTGGTTCAACTACTGGCAACGTGTGCTTTCCCAATCCCAAAATAACAGCTTCATTATACAAAATGTCCATCTGTTCAAAAAGTAAAACTGGGGAAACTGTCGGCAAACTGTCGGTAAAACCATGAAATAGGTGGTCTAAAAATATATTTTCCAAAATTAAATTAAAAAAAGTTCATTTGGATTTTTTTCCGTCGCACCGGGATTTGAACCGTAACAGGCAACAGCTCTACCCATTGAGCTAACAAGGCATATAATAAATAATAGCTTAAAACATAAGTAAATGATAACTGCTAAGTAACCGTATTTTTTGTTTTTTTTTGAAGAGAAGCAACACTCAGGAAATTCTTCCCCTTTCTTTGGAAAGGGGATAGTGGAGAGATGAAAGGTGGTGAAAGATAAAGGGCTTCAAACATGGCAACACTGTAATTGCGCGAGATGATAAGTCTTAGAACAGTTGTTGCTCGCCACCTGATGTAGAGTTGGCGAATTTATTGAAGCTTTTTGTTTCATAGCCCTGATTCATTATTTTACTTCGGTGGGGTTAAGTGCTATGGGAACACCGAAGGTGGGCGTAGCGATACAAGTGATAGAAAACTCATAAATGTTATTTTTCTAAATTGATGTTGTCGTCACCGGGAATCGAACCCGGGCCATCTGTGTAACAGTCCAACGCGCTAACCATTACACCACAACGCCCAAATGTGCTATTACTTGCACAAATGCTCAAATGTGCTATCACTGGCACAACGTGAACACAACTTGCCAGCGATGTTGAAATAAAAAAAGTTTCTCTTAAAAAAGCCTTTATAGAAAAAAAAAAAACTATTTTATATAAAAATATATATTAAAATGTATAAAAAATCACAAAAATAATGCATGCCTGCATTTATCACTACAAACTCTTTAAAACAAATGCTCCACTAGTGGTTAGACTTTTGAGCCTTTGGCAATTTCTCACTGGATAGTACTGGATAAACACTTTTTGCCAATTTTGCCATAATGATCTCAGCCAATTCCATGCCATTGTTTTTTTTTTTTTTTTTTTGTAGACCAATAAAATTATTGTAAAACTATTACTGGCTAAACCCTTTAGGAAAACGCTAGCAAAGCGTCTCATACAAGTGCTATGCCAGTAATTTATTTACAATTCCTCGTTTAGCTAGTGTTATGACAGTGCTTAACTTGGTTTTTTTAACCACCAAATTTATTGAAAATATATACTAACAAACCTCTTTTTGGGAAAGCTGGTAAAGCGTCTCAAACAAGTGTTCTGCCAGCAATTGATTTACAATCCAACGGTTTGATAGTGTGCTTTATATTTTGTGCCACTGCCAGTTTCTTCCTGGATTACTAGTAAAAATTATAAATTGTAACTTATAGTGATACAAAACTCGTAAACGATATTATTTGGTGAACTTTAAGAAACGTTCACCAGATTTTCATGACTTGTAATTTCCAATTGCTTATATTCCCGTTGTCCAAAATTTAGAAAGAAAAAAACTAATAATGACATATCCCTTGAAAATGTTGCCTATTTCAAAATCTTCAGCTATATACTACTTAACAGATAAATGTGAATTTGTAATATTTTATGAGTAGATTTTAAACAGATTTAATGATAATTTATTAATGATACTAAAGCCAGCTAAAGTTCTCAGCATAATTTCTGTATTTGAAAAGAACAAGTCTGTGTGCGGTACCTTATGCTGTATATAAAAGAGATAATATTGAAGTTGATTGTTATGGCTTTATATAATAGTATACATTAGGATGTCCCTCGAAAAGCGATTTGTCAATTTTCGTTCATTACACCCCTCCAAAATCAGTTTTATTGCAAATGTTTGGAAGAAATGGATTATTTTTTTTTTTTTGAATGTTGACCAGAGCTGAATTTCAGTCTAGTTAATAAACAATTTTACTCCAAAGGGCAAGCAAATAAACAAATCGAAAGCTAAAAATACTAGCTATTTCGCTTATTGTTGTAAAAATAAACAATATTCATACATTCCCTAAGATGTTTTAAATATTCAAATAATTTATACCTATGCAAAAAAGTTAATATTATTGTTTTATATCAAAATACAAATAACTAATATTTCCGAAATGACCGTATCTCGAAAACAAGCCATTGGATATCAAAATCTTTACCAGATTCGTGTTCAACATGCCAAATGCAATAAGATATAAGATAGATTTATAATGAATAATTTTTTTTTTTTCAAGTTGGAAATTTATATACTTACAGACATACATGAGACTTAATAATTGAATGGACTAATTAATTGATGATTTCATTACAATTTCATTGATATCAATTGTAATGAAATTATTTTCATTAGCATTTTTTTTAATTAATGGTAATTAATTTCATTGATTTGATTTCATTGATTAAAGGTAATGATTTTAAATTGAATTACCATTAGTAATGAATTAATTAAAGTAAGCAAATTGCAATTGACTGAATGCCAATATGCTAGGGCTGGGAAAGATTCCAATAGGTTAATTTTTTATGAAAAAAAAAACACAGGGTGTCTCAATCATTTGTTTACCCAAAAACGTGCGTGAAAATAAAAATTTAATCACTCCGATAATATAACGGAACATTGGTGCGAAATGGAACGATGTGGAATGTCCGTTTAGGGATATCTTGCTTAGTCTTCGAGGTAAAGGGTCCGCCAAATAACTTTTTTTTTTTAAAAAAAAACGATTCATATGTCCACATATAAAATTATATGTAATTACATCAAATTATATTCATTTTTTACCAAATTTGTGGTCGTTTTTGATTCCAGGCTAAAGAGAGTAAATGATATCGCTGAATTCAGAATTTCATATTTGAATAACTTTTAGTATATTAAATGAATAAATAAAATTAAAAATAAATTTTTCAAAATTTCGAATTCTGGGAATTTTTCATAAAAACACACTTTTCAAAAATTGGCCACTTTCTTCTGAGATTCGGCACGGGTTAACTTGTTCCAAAAAAAAAATATATCTTGCACATGGTACCATTTGTAATTAAACTGGGCAGTGTAAAGAATGATAATCGATAAATCGCTTTTTAAGGTACATCCTGGGCTACACTCATACAAATCATTTAGTAAAAATAGCAGAAAAAGTTACTAAAAATTCGTGAAAAAAATTACGTTGCTGAAAAAAGTTGTAAAATTAGCAGAAACTTTTTCGTAAATATTAGTAAAATAAAAACAAAAAAAAAAAAATACTGTAAAATCCACAAACATTTAGTTAAGTTTTTAGTTGTTTGCATGAAAACTAAGCTCCAGCTATTAGTGAAAATGTTTATGGTATTATTATAAGACAATTAAAATACAGCTCTGTGTTTATAAGAAAAATAAAATACAGAGTTTTATCCATCTTTTATTTGTCTTTATAATTTCCTCTGTTCCTTTTGTATATACATCGGTATGCCATATGCCAAAGACTGCAGCGTAATCTATAAAAAATAAAATAATGGAATAATAAGTAAAAATTTAATTCAGTAAGAACTGAATTTTCCAATTCTTTCAATTGCTGAATGTTCTTTCATTGTTAAAAGAAAAATATTTTTAAACTTATTTTATTAATTTTTTTAAACATTATAAATTATAATTATTTTCGTTTATTTAACCTTATTTCTTATTTTTAAATTTTCTAATTATTTGAGTTAAGGTTTGTTTTTTATATAAAAGTATTTTTATTTTCAATATTTCGCTACTCCTTTGTGTAGCATCTTCAGGAAAATAAATAAATTAATAAATTAATAGTGAATTAAAGTTTTAACTGAAAGTTAAACTGGCAACTATGATAATGACTAGAGAAAAAACAAACACACTATAAATAGAAATCGTTCGTGGTAAATTTCATTCTAACTCAACACACAGTGTAATGTGGGATTTAACGTTACCCAATTTCTTTAACGTGTGAGTTAAATAGAAAATATTTACGATTAACACTAAATGCCACGAAGAATGTTGATGAAGACCGTAGTGGGTCAGAAAATGCATTACATTCATGCTAGTGTCTAATAACTTTTTCTGTGTTTTTTTTCTTTGATGATTTTCGGTGACGCGAAATGAAACATGTAAGGACCTGTCAGTAGATAAAGTCTGCTATAAGAAAGCGGGCAAAAACTTTTTTGAGTAATAAATAAATATTGCACGGTTTTTTGCTTAACAAAAAACAAATGATCTTGAACTCGAATAATCTTGCTCACATCATAATGTATGATAAAAGATCGAAAAATAAACTTTTGGTTTTAATTTTTAAAATTTAAAAGTAAAACATTTAAAAATTGCAGAAAGTGTTGTTGTTTATTTAATAAACAATAAAAACACAGTGTATTATGACTAGAGATTCTAGTCTATACACGAACAATGTTTATTACTTAAAAATGTTTTATTTTTGATTTGAATTAGTTCAATTCTTCCAATTTTGTTTTTTACTTCTCATCGAGTAAATATAACAATACGGGTAAAGCGTTGATCTTTTTCCTTCAAAATTTGGGTAGAATAATTCTAGTCCTTCTACATTGGTTCTCTGATGATTTTCGGTGACGCGAAATAAAACATGTAAGGACCTGTCATTAGATAAAGTCTGCTATAAGAAAGCGGGCAAAAACTTTTTTGAGTAATAAACAAATATTGCACGGTTTTTTGTTTAACAAAAAACAAATGATCTTGAATCTCGAATAATCTTGCTCACATCATAATGTATGATAAAAGATCGAAAAATAAACTTTTGGTTTTAATTTTTAAAATTTAAAAGTAAAACAGTCAAAGTAAATTATCATATAAAAATTATAATTTTTCTGTTAATTTAGAGAAAAATTTGTCATGATCTAAAACCGAACAAATAAAATCTCACACATAAATTAATAAATTTTCAAAAAAATATAAAGTTTGAAAAAATTTTTGAAAGTTTGAAAACATATTTAAAATATTTGACAAATATTTCTAAAACAAAAAATATAAATAATTAACTCTTAAAAAACCTATTAATGTAATATTTGTTATAAATTAATGTAGCATGTGTTATTTCTTTTGTAATAATTATTTATAATTCTGAGCTAAATTTTCAATATCTATCTTAAAATTAATTCTATTTGTTAGTGGTGTATTAATTATCTGTAACATTTCTAATAAATAACGACGTTTGTAATTATGTTCTGTATTTAAAATTGAAACATTTTCAAAGTCTGGATAGTGATTATATCTTGAACAATGAGAAGATAATGCTGTTTTTTGTGAAATAATATTCTTATATTTCTGATCTGATCTATGTCCAGCTAATCTAGTTCTCAATTTGTTTTTTGTTGTACCTATATATACCTTATCACAATTCTCTACATTATTTCCACTACATGGTATTTTATACACTATATTTGCCATGTATAATTTCTGTATCATATCCTTTGTCCTATTATATAATTTATTAACTGTATTGAATGATTTAAAAGCTATTCTATATGTATTAGTATCGATAATATTCGATCTTTCCAAACATTCTGATAATCCCGGTACATAAACCATAGACTTGTAAATTCTCCGTTCATTCAAGTTATTTGTGCTGTTATTCCTTCTAAATTTATACTGATTTATTAATGAACAAATTAATTTTATTGGGAAATAATTATCCATTAATAAATTCTTAATTATTTCCTCATTCTTCCTGTGAAATGCTCTGTCACTAATAGTTAAAATTATAAATTATTTCATAAACACAAACACCACTTATTAAAGTCCTTCAATTCAGCAAAAAAAAATATTTCCATTTTTATTTTTTTAAGAAACTTGAATATTTTTGAAAAAGTACAAAAGTGACTCAACTCAAATTTTTTTATTTTTCAGAAATCGAAAAAAAACATTTGCAACTTCATATTAATTGAAACATAAAGAAAGACATAACTCTTTTTTAGCAACAGTTAACAACAAAAAAATACACTGATATTTTTTATAGATAAACAAGTATATTGTGCATAATTTAAGCATATAAAATCGAAAAATTAAAATTTTGAGTTGAGTCACTTTTGAACTGGGTGTGCGATATATTACTTTATATTATTTATATTGCTTTGTATGACACAATACATAAAAAGATATAATATTCCCCATATCTAAATGTATCTTATGCTACCATTTTTAATCAGATCTGTCACAAGGAATTTGAATTGTAAGATCAAATTTAATCCTGTTCCTTATACGATTTTGAATTATGTTTTTATTATTGTATAAATCAAGTACATTCCATTTTTAATTAAAAAATGTTGTTTGAAAGTTGTTAGAGGAAAACTTGAGCGACTGTTGCGCTATTTCTTAGAATTTTGTTAAATTCTGTAGTTTTCTTGCAGAAATGCCCTTAAGAAGATGAAAAAATCTGCCATAATTCAACGATAAATGAGAGTCGATAAAGGAAATTGAAAATATAAATTGTTAAAAAACTCGTGCATACAAACAAAAAAGCTAATTATTTATCTATAATTAAATTATTAAAGTTGTTTTTGAAGATATTATTAAGCACAATAATATCTGATCAAAATTCGGATTGAATTGTATACAATTTGATCCACCCCAATCAAATTAAATCCAATTCGATCCACGTAGATACAATTGTATGCACCATATTTCGGATTAAATTGTATCTGATTAGTTATTAGACCATATGTATTTTTTTTTTTACTCGGGTAGTTTTATTTTTGGTTAACAAAACCATTTGCAAAAATGTTTCTAAATATTTTCCAAAATAAAAAATATAAAATATACAATCCGCCTGTATATTTTATACTGACACAATATAAAATAATACGCAAATATTGAAGCACAAACTTCGCATTACAACGACCTCTGCTGGTTTTGATTATCATAATAACATTTTTAGACTTTAGGAAATCAGCAAAAAAAATAGTTAAAAATTAAGTATTTCATCATGTCAAAATAGAAACATTTTTATATAAAACCAAAATTTGAAATTAAAAGTTATTTAAAACTTGAAAAGTATGATTACTAACGGCTTTTCTAATTTGTCTACTAACTCTTTTCTATGAGTGTACATATTATTTTATCTGCTCATTGTTTGCAGTTTGTGAAGAAAAATTTGGTTGAAAATTAAATAAAGAAACAATAGGGAGTATGGATTTAGTTAGATTTTTTTTTTTATTAAGATTATAAAAACAACATTATGTTATTCATAGTACCCAAATAATATGTTAGAATGTATGTTTTTGCTGTTGTATTCAAATCATAATCTATGTGCGTGGCAGAAATACATTAACAATTACCTTGAGGATATGCCATAAAATAAATATGCTTAAAAAAAAATCCTTCAAACTCTGTTAGAGAAGAGATCTGTAATTGTAGAACTAAGTAAATAAAAATAAAATATTCCTAAATATGTCTATCTACATACTTATTTGTAATGTTTAGCACCTACTTGTGTTATGTATGAGCAATTTTATACTACACATAAAAAACCAAAGGAAAAAATTTACTAAAAGGTATGAAATACAGGAAAGATATTATAAACTACAATTGTAGCATCATCATAATAGCAATAAAAATGGATATAAAAAACATCAGACATGGTAATGTACATAAATTATTATTTTTTATTTTTCAGAAAAAATATATTCCTAAAGTATAAAAGATAAAAAAATACACAAATTACAGTTTTCGACCGATTTCATTAATAATATTACACTCTAAAAAATTAATTTAAATTTACTACTATAAAACGAGTAAAGTTTTATATGTTATTACGCAAACTCGGTAAATTTATACATCAAAATGCGTAAAACTATTTTGCGCATACTTTTATATACAATAATACACACTTACTATATTTTTACCAATTATGTGTTTACAATTACAATTAAACACATTATGCCCAAAAGTAGTATTATTTTGTTAAATAAAATTTTTACGCACAAAGTTTGTAAATATACTAACTTATAATAGTAATAAATATTTTGACATTTTGAAATTGAAAAAAAAAAATAAAACAAAATAAAATAAAAAAAGCTAAAAAAAACTCTTAAAAACTTTTCCAGCACCAAACCACTTAAAGCCACGGACGGTGTATTGTGCATTTTCAAAATTGAGCAGTTGAAAATATGGAGACAGCATTACTCAAACATGCTATCTAACTCCACGCTAAATCCCGTATGTGTCTGCTCTTGCACTTCCCACAGAGAGAGACAAGACATCTCCATAGAATGTCCAGACACTACCGAAGTGACAAATGCTATCAATGCCTTAAAGAATAACAAAGCGCCCGGAGCTGATAATATTGCACCTGAGTTGCTCAAGGCTGATCCTCAAATAATAGTTCTTCGATAAAAAAAATAATCAATTCTAAAGAATCAATTATTTTAGTCTAACGCCCTATTAAAAGAATCGAGTAGGTAGTAAGGAATCGCTCTGGACATTTTTAGCCCACTTTTTATCCCCTAAACATGAAATTGTGCCGCTAAAAAAATACGTGTGCCTTATATTTTTCTCCTTTATCGCATATGAAAATTTCATTAAGATGGGAGGGAACCCATCGGGAGACTCCCCTTGTCAGTAACAAAATTACAAAGAGAGTAAGACCTAAAATGTATTCACTAAAAACTTGCTAGTTCAGAGGCATCAAACTGTCACATTATATTCTCTTCTTTTCTATTCTGTTACTGAGTAATTGTGTAAGCGAACATATTAAAGTAAAAAGTTGTACAAATTTGGACGAATTTGTACAAATGTTTGTGTTATCGAACAAACTTATTCAAATTTTGAGTAGGATGTTATGAATTTCAAAAAAAAACTTCACTTTTTAATAACTTAAAAGAAATTTAGAAATTTTGAGGTTAAGAAGAAGAATAAACGTTTTTCTCTAAAAAATTATAAACACTATAAATTTTTAATCAGACTAGACTAGTTTCTGCCTTTTTATGGACAGGCTTCATCTGTGATTTTCCCTTTAATTTGTATTATTATGTGTGTCTTATAATTGTCAGATTGTCTCTATATAATGAATTTTTCACCAACCTGCGGCTGTAAGAATAAAGCCTGCGCTCTTCTCACATTTCGAACGTAAAAACACCAAGTCATGACCGATCCAATGTAGTGCAGCTCAATTGCAGTTTTCTTTCCTATTAGCTTTTTCAGTTATTTTATATTATACTGCGAAGTTACAACACTAACAAACACAAACATTCTATTTTTAAATTTTTGTTTATTTTTCTAATCACCTCTGAGTTGTTTTCTTACATGGGGCAACATATTATATTTTTAACCCTATATATTAATTTCATTTCGCCAATCCAATTATATATTGCCCTTGGAATAACGTATGCTATAACATATTGCAAGATACAATCAAATGTGCCGTTTTAAAGATAATAACAGTGACAAGTAATCGTGCGCCCCGCTAGGATAGTTGGTAGCGTGCTGGCTTATCAGTGCGGGGGTCGTGGGGTCGATTCCCACAAGAGACACTGGTCTGTTTTCACTACAACGCACAGTGGTCCCAATGACCAATTTAGCACGAAAAAAGTCATAACTCTTTTTTAAAAGTACACTTAGGAAATTATGTTGGTAAAGACGACAGCATTTGTAGTCAAAAACAAATGAAATTTCATTTAAAAAAAGGACGGCTTACATTTCATTAAATTCAACTAACATTGTCATTTATTTTTTAATGTTCAAAAAATGACTAACAATTGTAGTAAAAATGGACCACATGGTAGTAAAAAATAAACAAACATTTATTTATTTTTATTTTTTTAAATAACAAAAAACAACAGTAAAAATGAATGTAAAATCATAAAACAGTCATTTGATGTGCGTTGTTTTTTTAAGTGAACCACAAGGTTAGTTAAAAATTTTATTTGTTCTACAAATGACTTACATTTACATTAAAAATAATGAAACTGTATTACAACCCAAACAACTACATATTTTTAAAGCAGAAGTTCCCTGAGTGTACGTAGAGGCATAAAAATTTGTACGAACAATTGGCTTAGTATTGCACGATATCACGCCAAAAATGGGCGGATTGGATTGAGTGGGTGTGGCACTTTCCTTATAAGATTAACTGACATAAGACCTGTAAAATTACTATGTGCTGATTTGTGTGTTTTGTTAAGTGAAAAAGTTTAATGGGTCGGTTATGGATAGCAACCCAACTTTAGTTGCATTTCCAGCTGACAAAAAAATATGTGTGGTTGCAAAATATGTGCTATTTAGCAACTGAAATCGGTAACTCTCAGTTGTCACCTGTAATATATTTTTATGTCCCTGACAACGCAACTGAATATTGGTTGCTATTCATAATCGACCAATAAATAAATATTCACATAAAAACACAAAAATATAACAAATAGTCAAAAAATACATAAAAAGATAAGAATTTTTGATTTTCAGTGGTTTTTTATTTTATTTAAAACAATGAACATTTTGCGTATTTCATCGATATATAAAAATATTTATTCATCTGTGCTTGTTTCTGAATCCGCTTCGCCTTCTGAATGGTTTTGCACATTTAAAACAGAAGTATCAGAAAGTAAAGCCATTGACTCATGATACAATGGTTCTGTGTTTCGATTCGTCGGTTTTGTTGAAAGAGAAGAAATGTATGGATCCGATGAAAATAGCAGATTGTTAAAAAGGTCTTGCATGTTACTTTCCCGTGACATTTTTCGAGCATGATGTTCTCGAACATATCTAAAGTCTTTGTTGCGAGATTCAAGAGCTTCCTCGGATAACATTCCAATGGGCAGGGCAGCATTTTGAATAATGTCTGCACCGTGAATCAATATTTTGTGGACACTAGATGGCATGTAATACCACGGATACAATTCCACGTATAATTCCGCTGTTGCGAAAGCATATGCTCGAAACAATTCAGCATTTATTGCATAGCCAGATGCCATAACTCTTAAAATGACGCCAAGTCTTCTAATTAAATTTTCGTCTACACATGGTTGCTGGAAGCTACACATGGTTGCTGGAAAAATCTTCTGGCGGTATTGCCATCATTTGTAGTTCCGTGACCTGGTTTTGGTATATCGACCAGCAAGTTCATATCTGTTTTTATCCGATCAATTATAATTTTTTTCCTTGCCTCAATTAAAGCCTTTTCCGATTCTCCTCGAGCTTGCCATTTTTGTAACTCTAGTTTATACGCAATGTGCAAAATGCACTCCAAAGAAAGTCCTTATCCACAAATTCCACATCTTTGAGGCGACAAATTTGCAATAGCTGAAAAAACTTTACCATCGATCATAGTCAAACAGAAATGATGGTCTACATGTATTATGTTGTCGTTAACCTGGATTACAGTTGGAACAATTGCAGCTACTTGAGTTTGTATTACATCAATTTCTTCAGTAATTAATGACTTAGTTTCCTTTTTAAATGTAAGTTTAATCGGTCTGCAAAAGCGCGTAGAAGAAGGCCATGGGTTTTTCCATATAACTTTCTCATCGTCTTTTAACTCCAAAGGAACTAAACACACGGCAAACAAATGCTGATCTGTTTGTAAAGTATGCTCACTGAATGGTTGCTTGTATGTTGAGTGACCGCTGCTACCATCACACCCCCATTTATATGTTAACACTAGCCATGAACATGTAAATTCTTTCAGCTTTTGTCTTTGCAACATTATTAGCCTATTTGTCGTGTGGTCAACTAAACTTTGCAAAGCCACTTCGGCTGATGTTTCTGAAATCTTTATACCATTGCATGGGTAACAATCCTTTTTAGCAAACTAAAATTTTCTTGTAAGATGGATATATATCAGCATTTCGTTTTTTGGCACCCGCACGCATAGAAACATAAGAACTTTTTGAGTATTTACCATCAATGAACATTGCCAGCGCTTCCTCACTGCTATATGGTATTACTTCTTTAGATGGTGTATTTAATAATGCTTTTATTTTTAATGGCCTTTTTGGAGAAACATCTATGGTTCTAATTACGTCTGCAGCAACTCTTTTGCCTGCTTTATAAAGACTACTTGCAGCAGCAAATGTTAGCTCTTCTGTAGAGCAAGTGTTCACAATAGATTTAGTTTTTAATTGTTTCGATCTTTGCCCTCCTTCTAAAAGCGGTTTGGAAGGTCTTCCGTGATGCGATGTTGACGGTCTGTCCGCTAAATCTTCCTCTAAAAACATCGACGAGGACTTACTAGGATAGACAAAAAATTCATCCAACCAACATTTATAAGTAGACTCGAAAACATTCTTTGTTCGATGTGCCTGCCTCCACCTCTTCGACAGTTTGCAAATGAAATTTCGAGCTGCTTGCTTTACTTTATTTTTATAGTCATCATTTTCATCATTTTGTATACAAATTTTGATAAAAATGTGAAATATAACAGCATAATTTTTTTTTCTTTTGATCCTTCTCAGCATACCAAACATTGAACAACTCCCTTTTAGTGATAGACATTACAACCTAAAGATTCGATATGAGGTGTTTAGGCAAAAATCGGTAGTAGAATTCTTAAACATTTAACAATTCACATATTATTGAAGAAAACGACACAAAAATAGGATAGAAAGCTGGTGAAATGCACACTTAAAAGTCTAACACAAGCTACAATACAGATAAAATTAAACAATTAACGAATACATTTTAATTTTCATAAATTTTTTTCTAGATAGAATGCTAAATCAACGGCACATCACGAATTAAAAAAGTTCATACCTTTATTGTGTTAATAAAACCAACAAATATTAAAGAAAATCTTTTCACTTTATTTTGCAACCTTTCCAAAATACACAAAATTATCGACTGGTCTCTTATTAAAAATAAAATAAAGCAATTACTTGTGTTTAAAACAATACTGCAGTAATAGTTTTGCAAATATGTATACAAAAAAAAGTATACCGTTATTCACGGTGGGGACTTTATATTAAAAAAACAAGCAAATTTTTCAAGTTTGTACCATTCGAAAAAACGACTTTTTTCGCGCTAAATTTGTTATTGGGACCACCGTGCAACGTGCTCGGTTAGGGTAATAGTGTATAATTTGTAATTATTTGATTCCTATACATGATGCTATACTTAACTATATTAAATATTACAAGACTGGATCATGTTATATAAGAAAAGATAATATTAAATACTGATTGACATGGAATCGTACGGCTGCATGGGTTGTCCCATACATAATTTTATTTTTCGATGATATATTCTTTTCCACATTTGTCTACGTCTATTTATTTATTATTATTATTATTTATCGATTTAGTGTATTAATATGTTTAAAAATGAAGCCCCAAATCGGAAACTTGTGGATTATTTGTTTCCGCCACAGTTAATATAAATATAATTTTTCATTTAAAAACAAAAATATTCTCAATTTTTGTATTTAAGTTGTTTGTTTATATACTAAATTACTCAAAATTACTAAAATAAATATCGACAAGAAATTGACACATACACACACATCAATTGATCTAAAAAAAAAAATATGTTTGTAGTATGTGTCAAAATTTTGCAGATAAAAAAATTAAAAAAAAACTAAAACAAATTTGAAATAAATAAATTAATATTTTCCCAAATCTTTAGTTAAAATTTCAACAATTATTTTTTGCTGATTTTTTCATGATTTTTAATTAGCATTTAAAAATTACTTAGAAAAATCAATTGATTTAACTTAAAAACGTTTTACCAACTTTGATTTGAGTGTCGTCAAATTTTAATCATTGTGAAGAGTATAGTGTTTTAGATTCAAATAATTAAATATATCTTTTTAGGTCCAAGTCTCACATGTCATCCCTATGTTTTTAATACCAAACATATGGTATAAATGTCATTCTTTGTTTTTCTTCTTTATAGAACCATCTAACTAGTGCTATGGATGTTCAAAGTCCCAATGATTTGACGATCGTTATTGCAATAAAAGCGCGGATATACAGTAAGTTAACATTTGATTAAAATTATTTTATTTTAACAATTACATACAAATGAAATCACAAACTTATTTATACCTTCCAGCACAGTGTGATATAAATATATGAGGAATTGGGGGTACGTACTGTGGTAATAGGGGTGAAAAAGTAAATTAAATTTGTTTCTAATGGTAGTGAATTCTTCGATATTACACATGCTGCGTCTTATCGTTTAAAAATAAATTGCTACTATGACGTGAGCAAAATTATTCAAATTTAAGTTAATTTTTTTTTTGGTTAAACAAAAAACTGTGCAATGTTATTTATTAATCAAAACGTCTTCACTGCTAATACAATGCAGATTTTAGCTAAAGACAGTTCCAATGTAGATGTGACAGAAGATGTACGCAATTTTGCATTTTTAAGGGAAAAAATCAGCTCTTTTCCCATATTGTTTTATTAATTTACAAGAAAACTGCATAGTGGTGAATCCGCAGATTCCAATGAAAATGTGATATGTTATTGAGGAAAAAAAAATATTAGACACAATTTTTTTATTTTTTGCGCAGTCGTATGTTTAGAGGTTTAAAAAGGGGGGTAAAAATTAAATTTTTTTTGTTTTATATTTTTATATAATTTTGTGTTTAAAATTTAAGAAACTTGGATTTTTTTGTACGCAATATTAAAGTAACCAAGAAAACAAAAATTTTGATATCCATACTGTCTATGTTGTTGGCCAATGCTTTCCACTTATAAAGGGTGTTTTTTATACAGGTAAAGAATTTTAAGTTGGCAACACTTTTTTAACTGACGGTTATTTTGTCAACTGTCAAGTGATTTATTTTTAGTTTGGTTTGGCATTTCAACATGAATAGACTGACGCCTGAACAAGGCTTCCAAACTGTGCAAATTTATTTTTAAAATCATGGTTCTGTTCGAAATACGAGAATTTTGCGAATTTTGTTTAGTGATTGAGCTCACTTTTGTTTAAAAGGATAATAAAAATAAATAATAAACAAAATGGTGAACTTGTAGAGCAATGGGATTTTCGAGCAGTTTTAATTAAATTAACTAGTTCGAATGGCAAGTTTATTTGCTTATTATGTATCTTTCTTTGAATAAGTGAGTGAGTTGAATCACATTCCATTTGCGTGTGACCGACTATCAAATATTTGTGTTCAATGGTAATGTCCTTTTCCACACATAAGGAGACTAAAGCGTTTGAAAGGACAACATTTCTGTTTTGGTAAAAGCAGCCATCAGAGTATATAATAATGTGGTGAATGTCGGGAAATCGCTGAATTTCATTTCTTAAATATTTTATGATAATCGTGGCAAAAGTAGATGACACCAGACTGCCCTCGGTTTCATCCCAAACTTAATTATCAGACTCATGATTAATAACATTATAAATTGTGAAATTGTGAACCTGAAGTTTCTTTTTATACTAAGAGGAGTTGGCTTTTGATTGGGGTAAAAGCTTTACTGCTTGCATATCTATGCAAAGTAGAAGACTTAGTCCTGATTTGGCATTTTCAACATCATTTATTTTTTCAGTTCTCATTTTTTCAATTTCCTTTCGATGACTATCAAACTGCTCCTGTGATAGGTTCTTTGCTTTATAAGACAAACACACGTCGCACTGGTCATTTCAGGGTTTAAATAGCGAGTAATTAGATGTTTTTAACAGACGCATAAAATTTGGAAATGATACAGGCGTAATTTTATTTTCTTTATTGTCATTACATGACTCAGAATAGAGATCATAAACCTGTTTATAACTTTTAAAATCTGCTTCAAAATATAACTTTTTGCTATATTCTCGACGATAATGAGACTCCATCTTCGCAAATCTTCTAGCCATTTTCGTAAATAGTTAAGATTTTTATTATATTGAACTCGTTGAGTTTTTACTTTATTTTCTCCAGAAACAACTTGGGTGCAATGTAAATTGCTGGAACCTACCCATGATCGTACCATTTTTTACGTTTAAGCCTAAAGTTGATAAAAACATTTGTCGACATACTTGGATACGATTTGTATCGTGTTTTAAAAAATAATATTTTGTGTTGGAGCGTTTGGAGTTTTCTACAGTAATACGTTGTCCTTTTGAACATTCAATGAGATTTGTTACATAAAGCTTTTTGTTTTCCCACGGCATTTTCCAGAATAAGTCAAAAATTTCTTTTCGAACAACTTCAGTAAAATGAGAGCAATGTCGATTTGAACTTCTTTCACAAAACTTTGACTTACATGCATCATTCAGTTTTCTAGGCTTACGATTAATTATTAAGTTTCCTTTGGAGAATCCTTGGTATTTCTCGCCTTTCATGCGGTTTTGTTGACTACAATGTCTCCAATTTGTTACCATTTTTGCTTCTGCACCAATGACCAAAGTTTGTTTAGACATAGTGTTTCTTTTTGCTGTCACTTTTTGCAATTAATAAAATCTTATAGCTATTTGTTTTAAGCACTCTTTATATGTCAATTACACGATATAGTAATATATATTATAATAATTGGTAAGTTTTCTATACCTTTTTTGTTTTTATTTAGATTTTCTTGTTAGCTACCACACAGCATTAAAATAAATTGTTTAACGGTAAAATATACTAGTTGTATAAACAATGATGTATATACAAGCGTGTAATTAGGGCTTTTTGCGTTTAACATATAAATGCTCATGTAGTTAGGGCTTTTGTATTTTGTTAATAAAATCGTTATTTTTGATCGAAGGAGTCTAATTTTTTTTGTGGACATGTATGTTGATGCAATACATCAGAATCAGTAAAAAAAATGATTTTGAATTTTTTGTTAGTTATTGCCGTTTGCGTTTTAGGTAACGATATGCATGTTTGTTACATATAAGAGAAAATAACCGTTATACACTTGGTTAAACCAGTTTGCATGTACAAACAATATTTAGAGAGTCTTGGTATTGGGTTGGGAAAAAAGTTTCTGATTTCTGAAAACAACTACATTTTGACATGCCGCGACATCTAAAACTTGATTCTGCGTATATTTTTCAATCTGGTTGTCTTCCACATTATAAATGTGCTTATCAGCACAATTTTTTTTTAGAAACATAAATTAGTAAAACATTAGTTCAAAACAGTTAAGGGAGGAATAAGTATAACTAATTTTTTTTTTCTGTTTTTTGATTCAAAAATATTAATTATAATCTTATTTCTTGATTTCACACGTAAATTTATATTCGGCCTGATTACGGTTGTCGTAGTCGTAGTGAAAATTTGTCGTTTTAAAAAAACGGTATTACGTTTGTCGAAAACTACGAATGTACAACACTGCTAGATATCTATTACAATTTCCGTATTACGGTTGTCGTTTTCGACTGTCAAAATGTATAAAAACAGTCGTCTATTTTATTTCTCACGACAGATTTAAAAATTCTTAAAAAGTGCTAATTTCAATGAAATTTTAATTAAATTTAAATACTTTTAGAATAAAAATTATAGCACCGAAGCTGTTTGCAAAATTGGAGGACGTTTTAGGGTAAAAAACATAATTGGCAAAATCTGAAACCAGTGCAGTTTAGAAACATAACTACGATTACTTCAAAATTTTTACCCCAAAAACTAAATTTTGAGCTGATTTCAAGAAACGAAATATTTGTAGTCGCCGGTGCCCCCTTGCGGCTGGGCTGGGCATTAAAGTTAAAAAAGTTTTTTTAAGTATCTCAAAAAGTACAAGTCCGTTTATAACAATTACATGTCGTATGAAAGCTCTTTTAAATGGCTTTTCAATGGTGTACAATATGTCAATATAAATTAACCTATTAAAGGCCGGTTTAAAATTTTCTTATTTTTACTTTTGTTTTTTAGATAAAATGTGCTTTTTTCAAAAATTGGTCTGTGTAAGTACTTAATAAGTTTATAGAAATGGATAGCCGGATTTATAAGCTTTCTTTTGAAGTGCAATATGACCACATATCTCTTGAAAAAAAAAAAAAAATATCAAAGGTTAAATTTAAACAATGTGGATTTTTTTAATCTCTTTTTTATTTTAAAAGATATGGTAGTCCATTATACCTTCAATAAAAGCTTGTGAAATTTTCTTTAATTTTTTGTACAGTTTTTATGTGTTTATATAGGCGATTTTTTTAATAAAGTGATCTTTTTACAAAAAAAAAAAATAAATAAATATAAGGAAATTTTGAATTGGGCTTTAATGGGTTAAATTCTAGGATCATATCGTACATCATTGAATAGATATTTTAATAAGCTTTGATATGACATGTATATTGTAATGATCGGACGTGTACTTTTTGAGATAATTGTAAAAAACTTTTCCGAATTTAATGCCTCGTCCAGCCGCAAGGGGGCTCTGGCGACAAAATTTTTTTTGCTTCTTAAAATCAGCTCAAAAAGTACTATGCGAGGTAAAAGTTTGGACGTGATCGGAGTTATTTTGCTAAACAACACTTAGCCGTTTTCTTCGAATATCATTCGTCTCAGTCATAGGCACTCATATTTTTCATCTGAAGTTAAAAAATAAGTCAAAACTTAGCATTTTTTTATATTTTTGATAATTTAACAACAAAATTAAAAATTTGTTATTGCCGCCAATCAGCTGTTTTTGACAGATCGTCATAGAGTGCTTCATAATATTAATAAATTTAACAAATTTGTCAACACTCTGTTGTTTTCAATCTATTACAAAAATCCTTTTAGTCGAAAAATTTACGTAATACCGAAAGAAATAAAAATCGACAACGACTTCGACTAGAGTCGAAATACGACTACGACAACCGTAATTAGGTCCATTATTTTCTATATGATTTTTTATGCATTCATAATATTTTAAAATAATGTATATATAAAACAGCATCGTTAAACGGAATTATTACAAAAAAATAGTTTGTTTTATTTAAATTCATCGTACTAGAACCCATTTGTACTTACAATGAAATCTATTTGAAGAGCTTTCATTTCAAATTCATATATAAAACAGTCTATATATAAAACAAAACAGATGAACAGACTAATGTAGCCACTACGGCAGCTTAAACTAGTAACTAAAAAGTTCGTAAATAAAAAAAAATATTGAAATGTGAAGTTGGAAATGATTGATCTCAATGACAGTTGCCACTATTTCGCTCATTTAAAGGATAATAAATTCAAGATTGCTCCTGAAAATTTTTGGAACTCTACTGTTTGTAGTTTAATAAAAACAAAAGAAGAAGAAAAAGCATTCTAGTTGAGAAATTAATTGTGCATTGGTATTAGTTAATTCTGTCTCTTCTGATCGAAACAATACTTATGTGTACGTAGTGTGACCAAACTCCACTTTAGCCACAGTCATCGCTGTGTCGACCGTGGCTCAACTCGTTAAGAGGTGAGATTACGATGCATAGCTTGATGCTAAGGCAGTGAGTTCAAATACCAGTACGACACCAAAAAATAGAGCAAATTAACAATATAAAATACTTTGTTCAATTGACACATAAATTAAATACTGACGAGTCCAAGGAGGGGGGACGAAACTAAGGCAGTCTGGTGTATCCCTTGTGTCGTTAAAATTTTTCAATAAAAATGTTTTCTTCTTCTTCTTCCTGTAAAAAAAAAAAGTTTTCAGTTGAGTTAAAAATAAAGGAACACGCATTTGTTTTTCAAATAAATATTTTTTTCAACTTTTTCATTTATTTACCAATTTTTTTTTAGTTTCATTCACTTTTTTTATTTATTTATTTATTTATTTATTTATTTATTTATTTATTTATTTATTTATTTATTTATTTATTTATTTATTTATTTATTTATTTATTTATTTATTTATTTATTTATTTATTTATTTATTTATTTATTTATTTATTTATGTATTTATTTTATTTATTTGTTGTTATTTCAGTACAACAATAGTGAATCTTATAATTATAGTACATGAATAAAATATCCCAATTGATTCGCAATGATTAATATAATATAAAAAATAAAAAAAAGTTATGGAAAATTTAAAAAAATATAAAATTTATAAAAGATATAATAAAATATAACAAAAATAGTGAAAAAGACAAAAGTATTGAAAACAAAGTGAGTAAAAATTATTAAAGAAAAACATTGAAAAATTAAAATTATTCAAAAAAGTTATAAAGTAGTTTTTTGAAGTGCGTTACGTTGCTGGCTTGTTGTATGTTTTGTGGTAATAAATTCCAAAGACGATCAGAGTTTACATGGAATTGATATTCAGAAACAAGAGAATGATGTCTAGGAAGTATTAACTTTTTCCCCCTATTGGATCTTGCAAATCGAATTTGATCAAAAGAAGAAATGAAGAACCAATAGAACTCTTATTTTTAGAAAATTATCCAAAGAAACACCGTATATGTTGCTTGAAAATGATGATACACAGCTAAATCTCCTTAGATTGTAGACATATCGTACAATATTATTAAATACAATATTAAGTCGACATTTGCTTGTGGCGTCACAATTTGCGAAGAGTTCGCAGCCGTATAAAAGACCAGGAATAACGTAGGTCTTAGCTAGAAGTAATCTTACATTTAATGGAGTGAATGATTGTGTAGACCATAGTGTTCTAAGCTTGGCATATGTTTGACCAACTAACGAGTTAATATGGTTAGTCCATGATAATGTGGTATTGAATACGATGCCTAAGTTTTTAGCCGCTGGGACAATTGAAATTTTCTGGTTGTTAATAAGGATTTCTTCATCAATTTCGTGTTGAATGTACCTCTTATGTATAACGAGACATTTAGACTTATTAGGGTTTAAACAAAGATCATTTGCGATGGCCCAATGATGAATTTTATCCAGTTCACAATTCAGTTTATCGATGTTCTCCTTAATGGATTCTACGGGGCTATTTAGGTATAACTGTACTTCGTCTGCATACATATGTACTTTGCTGTACGATAGTTGTTGAGGGAGATCGTTTGCATATAGTGAGAAAAGTAGCGGTAAAGGTACGACTTGAGTAAGAGCCAATGGTTCAGATGATAAATTATTCACACATACGAATTGTGTACGGTTTACAAGGTAAGTTAACATAAGTTCAGTTGAACTTGATGCGAATTTAAAGTGCCGTCTGAGTTTCATACAAAGAGTTTCATGGTTGACTGTGTCGAAAGCCTTAGAGTGGTCAAGGAGTACTAGGAAGTTTAATTTGTTATTATCTAGTTCACGTCTAATATTCTCGCTTACTTCGACAAGTGCAGTTATACAGCTGTGATCTGAACGAAAACCTGATTGTATTTCACACATTAAGCCATGTCCTTGTATATACTCACATATCTGATAATACAATAGCTTTTCAAAGACTTTTGAAAGGTAGCATAAAATCGCAATAGGTAGATATTCATTATTTGATTTCGGTATAATTTTTGCATGTTTCCACTTAGAAGGGAACGTATTAGACATTAAAATTATGTTAAAGATATGAGTTACATATGTAATAAGAAGAGGTAGGAGGATCCTAAAGAACTTAGGGTGAATATTATCGTATCCAATTGCATTCGACTTTACTGAAGAGAAGCATGACAAAACTTCTAATTGGTTAACACAAGAAAATTCAAAAAAAACGTTCATCTTCAGAAAAATTGTCAATATTGTTATTAAAGTTATAAAGATCACTGTCGGCTTGGACAAATGGTAGATTTGTAAAGACAGAATTTAATTCATTGACATCAGTCGAGTAGTTTTCGTTAATAACTTTTTTTCCAATGCCAAAGTTTTAAAAAAGTTTAACTACAAAACGGAATGTTGTGGTTTATTTGTTTCCGTTACAGTTAGTATAAATTTAAAACATTTTTCTAAAAAAGAATATTCAAAGAATTCTTGTCTGTTATTTTATTAAAAACCCTGGAAAAAATTACACATTCCAAAGAGGAGGTGATGCCCACACTTGCTTACATATGTCATTGCCAAATTTAGTAACTGCAATACCAAGCACATTCCAACAATAGAGTCAAAAAAGCAAGTAATATTGTAATTAATTCTTTAAATTTAAACCAGAAAGCATGAACTCAATAACAAAGTAATTATTTACTTAAAGGAATATAACAATGTTATTAACTTACTTTTTGTATAACTTTTTGTAATCAAGAAGTAATCATATACTTTTTCTTAATAAAAAAACGTTATAGGAAGTAGGTCCTAATTTTGAAAAATGAAGTTATACAATTTTAAAAAATCTATCTTATATATTTTTTTGAACAAATTTTTATTTGCAGGAAAAATTTAGTAGCTTTTTTAATGTTTTAGTTGAATCGTTTATTTTTTTTTTAATTGTTCTAGAAAAATTTCATGTTTACTTCTGTGATATTTGTGGACCTTTAAAGAATGAATTCCTTAAGAGCGTACATGACATTGGCCGTTTTTTGAAATCGACTTTTTTTATAATTTTGTATTTTAGTAAATATTTTTAAGATTCTAAGAAAATAAATTTCATGGAAAAATTCCTACGTGTTCAAAAGTTACAGCCGGATTAGAGAGCACATGAGAGCGCAAATGGAACCGGATGCAATTTTGACAATGTTTCAAAGATCTTAACTACTATATGGTGTCAAATATCAGTATTACATCGGAGATGGAGACTCAAAACATTTTCTGCAATTTCAAATGCCAAACCGTACAATAACATTGTAGTGAAAAAAGAATGCATTGGCCATGTACAAAAACGTATGGGTTCACGGCTACGAAAATTGATTACAGATTTAAAAAAAAACAAATACACCAGTAAAAGAGCCAGGATCATCACGAACAAGTCTCAGCGGCAAAGGAAAATTAACAGCGAAATTGATTGACGAATTGACAGTTTATTATGGATTGGCCATTAGAAACAACGTCAATTCTTTGGTAAATATGCGTAATGCCATTTGGGCAACATTTTATCACAAGATATCCACCGATGAAAATCCTCAGCATATGTTTTGCCCTACAGGTAGTGACAGTTGGTGTTATTGGCAAAAGGCAAAGGCAGAAGGATCAACTGTTCTCCATAAACCGCCACTTCATGAAATTGTACAAAAGGCAATCAAACCAGTTTACACGGCGTTGAGTAACGATGAATTGCTAAGCAAGTGCTTGGGTGGATTCACGCAAAACTCCAATGAAAGTTTGAATGCAAAATTTTAGCTCATTGCACCTAAGTGTATGCCAGGCAGCAACAGAATTGTTAATATTTCAAGCTGCATGACAGTGTCTACTTACAATGACGGCGCTTATAGTTATTTGCAAATGTTTCAACTACTTGGTATCACCATAAGAGCTACAGCATTGAATTTTTGCAAAGGAAATGATGGAAATCGTTTGAAATGCGCCAGAGTGAAAGCATATGAAGCTTTAAAAGAAGCCCTAATTGCTAGCGACTGGTCGGTCCACCTTGAGCATCAATAACTGCTTGAAGACGACGGGGCATTGATCTCACCAAATTTTGCCTTAATATCGGGTGTTATTTAGGCCCATGCTCGAATAAGGGCGGGTTTCAATGTTTCGCGGCTACTAATGTTATATTTTCGTACCGATTTTTCCAAAACGTCCCATATGTGCTCTATAGTGTTTAAGTCTGGAGACTGGGGTGGTGCCCCAAAGGCATAGTATTTAGAAGCCAGTCTCAAACAACGTGTGCAGTATGCTTAGGGTCGTTATCTTGTTCGAAAATCCATTGATTTCCCAGGCCCAAGCTATCAACAGATGACTGCAGATTATGTTCCAATATGTTCTTATATTGATAGCGGTCCATATTACCCTCGACAAAAACCAAACGACCAACTCCAGATGACGCAATGGCGCCCCAAACCATAACGTTACCACCACCATGATTAACAGTAGGTATTATATTCTTTGTATCAAGTGCTGTATTTGGTTTTTGCCAAACTTTGGATCGAGTATCACTTCCAAAAATGTTGTACTCACTTTCGTCGGTAAATATAACACGCTTCCAAAAATCCATATCCTTGTCTAGATGTGCTTTAGCAAACTCAAGGCGAAGTTTACGATTCTTCGATGAAATTAGTGGTTTTTTGCGTGCCACTCTGTCACTCCATTGTCATGTAAAACATTTATTATTGTTCGTGGAGTAACAATTATATTGGAACATTTTTCGATATGTTCCGGCAATTTTGGGGCACTTATTTTCGGATCCTGGTTGACTACTTTAATAATACTGCTAACATCGCGTCTCGAAAGCTTCTTAGGTCTGCCAGATCGTGGCTTACTTTCAGTACTATTGGTATTATTATAATTTCTAATGATCGTCTGTACAGTAGCACGACTTAATTTAACTGTCTTAGCAGTATGTAGACTTTTTTTCCGCTAATAATTATGTTTTTCCCTAAAAATTTCTATGTTTTATTTTTTTCATATTTTTTTTTCTTAAAATAATCTTTATTTTAAATGCCTTAAACATTGATATAAAATGTTTTTCAATTATCGCTACTAATTCAATAGAACTTGAAATCCGTAGGGTGTATGTGGACTTTATTCGTTGACTGTATGTTAAATTACTATTTCAGTTAATTAAAACTGCAAACTATTTTGAGTGTAAGCATAATACCAACAAAGTTACTGATTTATGATCACAAAAGGTACAAAATTAACTACGGTGTAAGGGTCCCTTGTATTTGTATTCTCTAAAACATATCCGAAGTTCATTAAGATCTGCCGGTCCGGGTTGGGATACCTCCTTTGTAAGACCACTCTGCCGCCGTTCGCAAAAAACGTTTTCCCAGTGCTAACTAGTCAGAAATTCCCAACGGCTCAAAAGTCCAACCACTGGTAGACCATTTATTTTGTAAATATGATGATGCTTTGTTTAAAAAAGAGTGCAGTCAGAACGTACCGAGTTCGATCCTGGTTTCAGGCATAAATTTTTCATTGCTTTTTTTAAACCTTTTAATATTTTTTTTTTATATAAAATCAATTTTTTTTTAATGGAAAAGCTCATTTAATATTTTTTTGTTTTTGTGACACATTTGAGCAGAAAATTGTTACCCAGCGAGTATCAATCACTTGCATTTCAAGGTATCAAGTATTATATGTCTCGTTAGCTCAATGGTTACAGCTGCCGGTTGTCAATCTGTCGGAAAGTGTTCAAATCCCGGTGGGACAAACAAATGTTAAATAAACTTTTTTTTTTTATTTTCTTCTTGAAAACTACCTATCTTATGGTTTTACCAATATTTTGCCAACGCTGGAAATTTTGTTTCCCCAGTGCTTGTCCTACAGTTTTTGTACAGACGGACTCTTTGTCTAATGTTGTTATCATTTTGGGATTGGAAAAACATTTGATGCAGGCACTTCTACCACCTATTAAAGTGCCTTGGCATCGGTGGTCTGGGTTAGTTCACCTTACTAAAATCGTTTATGTGTGAGCTAGAAAAAGTGTGTTACCATTTCACTCCAAATTCCCTAAATTCAACAATTCCCTCGTAATTTTTTTTTTTTTTTTAATTTTAACATACATATAAATTTCTTTAATATGTGGCACTTGCTGTGCATTTTCTCATATGCATGCCCCTAGCCAGTTTTTCTTGTAATATAAATAAAGTAATATTTTTATTAAAAACCGCCGTTGAAAAAAATAATGAGAAAATAAATAAATAAT
The DNA here is from genome assembly GCA_021234595.1 of Delia radicum. Lineage (NCBI taxonomy): Eukaryota > Metazoa > Arthropoda > Insecta > Diptera > Anthomyiidae > Delia > Delia radicum. Next base: position 117,587,711 of record CM037853.1, read on the forward strand.
TTTCCAAATATTGTTCATGTTGATGGAAATTTATACAAGTTTCAAAATTAAATGAATAATGAAAATTAATTTATATTTTTTGTATTTGCTTCAGCACAGAAAAATTAGTTTTTTGTTTGTATTCTGATCCGTCATAATGGCAGTTTGTTTATTATAGTCATCAACAATATGTAATAAGAATATTTGTATATGTACCCGACGAAAAAAGTTATATGTAGTATACAGCTTGATATAACTTGATGAAGTTATATATTATTATCAGGGACCGGAACTTCATGCACTAAAACAGAGTGTTTTAGCCTATAATATGCCTGAAAAATCTTAAAATGTGGAGAATAGTCCGAGTCAATAATACTTTGAAAAGTTTTATCATGAGTCTGTGCCTAAATCTTGTATGGGTGTGTAATCCAACATTTTAATTTAAAGAATTTATTTAATGGAGAGCAAAAAGGCGTTTAACACTCCATTGAAAAACTATAATTCCACATTAATTTCACTCGTAACAGGCATAAATGTAAATCTAATTGAAAATTAATAATATTTAACAAAAAAACAATTCAATTATTTTTTATTTTACTATTTATTTAAAAAGGAATAACAAAATCAATTAGTGATTTATAGCTATAAAAACACTTAACTTAATATGTCAAAATTTACAAAAATGTAAGAAAAATATTTTAAAGCAGCAGTCTTATTAACGCTTGAGGCGTCCTCTTTTTGGAATCAACTCTAAAATTCGATCAGATGTACTGTCTACCAGATTTATTCGAAGTTCTTTTGTTATAGATCTTCACTCTTCAATAACTTCTTCTTTCAGATAAAATGTAAACTCGACGGACTAACATTCCCCAAATATTATTAATGGTGTTTTGATCCGGAGAACATGCGGTCCATTCTTATACTCTTATATTTTCTGATGATAGCCATTCATTCGTCTGACCACTTATATATACTGACGCATTGTCTTGTTGAAAAATGAATCCATCTTGGTTGCCATTTTCAATAAATTGTACACTCAAGGAACTTCTGCTTTAAAAATATGTAGTTGTTTGTATTGTCAAACAGTTTCCTTATTTTTAATGGAAATGTCAGTCATTTGTAGAACAAATTTAATTTTTTACTAACCTTGTAGTTCATTTAAAAAAACAAACCACATCAAATGACTATTTTATGCCTTTCCATTCATTTTTAACAATTGTTTTTTGTTATTTAAAAAAATAAAAAAGTAAATGTTTGTTTATTTTTTACTAACATATATGGTTCATTTTTACCACAATTGTTAGTAATTTTTTGAACATTAAAAACAAATGATAAATGTTAGTTGAATTTAATGATATGTTAGTCGTCCTTTCTACAAGTAAAATTTAATTTGTTTTTGACTACAATTTCTGTCGCCTTTGCCTACATAATAGCCTAGGTGTACACATTTCTCTTTTAATACTGTAGTGTACTCAGAAGAATTCATTGTGGTGCTTGGAAATGCCAAATCAACGATACCGTCAAAACAAACCCGGCCCAATCATTAAGGATTCGCCTCCGAAATTTATTTTTGTTAAATGTAGTGGTACTTTACGTAGGTTTCTCCAATAGCTGTTAAAATCATCTGAACCATCAAGACTGAACTTTTTCTCATCAGAAAAAATCACCGTTAAAAGAAATTTATGTTTAAACAGTGCTAGAGTCAACAACGTTTTATTAATTTACTTTTTTTATAGTAGGTTTGTCAATTCTGTTAAGCGTATTCAAGTCGAGCAGTTTTGTAGCGGGTAATGATCTTAGCACAGACATCAGCTTTTGGCAAATAATTCTCTAGGAATTCTTTAAGAGTCTCTTATGGTTATCTGATTTATGCTATTCATTGTGTTGCTGGTACAGTTGATTACTTTAGTCCGGTACCGATCAGAAAGTATTTTTTGGGCCGCCTGTTTCATTTTTAACATAAGTACTCGGATTATTTGCAAAATGTGTGACAAACACATATTTTTCGAGCAATTTTCCGAAAACGTAAGCTACTTTTGAAATTAGGCTGAAATTTTTCCTTGTTCAAAATCACTTAAATATGAACCACTCGGCATTGTATTGCAAATTGATTAAAATTGCATAATAAACAAAAATAATTCTTTAATTTTCGTTAATTTGCTATTTTTCAATGTTTACCGTTATATGTAATTATAGTTATGAAACACTAACAAAATGTTATTACACAATTTTTCTCTTAAATCAATTATGTTATCTCTTAAATATTACACAAAAAGAGATCAGTTATCACACTATTAAAAATAATTTATAATTATTGTTATGCAATGTATTGTGTGTCTTATGTTTCATAGACTTACAATATTTTTTTTTTATAGGAAATCAAAAATATTCAGTCAAATAAATTTGGTTCAAAGTTTTGACCTGTTTTTTAAAAGCTCTAGTTAACAAATTAAAAAAAAATTACGAGACAAACACTCGACTATTTTTGGTTTGTATGAAATCGGATTAAAAAATAGTTTTATGAAGTAGTTTTTTAAATATTTTTTAGTTTTTAATTTTAATTTTTAAGTAATTTTACTATCTTGAGTATATCTTGATTCAAGATCAATCTACTCTAGTCATTCAAATTGCAAAATTCTATTCAATGCACAACATATCTTCTGAATGTTGTTTTTAAATCGGTTCAGTAATTTTGGACCTATGGGAAAAAGGTTGAAAATGGGAGAGTTGTTTATTTTTTTTTTATAAAAATCGCATAAAAACCATAAAAAATGGCATAAAAATATTAATATCTCGCGCCTGGAATTTATAATTTTTGTATTCATTAACAAAAAAGTTTTTCATAAATATGAAGTTTTTCATAAATATGAAGAAAACTTCATTGATTTTCATCTAATGTGGCACTTCATAAATATGATGAAGTTTTGTCATAAAAGAGCGAATTGTTGACAGGGTTATTTATATTTATGATATATTTCATAAATATGAAGAAGTTTTAAAGCTTTTTATGAAATGTTTCATAAATTTTATATGACGAATTATTAGTATGATGAAGCAAATACATTTTTATGCAATGCAGATTTTTTTTTGCTAGCGATAAAAGCTACACACAGCCAATGGAAGCAATTTATTTTTAATACATTCTTCTTTAAACCCACTATTCTTGTTCAGAATATACAAATCAACTAAGAATTTCAAATTGAAATTTAGAAAATATCTACTGCTATTCAATTTTATTAAAATTCAGAAAAAATAATTTTTAGTTAATGATTTTCATTTTGAATTTAAAAACACTAAACTTTCCACTAAAATTTATAAATATTATATTTATGTTCAGATAAGGTTAATTCAAAATTTAGAATACATTAACTGATTAGAATTTCTGACTTTCAATGGATGCTATGATAGATTCTGAATTTTAAACAAAAAATCTAAATTAATTTCAAATGAAAAATCTTAAATTCTATAAATGATTTCTAATTTTCGAATGAAAATTCTTAATTTCAATCGATATCAAAACAAAAAACAAATTATGTTTACACCGTTTATGAAACTTTTTATGAAATGATGAAGATTTCTGAAACATTTGACATACAGTTTAATGAAATTCTTCATCATATCTATGAAAACTTCATAAATATGATAAATAATTGATGACAAACGATTTATGAAACAGTTTCATCAATATGATGAAATTGGAACATTCCCCAGATTTGAATGTCCCTGATATACGTCCACAAACCACAAAACATTCAGCAACCTAAGCAGAATATTTTCACAGAAATTGCTGAATTGGAGCCAGAAACGTTGCGCAACGTAATGCAAAACGTCTTGGAGAGAGCATTAAATATCAACAAGAACATGGACACCATTTAATAAAAATAAAAAAGTTATAATAATTTCAAATCACTCAGTCAAAGTTGCCCCACACTTTATTATTCATATAGTGCAATATGTTAAAATATCCAATTAGATATTCATGTATGTATTATTAAATATGTCACACGTAAATTCATACTTTTGTATACAATTGTATATAATTGTATATAATTGTATCACATTGTATATAATTCGATACATTTCGATAAGGACAACATTTGAATACAATTGAATCAAACTGTATCTCATTTTATCAAATTAAGTCTAATTGTATCAGATATAAGCGCGGATCTATGGGGAGGGAAAATGGGACATTTACTCCCCTTAAAGTTAAATTTTTCGATACAAAAAATATTCTAATTTCCCTCCCCAAAACATTTTCCTGGATCGGTGCCTGATCAGATTATATATAATGTGATACAATTAGATGTTCGTGTTTTTCGGATATAATTATATCTATTACGAAAATTTACAAAACATTCTGTTTTTACAGAAGAAGTTACAACTTTTTGCAGAACCTGCCTTTGTAATACATATTACCTAATATATTTAGGTACGCTGTGTCTAAATCTGTCATAACATTTTTAATCTCATTTATAGTTTTAAAATATCATTGTTTTTATATTTACCTTATAAACTTAATTGGTTTTTTTGTATAATATTTGTCTTCTTTTCTAAATATTTCTCGATATTTTTTATGGACTTGGAATTTTAATACAATTATAAGTTCAATGAAGTGTTTAGTTTACGCATAGCGGTAAAATTTAACATACACAAAATTTATTGCAAATACCCTGCATTACCGTTAAGATATCCTCAAATAAACACCAACATAATTATACAAAAATGAAGCAAAACTGTGTATAGATTTATATTCTTGAAAAATATTTCATGATTTTGCGGTTGAATTTCGAAAAATTAAGCAAAACATACAAAAAAAATGGGGTGAATGATAAGAATACAAGTTCTATGAAAAATATGTATTTTGAAAACAATTTCTGCGAAAAAGTGTAATATGTTGAGTAGTGTAATTTTTGTTTATATGCCACATAAAAGCAGTGCAGTTACTTTTTTGTTGTTTTCTTACAAAATAAATATATACGATAAATATTTACGACATCATCAACATCAAATCATCATCATTTATATTTATGGTGTATTCATTTATAAATTTATAATAATTTGAGTAAATGAATAAATAACTAACATGCAACAAATATGTACATTAGAGCGGCATTTTTTTTTTTGTATGCAGAAAAAAATTTTGCTGAAAATTTCAATTTATTGCTGAGATTATTGTAGCACTAGGTCTAAAAGTTATGTTGTGTGAATTTGAGACAAATCAGAAAGTTTTAATCCATGGCGCTATGCGACCAAAATTTGCGCTTTTTGAAATTTTTTTTTTAAAATTGGTTTAAGAGAAATATATCTTGTGATGCCCCCCTTTTTATGGACGGTTTTTGTGATATTGCGATTTAATTCATAATTATTTAAGAAACTATGTTCACCACATTACTTTGGACTAAGTATTACAACTATCAAAATAATAAGTAATGTAAATCCAAAGCTAATGTACATATTTCTTAAATAATGGTGTATATAAAATTGAAAAACATAACAACTTTACTACGTAAATTTTATTTTTTGACGAGATATTTATAGATTTTCAAGCTACCTTTTAATCAATATTGACATAATAATGTTCAAAAACACAAAAGTCGTTTTGTCTGCACTGGCAAGAACTTTTCAGGAAAAGTTCAACAGTTATTTAAAAAATTAATCAGTAAAGTTATTTCAATGGAATATATAGTTAAATTACCACATAAATATGTATATTTTTTAACTTTCTGTCTGTTAAAATATTCAAGTAAAATTTTCTATTTAAACAAAAACTTTTTATACTATAAAGAGAATTGAAATAAACGAAAACAATCTATTGTTTTTTTTTATAGATTTTGTCAATTAATTGTTTAAGAGTTGAAAATAAACTAAAAAAACAACATTTTTTTTAAACGAAAAGTAAGCAGTCCTTTTTTTTAACTGATGTGTATATTCACTAGTCTTTACGGAAAAAATATTGTGAGTGTGCTTTTCTAATGCAGAAATAAAAAATTTAGGATAATTTTTAAAATATTTGAAAAATAGAGGAAAGAAAAAGGTAATATATTGTAAAAGTCAAGTCTCAATATCTTGAAAACCGCTAGTCAGATTTAAATATTTTTGAAATATTAAAAAAAAAAAAAAAAAAAATGATGAGTCGCAAAACATATTTGTGTTAAGGTAATTCATAAAAAATTTAAAAAAATAGTAAATTTTGGTAGCAGCCCGCCACAGGCCATAGCTTTTCTTTTAGGCCAAGTGCTTTAATAATCGCAACAATAATTGTAAAAATCGAGAGATAAGATAAAAAATGCCGCTCTAATGTACATACGTGCCACCACATATGATATGTTTTAAAAAAAAAATATTGGCATGTAAGATAAACATTTAGCGTAGAGAACAAACAACACATAAAAAAAACAGGAAAAGAAAATTTTAATTTAATTAATATGAATTGTATTGAAATAAAAAAACAAGCTTTTAGCTCATATTAATAAAAGTTAATACACACAGGGAAAACATCAGTTGGAAAATTATCGCAATTACCATAATTTTATTACTACATTATAATTTGGGTTTCAATTATCTATTGTATTAACTATAATAGTTTATAGTTAACAAAACCCAGCAAAAAGTGGAGCTTACCCAGAAGCAGTTCTGGAAGGCATTACACGATATCCCACTTGGTATGTCTCTTTTAAGCACATTAAAGCGCTTATTTAATGTCATCTCCGAAGGAATTTGATCTCTGAAGGAATTAATTCATGCCTATGTAGGATATGAAATGATTTTTTTTTTTGTGCTCTTTTAATGTGTTATTAATAAATATTCACTTCTCCAAAGTAGCATTAAAATATGTAATTAAAAACAACAAAACAGACAGTTTGTGGAAAGTTCGTGAAAATATTATACATTTTCCTCAATTATATATACGTTTATATATAATATTGTGTGCCCCGGTAGGCTAGTTGGTAGCGTGCTGGCTTATCAGTGCGGGGGTCGTGGGTTCGATTCCCACCAGAGGCACTGGTCTGTTTTCGCTACAACGCGCCGAAAGCCATAGAAGATAGTGCTCGGTTAGGGTAATAGTATATAATTTGTAATTATACGATTATTAATTAATAAAATAAAAAAAAAATATATGATATATGTATTTAATAATGAAACTGACGGTGCATTATGTAAATCAAATGTAATTTTTATCTATAGTTTCTTAACGAATTTTATATTCATATTTTTTATATAAACTTTTTTTTTATAAAATTTCCGACAGCCATAAGATGTTAATGGAAAAACCACTTCAAAATCATTACAAAATTTGCATTGGCGGCATAAGGGGAGAAACACAATAAATTAAAATCCAGTTTTCGTTTTCAATGGAAATACTTTTAGGAGCATAAACTAAAGGGTGTTTTTTATAGAGGTATATGACTTTGAAATGGAATAAAATAAAGATGAATTTTTTAAATTGACATGAAATTTACTTAATTCGAAAGATAATCTTCTGCCATAAAAATTTAAATATGACTTCTGGCATATGACCACCACGGCTGGCGCGGACGTAGTCTAATTTGATGGACCAATTTTCGATGACTTTTTCCAACATATGTGGCCGTATATTGATGAAGGAAAAATTCAGTAATCATGGCTCTATAGCGGTCACCTTTGACTGTAACGTTCTGACCAACGCACTGTGTCAGATTTTAGTAATTTAGAGGGACTAAATTCTATAATTCAAAAACGAGTAGAGATAATTCAATGATTTTTGGAACACTTTATTTTTATGACCTAACACAACTTTTGTGAAAAGCTTGAGGTGGGCGTGGCAATATAACGCCTACCTCTCATACAAATTTTAAAATTATTTTTTTTTTTTTTAACTTTTAACTTTTAACAATTGATATTTAATAAAATAAACTATTTTAGTAAGAAAAATGTTTTTAGTGTTCATGGTCAGCTTTATTTCAAAAAATAGCAAGATATTTTGTTTTTTTTTTTTATATTAATTAACTTAATTCATATATTAACACATATTGATATATAAAAGTAAAATACTGTTTTATTCTTCATCAGAATCAGTGAAATATATTTCTGGATCTTTCAATAGTGTTAAAGTTTCTTTTGTTAAAATCGCTTTTTTGGTTTTAGGTGGCTTGCGCAAACTGCATATAACTGGATCTGATGATGTTAAAAGTCTATGTAGTAAATCAGTATTTGTGTGAATTCTTGATGTTTTTCTGGTAAACTTTTCACGATAATTTCTATTGTCCTTATTTCTAGCTTCCTGAGCTTCTTCAGACAACTGTTCAATAGGAAGTATTCTATTATTTCCTTTCCATGGAAGAGAACCTTATGAAATGATACTGGCATGTTGTACCATGAATTGTTTTTTAAATATATAGCTCTTGCAGTCGTTGCAAATTGTTTGAAAGCTATAATATTTATTGGATAACCCGAACTTATACGTTCTAGTATAATATGAAAATGTTTAATTAGTTCCACATCTATACTTGTAATATCTGCTGATTTCTCGGCATTTCGAATAAAACGACGTGCAGTGTTACCGTCATTAGAGTTGCCAGATTTGTCTCGAGGCATATCTATAAGCAAGCCTGTTTCAGTTTTAAATCTGTTTTGTATATATCTTTTTCGTTTTAATAATTTTTCTTTATTCTCATCTCCTCTCACTTTCCATTTTTTTACCTCTAGTCTATATGAAATGTGTAACAGGCATTCCATAAAACGAATCCAAGCGTGTAAGGGTGAAAGCTCTAAAGCAATCATATTTTGATTAACAGATTTACCTAGCGTTGGATAATTCATATTTTTAGGTGTAGCTCCACATATATCACATGTTTGGGTAGACAAGTAATTTGATAGAGCACTGCAAACTTTTCCATCAATCATGCATAATACTAAGGTTGATAGCACTTTAAAATTTCTATTGAACACTTTTACATTTGTTGGTACGAGCGAATCGATTTGAGTATTCATGAGTGATATTTCATTTGAAATTAATTCTTTATTCTCTTTGACAAAAACAAATTTAATCGGACGATGGAGCAGAGTTTTTCCAAATTATAGTTTTCTGTTTAGAATTAGTTGGCTTTATAAACATTTCAATAGAAACCATTGAAATACTAAATAAACTTTGGTCTGAGCCAGATTCTTCAGTGAATTTTTGTTTGTATTGATTTTGCTCTGCACCATCACAACCCCATTTTACAATGAAGTGAACCTCATCAAGTTTCTCAGAAATTAATAAAAAAAACGTCTTCTAGAGTTAAGCATAATCTTAATATAGTATGATCCAACAGTGACTGTAGGCTAATATCAGCATTAGATTCAGTGATATTAGTATTACGTGGATAGCACAAACGCATTGATTTGTTGACTAAATCATAGCATGGTAATATCTTAGGACTAAAATATTTTTTTTATTTTTTTTTTTTATTTTATTAATTAATAATCATATAATTACAAATTATATACTATTACCCTAACCGAGCACTAGCTACTATGGCCTTCGGCGCGTTGTAGCGAAAACAGACCAGTGCCTCTGGTGGGAATCGAACCCACGACCCCCGCACTGATAAGCCAGCATGCTACCAACTAGCCTACCGGGGCGCACATATTTTAAATGTTGTCTTAACATACGGTAATTATGAGTTGATAAATCACAATCGATCATAAGAGCTAGAGCTGCGTCAGGAGAAAGCCCTACGTGATTATCTTGAATACCCCTGATTTTTAAGGGCAGTACCTCTTTTTGCAGAAGCAGTAATTAGTTCGTTAACGATTGCAGCCGACGAATGCTTTCCCGATGACAGAATTTTAATTTCAGCTGCCATTAATACTTTTTCATGGTCTGACGTATTCACCAATTTCTTTGCTTTCCTTTTTTTTTTTTTGTTCTTTCGCAACAAACTTCAAATGTTTTTTTTGGCCTTCCACGTGTTGTTTGAGTGTTGGCATCAAAAACAAATCTTGTTAAATCAATAATATTCCCAAGCCAATTAGCATTCCATTCCAAAAATCTCAACTTCTTTCTGTGTGCTTTCTGCCATTTTAACTTTAATTGATGGCAAAACGTACTTACAAAATTATGTAATGTAGTTAAATCTACAATTTGTTCGCTCCCAGTACTTATATATCCACATATAAAATCAAAAACACGGTCATGTCTTTCATTTTTCTCTGTCGACAACCAGACTTCGAAAATTTCACTTTGAAAAATTTGATTGGGCATGATAAGTTTTTGGGTCGGCTTTATCCGGGCGCAAATTGGCTCAGGTTTTTTTTTGCTGTTCCTACAAAAACAAATGTTTCTTAATAGTGTAGTCTTAAAATTTTCACTAAATGCGACTAAATACTATATTTATTTTTCCATTTAATATTTCGTAATTAGAAAAAACCTTAGCTTAAATTAATGTCACGGTTATCACTTCAAATTTAATTCTAAACCATTTATTTTATAACACTTTTCAACTATTGTTAATTAACTGCATTGTTTTTTTATATTCAAAAAGAATTGTGAAAAAATAACACGAAACAGCAAAAATACAAACTTTCAAAGTTTACATACTTTAAACAACTACTATAATGAGTTTTTAAGTCTTCAAAACATTCAACTTTGTGATACCGTTATATTTTTGTTGTTTACAATATTTTCTTTAAACGTTGTTTTTATTAATACCAGCGTTGTTATTTATCGTATTCAATAAACTTTTTTGAAAAAGTAGACAAAATTTTTTTTTAATTAAATCCCGCTAAAATATCCAAATCTGACACTGTCCAACGTTCTGAGCATCGTTTTTAAATAAGTACGGAACAATGATTCCACCAGCCCATAAAGCAAGCACACCAAACAGTCAGTTTTTCTGGATGTAACGGTGTCTCAACATACACTTGAGAATTATCTTCACTCCAAATAGGGCAGTTTTGTTTATTGACATATCCATTTAACCAAAAGTAAGATTCATCGCTAAGCAAAATTCCCAAAATTCGTGCGTGATACATATTTCGAACAGAGCCGTGATTTTTAAAATAAATATGCATAATTTGAAAGCTTTGTGCAGCTTTGTAATGTTGAAATGTCAAACCAAACTAAACATAAATCACTTGACAGCTGATAAAATGGCAGCCAGTTAAAAAAGTGTTGTCAACTTAAAGTTCTATACCCACTTAAAATACACAGTTTATTATCTACAAGGAAAAATTTATGGATTATATTATATATCCTTTGCATAGAATTGTAAGAGTTCTAACAAGAAAATGTAATAGTATTAGTTGGAGTTATATTATATTCCAAAAACGTTTAGCTATAGAAAAACACTTACAAGGAAGGTAGCCCTACGCGGAACCGCCCAATAGTTAGTGACGCTAGTTTTCGTTTTTTACGTTTTATTAAAGGTAGTTTATAAAACATATACATCTAAAAATTTCTTAGCAAATATTTCTTACTTTTGTCCCGTCTATTATTTCTCAAATTTTACTGGTTGTTGTTTTGTCCACGTCGGTATACCCCTTGTCATATTCTAAAAATGCTTTCTTTTACAAAAACCCTAAGGTTCTGAGGACTTTTCAATTTAGTGAAACTACCATCTTCTGTGGATTTACTTCCTTTAGAAAAGCCCACGAAATCTGAGGACTTCTTCGTAAAAAAAAAATAGTCAGTTTTTGATGAATTTTCCAAATAACAAATTCGGAATCTAATAACTTTTTCCTACAGTAAAATTATGAGATTTAAAGGGCTTTCCATAGAGAAAACTTCTCAGGTGCTAAATTTTGTTTTTTAACGATACTAATAACATTTTGTGGATTTTTCGAATACATTCTAATATAAAAGAATCCGTTAAATTCTGAGGACTTTTGCATGTGGAAAATGCTTAAATTTCGAGGATATCTTTTCAATAGAAAACCTTTCAGTTTCTGAATACATTTTCTATGCAAACCCATTTTCGCATTATGCGCTCATTTTCTTAAAGAAAAACTGTAGGATTCTGTCCTGTTTCCTGGATAATAATCCCCGAATTTTAAAATTTTATCTTACAGACAAACAATTAGTTTACGACGACTTTTTTTTTTGATATAAAACTTACCATATATATAAATCTCAGTATTTTCTGAAGATTTTTTTTTGGTAAAAATACAAATAGGTGACTTTATCTAATATGAAACCCTGAGGATTTTGAATGAAATTTTTTAACTAAAGACCACTCATATTCTAAAGAGTTTTTCTTATAGTTAGAAAATCCTCAAATTGTTCTTTAAGAATGTATGCGTATTCTGTTGAGTTTATGGAAAAGGCTCAAAGATTTTAACGATTTCCTTGTAAAAACTAGTTACAGTGAAATTATCTTTTAGTATTCAAATTTTTCTGATGGAAAAATTTCTCACATTCAAAGAGTTTTTGACAGGAAATATTTAAGGAAAAATTTCTTAAAAGTTTTTTGTTTAGAAAAGTAATTTTTTTTTTTTTGCAGAAACAAGTTTTTATAATCAAAACTTTTTAAGAAAAACCCTTTTTTTAAGAAATTAAACACAAGAATCTGTGTAGTTTCTGTGGAGATTTTACAAAACAAAATATCTCAGAGCTGACATCTCTGTTTTGTTGTACATTTACATTCATTTTGTATTCCAATATATTATTTTAAGGACATCTATTTATTTGGTATTAAATTTATAAGTTAATAAGTGAATAAACAAATTATAACGTTGATTTCCAGGGTAGTTTCAGTCGGGCCAGGATAAATAAAATTTAACACTTTGATTTAAATTTTCAAAAGGATTTTATTTACAATATAAAAAAAAAGATATACTCTACAGTTTTTAAGAGACCAGAACAGCAACCAGAAAATAATGACTTGTACCAGACTGACGCAGATTACCCGTAACAACGACGTGACGACTTTAGTGGTTAAATCCAGAATGACCAAACCCGAAGCAAAGTCTTGTATTGTGGTTTTTCTTGAGTTGGTTAATGTGTTAGTTACCACTGCCTGAGAACTATGGCTATAAGAACCAGTAATAGTGTCTCTGTGCATTACCACTACTGTGTCTGGGAACTAAAGCTGTAGTAACTTATAGTTTCCCTCTACACTACCACTATTGAGCCAAGCAAGAGTATCCAAGTGGCCGGCTGCTACCGAAGCGATGAGCACTTGCAGCAGCTGTCCGACCACTAAGACAGCCTAAGCCTGACTAAGCTGGGGTAGTGATCACAACACTTGCCAAGCTATCACTACTAACATAGTAGTGAGAGCAACAATACCAGTTAAGTATACTCACTCATACATTGAAATGTACAATGTATTAGTGAGTCTTGGCAGATGTTCTGTTCTCTTATACTTTAACACTTTTTTTGTTAAATTAAACTATATAATTATACATTTCATAAAACTAACGCTACAATTCAATTTAAAATAACTAAATAATCAATAATTCAAATAATAATAATAATGATGTTAAATAATGAAGATAATATGCAATATTATAATGTAACTCCTAACTTCGTTACAAAATTAAATGAACTCAATTTTTTCTTTTTAATTCGGAAGGATTTTTTTGATCATTCGGTCAGGCGTATTGAATATTGAATATAATTGGATTTAACAACTCAATTCGGCCACCCTAACTATTTTATATTGTTCTACTATAGTGAGAGTAAATAAAAATATCGGTATCTGCAATCGAACAAAGTGATATCATATGTAACTACCAAAATTCGGTGGATTACAACCTCTGTTGACAAGAAAAATCTAGGGGCTAATTCTCGCAGTCGTGAGCTATCGACTTTCTTATCGAACGTTCGTAATTTTCTACTTTTGGGATTCTGTCATTCGATATCGAGTAAACTGTATCGAAATTTCTAATGATGGCATTCGATATTGAGTGAGTGTTCGAATGCAATCGTGCGATTTTTCACTCGATTGCAAAAGTGCTTTTGAAATTACGTTTATTGTGTATTCCCTAGTTTTTAAAGTTTGAAGAAAAAAGAAAATGGTAACAATTTTTTGTTTTTTTTTTTAAGAAATTACTAATTTTCTTTTATATTAGGGCAACTATAACAAAAATAACTTACAGACAAAAAGCGATTCTTGCCGAATTCATGGCAGAACACACTGATATGGCCAAAGGAATTATGCCAAACTCTTCACAGGGAAAAGCTACATCGAATAGAGTTTGGAACAAGCTAACGCTCAAACTTAATGCTCAAGGGCCACCATACAAGATTAGTAAAGTTTGGCGTAAGGTAAAATATGTAGAAAAAAATAAAATATATTATGTATTTAAAATATATTTATTTTTGTGTTTTTTTTGGGAAATTTTCACACTATTTTTTGCTTTGAATACACAATCATATGTTTTTTGTTTACATTATTTTTCTTTAATCTTTTACATTGCGTCAGTGTTGAACAACATTTTTAGTATTTCCTTTTATAACACTGAAAAACAAAATCGATACGATACCTAACAAGTCCCACCATCAGAAAAATTCAAACGATCGATTTTAAATTCAATACGAAATAATTTCGATCACGACTGAGAGAATTAGGCCCCTGTTGTATGTGTGTATAGACAAATTTGGTGTCATCCTTGTATAGAGACCCAGCAAAATCATTGCTTCAGGTTATCACTAGGCTATTTACTCGCAATATTACTTTTGTTCATATTGTCCCTAAGTAAAAAATACCAATTATTTTGTGTACTTTTGTTATAGAGAGGGTACTGGGTACAAATTATTTTGTGCCTTTTTGTAAGAGATAAGGTAATGCGTACCTATTACTTTTGGTACATCGCGAAAATAAGTAATCTTGGGAATAAATAGCATGGTAATGAGTTGAAGTCTTGTTTTTGCTGGGGAAAACCAAAAATATTTATCCCAGCCAAATCTCAGTAATGGGCGTTAATTACCAGTATGTCAATAATAAGCAGTACACTGATAGAAAGAAGATTTTAAAAACAGCAGAAAAAGTTACTAAAAACTCGTTAACAATTACGTTGCAGGAATATGCAAAATTTATAAACATTAAAAAATAAAAATAAGTGGTAACCAAAATAATTATATATTAGTATTATACTTATAAGTAACTATACAAATATGTGGTTACAATTTTTTTAATAACAAATCTTACCCTTATAATTATCAGTAAATAAAACATTAGTAGTTGACAAAAATACATTAAGTTTGTAATAACATAATTAGTCGCCAGCTCTATTAAGACCCACTTTTTTTTTTTGGTTTTCCCAATGCTAGCATATGTGAGCAATCAACCCATCATTTATCATTCACTTACGTTTAAAGCTACCAATTTACACATTGTCTGGAATTAGGATTTGACAAAAAAAAAAAAAATAATCCACAATAAGTAAGTAAAGCGCTATATTTTCGATTTTAGAAAAACCGATTTAAAAAAATTTGAACACAAATTTAAAAGTTATGACAACACTGGCCTACAACATTTTAGAGAGGTCAATACCCTTGAAATTAAACATACTTTTCTTAAGGCTGAATTCGGATCTGACCATAGAATTTTACTATAACATTAGGTTTTCCAGATATCTTAAAAAAAAGTTTAAAAAAACGGGGATTTTGCTATATTCGGGACGTTATAACATCGCGTATTATGACTTTTTCACAAAACTCATTATGTAATCTGAAATTCCCAATACTGTTTTCAAAACGAACGTTTTACCCATCTCATATCGTATTTGTTCTTTAAGAAATCGTCCATTAAATTCACAGCGCAAATACTATATCAACAACTTTCAACGGGTGAGTTTTCTGGAAACGACTGAGATATTAGAAACGTCAAACCTAAGTTTTTAAACAATAGTAAGTAGTTTCAGACAAAATAACAAATTTTGTGAATAAGTCATAATACGCGATGGTACAACGTCCCGAATATAGCAAAAAAAAAAAAATGTGGGTTTCTAAAATTTTTGTCAAAATATAACGAAAACCTGAACAGATATGGGAAATGTTAAACCTGAGTTTTGAAAACAATAGGGATGAATTTCAGATGACATAACCAATTTTCCCGAATATAGCCAAAACTAGCTTTTTCTAAACAAAAGTTGTGACAACACTAGACTACAACATATTAGAGAGGTCAATTCCCTTGAAATTAAACATACTTTTCTTAAGGCTTCAGGTTCGCTGAATCCGGATCTGACCATAGAATTTTCTTATAACATTAGATTTTGAAGATATCTTCAAATAAAGTTTTGAAAAAAAGGGTTTTCATCTATATTTGGGACGTTATAACATCGCGTATTATGACAAAACTCATTATGTAATCTGAAATTCCCAATACTGTTTTCAAATCTAACGTTTCACCCATCTCTCACCGTATTTGTTCTTTGGGAAATAGTCCATTAAATTCACAGCGAAAATACTATATCAACAAATTTCAACGGGTGAGTTTTCTGGAAAGGACTAGGCTATTAGAAAGGTTAAACCTGAGTTTTTAAAACAATAGTAAGTAGTTTCAGACGAAATAACAAATTTTGTGAAAAAGTCATAATACGCTATGGTATGATGTCCCGAATATAGCAAAAAAAATGGGGTTTTCTAAAGTTTTTGTTAAAATGTAACGAAAACCGGATCAGCTATGGGAAAGGTTAAGCCTGAGTTTTGAAAACAATAGGGAGGAATTTCAGATGACATAACAAATTTTCCCGAATATAGCCAAAACTAGATTTTGCTAAACTTTATGTTACGCTATCTAGAAAACCTAATTGGAAGGAGAAATTTTGTAGTCAGATTCGGATTCAGCTAACCTATCAAGTCTTCAGAACAGTTTGCTTTACTCCTAGGGTATTAATCTGTATAAAATTTTGTAGGCCTGTGTTGTCATAACTTTTATTTGTCATAAAATAGGTTTACTGAAATCGGAAATGTAGTTTTATAAATATTAACCGATTTCCACCAAATTCGGCATGTCATACTAAAATGTGAACCAATAATATGCCAAGTTTTGTCTGTATCGAATGAAAATTTTAGATACATAACCCAAAAATTTTCCGCTAAAAGTCGCAAAAAATTATGCGCACCTACATGCGCACAAGTAGGGATTTTTCGTTGGTGTTTAGTAATGATTTGGCTAACAGCCCCGTACAAAAGTAATGAGATTTGTAATGACAAGTTTGAGTAGGGTAGAAACAATTTTGAACATTTTTGTTTATATCTATCTTATCTTAATTTGTATGTTTAAAAAATAAATTATCTTTATTCCTTATGAAAATGAAAATTATTCAAGTTCGAGGCCATACTCTATATTTCTTTATTAGGATATTGTCCTAACAAATAATCTATAGAGTTTTTGTTTTCAAATTTATTCTTTGACCCTTTCAGGAATGTGTTGATAGATCTATTTCGGGAATTCTCTAGGTTCCCATCATCAGAACACGTTTTGAAAGCGGTAACAATCATATGCCAAACATCAAACATTCATATACACTAGTTTACTCACTACATGAGAACTAATATATATTATATGAGCTCGAAGTAAAAAAGATTATCACCATTGATCAAAAAATAAATTGAAAACTTGTTTGTGTGTATGTCTACCTTTGGTAAATATTCAATACACGTTTTTGTTTCTTTTCCTTTGATATGCACATTTGTTAAAAACAAAATGTACAGGGGAAGTAGTAAACAAGACCATACTTTGTCTTTTTTACAAGTTTAATATAATTTTTATTAAAAATAAAAATTATGTTTTTTCGACCTTTAATTTTGCAATGAAAATGAAAATTATTCAAGTTCGAGGCCATACTCTATATTTCTTTATTAGGATATTGTCCTAACAAATAATCTATAGGGTTTTTGTTTTCAAATTTATTCTTTGACCCTTTCAGGAATGTGTTGATAGATCTATTTCGGGAATTTTCTAGGTTCCCATCATCCGACCACGTTTTGAAAGCGGTAACAATCCTATGCCAAACATCAAACATTCATATAAACTAGTTTACTCACTACATGAGAACTAATATATATTATATGAGCTCGAAGTAAAAAAGATTATCACCATTGATCAAAAAATTTATTCCTTATATTTAATTTAAAAAGATTTCCAAAGTTACTTAAATCGGTTAAACTCCCCACCCATGGGGTAAATTCGCCAAATTGATGATGCACATTTGTCAGCTATAAACTTATATTTTATATGAAATATTCATAAAAATAGATATCAATAGCTGTAGTTTCAGGAAAAAAAAATTAATAACGAAAACTATGTCTGCCCGTGCAACACATGCAAATTGGAAGGAGTGAATTTGAAAAAGTCATATGCCTTCTGGAATGACTCAATATTTTACAATTTATCATCCAATTTCGGATTGAATTAAAGCATTTTTGTGCATACAAATCTGAACAATAGTTTATTGTAAATCAGAAAAAAGATAATTTTCAGTGAAAAAAAGCGAAATGTGCCTAAAACATATATGAAAGCATATTGAAAAACGATGACCTATGAGTTCGAAAAATTGCTTTTAGGTTTTGTATGTTTTAATTAAGTTTTTATACATGCAATTTTTAAAATCAGATATTTTCTAATCATTTTTTATTATATAATATATGACTAGCGTAAGAAATTACGTTCAATATAATTTTGCGAAAACAGTTAGTATTTGCAAAAGTTAGTTTAATAAAAACTTTCAGCAAATTTTAAAAATTTTATTTTATAAATGTTCACATATTTGTAAGATTTTTAAAATAAATATTGGAATAATTGGTAGACATTCACTGTAGGGAATGTTTTTGTTAAAGTAACTTTCGCAAATATTATCTTTTTTGGCAGAAATTTGTTACACGTAATTTTTTAAGTTATTCACATATTATACAATGAAAAATGATTAAAATATATCTTATTTTAAAAATTTTATGTTTGAAAAACTTTTTTAAAATATACAAAACTATAATGCAATTTTACGAAAAATCTGGCGCATAACTAAGCTAAACAACTGGATGCGCCATTAAAATCAGCGTGGCAAAAATATTTTGGATCAATGGTCGGTACACTGGGCGCTGTGTAGTTTTAAGTATATTTAAAGAAAAGCTAGAAAAGATGAAATTTCTTTGATTTGCAATTCAGTAAATTTTTTTTTTTATAAAAATTAAATTTTTTTTTTTATAAAAATTAAATTTTTTTTTTTTAAATGAGTCATTTTCGGACAAAATTTTTCACGGGATAACTTTTTACGAAAAATCTAATTTTACCATTTGGAATAAAACTGGGGGTTGTAAAGTACAAAAATCGACAAATCAACCCCCATCATCGTCATCAAAACGATATTACTATGTTTCTTTATCAAATTGTATATTGTTTCAAGGTTAATTGACGTGACATGCCCGTGGTAAGTAAGTAAGTAAGTAAGTTGAAGTTAATGGCATAGACTGTATATAAGAAATGTTCAAATCATTTTATAAATTGTATTTCTGATCCTAAAACACATACATATTTGGTTTCTTGTTAATGTTTTTTTTTTTTTTTTTTTTTTTTGTTCACCAATCTATGTAGACCCCAAAATATGTACTAGCAGAACGAATCGCATAGCACAACGCCACGTGTGATATTATTTATTGAAATATTTACAGACAAACCTCAAGTTATGAAGTTCAGCTCAAGTTTTGAACAATTTTTAATTCTATCTTATTATGACTTAATGGCATATGTAATTTTAACAGCGTTATATTCACTCTTCTGTCTTTTTTGGGTCAAAATGACCCAATTTTGAAAAACAAAGGTAAACAACTACCCAGGAAGAAAAATACGAACGTGCTTGTGATGGAGACATTATCGGAGACGGTAGTTGATGTACTGGTAATGAGTCAGATTTTAAATTTTTTCAGTATTGGCACAGTGTCGAAATGATAACATTAATATACGATTGGCAGTAGTTATTTTGTAACGTTGCAATGGCAATGGAATTCAGTATTTTGTCAGTACTTTAAATAATTTTTTTTTTTTATTAATTAATAATCATATAATTACAAATTATATACTATTACCCTAACCGAGCACTAGCTACTATGGCCTTCGGCGCGTTGTAGCGAAAATAGATCAGTGCCTGTTATGGGAATCGAACCCACGACCCCCGCACTGATAAGCCAGCACGCTACCAACTAGCCTACCGGGGCGCACTACTTTAAATAAGAAAATTAAGTATCTAGCCAGTACTTAAGAAATTCGCTTTTTTTTAGCAAAATTGAGAAAAATAACCAGTCATTTTATTTTCACAAGTCTTAGCTCATATAAATACTGCGATTTTTATTTTAAATGAAAATAAATTTAAATTTAAAAAACATTTAGGAAAGCATTAAAATTTTCATTAATTAATATAGATGTGTCTCATCTTCCGAAACACGATTGCACGGCATTGCAGCCAATATTTGTTCTACTAATATATATTCAGGGGATATGCATAAACACGGCACAACTTTACGCCTACAGAAAATGTTGGACTTCTGAGATAAAAATAGTGCATCTTTTAACAAAATTCACATAAAAATGTTTGAAATTTTCCACGTTTTTGACCTGTAAAAAAGAAAAATGGGTTTGAGTGATTATAAGAACATGCTTTTGTAGAAAATTGTTTAGTACTTCAATCAAAGCTACTAATTAATTATTTTTTTTATATAAAGAGAAGAAACACTAAGGAAATTCTTACTAAGGGATTCACTAGTTAAGAGGCTATTTACTCGCTTGATCACTTTTGTAAGCGATTACTCGAAATTTATGGGTGTTCATTACCCTCTAGCTTACAAAAAAGTGAGAATAATGAGTTACCTGATTTGTTACTCATAGCGGAAAAATAAGTAATTACTTTTTTATTAGGTATAAGTGGTTACTCAATATGATGGAATACGTTATTCCCAAAGAGTTACAAAATAATTGATTATTTTTAAGTAATTTTTCTTTAAAGAAATCTTGAAAAAAAATTTTAAAATTACTTTAGCTAGGAAAATTTACTAATAAAAGCTTTTTAAACAAATTAATACATTATTACAATTAGAAATATGGAATTGATACACTCAAAAAAAAAGTTTGTAAAGTCAGCAAAAAATTTTGTTGAGTCAGCAAAATTTTAGTCAGAAGGGTGCTATCAAAAAAATTGCTAATGTCAGCAAAATCTTTTGCTGAAAATCAGCGAGCTGATTTTAGCAACAAAATTAGTAGATTCAGCAAAAGTTTTGCTAACACTTAGTAGATTAGAAATAAAAAAGCGTTGGTAAAAATTAATAAATTTTTTGCTAAATTTTAGTAGACTGAAAAAAACGCAAAAAATTTGTAAAAAAAATTGTAATTTAGTTAATATATTTTGTTTGTTTGCAATTTGACCACACTAGATTATAAATCTATAAACATTTAGTTTAGAAATACATATTAAATTTAAATATTTTCTTTTGTCTTTTATTTTATAAATAGACAATTATTTTCAGAAGCCGGCGACAACGCAAAATTTAAGTTGTTTTAATCCTCAATTTTGTTTTATGTATGAAAAACAGATACAAGTCTTCCATGGTTGATTTTTTATATGTCTTATTAGAGTTTTACTTTTTAGCATCATTTTCCTCTTCTCTGCTACATCTTGACATGCCGCGACATCTGCTTCATTCTGCGTATATCTTTCAATCTGGTTGTCGTCCACACTATTAATGTGCTTATCAGCACAATTTTTTTAGCAACATTAATTAGTAAAACATTAGTATATTAGTAAAGCATTAGTATAAAAAAGTGCTGAATAAGTATAACAAAAATTTTAGATGAAAACACGATTTTAGCAAAAAAATTTTCTAAAAAATAGTATACTTGATTTACAAGACGTTTTACTAACTTTTGTACTAACTTATTTTTTTGAGTGTACTTATGTAACCAATTACCGCACTGATAGAAATTTGTGCGTAGTATTAATGAATTCCTTCATTAATCCAATGAATTTTTTCATAAAAAAGTCCCCAAAGAAACGTTTCATTGAGTCAATGAAATGTGTTTCATTATCTTAATTGTAATGAATGGTTTCATTGACCCAATGAAAATTTCATAAAGTATATAATATTTTTTTCATTAATCCTAGCCTACTCGTTATGAAAGTTTCATGTGTTTAATGAATGAAATTCATAGTTTGTATGAAATATTTTCGTTGATATTTAATAATTTGCACTTTATATGATTATTTTAGCATAGCATTAATTTGGTGGTTATTGAGAAATTACCATTCGTTGATATTATTTATAAGGTCTGGTCTTTATAGGATCTATAAAATATTTTTATAAAAAAAGTTCAAAAAGTTCGAAAGTAAACATCACAGGTTGTTCTGCAAAAGCGATGGCAGATTTTTATTAAACTCAGCCTGATTCAGCAAATTTTAGTTACTTGGAATATTATGACAATGTAACGCAGTGGGGAAAATTCTATTGTTTCTCACCAAATTTGCTAAAGCTCATAATTTTTGACGAATTCGAAAAAGATAAAATTTGAAAAGTAGCTGATTAGATTTTAGATCGAAAATTACAAATTTTGAAAATAAAATTTTTTTATCCATAAAAAAAGAAATATTTTAATTATTGCACTTTTTTTAAATTATGTATATTAAGAACTTTAATGAGTGAAAAAAATCGCTTAAATATAATTAACAGCATTAAAATATTAAAAGCTGAACTAAAAAAACCAATTTTAGTTTATTTCTGTTTTTCTTTACATTCAATCTTTATTTACATTTTTTATAATTTGTGTTAAAAGATGACATATTTTCTTATATGTCGGTACAAAATATGTAACTTTTTATCGATCTGGCTTGGAATTCTGTAGAACGATCGACGATTATAGTCCACATATTAAATATTGTTAACAATGTTGTTAAAAAACAGAAATTTATTATCGTTTAGCATAACGTTTTTGTGTAACATCGTCAAAACGATAACAATTTAGGTCTCGTTTTGAACAAAACTATATCGTTTTTCTTAGAGAATCTGTTCCCTGGAATTTAGTGACCAACTATTCAAATTCCTTAAAAACTGTTAGCTCTAGGCAAACTTAATAAAAAAAAATTATATATATATCAAACTTTTGGTTAATTCTGTTTAAAAGAAATTTTTAAGTTTTTTTTTATTTCAAAATGATAGTACAAAAAAAAAAATATTTTTTTCTTATTACAAGTCAAAATTTTTATATGTTTTATGAAATTATAAAAAAATCATAAAAAATGTTAATGAAAAAAATACCAATATTAATGAATTTTCATTCAGTTCATGAAATTTTTCATTAAACCAATGAATCGATTTTAATGAAATCGTTTCATTAATACAATGAAGGAAAATTCTATCAGTGCAGTAACTCGTCAATTTGCAATTACCTATAAGTACTTCCATAACCCATTATAAGAAAGTAATATATGTAATGACATATCCTTATTTGGTAATCTATATAGTAATTAGCTGTCATTACCATGTTTTAGCTGGGCTAGTACACTCAAAAAAAAAGTTTGTAAAGTCAGTAAAAAATGTTGCTGAGTCAGCAAAATTTTAGTCAGGAGGGTGCTTGCAAAAAAATTGCTAATGTCAGCAAAATGTTTTGCTGAAAATCAGCGAGCTGATTTTTAGCAACAAAATTAGTAGAGTCGGTAAAAGTTTTGCTAACACTTAGTGGAGTAGAAATAAAAAAAGCCTTGCTAAAAATTAATAATTTTTTTGCTGAATTTTAGTAGACTGAAAAAAAGCGCAAAAAATTTGTAGAAAAATTGTAATTTAGTTAATTTATT
The DNA here is from genome assembly GCA_021234595.1 of Delia radicum. Taxonomy (NCBI): domain Eukaryota; kingdom Metazoa; phylum Arthropoda; class Insecta; order Diptera; family Anthomyiidae; genus Delia; species Delia radicum. Next base: position 117,611,435 of record CM037853.1, read on the forward strand.
TGCTGTAAATCATAAAACATGTTTTGTGATTCTTTTAAAAATAATTTACAATAATTACGAAATATAAAAATTTTATTTTCCCACATTGACGACATGAATTAATTTAATATCTGAAAATATATAGAAATAAATATATATAACATAACAAAAATTTTCTTTCAACTACTTACATCAATGGTTGTCTAAATGATGCTATCTTTTAATTGACGCAACTGCCGAAGATAATTATAGAAACAAAACGAAAAAATAAACAAAAACAAACGAAACGAAAAAAACAACCCTTTTTTGCAATAAGAAAAAGGAACCATAAAAATATACCTAAGATGTGTGTCTTTGTCTTTCGCTTTACCCTTTCTACATGTCTGTATATGTTTGTTTGCAATTTGACCACACTAGATTATTAATCTATAAACATTTAGTTTAGAAATACATATTAAATTTAAATATTTTATTTTGTCTTTTATTTAATTAATAGACAATTATTTTCACAAGCCGGTGACAACGCAAAATTTAAGTTGTTTTAATCCTCAATTTTGTTTTATGTATGAAAAACAGATACAAAAATCTTCCATGGTTGATTTTTTTATATGTCTTATTGGAGTTGTACTTCTTAGTATCATTTTCCTCTTCTCTACTACATCTTGACATGCCGCGACATCTGCTTCATTCTGCGCATATCTTTCAATCTGGTTGTCGTCCACACTATTAATGTGCTTATCAGCACAATTTTTTTTAGCAAAATAAATTAGTAAAACATTAGTATATTAGTAAAACATTAGCTCAAAACAGTTAAGTGCTGAATAAGTATAACAAAAATTTTAGCTTAAAACAGAATTTTAGCAAAAAATTTGCTAACAAATAGTATACCTGATTTACAAGACGTTTTACTAACTTTTGTACTAACTTATTTTTTTAAGTGTATTATATTTTCATATTTAATAAATTGTATTAATAAATTGTAATATTTTCTTTTAAATTCTTGCAAGTCATAATATTCATAATACTGTTACGATTTCTTGTTACGATTTCATTAATAAACGACACCGGCAACGTTTTCTTCTCTTTAACATCCCTGCTTTTAAAAACATGCACGGTTCGATTGTTATAATGTAGTTACGGCCCAAATGAGTATCGAACTCTATTTAATGACAACAAGTGAGAGAACTGTGAAGAAAGAAGAAGAACTTTATATAAAAAAAGTGCTTGAACATTTTTTTTGTTGATTTAAAAAAAAAAAAAAAAAAAGATAAAACAAAAACTTCATGCTAATTTCAAGGATAAAAGAAGGTCAAATAATCGAGCTATTACGAACTCGAACTAAAAAAAGAACGTGGAGAAATTGAAAAGGCCAGAAAGTTCGAGACCGTCAAAGAGATAAGCAGCTATCGTTACCGTCGCCGAAACCTAGCTTATAATTTCTTTTATTTTTTTTCTCCGATAGATCTAGATGATCGATTTCCTGTAGCTCTGTGATTTGGGCAGCTGAGCATCAAATTAAATAATCACCAACAAAATTACCTCTCGGGAGCCAGATTAATTTGAAATAAAAACTTGTACTACATTTTAATAAATAAATAAAAGAAATAAATCCTTTCTTAAGAATTTTGTAACAATACAATATTTTATCAGCATACAAATCACATTTTTAGCGAACGACTTTTTACACCAATATATCAGAAATTTAATCGCTTATAAAAAATTTATAAATGTGTTTCAATTAAATTTGATTATATTTTTGTAAAGTTTTGTTAAGAACAATCGATGTGTGTAAACATTTTCAAAATTGGAGAAACATTTTTTTCTCGTCATTTTGTAAGCTTCTAATTTTGTTGATGATTTCTTACTGACAGACGCGGATTTTGACTGTTGATAAAATGAACCACAAATGTAACAAATTTACTAACGCTAATTTATTTTATTTTTTGTAATAGAAAAATAAAACTGATAAAAATTAATTTTAATTCATATCATAGTAATGTGATGTAGTTTGTTTTTATAAATTTACTACAAATGTAGTCAAAGTTTAAATTTCTTCTACAAATAACTGTTTTTTCACATAAAATTAAGATACTGTATTAGTACTCAAACAACTACAAAAATTTACAATAGAAATTCGATGAGTGTAGTTTGCTTGGTATAGTGCTGAAGAATTTACTTAGTCTCAAAAGTTATTTTGCTTTTTTTAATAAAAACCCGACGACAATTTTGTGCCAAATTTTTCAAATCCTAAGAATTGATATACTACAGGAATTTCAAAAATGTTCGACAAAAGGCAAAATATTTAAAAAAAAATTGTTTGTGTGTGTATTTGTGTACGTGTTAATCAATGTTTAAGTATTCTTAATCCATCCGCGTTAAATATGTGTCATTAACTGCCCAACAATTATGGCGGTTTTTATATTTGAAGCAACTTTAAAAATATAAAATTACAGTTTTAGCTTGGATTTAATTAAATTTACCTCAATTTATAGCTTTCATTGAATTTATCACATTTTAATATATATGTATATTACACCACCAAAAAATATAAAAATACAAACAACAATTTTTTTGTCATATATTAGAACTTAAAAACACAACCGCGATTATTTCGGAAAATACTTTTTTTTTTTGGAGGTTTGAGTATATTAAATTTTGTTTAGGGTCCTTAAAATTGTTTGATGTCTTTTCGAGTTTAGTATTTAGCTCATTAAAATCTTTGAGTTGGTGTAACTTTTGGCGGAATTGATACATCGCTTTAGTTGTCACAATGAGGAATGTGTGTGGAAATAACTTGCGATGTACTCGTTAAGTAAAAAAAAAATTAGTTTTTTGCAATTTTTCAATTTAGTCCGTCGTGAAGACTCACTCTATATGGCCCTGGGGGCCAAAGCCCCCCCCGAAATATTTTCGATTTTTTATTTTATTTTTGTTTTGGTTAGTATGTAATAAATGAATTTATAATATTTTTTTGAGTTTACATAATGTATAAAAAAATAATAGCGTTGGGTGTATTATGTTATATAAACCTTGTTTTTGAATACAACACCCTCTATTTTTGAAAATGTGAAATATTATTAATTGGGTTGAACGCCACGATTCCGTTGATCTATTTTTCGAATCTATGCAGGAAATAATAGAAGTTTTAGAAGTAATGGATGAAAAAGGTAAGTTCATCTGAGGGTACAATTCAATAATTATGTATATTTTCTCTTTATATTAAGTACAAAACATATCGCCCTTGATCAACAAGAGGGTATTAACTCAAATTTTTTAAAATATCACTTTTTCAAGAAATCAACTAACAACATCAATATCTATCTATTGTAAAAATTTCAACGTATTCCATTTTCATGATAATGTAGTGACTACCTTTATTTCAACAAAAAGGTATTACTTCGAGTTAATACAAAAGTTCAAATAGAAATGAATCGTATATTTTCATAAAAAAGGTATTATTTTGATTTGAGACTTTATTTATGTTAAAAATAATCAAACTGTTTTATTTATATTTGGTTGTATTTGAGTTGATACTGTTTTGTTGATAAAATTTAATTATTCTATAAATTTAAATCGATAAAATTTCAAAAAAATGGTATTAACTCAAGAAATTTATTTTTTTTTTGCAATGAGTGGAAAAATTTTAAACAAAAACAATGTATATATATTTTCAAATGGAATTTGCTTATTATGATATGTTTGAATTTTTAAATTCTGCTAAAATGTTTCCATAAACAGTTTTTTGACTCTACTGAAAATTTTAAAATTTTGAGTTAATACCCTCTTGTTGATCAAGTGCGATATGTTTTTTTTTCAGGCTGTAATATTGGAAAAAGTTTACACAACCGAATATGTAAATTCGAATTTATTCTGGGTGTCGCAATTTGCAATAAAATTTTAAATATCACGCACAACTTGTCCAAATTCATGCAGTCTGTCAATTTAGATATTATTAAGGCGTACGATCACATCCATGTACACTCAAAATAAAAATTTTGCTGAGTCAGCAAAATTTTAGTCAGGAGGGTGCTAGCAAAAAACTGCTAATGTCAGCAAAATCTTTTGCTGAAAATCAGCGAGCTGATTTTTAGCAACAAAATTAGTAGATTCAGCAAAAGTTTTGCTAACACTTAGTAGATTAGAAATAAAAAAGACTTGGTAAAAATTAATAAATTTTTTGCTGAATTTTAGTGGACTGAAAAAAAACGCAAAAAAATTGTAAAAAAATTGTAATTTAGTTAATATATTTGCTGAAAATCATAAAACATGTTTTTGTGATTCTTTTAAAAATAATTTACAATAATTACGAAATATAAAAATTTTCATTTTCCCACATTGACATGAATTAATTTAATATCTGAAAATATATAGAAATAAATATATATAACATAACAAAAATTTTCTTTCAACTACTTACATCAATGGTTGTCTAAATGATGTTTTTTTTTAAGGACGCAACTGCCGAAGATAATTATAGAAACGAAAAGAAAAAATAAATAAAAACAAACGAAACGAAAAAAACAACCCTTATTTTTGCAATAAGAAAAAGGAACCATAAAAATCTACCTAAGATGTGTGTCTTTGTCTTTTGCTTTACTCTGTCTACATGTCTGTATATGTATATTTGCAATTTGACCACACTAGATTATTAATCTATAAACATTAAGTTAGGAATACATTTTAAAATTAAATATTTTATTTTGTCTTTTATTTAATTAAAAGACAATTATTTTCACAATAAGGTGACAAATTTAAGTTGTTTTAATACTCAATTTTGTTTTATGTATGAAAAACAGATACAAAAATCTTCCATGGTTGATTTTTTTATATGTCTTTTTATAGTTGTACTTTTTAGTATCATTTTACTCTTCTCTACTACATCTTGACATGCCGCGACATCTGCTTCATTCTGCGTATATCTTTCAATCTGGTTGTCGTCCACACTATTAATGTGCTTATCAGCACAATTTTTTTTAGCAAAATAAATTAGTAAAGCATTAGTATATTCGTGAAGCATTAGTATAAAACAGTTAAGTGCTGAATAAGTATAACAAAAATTTTAGCTGAAAACACGATTTTAGCAAAAAATTTGCTACCTGATTTACAAGACGTTTTACAAACTTTTGTACTAACTTATTTTTTTGAGTGTATTAATTGACATGTTAAGCACAATGCGAACAAATGCCGAAGAAGAATTCTTTTTAATTTACACTGAGACCACTAATATGGTAACGGCGTATGGTATTGAGCCACAACTACCAAGACGCGTTGGAACACAGAAATACCGATCAAATTTACAAGCAGCTGACCCAAAGGATTACTATAGAGCAGTGTTGTTTATTTAATATTTAGAAGAAGTTATAGCAAGTATGAAAGATAGATTTACTGGGCATGAAAGAATTTAATAACATTATAGAATTTTATAAAATTGATTTAAAAGATCAAACTAATGTTATATTTACTAAATTTGATCTATGGAAACACTACTGGAAAAATAAAACAGAAAGACCATCAAATCCGCTAGATGCTATTCAAGATTGAAACAAGGAACTTTTTCCAAACGTTTACATGTTTTTACATTTACTGATAGTAATTCCTGTTACAACTGCATCCGCGGAGAGAAGTTTTTCCACCCAAAAAAGAGTGAAAACATATTTAAGGAATTCTATGGGTGAAGATAGACTTGGTGCTCTTGCATCAGTGTATCGAGAAAAGGTTGAACCTGACAAAATCATTGACACTTTTATGAAAAAAAAAATTGTCGAATTAACTTTTAAGAGTTTTGTTAATAGTATGTATATAAGGATCTCAATTAATATGATAGCTCACTTTAAAAATCAAAATAAAATTATTTAATTGATACATAAATTTGTTTAATATTTCAAAAACAAAAAAAAAACTTGTTTGTAGATATAAAAAACTAAAATAACAAAGACATGTCAAAACATAAACATTTTGCTTCAAAATTGCTATCATAACTGGGTATAACGTCAATGGTAACTTTCCCATCCAAAACTTTTTTAATAGATACAAAATATTAAATATAGGCTTTCGTATGTAAAAATTATATGCTTTTCAAACAAAAAAAAAAAAAAATTAATAAAAAACAAAAATGTAGCCCCTCCCGAAACAAAATCCTGGGTACGCCGCTGCTCGGAGGTGCTATTTACTAAAAAACTCAGTTTACATAATACGCTAAACTCGCGCTAATTTAAAAAAAATATGAATGTAAGACGCAAAAAGAATACATTGTTAAAAAATTTACCCCAATACCTATAAGTTTATGATGATTGTATCCCGTTATTCTAAAAAAAAAAACTGCAAACATTTTAAAAATCGGGAAATTTAGATTTCACTTGTAAACAAAGCATGGATATGGAAAGTACTATTTTAGTAAATGTATCTAAGTAGTGAATTAGTTTTAAATAGATTTGGATCTGAAAGTTAAAAACTATGAAGAAAACAGTGAAATGAATAAAAAAGTTTCAAGTAATTCTTTTAATTTTTCGACATTAAAATTGGCCATCACAGCTTAGGTGCAGACTTTTCAACATGAATCTTCGAGCGTCCTAGTTTTTAAGTATAGTTTGTCAACCTTACTCTGTTCATTATTTCTCTCAATTTGAAAAACCATGAGAAATTAGAGTCACCTAAAGTCAGTTTCAACAGGTGTCGAAAATGTTTAAAGTAGATTATATAATGTCTTTTAAATGTCAATATTTTTTGTTTTTATCACTTAAAGGTGTACTATATTTGTAAATATGAAAGAAACAATTAATGACAAAAACGTAACAGATGGGTTATAATATTAAGCAGGACAGAACGTTAACACACGCTGTTAGCGAGGGTTACCTGTATGTGAACCTTTCCCGTGTTTTTAATTTAGCTGTGTGTAGGTGTAGACTACGTGCACATTTGTAACAAAATTCCCACTGTTTTATTGCTTGTTTAATGTGAAACTTTGTCAACAAAATCAATTTTTTCAGATCCCGATGAAAAAACTTTCTGTATACTTATAGACAACGTGATATCACTATATATGCTTATATGTGTGGCAATATATTACCATATATGTTCATAGTTTATGAAATTTTTTTAGTATGGCGTAACATATCATCCATCATACATCATTTTATCATATAGTATATGTTAGCATATCTTGTATATCTGACCATATGAAATATATATAGATCTATCTATATATGACCATATATTACCATAAGTAAGTGTACTCGTATATGGTACAATTAATCAAATATAATTCGATCACTTTTTTATGTAATTATATATATGGCAAAATATATCATTATATATAAATATATCCATTAGGGTGGGGCGATTTGTATGGAAGGAAAAAAATCTTAATGTGCGCTTCGCGTTTCTGATTCTTGGGATTGTACTGAGCAAAAACGTCCACTAGACCATACGTCTACGGAGAAAATCGAGCTTCCAGATTTTGACTTTACGGCAAAAAAGCCCTATTTTGAACATAAAAATTAACCCCTTAAACCCCACCCAAAAATATGATTGATGCATTCATCTGCTAGAGAATCTTCCAAAGAAGAGATTGATACCATAATCTTGGATAAGCACCTCCTACTTCCTGAGATATGTCCATCCCACACATTGTTACTTTCACAAAATACGGCTAAAAAGTCAAAATCTGGAAGCTCGATTTTCACCGTAATTTATCTACTTCAAAATTTTGCTAACGAAAAATTTTATTTTATTCTTGATAAAGGTAGTTTTTAGTGACCTGGCGTAACGAGTAAAAACGTTTACATATAATCATGCATTATCTTATAAAGGGTCCGCCATCTAACTTTTTTTTTTAACTAGTGCTTATTTCGTGAATGGTAACACTTAGCTCATGTCTGATTTGACAGATAATTAGTTTTATCCTTCCGCTGAACGAATATGGTTGTGTATACGCTTGAACCACGCTGGGAAATATTGCGACATTACTTTGAAAATCATGGTAAAGTTGCAGAATGTGTGCGAAAATTGCGTACGGATTTTGGAAGAAGAGAAGCACCGAATTTTTGTTCACAAAAATTGAAGAGGAGGATATTGGCAACATTTGGTCTCAACAGGACGGCGCTACGTGTCACACAGCCGAAGCTACACTCGATGTTTTGCGCCCTGTTTTTGAAGATCACACTATCAGCCGCAGAGTTGATGTCGTGTGGCCACCTCGGAGCTACGATTTGACACCGTTGGACTATTATTTGTGGGGTGCCGTCAAAGATAAGTGTTACGCCAACAAGCCAGAGACAATTGACGCTTTAAAGGACAATATGAAGCGTGAAGCCATTGGTGAAATACAGCTGCACACAATCGATAATGTGCTTAAAAATTGGACCGATCGTGTAGGCTACTGCATGGCCAGCCGAGGCAGCCATTTGAATGAAATTATTTTCCATTATTAACCGGAAGGATTGTACTTTCAAATAAAAAAAGAAATTTTTTATAGCATTTTCAAAAAAAAAAAAAGTTACTTGGAGGACCCTTTATAAATATATATGTTTTTAAAAGTAAATACATATGTTTACGTATGTTTATATATCATTTTTTCTCTCTAATTTTTTAATACGATCGCACATATAATTACATCTTATGTCATATTTACCATTATGGTAAATGGTTAATCTTATTATTTACGAATACATATATAATTAGATATGACATAAAACAAAATTATATATAATAACATATAGTATAATATATAGTATATATTGACCTATTGATAGTTATATATCGTTCAATACTAGAAAAATATAGATCTTCTTTTGGATAAAACTATATATTTCCACATTTAAAGTCTGATGGCTGAATATTTGCCTGTCCCGAATTAAAAAAAAAAACGAATTTTGTCACGTTTATGGATAAAACCCAAAATTTTTTTAACTCTCTCCAGGCGTAGTATTTTAAATTGCCCATAAGTGCTCCAACTGAGTGATATATAACAAGAATTTCAGCTATTTCGATAGAAACCCAAATTTACACGGTTTGGAAGCGATAAAGCGTTAAAATTAAAATTTCGTAAAATTGCGAAAAATAAATATTTTGAAATGAATACAATTTTCAAAAATATTGAAAACATATTTACCTTGCCGTGAAAACATTAATACTAAACACAAATTAAGATTGAAGCTTAGACTTAAAAAAAGCTCTAATTTTGGTATACATACAGGATTTCAAAAGGGACCTGTCAAGAACATCATCTTAACTCGAAAACATATGGATGGATTTTAATAAAATGCGTTTTTCGAAAACGCAAATCGCCAATTCTTTTTACCAAAGCACAAATATGGTAATTTTTGGACTGCACCTATATCTTGTTAAGAGGAATAATATATTCCTTAAGTTATTTATTTTTATGGATTAGTTTTTGAGATTTGCTCTTAACCTATTTTAGTCTGTAATGCCTTAAATAGGCAACGAAAAAAGTTTGCCAGAAAACATTTTGTTTCATATTTTCATTGCGAAATGGCTTAGGTCGGTTTGAGGGTTAAGGGTACACACTTCTAGTTGGTACCTGCAGCCTCCGTTGTGTATTTTTAATTTTTTTTTTTCAAAAATTTGCCCAGTATTGCCAAACTTGAGCGAACTTAAATATTCTCGATTTTTTTCCCATAATGAACTTTATAATAATCTTCGTTTGAACACTACTACGTAAAATAATACACTTTCAGGACACCCTAATGTGCATTAAAACATGAAAAAAATTATTATTTTTTTGTATGATTCAACAAATATTATTCTATGATCTTATATTTGTATGAAATTTTGTATATTTTCATACAATCATATAAAAATGTAATATTTAGTCCAATTTTACCAGACTAAAAGCCGGATCAAATTATATTTTGATGTATAAGTTTATATAAAATTGAATACAATTATATCATGTCAAAGTCTGGATACAATAAGAGCTGGATTTTATATAATTGTATATATTTGCAACAGTTCAGATATAAACTGATACAATTAGATACAAAACTTATACAATCTAATACAATTCTATCGGGCCATAATTCGGATTGAATTATACTGGACATTTGTCTAATTGCATCAGATTATAGCTAAGCCAATGCAATCAGATACATATAGGTGTCATATATCGGATGAAATTTAATAAAATTTCATATAGAGTCACATACAGAGTTCATATTTCATAATTTTCATTTTCAATTAAAAATTATATGTTTTATATATGAATTACAATTACTACAATTGGATTAAAATAAAAAGTACTGATTTCTAAAACATTTTCAATATGTTTTTTAATTTTTTAATTAAATTACACTCACAATATTTTTTCCGTAAAGACTACTGAATACACTGTGTGTAATTTTTTAAGTCATGGCAAAATAACCATATACGGACACCACTACGTGATAAAAGACTAAAAAAAAAGACCCGTGTCTCCCAATTTTTCCCAAAGTCATATCCGAGGCGCCAAAGATTTGGGGCCTCGGTATCATTTTCGCAAAAAAGTGATCATTTTCTCAGGCTCATATCTTGCAAAAATTGCGAACATATAGAATCAAAAAAACTTCACCTTCCAGATCAAAATCACAAAAAACTTAAAAAAATTCAATTTTTTACCTTTTTTCCCGTGTTCAGGTCCATAGGTAGCAAACCGTTCAAAATTCAACTACAAAAATTTACCTAAGATCTCAGTAAACAAATTTCTAGAACATATAAACTTCCTAGAGATGATTCTTAACACTGTTTAGGTAGCGCGCAAAAGTGAAAAATTTTTTAATTTAATTTTTTTTCCTTTTTTCTCCTGTTCAGGTACATAGGTAGCAAACCCAATTCCCAGGAAGTTTATATGTTCTAGAAATTTGTTTATTTTTTTGTTTATTTTTTTTTGCTGAATAACAGACAGAACGTTAAAAAATACATTTCTTTGGTAATTTAACTGTATATTCTGTTGAAATAACTTTAAACTTTTAAATAACTGTTGATTTTTTATGGAAAAGTTCTTGTGAGTGTATTTGATTAAATCGTATCAAATTAAATATAATATAATATTCGACGCAATCGAACAAATAAAAACATAACAGATATTACATTATTCAAAAAAAAAAAAAAAAACAGGGTCACTGACGAAGGTTCAATACCAGAAACTGCGCAGTCTGATTCAGAAAATTGAAAATTTGCAATGTAGTTATGATTTTTAGAAAATACACTCATTCTCCTCTACCACGTCTTTCACAAATAATTTGATCATGTTTAATATAGATTAGATTCCATGAGCTACCATGAGATCATTTTTCGGATCACATGATATGTGATGCGATGTTTAGTTATATGTAATACTATATATAATCATATATGATTATATCGGAACTTTTTTCGTCGGGCTGTGAAAGAAAACTTTTTCTGTTCTTGTTCATTTATTATGGTTTCTGCTCAACAAGGGTTTCAATTTACTACTAATGTCGATAAATTTAATCAAAATAACCCTAAAGTTCTATACCTCTAGTTATATACTTACTAAGAAAAAACATTTCAGTTTTCTTGTTGAAATTGTTTGAATTATTTTTTCAGTGTTCTGAGTAAACAATATTGTAATTGCTTCGAAAATGAAAATCTGTTAAGAGTTTTATAGCAATTCATACACAGTTTCAGAATTTAACAAAAAAAACACCTGAAGAAATGATATTTTTTTTGTCTGTACAAAAAAAAAACACGTTAATATGTTCTCATGATGATGTTCCACAAGTGTGTGTTTTTTATGCTTAAGTCAGCATGTTAAAAAAAAAAGTTTCGAAGCATAACGAAAAATATATATAAAATTTATTACTTGCATAATTTGTTTTTTTTTTTTTGCTAATAAAATAGAAGTTAAAATAAATTTAATAAATCATCATGGATTTATTTTTTCTGATGCTGAGTACTGAAGCCTAAAGTTGTTGTTAAGTTAGATAAAAAATTAATCTAGTTTTTTTTTATGATCAAAAAAAAGTTTTTTAAACTAAGAAAATGGTTATTTTAAAAATAATAAAATGAAAAACAAATATATGAAGAATTCTATAAAAAAAAGCCCGCCTTATAAAAATAGATTGTGTTAGTTTCACACAAAACCTAAAGTACACTCAGAAAAGTTCTGTGTGGGCGTTGTGGTGTAATGGTTAGCGCGTTGGACTTTTATACAGAAGGTTCCGGGTTCGATCCCCGGTGCCGGCAACATCAAAATAATATGTATGAGTTTTTTCTATCCCTCATGCGTATTGCAATGCCCACCTTCGGTGTTCCCATAGCAATTAACCCTACCGAAGTAAAATATTGAATCAGGGCTATGAACCAAAAAGCTTCAATAAGTTTGCCAACTCTCCATCAGGTGGCGAGCAACAACTGTTCTAAGACTTATCATCTCGCGCAATTACAGTGTTGCCATGTCTGAAGCCCTTCATCTTTCCCCACCTTTCATCTCTATACTATCCCTTTCCAAAGAAAGCAACACACTAAATATAGGAAGTATTTCCTGAGTGTTGCCTCTCTTTCTTAAAAAAAAAAAAAAAAAGTTAAGCGGTTGTAAATATTTTAAGTGATAGTACAGTTGTTTTACTTAGAAAAATAATTTTCTGTAGTTTTTCAATATATTTTACCGAAATTACTTTGATATCGTTACCGCTAAAATGCCGTTACCGAAATTAACGAAAATAGCGGTACGCTTACCGAAACCTGCCTAGAATCGGTTCCATCCATGACAAAAAAAAAAAAAAGGTTTTGCCCAACACACATGTTTTGCCCAAAACACGCATTATTCATATTATTCATCTAAACTATGTAATACAATTTTAAACTAGCAAAAAGGTATAAATTCACACATACGAACCATTACAAAGCAAACAAAAATTAATGGAAATCATTTCGGTGGGACCCGGGCCCCCTGGCCAACAACCTGGGTACGCTAATGCCTACACCTCTAATTTTTAACAACGGTTCCATTTGTTTTTGACATTCCATTTTTTTTTTTTGATACATAAAACAAAATGAAAATATGATGTTTTTTATTAAAAATTTAACAAATAAATCTTCATCGCTGTTGGTTGGTGATTTTTTTTTTTGACACCAGCGAAAAAGTAAAAGCGTATTTCTGCCCTTTTCGACTATTCTATGCAAATATTTGCGAAAAAATTTAAGTAATTATAGCCCTAATAATACGGATTTTATAAAAGTGACTTGTTATTAAAATTGTTCTCTTCTGTCTTCTCCGCTGTAAATTTGATTAAAAAATAAAACACTACCCAGCAAAAAATAGTGCTTACCCAGAAGCGCTTCCAGAAGGCATTATTTGATAACGAAGCACTTCCAAAGTAAATAAAAATGGCATGATTTTTGTTCACGATGTCCCACTTGGTATGTCTCTTTTAAAGCGCTTCTATAATGTGCTCTTAGAAACAATAAATTCATGCCTTCTTAGGCACTAAGAAGCGCTTTTTGTATGTTGAAAACATTAGTGCTTCATGGTATGCATACTTTATTGCTTCATTGTAAGCATTATTCACTGCTTCAAAGAAGGCATTCTCGGAAGCACTACAAAATGTTTTCCCTAATTGCTTTATAGTATGCAAGGCGGTGAAGGGCTATTTTGGAAGCATTTATATTAGATTAGATTATATGGCACTATGCACCGCGACCAACTTAGGTCTTTTGTGCTGCCTAAAGTTACCCTAAAGATTCAAGCTACCTATAAAGCCAATAATCCTATTAGGTAAAATCTTCATAATGTCCGAAGGGGAGACAAAGCGATCGCCAAGAAACTTGGCACGCCTTTCACAAAGCCTCGGACATTCGCAAAGAACATGCTCCGATGTCTCAGCTACCAGTTCGCAAAACCTACACTCATCCGTGTCCGAAAGACCCCTTTTGAGATTGCAGTTTCCAGTCAGGTAAGACACCAGGGTACTCAAGTCACCCCACCCGAGAGACAAAAGTCTCCTCGATCCTGCAATGGAAAAAGAGATTAATCTCTTAGCCTGTCGTTGGCCAAGAGAGTTTTCCCAATAGAGAGAGAATTCTGATTCCCTCCACGACCCGAGCTTCTCCCTAACATACCCCAAAGGTATACCACAGAATGGTTCAGGGCCAATAAAGGGCCTTCGGGCCCCGCAATTAGCAAGACAATCTGCCCTCTCGTTACCCTCATGCCCCTCGTGACCAGGAACCCACCCTAAGGTAAGCGAGTTGCGCCCGCCAAGTCGGTTAAGAGCCAGAATGCATTCCATGACCAGACCAGATGACACCTCATAGGACATTAAAGCCCTTAATGCCGCCTGATGTCAGAAAGAATGTAGATGCGAGATCTAATAGTGCCCCTTCGTAGACACTCCTCCGCGCAGCCACAGATAGCAAAAATCTCTGCCTGAAAAATGGAGGGGTATCTACCCATGGGTAAGGCCCGTTGGAAACCTGGTCCATAGACACCCGCACCAGTGTCACCATTCGCATGCTTTGAGCCATCTATGAACCATATCTGAGAACCCCGCTCTGGCTACCAGGATCTGTTGGTCCACATGGCCCTGTCGAACAGCATCACTTTAAAGTTCCTATCAAAGCATACAAATGTAGTTACTGCTTACCAAATCCAGGTTATTTTTTGTTGGGTATGGTTAGTTTTGCAACAGAATTATTAAATATTATACCTTTATACTTTGGGCTCTTTAATATTTGCATATTAGAGAAACTAACGGAAAAAAAGTTTCTTTTCTCCTCCCCTCAAAATGCACCTTGGTTTGTTGAATGATGATTTCCAGAGTTGTTCTTGTCTAGCATTAAGAGCTCGTGGGCTGGACAGTTTCTAAAAAGAGCATTTAAAAAAAAAAATTTCAAGGAATTTTGTAAGGCAATGTTTACTACTGTGGCCTGTTCCCTTTTGTTTTTTTTCGTGCTGTTGTATGAATATATCATAACTTTCAACTGTTACCGAGATAAATTCCTGCTATTCATATTTGGTTTGATTGTGTCATTTCAAAAAACGCAATATGAAATATAATTATTTGTAAACATGAAAAAGTGATCAACAAATACGATGTAAATAATTTTGCAAGTCGGATTTTTGTAAACGGTACGAATGTTATTCATAGTTTTAATAAAACTAAATAATTTCATAAACAAATATAATAAATAAAAAAAAATATGTTTTGATTGAAATCAAATTTTTTGTCCAGTGTACATTTTAAATTGTTTTGAAAACTGTTATCTTACTTTTTAAATTTCCACATCACAAGCTGTGTATTTGGAATATTCCACTTGGTTTTTTTATATAGCCCACATTTCAGTTGTAGGGCCACATTAGCGAACATGCCCTTATTTGAATTTTGGCATTGACACAATATACTTTTGTTTTTTTGTAGTTAGACAGTTTGTGTTAAATGCGTGTTATATATATGTGTATTCTGCCAAGCAAATAAATATTTTTATGCGAGAAAATATTTTTAAAGTATTTTTTTTATATACATACATGGTGGTGTGTCACTTCAGTAGCAATGCGCTATAAATTCGTTATTATTTAATTTTTAAATGTAAAATATGAAAAAAGTGTGTAAGTTGTGTGTTGGAACATTATCATTTACTATTGGGGCATAACAATTTCTGTAGCGTGCAAAAGAAGTGTATTTTTTATAAAATTTAATTTTAAAATGCATTTTTCTACAATTTGGCGTTTCCCGATGCACATTTGCAATATATTAAACTTTTACCAAAAAAATTACACTTTTATTTATATATGTTCCGGGGTTTAACTAGTTTAAGTTGTTGTTTTTATGTAAAAGTTGTAAGGGGTGATTTTTTAAGAGCTTTCGGATTTGATAAAAAAAAACACATAAAATTTAGAGAAATGCATAAAATCTTTATTTGAGTCTATAGAACGATCTATATAATTCAATGTTTAAAGATGATTTCATGTAAATGTTGACCGCGGCATCGCCTCAAATGGTTCATACGCTTGGTCCAACTTCTCTCCAACTTATCGGCCGTTATCTCACGAATAAATTCTTCAATATTGGCTTCCAGTGCGTCAACCGTTGCGGGCTTGCCCCTATAGACAAGAGCCTTAACATAGCCCCACAAAAATTGGTCTTTAATCGCACGATCTAGGCGGCCAATTGACCGGCCCCTCACAATTGGGCCATTGTAGCACCGTCTTGTTGAAACCACATGTCACCAAGTCCATTTTGGGCAAAAAAAACATTTGTAATCTTCGCACGGTAACGCTTGCCATTCACAGTAATGTTCTTGCCTTCGCCGTCTTTGAAAAAGTACGGTCCTATGATGCCACCGGCCCATAATGTACACCAAACAGAGCATTTTTGGGGATGCATTGGAATTTCTTACAATGCTTTTGGCTGCTCTTCACACCAAATACGGCAATTTTGCTTCTTTACGTATCCATTCAACGAGAAGTGAGCTTCGTCGCTGAACACAATTTTCCGATAAAAAAGTGGAGTTTCATCCATCTTTGCCAGCGCCGAAAGTTAGCCGTTTCCGTAGAAAGTGTGGCTTCAATTCTTGCAGCAGCTGTATTTTAAAAGGTTTTACACCTAAATCCTTCCACAAAATTTTGCACGTAGTGGAGTAACAGAGGCCCAATTGCTGCGAACGGCGCCGAATCGATATTTCACGGTCATCAACAACACTGTCGGCTGCGACATTTTCCTCTGTCCGTAGTCTACGTATGCGTATTGGTGGTTTAATGTTCAATTATGTTAATTTGGTGCAACCAAAAAACAAGGGTTTGTAATATCAGAAACTTGTTTGCTGTTAGGATTTTAGCAGAAAAAGTTGCTAATATCAGCAAAAAAGTTTCTAAATTCAGCAAAAAACTTGCTGAGTTTAACAATTTTTTTGCTAATATTAGCAACTTTTTCTGCAAGGATCCTCCCAGCAAACAGGTTGCTGAATTACAAATTTTTTGTTTTTGGGTGTAGGATTTTAAAAAATATATGAAAAGGGGAACCCAGAGCAAAATTCTAATTTAATATCATTAACCGTCGACACTTTGTACAATACAAGACAAAAAATTGCATTTATCATACAATTTGTATGTAGGTACCCAGATACCTATCTACCCTATAGAAGATATTCTTTTCCACAAACATAAGATGTAAAGGGGAAGTAAACTAAGACCGTACTTTGTCTTTTTTACAAGTTTCATATAATTTTTATTAAAAATAAAAATTATTTTTTTTACCTTTAATTGTGCAATGAAAATGAAAATTATTCAAGTTCGAGGCCATACTTTATATTTCTCTATTAGGATATTGCACTAACAAATAATCTATAGAGTTTTTGTTTTCAAATTTATTAATTGACCACTTTCAGGAATGTGTTGATAGGTCTATTTCGGGGATTTTCTAGGTTCCCATAATCAGAACACGTTTTGAAAGAAGTGACAATCATATGCAAAACATCAAGCATTCACATAAACTAGTATTCTCACTAAATGAGAACTAATATATGAAATATAAAATTTAATTTTTTTAAATGAAAATATGATTTTTTACCGAAACATGAAAAACTAGAGTAAGATATAGAAGTTTAAATGTTTCGGCTGGAAAAAATTTAACAAAACAAATGTGAAATTCTGCAATAATATTGTAATTCAAAAGACAGGAGGAAACCAAAATTGTAGAAAGTTGGAAAAACACTTAAAAACAACAAAGTCAATAGTTTTTAAAGCCAAAAAATCTTAAAAAAAACTTACACGAGCGCTCGAAAACTAAAAATCTAATAAATTGTAAAATAGCCAAAAGCGACAAATTACTTTTCTCTGGTTTTAAAAGAACAAATTTTCCGAATTTTATTTTTTTTTTAATTTTGTATAAGTGTTTGAGAAATTTTTTCAGATTTTATTCGATATAAAAATGGTTTGTGTAACAGTCACTTTGTTGACCTTAAAATGAAAAATTCCGTATTTCACACAAATACTTTTACTAAAAGTTAAAGAAGTTTTAACTTGGAAAATTGTGAAGTTTTACATTTAAGATCATCAAAAGTAAATAATTTGAAATAATTTGATCTACGAATATTTTTTTTTAGTAGCCTGGAACTCTTGAACAGTGAATTGTATGGTTTTGTGAAAATATGACACAAGAAACAATAACAATTTTTATGTTTCATATATTAATTTTTCGCATAAAAATCTCTCTCGGAGTTCTCGTACCCCTTCAAAATATCAGAAAAAAATCTTTATAATTTACAAAAATTTTAAAAAATTATTAACAATGTAAAATCGAAGGCTGGACCCCCCACTGGTTTTATGGAATTGAGTTTTGAGAACATTATTAAAAAAAAAAACTGTGCAATTTTAAGGAATTAGCGTAGATTTTTTGGAATTGTATAGTTTTTGCTACAGACATTCACAATTAAATTTGAAATTGGATAGCATTTTATGTAAACTGAGAGTTCCATTGTAAACAGCAATTACGTGTCAAAAATGCATTTAAAAAACTGTAAACGCAAACATTTTATGCACATTTTAAAAATTTTGCTAAATGAATTTTTTTTTTACATTTTTTTGTAAAAAAAAACATGGCATGAGAAAATAGGTAGGTATATAAAATGAATCTTCACGATGCACTTAATTGAGAAAGTGGAAACAAATTTTATTTTTTTTCTTTCCTAGCAGGAATAGCAGCAGAGTGTTATATACACAGTTCGCTTTGTGACAGTTGGCGTTGTGGTGTAATGGTTATCGAGTTGGACTGTTACACAGACGGTCACGGGTTCAATTTCAGGTGATGACAACATCAATTTATAAAAAACAAAATATATTCTATTCTCCATATGTATCGCAGCTCCCAACTTCGGTGTTCCGATAGTACTTAACCCCACCGAAGTAAAACAATGAATCAGGGCTATGAACCATAAAAGTTTTAATAAGTTAGCCAACTCTATATCAGGTAGCGAGCAACAACTTTTCTAAGACTTATCATTTCACGCCATTACAGTGTTTAAAGCCCTTTATCTTTCTACACCTTTTATCTCTCCTTTATCGCCTTTCCAAAGAAAGCAACACATTAATAAATTGGACGAATTTCCAGAGTGTCACTTATCTTTAAAAAAAAATATGTAAAAATCTAAAGGGCATCACCAAATTTCAAGGACTTAATAAAGCAAAACAAACTTTTATAACCTTTAACAGCATCCGTATTTAAAATTTAAAGTTTTGTGAAATTTTAAGTCTTTAAATATTTTGAAAAGTTTTCCTCATAAATATAAACATAAGCATTTATTTTGGTGTTAAAGTTAAAGTTTTTCATTTGAATATTATTGCTGTTGATACCAAATGCTAAGTGTACGTGTAGGTTATATTGATTCATTTGCACATAAGTGAAATTTTATCAGTTAACAAAAATGTTTTGAAAATGTTTTGTGAACAATAATACTCGTAAAAAAGCCAATTAAATATTCTGTATAAAAAATATTTTTTTTTTTCTATGATCTATTAACACGTTCGCTGCCGCCGTATATTATAAAAAAAAATACCAGTGTGCCAAAAGTGAAGTGTTTTTTTAAGTTTTAAAGCCATGAAATAATTTTTCTTACACTTTTTTTGAATAAAATAAAATTTAAATAACTTCTAAAATAGTATCTCAAATCAATTATTTGTTTTTGTATAACAAAGATAAAGCATTCAGGTAGGTGCCAATGAAGAGAAAAAAGTGTTTGGTTCACAGCCCGCACTGAAAACTGTTTTATAATATTAGGTAGCGTGTGACCCACCGGTGGTGCACATGGCCTTACCGAAAAAATTCTTGTGAACCATCGGTGGGTCAAATGGCAGCGAACGTTTTAAATACAATCAATAAACCCAGCAAAACTTTGATAATGGGTGCGATAAAGTTATGCATTACCTTGTAATGTGCACTCCTTACCTGTATCATTATTTTCCAACAAGAAGTAATGAGTTACCGATAATTGAACACTCATGGATTACCTTGTAATGATACCTGATTAAATTTTACATTACTTCAGAACGTAAAATAATGACTTACCGATCATCAATTACATAATGCATGAATTATAAATGTAAGGTATCTATTTATAGACACATTACTTTGTGATTTTTTGTAAGCATGAGGGTAAGGTGTATATTTTTGATATCACGAACGAAAACACGAAGCACAACAACTCGTTTACATTTTAAGCAATAAAATATTATATGTATCGATAGCTCAGTTGGTAGAGTTGTCGCCTAACTAATTGTTAAATACCAGAGACCATAGGTTCGAATCCCAGCATGACCACGTTATTTATTTAATAAAAAAAAAGTTATTTATTTAATTAAAAAAGAATATCTTTAAACAAATTTTGTATACATTTTTTTTATGATAATCTATTTATAGACACATTACTTTTTCCCACCATGTAACCATATAAGTAAACAGTTACTTTGCCCCAGGCACGTAGCTAGGGGGGGGGGGGGGGCTAGAGCCCGCCCGAAATGATTTGGCAAATTTAAAAACTTAATACAATTCGTTAGAAAGTAACAATGTTATTGATAAATTTAATATGAAAATATTTATTTTTGACTTGGATCAAATAGGAAATAGTTTTATATGATTCGAATCTTAAAATTTCGTTAGAAAAGATCGCCTGCAAATGGGCGGCTATCATTGTTAGAGTTGATTTTCGACAAAAAGCAATAAATAAAATCATTTCATAAGAGATTTCGAAGTCTTTGACCAATTGCTTTGTTACCAATAATTGATAAGATTTTTGAAAAAATACTTTTCAAACAGCTTTCTTCATATTTTGAAGTCAATAATTTATTATATAATTGTCAGTATGGCTTTATAAAAGGATGTGGCACAGAAGAAGCGGTTATAAACGTAATCAATAGTGTATGTAAAGGTTTGGATGATGGTTTCAGTGGTGTTGATGGTATATTTTACGACTTCTCGAAAGCGTTTGACTTTGTCGATCACGATATTATGATAAATAAACTTGATTACTATGGTGTTAACGGACGAGACTTGTTGTTATTTGGAAAATAGAAAGCAGTGTGTGGAGGTGAAAGGTAAAAGAAGTTTTATTGGTCCCGTTGAATATGGAGTTCCTCAAGGAAGTGTTTTGGGTCCACTATTATTTAAAATTTACGTAAATGATATAAAAAATCTTCAGTTATTTGGAAAAATGTTTATGTACGCGGATGACATAAGTCTTTTTTATCCTTATAATCATGAAACTGCTTTAAAGGCTCATATGGAGTACGATGCTGCATTCATTTCAGAATATGTAAGGCTTAATAGATTGAAGTTAAATGCTGAAAAAACTAAAATATTGCGTTTTAAACCATATTTAGTTCACAATCAAGTTTTTAGCATTTGGGTAGATGGAAAAGAAGTAAATGAAAGTTTTTCAACAAAATACCTTGGTGTGCACTTACAGAGTAATCTCTCATGGGATACACATATTCAGAAATTAAAATCCAAAGTATTGTCTGTAGTTGGTCTACTATATAAGTTTAAGAATAAATTCAACACGAAAACAAAATTGGTTATATATCAGGCTTTAATACACAGTCATTTAAACTATTTGCCTGTTATATATGGCCATAAAAAAACCAATGAATTTAAATCTCTAAAAAGAGCTCAAAATAGAGCATTGAAAACAGTTTTTAATTTGCCTCTGATGTATTCAACAATACCTTTGTATAAGGACATAGCTTTAACCATTCTTCCTGTACAAGCCTTACACAAAATGCAACTTTTACTTTATGTTTTCAAATCTTTGTATAACATTGGGCATCATACAATCACTTTTTCAAGAAATCAAACAGCTTTCAACATGATGTCGGTTGGAAACCACAAAACAGCGAGTAGAACACATTGGTAGTTTAGAGTTTAATAACCTTCCTCAGAATATAAAAAATATTGTTAGAATTTCCATTTTCAAAAAAAATGTTAAAGAGTATCTTTTACAAAATTTAGAAATGCTTCTAGTGTGATTATTAGTTGATCTCTGTTCTATCTTATTTTTCTTTGTTTTTTTTTATTTTTTATTTTTAATTTTGCTATTTTTTTTTTTTTTATTTTAATATTTGTTACTTTTTTCATATATATATATATACTTAAGTTTATATTATTTTTATTTGCCAACTCGCCTCAACAATGTCTTTAAGACGCAGAGGCACTACACATTGTAAAACAATTATCTTGAATAAAGAATTAAATTATGAAAAAAAAAAAAAATATAATCAAAAAATTGTTTGAGACAATGCAAACTAAAAATTAAATATGTCTACACAGAAAAAACTAAAATTGAGTTTTAATTAAAATATTGTTGATTCAGCAAAAGTTTAACTGAATTCGGTCGTGTTGATGCAATTGTAGTAACAACTAAAATAATTTGTATCTATTTAATTAATATTATTTTCAATTACATATAGTTTTATTCACATCTATTAAAAATTTAATTAAATATTGTTTACTATTGTGAAAAATTACAAAATTTTAAAAAAATCACCAAAATTTAAAAAAATCGCCAAAATTTAAAAAAATCGAGACCATTTGAAAAAATCGCAAAATTAAAAAAAAAAAAAAAAAATGCCAAAATTTAAAAAACAATCCTGAAAATTGCAGAAATTTAAAAAACTCACAAAATAAACGCCAAAATTCGAAAAAAATTTAAAAAAAAATCACCACAATTAAAGAAACGCGAATTTTGAACTTTAAACGATTTTTTTAATTTTGGCGACTTTTTAAAATGTTTGCATTTGTTTCAATGTTGTTATTATACGTTATAAAAACTGAATTTTTTTTATACCAAATTCATTTTCAATTAAACAGTTAATTGAAAGTAAGTTTGAAATCGAACAAAAGTTTAATTGAAATTTTTTTGACAATGATTTTTTCTGTGTATTTTGACATAATCTTTTAAAATGGGGATACCACTAAGACTCAAAATTAAGTTTACTTGTGCCGTAAAAGTCGTTACTTTACTTACAGTGCAATCTTTTTTTTTAAATTTGGTTTGCTACGCACGCATCTGGTAACATAGTTTTCAGTATTTTTTTTACGATATATATTACGATATCTCATATATTTTTTTAATTATGTGAAACAAATTTAAGACTCAAACTTTGATCGATATGCATAATGTGTTAACGTGGTCCACTGTGACTCAAATTTTCTCAATTTATTTTTAGAGTAAATGTAAACAAATTTCGATCGGCGCTCCTTGAAATGCGACATTTTAAAATCAAGCAGCTAAACCAGTCTTTGTGTTATAACGATGTAGTTTTTTTTAGACATTTTAAAGGCTTTTTATTTAAAAAATTGATTAAAGACAATTTGAAAAGCGTTTGAAATTGTTCAAAATATAAATCAAAGTGAATTGGAAATACATAATTTAGTTTAAATAAGACCTAGGCGATGTCAGGTATATTTTTAAATTTTTAAATTTTCCAATTTTATATTTTTTCTTTATTATTATTTCTTTCTGACTACAATCACGCTTGCTTGTAAAATTAACGATTTTTTTAATACAAGACATGAAGTCGGATATATGAAAAAGGGGAAAAAATAGTGAATAATCTGTTAAAATAATTAAAATAAGTGGCTGCCGGGGTCCACGACATAGTGTCAAAATGGTTTTCAAAATGTGTGTTTTCTCGAGCATTTTAACGCTGTTTTTAAATAAGTCTAAATTTTCTAAACTTTAAACATATTTTCATACAAAGATGTGTTAAATTTCACCGCCAATTTTAAAAATAAATACGATTTCATATATATTTGCTGCTTTATCACCTATCCGAATTTCATTAATTTCAAAGAGAACCCACCGGAAAGCTTCCTTGTAAGTGTCCGGGAAATTATATAGGATATTTACTTTTAATTTGTTTTTGGACGGTTATAAATCTTTAATTTCCCGAGTTAAAACTTTTTCATAAAATAATACATTATTTTATATACACTTATAAGGTTTTGTCTGCCAGTGCATTTAACCGGACGTAATTATATAAATTAATTAATTATATAAATTAATTAATTTCGTAGAAAAAATTTAATATGATGTAATTGTATATTGCATTTAGAATACGCTAAAACTAATCCAATTAATAATTACGTTATATTTATTTACCTAGACATTGCAAAATAATATATATTTTGATATTATATTTAAAAAAACACAATTGTATTTTAGATAAAATTGTATATTATCCCATGCAGAGTCACACTAGAAAATTTGTCAATTATATTTTGGATGCAAATAGTATGTATTACATCATTACAATAGTACAATTAATTGCATCATTTTGTGTATAATTTTATACACAAAATTTACCCCAATTTTTGTCTTTTGAATTGATTTATTTCTGGTTCTTAACCCTAAAAAAAGAATTTGTTTCATTTGTAACATTATGAGTTCTTAATTTAGTCTAAGATAGTTTTCAATCTAAAACTATAAATTTAGTTTCAACGTTTTTTCCGTGTTTGTTATTCAATGGTGAAGTTAATAAATTCCACAAAATCTTTATTTTCATTATATTATTTTTTATTGTTGAATATAATAAAATTTCCAAATGCTATGGAATTTGTTACAAATTATAAAGTTGTAAGCCTTTTGCAAGTGGCTAAAGTCTAAAAGGATTAATAGATATTTCGGATTTTCATGACGTTTTAAAATCAAAAGCCGGATACAACTATAGCTTATTATGTATATATCAGTATCAGTTCAGATATAAATTTATTTAATTATAATGCCCATTTCTCGGATAAAACTGTATTAAGGCTCATATTAAATTTCGTATGATTATATAAAGCATCATATTAATTTTAATCGGGTTATTAGAAGTTGAAACTTTTTTTCTTTTTTTTACATTTATCAAGTTTTAGCTACCCTAGACGTATATTAGCACATAAAAATATAAATTAACCCAATTTTATTTTTCGCGGTTTTCAAAAAGTTTTCCGCATAATCCTTTTCTATTTAATTTAACTAAAAATTAATATTTAGCTAAAAAAAATTAATATTTAGCTAGACAATATCGATGCATATCCAACTTAAAGTACACAAACGTTTTTAAATTTGACGTTTTTCGCGGATTGTGATCAAACAGATTAAAGCGTTGTTTCGAGATATAAACATCAAAATTCGCAAAATAATGAACACAATAAGTAAAAAATGAAAAAATGCATTTTAAGGAAATGCACTTTATGCGGGAGGTTTTTGTTTCAAAATGAGCTGAGAAAGCGATTTCTAATATTAATACATGATTGCCCATTAGGTGTAGGTAAAACTTTAGCAAACAAAAAAAAAAAAAAAAAAAAAAAAAAAGCTGTTACTCTAGTGTGCAAAAAAAATATATAATCAAAATAAAAAATCGAAAAGCCACCCCCCCCCCCCCCCGAAACAAATTGCTAGCTACGTGCCTGCTTTTCCCCCTACAAGGTAATGAGTCCACCCATTACTTTTAGGCTCATCGCCTGTAAAATTCATCAGTGAAGTAAGGTGTAATGTAATGAGTGCAGCCCTATGTCTATACATTACTTTACCCATGATTTGGTAAAGTGTGGTTTTGTTAGGAACCGTAGAATTTGAATAAAATTTGGTATTTTCATTTAAAAATAAATACCCAATGTCAGTTATTAAATATGATTTTATTTATTGTCTCTAACGACATCATAACTGCTGTCAATACAATATTGTCTGCATACATAATATTGTCTGCATACATAATAAAAATTTTTGATAGTTATGTATAAACTTTTTGTTATTGTTTTTCAGAGTTTAGGAAACTACACTTTTTCCATTATTTGCATTATAATTTTGTAATTTATTTTAAAACATTGTTTTTTTTTATAAATCAATATCTTGGTGCGTTCACTGGGCGTATGAGTGATATTTTTTGTTTCATATAACTATCACATCACTCATACGCATGACGTATTTTCTTTCAATCAAAATTAAAAAAAAAAAATGAAAATGAAAGGCTTATTGTAAACACTTGATAAGTGACATTTTTTTTTTCTAATTTAAAATGTTGACCAATGATGCGTAAAATATGACATTTGCAGGATATGACATAAATTTTAATAAAAATTCTATTAAATATCCATCAAAGTAAAGTCCAACAAAGAAAACAATGAAACTTATAGTTTTTTTTTAAATATATAAAAATGTTATGTATACGCATACTAGGCTTCTTCTTAAAAAACAAAAACAAATGTTTACCAGCGAAATAAAAAACGTTCAGTTTTTCTGCAAAATATTTTAATTTTTGTTTGTTTTTGCAAACTTTACAATTTCATTCCTTACATTTTAAGTACAATTTTGTTTTCAGCGTTCTTTTATAAACGAAAATATGGAATTTTTTAAAAAAAAGCCTTAAATCGGCGTTTTTTGTATTAAAAACGCAACTCAACTCAATTTTGAAAATTTTGCGCAAAAAGTGTTTTTATGATTTGATCAATAAAAGTAATAAATATTTGCTTTAAAATTATGAAGAAATAATGCTAAACAATTTGTGCTCTGGTATGACACTTTACATACTTTAAGAAAATCGATCTTTTACGAAAATCGATTATAAGCTCCGTTTAGGGTCCAAGAGTCGTCTAAATGTGTGTACCAAATTTCTCTTGGCTAAGGTGATTTTTTTTTTGGAAGAAAAATTATGCAATTTGCTTTATCCAGGCCTCTTTATTCTAAAGTACACAAGCTTTAAAAATCTGCCCGATACAACAAAATTACATACTATTCTTACAAAAAATCATATTTTTTCACTTTTCGCAATTAGCAATGACAATTTGGTCTATCCCAGCAAAACCACACATTACCAAATCATGGGTAAAGTAATGTATCGCCATAGGGCTTCATGCATTACTTTACACGTTACTTCACTGATGAATTATACAGGCGATGAGCCTCAAAGTAACTCATTTCCTTGTGGGGGGTAAAGTAACTGGTTACTTATATGGTTACATGGTGGGAAAAAGTAATGTGTCTATAAATAGATTTTCATAAAAAAAATGCATAAAATTTTTTTTTACAGATATTTTTTTTTTTTTTAATTAAATAAATAACTTTTTTTTTTATTAAATAAATACTTGGTCATGCTGGTATTCGAACCTGGGGTCTCTGGTATTTAACAATTAGTTAGGTGAGAACTCTATCAACTGAGCTATCGATACATACAATATTTTATTGCTTAAAATGAAGATGAGTTGATATGCTTCGTATTTTCGTTCGTGATATCAAATATATACACCTTACCATTATGCTTACAAAAAATCACAACGTAGTGTGTCTATAAAAAGATTTTCAAAAATATATATTAATAATTACTTTACGTTTATAATTCAAGCATTATGTAATTGATGATCGGTAAGTCATTATTTTATGTTTTGAAGTAATGTAAAATGTAATGAAGTAGCATTACAAGGTAATCTATGAGTGTTTAATTATCGGTAACTCATTACTTCTTGTTGGAAAATAATGATACAGGTAAGGAGTACACATTACAAGGTAATGCATTACTTTATCGCACCCATTACCAAAGTTTTGCTGGGATGTTTACTATGTTTCTCCAAAAAAAAAAAAAAAAATCAAAATTTTCCTTTGTTTTCCTTTCCTTGTCATATGCCAAGTAAATTTTACCGCTCAAATCTAGAAGGCACT
This sequence comes from Delia radicum, assembly GCA_021234595.1. Classification (NCBI taxonomy): domain Eukaryota; kingdom Metazoa; phylum Arthropoda; class Insecta; order Diptera; family Anthomyiidae; genus Delia; species Delia radicum. Next base: position 117,639,056 of record CM037853.1, read on the forward strand.
TTGAGATAAATATAAACTAAAATTAAAAGAAAAAGTTGTTATACAAATGAAACATTCCAAAAACATGTCAAAAAAGCTGAGTTCGGATTTTAAGGTAAAGGTCAGACGAGATAACAAAATTGTTAGATTTCTTTTTTTATAATTCGAAAGCAACTATGTACTATTTATATGGATCAAATCAGAAAAAACACTAAAACCATTAAAATATCGATTTATGACTAATTTGAAGAAAGTGCATATTTATTTTAGAAACGAACGACTCTTAACAAAATTGTACTTATAATAAAAGACATATATATCGAAATATTTTGAAAAGTAAAAGAAAAGACTATTACGAAAAAATTGAACGAAGCCTCAATAATGTTACAGATAGTAAAAGATGGTGGGCTTTAGCAAGAGAGATACGGCAGCATGAAAATTATACTGGAAGTGAAATAGAGGTTGAAAGGTTTCGAGAATATTTTGAAACTCTCTTAAATCCCTCAGTTACATCTGCAGAGATAAGTTATGCCTCAAATTTAATTAAAGATGATATTTTAGATAAACCATTTACATTGCACGAAGTGAAATCCCAACTGGCCAAAGTAAAACCAAATAAAGCACCAGGTGAGGACCGAATACCTTATGAATTTTATATTCATGCTGGTGATACTTTTTTGGATTTGCTCACGAAAACGTATACGAAAATTTTAAACGAATCAGACAGTTGCGACGTTTTTCGAAAGAGCATAATATTACCAATTCATAAAAAAGGTGATATCAACCAACCCTGTAACTATAGGGGCATTTCTTTCATGAATTGTATTGGCAAAATCATAATAGGCATTATATATGAAAGAATTGCTGAATGGACAAATCGTTACAATATTCTGAATGAATTTCAAGCAGGTTTCCGCAAAGGATATTCCACAGTGGACAATATATATTGCCTCACATCTATAGTCCACATAAAATTCGCTGAAAAACGCAAAGTATATGCATTCTTTGTGGATTTTAAGGCTGCGTTTGATCGAATCCCACGAGGATTATTATTATATAAGCTGCACCAAATGGGAATATCTACAAAAATAGTAAATTTCATAGAAAAAATCTATCAAAATACTAAATCAGCGGTATGGACTAGCTCAGAACTATCCAGTTATTTTGATACACGGACAGGGGTTAAGCAGGGATGTCTGTTATCGCCAATGTTGTTTGCGCTCTACCTCAATGATCTGCATGATTATTTGGGTGGCGGTTTGTATGTAAATGAAATCAATGTTCGAGTTTTAATGTATGCAGATGATATTGTGCTGTTGGCGGAGGATATAAATACTTTACAAAATATGAGTAATAAGTTAGAGGAATATTGTCAGTTATGGGGTATGGAGGTGAATCTCGCTAAATCAGAAATAATGATATTCCAAAAAGGTGGCAGACATGGTTTAAACGAAAAATGGACATTTAATGGTGAACCCGTAAAGATTGTACAAGAGTATAAATACTTAGGAATAACATTAACACCCAAAATGTCGTACACCAAACATGTGGCAGTTAAAAATAATGCAGCAAAAGCTAGTATTAATTCCACCTGGAAGAATTTCATTGGGATTAGAGAAGTATCACTAGCAGCTAAATGGAAAATGTTTTTAGCAGTTTGCAGAGCCATACAAACCTATGGAGCTCAAGTATGGGGAAACTCGCAATTTGAGGAAATTGATAAATTCCAAAGATTTTTCACAAAGCGATTATTAAAACTTCCAGAAAACACCCCTAACTACGTTTTAGCTATAGAAACTGGCTACGAAGAAGGGCATTTCTATACATACTCCTTGCATCTAAGGTATATTTCAAAAACTGTATTTGATTTAGAAGAAAGCAGGCTACCTCATAGACTTACGAAGCAAATTATGGAGAAAAATATATTTTGGTATGCTGACTTCAAAGATAAATTACGACTGTATAACATTAGTAGTGATGGACTAGAACAAAATAAGATCAAGTGGAACGAGGCTTGTTCAAAACTTATAAACGAGATGAAAAAAGCTAAATATAATGATCATTTAACAAATGTGCACAGTAGTCGTCAACGAATTTATAAGAATCTAGATCACTCAAAAGGCTTGACTTATTGCAACCAAAATTACAATCAGGAGCAGATTACCTACATAATGAAAGCAAGAGGTGATCTCCTGTGGGTAAATGGCAACCAATTCAGAACAGGACAAGCAATATTGTGTTCATTGTGCAATCTCAGAGAACCAGAAACAACAATTCATTTTATTGGAAGATGTCCCGTGCTAAATGCAATAAGATTAAAGTTTTTTCGATGTACAACACTTACTGACGATCAGGTTATTGACGTTCTTAACGGAGGTGAAGATACTTATTGGCTAGGTCTCTATAGTTTTTTAAAAGAAGCATTAAAATATAGAAATATGCTTATAGCTGAATTTAATTTTTAATAGAATGTTTTAGTTTTATAAAAGTAAATTAAAAAGTATAATGTATTTGAAACTATTTATGTTTAACACCATTTTCCGGCTGACGGTTAATTACAACCAAGCCGTACATTTCTTTATTATTTTTATTGTTCATAAAATTATCTTTAAATTTAAGAAAAATTTTGTAAACTTTTTGAAAAGAAATAAAGAAAAATCTAATCTAAATCTAATCTACTTAAAATAAATAGAATGAAATTGTAAAATACGCCAGTGAGGATAAAGAAAAAATAAATTAAAATATATGTCCGAAAATGTGAGATTAACATGAGTGAACTTTATTTTACTCGCAAAGAATGAATCATTTTTAAAAATTATGAAAAATGTAGAAAAAACTGCCGCCAATAGTTCGAAAGTATTATTGTTACTTTTATGTGGCAGCAAAACTTTTAAATATTGCAAATAGTTTGGAAAATTTCACATTTTTATAAGTGAACTTATTATTATTTCGTCCAATGTATTTGTTTTATCATATTTACTGTAATTGTTTTATCATACTTATTTTATATAAAAACAAAGAAATAAAAAAAATTAATTCATAATTTAAAAAATAATTTTTATTTTAATTTTAAAATTTTACACAAAATTATGCGTTTTATATTTTCATAAATTTAAATCTTCTATTTTATAAAAATTAATAAAATAATATTAAACTTAATAGAATTATATAAGGCCAAAGGTGGCTCTGTCCAATAACTCCCAGGTGGAAAAAGTTCCAAAAAAAAAAAAATTAAATAAGTCCCAAAAATTTTTCATACAAATTTGGGAGTAATTTCAAATGAAATAATACCCAGTTCTTTTGCAGTTATTTCATTTTTTTAGAAGTTAATTCCGAAATGAAATAAGTCCCAACAGAACTTAGTGTGGGACTTATTTCATTTTATTTTCTTGTTCGGTGCTATTTCATTTGCTGTGGGAGTTATTTAATTTTTAGTACGAGTTATTTAATTTTCGAAAATTTTGATGATCTTCTTAAATTGACCTAACTTAATATGTTCTTTAACAAATTTTGAAGGCGTAACGTTATATTCCCCAAGAAAAAAACGACATAGCGCCAAATAAAATTATATGTAAATTGTTGTTGTAAAAATTTTCTTGGTTTTTGTAAATACGACATTGATTTGGACGAAATAACATTTTTTGTTGGGCGCTATGACGGTTTTTTGTTTGGCCCAAAACAAATTTGGGCGCTATGACGGTAAAAAAAGATTGCCCAAAATCATATTCTTTTTTTTTTTTTAAATGTCATAAGACCTTAAATGTCAAGGCTGATTCATGAAATCAAACAAAAGAGTTTTAAGGAAACTTAAAAAAATTGCTTCGATTTTATTTTTTTGTGTCGCACGCAGAAACAACTTTATTTCGCGTAGCCGCCTGCCACTTTCTACGGAGGAATAAAACCCTAAGAGCGGCCGAACTCCGCCACACAGAAAAACTTGTTTTCACAAATCCAATCTCGAATCCGTTGAAATCTTATTTTTAAGACAATAAGTAATATAATAGCTTTGTCATTTAAACAGCTAATTGATTGTTTTTCATCTTAAATAAAAGAGTAGAGCATTGGCGTTCAGTTTATTTAACGTTTAGATACTTATATATATGTACGTAACATTTTTAATAAAAAAGACTTTTAAAAAAATAATCATTAAAAAACAATAAATTTTGGTGTGGGTTGGTATTTTGGGACATAAAATGTTATGACAGACCAAATAAATGTTACTTGATGTCTTAAAAATATACGATTTCAACGGATTCGACATCGGATTTAAAAAACAAGTTCTTCAGGGTGGCGGCCTCCGGCCACTCTTGGGGTTTTTTTTCCTCCGTAGAACGCGGCAGGCGGCTTCGCGAAATAAAGTTTTTTCTGCGTGCAACACAAAAGACATTATGTCTTATGACATTTAAAAAAAAAATAAAATTCTTTTTTTTTCCGTCATAGCTCCCAAACAAAAAGTTTTTTCAAAATAAAATGTCATAGCACCAAAAAAAAAAAAAGTTTTGTATTTTCTGTCATTGATTTGGTCGTTATAACTTATTAAAATCCACAGTTTTGGGGGATATGCGGACATTTTGCCAATATGTCATTTTGGTTTTTGGGGAATATAAAGGTACGCCCTTACTTCATTTGTGTTGCATGGACTATTTTTGGGAGTTATTTAATTTTTATTCTTTGGAAATTATTTCATGATGAAATAACAGCCAAAATCTAGGATTTGTTTCATTTTTGTTTTGGAAATTATTTCATTTTTTAGAATTTATTTCACTTTAAATTCAAATTGTATACAATTAAATTCGATCAGATACATTTTGATTAATCCATTTTTAGGATTAAATTTTATTAAATCTAGTATGGCACCAAACTAAAAAAGATATGGTACCGACTAATTTCTTCCTTTTAATGGTTTTTATTTTTTAAATGAGAAACATGGATTTTCAATACGAACATTTTTATAATCATGAGTTTTGTTTAGCAAGCTATCTTATCTTCGAAATCTTAAAAAAATCGTTTAAACCTAAACATTTTTCTGAATCAAATTTTTTTGAGGGAGAATTTAAAAAAAAAAAATTATGGCTTTTATTGGGTAATCGCTTGGGTTTATCTATTGGGAAATGTCTTGAAATATAAACAGAAAAAATTGACATAATTCAAATTATATTTTAAAATTTTTTTTTTGTAAATAAATTAGTATAATTTTAAATTTTAAGTGTAAAACTAACGAACTCAATATACAAGTTATGACAGAAATCCCTTTTGTCAAAATATAAAAAAGTTTGGCATTTTATTGGCTTTACATCTTCTGTCTTTTTCCTAAAATTTTACATTCATAGTCACAATAAATCAGTTCAAAAGTTACACAAGGGAACAAGGGTTCTGTTGATTAAGAACTGAATGTTGTTTTTAACGTTATTTGGGACGCTGAATCCACTGATTTTTTCTATCAGCTCGACTTTTCGCGATATACCGTTTTTATATATCGATATAATGTTTTTAAAAATTCATAAAAAATAAAAATGCGACAAAAATCACAGTTTTGGTCTAAAAAGATTTAGTTAAATATATTTTGAATGAAATGAGCTTTATGTCATTGCAATCGGTGCACAACTTTTGATTTTGTTCACAATTTACTGAATTGATAAAAATCGCGATTTCCATACAAAAATAACATTTTTTAACGTGTAAGTGTTTGCTGCTGTTCTATTTATGTAATAAATATGTTATTGTAATTGTTTTTTAGGTCAGATTTTTTCTATCAGCTATACTTTTTAATTTAACAATAAAAGAGGATTTAAGATCTAGTCAGTTCACAGTCAATTAAAGGGAAAAAAGGAAAGTGCACTTTTTTTATTGATGTGTGGTTTTCCGTTGGCGAACTGTAACGGATGACGTTTTTACAGAAATTCCACCCACATTTATGAGTGCTCATTATTTGAAAAGTTTTGTTCTTTAAAAATTCGCATTTTTATTTTTTATGAATTTTTAAAGAACAAAAAAAAATTTTTTTTTTTCAAAACTTCAACGATATCTCTGAAACTACCGGGAAAATTTTAAAACAATGTAAGCACTGCTTAAAGATAATATTATTGGGGAGTTTCGGATTTTTTTTTAACTTAATATGGTGAACCGTTTTCAAGTTATTCCAATATATGTAGCGGAAGTGCCTTAATTTTGGACATAACGGTATATCTCGAAAAGTCAAGCTAATATAGAAAAATGGAGAGTAGATTTGAAATCAGCGACCTCAAATTAGTAAAAATTTGCTATAAATTACAAGTCAACACAAAAAAGTTCAATTTTGTTCCCTTGTGTTATTTGTCCAAACGAGAGAATTTTGTTGGGCGATCTCAGTGAATCAATCTTCTTCACAAAATGAACGAACATTTTCTTAAAAAAAATAAAAAGTTCATATTTTTTATGAAACCAGATTTATAACGAAACTTATTTATTGAGTGCAATAAGATTTACATAAATTAAATTATATTTCTTCATAAAATTTTACGAAAATTTGCATTAGCTTTATAAAAAGTTTCAAAAGATTAATTTAAAAGCAAAAAACCCTTTTTATATCAGGTGGATAATTCTCTCAGCGCAATAACAAAAAAAAAAAAAAACATAAAATATATCTTTTGGCCAAACTGTTCAATAGGATACTACATCGATAGAATTCTCTGCATGATATATATATATTTTTTTTTATAGAACTTTTAATTAAACAAATGCAAGTTTTCACAAAATTTTATAAAAAATATCATTTCGCTTATTAATAGTTTCATTCCTAAAGAAAATTTACCTTAAATTACTGAACATTTTCATGACGCCAGTAAAAATGTTCATATGCAATCATATATTTTTCTAATATAATGTTAAATAAACACATATTGTTTTATATAACTTAATATGAATGTGATCATATAAAATTTTATATTGGATGTTGTGTTTCAAATTATTTTTGTTATGGTCCCAAACATACTAATATCTTAATATATATTAATGAATATAAAAATGGATATGTTATATATTAGCGACCATGATTACATATATAATTTTAGATAATTTAATACAATGTTACATATAGCAACTCTGTTGAAAATCGACATATATGGAACACAAATTCTTCATACATGTCCACATGTCCACATGACTCATATGTGTTCATAAACCATTCTTATATGTTCATATGATGAATCATAAATATTCATCTGTGTGCATTAACGAAAATTGAGGTTATAATAATACATGTCTATACATATCGCACTTGATCAACAAGAGGGTATTAACTCAAAATTTTAAAATTTGCAGTAGAGTCAAAAAACTGTTTATGGCCACATTTTAACAGAATTTAAAAATTCAAACATATCATAATAAGCAAATTCCATTTGAAAATATATATACATTATTTTTGTTTTAAATTTTACCACTCATTGCAAAAAAAAATCAATTTTTTGAGTTAATACCACTTTCTTGAAATTTTATCGATTTAAATTTATAGAATAAAACAAATTTTATCAACAAAACAGTATCAACTCAAAATGCAACCAAATATAAATAAAACAGTTTGATTATTTTTAACATAAAAAAAGGTCCAAATCAAAATAATACCTTTTTTATGAAAATATACGATTCATTTCTATTTCAACTTTTGTATTAACTCGAAATAATACCTTTTTGTTGAAATAAAGGTAATCACTACATTATCATGAAAATGGTCTCAAAAGTGGTTTTCGAGATGAAAGAGTAATCGGAATACGTTGAAATTTTTACAATAGATAGATATTGATGTTGTTAGTTGATTTCTTGATCCTCTTGTTGATCAAGTGCGATACGTTTTTTTTTTTTTTTGTTTTTTTTTTTGTTAATTTATTTTAAGTACGGTCTTACTAAAAAGATTTAGCCTAATCCAATCATTTCTCTATTTTTCTGTAAACAAAACATATTTTCGTAATTCTAAGCATAAACAAAATAAAATTTATATTATTTTAATTCGAAACAAATATCAAATTGGCGTAGCCACGCTCCCTAATGCATGAGCATTTTCATACTTATGTCACGACCCTATCTAAAACATCCGTGGAAGTCTCGATCACATTGAAAGATATGGAGAGTGTCCGAGACCTCCCTATTCAATACAAAATGAAGTAAAAAAAACCAAGAAATTTTTTCTTTATACGAATGACCCCGCCACTCACTTACCCACCCTTACCATCCGAGAGGGCTCGTCCCCATAACGTGGGGAGCTTTGGCGGATTTTGAAAATATAAGTAAGAAAAATGGCATGCAGTATTCCGTAAAATCAGCTGAAGATTAAATCATCAGCTGATAATAATAGTACTAACACATACAAAAAAAAATTTTGCTTTTTTCCAACTGAAATTCGTTTACTACGATTCAAATTCGGTTTTTATGAATTACAGACAGTTGGCATAATTGTTTATTAATTTTCACAACAAAGTTTGGTTAATTCAACAGAGCTTTAGTTGCAACACCCAAAATTTTCAGAAGTCTAATGTAAATATAGTTGTTATAACGGAATTTATAAGTTGTTACCATTAATATACACTTTTAAATTCGGTTGGGAATTTCTTTCTCTGTGTGCAAGAAACGGTGTAGAAATATCAGTATCACAAATAAAAATATTCATCAACAAATTTTGACAAGCAACTTTTAATTAAGGAGGCTAAGTATAGCGCGCTTTATCTTATCAACATAATGATTAAAATCAACGATATTATAAAACGTGTTGTAGTCACTGCAAATTCTATGAAAAGAATATGAATTGGCATAATTTGGGTGATAATAGTCTAAGTGCAGAGGTCAAAAATGTCTCATAAATCAGCAAGGTACATGAAAATTCATATTCTATAAAAGAAATTCCAAGTCAACATCACCATTAATGAGGTTAAAGACAAAACAAACATATCCCTTCTATAAACATATCCCTTCTACTCTCCAAAGTTGGAAGTCTAATAAGCTCTAATCTCTGTTATAGGCAGAATAACAAAAATTGCCTCTGCACGGACTCAAGCGAAGTAGCATGAACCTGATAATATGGATTCCATATACAATTAAAAGAAAGAAAAGAAGAAAACATAAACAATGTAAAGAAAATTTCACTTACACGAACTACTACTATGCGAGGTTTCTTCTGGACTAAAAGTTAGCGCTTACGAAGGTTGGTTAAACGTACTTTAGGCCAAAAATGTATCAATATTATTCTTAGATTATGGCATAAAATGCAAGAAACATCATGTAAACTAACTTCAATATGCATTTTGTTTTTAATGTACTCTTTATATTACCAACAAATTGTTCTTTGATGGCGAAATCGTCAAAGCGGACATCGAGATACCTAGCCCTCGATTTACACGATAGATACGATTCAAGAAAAAACGTGAAAATCAAACTCGAAAATATTTGTATGAAGGATTGTGTAAATCGGAAAAAGCCATAATATGCATATAAGATAATAGTTTTTTAGTATTAAAAATTAAAAAAAATAACGTTAAATCTAATGAGAAAATTTTAAAAATAAACTCGAATTTACTCATAAAGGCAATTTATATCTTATTTGACATAATTACACTTACAAGAACTTTTCCATGAAAAATCAACAGTTATTTAAAAGTTGTTGCAATGGAATATACAGATAAATTAACAAAGAAATATATTTTTCAACGTTCTGTCTGTTATTCAATAAACAAAATAAACAAAAAACGGACTTTCCGTGGTAGTTAAAATATTCAGTTAAAATTTTCTTTTTAAAACAAAAAGTAGTTATATTATATTGAGTATTGAAATAAACGAAAACAATCTATTGTTTTTATAGATTTTGTCAGTTAATTTTTCAATAGTTCAAAATAAACTAAAAAATGCAATTGTTTTAAACGAAAAGTAACTAGTCCTCTTTTTAACTGATTTTCAGTTGATTTAATGTGTATTTTCAGTAGTCTTTACGGAAAAAATATTGTGAGTGTAGTTATATGTAGATGATCCACTGAGAACTTATGAGATGAGATATATTTATATTAGATTCCATATTAAATGTTTTCCACTTATGTCTTAAGTATTGAAACTATTGTTAACTTCAGTCGGTTGCAAGTACAGCAATTTTTTTCTGAATATTGAAAAAAAAATTTATGAGAAATTCGTTAAAACACATCCCTGAAAAATGTTGCTCTGCAATAGATGAGAATAAACTACAGATTTACGTAGAACATTTAAAAAGTCGTGTAAATCGGGGTAATTTACACATCTCTCGGTTAACACGCGAAATACAAAAAAATCGTGTAAAAGTGAAATCGTATAAAAAATTAAGGTCGAACTCGAGGGATAGGTGTACATTCGATTTACCGTCAATACTTAGCTTTACATACAATTTTGTTATTTATTTCTAATAAATTCCTATTCGATATTGAATAAGGTTTAAGAAAATGCAGTTTATTAAGTTTAATATTTATTTTAATTCAATGATTTGGATGGATTTCGCACATTAAAAATAAGTAAAACCTCTTGAGTTATAATCTTAAAAATACACGTATTTAATTAAAAACGTTCAGCTGTAAATTATAAGGTCCAAAATACGTACTTAAGTCCTCTGTAAAGCACGCGAAACCGATTTTTCGTCACTGCGTGTCTCACCAAAACTTTCAAAAGTTTTTTATAATTTCACGCAAGTACAAATAGTTTCCATACAAATTCATAAAGATTGACAATTGTTTTTTTTTTGAAAGCCTATTAAATTATGTAAACAAAATCAAAAAATACTTTTTTAGTGCGCCCCGGTAGGCTAGTTGGTAGCGTGCTGGCTTATCAGTGCGGGGGTCGTGGGTTCGATTCCCACCAGAGGCACTGGTCTGTTTTCGCTATAAAGAGCCGAAAGACATGGGAGCTAGTGCTTGGTTAGGGTAATAGTATATAATTTGTAATTATATGGCTATGAATTAATAAAAATAAAAATAAATTTTTTAATTTTGATAAAAGATAAAAATTTAACAATTTCTTTAAATTATTTGTACACTCAAAAAAATAAGTTAGTAGAAAAGTTAGTAAAACGTCTTGTAAATCAGATATACTATTTTTCAGCAAATATTTTGCTAAAATTATGTTTTCAGCTAAAATTTTAGTTATACTTATTCAGCACTTAACTGTTTTGAACTAATGTAATATTGTACTAATGTTTAACTAACTAAATAGTGCTGATTAGCACATTAATGAATAAATTAGATGTCGCGGTATGTCAAGATGTAGTATTGACTAGAAGAATGATACTAAAAAGTACAACTCTAGTAAGATATATAAAAAATCAAACATGAAAGATTTTTGTATCTGTTTTTCAGACATAAAACAAAATTTTGGATTGAAACAACTTAAAAATTGCGTTAATAAGAAAAACTAATATAACTGTAAAAAATATTACTTGAGCCAGATTACAAACTAAAAATTTTTTATATAAATAGAACATTTTTGGTCTTCAAAGTTTAGTAACGTCATGATGCTTGTTAGGAAAAGACCTAACCACGTGGTTGATTACTAAGAAGACAAGAATGGAGCAACTAAGAAGACAAGAATGGAGCAACATTGATTATTAATAGGTTTTTTGTTAAAGTTCTGCCTATTACATAGGCTCTAGCTTTTCTAAAACTTCGAGTTCTGATGAGATCTTTAGCCAGATCGTAATACTAGTATCAACCTAGCTAATATGTTTGATTTGCTTTATTTTTGTAAATATACGGAGATTGAAAGCTCGTTATAAATTGAAAATAACATAACAATAACCTCGATGTATATAAAAACAAAAAACTAATATAACTGTAAAAAATATTACTTAAGCCAGAGTACAAACTAAAAATTTTTTATATAAATAGAACATTTTTGGTCTTCAAAGTTTAGTAACGTCATGATGCTTGTTAGGAAAAGACCTAACCACGTGCTTGATTACTAAGAAGACAAGAATGGAGCAAAATTTATTATTAATAGGTTTTTTGTTAAAGTTCTGCCTATTATATAGGCTCTAGCTTTTCTAAAACTTCGGGTTCTGATGAGATCTTTAGCCAGATCGTAATACTAGTATCAACCTAGCTAATATGTTTGATTTGCTTTATTTTTGTAAATATACGGAGATTGAAAGCTCGTTATAAATTGAAAATAACATAACAATAACCTCGATGTATATAAAAACAAAAAACTAATATAACTGTAAAAAATATTACTTAAGCCAGAGTACAAACTAAAAATTTTTTATATAAATAGAACATTTTTGGTCTTCAAAGTTTAGTAACGTCATGATGCTTGTTAGGAAAAGACCTAACCACGTGCTTGATTACTAAGAAGACAAGAATGGAGCAAAATTTATTATTAATAGGTTTTTTGTTAAAGTTCTGCCTATTATATAGGCTCTAGCTTTTCTAAAACTTCGGGTTCTGATGAGATCTTTAGCCAGATCGTAATACTAGTATCAACCTAGCTAATATGTTTGATTTGCTTTATTTTTGTAAATATACGGAGGTTGAAAGCTCGTTAAAAATTGAAAATAACATAACAATAACCTCGATGTATATAAAAACAAAAAACTAATATAACTGTAAAAAATATTACTTGAGCCAGAGTACAAACTAAAAATTTTTTATATAAATGGAACATTCTTGGTCTTCAAAGTTTAGTAACGTCATGATGCTTGTTAGGAAAAGACCTAACCACGTGGTTGATTACTAAGAAAACAAGAATGGAGCAACTAAGAAGACAAGAATGGAGCAACATTGATTATTAATAGGTTTTTTGTTAAAGTTCTGCCTATTATATAGGCTCTAGCTTTTCTAAAACTTCGAGTTCTGATGAGATCTTTAGCCAGATCGAAATACTAGTATCAACCTAGCTAATATGTTTGATTTGCTTTAGTTTTGTAAATATACGGAGGTTGAAAGCTCGTTATAAATTGAAAATAACATAACAATAACCTCGATGTATATAAAAACAAAAAACTAATATAACTGTAAAAAATATTACTTGAGCCAGAGTACAAACTAAAAATTTTTTATATAAATGGAACATTCTTGGTCTTCAAAGTTTAGTAACGTCATGATGCTTGTTAGGAAAAGACCTAACCACGTGGTTGATTACTAAGAAGACAAGAATGGAGCAACTAAGAAGACAAGAATGGAGCAACATTGATTATTAATTGGTTTTTTGTTAAAGTTCTGCCTATTATATAGGCTCTAGCTTTTCTAAGACTTCGGGTTCTGATGAGATCTTTAGCCAGATCGTAATACTAGTATCAACCTAGCTAATATGTTTGATTTGCTTTATTTTTGTAAATATACGGAGGTTGAAAGCTCGTTATAAATTGAAAAGAAATGTTTCTATTTCTTTAATAATTTAGTAATTTGGGCAATTCCCGAATAATAATTTAACCACGTTCTTATAGTAAACACCTTTTCTAACGTGAACAAAAAAACTCATTAAATCTCTTCCTGTATCGCCGAATTTAAGAATTTTTTATATAAAAATTGTTTTAAAACATATAGAATTAAATTTAAATGTAATTAGCAGTTATTCTTATAGTAAATGTAGAAATTAAGAGCTGTTAAATATCAAAAAACGTATTAAAATCAATAATTTGGGTATGCAAAAAGTGTCTTAGATTTTGAATTCGGTCTATTTAAAATAGTCCCAGAATTAGAAAGTTTTCTAATACGAAAAATGTATTAAAGTGTTAATATTTTTCTATAGCCAAGTGTCTGAATATTTAAAAATTTTTTCTAAAAAAGTATGTTTGAATTTCAGAATTTTTCAGGAGAAAAATATTCAAAATCTTTGCATATTTTATTTTTTTGTTAAATAATCAACATAATGATTGGTTCTGAAGTACTTGGAATATAATTTATTCTAAGTGGCTCAATTCTGTAGTAAAATCAGAAACGCGAACACCCTTGCAAAAATTAGTTTACGTTTTTGAGAGTTCACTATATGTACATGTTATATTTTGTTATTTTTCGTTTCGTTTCTATAATTATCTTCAGCATTTGCGTTCCTTTAAAATATAGCATCATTTAGACAACCATTGATGTAAGTAGCGAAACGATAATATTGTTTATGTTATATATAATTATTTCTATTTTTTTTTTTTTTAGATATTACATTAATTCATGTCTTTAATGTTTGAGTATGAACATTTTTATATTTTGTAACGAATTGCAAATTATTTTTACAAGAATCACAAAAATATGTTTTTCTGATTTTCAGCAAAATATATTAACTAAAGTATAATTTTTCTACAATTTTTTTGAGTTTTTTTCAGTCTACTAATGTTCAGCAAAAATTTTAGCAAGGGTATTTTAATTTCTAATCCACAAAGTGTTATCAAAATTTTTGCTGAATCTACTAATTTTGTTGCTAAAAATCAGTCCGCTGATTTTCAACAAAAGATTTTGCTGACATTAGCAACTTTTTTGCAAGCATCCTCCTGACCAAAATTTTGCTGACTCACAAAAATTTTTGCTGACTTTACTAACTATTTTTTTTTTTTGAGTGTATGTGCATTTTTTTGAGTAAAGTGCATTTGCTTAAATCTAATCGTTTTTTCATGGGCGGGTATTTTTCGTTTATTGATATTTTCGCTGTGTAGAGTTTAAGTTCAAAAACCATACTTTTTAGGTTGATGTTTTAATAATAAATTGCCGAAATTATTCTGCAAAACATTTCAACGTAAAATAAATTTTCATGCTTTTTGTGACAAAAATACTGATGATTACACCAATAATCATTAACCAATTAATTTTTTGGGTATGCGGCATATTTTATAGCACACTGAGAGAATTCTCTGCATGGTGTTAATGAATTTTTTCATAAAACCGCTGAAGTTGCACTGGAACGAGTCCACCGAAACATTTTATGAAATCAATGCAAATTTTGTAAAATTTTATGAAAAATATGATCTGATATATGAGTTTCATTGACTTAATAAAGAAGTTTTTGTAAAAAATAGTTTCATAAAAAGTATGAAGCTCTTCATTAATTTTAAGAAATATTTTCATTCACTTTGTGAAGAAAAGCTTCATTAGTTAACAGAAAATAATCATTAGTTTTCGTCCACTAAAATTGTCTCTGTGTAGAAGCTTTAAAAATTATGCATGCCAATTATGCAGAATACCGCAGAAAGACAAATTATTCTTGAGAAACGCAAAACAAAATATTTAGAAGTAAAATCAAAATTCATAAAAAATTTTCACACCATGCCTGTCTCACACATACACAAAAAGTTATTAATGTCATAGAAAACAATTTTTTGCAAATCTTTTGCCTAGACTCAAAAAAATAAGTTAGTAGAAAAGTTAGTAAAATGTCTTGTAAATTAGGAATACTATTTTTTAGCAAATATTTTTGCTAAAACCGTGTTTTCAGCTAAAATTGTTGTTATACTTATTCAGCACTTAACTGTTTTATACTAATGCTTTACTAATATACTAATGTTTTACTAATTAATTTTGCTACAAAAAATTGTGCTGATAAGCAGATGTCGCGGCATGTCAAGATGTAGTAGAGAAGAGGAAAATGATACTAAAAAGAACAACTCTAATAAGACAATTAAAAAAATCAACCATAAAAAAAACATATACAGACGTAGACAGAGCAAAGCGAAAGACAAAGACACACATCTTAGGTAGATTTGTATGGTTCCTTTTTCTTATTGCAAAAAAAAGAGTTGTTTTTTTTCGTTTCGTTTCTAGAATTATCTTCGGCAGTTTCGTCATTGAAAAGATAGCATCATTAAGACAACCATTGATGTAAGTAGTTGAAAGAAAATTTTTGTTATGTTATATATATTTATTTCTATATATTTTCAGATATTAAATTAATTCATGTCGTCAATGTGGGAATATGAAAATTTTTATATTTCGTAATTATTGTAAATTATTTTTAAAAGAATCACAAAAATATGTTTTATGATTTTCAGCAAATATTTTAACTAAATTACAATTTTTTTACAATTTTGCGTTTTTTCAGTCTACTAAAATTCAGCAAAAAATTTATTAAATTTTACCAACGCTTTTTTATTTGTAATCTACTAAGTGTTAGCAAAACTTTTGCTGAATCTACAAATTTTGTTGCTAAAAATCAGCTCGCTGATTTTCAGCAAAAGATTTTGCTGACATTAGCAATTTTTTTGCTATCATCCTCCTGACTAAAATTTTGCTGACTCAGCAAAATTTTTTGCTGACTTTACAAACTTTTTTTTTTTTGAGTGTAAGAATGCCCACAACTTTTTTAAATCCCTTATGTGTTACTTTTTCAAATAGGAAAATTTTCAAAATCTGTTATAAATATATATATATTATGTCCTGTGGTTCCTATTGGGAACAAAGGGCCACTCAAAGTCTGTTAGCACCCCTAAATTTTTTTTTTTTGGAAATTTGGAAAAAATGTAATTACTATTTATTTATTTTTTGTTCATGAATCTTAACCTAATCCAGATTTGTCCTGTAAAAAATTCGACGTTTGTTAAAATTGTAAAATGTGTAACAAGATGCCGATGTTTTATATGACGTCGAACTCAGTACTTGTGAAGAAACATCACAGATTAAATAATAAAATTTATTTAAAGATAAGTTCACACTAAATTCCTTTATATTATTATATTAAATTAGATGATTACAGCAATCAATTTAATTTAATCACAATTAAAAATTACGCATTTAATAAATTGATTTAAATTTCAAGCAAAGCCTTAAGTACATGCATGAATGTATCGTATATCTTTTGTTCATCATATGTATGTAAATGTAATTTTAGTTAAAAATTAAATAAATGTATTAATACAACAAGATTGTATTATAATATCTTATGTGTATGTAAACAATATTAGTAGCATAAAGAAAGACAAGTAAATTAAATTTATAAAAATTAATTCAAAACATGTCAGCACATATATCGTACATACAAAAGTACCCTGGAGTGTACTCTATATAAATATGATACAATAGATGAAACGCGCATCATCACACATTATATTAATATATATAGATAATAACAACGCACAAACAAACATGTTTATGCATGAACAAAAAAAAAAAACACTTACAAGGAGAATCTTCCGATGGCTGTTTTCCGATCTTAATAAAATTCAGATATGTGATAAAGCTGAAAAAAAAAAATAAATAAATAAGGAACACATGTTTTTTTTAGCGGCCAAATCTCATGGTCAAGAGTTAAAAGATTTGGGTCAAAAATATTACTTTTTTGTTTGGAAACATGTTTAAAATTGACAAAAAAAAAAAAAAAAAAATTTTGACATCCATATTTCCTATGTGGTAACTTAGGGTTGTCATTTATTTAAAATATTTATAATATCCCGGGTTAAAAATTTAATATGGAGTCTAATATAATTATATCTGATAAGTTGATAAGGTCTCAAAAAGAGTCTATGTTGTTCGATTTTGATAAAATTGTGTGGTAATGAGGAGTAGTCTAAATCTGAAATATTTTTGGCAAAAAGAGACATTTTTACTTATTTTTTTTATTTTTGTATTAACTTTATAAAAATAAACAAATAAATAATGATTCTGAAAGTAATTTTCACTGGCTGTAAAATGCCTATATAATTTTTATATTTTTTCCTTTATTTTACCTCTAAATTTAAGGTAAAATTTTTAAATTTGAGCAAGTTCTGTCATTTACTTTGCGCTTAACAGGTAATGGCAACAGTTTTTTGGGATGCACGCGGGATAATCCACATCGATTATGTTCAAAGGGAAAAAAAATAAACGGCGAATATTATGCCAATTATTTGGACCGATTTAACGAGGATTGAAAAATAAACGACCCCATATGGTCAAGAAAAGAGTTCTTTTTCATCAATATAATGCACGGGTGCACACGTGTGCAGTCTCAATGGCAAAATTCTATGAATTGGATTTAGCCCCCGGTGACTATATCCTATTTCCAAACCTGAAGAAATGGCTCGGTGGAAAGAGATTTAGCTCCAACGATGAAATTATTAATCAAACAAATGCCTCGAAAAATCCTATTTTTTGGAAGGGATACAAAAATTGGAGAAAAGTTGGACTAAGTGTATTGAGCTAAAAGAAGAGTATGTTGAAAAATTATTTTTATTTTGCAAAAAAAAAAACGAAAGCCTGACTGTTTTACCGACATTTAATCAAAATCGAACAATATTTACTTTTTTGTGACCTTTCAGGAACTTCGGCCCATATAAACACATACACATTGTTTTACGTATTGCATTTTATGAAGTGTAATATAAAGAAAGATATAATTATATGCTTGAGATATAATTTTATATGATTTCTTATCAATATATTTTAGAACTAGTTACCTCAGAATCAACTCCAGAACAGCTTATTTTACCACCGGTTGCATAGAACAGGTTCTAGAACAAGTTCCTGGGAGTCAAAATGCATGGCTTTACTGTTCCAGAACCAGTTCTATAACCTAAAGCAACATGTTCTTGTTTGGAGGTAAAGAAACAGTTGCAAATAGGACAAACTATGTACAAAAAGAATAACTTATAGAACAGAAGTTAGAACCTATTGTAATGTAGTATAACTTGTTCTTCAACCTGTTATTTGGGTTTTACTATTTTACTGGGTAAGGTTATATATAGCTATATCAAAACTACTTGGGTTAAAAGTATTTACGTTCAAAATTAAAATTTATAGCAATCAACAATTTTAAAGACTAAAAGTAGTTTTAAATGGAACATAACGAAATCTTAAAAAATTAGTGTTTCAAAAATATATAATTGGTTGTTTCTTATGAAATGTAATAACAAAAATACTTAAAATACTACTCAACGAATTTCAAATTTTTTGCAGAACATATCTTTAAAATACATATTTTTAAATAGATTGTGGTACGCTGAATTCTAATCTGTAATTATTTTTTTTCCTCATTTAGAATTTTTAAAAATATCGCTGATTCTGTATTTATATCATTCACCTCAGTTTTTCACATAATTTGCTTAATTTTTCAAAATTATGATTGTTTTTTAAATATTATAAATCTGCACAAAATTATATTTAATTTGAGTATAATCATGTCGGTGTTTGTTTCAGGATATCTTACCGGAATCGCAATGAAATGAAAATTTTGCATGTTTAGTTTTATACTTATAAATTTTATGTTTTGCAAAAAAATATATATAAATTTTATCACTTTTCGTAAATTTAATATTCCGCTGAACTCATTTTTGTATTAAATTTGAAAATCCCTTGAAAATATCCTGAAATAATTAGAAAAGAAGAAACTTAAAAAATAGTGAATTATGTAACGTACACTGTGGCGCAAAAGAGAGCCAATGTTTCAATATATAAATTCAAGATACACTTATTCTCCAACCTCGTTTAGTAAAACTGAGACTAATTCGATATACGGATATATTAGGGTGCAATCTTGATAATCACAGAGCTCCAACTTTTTGGTTCACCTATATCGTCTACAATATCAAATTGTATAGGAGCAGGTCATTGGCTCACTTTTGCACCAAGACTCCGATTACCTAAAAACTGTACTTTTATTACAGAACTAAGGACTTTTGTGCTAAAATGTATTTATATAAAAGCAAAATGTGTGCTAATATTTAATTATAAACTATTTAATTATAAACTCAATGAAAACTAGTCACAATATAATAGTTTGTTTCTCCCTTTTGGGAGATTTTCAGCGTTTGGCTCTGAACTTTAAGAAAAATCATCGATAAACGAAACCAACAAATTATATAAAGATAGATCGCCCAGTGGAAGAGATTTTGATTTTTTTTTTGCAAGATTTAGACTCAGCGTATAAATGTATTAGAAAATATGTATTACAAAGACAGGTTTTGCAAAAATTGCAAATTTTTTAGTAGTAATGTAATAACCCAAGTAAAGAAATGCATATGGCTCAACATCAAATCATATATAAATTAGATATGCCATGATATTACATTTTATTCGAAAAATGAGAACTTATAATTGTATCTAAAATCCATCGAATTTTGTCGAATTCGACACAATTGTATCGAATTAGATCGACTTCGATACAATTATATACAAATTTGTACCATTTGATATATATTAGATAAAATTTCATCCGAATTTTGTCCCCATAAAAATGTTCGTGTTTCATATATGAATTATAGTTAATTTTCATATATGAATTATATTTTAATTTTATATTATTGTATAAGGGTTGATAAAAACAGTTTCTAAATAGTTTTTCGCAACAATTATACCAAATTATCTATATCTTCATAAAATATTACAATCAATTATGTGTAATTTGAAATTACTATTTTTAATTATACATTTTTTATACGATAACTAGTAACTGTATTTGAATATTGAACCTTTGCCGAATAGTTCTTACATTCATTTTCATCTAAACTTGATATAAAAGAACAATATTCTTTAGATAAAGACGAAATAAAAATGAACCATTTAAAAATCATCATAAATCAATATAAGCAGCCTTGTTTGATATTTTAAAGACAAACGTTTTATAAATAACTAAATTTTTTAAATTTTTATATGAAAAATACAGACTTTTAAACTATTTCCTTATACTGGAATAATGCTTTCCTTAAAGCCCTAGAAACAAGTTTATTTGACGAATAATTCGTTCTATGAACTGGATAATAAAATACTTCATTTGTATTGAATATATGCCATTGTTGAAAATTATTATTTTTGCTAGGCTCTATTTTAACAATTTAACTCCGAAGACTTTAATAGCATAGAATTTCTCTGTTTTGTTGAAAAATTTAACTTTCTCCGATTTTTTGACTAAAAAATTTTCCCTAAATTTTTTTTCTATAAATTGTTTGATTTATGGAATCCACGTGCATCAACGTGGATTTTGTTAATTTTCTTTTAAAGAAATGTTAAATCCGGATATTATATAATTATATCTAAAATAGCTTATAAAATAAAGTTGATATGGCAAGTTGGATATAATTTTTATTAAAAATAAAAATTATGTTTTTTTCGACCTTTAATTGTGCAATGAAAATGAAAATTATTCAAGTTCGTGGCCATACTCTATATTTCTTTATTAGGATATTGTACTAACAAATAATCTACAGAGTTTTGTTTTTCAACTTTATTATTTTACCCTTTCATGAATGTGTTGATAGATCTATTGCGGGAATTTTCTAGGTTCCCATCATCAGAACACGTTTTGAAAGAGGTAGCAATCCTATGCCAAATATCAAACATTCATATAAACTAGTTTACTTACTACATGAGAACTAATATGTATTATATGAGCTCGAAATGAAGAAAGACTAGCACAATTGATCAAAAATAAATTGAAAACTTGTTTTTTTGTGTGTTGATATGGCACTATATAGTTGAATGTGGCTATATCATTATACGAGATTTGTCTATATCCGGGATATTAAAGTAGATCTAATTAGATATACATATATATTTTTAGCCGATAGTAGCTCTGCTTCTCGTGACTTGAAGTTATGCTTGAAATTATTTAAGTTTAAAATTTAAATTTCAAGAAATCACTAATTTTGAAGACCAAAATGTGTTTAAATGAAACAACGAAATGATTAAAAATTATCAAGAACACATTTTGTGTGTTCAAAAATATATAATTAAGTGGTACTGTCTTATAAAATGTACACATTTTTCTATTTGGAATTATATAAAATAAATCACTTGAGAATAATTTCGTTATAAAATTATTATGTTAAGCTATGTTAAGGTTATATGTGAAGCTATATATAAGAAAAACTTAACTTGCGTGAAACTTAATTTGATATTGAACTTCACCAAAATATGTATGGGACTATATACAATGTTAAGGAAAATATTATCAGTATGGCTTCACATATAGTTTAATAAGACTTAGCATGGGACCATATATAATTATATCGATTACAACATATGTTTGAATTATTATTATATGGCTTATGTAGTTATATATGGAGTAAGATTTGTAGACATATACTAATATCAAGTACCATGTAAAAAAATCTCTCAATAAAAATGGCCAGATTTATTTGTATATAATGATATTAGCTTAGTGTGCCTTCATTCAAAGTCAGATATGACTTAATCATATAATATCTGACTATTGTGTTTAATAAAATGCTTGACAGCAAGCACTAGGTTTTTGTTTTTTGTTGAATAAAATTTTTAAAAATGCAAAAAAGTCACTTTGAGATACACCCAAAATATTTATTAATTTTTTTGACACAAAGTTAGGGTAAGTTAGCGATTTTCTGGGAAAGTAATATATTTGATCTGAGTAGTTATGATTAAACCCAACACAAAAATTATTTTATATTTTTTTAATTTTGAAGAAAAAAAAATTTGTAATTTTTTTTAAATTATGCCCATTTTTCCAAGGGCCCGATTTTCAAGGGCGACGCGGGACATCTTCCCGTTATGCTAGAACGTATTTTGACACCCTAACAAATATTTTAAGGGGGGGGGGGGGGGTACAGTCAAAATCTCGTTTTTATTTTTCGCCCATACAACGAAAGACAACCCTATTGGTTCACATATAGTTACATATAATTATATGAACATTTATGTTGTACTATATATTGTATACATATTAAAAATCTGATATATTAAATAAAATTACATACAGGAGCATTAGGGTGGTCCTTATTTTTCAACTTGCGATTTTTGGGGCTGCCCCCCTCTTAAAATATTTGTTTGGGTACAAAAATTCACCATGCAAAAAATTAGAGTTCTAGCATAACGGGAAGATGTTCCGCATCGCCCTTGAAAATCGGGCCCCTTGGAAAAATGGGCATAATTTAAAAAAAATTTGTAATTTTTTTTTTCTTCAAAATTAAAAAAATATAAAATAATTTTTGTGTTGGATTTAATCATAACTACTCAGATAAAAAATATTACTTTCCCAGAAAATCGCTAACTTACACTAACTTTGTGTCAAAAAAAATTAATAAATATTTTGGGGGTACCTCAAAGTGACTTTTTTGCATTTTTGAAAATTTTATTCAAAAAAATCAAAAACCTAGTGTTTGCTGTCAAGTATTTTATTAAACACATCTCAAGTATTAAATAAGCCAAGTATTACGGATATCCATTGGCAAAAAATTTTGTTAGAGCATTTTAATTCTAGCGGATTTCAACGTTTTTTTTAAAATTTGTATAGACTTTTTTTTAACAAGATTTTTGTAATATTTCATCAATGTTATTGTGAATGCTATTTTATATAATTGTAATAACTTTATTATGAAGTATAATTTTTCGTGTTCATAGTTAACCTGTGTTTTCATGGTCACAATTGACCCTCGTATTTTAAAGAGTAAAAAATCACAAAGATGACAAAATAAATTTTTGTTTATGTTTCTAATTGTAATTTATTTACATTTTAAAATTAATTAAAATTAATTATTTAGTATAAATTCAGATATTTTTATTCATATTTATATTGAGTTTTTTGTACATATTCAGAAGTATTTTTGAAAAACGTATTTTTAATTTAACAGTGTAAATTTTTTTGCATCCGGGTAGTGCATCCGATAATCGGCTACAATTTGCATTATTACTTGTTTTTCCTCCTCGTTTCGTGACAATACTTTATTGTAGTCCTCCATGAGCTGCACTGCCCGTTCTGCAGTGTCATTAACAACCTTAATTTTTGTTAACGTGGGTCATATTTGACCCCAGGTTAACATTTTATAATAGAGTTATTACAATCATATAAAAGAGCATATACAATAATATTGATGAAATATTATTAAAACCTTGTTTTAAAGTAAAAATGTATAAAAATAAAAAATACCTTGAAATCTCCGAGAATCAAAATGCTCTAAAAAAAAAATTTGCCAACGGATATCCACAGTACTTGGCTAATTTAATACTTGAGATGTGTTTAATAAAATACTTGACAGCAAACACTAGGTTTTTGATTTTTGTTGAATAAAATTTTCAAAACTGCAAAAAAGTCACTTTGAGGTACACCCAAAATATTTATTAATTCTTTTGACACAAAGTTAGGGTAAGTTAGCGATTTTCTGGGAAAGTAATATTTTTTATCTGAGTAGTTATGATTAAATCCAACACAAAAATTATTTTATATTTTTTTAATTTTGAAGAAAAAAAAATTTGTAATTTTTTTTAAATTAAGCCCATTTTTCCAAGGGGCCCGATTTTCAAGGGCGATGCGGGACATCTTCCCGTTATGCTAGAACTCTAACTTTTTGCGTGGCGTATCTTGACACCCTAACAAATATTTTAAGAGGGGGGTACAGTCAAAATCTCATTTTTATTTTTCGCCCATCCAACGAAAGACCACCCTAAGGAGCATATAAAGTAATATGTTGCTATATAAACAACATATTACTTTATATGCTCCTGTATGTAATTGTACTTAATATATCTAATTGCAAATTTTTGAAACAACACAAATGCATATAACATTGGATAGAAATATGTATGCTGTAAAATACATGTTTATATGTCTATATACATAAATATTTAATTGTATAATGTTGAATCTGAATATATAAAACCTTTTTTAATTGGGAATATATTTTTATATGAAGTAACATTTTTTTTACTTTGGTACTTGAAGCATGTAGAAAATTTGTTCTTTGTTCTTTTCTAAATATTTCAGGTAATTTTCAATGGATTTGGAAGTTTCATATAAAACTTTTATTTAATTTAATAGTTTATGTACAACGACAACATTTTAAAATAAAGTATTTAAGGATTAAACTAAAGTATATAAAGATAAAACTAAAAACAAAAATTTACAAGTTCCTTGCAATACCGGTGCCATATCCTGATATAAACACTGAAATGATTAAAATCAAATTGATAATAATTGTGTATAGATTTATATTCTTATAAAATATTTAATGATTTTGGGATACAATTTCGAAAAAATAAGCAAAATATACAAAAAAATGTGGTTTATGTATGATGTTAATATAAAAACAGCAATATATCAAAAACTGGAAATGAGAAGAAATTGTTTGTCAAATTTGGAATTAGCGTACAAAGGTTTATAAAAAAAATATTTATTTCAGAGCGAGGTTATGGTTACATGTTTCATACCAGTGTTGTGGGACATGTTTCATACCAGTTAATGCGTATTTAAAAACTCTTTCATTTGGCTTCAAATTTCTTTGGAAGAATACAAAATAAATCGCGAAAACGAAAAATTGGATAGCTTTTAAACCACTAAGAGATTAGGGCTTCAAAAAAAGTTAAGTTTCCCTTTTTTACTCTTCTGTATCACATTAGGGTGGTCCTTCAACAAAAATTCACCATGCAAAAAATTAGAGTGTTAGTATAACGGGAATGTGTCCCGCATCGCCCTTGAATATCAGGCCTCCTTGGAAAAACTTACCAAACATAAAAAAAAATTTTTTTTGTCTAAATTTAAAAATGTAATATAATTTTTGTGTTAGGTTCAATAACAACTACTCAGATAAAAAATATTACCTTCCCAGAAAATCGCTAACTTATTCTAACTTGGAGTCAAAAAAATGCACATATATTTGGGGTGTACCTAAAAGTTACTTTTTTACATTTTTGAAAAATTTATTCAACAAAAACCAAAAAACTAGTTCTTGCTGTCAAATGTTTTTTTAAACACATCCAAAATATTAAATAACATAAGTATTACGGTTATCCGTCGGCAAAAATTTTTGTTAGAGCATTTTGATTCTAGCGGATTTCAACGTTTTTTTAAATTTGTATAGACTTTTTTTTTAAAAGATTTTTGTAATAATTCTTCAATGTTATTGTGTATGCTATTTTATACAATTGCAATAAATTTATTATAAAGTATAATTTTTCGTGTTCATAGTTAACCTGTGTTTTCATGGGGTCACAATTGACCCTCGTATTTTAAAGAGTCAAAAATCACAAAGATAACATAAATTTAAATTTATTTTCATCGGGATAAACATTAATTGCATTTATAGTAATTAAATGTGCTAAAGTCCCAAAACTTATTTAACAAATTGTGAAAAGCAATCTGATGTAGGCGTGTCCCTATCCGGATTTCATTCCTGCCTAAGGAAATCTTCAGGGGACTTTGTTATTAGAATTTCTAGAGATATTTGTTATGTTAAATCACAAACTCAATGAGAATTTCTTGTCCTCGTCTAGGAGCGAGATTCAAAATTTAAAATATCAAAGAAAAAACAAAAACAACAACAAAAAATTGTCACAATTGGCTTTGTCATCTTCCAAATACTACTCTGTTTTTTTGACAGACCTAGCAATGTAGTGACGTTTATTCAAGTAAATCAACAATAGAAAATCATATGTTTTCTATTAGTGTCAGTTACATTTAAATTTGCACAAGCACCTGCATATTTGTTATTTAAATTTATTTTCATCGGGATAAACATTAATTGCATTTATAGTAATTAAATGTGCTAAAGTCCCAAAACTTATTTAACAAATTGTGAAAAGCAATCTGATGTAGGCGTGTCCCTATCCGGATTTCATTCCTGCCTAAGGAAATCTTCAGGGGACTTTGTTATTAGAATTTAATTTTTGTTTATGTTTCTAATTATAATTTATTTACATTTTAAAATTAATTAAAATTAATTATTTATTATAAATTCAGATATTTGTATTCATTTTAAAATTGATTTTTTTGTACATATTCAGGGGTATTTTAGAAAAACATATTTTTAATTTAATAGTGTAAATTTTTTTTCCCTCAAAATTTTTATTATGGAAAAGTTTTAAGTTCTAGTTTTTTCTAAATTGACCTACTCGAAGACTAGAA
Organism: Delia radicum; assembly: GCA_021234595.1. Taxonomy (NCBI): domain Eukaryota; kingdom Metazoa; phylum Arthropoda; class Insecta; order Diptera; family Anthomyiidae; genus Delia; species Delia radicum. The sequence continues at coordinate 117,665,768 of CM037853.1, forward strand.
ACGGTTAACGAAATCGTTTTAGAATAACTATATATTGAATTATTATTTTTTTTATTTTATTTATAAATTTTGCCATAGAGCTGCATTTTTATTACGTGGGTCATATTTGACCCCAGGTTAACATGGGTTAACTATCAACAGAAAAAATAGTATTTTATAATTAAGTTATTACAATCATATAAAAGAGCATATGCAATAATATTGATGAAATATTATTAAAATTTTGTTTTAAAGTAAAAATGTATAAAAATAAAAAAAAAACCTTGAAATCCCCGAGAATCAAAATGCTCTAAAAAAAAAAAATTGCCAACGGATATCCACAGTACTTGGCTTATTTAATACTTGAGATGTGTTTAATAAAATACTTGACAGCAAATACTAGGTTTTTGATTTTTGTTGAATAAAATTTTCAAAAATGCAAAAAAGTCACTTTGAGGTACACCCAAAATATTTATTAATTTTTTTGACACAAACTTAAGGTCAGTGTTCTGGGAAAGTAATATTTTTTATCTGAGTAGTTATGATTAAACCCAACACAAAAATTATTTTATATTTTTTTAATTTTGAAGAAAAAAAAATTTGTATTTTTTTTTTAAATTATGACCATTTTTCCAAATCCCGATTTTTTTTTCCGTTATACTAGAACTAAATAGTTAAAAATTATTTTAATTGATACCACAATTTCTTTAATAGGACCGAATTCAATTAAATTTTAATTGCATCAACAAGAATTTTAATTGAAACTCGATTTTTGTTTTTTCTGTGTAGAGATTATAGAGTGTTATACATTTTCCACTCGAAATGCAAGAACAAAGTACCAAACAATATCCAGTTTTTATTTCCATATTTCATATCATTAATCATAGAGGTGGCCGAAATAATTAAAAACATCGTTCTTAGATTTATGTTCTCTATCACAAAAATCATAATTCCATACAGATCAGAGAGTTTTGTTGGGAATACTTTACTTGTAAGTAGAAAAAAAGTTGTGACAAAAGCCAAACATAATATATTTAACAACACAATCCAATAAGCACAGTTCATTGTTGTCATATAAAGAACTTAACACAACATAAATTTTAAATAAATTAATTGTTTACTGGGATACACCAGAAAAAATATATAAAAACACACAATATCATTCACACACACACATATTTAGACATCAAACCAGTGTTGGTATTGTAATTCGTAACCACACCAATATCAGCTCCAGCGCACTATAGACTTACGGAAGACTTGCGAAAATCGCAAAGTCCAGTAGAAAAACAAAAATGCACTGAGGAAAAACCATTTTTCAAAAAAACTGTAACGAAAAAAAGGAAAAATATTATAAGCAAGTAGAGCGAAAACTGAATACTTTTACGGACAGCAAGCATTGGGGGAAACTTGCAAATGAATTAAGACAAAACGACCGTTATATTGGAAGAAAGATAAGTGCTACTAAATTTTGCAACATTTTAACAAACTATTATATTCTACAATCATAGCCGCGGATATTGATTATGCAGCAAATCTGGTTTTTGATGTTGAGGTCTATATTCCATTTAATGCTCAAGAAATAAGGCAAATACTTGCAAAGGTAAAATAAAATAAAGCACGCCAGGAGAGGACAGCATACCTTATGAGTTTTATGTAAATGCAATTGATGATTAATTTTAATGCTTCGGCGCATGTATACACAAAAATTTTAAATGGTAAAAGTTCAGTGATGATTTTTGAGAAAAGTATAGTGATGCCAACTCACAAAAAATGCAACATAAAGCACGCAAACAATTACAGAGGCATTTACTTCATGCATTGTGCAGCCAGGATTATGATGGGTGTAATTCATGAACGATTAACGAATTGGACAAATACGAGGGCGGATCAATAAGTCCGTGACTTTTTGAATGTAACACAGTTTTTTTTGCAAAAAAAAAAATATTTTTCAACATAATCTCCTTTTAGCTCAATACACTTAGTCCAACGTTTCTCCAATTTTTGTATCCCTTCCAAAAAATACGATTTTCGAGGTCCATAAAATATGCATTTGTTTGATTAATAATTTAATCGTTGGAGCTAAATCTCTTTCCAACGAGCCATTTCTTTAGGTTTGGAAATAGGAAACAGTCACTGGGGGCTAAATCCGTAGAAAATGGCGGATGAGCTACCAATGCATAGCCCAATTCATGGAATTTTGCCATTGAGACTGCACACGTGTGTACCAGTGCATTATCTTGATGAAAAAGAACTTTTTCTTGTCCATATGGCGCTTTTTTTTTTAAATCCTTGTTAAATCGGTCCAATAAGTTGGCACAATATTCGCCGTTTATTGTTTTTCCCTTTTGAAGGTAATAGATGTGGATTATCCCGCGTGCATCCCATAAAATTGTTGACATCACCTTATTGGCCGGCAAATTTACCTTGGCCTTCTTCGGAGCCGGGTCACCCGGAGAAACCCATTGTTTAGACTTCTGCTTGGTCTCCGAAGTGTTGTAATGGATCCATGTTGCACCCACAGTTGTAAAACGTCGCAAAAACTTCTTCGAATTGCGGTTAAACAACTCCAAACAATCCTTTGAAGTTGTCACACGATTACGTTTATGGTCAATTGGGAGCAAACGGGGCACCCATTAGTTAGATTTCTTAAACCCAACTGATCATTTAAAATCGAAACCCTACTGCGTTATGAAGTGCCTATGGCATCAATAATCTCACACACTTTCACTCTTCGATCGGCCAACACCATATCGTGGATTTTATCCATATTTTCGTTTGTATTGACCTCAGGTGGCCGGCCAGAATGTTCAGCGTCATTTATACGAAAGTCTGTCCTCGTAAAGTCTACTCAACTATGGACAACATCTACAACCTTTCACTTTTTATAAACATAAAATTCCACGAAAAAAAGTGTATGTTTTCTTTTTTTGTAAATTTTAGAACTTTATTTGATCGTGTGCCTAGGAAGCTACTTATATGCACACTCCATCAGATGGAAATATCAACAAAAGTTGTAAATTTGATTGAAAATGTTTATCAAAATACTAAGTCAGCTGTGTGGACTGGAACTGAACTGTCAGATTACTTCGGAACAAACTCTGGTGTTAAACAAGGATGTTTTTATCTCCATTGTTGTGTACACTGTATATAAACGACTTTCATGATCATTTGGAAGGATTACTGTATATAGATAAAATTAATATCAGAGTCTTAATGTACGCGGATGACATTGTCCTAGTGGCGGAAATTGTAAATACACTACAAAAAATGATAAACAATCTAGAAAGTTATTGTATTACATAGGGTATGGAAGTTAACCTAATGAAATCAGAGATTATGGTTTCCAGGAAAAGCGGTCGTATTGGGTCAAACGAAAAATTGAAATTTAATGGAGAAGAAGTAAAAATTGTTCACATTGCCGAACATTACTTCTTTTGTTTTTCTTATTTTTCTTATTTGCAATAAATATTTTATATAGAATTTATAAATGAATTTGTAAACTTAACTTATTGTAAATAAAGAAATTTCTACAACTACACAAATGTTGGTATTATGTCCCATATTTTTTTTTTAACCAAAATGTCAGATTTACGAGATCAAATGCTTTTGAATAGTCAAAAAAATACTCCTGCAATGACCTGCATCAAGCTCTCCCCACAAATGTTATCAATAACATTAGCTACTGCTTCTTCGGTTCCTGCTCCTTTTGTAAACCATATTGCATTTGAAATAAAATGTTATTAGTCTAGTGATTTAAAAAATTGTTCACATATAATTTTTAAAAAAATTTTATCCACAGCTGACAAGACAGAAACTGGTCTAAAACTTTCAATATTATTAGATCCAATAACTTTTGGTATTGGAAGTACCTTATGTACTTTAAGTACATCGGGATAATTCCCTCCAAGCATTTGATTAAAAATTCGCGGTCAAAACATCAACTACCACATTTTCCCTGTTTAAAAGTAATGTTGTCATAACTTTTCTTATTGTTCAAAGTATACCAAATGTTTTTAATCTCATTTCTATTTACCTTCTTGAGCTCAAAATTTGTTCTTTCAGGTATTAAATTACGGCAACAGTTTATTTCATCACTTGAATTTCTTGCTATATATGTTTGCATATTATCGAAAATATCAACGAAAAAATCATTTAAAGCTTCAACTTTATTTGTTTTATTTCATTTGTTTTCACCTTTAACATTTTTTTTAAATTATTTTTTTAAATTATTTTTCTTTTGTTGTTTTAGTGGTAACGGTGCATTGACGAGGGTATAAAGAAAAATACTGGTTAAACCAAATTTAATCCATAGTTATGCTTTAGAGTGGCATTTTTTTGTTGGAAGAAAAACTTTTTATGAAAAATTTCAATTTATTTTTCAGATTATTATAGAATTAGGTCTAAAAATTAACACTTGGCGCCTCTAGCAAAATTTTTTGAATTTCCATAATTTTTCTTAAATAAAAATATGTCTTGCGACACTAAACTTTTTATTAATTTCGGCATTCTGAACAGGAATATTTTGAAAATGGACTAACGGTTTACAAAATATTGCGATTTGATTTTCACTAAAAGGGGCGTCTTTTCCCTTATTCTAGCAATTTTCCTCTATTCTAGCAATTTTTTAAAAATTATATAAGAATTGTTTATTTTTGCACTCAAATACTATACAAAACTTGTATTCATCTGTTCATTATTATGTCTGAAATTAGAGATGATATATCCAAAAATTTAATTAATTAAATTTTCTCATCTTTATTTGCATTTTGAATTGTCAGGTTTGAGATCATAACTAAAATGTTACTATTATAAATAAAAAACACTAATTGTTAATGTATGTAAGAGAAAGACGAAACAAATCTTGTGAGGATTAGCGATTAAGAGAGTGCTGCACTTTCGATCTTAGCAACTATGTCATCATTATAATCCTAATTAAAATCAACAACCCCCAAGAGTTCATGGTTTGATCAGGTATATATATATATTTACCAACTAACTGCTTACTGATTACCCGAACAATATGAGTTATTTTGGTCTTTTATTACAAGTTTAGCCAACAGCTTGACATCGTTATTTATGAGTTCTTGTGAGTGGTGGATTAGAATGAGGCTAGTAGCTATATAGTAGAATGAGGCTACTAAGGTCCCAAATGCGGCACTTCCTCTTGCGCTGATACTCACAAGATTTACTTTTTCATCTTTCTCTTGCGTTTATTAACAATTAGTGTTTTCTATTAATAATAGTAAAATTTTATTTATGATCTCAAGCCTAACAATTCAAAATAAAATGGAATTTTAAAGGTCAACAATACATACAAAATTCTTCTTTCATGTTCACTTTTATTTTTATCAGAGACTTTGTCCGTTGTTCGGGTAAACCATCTCAGATTTTTTTTTTGATTTGTTGATATATATTTCTGATCAAACCTTGAGTTGGTGGGTTGGATGGTGGGTGGGTGGTGGATTAGAATGATGCTGATGATGGCCTAGTCGCTTAGGTCGAAATTGTATCACTTACTGCTGTGCTGATCCTCACAAAATTTTTCTTTCATCTACTCTTTCTATTTGTAATAATAACATTTTATTATGATCTCAAACCTGAAAATCCAAAATGAAATGTAATTTAAAATTTTAACAAAAATCAAAATTGTTTCTTCTAATTTTCTCTAAATTGCACTACAAATATAATAATATAATAAAATCATATATTAAAAAAATACAAAAAATATTTGGTCTTTTTTACAAGTTTTATATAATTTTTAATAGAAATAAAAATTATGTTTTTTCGACCTTTAATTGAGCAATGAAAATGAAAACTATTCAAGTTCGAAACCATGCTCTATATTTCTTTATTAGGATATTGTAATAACAAATAATCTACATAGTTTTTGTTTTAAAATTTATTAATTGACCACACACAGAGAAATAAAGTGCCAACCGAATTGAAAAGTGTATTTTAATGGTAACAACTTATAAATTCAGTTAATACAACGATATTTACATTCGATTTCTGAATATTTTTGGTGTTGAAACTAAAATTTAGTTGAATTAACCGAACGTTGTTGTGCAAACTAACGTTAAGTTGTGAGAACCGACTGAAATTCATAATAGTCGAATTTGAGTCGTAGTTACCGAGTTTCAGTTGGCCAATAGCTAAATTTTTCTCTGTTTGCATTTTCAGGAATGTGTTGATAGATCTATTTCGGGAAATTTCTAGGTTCCCATCATCAGAGCATGTTTTGACACAAGTGAAATCCCATGCAAAACATCAAATATTCATATAGCCTACTTTTCCAACTAAATGCGAACAAATATAAATATGAACTTGAAGTTAAAGATTATCTCCATTGATCAGAAATAAATTGAAAACTTGTTCGTTACCGGCCTCGAACTTGATTAATTTTTATTTTCATTGCACAACTAAAAGTCGATAAAGCACAATTTTTTATAAAAATTATATTAAACTTGTAAAAAAGACAAAGTAGGGTCTCGTTTACTTCCCCTTTAAAATTTTTTTTATTATAACGTTTTTGGAAAATAAAGAATTACTACTACTACTGCTACATCTTAAAAAAAAAACAAGTGTAAAAATAAAAAGGAGAATAAAAACAAAAACCGTGTATGTTATATCTACCAAAACCGTTACAGCTATACTCAATAAAAAAAGTCATTAAAGTTAGCAACATTTCTGCTGTTAGGATCCTTGCAGAAAAATTGCTAATATCAACAACAAATTTTACTAAACTTTACTGACTTTTTTTGAATGTAACATCCTAAAACTTGTACAATGACATATTTATTTTACACCTACCTTCCATACCAAGTTTGGTTAAAATTAAAGCCTGATGGAATTCGATGGAATTAATACCACGTGTTTGGCATAAAAAATAAACAATAATGGCGATATGGACAAAAATAGGTGACAAGTAAATCTCAAGAACTAGTGCATAAAATCGAGTCGGTTTAGGCGTAAATTATTCATCATACTAAAATGTAACTACATCCCAAAAATTACATTTGTAGTGATGTTACTTAAGATGATGTCTATTGTCGTTTTTCTGAAAATACGAAATCGGGTGAAAAAGCAACTTAACTACAATACATATTGTTCAAACTTAAACTCTTTGACACTAACACCAAGAACATTCTTTATGCCAAATATCATTAACATTCGTGTATTCGTTTTAAAGTTACGACGATGTCCTTTGATGATATCCTGTCTGGTCTTGGACTAAGTTAGACACATATTATTAAATATAAAGCTTCAATCTTTATATATGCACATTACCAATGGTTTTTATTCAACTTCAATATGTTTTTAAGATTTTTGAAAGTTTTCATTGTTAAAAAACAATTTTTTTTTTTATTTTTCAAATAACATCCACGCTGTGCTTTGTACACAAAAAGTTGCTGCACAAAGAATATCGCAAATATCATTTTTGATAATTTGTTAAATAAACTACCTATGGGATATTAAAAGTTAATCAATGCCATTCTCAGAAATTTTTAATATTTTTAGAATATACCGCACCTCACTTCACTTTTTTCCACTTTTTTTGTATGTCAATTCAAGTTATATTTGTATTGACAACTAAAAATATTTCGAAATATTATTTCTGATGTGTGAAATTAAAATCCGTTTAAACTTTTGTTAAAATCATACAATAGAACAGTACTTAGATGGTGTAAGGACAATAATGGCATTTGTATTACGAATGGAATAATGCCATGAAACGACTAGTACAATAAAATTAATATGATGACGATGATGATGTTTAGTTATATCCATTGTATTCTTGGAATTATTATAAGAAGGTATTTATAATTTGAAATTTCTCTTAAGAAATTTCTGGAAATAAAGACTGAGATCAAAATAACTATAACAATAACTATAACACGAAAAAGTTTTCATAACTTCTTAACCCATTCATAAATTTTAACAAAAGTGGTCATTTACCGAGAAAAAAATATGCAAATTTACATTTAATTCCAAAAATTTATGAAATTTTAGTTAAAGATACAATTTATGGGCAATATCTAAAACTGGGCCTTTTAGGAATTTTACTGCATATTTTATAGGGGTTTGGTTTGATCAAGGGGAGTTTTGTTAAATCTTGTAGGCATTATTGGCAATACATGTAATGGTTGTCATAACTGTTTAACAGAGAGCAAAATATCTCTCTACTGGTCGAAGTAATGATAAGTTATACAGATTGAATTATTTTGCCTAAAGACGGATATTTTTATTTTTTTTTTGTTATAAAAAAAAAAAATAATACGAGGGCGGATCAATAAGTCCGTGACATTTTGAACTTCCCTCGTAGTTATATGAAATGCAACACTGCTCCCATCAAGTACCACCTGTTAATAGACTACTACTACTAATTACCCAAGTTCCGTCATTCACTTTGCGTTTAACAGCTGTTCAAAACATACAGTCTTGTGGATATTTTTAAAAATGGAAAAAAGTGAATTTCGAGTGATCATTAAACATTATTTTTTGCGAAAAAAACCAGTTAATCAAACCAAGGAAAAGCTTGATAAATACTATGGGGACTCTGCACAACCGATTTCAATGGTAAAAAAGTGGTTTACTGGCTTTCGTTGTGGTGGCACAAGTACAAATGGCGCTGAACGTTCTGGACGGCCAATACAATACGAAAATGTCGAAAAAATCCACGATACGGTGTTGGCCGATCGAAGAGTAAAAGTGCGTGAGATTGTTGATGCCATATGCATTTCATATGACAGTGTGGTTTCGATTTTAAATGATTAGTTGTGTTTAAGAAAGCAAGATGCGTGCCACTTTTGCACTCAATTAACCATAAACGTAATCGTGGCCAATAAGATGATGGTAACAGTTTTTTGGGACGCACGCGGGATAATCCACATCGATTACCTTCAAAAGGGGAAAAACAATAAACGGCGAATATAATGCCAACTTAATGGAGCGATTTAACAAAGAGTTAAAAAAAAACCCTTTTTTTAGAAGGCATACAAAAATTGGAGAAACGTTGGACTAAGTGTAGTGAGCTAAAAGGAGATTATGTTGAAAAATAATTTTTTTTTTGCAAAAAAAAATGTGTTTCATTCAAAAAGTCACGGACTTATTGATCCGACTTATTGAGTTTCCTCCATAGTATAATATAGTAAACTGACTTATAAAATTGAGATCGTGTCCCTACTTCATGTAGGTGTAGGGTATTAAGAACTATATGTCCCTATTTCATGTAGGTGTAGTGGTATTATGTACAATACGTGCACTTAGAATTACAAATATTACTACTACAATTTGTATCTCAATACTGTGAGGAGTCTGCTAGAGAGTACCTTTAGCCAATATTATGAAAAATTTTTTGAATGATTTTTTTCCAAAGCTGTTTGTTCCGAATTTGTACCTCCTGAGACCTCTTTTGTTACCAATACCCAGGTAGTAAAAGGCGCAATCTATTTCTTGGTGGTTTTTTGAAGACACAAAAAAAAAAAAATAGTTGCAAAACAAGACATTTCCAAATCGTTTCACGTACAAAGTGTAACTGTTTAGAAATGTCATATTTTGCAACTATATTTTTGCTTATTTTCCAAAACTACTACCAACAAATTATTTTTTTGAGTCTTTTTTTTACCCGAGTACACTAAATATATAATCATTATAGTGCAAGTAAAAAAATTTCGTATTTTTAGAAGCAGGATAAAACAAATGCGCTGATGTAAGTGTTTACTTTTACATAATACTGAGAATCAGCAAAAGAAATGAATAATTTTCGTATACAAATAAACAATCAAAAATTTTGAGCTTACGGCTTTCCATTACAAAGATGAAGGTTTGTAAGCAGCTTACGCTAATCCCTTACAAGGATGCAGGTAGTAATGCAGAAAGTTTCACATCGTGTATTATAAACAATCTGTAACAATTTTCCCGAGTGATTTCCGATTGTGTTTGGTTTTTTTGAGTATATTGTACAAAATAAATAGTCATTTTATTGTGTCTGAAGAGCTAGCCAATGGAGCGGTAAAAAAATAAAATGATTATATTATATGTCAATAATTTTAACAACAAAAAATTAATGTCTGTAGAATTTGATGTAAAATAAATTATGTATGATATATTAATGTTATCCCTTTGTGGCGCAAGGACGTTAAAACTTTTAATTTTATACCCATCCGATGGCAAATATGATGTTATTGACGGAAATAATAATTACAATTTTTTGTTTTCTAATTAAGTATTAATTTTGTTCAAAAAACTTTATGTTGCCGATATTCAACATTGCATTAATAGTACTGAAAAAATAATGTTAAAGCTAAGAGATATGAAAATTTTTAAAGCAGTTATTTTGCTTGTTATAACAGAAACTAATTCCACATTTTTCGCAGCTTGTTTGAGTGTAACCTTTGGAGTCCGGAAACTTGCAACGCATCCTTTTATCCATCCGAATTGGCCAGTGCCTGTATTGGTCCAACCTCACATCTTTTGGATTAGCATGTTGAGCCGAACCTGTCTTCTTTTTGTTTTGAATTTGACTTTCAATGTCACTTCTTCGTTTTAACCGGTTAATAGTTTGGTACAAATATACATCTATAGGTTTTCAGTATCTTTCTGAACAGAATATAAATAAGTCTGGTCTTTTATAAGGCTGATGATGTCCTCAGTAAATAGATATGAAAATATCTCAAATGGAGTATCTAAACTAAGTATCTCAGGAGGAAGCTTTTCAGACCCATGAAAACGTAGTTGTCCATCATTTAAGTCTAGGCTTTTCATTTTCCATATTAAATTTGTCTTAGACACACGATTAGTTTTCTTTTAGGTTTCTGCAGCGCTAGTACTAGGAAAATTCTAGATCAGACCTGGATCCTTTGGAGAACTGATGAGCAGAGCATCGGTGCATGTAGTTTCTACAGTACTTGTGGACTGAACTTCATTTTCCATCTCAGGTGCTTCCTCAAATTCTTCATCAGAACTTTCATGATCGTTCGCTACGAATTTATATGTCGGATCGATGGCATCGTCGTCGTCAGAAAAATCCAGGCCATCGTCACTATCTTCCCATTCCGCTAATATATTTTCCAGGTCTTGAATAGTCAGTTTATGCAATTTACGACTCATATTGATCTAAAAATATAAACACTTCACTTAAAAGAAAACGGTAAAAAATGTATCGTATAACGCAGTGTTGCATAAAAGCAACAAACCAATATCAGACCAAAAAACCAAAACGAACTGATTTTTCAATAAAACTATTACTGAATATTGAAATATATATTATTACCTACGTAAACACCAAAATTTCACCAACGAAATGTAAGTATTTTATCACTAAAAATTGTTTTGTAAACGAATAAAAAAAAATGCAGTACAGCTTTACACACGTGCGTCACTTGAAAGAAATATTAATTGAAGTGTTGCCAGCTAGTAAGCTAATTTGTAAATAAACCGTTAGAAAGCTTTGTTGTCAATGTACAACACCGTGCAAAATCGTTCTATCAGCATTTGCTGCATTTTTATATCTTCTTGAATGGTATGTTGCAGAATTACAACATGGCGTCACAAAGTGTTATTACTTTTAATCGTAATAATGTGGACATGAAATATGATTTTACTGCAAGCCATGAAATCACAGCTTTTTATAAGCTCTAAAATATGCTCTTATTTTCGCCCAAAAGTAATGCTTCCAAGTGGGAATTAGCCATATAAAAATCATAGCATAGCAGGTTTGTAAGGGATTCTTGTTGGCTTACTCCCTTACAAACCTGCTTGCATGTAAGCAACATTTTTTACTGGGACATTACCATTTTTTTTACACAGTTATGGCTTTTTAAAGGCAACATAAACTTTCGATGAGTCTTATTTTTGGTACACCATTTATTACAAGCGAAAAATCTTGTTATACTTATTTCGATCTCAGTCTTTAATTTATATTATAAAAGGTGTTTTAATCTAACTTACATCAAAAATTACACTGTGAAATAAACTTTTGTTCAGTCTTAACTCCACCGAATGGTACACGCCGATTGGAATGAGTCTTATAACATATATAAAGGACAAAAATCTTCACTCATAGAAATAAACCTGTGTAGCAGAAAAAGCTTAGCAATTACGGTGCAGAAAATATGCAAAAGTTATCATTATTTTTTCCTAAATATTAATGAAATAAGAACAGCAAAAATAAATCTATTAGCTTTACAAAATTATAGTTATATTTGAGTTAAGTTTTATTTAATTGAAAATAACAATTTCCTCTGCTAATATTACCAAAAAATTTTACTAAATGTATGTACACTAAAAACAGCAAATATAAACTTTTCAATCAAACAATTTTTACTTTGAATTAAGTAGAATGCTTATAACTGTATACTTTGCTAAAATCAACATAAATTTTAGGTGAAAACTTATACATTAATGATTTTAGAAGGTCGCGTTTTTATATAAAATCTAAAATAAAACTTGAAAAACTTTAATTTTTTTTATGATTTTTTTGTCTACAAATATTTTTTGCTATTTTTAGCAGTTTAATTAGTTACTTTCAGTTAACTATAATTAAGCTAAAACTGAAAAAAATAAATTAAATAGAAAATAATTAAAGTTTGTAGATTTAGCTCATTTATTTTTGCTAATCTTATCTTATTAATATTTAGCAAAAAAAAAAGTTTGCTAATTTTAGCAGTTTTTCCTGCAACATCAGTTTTACTAATAGTTTTAGGAAAATTTTTACAAAGTTTTTTCTATTAGTGTAAGGTTGAACTCTTATGTGGCATCTCGAAGGTTTAAAAGTGGGGTCAAATGTGACCCCATTTTGATTTTTTGACAATTATGGCATTTCTTAAAAAGAAACTAAAGGCATATACTGGAAAAGTAATTCAGAGGAGCATTCCCCTCCCTGTTGCAATTTTTTTGTAAAAATTCGTATTCGACAAAAATGGGTATACTATTTCTGAAAAATGAAAATGAAATCTATTAAGAAGAAATTTTTACTAATATTGTTTAATTTATAGTAGTTTATTGATTAAAATTTGTTTACGATTTAAGTATATATTTGTATTAATACACTGATAGAAATTTGTGAGTAGTATCTATTATAAAATTAATTTTTTCATAAAAAAGTCCCCAAAGAAACGTTTCATTGAGTCAATGAAAGGTGTTTCATTAGATCGAATTTAATGAATGGTTTCATTGACCCAATGAAAATTGCATAAAGTATATGAAATTTGTTTCATTAATCCTAGCGTAATCGTAATGAAAGTTTCATATGTTTAATGAATAAAATTCATAGTGTGTATAAAACATTTTCGTGGATATTTAATAAGTTGCACTTTTTATGATTATTTTAGCATAGCATTAATTTGGTGGGTATTGAGAAATTACCATTCGTTGATATTATCGAAAGTAAACATCACAGGCTGTTCTGCAAAAGCAATGGCAGATTTTTATTAAACTCAGCCTGATTCAGCAAATTTTCGTTACTTGGAATGGGATGACATGTAAAAAAGAAAGCTAACAAGAAAGGTTTTCCCGGGGCCACCCACCAATGTAGCACAGATGTGTCAAGGTTTAACGTGGGTACCCGCCGCGATGGCCTTACTCCACGGTGCTCTCAACACCGGGCGAATACAATGCGTCAACCAACGCCCCCATGAGTAACAGTGCCACCCATAAGTACCAATTTGAAATCATTGAAATTGAATCCCCCTTGGTTTGGAGTGGACCCCATCTAAAACTCCTTCCGATCTATGTGTCACGGCACCCGGTTGCAATGCAACTTGGGACTAAACCACAGCCACCACGAAGCTCCCAAAAGGGGCCACACCATAGCCAGGCTGGGATCGAAATCTCAGGGGCTCTTGACACCCGTGGTACCAGAATTAAGTCTCCGGTCAGACCTCGTAGCCGAAACTACTACCAGTTGAACTCCAAACAGTTCAAGGCTGGTGACCCAGCGTCAACACATAACAGAAAACGACACAAAACAACACAAGAAATGCCCTCACTGGCGAATCACCGGCCACAGACGTGACCCAGCAACTATACCTGACAACCCTAACGGAAAGTCGAACGGTCAGGAACCAGCAACCACTACAGCGCGAACAACACCATCAGGACGAACAGGAGCAAACAGAAACGACACCAGCAGTAAACACAATCCCCGCCAGCGAGCTTATGCATAGTTGAGATCCAGGGTCAAACAACGGCAACTGGACCAATGTAGCACAGTGTGGAAAATTCTATTGTTTCTCAACAAATTTGCTAAAGATAATAATTTTTGACGAGTTCGAAAAAGATAAAATTTGAAAAGTAGCTGATTAGATTTCAGATAGAAAATTAAAAATTTTGAAAATAAAATTTTTTTATCCATAAAAAAGAAATATTTTAATTATTGTACTTTTTTTAAATTATGTATATTAAGAACTTGAAAAAATCGTTTTGATATAATTAACAGGCATTAATATATTAAAAGCTGAATTAAACAAACCAATTCTAATTTATTTCTGTTTTTCTTTAGATTCAATCTTTCTTTACATTTTTTATAATTTGCGTTAAAAGATGACATATTTTCTTATATGTCTGACAAGATTTAAGTTCGAGAATAATAATTAAGTATCAGGTGTAAAATACAACAGAAAAATATAGAAATTACAAAAAAATACCTATTTGACATTTTAAAACATTCAAATTTTGCACTGAAACTCAATAAAAAATGAAAACGCATTTATAACTCCCCATAACTTTTGTTCCTATCAATCGATTATTACGTTTTAATGCACAAATTGAATGCAAATTCCCACCTATTCAGTCAAAAGTTATGGAATTTTGAACTCCTTCTCGTAAAATTATCTGCTGTGGGCCGGTTAAACTTATTATCACAAGTATTTAGCTTTCTGTTGAATTATTCTATACTAATTTTCATTTTTCATATAGAATACACCAATCATTTATTAAGCGATTTACACTGTGCCTCGTGAGAAAATAAAATTTTCCTAAATCTCAGACATGTATGATACAAAAGCAAATGAATTTGTAACTCCACATTTAAGCACTTAAACGGAAGATTGGCAGCTAAAAAAAAATAAACGTTTCTCTTTATTTTTGCTCCTCAAATTTGCATGTGCCACTCATAAATTGTTTTATTTTTAAAATTTTATATAAGAATTAAGTTTAGAATAGTTAGTGATATTTCAGCTGACAAAATCAGTTTATACTTTTGCTAAATATTAGTACATAAAAACAATTACAAAAAATGTTAAATGTAAAAATTATCTTTTTTATGTTAATAAAAATATGTCCTTCTAAAATCAGCAGCCTATAGTTATTTAGTAAACATCTGTGTCAATGTTTGCACGAATTCGGATGATCCCTATGGGGAATGGGACCGTTTCTGTGCGTGCTACAGGATCGGTCCCCTCATGCCAGAGACCGGTCCTCTGCTAAACCCTACCCTATATAAACAACTGGCAACTTTAATATTGGCTTATCATAGGTGGGGGTCATTTGTCCTGCTTTAAACCACAAAGTGGAATGTCACAGAACTAACCAAAAATGGGCATACCACAAGACTGTCGCAATAGGACCATGTCGTATAAAATAAACGAAAACTAAACAGCTTCCAATGGGTAAAATTCTGGCCAACTGGCTTTTCTGGTTAATAAGCATTCTGGTTAAGTGGTATGTCCTCAATTTACCAGTCAGAGGATTGGTAATTTTACGACAATTGACACTGTTTAAACCACTTTAGTATTAAATTATAGTAGTCCTGTGATAAGTCCTTCTTTAACCAGTCGTTTTTAGGTCAATTGACTCCTCATTTCCCATAGGGATATTACAGTTTTCGTTTGCTGGTTTTGGTCTATAAATAAAGGATGGAAACGAAACAAATTTACCATTTTCAACTGTGAATTGTGCACAATTTAAATTTTCTTATATTCTCTCAAGTGCAATATTGATCGAAGTATTAATATTTTAGGCCTTTATATAATTCCATTTATTTGGCAGTAAAACATAAAAATGGAGATAATTGCTTTGGACAGTTTGTTGGTTGAAATAAAATATTTTTAACAGATTTATGAGAGGAGGAAGGTAAATCGATAAAACAAAAAAAAGGTGTTAGAAATTATATTAAGGAGCATGTTACTTTTATAAAAAAATGGAAATTAAATGCAGAACTGCTTTATTGCTACGCTAATTTGCTGTTTGTGAGGGAACTTTTTCATGCCAAAATTAAACCCTCTAACTGGCAAACGATGTTTTGAAATGAAATTCATACCATGTCCTCCACTCGAAAAACAAATAATAAGTTCTTTAACAAAATTGTTTATCGATTGATTATTAGTATTATTCACCTTTATAGTAAATATTTGTTAAGATTTTTAGAAATATCTAAAGTGGGCTTCTAAGGTCATTTGTTTTCAAAATAAATAAAAGACTATTTATTCATTTTTCATCCGACGTTTCGTTGGATATTCCCAATATCGTCAGGGATAATTTTATTAATATATAATCTTTTTGTCAAATTTTAAACATTTAATCCACAATATATTTTACATATACACAACATAAAACATAAAATTAATTTAGAACAAATGTAAAAAATAATTTAAAGTAAATATCACAGAAAAATTCTCTAAAAATTAGTATCACAGTTGAAGTTGGAAACTACTCGTTGCCTAATTTAGGCGATATGAGCCAAAATATTTTAGGGTGCATTTTGGAAACTAAAGCATATAAAAGAAAAGTTTTGGACAAAAATTATTTTTTTTATCAAGATATAACCACACTCGAAAAACTATTATTTTTCTGCTCCTATTTAAGAAGATATCGCGATTTTGGAACTTAGAGTATTTTTATTTAATTTTTTAATCTTTTTTATATTTTTGTATTGAAAAATATAATTTTGGGGGAGGGGGTAATTTTCCATTGTAGTTTATTTTTATATACAAAAATTTGCAGTTTTTTGTCTTGAAATCTATTAACGAAGCTAGTATTAATATTTACGTACATATTTGATTCATGGCCCCATACATGGCCCATAGCTTTCCAGGATATATTTAATATAATATATAATAAAAACATTTAAAAAGTCTGTTTCCAAATTTTTAACTAAAAATGGTCATGACTTGGAATTGTTACATTTGTAATGTAAGAAGAGGCGCAGGTTTGATTTTACAGCCGCAGGTTGTTAGACAAATTTTTCGTATAAAGACAATCTGACAATTATAAGACACAAATAAAATACAATTTAAATGGAAAATCACTGATGACGCCTGTCCATAAAAATGCAGAAACTAGTCTAGTCTGATTAAAAATTTATAGTGTTTATAATTTTAAGAGAAAAACTTTTATTCTTCTTCTTAACCTCGATATTTCAAAACTGGCAAATTAGGGAAAAAAATATTTGTCTGATTTGTAATTAACCTACATTTTTTTATTTAAAAGGATTTGATTCAAAGTGAGTTTTTTTGGCCGTCGAGTAGTGTTGTTTTCTTTGTTTTTCAAAATAGTTTGTTTTTTTATATTTATTATATTATTTTATTTATCTTATTGTTGGAAGTTTTGTTTTGTAAATTTTTAAATTTCCAGTTCTATTCGGCAGGTACAACCGAATTTATTTATAATTCTGTTGATGCAACCGAAGTCGTAAGAAATTCGGTTAATGCAGCAGAATTTTTAAGAAATTCGCCTGACTCAACCAAATTGAAATATAATTCGGTTGCTTCAGCCATAGAAATTGGTTGTGACTACAAAACGCGATTGATATGACATAATTTTGCTGTGACAAACACATTGAAATTTAATTCGGTTACTTAAAATATATAATTTGGTTGTGATGACAGAATTCGATTGTCACAACTTAATTCGATTTCTGCAACCGAATTTTCGATTTACGCAAACTCGTGCCAACCGAATCGTTCTGTAAGTCTTATACTTACATACTATTACAATTTTGAAAATACAAACAAAATTGTCATCACTTCAAATAGGTTATAAATTATCAGGTCTATTATAATTGTTAAGTTACTAAAGAAGCAAAACTAAAATTATGTTACAAGACAACATCAACAAATAATTGGTTGGGTAAATAAACATGAACACAAATTCATTTATTTACTCAATTACCGTATTAAAACCTGGACAAACAACAACAATAAAAACCTAATCATATACTACACTCATAAAATAAACCCGTACAAATAGTTAAAAATTCAGCTACGACAACAGAAAATAGTATCAGAAATTATGTAAGCAGAATTTTCGATAAAGTTGAGAATCAAATTTTAAAAGAAGTAAATTTTATTTGACAGTTTACTCATTCCGTAAAAAAACTATGAAAAAAATCGAATTTTTGTCATCGACCCTCTTCAATTCTGAATTTTAGTGTCAGATAAATATGACAAGGTACAAGTTTTCCACCGTTGTGGAAAAATCGCGTATTTAAATTTGAAAAAAAGAAATCTAAAATTTAACAAAAGTATTCGTACATAATCGTCCATATCTTTTTAACGGTTAAAGCTATATGATTCATTGCTACCTCAATGGTATTGCGCTTCAAATAAAATTAAAAAAAAAACTAACTTTGGTATCAGTAATATTTTCTTAAGAAATACAGCTGTTTGAGTTAAATTGAATTTTCAATTAAATTTGTTCATTATTTGCCTTTTACACGCACAAAGATATTTTAACGAGTCGCAGATCCATATTTATTACCGAGAGTATAGGTGGTTAATAAAGACTACATCATAGGTACGGTGGTACGATTTTTTGTTTATTTTGCTCTTATAAAATAAAAAATGATGAGAAAAGAACGCCATCTAAAAGTGGGACTGGCTGTAGTTTTAACTGTAACTGTAAACACTTGAGAATCACGAATTACTAAATATTAGTTGTGAGAGGCGTGGTAGAGAAGAATGAGTGTATTTTCTAAAAATCATAACTACATTACAAATTTTCAATTTTTTTCCGAATCAGACTACGCAGTTTCTGGTATTGAACCTTCGTCAGTGACCCTGTTTTTTTGAGTTTTTTTTGAATAATGTAATATTTGTTATATTTTTTATTTGTTCGATTGCGTCTATATGGAATTTTCTGTGCAATCATTGACCGTGGTATAGATAAACTGATTTCTAATGCCACATGCACTCGCACTACACGTTAGACAGATCGCTTTAGCCCTCTGAGCTATCGTCAGGTCGAGTTTTGTTGTGATTAAAACAAGTTTTATTCAATACACGGGGTTTTCGTTCTTGCATACATAATCTCAGAAGTACAGTTCTATTTTTAGAAACTTACCTCACTCTAATGTCCACTGTTTTCCCATATGTTGTAAGTGATGCCATATAAATTATATATTCTTTGTATATTCGATAGATGGCGCTTACGTAGTTAGGGAAGAATTGCCAGAGAGCAAAGTTTGATTTTTGTTTGAGTTTGAATTTTAACGTCTTTTTCAGACAATTGCAATTAATACTATAATTAATATGCAATTTTATTTAATTTAATTGTGAAAGGCGTGGTAGAGAAGAATGAATGTATTTGCTAAAAATCATAACTACATTGCAAATTTTCAATTTTTTTCTGAATCAGACTGCACAGTTTCTGAACAGTTTCTGAACAATTAGTATATTGGAAATTTGTTCTTTGGATAAAATGAGATAACAATACATTTAGCTAAATAACTGATTTATAGAATTAACAACAGAAAAATTATTTCAACTGAATTGAACTGAACCCATTCAACAAACTTTTGTACTAATTTTTTTTTATGAGTGTACATATATTTATATAGTTAGTAGTTATATATACAAAACTCTTAATACAATGACCCTGAGTTTAATATATTCCTTATGGGGTGAAAACAAATAAATGACATACATTTTGTTTACTCTACTCTACCGTAAACTTCATGATTGATTAATTTATGTTCCCTACCAACTTTATCGATAAATCACTTTATTTGTCATTTACATTATAAACTAAATTCTGAAATTAAGTATATTTATATGTATGTAGGAAAAACTTTAATATTTTTGTTTGTACTAGTTAAACAATCGTATGATAAAGCTTTTATAAAATTCTGATACAGATTTATTTCTCATGTGTAAATACTTTTTTGAATGACTTTAGCATTAACAAAGACGGATCGATATAAAAAGTGTTTCAGGTAATTTTGGAAATTAATAGAAACAAAATAATGTTTACTACCAGTAATGACTACAGCTAGTACATTTTAGGCATTTATAATCGTATTTTATGTACAAAAGTTATATATGGGGATTTTTTCTCAAGTGACGGAACTTTCGAAATCGATATTTTCCGATCGGTATGAGTTCTATTGGGTAGTAGTTATGACACAAACCAAGATCCGTCATATTGATCAAACAGCACTTTATGGCGGTACATATAACTACCCAGGCAGAAAAATACATTCGGTTATGTGTTGGCAGAAGGTGGGAATAAAACTATTGATAGTACTGTCCTGTTACCCGATTTATAACAGTGGCCAACCGTTTGTTTGAGCGAACTTGCCACCGTTGGCTTAATGTTGGTAATCCAAGATGATTTTAAATAAGCTTAAAGTAAATTTATTTTAAGAAATATGTATAATAAAACACATTTGAAAAGCTGCAATGCAGTTCGGTCTTAGTCTTATTCATCATATTTAAATTTGTGAAATAAAATAGAGATCCAACAAGTAAATTACAAAAGGTTAATAATAATTTAGTTGAAGAACTTTTTAAAAAGAAAACTATTACTAATATAGAGAAAAATAAACTTAAGACTAATATTGCTACGGCACCTAGATTATACGGACTACCTAAAATTCATAAGGATAATTTTCCATTGAGACCAATTTGTTCTTTTATTAATTCTCCATCATATCAACTATTAATATTTTAAATAAGATTACAGAACGTTCTAAGTATAATGTGAAGAACTCTATTGAATTTAAGAATAGATTATTGGACAAACGAATTCAGGATAATGAAAAATTAGTTTCATTTGATGTAGTTTCATTATTCCCGAGTATCCCGGTTAATTTAGCAATTAATATTATAGAAGGAGAATGGAATGTTATCAAGGAATATACGACTATTGATGAAGACCTATTTTTACGTATTTTAAAATTTTGTATAGAGGATAATAGATAGTTTCAATACAGTGAGAAGATTTATTTACAACAAAAAGGACTCCCAATGTGGACACATGTATTGAGAAACTTGATATCAAACCGAAGATAATAACAAAATATGTTGACGACATATTTTGTGTTATTTCTGGGAATGCAATAGATAATATGTTGATTGCATTAAATGAATTTAATGCGGATATTAAATTTACCATGGAAAAGGAACTTAACTCAAGACTTATTTTGATACTTTAGTAATTAGACGAGGTAACAATTTAATAATGGATTGGCATCAAAAACCAACGGCATCAGGTAGAATTATTAATTTTTATTCAAAACATAATAGGAGAATTATCATTAATACTGCAAAGAATTTAATAGAAAGGGTTTTAACTATTACTGACAGAGCATTTCACAGGAAGAATGAGGAAATAATTAAGAATTTATTAATGGATAATGATTTCCCAATAAAATTAATTTGTTCATTAATAAATCAGTATAAATTTAGAAGGAATAACAGCACAAATAACTTGAATGAACGGAGAATTTACAAGTCTATGGTTTATGTACCGGGATTATCAGAATGTTTGGAAAGATCGAATATTATCGATACTAATATATATAGAATAGCTTTTAAATCATTCAATACAGTTAATAAATTATATAATAGGACAAAGGATAGGATACAGAGATTAGACATGGCAAATATAGTGTATAAAATACCATGTAGTGGAAATAATGTAGAGAATTGTGATAAGGTATATAGGTACAACAAAAAATAAATTGAGAACTAGATTAGCTGGACATAGATCTGATCAGAAATATAGGAATATTAATTCACAAAAAACAGCATTATCTTCTCATTGTTCAAGATCTAATCACTATCTAGACTTTGAAAATGTTTCAATTTTAAATACAGAACATAATTACAAACGTCGTTATTTATTAGAAATGTTACAGATAATTAATACACCACTAACAAATAGAATTAATTTTAAGATAGATATTGAAAATGAAGCTCAGAATTATAGATATTTATTACAAAACAAATAACACATACTACATTAATTTATAACAAATATTACATCAATAGATTTTTTAAGAGTTAATTATTTATATTTTTTGTTTTAGAAATATTCGTCAAATATTTAAAATATGTTTTCAAACTTTCAAAATTTATTTCAAACTTTAAAATTTTTTGAAAATTTATTAATTTATTTATTTTCCTGAAGATGTTACACAAAGGAGTAGCGAAATATTGAAAATAAAAAAAAACTTTTATATAAAAAACAAACCTTAACTCAAATAATTAGAAAATTTAAAAATAAGAAATAAGGTTAAATAATCGAAAATAATTAAAATAAAATTTAATACAATGTTGGCAAAGAATTTTGAGGGTGGTACTGGCAAAACATATGCTTTGCAAACAAAATAGTGTTTTTCTTGTGCAATATTATTTATGCCTTGGGCAATTTTTAATACGGTGGATTTTACAAAAATAGCAGTAGTTTCCAGCACAATTTTTTTGGTACGGTTGTTAAGTTCTACCCTGTTGTCTAAATGTTTTTCGATAGCTTTTATTAATATCATAAATAGCAGTAAAATTAAACCCAATGGAAAATTAACAAGAGTTAGCAAAAAAAAAAAAAACAATTAATTTATTTTTTATTTTACTACGTAAAAAGAAGTAATCAAAACAATTAGTGTTTCATAACTATAAATAATTAATATATATTCATTAAAATTTTCAAAATTTAAGATAAATATTTTAAAGCAGCAGTGCTAATAATGCGTGAGGCCTGAATCCACTCGAAAATTCAACCACACTCATAATAATCCATGCTTAAAATACGAAAAAATGTTAAAACAACGAAAGCTTTTGTAAAATAAACAAATTTTCGTTTATTATACGAAATTTTCTGTTATTTTGACATTTTTCGTATTTTTATGCATGGATTATTATCAGTGCAGACATACCGTGCACCATATTTATTCGAAGTTCTTCCTTCAATAACTGCTTCTTTTAGATGAAATACGCTTTCCTATTGAATGTGTTCTGCGTAAACTATGCGGGTTTATACTCCCAAAATATCAATCGGGTGTTGTTCCAGAGAATATGCGAGCCATTCCAATACACTTAAATTTTTTGATGATAGCCATTCCATTGTCTGAGTACTTACATGTACTGAGGCATTGTTGGAAAATGAATTTTCCTTCATTGATATTTTCAATAAATTTCACCAATTTATTTTTTAATATTGTAATACTGTTGTTGCTTGCAATTGCCAAATTACTTTTTGAGAAATATCGTGGTTCCTTACGCAAATCTCTCCAATAGTTGCTTAAACTATCTGGACCATCAAGATTGAACTTTTTCTCATCAGAAAAAATCACTTATAAAATAAATCTGCGTAAACAGTCCTATCAGCAACAGGAATTAACCTTCAGTTGGTTGGTTATTTCCCTTTAGGGAATTCATTTCAAACAGTTTTGTGGCGGGGTAATAACCTTGGCACAGACATCAGCATTTGGTGAGTAATTCTCTAATTATGGTTGATTTGGACACATTTACCTTACATTCACAGTTGACTATTTTACGCCGGTCGCGATCATAAAGCCTGTTTTATTTTTGCCATAAGCACTCGGATTATTTGCAAAATTTATGGCAACTACATAAGAGCGGTTTTGTTCTGTCAATTTATTGAAAAATTACACCACTTTCAATAGGCTAAAATTTGCCGTTTTTCAAAATCACTTAGATATGAAGCACGCTGCATTTTATTCCAAATTGATTAAAATTGCATAAAAAACAAAAATAATTGTTTACATTTTCATTATTTGCTATTCTTCTTTGTTTACCGTTTTTAATTATTATAGTTATGAAACACTAACAAAAAACTATTTCGCAATTTGTCTCTTAAATCAATTAAGTAATCTCTTAAATTGCACATAATATGAGATCAGTTATCAAACTCTTAAAAGCAGATATTAGTTTTAAAAAAATAATAAAAAAGTAGCAAAAATCTTGTATACTTATAGTTGTGCACTGCAGTGTATATGACTAAGGGAAAAATTTTCAATATGTCCTGTCATGGTGTTATAAAACCTTCACATAAGTTAGTGGCATCATTGGAAAAGACAGTTTCTGTAGGTTATGGCAGTTCTAATAAGACTCCTACTATTGGTATTGTGGGCTCAGGATGAAAGTTGCACCTTATTATATTTAGAAAATTGTGTCCAAAATGTTTTCGATAGCATTTTCTTCAATCTTAAAAGTAAAATACAAGTTTGATATAATTTTTATTAAAAAATAAAAATTATGTTTTTTTCGACCTTTAATTGTGCAATGAAAATGAAAATTTTTCAAGTTCGAGGCCATACTCTATATTTCTTTATTAGGATATTGTCCTAACAAATAATCTATAGAGTTTTTGTTTTCTAATTTTTTATTTTACCCTTTCAGGAATATGTTGATAGATTTATTTCGGGAATTTTCTAGCTTGCCATCAGTCGCCACCTCACATAGTGATCCACAGGTATCAATTTCTCCTATGACAAGCCCATGTTAAAAGTACCGGTCACTTTCATATAACAGAACCGACACTATTACAAGTTTATACACACAAAGTTCTAGTCACGTGACCGTGTTCATCCATTTCCCGCAGGGCTATAACTCAAAATAATACATTGCACAAATATCTTAGATATGTAATATTTATTTCATTTGTTAAGTTTTTAAATAAACTATATATCGCACACCTAGTTCAAAAGTGACTCAACTCAAAATTTTTAACTTTTCAGAAATCGAAAAAAAAATATTTGCATCTTTATACCAATTGAAACATAAAGAAAGACATAACTGTTTTCTAGCACACTGATAGAAATTTGTGCGTAGTATTAATGAATTCCTTCATTAATCCAATGAATTTTTTCATAAAAAGTCCCCAAAGAAACGTTTCATTGAGTCAATGAAAGGTGTTTCATTAAATCAATTTTAATGAATGGTTTCATTGACCCAATGAAAATTTCATAAAGTATATGAAATTTTTTTCATTAATCCTAGCCTAATCGTTATGAAAGTTTCATGTGTTTAATGACTAAAATTCATAGTTTGCATGAAATATTTTCGTTGATATTTTATAATTAGCACTTTTTATGATTATTGTAGTATACAGATTACAAATTTTGAAAATAAAATTTCTTTATCCATAAAAAAGAAATATTTTAATTATTGTACTTTTTTTAAATTACGTATATTAAGAACTTTAGTGATTGAAAAAATCGTTTAAATATAATTAACGGGCATTAAAATATTAAAAGCTGAACTAAAAAAACCAATTTTAATTTATTTGTGTTTTTATTGTTTTATTTTTACAAAATTGTTAAACCTTTCTTTACATTTTTTATAATTTGTGTTTAAAGATGATATTTTCTTATATGTCGGTACAAAATATGTAATTTTTTATCGATCTGGCTTGGAATTCTGTAGAACGATCGACGATGATAGTAAACTTTTTGTAGTTAGTTACGACCATATTAGATAAAAATGTTAAATATTGTTAACAATGTTGTTAAAAAACATAAAATTATTATCGTTTAGCATAACGTTTTTGTGTAACAACGTCAAAACGATAACAATTTAGGTCTCGTTTTGAACAAAACTATCGTTTTTCTTGGATAATCTGTTCCCTGGAATTTAGTGACCAACTATTCAAATTCGTCAAAAACTGTTAGCTCTAGGCAAGTTTAATAAAAAAAAAAATATTTATATCAAAGTTTTGGTTAATTCTTTTTTTTACAGTTATATTAGTTTTTTGTTTTTATATACATCGAGATTATTTTTATGTTATTTTCAATTTATAACGAGCTTTCAACCTCCGTATATTTACAAAAATAAAGCAAATCAAACATATTAGCTAGGTTGATACTAGTATTTCGATTTGGCTAAAGATCTCATCAGAACCCGAAGTTTTAGAAAAGTTAGAGCCTCCATAATAGGCAGAACTTCAACAAAAAGCCTATTAATAATCAATTTTGCTCCATTCTTGTCTTCTTAGTAATCAAGCACGTGGTTAGGTCTTTTCCTAACAAGCATCATGACGTTACTAAACTTTGAAGACCAAGAATGTTCCATTTATATAAAAAAATTTTAGTTTGTACTCTGGCTCAAGTAATATTTTTTTTTACAGTTATATTAGTTTTTTGTTTTTATATACATCGAGATTATTTTTATGTTATTTTCAATTTATAACGAGCTTTCAACCTCCGTATATTTACAAAAATAAAGCAAATCAAACATATTAGCTAGGTTGATACTAGTATTTCGATCTGGCTAAAGATCTCATCAGAACCCGAAGTTTTAGAAAAGTTAGAGCCTCCATAATAGGCAGAACTTCAACAAAAAGCCTATTAATAATCAATTTTGCTCCATTCTTGTCTTCTTAGTAATCAAGCACGTGGTTAGGTCTTTTCCTAACAAGCATCATGACGTTACTGAACTTTGAAGACCAAAAATGTTCCATTTATATAAAAAAATTTTAGTTTGTACTCTGGCTCAAGTAATATTTTTTTTTTACAGTTATATTAGTTTTTGTTTTTATATACATCGAGATTATTTTTATGTTATTTTCAATTTATAACGAGCTTTCAACCTCTGTACATTTACAAAAATAAAGCAAATCAAACATATTAACGAGGTTGATACTAGTATTTCGATCTGGCTAAAGATCTCATCAGAACCCGAAGTTTTAGAAAAGCTAGAGCCTCCATAATAGGCAGAACTTCAACAAAAAACCTATTAATAATCAATTTTGCTCCATTCTTGTCTTCTTACTAATCAAGCACGTGGTTAGGTCTCTTCCTAACAAGCATTATGACGTTACTAAACTTTGAAGACCAAAAATGTTCCTTTTATATAAAAAAATTTTAGTTTGTACTCTGGCTCAAGTAATATTTTTTTTTACAGTTATATTAGTTTTTTGTTTTTATATACATCGAGATTATTTTTATGTTATTTTCAATTTATAACGAGCTTTCAACCTCCGTATATTTACAAAAATAAAGCAAATCAAACATATTAGCTAGGTTGATACTAGTATTTCGATCTGGCTAAAGATCTCATCAGAACCCGAAGTTTTAGAAAAGTTAGAGCCTCCATAATAGGCAGAACTTCAACAAAAAAACCTATTAATAATCAATTTTGCTCCATTCTTGTCTTCTTTTTAATCAAGCACGTGGTTAGGTCTTTTCCTAACAAGCATCATGACGTTACTAAACTTTGGAGACCAAAAATGTTCCATTTATATAAAAAATTTTTAGTTTGTACTCTGGCTCAAGTAATATTTTTTTTTACAGTTATATTAGTTTTTTGTTTTATATACATCGAGATTATTTTTATGTTATTTTCAATTTATATCGAGCTTTCAACCTCCGTATATTTACAAAAATAAAGCAAATCAAACATATTAGCTAGGTTGATACTAGTATTTCGATCTGGCTAAAGATCTCATCAGAACCCGAAGTTTTAGAAAAGTTAGAGCCTCCATAATAGGCAGAACTTCAACAAAAAACCTATTAATAATCAATTTTGCTCCATTCTGTTTAAAAGAAATTTTTCATTTTTTTTATTTCAAAATGATAGTACAAAAAAAAATTTTTTTTTACTATTACAAGTCAAAATTTTTATTGAAAAAAATTTGAAAAGTGTTCATTGATTTAATGAATTTTTTTTATGAAATTATGAAAAAATCAAAAAAAAATGTTAATGAAAAAAATACCAATATTAATGAATTTTCATTCAGTCAATGAAATTT
Source organism: Delia radicum (assembly GCA_021234595.1). Taxonomy (NCBI): domain Eukaryota; kingdom Metazoa; phylum Arthropoda; class Insecta; order Diptera; family Anthomyiidae; genus Delia; species Delia radicum. The sequence goes on from CM037853.1 coordinate 117,693,677, forward strand.
TTCAATAAACCAATGAATCGATTTTAATGAAATCGTTTCATTAATACTATGAAGGAAAATTCTATCAGTGCAGCAGTTAACAATAACAAAACACACTGATATTTTGTTTTACAGATAAACAAGTGTATTGTGCAAAGTTTAAGCATATAAACCCAAAAAATTAAAATTTTGAGTTAAGTCACTTTTGAACTAGGTGTGCGATATGTAAATTCAAATTTTTTTTATGTTTAGCAAGATGTTATTTTTTTGTGTACAACTTTTTTAAAGCTAAACACATTTCATGTTGTTTTATACAAAAAAAATATAGTTTTTCTATATATTGTATAAGTTGCACTTTTTTTTGCATCTTTTTAATATGTAAAAGATTTCAGAAGTTGTTAAACATTCTATTGTTATACTTGAGACTTTTGCTGTTTAAGTTAAAGTTCTTATGTTTTCTCTGAAGGTGTAAGAAAAATATGAAACACTTTAATACCTGAAACTTTTTTTAAAATAAATATGAACAGAGCTCCCAGCAAGAATAAACAAAAAAAAAAAAACTAAAGTCAAGTCAAGTATTTTCTTTAGTATCTTACTAATAAAATAGAATTTCAATGGTTATGAGTTGTCATCTAAAAACTGAAAATTTAAAGAAAACTACATATTGAAGACAACTTTCAGCAATTGTATTTGCAAAAAAAGCAGTTAAGCATTGACAAGTTATGACCATAGATATTTCTGGTATTAAAGTAGCACAAAGTTAGATGATTAAGGGATTCACATTGTTAAAGGTTTTTAGTTTTTAATATTTCGTATTGTAACTTTAACAGTATACAGTAGGGTGTCCCTTAAAAATAGATTTGTCATTACACCCCCCAGTTTATTGCAAATAGTGCCAATTGGTAGAAATCTTTTTTTTTTTGAAACAGTTAACTCGTGCTGCTAGTCGGCGGAAATGGCCAAAAAAAGTGTATTATTATTAAAAATTCCCAAATTAAGAAGTTTCGAAAAAAAAATATTTTTTTTTCATTTATTTATTTAACATATATTTATTTAATTTATATTTCTAGCGACTCTTATTCAGGACATTTTATAAAAATTGCATATTTTGTCATAAATTTAACAAAATTTTATTGTTTTTATTAAAGTTTGAATAATTTTCTAAAAAATATCACTTATATTTTAAAAGAAAACAATTATCTTTACTTTTATTAAAAATAATGTTTAACCCTTTGGGGTCAGGGACAAAAAAGACACACGAATGTTTAAAAAATCTTTGCTTAATAAAAATAGGTATTTGATGTAACTTGATCCATATAGGGTTAATTTTTTTACTTATGGCCAAAAAATACCCACTAGAAAATTTGCAAAATAACACCTATGATAATTTTCGGCAAAATATCACTTTAATTTTATTAGACTATTATTATATTTACATTTATTCTAAAAATATTCAACCCTTAGTGGCCGGGGGATCAAAAACAGCCATGAAACTTAATTTTAATACTGACCACAAAAAGATAATACAAAGACTTTAAATCGGCGGCTTCCATCAATTTTTGCAGCACGGACCCCTTGAGACAGCTCAACTGGTTCACGGGCCCAAAAACAAAATCACCCTTCTTCCAAATGTTAAAATAATTTCAAAAGAAACGAAACAAACCAAATTAGTTTTTCATTTTAAAAATAAGAAAATTTTGACTGTCCAGAAAAATTAAATGGAATAAAATTTCTTTAACATAATTTTACTGTCCACAAAATACAAAAAACTCTTTAACTTTTTGAAATATTGTTGAATTATTTTTTTTAAAAATTTTTTTTAATGTCCACATCTTTTAGCAACTTTTAACACACATCATAGGGATTTTAAGCAAAAATAATACTGAATTGCTCCGTCTCTCCACTTAGCGTTTGGACCGATTTAATATTGCCGGATTTGAAGTAAAGTCAGTATTTTTGTTAAAAAAAAAATTAAAAAACATATATTTTTGATGAAAGAAACTACTTTTACTTTGTTAGTTGTGTAAAAGTAGTTTCTTTCATCAAAAATATATTTTTTTCATTTTTTTTTTAACAAAAATACTGACTTTACTTCAGAGTCTAACTAACACACAACACATTGTAAGTTGTGTGTCAGTTGGACTCTGGAGATATTCACCTCTAGGGTCATTACATTCGGTATCGGGAACACTTCTAGGACCATGGAGGCGACAAGGGGATGTCCTCAGGGGGGTGTGCTATCGCCTCTGCTGTGGTCATTGATGAGCTGCTTGAGCAGCTTAATGAACTGAGTTTCAGAACCTACGGATATGCTGACGATCTTCTTATTTCTGTCACAAGGTGGGATGGCAGGACAATTTCTGAGCGCATGCAACAGGCTCTGGACTTTACCTTGAAGTGGTGCCAGGAGAATGAATTGACTTTAAATCCCTCGAAGACCATCCTATTGCCCTTTACTAGGAGTCGTAAGTTATGTCTCACTGAGCCATCGCTTCAGAGGATCTTCTTCTCTGATAGCGTTAAGTAATTGGGGGTTATATTGGATAGGTCTCTGGATAGGAATGGTCACCTTGATATGATCTCTAAAAGGTCCACTAGGGCAATGTTTGCCTGCCAGAGGCTCTTTGGCAGGACCTGTGGCCTTAGATGGTCACATACGCCTCATTGGCGCGGTGGACAAAGGTTAAACAACTCAGGGCTCAGATGATTCTTAAGAGGGTTTACCGATTGGCATGTATTGGTATCTCTGGTGCCTCGAACTCATGTCCGACTGATGCCATTGGAGTCATGCTGGGCATTCCTCCTTTGCATATCACTAAGGCTGCGGGTTATTGGCAGCATGAGGAGTGGGGATCTGAAGGGGCATCCTGACAGGACACTGCCTGTGCAGGTATTTGTGAGGCACTTTGTTGTTGTGATTTTTAACAGGAGCACGTGGTTGACTGGATCTTGGGTACCGGAGGTTGGTGCACAGGTCTGGTTCACGGATGGCTCAAAACAGTCGAACATGGATACGGGGGCGGGTGTCGTCTGACCCGGATTTCAACGTACTCTGTCCATGGGCAAATATCCCTCCGTTTTTCAGGCGGAGGTCTTCGCTATCTGTATCTGTGTGGAAGAGTGTTTGCGGAGGAGGACACGTGGTGCCACGATCTATAGGCGGCACTTGTTGCCTTGAGAGCTCAGGTTGTGTCGTCGGGTCTGGTTAAGGAATGTATCGACTCTGTAAATCGTCTCGGACTTAACAACTCTTTGACACTGGGCTGGGTTCCTGGCCATGAGGGGCATGACGGCAATGAACGGTCTGACTGTTTGGCCAACTGCGGAGCTCGTCGGCAGTTCATTGGCCCTGAACCCTTCTGTGGCGTACCCAATGGGTATGTCAGAGAGAAGCTCAGAAGATGGAGGGAGTCGGAGTTTGAGACCCATTGGGCCAGATCGCCTGGGCAGCGACAGGCGAGGCTGTTTATATCTCCCTCTGAGGAGAGGTCGCGGAAACTCTTGTCTATGACGAGGGACGAACTAAGGACCTTGACGGGTTCCCTCACGGGACACTGTGGCCTTAGGTATCAATTGTACAAGATGGGACGTTCCTCTACGGATACGTGCAGGTTTTGTGAATTGGAACCCGAGACCTCAGAGCATGTTCTCTACAAATGTCCGAGGCTCTCCAACAGGAGGGTGCGTTATTTTAGTGGTCGAATAGTGACGCCATCGGACGTTTGGAATTGTTTACCTGGTAGGATAGTTGGCTTCGTAGGGAGCCTGAACCTATGGGGTGTATTCGTTGGCAGCACAAAATACCAACTTCTAGTAGCGGTGAATAGTGCCACTCTAGTCTAATCTATTCTTGTAAGTTGTGTTGTTGGATCAAAATCACTTAAATTCGAAATATTAAATATCTGGCGCATCGTTAACCTATGTTAACCTGTGATCAAAATTGTCTATCAAAATAAAATTGATGGTTACAAATGAATTTTGTTTAAATTAACTAACTGAAAACTAGCTTAGTTCTTAATTAATTAATATTTTTAAAGTAATAAATCATTAGTATTAAAAAGGATTAATCCTTGCTGACCGAAGACCGTAAATGTCCCGGCAAAAAAGTCGAAAACGGATTTTGCACATAAGATGATTTTGATGACTGTCAATTTTTGGCAAGTATTAGGATTCAAACAAAGAAAAAGGGGGATATTATTATTAAGATTTTTGGTTTTTGCCTAACGTATACAAAATTTTTTTCTTTTTCTTAATTTTTTTCTGTATTTGAAAATATTCAGTCATAACCATTAACTTTAATTTGAGGAACATTTTGAACATAAGGAAAATATGGGTTAACGCTGCATCAAATATTAATTGTTTTGCTATAAAACAAGCTACAATGTAAAGTTAGCTACTTTCATCAAAAATATATTTTTAAAATATTATTCAATCTAAAAAACTGACTTTCTTCCAAATCCGCCAAATTAAATCGGTCCACATTCTAAATTAAATCCCCATGATGTGTGTAAAGAGAAGCGACCAATATTATTTTAATATATGCAATCTTTAATTTTTTTAAAATTGTTTTTTTGTAATTGGAGCTGGAAAAATAATGCAAACTTTCAGCCATTTATGTTGGCCTAGAGTAGTTAAGTTTTTTCTAAGTTGTCGGGGTTAAATATAAATCAAACTAACATTGTGTGTTAATTTCTAAGTTAAGTTTTTTAAAAAAAAAATTTTTTTTTTGAAAATATACACTATTTGAAAAAGAGAAAATTTCGAAGTGTGGTAGTCAACCCTAATTTTTTTTAGAAAATTTTGAAAAAAACACGAGAATTTTTTGTTCATAAATCTTAATCGAACCCAGGGTTGTCCCGGCAAACACTCGACGTTTTTGAATTATAAAGCATCCTATTCTACACACTGTTACGAGGGTATATATCAGTTTGCCATTCCGTTTGTAATATATCGAAATATCTGCCTTAGACCCCATAAATTCTATATCATCGCCTAAAATGCAAAATGGCGTAACCAACAAAGTTTCCAAAACAGGTTTTATTGATGACTATGATTCATTTTGCTAAACTACATGCCTATACAATATTTTAGACTTCTATGATAAAAATGACGGGTTTATAAATACAATTCAAATATTACATGTTTCTGTTTTTGAGCTTTTTGTGGTTGCCCTGCAAAATATTGAAGTAGGGTTGATGATTATGAAGCACTGCATAGAACAATATTTCTCCACAAAATTTTTCGGTTCTATGATTAACACTGTCAGTGTTATTAATGAAATTTTAAAATATCTGCACTGACAGAAATTTGTGCGTAGTATTAATGAATTCCTTCATTAATCCAATGATTTTTTTCATAAAAAAAGTACCCAAAGAAACGTTTCATTGAGTCAATGAAAGGTGTTTCATTAAATCAATTTTAATGACTGGTTTCATTAACCCAATGAAAATTTCATAAAGTATATGAAATTTTTTTCATCTATCCTAGCCTAATCGTTATGAAAGTTTCATGTGTTAAATGAATAAAATTCATAGTTGATAGTATTTATAAGGTCTGGTCTTTATAGGATCTATAAAATATTTTTATAAAAAAAGTTCGAAAGTAAACATCACAGGCTGTTCTGCAAAAGCGATGTCAGATTTTTATTAAACTCAGCCTGATTCAGCAAATTTTCGATACTTGGCATATGATGACAGGTTGGATAATTTGTGTTAAAAGATGACATGTTTTCTTATATGTCGGTACAAAATATGTAATTTTTTATCGATCTGGCTTGGAATTCTGTAGAACGATCGACGATTATAGTCCACTTTTTGTAGATAAATTACGACCATATTAGATAAAAATGTTAAATATTGTTAACAATGTTGTTAAAAAACAAAAATTTATTATCGGTTAGCATAAAGTTTTTGTGTAACATCTTCAAAACGATAACAATTTAGGTCTCGTTTTGAACAAAACTATATCGGTCTTCTTAGAGAATCTGTTCCCTGGAATTTACTGATCAACTATTCAAATTCGTCAAAAACTGTTAGCTCTAAGCAAACTTAATAAAAAAAAATTTTTTTTTTTTGTATTTTAAAATGATAGTACAAAAAAAATTTTTTTTCTTATTACAATTCAAAATTTTTATTGAAAAAAATTTGAAAATTGTTCATTAAGTTAATGAATTTTTTTTATGAAATTATGAAAAAATCATAAAAAATGTTAATTAAAAATATACCAATATAAATGAATTTTCATTCAGTTAACGAAATTTTTCATTACACCAATGAATCGATTTTAATGAAACCGTTTCATTGATACTATGAAGCAAAATTCTATCACTGTGTGGAAGTAAAAAAGTAAATATGTTAGATACGTCTTTTTGAACTGTAGGTGACGATATATGCTTCACCCTTATTCAATTTTAAAGCGATTTAGCGATATCCGCATGTCAGTTAAAATGATGAACATGGCGCGAAAACGCAATAGGTTCTCATTTTTACATAGATTCATGGATATTTTCGCGAAAAGTTTGGTATTGAAAATGAGCAAAATTGGTTCAAAAGTTATGAGTGCAAATGTCAAGGGACTCTAAATTTACCATACAAGTTTCATACAAATTGTGTATCTTTGTACAAATCCATAGTAGCGTCTGGTGCATATTTTTGCACAAGACGCTTAAGGGTGAATAATATTTGAAATTCATCTCAAAATTGTTTTCACATCAAAATTTTTTCACCACTAATAATTTCTTCACCACAAAAATAGTTTTTCACCTAAAAAATGTTTTTATCTCAAAATTTATTTTGTACATCTAAAAAGTTCATCTTCAAAAATTTTTTTTTCATTTCTAAAATATTTCTTTTCATAATTTATTTTTTGTTCGATTTGTAGCATTTACACTGTGGAGGGTATAAAAAAAATTTGGTATAACGAAATTTAAAGCTTGTTTTAATTTATTAACTTTGCTGTATATATTTTAATAAAACTTTATTGGTTTGTATATTAATTTAATAAATTTTTTTATTGTATAATTTCAGTTTTAAACCTTAAGGTTTTAAGTTACCATTAAAGTTTTAAAAAAACTTTTCCAATTCAAACGCATTTAGTTCATTATGGCCGTTAATGAATCTACACCGCTTTATTGCGGTTCTAGCATGGATAATTTTCATACAAGGTTAGTATACTAATGTAGTTATGTTTGTTTAATAGTTGAACAAACATGAAGTGAAGTTGTACATTCTAAAAGTTATATGAGGAAAAATAATGTATTTACCTAAGAAGTATTTTATGTTATCTCTTCTGGGAAATTAATCGGTACACTGTGATTTTAAGGCAATAAATATGGAAATAAAAGTACACAGAAAAATCTTGTAAAATTGTATTTATAATATTAAAAACCCGAGTAAAAATTTTAGTATGGAGTCTAATATAATTATATCTCATTTACTAAACGCATGCAAAGTAATTCAAAAAATGTGTCATCTACATAGACTTAATTGATACAATTTTATCTAACGAAATTTAGTGAAATTAATACGTAATTGTAGGGGGTGTGTAGGTTGTCCAAAAAGATTTATTTTTTGTTTTGCGAAAATTTGCCATTGATTGTTTGGTCGAAAATAATATGGCAATTTTAAAATTTTTAAACAATTTTTTAGGAAGGCCAAAAAAAAAAGTTAAAAATTTCAAAGTTTTTCTGCTAGAACAAAAAAAATGTTCGACCAATTGTAGATACCCTAGCAAAAAGGTTTAATTATGATCAGATATAATTATATCCAAATTATATAATTATATCCAAAATTTGTGTCTATCCAATTATATCAGAGGTCTGATATAATTATATATACCTTCAGATATAATTATATATAATTTCAAATATGTTAATATATAAATATATATACAAATATGGAGTTATATATATATGCACTTATATATATATGCACTCAGATATAATTGGAAAGTTTCAATTTCAGATATAATATGGTCATATATGATTGTGTGTAAATTTTTTTAAACAGGTAGTTTTTAATTAGCAGGGCAACCAGAAATATGCTCTAAAAAATCGATTTTATAACCATTAAACCATTTTTAAAATTAAGCAATATATTCTTAAAAACACATTAGTACAGTTAGAGTAACTTACGTGGAATTTATTTGAATTGCAAAAAAAAAATAGAAGATAAAAGTTTGATTATATGTAAATCGGTGCAGTCTCACACAGAAAAAATGTTTGTCATTTGCTAACTAAAATACGATTACTACTACTGAAATCGGTTGGTACAATTGATTATTGGTTTTCACAACAAAATTTTGTTACTACACTGCGTTGCAAAACTATAATAACACATTAATTTCACTAAATTTCGTAAGTAAAAAAAAAGTAGAAGTGGAGTTTAACCGGAATAAATATAATAAATAAATAAATATAAATAATAATATTTGACAAAAAAAAAAACAATTCATTTATTTATTTATTTTTTTATTTTGCTATTTAAAAAGTAATAACAAAATCAATTAGTGTTTTAAAATTAACTTAATATATCAAAATTTACAAAAATATTTTGAAGTAGCAGTCATCTCCAAGCATCAATATCTGCTTCTTTTAGATTAAAAACGCTTTCATATTTACGGTCTCCTATGTAAACTCGACGGGCTAACATTCCACAAATATTCTCAATAGGGTTTTCACCAGGAGAACATGCATGCCATCGTCTGACGACTTACATGTACTGAGGCATTGTCTCTCTCTTCTAATACTGTAATGTACTCAGAAGAATTCATTATGGTGTCAAATCAACCATACCGTCGAAACAAAAATCGGCCCAAACCATTGGGGATCCGCCTCCAAAATTTCTTTTTGACAAATGTTGTGTTTCTTTACGTAGTTCTCTCCAACAGATGTTAAAATCGTCTGAACCATTAAGATTGAATTTTTTCTCATCAGAAAAAATCCGTTACAGAATTTTATGTTTAAACAGTAAATTCCTTGTAGCGAATTCTAACATCAGGGTTTGGCAAATGATTCTCTGGGAATCCCTTAAGAGCCTATTATTGTTAGACAGATTTACCTAACATTCATTGACCTAATTTACACCCATCATTGTGACGCTGGCACAGTTGATTACACCGGTCCCGAAAGCTTTTTCTGTGCCGCCTATTTAATTTTACCACTTTTGAAAAAGGCTGAAATTTGACCTTTTTCAAAATCACTTTGATATGAACCACGCGTCATTTTATTGCAAATTGACTAAAATTGGATAACATTTTTTTAACAAACATTTTTTTAATTTTTCTCTATTTGCTATTATAATATGTTTACCGTTATAAATAATTAAAGTTATTAAACACTGAAAAACTATTTTTACACAATTTTTCTCTTTAATCAATTAAGTATTCACTTAAATTCTACACAATAAGGGATAAGTTAACACACTCCAAAAAAAAACAGTTAAAGGTTTTAAAACAATTTGTGTAATATTAGCAAAAATAGCAAAAATAATTTGGAATATCATAATTTTTTAAAAACTTTTTGCATCAATAAATTAGTGCAAATTTTTTTGATTACTTGCGAATAAAGTTAAAGTAAAATTTTTTCATAATATTTAGAATTTGGTTATTTATGGCACACATAATACAATCAGAAGAAAATGTCATAAAATTATCCCATATATCGCGACCGATTTAAAATTGGTTGAGATTTTAAATTAGAATTTTTATGATGTTTTTGTATTAAAAAAGTTTTTTATAGTGTGTGTAAGGAAAACAAATTTACAACAATTCCGACCAAATAATATGTTAATAAATTGTTAGCGGGTCGCGCTATATCACACATTTTAGGCCACTCTAATTGTTATTCACTGCATGTTAAAAGGATTTAAAAAGATAATGTTTTTTTTTATATAATTCTGGGTGATAACGTAAGACTTCAAGAGTATTCAGCTGATTCTATTCTACATAAAATGCACTTAAAATCAACGTTTTTATCCGCCAAAAGGCAGAGGCCAAGAGGAAAGGAATACTAAATTTTATAGAAAAATTCCACAATTATTTTTCTAAAAATGTTTTAAAGCTGAAACTATTAGTTTCTATGTACATACAAAAAATTCCTTAAAATTTTTATGAATTTGTAAGAAAAAAATGTCATCTAAATCTAATTTCTGATTAGAAAAATTTGTCGGAATATGAAATTATATATAATTAAAAAAATTTTAAGCTTTCTGCTTTAAAGAAAATCATGAGAAAGTAATAGTTTTTCTCTTATGTAAATTTCATGATAGTTAATGTAAGTGTATATCAAATCAAAGGTATTTTAAAGGCATATCTAACAAATTCAAATCTAATCCCATACAATGCATTTTTTTCAATATAGGTGATTTTAAGTAGTATAGACGTGTTATTTTAAAGCTCGTAAATAAACATCAAAAGTCATATTAAACCAACCTGAGAATCGCCTTAAACTTGTTAAGGTCATTGTGTGAGGAGCTGCAATTCTGGTGAGACGTTTGCACTTTGAAGGCATATGTATTTTGGATATATTTTCTTCATTTTTATTTGATGAATTTGTGCAAAAAATTAGTATAAATTTTATTATTAAAAACACTCAATCGAAAGAGACAAGTGATCGTGTACATAAAACACAAACATTTATTGGAAAATACAAATCATCTGTTTCACTTGTTTTGATAATTTTGAAGCGCTGCCAAGTTTTTCAAAACTTCACAGGGTGAATCATCAAGTTAAATATACAGTCCTTTTTAAACTTTTAAAGAATGTCAAACTTAGAAGACCAAACTGTGGCCCGCGGGAACGTAAATAAAAGGTTTCTGGAAGATACATCACCAGAATTGCAAAATGAACGATAAACTGAAACAAGAAGAGTAGCAGAGTAATAAAGAAGTATTGGATAAAATATCTTTTACTTCAAACGACCGTAAATATTTAAAAAAAGACAACTCAATCCTCAGACAAGAAGTGGACGGTTTGAAAGCTGATAAGGAGATTGATAGAAAACGAATCACTCAATTAGAGTTGCAAATAAAAATCAAAAATTTAATTTTTAAAGGGTTAACTGCAAAAAGTTCAGCCAATGCAGTAGTTTGAAAAATTTGTTCTGGAAAACTTAAATTACCTAAAACCGCAATGATAAGATGTACCAGGAAGCTTTATGGAAGAGAAGAAAATATGACCGTGTTAGTAGAATTGGATTCAGCTGAAAGTGTACACCATATCCTTAAAAATGCAAAAAATTTAGCTGGAACCTCAATTTACGTGGAAAAGAGTTGAATGCGGAAAAACAACAAGAAAAAAGAGTTATGCTTCGAATGAAAAAGGCGATTAAAGAAATAAGCGATTTACACCGAGTGAACGTTATTGATGATCGAATAAAGATTAACGATAAATTTTTAAAATGGAATAAGGAAAAAATTCTAGTGTGCGGTAAACAGAAAGGATATGATTCTATCAAAGAATTATATAAAGATGAGATTGAAAAAATTAATATTAATTATGATATTTTGTTAAAAAATTATAAATTATAAAAATATTTATTTAAATGTAGTAGCGTATAAAATTCACGGCCTAGGTAATAAATGTCTGGTTCCAGGATTCTTTAATTATTTGTAACTTTGATGTATTTGCCTTATTCGAAACCCACGTAGAAGAGCATAATATAGACAGTTGGAAAAAGTATTTTAAACAATTTTGAGTTGTACTGGAAGCCGGCAAGTCGTTTTAGTATTTATGGTATAGCAAGTGGAGGTTGTGTATATGGCTTTAATAAACATTTGAAAAATAGTCGTATAAAACACTCTTTTAATGTAATAAATGACATAGTAATTCTTAAAATACAAATAAACGCAATAAATTTCAATATTGTGCCTGTTTATATCCGAGGTGTAGACTGGTCTAACGAATTTAATGTGCTGAAAAGTTTATTTTCAGATAATCATTTTGAAAATGCGATAGTAGTAGGTGATATGAACGTACGAATTGGTAGACTACAACAGGAGTTAGAAGAAATTCATAAATCTAATTTTAAAGCCGGATTTATGGAAAGAAAATCTAAAGATGATACCATTGATACAAAGGGCAGACATTTGTGGGAGTTTTGTAATTATTTTGGATTGGTAGTAGTAAACGGTCGTACGCTTGGTGATGAAAGCGGTGAATTTACTTTTCTTAGCAATCCAGGCAGATCTGTTAATGATATTTGTACAGTACGTTTTGAAATTGACTCACAAATATGGTCAGATCACATGCCGCTTAAATTAAACTTGATGACAAAAACAGTGGGTGAAGATCAAAAGAAGCTAAATCTGCTGCCAAAACTTAGATGGAAAGATGCATATAAAGAAAAATATCAAGGAAACCTTAATAAAAACCTGCAAAGAACACAAGGGGAATTCATGAATCTAAATCGCCTAATCAATTTGATTAATATGTCAGTGCCAAATCCTAAACACAATAAAAATGCTCCAATATTCAAATCAAAGTGGTTTAACTATGACTGTTTGAAAGCAAGGGATAAATCATTTCAGCTACTAAATGAATTCAGAAAAACGAATGATCCACAAGATAAAGAAAAATACTTGCAAGCAAAATATTTATATGTAAGCAATGCAGAAAAAGTAAAAAAGAGTACTACGAAAAAATCAACAACAAAATCAATCAAATTAATGATTCAAAACAATGGTGGAAGTTAGCAAAAAAAAATTAGAGGTGATTACTTTAAAATTGGAACATCAAAACCTGCAGAAGATTTTAAAAGATACTTTCAATTGCTATTAAACCAACCACAATTGTCATTAAATATCCAATATGCACCAATGCTTCATCGAAATCACGAATTAGACAAAATTATTACCATACAGGAAATCAAATCCACTCTTAAGAAAACAAAACCAGATAAAGCCACAGGAGACGATAGAGTGCCTTATGAAATGTTTTAATATGCATCAGATGAATTTCTTATTGAACTTTCTAAAGCATTTAATGTAATTTTTGAAACCGGAAAAGTTTAAGAAGAGTTTACAAGCAGTATTATATTCCTAATTTATAAAAAGGAGACATGAATAGTGCTGAAAATTATAGAGGAATCTCCTTTGTGAACTGAGCAGCAAAGCTGTTAATGGGTATCGTTAACTCTAGACTTACTAATTGGGTAGAACAATACAATATTTTGAATGAGTTTCAGGCGGGGTTTAGGCCACACTATTCAACTGTAGATAATATATATAATCTATCGGTTATAGTAAAATCAAAAATGAATGAGAAGAAGAAAACTTATGCTTTTTTCGTTGACTTTAGAGCTTCATTTGACAGAGTGCCAAGAAAACCGCTCATTTATAAATTAGATGCATTAGGTATGTCCACGAAAGTAGTAAATCCTACAGAAACCGTCTACAGACACACAAAATCAGAAGATTGCAACGGAAATGAGGTTTCTGAGTACTTTGAAACTTATACATGTGTTAAACAAGGGTGCCTTTTGTCACCCTTGCTTTTCACTATATATTTAAACGATCTTCACGAATACCTGGGTGGTGGGCCATTAACAGATGATAATAACGTACGTTTGCTTCTTTAAGCAGACGATATTGTTTTATTAGCTGATGATATAAAAACTCTACAAAGTATGGTAATAAACTTGGAAAATTACTGTGAGCAATGGAACATGGAAGTCAATATGCAGAAGTCAGAAATGATGGTATTTAGAAAAGGTGGTAGACTGGCATCAAGAGATAAGATTTGGTATAAAAATCAAGAAGTCAGAATTGTAAATGAGTACAACTATCTGGGTGTAATTTAAACACCGCAAATGAGTTTTAAGAAACATATTCAAAAGAGAAATATATCTTTCAAGAATAGTATTAATTCAACGTAGAACAGTTTTCTATACAAACCAAATATAAGTTCAAAATCTAAATGGAAGCTTTTTCAAGCAGTTTGTCGGTCCATACAATCATATGCGGCTCAGATCTGGGGATACTGTTTTTTGAAGAGGTAGATAAACTACAGTTTTATTTTATGAAGAGAATTTTAAAACTTACAGATTTTGCACCCAACTACACTTTGTTTTTGGAAACAAATGCAGAGTGCAGTCATTTTTATACATTAAATTTGCATATGAACTATATTTACAAAACGCTATTTCAGTATAACCAAAACAGATTGCCAAATAAACTGTCATTAATTGTATTACGAGCTAATATGTTTTGGGCAAACGAGATTAATAATCTAAGTAGAGATTTTGGAGTCCAATTTCCGTATGCAAATATTTCTGTGCAAGATGGATTCACAGTGGAACTATTTTGCTCCAAGAACTAAAATCAAGAACCTCTGAACAACTAAAACAACAAGCAATTAACAGTGAATCGCGGTTTTACAAATTCTTAGATCATAAAGTGGGCATAAACTATATAGAACATTTAAATAACCAACGGCAAACTTCAAACGTATTTAGAGCTAGGTGTGATTTGTTACCTCTAAATGCAAATAATTTCAACACAACACAAAGTAAAACTTGTACATTATGTAATACAGGTGAAGACGAAACTTTACCACATTTTATGGCAAGATGTCCCATTTTATCTGAAACAGACATTTTGGTACAACCTATCTAGATGAAAATGAACTCAAAAATATTTTGAATGACCAAATATTCAACGTATAGAATATATTCCATAGTTATGTAAAAATTGCATTAAACTATAGAAAATCAATAATGAATGAATTTTTATAAATTCTAATTTTTAACAGCTATAGCTTTTGCTACATTTAATACATATTTTTTAAACTTTTTTTTTTAAACTTGTTTATACTTTTTGATATTTTAATTAAAATTGCATATATATTTATATATTTATATCAGACGACTAATGTCATTGTTAATTAATTAACTTTTTTCTTTATTTTTGTCTTTTGTTTTATTGAGCTAAAGATCCTTTATTTTATAATTATAAGTATTTATTTCCAATATTTCGTCTTTTTCTAACATAAATTTATCTCTATTAGTAAGTCTTTCCCTATTCAAATTTACGAATATTATAGATAACCATTTGAATAGGGAAAGACTTACTAATAGAGATAAATTTATGTTAGAAAAAGTAAATACAACTAGAAAATTCTTAAGTAATAATAAAGACTTACTTATTTTAGACGCAGACAAGAGTAATACAACGGTAGCAATGAATAGATGCGACTATATTACAAGGATGAATAACATTGTACGTGATATTGACACATATGAATTATCAAATAAGGATCCTACTAGCAGATTACAGACAACGAACAATAGTTTGGTTGAGGACCTCTTTAAGTTGAAGATTATCACGCCATTAGAAAGGAACAGATTTAGGACTAATATATCTACAGCACCTAGATTGTATGGGGTGCCTAAAATTCATAAAGAACAATTTCCCTTGAGACCAATTTGTTCTTTTGTAAATTCCCCATCTTATGAACTTTGTAGATATGTTACGAGTATTCTGAAGAAAGTAACTGAGAATTCTAAATACAATGTAAAGGATTATTTAGAATTTAGAGAAAAGATAAGGAACTTAAAGATACAAGATGATGAAAAACTTATTTCACTTGACGTTGTATCTTTGTTTCCTAGTATTTCAGTAGATAAATTATATATTATTGAAGGCAAATGGAATATTATAAAAGAATACACGAAAATTGGGAAGGACCTTTTCTTACGCATCTTGAAATTTTGTATAGGAGATAACAGATATTTTAAATATGATAATAGAATATATTTACAACGAAAGGGTCTTCCACTGGGATCTCCAGCTTCTCCGATTGTGGCTGACATTGTAATGGGAGAATTATTAGATTCTTGCATTGAGAAATTAGATGTAAAACCAAAAATAATTACAAAATACGTTGATGATTTGTTCTAAATTATTCACTATAATTCAGTTAATAATATTTTGTCAACATTTAATTGTTTTCATGAAGATATAAAATTTACGATAGAAGCAGAATGTAACTCTTAAATTCCCTATTTAGATACATTGATAATGAGAAGGAATAACATCTTAAAAATAGATTGGTATCAAAAACCAACAGCTTCTGGTAGGATTATAAACTACCATTCAAAACACCCCAAGAGAATAATAATTAATACTGCGAAAAATCTAATTGACAGAGTATTAAGAATAAGCGATGTAGAATTTCATGAAACTAATATAAGAAAAATTAAGGATATTTTGAAGGATACTAGTTACCCAATACATTTAAGCTGCAAATTAATAAGACAATTTAAAAATCGGAATAATGTTAATACGATAAGGGTTGCGGAACCCAAAATTTATAAATCTTTAACTTATGTTCCTCTTATATCTGAAAGATTAGAAAAATCCAAAATTTTCGATGATAAGAAATACTTAGTAGCACATAGAACATATAACACATTAGGTTCACTATTTAGCAAGACAAAAAAAAAATAAGTAAATTTGATATGTCCAATTTAGTTTATAAGATACCATGTAGGGGTAATGACACAGAAAATTGTACTAAAGTATACGTAGGTACCACAAAGAATAAACTGAAAACTAGAATAGCAGGTCATAAATCCGATCAAAAATACAATAAAACCACTTCTACGCAAAAAACAGCATTATCATTACACTGCAGCAACTCCAATCATTATCCAGATTTTGATAACACATCAATTTTAAACACAGAATGCAATTACAAACGAAGATATACATTGGCAATGTTACAGATCATAAAAGTACCATCAACACAAAGGATTAACTATAAAACAGACACATCCAATATTGCACAGAATTACAGACATTTAGTCAATAGGATCTAATAAAATTATTATAATTCTCATTTAGATTTTAAGAAACTATTAATTTAAAATTGTTTGCTATGTTATGATATTTCAATTATTTATACTTTGTTTTCTGGGTTAATTTTCAATTTGACATTAGAAAATATTTTATTTCCCGCCATTTTTTTTTTTTTTTTTGAATAATTATAATTTTTAAGTTTTTAATTATAAAAAATTTTTCCTGAAGAAGTCTTCCAATGCGAAGACGAAATATTGGAAATAAATACTTATAATTATAAAATAAAGGATCTTTAGCTCAATAAAACAAAAGACAAAAATTTATTCAAAAAGATCGAAGAAAAATAAGAAAATTGTTTCTTTATTTTTAAATTTTATATTTGTAAATAAAGATACATATGTACATTAGGGTTGGGCGATTTGAACATCTTAATGGGCGCTTCGCGTTTCTGCTTCTTCGGATTGTACTGAGCAAAAATGTCCACTAGACCATACGTCTACGGTGAAAATCGAGCTTCCAGATTTTGACTTTTTAGCAGTATTTTGTGAAAGTAACAATGTGAGAGATGGACATAGCTCAGGAAGTAGGAGGAGCTTATCCAAGATTAAGTTTAAGATTTAAGTTTAAGTTGTTAATTTTTAATTTTTTTCAAAATAGGGCTTTTTTGCTGTAAAGTCAAAATCTGGATGCTCGATTTTCACCGTAGACGTATGGTCTAGTGGACTTTTTTGCTCAGTACAATCCCAAGAATCAGAAACGCGAAGCGCCCATTAAGATTTTTTTCCTTCCATACTAATCGCCCCACCCTAACATATATACATACATACAATGCCTGCAGGTGTAGGAGTTCGAATTTGAAAAATTCTGAATTTTTAGGTTCAAAATAATAAATATTACCTTTAAACTAATAGTTTTAGCCCAGTATAATTTTGTTGAGTAACCTCGAACTCTCTTGACTAGTGTTTTAACCGGTTTTGTAAAAACTTAACACAACGACAAAAATTATGTTTCTTAACCTAATTTTTAAGAAAATATATCTCAGAAAAATCGCTTAAAAATCTTTCTATCATTATATTAATCTTTAAGAGATTCAGAAAACCAAAAAAAAAAAAAAAAAAAAAAAAATATGTTTTCGGTAAAACGCTCTTATGACTTTATATCTTATGTTTCTAGATTTTGAAATTTCATTGATCCCTTTGGTTAACATTTTTTGTCCCCCAGTATTAACTTTCGTTAATTTTAAATGTCACTTTCATTTGATTTTTATGTTTATATTAGAAAATAAGTATTTTCTATAATAATTTAATATACTGGAACTTTTTTTATGATTAAAAACGTTTCTCGTAATACCGATTTTAAATAAAATACCGTTACCGATACCAAAACCGAAGCAAACAATAAATGTTTATTAAACCCGTTTCCTTCCTTCCATTCCTTACTAGATTACCTACTCGATTATTTTAACAGGGCGTGAGACTAAAATAATTGATTCTTTAGAATTGATTATTTTTTTTACTGAAGAACCATTTACTTTATACATACATTTTTTAATAAAGAAATAGTTCCATTGTAAAACTACGAAGTACTTACACAAAAAAAATAAATAAATAAATAGTTCTTTAGAAAAAATAAGAAGTACTTACATTTAAAAAAAAAGAAGTAGTTCCATAAGTAAATTCAACTTTTACTCACACGTGATTCTCCTAGGTCACTCAAATATAACGATCAAAACTCATACGGAAATAAAATCCTAAAAAGTGAAACATCGAATTGTTATGATAACATGGGTTTGTTATAATTTTGGAGCTATAAACCACGAAAATATAAATTTTTCAAAAAAAAAGAACAATTCAAAATTGAAAAACAAAAATATGACTCACGCACAATCACCCTCGAAATTTTTTTTTACACTCACTCACGATAACGACAGTAATTTCAACTTCCACTCACAATTTTCTGCTCACGTGCGCTTCCCTAATTTATACCTAACCGCAGTTTAACAAAATTTAGGCAACATGCAATCTCTGTTTTTTGTATTATTATCCTGCAAATAAAAATTTGTTTGAAAAAATATATGAGATAAATTCTTTAAAATTGTATAACTTCTTTTTTTAAAATTAGGAACTACTTCCAATAACGTCCTTTTATTAAGAAAAAGTATATGATTACTTCTTGAGTACAAAAAGTTATACATATAAGTTAATAACATTGTTATTTTCTTTTAAGTAAATAATTACTTTGTTATTGAGTTCATGCTTTCTGGTTTAAATTCAAAGAATTGATTACAATACTACTTGCTTTTTTGACTCTATCGTTGGAATGAGTTTGGTATTGCAGTTACTAAATTTGGCAATGAGATATGTAAGCAAGTGTTTGCATCACCTTCTTTTTGGAATGTGTAATTTTTTCCTGGGCACTTCGGGAAAGTTCGCATTGAATCATAGACACCTCCTTAATGAAATTAAATGAGCATTATTTTATGTTAATTTGAACTTAAACCAACAAAAAGACTTAAACCAAATAAATCATTAAAATACGTTTGATTTGATACCCAACTTGTCTATAGTTTAGCAACTTTTATCGTCTATGAATTATATAAACAAATTAAAAATTAGGTAATGACCCCACATTTTAACACCTGAACTTGAGATTGCACACCTAAAAAACAATACGTGCCTAATATTTGTTTGGTCCTCTACAACATATCCCAGTTTCACTTAAATCATCGTATTCACCAGTGTGCAGCTTTATAGTTTATTATATAAAAAAAAAAACATATGACGTATTTAAACAATTTTGGACACATGGATGATACGGGCTTTAGATGCCTCGTATTTATCAAAGACTTTCGAAATGAGAGAAACGGTAGACAAGGTTAGTTAGATTATACTTACAAACTTGGACATGCAAAGTTTAACGTTGAAAAGTCTTCATATAAAGATTTGATGCACATATGAAAATAAAAGAAATCCAAAATGTCTTGAAACGTACAAGAGGTTTTTAATTAATTTTGCTTCTTTGCTCATAGTTTTTAACTTTCAGTTCCAAACCAATACAAAATGGTGTCACTAGACTTGGGAGATACATTCATTAAAAAGGTAATTTCCATATCGCTGAAACCAAATGTTCCCGATTTTTAAACTTTCACAATATTTTCCATACGGTTTTTGCGGGAACTTCTGCTTTAAATGGAACTTCTGCTTAAAAAATATGTAGTTGTTTGGTTTGTAATACAGTTTCTTTATTTTTAATATAAATGTCAGTCATTTGTAGAACAAATTACATATTTTACTAACCTTGTAGTTCATTTAAAAAAAACAAACCACATCAAATGACTGTTTTATGATTTTACATTAGTTTTTTACAGTAGTTTTTTGTTACCTAAAAAAATAAATAAAAAAAAAATAAATATTAGTTTATTTTTTACTGCACATGTGGTTTGTTTGTACTACAATTGTGGTTAATTTTTTGAACATTAAAAAACAAATGACAATGTTTGTTGAATTTACTGATATGTAAGTCGTCATTTCTTCAAGTGAAATTTCATTTGTTTTTAACTAAATATGCAGTTATCTTTACTTATATAGTATTCTAAGTGTACTTGTCTCTTTCCAGAAAGTTTGCAAACATTTAAAAACGCTTTTTTCACGAATATTTTAAAAACTACATCTTCTATTTTTTTACACAACTTGTGGTAATAGATCATATTGTCTTGTATGACATATCAGAAACTGAGAGTGGGTTCTTTATGGGGTCAAACGATATTTAGATTTAAGTAAAAAATTCTTATATAATTTCCAAAAAAAGAAGTTAAATTTTTAATTTTCTTCAATACAAACGAATTTTTAATTTTGCGAAACTCAGAGTTTAGGGTATTCTTTTTTTCGGATTTTTTCCTGCTAAGGTGGTAAAATGGGGGCTAACATTGGGAAAACTCTCTCACTGGCGGCCAGACCAAACCACTTAAGCGATTAACTTTATTTGGTGTGTTGGTTAATAAACAGGAGAAGATATCTGCATTGAGGAAATTTTTGGATATCCGTACAAGGAGACGCTAAAAGTAAAGCATATCCAAACCACTAGAGCGAGGAACTTGAAATTTGGTACGCAAGTTTTTAATCACAAGTAGACATCTGTGCTGACAGGATTTTTTGATATTTTTGAGTTAAGATATAAAAAGGGGAACATTTTCCAATTGGCGGACTGATCAAACTTCTAATATAAGGAACTTGAAGTTTCGTATGTTGGTACCTAATCAATAGAAGAAATCTATATAAAGGGTCCGCCAAATAACTTTTTTTTTTGAACTCCTGAACCAATTGGACTTTGTATGGCGACATAACAAGGTCTTTATGCAAAATTCGTCTCAATGATGTCTCCGAAATGTTCAATTGTTGAGAACGACGGTGAATTGATGTTGATGGCGCTTCACGCACACTTTCTGCCACAGCAGCAATATTCTCGGGTGTACGCACTGTTTTTGGCTTTCACGATTTGGTTTATCGATGAGGATGCCAGTTTCTTTCACTTTTTTCACAAGATAACGAACGTACGGACCATATTCGTTCAGCGGAAGGATAAAACTAATTATCTGTCAAATCAGACATGAGCTAAGTGTTACCATTCACGAAATAAGCACTAGTTGGGAAAAAAAGTTAGATGGCGGACCCTTTAGATGGGCTTTTTGGAAATTCCTGTAAGTAAGCCTCAAAAAGGGAAAGTTCTCCCTGAACGAGTAACACTAAAATTTTGTGTGTGGCCACCTAGTCAGGAGTAGACATATGTATAAACAGAAAGGGGAGAGTCTCTCCTTTGACGGCATTGCCAAATCACTAAAGCGATGCCTGGTCAAACCTCTAAAGCTAGCAATTTTATATTTATGGGATCCAAATCACAAGTAAATATCTGCATGGGCGGGAGTTCAGGAAACATCTAGGGCAACAAGGAGAATAGTCTGACCCATGACAATCTGGCCAACTTGATTTTACAAATTACTTGATGTCTTAAAAATATAAGATTTCAACGGATTCGACATCTGATTTGATTTTGAAGGAAATGAAATAACACCCCAAAAATATTATTTGGGGACTTATTTCATTTCTCATATTGGGGCCTAATTTCATTATGAAATAAAGTCCCAAAAAAAAAATGAAATAAAGTCCCAAAAAATGAAATAACACCACAATTTTTTTTATCGAAATTTTTGGGGCCTTCCTTCATTTTCGGTTTGGGGCCTTATTTCATTGGGGTCTTGTTTCATACCGCCTTGAGCTAGTTGTAGTCTTAGGAAACAAAACAAAAGATTTGTAATAAATTTACGTATCATTATTTTTTGCAATAAAAAAAAAAAATTATATTCCTCTTTAAGAGATTCAGAAAACCTAAAAAAAATGTTTTCGGTAAAACGCTCTTATGACCTTATATCTTATGTTTCGAGATTTTGAAATTTCATTGTTCCCTTTGGTTAACATTTTTTGTCCCCCAGTATTAACTCTCGTTAATTTTAAACGTCACTTTCATTTGATTTTTATGTTTATATTAGAAAATAAGTATTTTATATAATAATTTAATAAATTGGAACTTTTTTACCAATTTCCAATTTCAAATAAAATACCGTCACCGATACCAAAACCGAAGCAAAAAATAAATGTTTATTAAACCCGTTCCGTTGCCAACCTTGCTTAACCTTCCGTCATCACATGTATTTTTTATTACACGCAATTCACAATGTTGTTGGAGTGCCCAGTGCCCAGTGTGAGGACAGAAAATTTTTCATAAAAAAGCGGGGTAAAAATTACAATATTTTTGTCTGAGATCACGTTGAAAATTTAAGAAATTCAGATTAGTTCGTACAAACTATTGAAATAATTGAAAAAAATGTATACCCCTATTAAAATATGCAGGGAGCCCAAGTTGAGACTAATTTTAAATATTTAAAATATGGGTTAAAGCACTTCGGGAAAGTTTGCGTTGAAGCATAGACACCTCCTTAATGAAATTAAATGAGCATTATTATATGTTAATTTGAACTTAAACCAACAACAACTTCCCAGAAAAATGTGATATTAATTTCTTTTTAATGACAACAACGTTCGGACATTCACGTACATGTTTTATACACCAGTATATGCGTCATTAAAATACGTTTGATTGGATACCCAACTTGTCTATAGTTTAGCAACTTTTATCGTCTATGAAACATATAAACAAATTAAAAATTAGGTAATGACCCCACATTTTAACACCTGAACTTGAGATTGCACACCTAAAAAACAATACGTGTCTAATATTTGTTTTTTCCTCTACAACATATCCCAGTTTCATTTAAATCATCGTATTCACCAGTGTGCAGATTTATAGTTTATTTATAAATATGAAAAAAACATATCACGAATTTAAAATTTTCGACACATGGTTGATACGGGCTTTAGATGCCTCGTATTTCTCAAAGACTTTTGAAATGAGAGAAACGATAGAAGAGGTTAGCTAGATTATACTTACAAACTTGGACATGCAAAGTTTAACGTTGAAAAGTCTTCATATAAAGATTTGATGCACATATGAAAGTAAAAAAAAATCCAAAATGTCTTGAAACGTACAAGAGGTTTTTAATTAATTTTGCTTTTTTGCTCATAGTTTTTAACTTTCAGTTCCAAACCAATACAAAATGGTGTCACTAGACTTGGGAGATATATTCATTAAAAAGGTAATTTCCATATCGCTGAAACCAAACGTTCCCGATTTTTAAACTTTCAAAATAGTTTCCATACGGTTTTTGCGGGAACTTCTGCTTTAAAGGGAACTTCAGCTTAAAAAATATGTAGTTGTTTGGGTTGTAATACAGTTTCTTTATTTTTAATGTAAATGTCAGTCATTTGTAGAACAAATTAAATTTTTTACTAACCTTGTAGTTCATCTAAAAAAAAAAACCAACCACATGAAATGACTGTTTTATGATTTTACATTAGTTTTTTACAGTATTTTTTTGTTATTTTTTGTGGTTTGTTTGTACTACAATTGTGGTTAATTTTTTGAACATTAAAAAACAAATGACAAATGTTAGTTGAATTTACTGATATGTAAGTCGTCATTTCTTCATTTTCATTCATTTCATTTGTTTTTAACTAAATATGCAGTTATCTTTACCTATATAGTATTCTAAGTGTACTTGTCTCTTTCCAGAAAGTTTGCAAACATTTAAAAACGACTTTTTTCACGAATGTTTAAAAAACTACATCTTCTATTTTTTAACACAATTTGTGATGATAGATAATATTGTCTTATATAACATATCAGAAACTGTTATAACATATCAGAAACTGACAGTGGGTTCTTCATGGGGTCAAACGATATTTAGATTTTTAAAAAAATTCTTATATAATTTCCAAAAAAAGAAGTTAAATTTTTAATTTTCTTCAATACAAACGAATTTTCAATTTCGCGAGAATCAGAGTTTAGGGTATTCTTTTTTCGGATTTTTGCCTGGTAAAAGGGGGGCTAACATTGGGAAAACTCTCTCACTGTCGGTCAGACCAAACCACTTAAGCGAGTAACTTTATTTGGTGTGTTGGCTCCTAAACAGGAGAAGATGTCTGCATTGAGGGAATTTTGGATAGCCGTACAAGGAGACGCTAAAAGTTAAAAGTAAAACATGTCCAAACCACTAGAGCGAGGAACTTGAAATTTGGTACGCGGGTTTTTAATCACAAGTAGACATCTGTGCAGACATGATTTTTTGAAATTCTTGAGTGAAGATATAAAAAGGGGAACATTTTCCAATTGGCGAACTGATCAAACTTCTAATATAAGGAACTTGAAGTTTCGTATGTTGGTACCTAATCAATAGAAGATATCTATAAAGATGGGCTTTTTTTAAATTCCTGAGGTAAGGCTCAAAAAGGGAAAGTTCTCCCTGAGCAGCATAGCCAAATCACTAAAACGAGTAACACTAAAATTTTGTATGTGGGCACCTAGTCAGGAGTAGACATATGTATAAACAGAAAGGGGAGAAGGGGAGAGTCTCTCCTTTGACGGCATTGCCAAATCACTAAAGCGATGCCTGGTCAATCCTCTAAAGCTAGCAATTTTATATTTATGCGATCCAAATCACAAGTAAATATCTGCATGGGCGCGAGTTCAGGAAACATCTAGGGCAACCAGGAGAATAGTCTGACCCATGACAATCTGGCCAAACCAAACTTATTCAGCGTAGACGTCTACTTAGATAAGTTTTTGGACATTCCTATGAGAATTGGCAAAAAATTATGAAAATTTGACAGCATGCCCAAACTTCTTTGCCTAGAATCCTAAAATTGAATTTAAATGTATCTTTAATTTAATCGAACTCATTTATATATTACTTTTTGCAATTTTGGCCATAAACGTAGTAAAAGTTGGAGTTAAAATGCGCATAAGTCGCCCCTTAACAGCTAGGCCAAGCCGCTAATCCTGCTTTAAGTGTTTAGAATTTGATAAGTAGGTTTTTCTAGCCCCTTGGGCCAAATTAAACAGAAGTTCCATGACTGCACCTTTAACGACATATGCAATTCTCTTAAGGTAGAAATCTAAAACTTCAACTTATAAAAACAAATTTATTAAAAGAATAAATTCTTTAAAAAAGTAATAAATTTTCAATCCAAATATATTCCGATATGTAAAACTACCGGTTACGAAGTATCGGGTTTTTAAGCTCTTTTTAATATTAATTTAATTTCGTTTATACATCAAGCTGACAACATTTTTGTGCCATAAAAGAAAAATGATTAAATCGTTTTAGCATGCGGATTAAGCATGCTTAGACATCGACTAATACATACACAAGAGGTTATTTATGTCATACAAACATATTTTTTTTTTTAATATTTTGCCTCAACAACATAAAACAACATGAAAATAAAATAAATAATGTAAAATTAATTGAAAATAATACATAATGCTTTGCATATATTAAAAAAGCCATTAAGAAAAGTATAGCTAATTGATTACATTTCCATTTCCTTTTCTCTCTCTCTCTCATTCTTTTTATTTACAGTTATAAAAATATACATGGTTATTTATCATTTATTGTATGTGTATTAGGTACAATAGCCAATACACTCAATATTATAGTGTTGACACGTCGCGAAATGCGTTCACCAACAAATGCCATCTTAACTGGATTAGCTGTAGCCGATTTGGCAGTTATGCTTGAATACATACCTTATTCGATACATGATTATATATTATATGAAAGTTTACCACTAGAGAAACGTTTAAGTTATCCATGGGCTTGCTTTATAAAATTTCATTCAATATTTACCCAAGTCCTGCACACCATATCCATATGGCTGACAGTGACTTTAGCGGTATGGCGGTATATTGCTGTTGGCTATCCGCAAAAGAATCGACAATGGTGTGGTATGCGTACAACGATTATAACGATAACAAGTGCATATGTTGTATGTGTATTGATTGTATCACCGTCATTATATTTGGTATCATCGATCGGTGAATATTTAGTTATGTTAGATGCGAATGGTAAAATTATACATACAATTTTATTGGATGTGACTACAGCAAAAGCAACTGCAATTGGAAATAATAATAGTAATAATGTTATTGAACCAAGTTGGCATAATTCCAGTCAAATAACTGCGGAATTGCTATTGAGTGTTGTTAATGCCTCAACTTCATCATATACATTTGCATCAACTAGCACTATTACTACAACAACTTTAGCACCATTTCAAGCTAACAATGGTTCGATGCCAGAGAATGTTCGCAATGTTACAGTTTATCGTCTGGGTCATAGTGAATTGGCTATGCGCAATAAAACCTTACAATCGGCCACATTTCTCATCTATAGTGTTTTAATTAAATTAATACCTTGCATTTCTTTAACAATACTATCGGTACGTTTGATCATGGCTTTGTTGGAGGCTAAACGTCGTCGTAAATTACTTACGAGCAATGCTGCTAATGGCATGAAGTCTATTGTTAATGGTAAAGTTGTTGAACCTCCAAAACAGCGTAAGAATAGTAAAACTTTAGAAAAGGAAAAACAAACAGATCGTACTACCAAAATGTTATTAGCTGTGCTACTACTATTTCTTATTACGGAATTTCCTCAAGGTATCATGGGTTTGCTGAATACAATACTGGGAGACGAATTTCTAATACATTGCTATTTAAGACTCAGTAAGTATTGAACCATAATTTTGAATCAAACATATAAATTTTTAGCCAACACAGCTTTTTTTTTAGTAACTTTTTTTCCAAATGCTCATCTGTAGGGCTATTCAGTAACTTGTTCTAACGATAATCGAATCGTTTAAAATAACAAAATTATCGATTTTGGTATTCAGTTTTAACAGGCGCGGATCCTGGAAAAGATGTTGTAGGGGGGGGGGGGGGGGGGGATGGGTGTTGGCGTAACTTAGAGAATTTTTAATTTCACAATTATTAATTGACCACTTTCAGGAATGTGTTGACAGATCTATTTCGGAAATTTTCTAGGTTCCCATTTTTTTTTGGAATTTTTGCTAATGGACGCATTGTACGAAAACAAAATTGACATACACACAGAGAAGTAAAGTACCAACCGAATTGAAAAGTATATATTAATGCTAACAACTTATAAATTCAGGTAGTACATCGATATTTACATTAGTTGTAACAACTGACTGAAATTCCTTATAACCGTATATGTATCGTAGTAACCGAATTTCGGTTAGAAAACAACTAAATTTTTCTCAGAATGTAAGACTTAAGGATAAATTAAACAAATTTCCGAGAATGGAAATGGAGAGTAAAATGACAGGTTGTTGCCAAAAAAAAAACAAGTTTTTACTGGGTAAATTTTTACCAGTAAGAATTTGTAAGAGAAAAAAACATATGATTGAAAAAATGTGCTTGTATTTTTAGTAAACAAAAACAAATATTAAATTAAATTATAATTGTTTATGGATTTAAAGTGCAAATTATTAAAGAATTAACTATGGAAGAAGTTAAAAACATTATAAATTGTCTCTGGGCGACAATTTCAATTAACTTTTATCTTTTCCATAACGACCAGTTGATTTTGTTTTAATATTTGGTATTTAAAATCAGCAGTTTTATTTATTTTACCAATTCTTTCTAATTTCCGTTCGTTTACCTTTTTGCAAATTTGTTTTACTCTCTGTAATTTTGTTACTGAGTAATTTTTACTGGACTTTACTGGGAAAGTAATCGAACAAACTTATTGTCTTTAGCACAACAATATGTATATAAAATTAAATTTCGTTTGTCAAATAATAATAGGCGAGTAATCTGGTTTTTATTTCTAAACTGGTATCTTCAAACCACTTTAGAAATTTTGTGAAGGTGAGAAGAATATATTGCATTTAAAGGGAGTTTTTTTATAGAGGTATATAACTTCGAAATGGAATAAAACAATGATGCATTTTTTAAATTGACATGAAATTTACTTTATACGAAGGATAATTTTCTGGCATAATAATTTAAATATGGCAATCTTGCTTTGGGCCCATTCACCGAATCTACGCCTTGCTAGTTGATCGTGTGGCTTCAAATGTTGCACAATTGGAACTTTGTAAGCATGCAAAGCAATATCTTTCCGCAATACAACTCTCATATATGGGCAGGGGCTCCACTGTCTATTCTGAAGCTTCTGGACCGTGTTCAGGTGAGGGCGGTGAAGCTTATCAATGACAGTAGTGTATCCAACTCTATTGATTCATTGGAGCATCGTCGGAATGTGGGTTGTGTGACACTTTTCTATCGATATTACCATGGGAGATGCTTATCTGAGATAAGTGAACTTATTCCACGAGCCCGAGTTTTTATTCGTAATACTCGCTTATCTAGTAGAGCACAACCGTTTGTAGTTGATTGTCCTGTGTTTCGCACAACGCATTACAGAGAAAATTAGTTTTTTAGTCGAACGATTCGTATGTGGAACAAACTTCCCGCAGAAGTCTTCCCTGTTACTTACAATTTAGAAAAATTTAAATCAAATATCCACAAACACTACTCCCTCCTTCCACCTTCCCATACCCTATTTTCCTGATCAATACAATGCACTGCATGGGTGGGGACATCCCCTGAGTATTAATTAAATTAAAAAAAAAAAAACTAGATTGCAAAAAAGTCTACATTAAATTGTGCTTTCGTCTTCTATTGAAAATATTACCATTTCACATAACAACAAACATTTGTATCAAGCATGTATGATACGGACGAAGAGTTCAGAGTTTCCATTCAAAATTCAGAGTTTCCAATTCAAAATTCTTATAAAATAATTAAATTTTTGATTCTTCCTTTAATATTTGGAAAACTTTTATACGATTTTCTAGTTGAAAATAAAAATTATAAGTTTATATTTAAAAAACATTAATAAAAAAAAAAAATTAAATTTCGGAAATATGTATTATTTTTAGTAGAAAAATTCAGAAAACATTAGTGAAAATAAATATGAAATTTCGGCTTTTTAAAGTGTGTTCCAGAATTAAAAATTATCTTTGAGTTTCGAAAGGAAACCGGAATATAAATGAAATATATTTTATTTCTAATGGAAAATCCAAATTTCAATCGATGGTTTTAAAATTGAAATTAATATTCGAAATTTCAATTGACATATAGAAACCTTCCTAATTTCGTTTAGATAAAGACATAAAAATAAAAAAATATATTTTGGTATAATGTTATCAATAATAAATAAAATTAATTTACTTTAAAATTATTTTCACAAAGTTTATGAAACTTTTTTTTATGAAATTATTACGAAAACATTTGTCTTTAATTTTTATGTGAATACCACAGAAACATGATGAATAATTGATGACAAACGATTTATAAAACATTTGCATTAATAAGTGAAGAAATTTTTTCCCTGAGTGTAGTTAATATTAAAGTGCATAAATAAAGTTCAAGTTTTTCCCTGTCAAATAATTTTACCAAATCGGGTTTTAAAAGTTAGTAAAAAAAAATTAGCTAAATTAGCAACCACAATTAGTAAAAAATTTAGTAATTTGTAAATAAGAATAGCAACAAATGTTACTAAAAATAACTGTTTACTAATAACTGTTTAATAATTAGTATAATAATAGTAAAGTGAGATTGAAAACTGATTTACTAATGTTTTACTATTTTTTCCGAATATCGGCAAACGGTCAGAAACCCCTTGAATTTATTAAATAGGCATTGATGTGCATTCTTTCTAGCTTAATACGACTAATATTCTTTAATAAATCGCCATATTTAATGTTACTTAAAACACATTTTTTGAATAACCAAAATACTTGAATGTCTTTGGGCATAATGTGTAGACCAGTGAATGTGTCTTCAAAAAAAAAAAAACCTTTCATTTGATACCAACGTTTTCTGTAGGTACTACAAAACGTGAAATAAGATAGTTTTTTGCCCCACTTAGTAACGCCAAAACATGAGATTAGGCGGACACTGGTCCCTCAATTTTTTTTTCTCTAAAACATATCCAAAGTTCATAAATATCTGGCGGTCAATGTCGAAATACCACTGGAGGTATAAGTCAATGAAACATGAAAATATATTAAAGCAAGAATTGCATTTTTTATAATTGAATAATATATAAGTTAATGCGAAATCACATATTAATTCACACAATAGAATTTATATAATATATGGAACAATATTTAGCACATATTAAAATATATGATATCATACATTACCATATATGATCATTTTGTTAGAATGTATGATCCCGTATATGCTTCCATACATGGCATTCATCTTCATACATGCTGATATATGAAACAATATATTTAACCATACATGTTCACATATTACCATATATTATCGTTTTCACTTGGGTTGTAAATATTTGAAAACAAAAATTTATTTAATTTTAATCCCTAAAAATTTTGTTACTTTAAAATTTTACAACTGACCCATGGATCGTATGAGTTATATTTTAATATAAATACATTCATACAATATTAGTGTCCGACCGAACAGTTCGGCCAGAAAATGCATTTGGTCTGTATTCGGTATTTTAAAGCATTATGGACAAATTTGGCGGATGAAAAAATGTTTATTGGGCTGCTTAGATGCTATTTTGAGTATCAAATTTGAAGAAAAGTCTTTAGTTAAGCAATGAATTCACTGTTTGGCCTCACAAAGTTCGGTCAAATTGAAAATAGTTTGGCGGCCGAACTTTTAACTTTATAGCTAAACTTCGGCTTTTCTCTTAAATTTTATACACAAAATCGAATTAAATCGGCTCAACAAACATGTTTCCAATAATAAAATTTGTCATCATTGCCTTTAGATATCAAAAAACCGACAAAATATAGTTTTTCTGGCCGAACTGTTCGGTCGGAGACTAATAAGTATACTCCATGGTATAGCAAAGATAATGCAAATAGCTATAACAAAAACTAACAAAAAATAAATAACTATAACTATTGTGTTCTATATAATTAACTATCATAAATTTTTTTTCATAACTAGGGCAACCAAAAATAAGCTAGAGATTTTTTGTATTGGAAAAGATGAAACTATTTAAACATAATACAAGTTCTGATCATAATGCTATGAAAATTTTGATATATATTTGTTTAAGCTTTTTTAGATTACTTTTGATATATGTATATTTTAGCTTATTTTTCATCTTTTAGCTTATTTTGCAATAATCAGCTTGTGTTTGACATTTTTTCTCAAAACGTATGCTTATTTTAGATATTTAAAAAAAAAAAAAAAGTTTTTAGATTAGAGATTTACAAATTGGTATTTTAAAGTACCTTTTTTGGTTGAAAATTTAATGTTTAATTTAATTTAAAAAAATTTAATTTAATTTAAAAAGTATATCTTGATAAACCAGTTTGAACTTTAATTCAGAGGAAAAACGATTTCTCTATTGCATATTTGTTTGACTGCACATTTGTCTGACTGACGAAGTTTTAAGGAAAAAAAATTTACGCATTTTACTTCATTACCAAAAGGTAGAGGATGCACATATCAAACAAGATTTTAATTTATTGTTGATCAATGGTGAAAATCTTTAATTTCGAGCTCATATATTAGTTCTCATTTAGTGAGAAAACTAGTTTATATGAATGTTTGATGTTTTGCATGGGATTGTCACTTCTTTCAAATCGTGTTCTGATGATGGGAACCTAGAAAATTTCCAAAATAGATCTATCAACACATTTCTGAAAGTGGTCAATTAATAAATTTGAAAACAAAAACTCTTTAGATTATTTGTTAGGATAATATCCTAATAAAGAAATATAGAGTATGGCTTCGAACTTGAATAATTTTCATTTTCATATTTACCATTAGTTAATCCTCAACACCCCATTATGAAAAAATAATGTTTTTTTTTTAATTTTGTTGTTTTCTTTAAAATATTATGGTAATATTCAGTTGCATTTGTACCAAACCCGAATTTCAGTAAAGATATTTGAAAGGGGGCTCGGATGAAATTAAAATTGCGGGAGTTTGCCGAAAAATTCAGTCGATATCTAAGTTCCCACTTATTATATACACTTTGAAGAATACTTCCACGTTTGAAACATCATGCACATATATAACTTTATGTCCGAGAAACATTTATATTATGTTAACAAAAGACCACATTACCACAACACTCAAGAAGGAAAAAAAATTAACATTTACCAATTTTAAAATTTTTTTTTTTTTTTTTAAAATTGATTTGGAACCATAGTGCGTCGGCAAAACTTATTATGACAAGCATTTTTCTTTCGGCTTATTATTTTATCCTTTCAATTGTAAGTAAATAATATCAAACATTAAAGTCTTATTAGCTCTAATATGCCCCGCATATATAAAGCAATTAACACTTTGACTCGTGAGGGGGTTAAATTGAAGTTTTTGTATTGTTGATTTATAAATTGTATATGAGCTATTATTTTCCTTAGGCTGTTATTTTCTAAATTAATAGAAACATTATAATTTATTTCTGATAATTTACCTTGAATAATAGAGAAGACACATAAATTATTATTAGACACCAGTCTGAATGGAATGTACATTTTCTGGTCAGCTACAAACTTCATCAACATTCTTCGTGCCTTGTACTGTTATTAAACTTACCAATGATAGATGTTGTAAACACCATGACAGATAAAATTAACAAGGAAACTAGAGGTGGAACCACAGATTTGTATAAAACTCGGATATGTTTTAAAGGACAAAACAATATTAAACACATATTTTTTTAAGGAGCGCAATCTAAAGTTTAGGGGGTAAAAAGTGGGGTCAAAATTTATCTAATTTGACGTTTTCTGAATATTTTTATTATACGAGTTATTAAACAACAAGAACATTTTATATCAAATGAAAAGTTTTTTTAAGGCAAATCGACTGGTATATAAAATATGTCCTAACAATTTTGTTATTCAAAAAGCAAAATTTTCGATTACCACATTTGTATGGGAATTTGTTGTTGGTTTGAGGTCGAACTAACACATAATAACGCTTATGCCGTTTTGGCGAGGGGTATCTGGGCCTTTTTAAATTTTCGTTATCATTCGGCTTTAACACGACTTTGCCCACAGAGCTTGTTTAAGCCATATTTTAAATATTTCGTATAAGTGGCAATCCAGGGCCCACAGCATGGTCAATATTGGTATTAACATTTTTCGTTTTCTCGCGTGCTTTAATACTGAGTACAAAAAAATCTAAATTTATTATGTTTTAGACATGTTTTTATCCAAAAAGTTTGTAATTTAAGGCCCCTTTTTAACATATACACCTGGGATTACGCAAAAACACGTTTCTAATAATTTCTTTAGCAAAACTACATATCCAAGTTTCATTAAAATCTGCGTAATCACCACTATGTAGTTTCCTTGTAAGTCGCTAATAATGCTAAAAGTTAAATACTGATTGAAATAGACTTGTAATTTAAGATAATTCTAGACAGTACAAATGATCCATTGAGAGAATGAGTTATATTTTAATATGCATGCATTCAAATAATAAGTATAATGAAAGCAACAAGAGAGTGAAAACATGTGAACTCATTAAATGCCGATTTTAATGAAATTAGCTACGGATATACAAGTTAGTCATGTAGATTTTTTTGCTTGAATAATACATTTATTACAATAACAAAATGAATTGATACATTAGTATTGTCCATCGTTAGCCACTACTTTTTCCCATCTTTGTGGTAGCATATGAATTCCGCGCCAATAGAACTGCTCCGGTTTTGAGGTAAAGAATGAATCATGCCAATTTCTGATATTCTGTTCTGAAATGAAGCGTATTCCAGTAAGGGCGTTCTGCATCGATCGAAACAAATGTTAGTCAGAAGGGGTCTGGGCTATAAGGCGGGTGAGCCAAAAGTTCACATCCACTGTTTTCCAAATAGTTTTTGGCAGGTCTTGCAACATGTGGCCGAGCGTTGCCATGATCGAAGATTATGTCTCGTGTCTGGTTGATTATTCTGGTCGTTTTTCGTTGATTGCTCTCTTCAAACGAATCAATTGTGTTCTTTACAGCTCCCCTGTGATCATCTGACCCGATTTCAACAGCTCGTAATACAAAACACCCTTCTGATCCCACCAAATACAGAGCATTACCTTGGCGCCATGTATATTCGGCTTCGGCGTTGATTTGACTGGTTAACCGGGCTTTATATCTGACTTTTTGCTCTTGGGGTTATCGTAATGTATCCATTTTTCATCACCAGTGCCAATACGATGCAAAAATTACTCCTTTTTGTAGCGTTCAAGCAGCATTTCCGACATGCAAAATCGCCTTTCAACGTCTCTCGGCTTCAATTCATGTGTGACCCAATTTCCTTTTGAATAAATCCCAATACTCCTAAACGTAGGGAAATGGCTTGTTGTGTGACTCCCAATAATAATGCAAGTTCTTCTTTGGTTTGACAACAATCTTCGTTTAGTAATGCTTTCAATTCCTCATCTTCAAACATTTTCGGCTGAAATCACTAATTATTATGTCGAAATCACTAATTTTGAATCGCGCAAACCATCGTTCACAAGTTTTTAGATAATTTTCAGCAGCCGTTTTCTTTAAATGAAAGAAGGTTATCATACTTCCCCACAAAATTCTACATTATTATAGCGATTGAAAAAAATGTGTGTTTACACTTTGGCGTCTATCGAATACTGAATTATAATGACAGATGTTTACCCTACAAAATACCATATTTTTTTATTATTGACACAAACCATGTATGATAGTTATGCCATCTGTTGTCCAAATTAACATTATTAACTTGGATACCCAATATAACTGTCGCAATCAACATGAACTCGACGAAACATCAACTTCAGAGCCCGTAACCTCTTTGTTTCCGAAACAAGAAGTCATGAAAATTAGAAAAAAAATAAAATTTGACTAAAGTAATGTTACATAATGTACTATACCTTTTAAACTTCTTCAGATGTTTCATTTTCTCT
This sequence comes from Delia radicum, assembly GCA_021234595.1. Lineage (NCBI taxonomy): Eukaryota > Metazoa > Arthropoda > Insecta > Diptera > Anthomyiidae > Delia > Delia radicum. Next base: position 117,728,862 of record CM037853.1, read on the forward strand.
TTGGGATTTTATTTGATTAGATTTTTTAGTACGTTGCGTAAGTGATGTTTTTTTTTTGAGGAATTTTATTATTTTATTTATAACAATAGTTTCTGGATTGCAAATTGTATCACTTCAGAATTTTTTCTATCACTTTTAAAACTTTTAATATCAGAAATTTATGGTAATTAAAAAAAACTTGATGGTAATTAAAACACGAAGTTTTTAATAAGTTTTTAACGAAGTTTTGGTTTGACCACTGTATATTCAATTGTTAAAGCAAAAAAACAACGTATAACACTTTTTGTTTTTAATAAACTTTGCACTAATTTCTTTTTTAATTTAATTTTGTTTTTATTTAATAATTTCCTTTGGAGTATTTTTAGTGTATGAAACTAAAAAATTTATAATTTTTTGTATTAAAAAGGAAGTTTTGTTTTTGACCACTGTCTATGCAACTGTTAAAAGAAAAAATAAGTAAGCTTTACACTTATTTCTTTTTTAATTAAAATTTTTTTATTTAATAATTTTCTTTTGCACTGTCTCAATTCAATTAAAAAATTAACACTTTTCACTATACACGTTCAGTACGATCTGACCAGCATCGCTGAAAGTAAATAAATGCAAGGCATGCAAACAAAGCTCCCGCTTGGTAAAATATAATAATTTTTCTTTTACCTGCCAATCAGAATCGTTATTGTAGAAGCGTTCTTAATCAGTGAAATGAATTGCCATATACATAATTTTAATTGTAAGTATGTAAATGATATGGTAAGCGTTATAACACGCGTTGGCAATTGCACCTCATGTTACACTTGAAGGAAAAGTAGTGCAATATTAATATTCATAATTAAAAAAAAAAATAATAATAAAAAAATTGTTTCAGAATGTTTTTGTGCATCAACACTTTTCAAAGACTCCAAATATATACCATATTGAAAGCAGATTAATTATAATTTAAGGTAAAATGGGGCGAAAAAGGGGGATTTGGTAATAAAAAATGTATGGCTACCTTACCTGTAGATAAAAAGTGTATAAAACTTTATGTAAATACATATTACAAAAAAAGTATTTTGTATAGCAAACATTGTTAGTGGTATAAGTAAGTATCTGAATTAAAAAAAGGGGACGGTGAGGTGGGCGTGGTTCATAGTTATATGGCGACGTTAACAGTATTAAGAGCAATATACTACCAAATAAAAAAAAATCCATTGGAAGGAACAAATTTGTACAGAGAACAAAAAGTTTAAAACTTTCAAACAAAATTTGGCGTGAAAAGGGGCGTGAAAGGGGGCGTGGCGTAAGAAACGTTTATTTCTACCTCGCCTGGAGTATAATGTGTATACAATTTGAAGTAAATCTGTTAAAAACTATATGGGAGCAATTACATAATTTTAAAAAAAGTGGGCGTAAAAATGGGCGTGGTCTAAAAAAGTACCCTATTAATCATGCCAGAGTCCCAGTTAAATGCTGTGAAAATTTCAGGAAGATCGGTCCAGAGGTTTGGTCTCCTATAAGGTACAAACAAACAAATAAACAAATACACATTCCATTTTATATATATAAATAAATATATAATAGATAAGAAAAAGATAAAAAACACCCTTTACAATATTAGTATCATATGGAATCTATTTTTAGGGCGTGTCCAATTTTTGGTTAAACGTGAACTAGTGCGAATTTGAAAAAATAGCTGAAACACGAATTTACTTAAATCTAGTAAAGATGAAAATATGCCAATTTGACACTTAAACATTGTACCAAAACTCTATATCTGGACAACTGTGTTAAACAGTTGGACGCACCTTACGAAAACCGTTCACATGATGCAAATATTGCATACGTACAAAATCCTTTAAAAAACTAAAAGAGAGACATTTTTTAAAAACGGTCCATCTGATAATGCGAGACACGAACTATTTCGTAAACCATCATAAAAGAAACTAATATATATTTTGAGGGGTTGACAAAATAAACCGTTTTTCGTGAGTCGGTCTAATGTACATAGATTTTTTTCCAGTTCTGATAAGAAAACCACACAGTTACAATTTTAAATTATATTTTTCCAGGTGTTCAAACAAATTTTCAGAAAAGTTCTACAGTTATTACATGATGGTTATTTTTTTTGATATTTTTGTGGGTTGATTTTTTTAAACAACCTACAAAAATTAACGTATTTGGTAAAATTTTTCTTATGCAGTTGTTTCGACTGGAAAACAAAGTGCGTGTGTATGAAATGATACAAAATCAGAAAACCAATATGGCGTCTCCAACAAGCGGCTTGTTTATAAATTTTTTCTCTATTATCTTTAGTGTAAAAGAGAATGTTTAAGAAGATAGAAATTTAAAATGAAAACACTGTAAATTTTACTAAATAAAATATAAAGGTAAGATTTGTAATAGAAAATAGATTTATTTACGATAATATTATTAAATGTTCTATTTCTTTTCTTTTAGCTATTTAATATTTGTATATGAAGTCAATGTGACGAATAGAAATTAAAAAAAAAAAACATGTAACATCTCTTAAAGACAAGTAACAAAAATTATTTGGAAAAATATCGTTAAACGTGAATATTTTATGTAAATATAGGTTTGCAATACTGTATTGATTAAATAATATAATCAGAGTGAAAATATTTACGACAAATTTTTGATTTATTAATAATTTTTTTAAAATGCTGGTAATGTTGTTTTAACTGCATTATTAGCTGTTTTTACTACATTTGACGGTTAATTTTACACAGTTAAAATAACTACACGTTGCAGTTGATTTAAACATAAATGTAGTGTACACCTTGTCAACTGCAAATGTAATTATTTTAACTGTCATTTGCAGTTAATTCTACCGATCAAATTTTTTGAGTGTACGAACTATGGACGCAACTTAAATTACACACTGTCACAAAATGAGACAAAGTCAATTTAGTTTAAACCGCGATATATATTTTTAATAAATTTTATTTCGCTGATTTAAAAACTGTTTTCCAAATTTTTTCATCACGTCACAATTTTGAGAAAACGCGTAAAATTGCGATTTTCAATATTTTTTAAAGTTGCATACACAACACATCCGAACACCTTAAGCATTTTTATTACGATGGCAGATATATTTAACTTTTGTTCTCTATAATGAGTTCACAAAACTTTTCAAATTTGTTTATTATATGAAAAAAAATACCATTTACAAAATACTCTATCAAAAAACTTACCTTAACTTTATTTTAAAACCACTATACAAACTTTGAACTTACTTGCCTTTTTTAATGTCGGCGATTAGTTTTCGAAAATATCATCTTCAAGAGAAAAATATATAGAAAATAATACTTATCTTTATTGTAGATCATTAGAACCTTCAATTGTATAATAAACAGCTTCAAAATTATGAGGTGGTGGAAAAATTTGGATAATGGATTTGGGATAGGGGCATTAAAGACTATATAAATCACATATCTGCATTCAAACCAAGAAAGCTTGGTTTGGTGTGCTATTTATTACTTACAAACATGCAACTTAACATTTTATTGCTTGCTTAATATACAAGCCTTTCATAGTTTTAGCATACCCGACGAAAAAAGTTTATATAAAGCCATATATAGCTTGATATGTTTATATATAATTATATATGTGGTCATATGTAACGATATATATTTACCGCTCATACTTATTTTTACAAGATTTTCTAATATAGCGCTGTTGATATTTTGTATCTCCTCATATATACTTGATATACAGTGGTGTGAACTAAAATAGGGACACTTGCATGCAACAGATTTGAAGTAAAAATTAACACATAAGTCTTAGAAGAAAACTGTCAATATTATTTTTAGATTATTATACAACAACACCTCTCCATTCTACGTAATAGTTTAGAGATATTTGTTGTTGTAATTTAGAAAAACAACATTAAAAAAATATAAAATCTCGAATGCGTGTGTGAATTGAAATAGGGACATTAAGCAAAATGTACCAAATAATTCAAATTTCTATAATTTGGAAGCAAGGGTCAAAAATTTCTAGGATATGTAAAATCGCTACAAATTGCGGAACAAAAATATTTTTTTTTTTTTGTGCCAAGCTATTTTGTTGTAGTTGTTTATCAATTCTTTTAAGTTAAACTTGGATACGAATAAACATCGCTATATATCAAATGAGATCTGATATCGCTAGAAGAAAGATTAAATACAATTATATATGATGAAATATTTTCCGCATATATAAAAGAATATAATTTGATCCGAAAATGATTCTATTAAATTGTATCACTTTGGATCTAATTATTTTTAATTAGAAACAATGTAATAAAATATATCCAAATCTATCCGAGCTTTGTCCTGATATAATTACATCTAATTATATTATATTTAATACAATTAGATACAATTAGACACATAATAATCCAAATATATTTAAATTAACAGATATTAATTTACATAAATCGGGTTCAAAATCGGGTTCAAAACATAAAATTTTTGCTTGAAATTTGTAAATAACTTAAGTTTATTTATATGCTTTTATAGCACATCAAATTTTCGGTTAAAATAAATTGTTTATTTTAATTTAATTAAAAAAAAAAAAAAAATTGTCAAAAGGGTCCTGAGGAAAAACGTTCAAATACAATCACATTATAAAGGGTCCGCCAAATAACTTTTTTTTTTTTGAACTCCTGAACCAATTGGACTTTGTATGGCGTCATACCAAGGTCTTTATGCAAAATTCGTCTCTATGATGTCTCCGAAATGTTCAATTGTTGAGAACGACGGTGAATTGATGTTGATGGCGCTTCACGCACACTTTCTGCCACAGCAGCAATATTCTCGGGTGTACGCACTGTTTTTGGCTTTTCACGCTTTGGTTTATCGATGAGGATGCCAGTTTCTTTCACTTTTTTCACAAGATAACGAACATACGGACCATATTCGTTCAGCGGAAGGATAAAACTAATTATCTGTCAAATCAGACATGAGCTAAGTGTTACCATTCACGAAATAAGCACTAGTTGATAAAAAAACGTTAGATGGCGGACCCTTTATCATATAGCTTAATATGGATGTCGCATATGATAACATATAATTTTATCTTATATTTGGTTTTTAGAAAATGTTTGATATGGTCCCATACATATTAATATCTAAATATATACCGATTGATATTACCGTAGATATGGCATATAATATATATGCAATATACGAATTAGCATAATTTCCCATATAATTTTATATCCCTTAATACAATTTTATGTCATTTCATAACAAAACTTTATCATTCTTTGATTAACACTGTCATGTATTTTAACAAATTTGTTGAAATGTCTAAAACTGGTTTTGCTTTAAGAAATAATAAAAATTTTAATTACTACTATTTGCACTTTAGCTGACATAACAAAGTTAGTATAATAAACCTCTAATACAAGTTACAAGTTACAAATTTCATTTTTATATTAAAGCTTCGATTTCGCTTTGGACATGTTAAATAATAAAATTTAAAGTGTGGTTTGTAATTGATAATTTAGACAAATATTTTTCTATTTAAAATTTTAGCAGAAAGTTCAATATATTGTTCAGAAGTTAAAAAAATAACAAACACAATTGGAATTTTGCATTTGGAACTTGCAACTACTATAAATTTAATTGCGTTCAACAATTTAAACTTGAGCAAATTTTAAGTAACACGTTAAATAACGCGAAAATCTTGATTTCAATTTGAAAAATCTTTAATTCATTATTGACTTCTTTAACTACAAATGAAAATTTTCAAAATCAACTGCAAATATTCTGCATTTCAAATTTTAATGTGTTTCAATCTTTTTTTTTCATTTAAACTGAAATGGTAAATTAATGTAACAAACTCTTGTGTTGCTTGGAAACTATAATAAATTTTATGTTTATCATAGTTTTAACATATTTACAGGTTTTATGCGAGTTTTATAAGAAGACCTATATTAATGTTCTTGAAATTGGAAGAAACCATATGTTATTTATATTTAAAATGATATAAAGACCAATCATATGCTATTACATTAAGTTAGAAAAAATTGGATGAGTACAAAATTCGAACAAATCACTTCTAATTCTACCTAAACTACTCTAATATGATGCAATTATATGTAATTTGATACTGAAATTGGTTGGTACAACTGAAAATCGAGTTTTACAACAAAATTCGGTTAATACAACTGAATTTTAGTTGCAATACCCAAAATGTTAAGAGATCGCATTTAAGTATGGTTTTAGTAACCGAATTTATTGATTGTAGCCACCAAAATACACATTTTAATTCGGTTGGCACTTTATTTTTCTGTGTGTATAGTTATGTCAAAAATGACATAAGACGTTTTTGATGTTTGTGTTATATATAATTATGTATTGGGTTACATAGTGTCGCGCTAGAGGGAGTGTCGCTCATCCAACTACAAAAAATCCGTAATGTTAATTGATTACACGAACAACATGAGTCATTTTCTTCTTGTGTTACAAGCTTTACATCGTATATTTACAGATATAAAGCAAATCAAACATATTAGCTAGGTTGATATTAGTATTTCGATCTGGCTAAAGATTTTATCAGAACCCGAAGTTTTGGAAAAGCTAGAGCCTCCATAATAGGCAGAACTTTGATTGTTTTCCTATTGATTTTACATTACATGGTACCTGCATGTTTGGTTTATTTTTTCATCTTCTCTTACATTTATTAACAATTAGTGTTTTATATTTGCATTATTAACACTTTAATTATGATCTCAAACCTAACAATTCAAAATTAAGTGCAATTTTAAAAGATCAACAATGAATACAAAATTCTCAAAAAAAAAAAAAATAAAAATTATGGTACTTTAAAATTTAGCAAATGACCCATGGCGCGTATGAGCTATATTTTATTTTGAATGCATCCAATAATAAGTATACGACATGGGTGATCAAATAAAAAGCAAATAACTACAACTATTGTGTTCTTTATAATTAAACTTCATGCATTTTTGCTCCTAACGAAAAAAAAAATCTGTACGGAAAATTGTGTTGTTATTACGGGAAATTTAAATAAAAAAAAAATTTTATGAAATTAGTGCAACTAAATAAGTGGAAAAACTTAGTAGCCACTAAGTTGTTGTTTTTATGAAAAAGACAAATTCAGCGATGCACCATGCAATCTTGAAAAAACAAACCACCATAGAATAGAAATGAATACACATGCGCAACCATTGTGTCTATATATTTAACACATTTGTTTTATTAAATAAATATACTCAATTATTATATTCATTTATCTTTTTATAATATATATATATTCATATTTTGCTGAAGTATTTACATATTTTAGTTATGTCAAAAATGATATTAAATGATATAAAGATCGACGTATTTACTTTTATTTTCCAGTAGTTAAATTAACAAAAAATATAATCTACATTTTTTAAATGCTAAATGATAACTAAAAAAAATTTTATTCTGGTTCAATCTTATTAATATTGATTTTATGTTTCTATGTTACACCAACCATAGAAATGTACACACAAGCGCAACCATTGTGTCTATCAATTTATCACATTGTTTCTAGTTAAATGCATATACACAATTTTTATTTTATCTCTCTTTAATATATATATATACAATATATATACATTAGGGTGGGGCGATTAGTATTGAAGGAAAAAAATCTTAATGGGAGCTTCGCGTTTCTGATTATTGGGATTGTACTGAGTAAAAAAGTCAACTAGACTACGTCTACGGTGAAAATCGAGCTTCCACATTTTGACTACAAGGCAAAAAAGCCCTATTTTGAAATTAAAAATTAACCCCTTAAACCCCACCCACAAATATTATTGATGCATTAATCTGATAGAGAATCTTCCAGAGAAGAGATTGATACCATAATCTTGGACAAGCTCCTCCTACTTCCTGAGATATGTCCATCCCACACATTGTTACTTTCACAAAATACGGCAAAAAAGCCCTATTTTGAAATTAAAAATTAACCCCTTAAACCCCACCAACAAATATTATTGATGCATTATTCTGCTGGAGAATCTTCCAAAGAAGAGAGTGATACCATAATCTTTGATAAGCTCCTCCTACTTCTTGAGATATGTCCATCCCACACATTGTTACTTTCACAAAATACGGCTAAAAAGTCAAAATGTGGAAGCTCTATTTTCGCCGTAGATGTATGGTCTAGTGGACTTTTTTGCTCAGTAAATCCCAAGAATCAGAAACGCGAAGCGCCCATTGAGATGTTCAAATCGCCCCACCCTAATATACATATATATATATATATATATATATATATATATTAATATTTTGTTGGAGTATTTACTCATTTTGTGAGAATTGTAACTTCTGACTGGAATATACTTTGCATGCAAAAGAAAAGGACATAATATTAATAATATTCGTTGGAAGAATTAAATTTAGATATGTTAAAAAAATTCCATTTAATAGAACACATCAAATAATATTCAGACAAAATTAATTGAAATTCATAAAATATTATTTTTATTATTAAACAACACTATTTTCAATTCAGAAAACTTTGATTTTCTATTGATCATCCAGAATCTAAAACTATTTCTGACAGTTTTTCGTTTCCAAAAGAAACCGAATTACAAATGATATACATATTAATAATTTCAAATGGAAAATAAAAAATTTCAATCAATGGTTTCTAACTTAAAACGAAACTTCGGAATTTCAGTTGATATGAGAAGACATATTCAATGGTGTAGATTTTGTTTAGTTAAATAAAAAAAAATCGATTTTTTAAATTAATCCATGTAATCTACATTTTTTAAATGTTATATGCTAATTTGGTTCAATCTTATCAATATTGATTTAATGTTCTTATGTTACTCCATTTAATAATACTTCGAATTTAGTGCGCCCCGGTAGGCTAGTTGGTAACGTGCTGGGTTATCAGTGCGGGGGTAGTGGGTTCGATTCCCACCAGAGCTACTGGTCTTTTTTCGCTACAACGAGCCGAAAGCCATAGAAGCTAGTGCCCGGTTACAGTAATAGGATATAATTTGTATTTATATGATAATTAATTAATAAAAAAAAATAAAACAAATAAATTTAATTTAATTTAAATAAACCCGTACAATAATAAATAGGGTTGATTTACCTTGAATAAACTTATTTTTACAAAGATTATGAAATTTTTATAAAACTTTTGTCGCATTTATAAATACTTCAAACATATAATTAATGATTGATGACTACCGATTTATGAAACATTTTCGTTGTTTTCTTTTAGACCAAATTGTTTTATCACTTGGTTTTGAAAAACTAGTAAAATGTTTTGCTGAAATCGGCAACAAAAATTAGTAAAAAGTTCAATTATTTGTAAAATGAGAATTGCAAAAATGTTTACTCAAAAAATATATTGTACTAAATATTAGTAAACAAAATAGTAAACTGGAATTGAAAACCTTTTACAGATTTTTAACTAACTTTTTTCTCTGAGTGTAGATCAATCAAAAAAAGTTTAAGCATGTTCTTTATTTGAAAGGATAGAACTATTTAGACTTAATACAAGATCTGATCACAAAGTTATGAACATTTTAGGTAATATTTGTTAAAGCTTTATACGCAGAATGAAGTAGATGTCGCTGCATGTCAAGATGTAGTAGAGAATAGGAAAATGATACTGAAAATTACAACTCTAATAAGACATATAAAAAAATCAACCATGGAAGATTCATACATAAAACAAAATTGAGGATTAAAACAACTTAAATTTTGTGCTGTCACCGGCTTGTGAAAATAATTGTCTATTAATTAAATAAAAGACAAAAATGAAATATTTAGATTTAATATGTATTTCTAAAGTAAATGTTTATAGATTAATAATCTAGTGTGGTCAAATTGAAAACAAATATATACAGACATGTAGACAGAGTAAAGCGAAATACAAAGACACACATCTTATGTAGATTTTTATGGTTCCTTTTTCTTATTGCAAAAAAAAACGTTGTTTTTTCGTTTCGTTTGTTTTTGTTTATTTTTTGTTTTGTTGTTTAGACAACCATTGATATAAGTAGTTGAAAGAAAATGTTGGTTTGTGTTATATATTTTCAGATATTAAATTAATTCATGCCGTCAATGTGGGAAAATTAAAATTTTTATGTTTCGTAATTATTGTAAATTATTTTTAAAAGAATCACAAAAATATGTTTTATGATTTTCAGCAAATAAATTAACTAAATTACAATTTTTGTACAAATTTTTTGAGTTTTTTTCAGTCTACTAATATTCAGCAAAAAATTTATTAATTTTTAGCAAGGCTTTTTTATTTCTAATCCACTAAGTTTGCTGAATCTACTAATTTTGTTGCTAAAAATCAGCTCGCTGATTTTCAGCAAAATATTTTGCTGAGCACTTTTTTTTTTTAAGTGTAGACATGTGCAAATGAATACACATAAATATAATATAATAGCTTCATAAACACTAGGGTGTCCCATTAAAAAAAAAATTTGGGGATCATTCTTAATTTGAATACTCATAAGGCTAAGAATTTTTGAGAATTTTTTCAGATTTTTCGGAGGTGGTTCAGAGGTCGCGCAAATCGATTTTTTTACCAAAAATCGAGCTTTTTGGGCTTTTTTTTTGAATTTTGCTTGAAAATTGGTAAAAAATCGATATTTTTTCAGCTTCTGAGTCAATATTCTTAATGAAAATTTTCCGATATTTAATTTTATGTGCATAAATAATAAGTTTCGTCAATTATTTTGCACATTTTGACAATTTAATAACGGTTTTTTCGTAAATTTTCAACAAATATGTAAAAGAATACTTTATAACTTTTAAAATTTGTATAAAGACTAAAAAAACTAATGATGCAGTTTAATAGATTATTAAGTTTTAAATTAATTAGCAGAAAAAAAAATGAATTTTCTCTCACCGTTCTCGAGTTATACCCTTTTAAAACTTTGTACACATTGTATGAAATGTATAATACTATAAGGTGTAAACTAGGTTTGCATTGGTTTTAACTTTAAATAATTGGATTTAGAAAATGTTTTTACAAATAAAATAATAGTTACTTACCACTTTTCGTAGATCAGTTTTCAGAGTCTCGCGTGCAACTTTTTCATTAAAGCGTTTGTAATCATACAATTGTTTCAAAAGTCTAAGGTCATTGAGAGGAGCTTATCGGGGTCACTGGCATAGGTACCAATTTTTAATATATACTCTTAAAATGAATGATTTAAAATCCAGCAAGGCATCAATTTTTGAATTTTGAATGAAAGGTTGTAGCTGGTTTCGAAAAATACATATTTTTAGAGAGTATATAATTTTCATCATCCAGCGAGCTCGGTTAATGGCTTCAGGAGATTTTATTGTTGGATGGGGCTCAGATCTATCACCCTCTGCCACCATCTGCCAGCTGATCACAAAAGCTTATCAGGTGATTTAACAGCGGATGCAAACCAGCCGTATTGTGGTTTTTTGAAGTAGCTTAAGCTTTTCCAGAGATTTTATATATATAGAGATTGCTAATTACCAGAAGAGGGCTCTAGCATAAAAGCTTTTATCTCAAGCCATAAAATTTATCTCAATCTCAAGCAAGCGTCTTCCACTTATCAGTTTACAAAAATTTTAATTGTATTGTGACTTGTTATCTCTAAACCTATAGACTATCTGCCAAAAATAGGGTTGTAGTTCCCCCAAATCCAATAAATCATGAATTTAATTCGAGCCATATCAGTGCCACCTAGTGATAATGGCTTTTTGGCTACTTTTTAGCTGTCCACAACTTGACAACACTTAAAACTAAGCTTTGACATACAATAAATAAATTTTCAAATCTCATAATCTAAAGTTTACAACAAACCGGATGCCCAAATCTTATAGTACTAAAAATTTCATACAATGGGTGAAAAGCTTTAAAAGGGTATAACTCGAGAATGGTAAGAGAAAATTATATTATTTTTTCTGCTAATTTATTTAAAACTTCATAATCTTTTAAACTGCATCATTAGTTTTTTTAGTCTTCATACAAATTTTAAAAGTTATAAAGCAGTCTTTTTCATATTTGTTTAAAATTTACAAAAACTGTTATATAATGTATCAAAATGTGCAAAATCCCTGACGAAACTTATTACTTATGCACATAAAATTAAAGATCGGAAAATTTTCTTTAAGAATATTTACTCAGAAGCCGAAAAATTACCGATTTTTAGCAATTTTCAAGAATAATTCAATAAAAGCCCAAAAAGCTCGATTTTTGGTACAAAATCGGTTTGCGCGACCTCTAAACCACTTCCGAAAAATCTGATAAAATTCTCAAAAATACTTTACCTTATGAGTATCCAAATTATTAAAGATCTTCCGAGAAAATCCAAATTTTTATTTTTTTTGGGACAACCTAATAAACACTTTGTAGGGTAGACAATAATAGGATTAAGGTAATAAGTAGCGATTGAAATTTTAGTTTACTTACTAAGAGGATTGTTATATTGAATATTATGTAAAAAGTTGCGTGTAATGGATTTATGTTTAATTATAGTTGTGTACATCTAATGTTACCTATTTATATATACGATACTGTTATGCTAAAGAGGCTTAAATTAAGGAGTGAGAACAGTCAAACTAATGCACGCATTTTCGCTTATTAATTCTTTTACGTACTTCAAATAAAATATTGTCTTCTCAAACAAGCTTTGAAAATATACTTAAAGTATAAAGTAAAAAGTAGTAATTAAAGCTATTAATTAGTTTGTCCAAAACTGGATAATCAACAAACAGTAAGACAAAAAATTATTTAAACTTATAAAGGAAAACCAAATCGTACTCTTACAGCAATTGATAAAAAAAAAATTAAATGTTTCACGAAATACGGTTTATAGAGGTGGTAATGCCTTTAATACTGATAATAGAAGTCTGTGGAATGATATCAAAAAGCTATTTCTGATCCAAATAAGGCTAAGCAAATAGTGGGTAAGAAAGTAAGTTGAGTTTAGAGTTTTTGGTCAGACAATTTAAAAAATTCGAACGTTTTAAAACATATAAAGTGTAAAAAGTGCCCAGACAAAATTCCAGTAATAATGGGGAAGCCAAAGAACGAGCCAAAGAAACTGTGTGGTAATTTTGTAACAATATATGATTGATACACATAAAAAAAAAAAAAAATTAGTAGAAAATTTAGTAAAACGTCTTGTTAATCAGGTATACTATTTTTCTGCAAATTTTTTGCTAAAATTATGTTTTTAGCTAAAATTTTAGTTACACTTATTCAGCACTTTACTGTTTTGAAATAATGTATTACTAATATTTTACTAATGTTTTACTAATTTATTTTGCTAAAAAAATTGTGCTAATTAGCATATTATTAGTGTGAACAAGATTGAAAGACATACGCAGAATGAATTAGATGTCGCGGCTTGTCACGACGTAGTAGTGACGAAGAAAATGATACTAAAAAGTACAACTCTAGTAAGACATATAAAAAAATCAACCATGGAAGATTCTTGTATCTGTTTTCAATACACAAAACAAAATTATGCATTGGAACAACTTAAATTTTGCGTTGTCACCGGCTAGTGAAAGTGCTAATTTTTTAATTTCGAATTCACTAAGTGTTACCAAAAGTTTTGCTGAATCTACTAACTTCGTTGCTAAAAATCAGCTCACTAATTTTGCTGACATTAGCTATTTTTTTGCAAACACCCTCCTGACTAAAATTTTGCTGACTCAGCAAAATTTTTTGTTGACTTTACGAACATTTTTTGTTTTTTGAGTGTATATAATTTATATATATATAACCCACATCCTTAGTGACTTTTCTCAGCGGAAGTATGGAGAAATGTAGAGGAAGAAAAGGACAAAAAAAACAATGTTTTCAAAAATTTTTTGTTAGGCAAAAAATTCGCATTTGCGGCAAATTTAATACTTTTTACATAACACAGGCACTATAAATACCAATTTGTACTTAAGAGAGTGTTCAGAAAAGCCACATTTTCCAATAATTCGGTAACATCAGTTATCTACTTTCTTTAGGCCTATCTTTACATCTTGTAATGTTAGCAACTTTGCGATTGGATGGTACCAAAGGAATAATGTGGTTTTGATACCAAAGGAAACGCATCCACCTAACTACCAAGAACTGAGACCAATATCCAGATTTTAAGCTCTGGAGAATATAATTATAAAGAGCAAGCTTTCTGCTTACGTTTTGAAGATTTAACACATACTTTCAATTATTTATATTTAAAAAAATACATATTTAAAAAACACTGTAAACTGTTTCTCTTAAGTCTCAATTTGCATATAAGTTGTAAGAGAACACATAACAGGGTTACAGCTTTGATGATCCTTAGTCAAATGAGCCTGAATTTAAATTGTATGCTGTTTTATATTATGTTTTAGTTTTTACTAAAATTAAGAAAAACTAAATGCATATTTTTTAATATTTAGTGCATATTTTATGATTTTTAATGCATATTATAGGCGCCTTAAACACACTTTTTTAGTGTATGAAATTCCTGTCCCTGTTCATGATATATTTTTGTATTTTATTAATTAATAATCATATAATTACAAATTATATACTATTAACCCACGACCCCCTCACTTATAAGCCAGCACGTTACCAACTAACCTACCGGGGCGCACCTGTTCAGGATGTATAATCTGAAAACTTTTGTAAAACAAATTTAAGATGTAGTATTAAAGTTGCCAAAACAGGCAAAATGACTTGCAAGGTATACTGAGCGTATACGTGTTATTAATTCAAAAATAATATCACTCATACGCCACATACTAACTACTGAATCACAGTACGGGTTTTATACAATTAATGGTAATATATAACTTCTAAACTACTGACCCGATCTTTATGAATTAAATTGGAAATTGTAAAGGAGGTAGTATCCTTTCAAAATATTGTGATTGGGTCACCCTGTTTTTGTACTGGGTGCACGTACAGGTGGTCAAATTTGACTACATCCTGTATAACGAAGGTTGTGGAGGGAGTATTTTTTGTAAATAGACATTGAAAGATATAGGCGACACATGCTTATCTTCTCTACAACAAAAATTGTCGGTTTTACCAATACTTGAAGAAATATGGTACAGTAAACGTCTTTTAATTCGCTTCAGATGTTTAGGTGTGGAAAATTTTTAAAATTGAAAATTTAATACCTGATTAAAAATAGTCTCTTTTGGCTTCACAATTTTTTATGAGAATATGATAAAATTATAAGCTTTTGATAAAACACTGATTTTGAGAATGTGTGACATAGGGTAACTTTTTAAGATCAGGAGAGAAGATTTTGTCAAATATTACACAATTTTAAGGAGAGCATTGGTTGTTCTTAAATAACAACATAACCGATAACTGTTCTTAACTGAAATGACAGTCATTACTCTTCCAACTATTAGTAAGGATACCAACTTGCTATCTGCATTACTTTTACACGAATTCTAAGGACTACCTAATAACTAGTTAATTTCACAATTATTTTAATACAAAAAATAATGCGTAACCCATAGAGTTGGGACTCGAATAAAAAAATTAAAACAAACAATTTAAAAAATATGATTTTCGTATAACTAATAGTTCGAAAAAATTTTGACGATTAATCGAATAAATTCGATTGTAACTTTTAAAAGTTGTTCAACTCCTTTGGTTATAACTTTTTCATGATAAGAGGAAGTCGACTATATAACATTTGCAAATTCTCCTTCATACCTCTCTCCTAGCCGGCATGAAATTTGTTATTTTGCAAATGAGTTTTTAATTTTTCAAACGATTTCCAACTATTTTAGTCTCTGTGTATATGCGTGAAAACCTTGACATTTTATATATTTTGAAGGGCACATTCGCAGTTATAGATATAATTATTTGCAGTTATGCGTGATCGGTAAATATCAGTACTAAACGCAGAAAAAAAATATGGTTGAAATATGTTTGTGGAAACAAAACTATGTTTCTTAAAGCAATAAATGGTTGTTTCAATTAAACTACTATTGTATCAATCATATTTCACCAATAATATGGTATTATTGTATTGTCTGCAATCATACTATAGTATTTAATATCATATTCCTCTCTCTAACTGCAGAAACATTAGAGTTGCGCCAACTGTAATATGATCAGTCTGTTTTTTATGAACGTATTTGCTCTTTTCTGTGAAAAGAAGTTGCGAGTAACAGTCAGCCCCAACAAATTAAATAATATGAAACAGAAAGACATTAAAAATGGAAAAATAACATAGTGGTGGTAGTTGTAATGGTGATTTGTTTTGGGGAAGAAGGAATAATTTGTAGTCTCAACTCGGTCCGCCCTGGAAGTATAGGCAAAATTTTAATTGTCGCGCACCCCTTAAATAAGGATATTGTTTATTATAAAAAAGTGATAAAAAAGTGCTTTATTTTTTAATTGATTTTAAAAACACATGCTTTTAAGTATGTAGTACGCAATAATCATAATATGTTTGCAATAAAAATAACATGGTAATAACTGATGACGAAATTCATGTCTATGATAACTAGGACTATTATGGTTCGATCATTATAAATATATTGTGAAATTGTATTCTTAACAATATTTTTATGCGTGCTTTATTTTGTAACCAATGCTTGCATAGCTGACATAATATTTCGCAAAGCTTATTCTTCAGCGCAACGACAATTTGATTACTTAAATTGCTTTAAACCTAAGTTTATTTAAATGTGTGAATTAATATATAAATATACTATTAGAAAACATGCAAATCTTTTTAATCCAGCTTCAACAGAATGCTGGGAGAATTATGTAGGTCTCATATTATGATTATTCATAAAAATCTCCAGAACCATAATATGATAATATTGGGATCTCTTTTGAACAATAATATTGTAATACAATCATCATGTTATGATACATAGGCATAGAAGACTATGGTTGTCACAACCATAGTAACATGGTTGTCGCAATCAAAAATCCAAAAATGTATGATGCTTTTCGAGTATGGTTCCCTCAACCATATTTTTTCTTTGAGTGTGGCTGATGGTAACGGGCATATCGAAGCTTAGCAGTTACCCTTTTCGGTAATATTATGAATGATTCCAATTTAGATACTGTTCTACCCTTTATCAAATTAATAGGCAAATGCGTATCAAAGTTATTCGCGTATTATTAATGTACACTAAGGCTTCTGATATACTAATATCACTATCGTCGCTTGCTGTGGAACCATCAACACACAAACGCCAACCATTCTTAAAGACGATTTCGATTTTTAAAGACGAAATTCCAATTTAATCCTCTCTAGCATCTTCATCGCAGCTAATGTCACCAAATCTTCGACATTGAAGCTCTTCAACAAATATAACGCACTGAGGTTAAATTTTCTAAAAAAAAAAAATTCATACAAAAATAAATGTATTTTCAGAGAAACCTGGTCCAATAACGTATTGACCGAAAAAAGCTATGCATTGCCTGGCTCAACCATATGGTAACTCATTTGTATAATTCAAAAAAACGATACTGAACCGGTCTTTTATTAAAAACCTTTTGATACAGAAATTAAATAGCACCATTTGTTAATTTAATTATCACAAAATAATTTGTTTAATCAGAACACAAGCAAAAAATATTTACGTCTTAGTTTTCATGCACTCCCTTCTGGGATGCTACGTTGCTTTTAATGCAACCATAATTTGCGTTACCATAAGGGTAAATTTGTGTTAACAAGCAAATGCACGTTTGTTCCCAGTTTTTACTATATTTTACTAAATTTTATCTGATTAGTTATTGGTCCCTATCTAATTAGATATGCTACCATATAATTTTTCTGTATTATTCCAATGTAGTCTTTATTAATTTTGGACTTCTATGAAATTGTTTAAAAAATTATAGGAAGTGGTGCATTGGTTTTATTTCAATCAAGACATTCATGCATGGGTTTTATTAATTCATAAAACTTTTTAATATTAACACATTTTATGAAAATGTTTCATAAATTTTTTAAACGCTTCATTGTCGGAATGATTCAGTAGTAGACTTTCATTAATTTTAGAAAAATTTCATAAACATTGACTTTAATGAAACTTCCCTGCGGGAAATGAAAGGTCGATTGATCCAAAGTGACGATTTTGCGATATATGATTGGGTGGCACGTCACGAAACTGGTGAAACCAAAATTGTGGTATACCAAAAAGTGTTAATTTGTGTGAAAACACCAATTACGTGACTATAGTAATGGTGACAAAACTTTGACAAGTTGGTATCAGGTATATCATGTAACTGGAGAAAAAGTAAGATAACATTATAGTGTACTGAAGCAACTAGGGCCGATGCAGTTGAAGTTCTTACTGGTCATTGAACTGGTTCAATCCCGTAAGCAGTTGATCAAAACATGGCAAAAAGTGCCAAAGGATTCATTGCCTTGACTGCTACAAATCGGATATAACACTGAAATAAACTTATTTTAATATTTATTTTTGTTGTGCCTTTTTGAATGTTTTGTGAACACTATTTTGGGGAAGTTTAGTGACTGGTTTCCACGGACAATTTATCAACTCGTATATAATATGACACACGGTGAATAAAAAGTAAAAGGTTATTTGCTAATTACTTTTCGCATACCCGGCAACATGTACTCCCTAGACCAGTACAGTGGTACTTTACAAATCTAATTCATTCAAACTACCACAGTAACAGCACACATTGCGCTTAATATGTGACTAGTTTTCCATCAAAAGCTGTTCTCCAGTTCTACGATACGTGCACCTACACCAGTCACTTGATAATTATTTTACCACTGGTCCTGTTGCATGTCACATAAATCTTAAAATTATCCTACTTTAACACTGCCTACTTCTAACTTGTCCAGTAGCTTATTCATTTCAGTCGGTACAGTGATAGGTAACCTTTATCAAGTTATTCGCCACGTCACAAGGTGCTCCAAAGGTAGCAATTGCCACCTCCTATGACAAGCCCATGTTAAAAGTACCGGTCACTTTCATAAAACAGAACCGAAACTAGGACAGGTTCATACACACAAAGCTCTAGTCACGTGACTATATCAGTGACTGGTTCATTTCCCGCAGGGTTGTTTCATATATTCTATGGAAAGTTTCAATAAACGAGTTCCAATGACCATTTTCATGAAAGCGCAATGAAGAAATTCATTACTAAAGTGAAGATTTTTTCAGTGTGTATAAAAATGCGTTCTTCAATGGCGAAATGGGATGATAAATTTTGCAAAAATGGTAAAGTAAAAACTGAGAAAAAAGCGAATTTAATTGATATCACATGTATTCACCAAATTTGAATAAAAAAGTTAAAACCCTTATATAAAGTCATTCCAGATATACTCATTCCAGAAGACATATTGACTAAAATATGACCCTTTCAACTTTTTGTTTTTTTTTTTTTTTTTTTTTATAAAGAAAAGCAACACTCAGGAAATTCTTCCTATTAATTAATGTGTTGCTTTCTTTGGAAAGGGGATAGTGGAGAGATGAAAGGTGGTGAAAGATGAAGGGCTTCAAACATGGCAACACTGTAATTGCGCGAGTAGATAAGTCTTAGAACAGTTGTTGCTCGCCACATGATGTAAAGTTGGCGAATTTATTGAAGCTTTTTTTGTTTCATAGCCCTGATTCATTATTTTACTTCGGTGGGGTTAAGTGCTATGGGAACACCGAAGGTGGGCGCAGCGATACATATAAGTGATAGAAAACTCATACATATTATTTTTCTAAATTGATGTTGTCGTCACCGGGAATCGAACCCGGTACCATCTGTGTAACAGTCCAACGCGCTAACCATTACACCACAACGCCCAACGATTTGTTTATGTTCGTTATAGTAGGTATGCTTAAAGTAGGTATTTTTTTATTTATTTATTTATTTATTTATTTATTTATTTAACGATTTCCTGCACAACAAGACCAAGTCTTATAATTATAGTACAGGATTATATATGTATAAAACATTAGCCATCATAAATTATAAATTGATACAAATATAATAATATAATAAAATTTTAAAAATATAAAAAAAAAAAAAAAAAATTAAAGAATAAAAAGAAAGAGTAAAGTTTTTAAAAAAAAAACGTAATTATAATATACTAAGTACAGATTTCTAATCCACAACAAAATAAAAAACAAATAACTAACAGATAAAAATTATTGTTTTAAACAAATTAAATAAAAATAAATTATTGTTTAATTTAAAAAAAATAAAAAAATAAATGATTAGTTTTAAGCAAAAAATTTGAACAAAAAAGCTTTAAAATGCATTGCGTTGCTAATTAGTTGTTGTTCATGTGGAATAGTATTCCAAAGACGAGCAGAGTTGATAAATAACTGCCATTCGGAAACTAAGCATCGGTGTCTCGGGATTATAATCATTCTGCCTCTGTTTGACCTTGCAAAGCGTAGTTTAGAGTACAGATACGTGGGATTTCGTGTATATATTATTTTATGCATGAATAATAGTGTTCTGATCTTCAGGAGATTTTTTTTTGAAAATTTATAAAAATACATACAGTTTAAATGGTCGTAATTATTGAACGCGCAGTCTGATTTTAAAAATTAATATCTCATTGCAAAGCTTATTTTTTTATTTTTCTTATTGTCTTCTCTGAGATATAAAATCTAAAAAAGTAATTTCTCTAAAAAACATACTCAACCTCCATTCTGAAATCTTAATATGTTTTAGGGGACATATTGATCAATCTACAAACAAAAATTTAAGAAAATAAGATATTCATTTAATGAAAATGAAAATTATTCAAGTTCGAGGCCATACTCTATAATTCTCTATTAGGATATTGTCCTTACAAATAATCTTTAGAGTTTTTGTTTTCAAATTTATTAATTGACCACTTTCAGGAATGTGTTGATAGATCTATTTCGTGAATTTTCTAGATTCCCATAATCAGAGCACGTTTTCAAAGAAGTGACAATCCCAAGCAAACATCAAACATTCATATAGCCTAGTTATCCCACTAAATGAGAACTAATATATGACCTCGAAGTTAAAGATTATCACAATTGATCAAAAATAAATTCAGAACTTGTTCGTTATGCGCAAGGTCTACCTTTGGTAGATATACAATACACACGCTTTTTGTTTTTATTCTCCCTTTTATTTTTACACTTGTTTTGTTTTATTTTAAACAAGATATAAAGTGGAAGTAAACTAAGACCGTTTTTTGCCCTTTTTTACAGGTTTGATATACTTTTTAGTAAAAATAAAAATTATGTTTTTTTGACCTTTAATTGTGAAATGAAAATAAAAAATAATTCAAGTTCGAGACCATACTCTATATTTCTTTATTGGGATATTGTCCTAACAAAATATCTATAGAGTTTTTGTTTTCAAATTTATTAATTGACCACTTTTAGGAATGTGTTGATAGCTCTATTTCTGGTTCACATTATAAGCACACGTTTGAAAGAAAGAATATACATTTAAGATATTTGCGAAACAAGGATATCTTTAAGTTTTTTTTTATCAAAATAAATCAAAGCTTCACATATCTCAAAGATGATAATATAAGATAATAATTTTTAAAATAAATTTACTACTATTTAAACAGTATGTTTTTTTATATATTGAAAAAAAAATACAAATTTTAAACAGCAATTAAACACGAGCGACAAAAAAATTTTAATAAAATAAACAAAGTGTTTTTTTTTTACTAATTTTGACATTAAATATAAAAGTGTTCATGCAAATCGGAGGAGGACAAGCTGATGAGTGTCAACGTTGCTTTAGGGACGATCCTATTTTCTCTATGGATCCTATAACGAAAGCATTCCAATATACAGTTTTTCAATTTAAAAAATATTACAAAATTTTAAAAAAAAATTAAGAAATTTCAAAAGTATGTGACGTTGAGGAGCCATAATTAGAAAGTTGTTATCAAATTTCTCTTATTCAAAAAGTTCTCGATTACCTTCTTTCACATTTAATCAATAAAAAAATTAAAGTTCTTCTATTTAACGAAAACTAACAAAAAAAAATCGTATCATAATTGTTCGTAGAATATAAAAATTTTGATTTAAGTTTAAGTCATAAATTAAATTAAGTCATAATTAAGTTAATTTGTGCAACATTTTTAGATTTGGTTAACTTTTATTATACTGAAAGACTTTATTTAATAAAAAATATTCTTATATTAAAATTTGTGTAATTTTTACTTGAGTGTGTCCAAAAATTGTTTATCATTTAAAAAGTTTTTGAAGTATAAAAAAAACTTTTAAACCAAAAGCGTTGGTCAATTATAAAAAAGTACTGCTTGTTTCATTATGAACAATTTGAAATATTTTCATTCTGGTTTGACAAATTTATCAATAAGGTCACAATCATATTTCAGTTACAAACCATTATATGGGTTTTAACTGAAACTTCTATTTCTATTTATAGAATTTAAATACAAATAATTAAATAAATATTTGATACAACTACAAACAATTTAATTAAATTAATTTTGCTATTTTCATTGTGTCTTTATTTAAAACAAACAAAAAGGAAACGGAAAATAATATTGACATT
Organism: Delia radicum; assembly: GCA_021234595.1. Classification (NCBI taxonomy): domain Eukaryota; kingdom Metazoa; phylum Arthropoda; class Insecta; order Diptera; family Anthomyiidae; genus Delia; species Delia radicum. Next base: position 117,751,329 of record CM037853.1, read on the forward strand.
GAATGGCACCAACTAATGAAGTAATGAAATATGGTACCACAATGTGTTTAAAAAAAAAAAAACGAATTTGCATTACAATGTGTCAACATACCTTAACATTTCCACTTAATGTGTTTTACCATTTTATTTACATTGAATGGACAAAATAATGTCTGCTTTATATTAGTATATTGTATAATTTTCATGAAACACAGTTGGTGTAGATTGTCACAGCAAATTCATGATACAATGACACTAAAAAAATCAAGTCATTTCAAAGTCGAAAAATCACAGTAATTTTATCAAACTTTAACTATTTTTTATTTAATGAAAATTGAAATGAAAATTATTCAAGTTCGAGGCCATATTCTATATTTCGTTATTAGGATATTGTCCTAACAAATAATCTATAGAGTTTTTGTTTTAAAATTTATTAATTTACCACTTCCAGGAATGTGTTGATAGATCTATTTCGGGAATTTTCTAGGTTTCCATCATCAGAACACGTTTTGAAAGTAGTGGCAATCCCATGCAAAACATCAAACATTCATATAACCTAGTTATTCCACTAAATGAGAACTTATATATGAAGATTATCACCATTGATCAAAAAAAAATTTAAAACTTGTTCGTTATGTACAAGCTCTACCTTTGGTAGATAGACAATACACGCTTTTTGTTTTTATTGTCCTTTTTAGTTTTACACTTGTGTTTTTTTTTTTGTATTTATTTTAACTAAACTATTGGGTTGTTCTTTATAAGTTATGTAGTCTATCATCATTTTTAAATATTTAACAGCAAAACTTTGTGTACACACAGAGAAAAATTTAGTTATTTGATAACAAAAATTCGGTTACTACGGCTCAAATTCCGTTATTACGAGTTTCAGACGGTTGGCACAACTTAACATTAGTATTCGCAACAAAGTTAGGTTAATTCCACTGAATTTTAATTGCAACACCCAAAATATTCAGAAATCGGATGTAAATATCGTTGTTACTAACTGAATTTATAAGCTGTTACCAATAACACAGGTCAACAGCAAAAAAAGGCTTGACTAACCACTATATAGATTTGATGCATCATGGCTGCCTAAGTACAAAAATGGTAAAATTTTTCAATTCTATGGATAATTTTTTTTTAAAAAAATTTTTTTTTAAAATTGACAATATTTTGAGCCATTTCTCCACTTATGTTGTCATAACTCAAAAACAACTAGTCCGATTTTGTCAAATTAAATTTACAAAAATTAAGGTTTACAATATCTTTAAAGAACTGTACAAATTTTTTTAATGCGATCAATAGTTTCAAAGTTATGAAACAAATTGTTAGCAAAAAAAAAAAAAAATGCTAAAAAAAAAAAAAAATTTGAAAAACAAAAATCTGGAAAAAATCGAAAACTTCAAAAACTGTTACTTTTTATTTTTTTGTAGTAAAGCTACATATCATGCGAATTAAACTAGATATGGATCATAAAAATCGATGCATGCTTTACATTTTTATTTACAATTAATTGAAGGTATCGCATATTTACAAGCACTGTAGAAAATTGTACCTACATAATGAAAATGCAGAACATAAAAACTCAGGTGCATTTTACGACACGCATTTTGGCAAAACCCCTTTGGGAAAAACCTCTATGACATTTTTATGATTCTAATAATTAAAAAAAAATAAGTAATAAACAAAAGATTGTTTAATTTTTACGATTGCGGTAGGATAGTAATAAAACGCTCATAAATGTGCGTGTACGCTGAAGTGCTCTTATTTTCCGTTAGCTACCTGTAACGGATAATTTTTTTTTTTCATAAAAGTCCTTAATGTTTTTTAGGATTCTTGGGAATAATAAAAAATTTGCAGCACACACAAACTGTATCCACACAAAGGGTTATCCCAAATTATAGTATCAGTATTATAAGATCTCCTTGACCCTTTTTATTTCATTCAAGAAGTGTTTGCGATAACGCAAACATCATTTAATACCTACACAAAAATTAGAGTCATACAGCTTAGAAGTTAAAAACAATTTTCAAATATTAATAAAAATGAGCCAGAAAGCCAGAACATTTTCATGTAAAAACGATCCAGATTTATTTTGTTATGTGTGCGGCCAATATATCACCGGGAAAAAACGGAAGTGGATCTTAACTTCATTGCAAAAGTCATATCAAGATTGCTATAATATCTATCCGCACAATTTGAACCAGCATTGGACACCGAGTACTATATGCATTCCATGTCGATTGAATTTATCTATGAAGTCTTCTAACGTAAAGTAAGTATAAATTAATAGATTTGGAATATTTTATAATTACAATATTTCTTAATTAAAATTTGAATTCTTCATATTCCTGATTTCAATTTTTTTTTTCATTTTACAGACGACACTTGGAAATTTTGAAGCCTATGCTATGGAGAGAAACAGCGAACCACGCATCCGAGTGTTATTTTTGTTTAAGTACAAAAAGCATATTTGATGGCCCACAAATTCGCAAATTGGTGAACGATACTGAATTTGGCAGTTCAATGTCAGAAATTGAGAAGAATGCATGGGATTCGTTTGTATGGGTTATTCAAAATTTCTTAGGAAATAACAAGGGTGATGATTACGTTGCGCACGTTGAAGAGATGTTAACTCACTTCCAGAATCTTGGATGCAACATGAGCATCAAATTACACTGCCTGCACAGTCACTTAGATCGTTTTCCTGAAAATCTAGGAGACTTGAGTGAAGAACAGGGCGAACGATTCCACCAAGATATCCGGACAATGGAGGAACGATACCAGGGTCGCTGGGATGCACACATGATGGCTGATTTTTGCTGGAGTATTCAGAGTAACACTTCGTTATTCAACAATAGTAGAAAATCGACTAAAAGAAAATTTCAGAGTTTGTAGTTTATAATACATATTTATTTATTTATTTTCTTGTTTTATTTATTATAATAAATGTGAATAATAAAATATAAATTTTCTACTATTTAATTTATTTATTTATTTACATTTAAGCTCATCCAACACAAATGTCTTTCCGAAGAATAGAATCAGTATATTCTAGGTAGGGTTTTGCCAAAAAATACACGAATGTTACTATGTAATGCATTTTTGATGTGAAAATTTGTACATAGCATGGGGAAAATGTTTTCAAAATTCAATCAATCGAAAGAAGAACATTAACTACTCAATTTTATGTATATCAGACAAAAAACTAAAATTTGGTGAAAATGAGCGAATTCACTTAATTGTGAATAAATTCGAAAAAAATCAATCGATTTTTATGATCGATATCTCATTTTGTTCCTATTACATGTGGCTTTGCGATAAAGCAATAAATCTGAACGATTTTTGCCGTTTTCGATTTTTTATGATTTTTTTAAAACAAAAAAATTTGCTATTTTCACGTAAAAAAAATATTTTTTTCCCTCAATTTTTTATTATAACTCCAAAACTACTGAGCCGATTGAAACGCAATATATTAACGGATTAAAGGCTATGTAAATTTCAGTTTTTCTAAATTTATTTGAAAAATATCGGACTAATTTTTTTTTAGTTATCATTAATTATGTGGAGACACGTCTAAAAAAATTTATAATTTTAATTAAAAATTTTTTTAAAAAAAAACCTCTCCATAGAATTTCAAAATTGAACCATATTTGTACTACTGGGACCACAATACATCAAAATTGTATAGTGGTTTTCAAAGCCCCTAAAATTTTTTCAAAATTGTTGCCTTGTGTAATATCCACTTTTCAATTCGGTTGCCACTTTATTTCTCAGTGTGTATAATTTTTGTTTTTTAAAGCTGTTATAGGCTTTCATTATTATCTTTATATTTATAAAATAATAACGTTAATGAAGGACTGACTCACTCATTCAACATCGCCCAGTGTATACCGCTTTAACTAGTAAATTTGGTACTTGGTTTCGTTGACGTCCGCTAAAACGCAATTTTTGGAAATATCTACATGGAGGCAAAAACGGGCCTTATTTTAATATACGTTCCTTGGAACAAGACCTAACTCACTGATATGGTACTTTTTAGAATTTTGCCTAAGAACGTATTAAACGGGTTAAACAGTGTAAAATAATTCTCATTGGCGGCTTTGCCAGACCGCTAAAGTGAGAAACTGAAAATTTGGAATGTGGGGTCGTTATCCTCCGTGGATATCTGCATATATGTGATTTTTGTTAGTTCTTACTGCTAGGGGTATAAAATTGAAAAAAGTTCTTCCCATTGGCGGCCTGGGTAAACCGCTAAAGCGATGAACTTAAAACTTGGCATGTTGGTTGTTCTTATCTGTTCTTCTACAAGAAATATGTACGTATTTCCTTATCTGACGTAGACACCGCTTAGAGGAATTTTTGAAAACTCGTATTGGCGGCATGGCCAAGTATATAAAGCTGGGTTCTTGAAATTTTTTTGATGTGGATTCTAAATTCCAAGTAGTATGTAGATTCCAAATTCCAGGTAGACATTCTAAATTTTAAGTAGACATTTATAAATTCCGATGATGTGGAAACTCTTCCCCTTGCGGCATGGCCAAGTATATAAAGCTGGGTTCTTGAAATTTTTTTGATGTGGATTCTAAATTCCAAGTAGTATGTAGATTCTAAATTCCAGGTAGACATTCTAAATTTTAAGTAGACATTCATAAATTCCGATGATGTGGAAGCTCTTCCCCTTGCACAGTGGTTAAAATTAGACTTTATTAATCAAATTAAAAAAAAATTAAAATTTGAAATATTGGTGACTACATTCTAGACTTATTCATCATGGCAGATTTTTAAAAGTCATTTTTTTTATATCAGCAAAATTTAAATTTGTTTTATTATTTCTGCTATAAAAAATTTAAAAGTTGTGGGATCCAAGCAAGATGTGTCTCGAATTAAAGATCCCAGCAAAAATAATGCGAAGTAGTTCAAAAGAAACAACATTTTCATTACCCACAAAGTGGCAACTACTAATGATTTTTCTAATCTAATGCTGGACTTTTAGATCAGTTCCTAAACTTAGCATATAATGTCATTATATACAAGGCTAACTAGTAGAAATGTCACGAATGTTCGGTTACAATTCGGTATTTGACATACTCGAATGGAACCGGGAGTTTGTGTCTTTTAACAACTATTTTTTTATATGATGTCGCTTTGAATTAGTGTTTTCTGACCTTTAAATTTGAAAAACAATGATTACAAAATATCAGACTTAACAATAGTTTTCTTCCTTTTCAGTTGAACGAAAAACTATTATTTCGCTTTGTCTTTAAAGCTGGACAGCTGTTTGAAAGTTTTTTTTTTAATTATAACCGTTTAAGCACTCCTACAAATCCATATTATCACTCGGTAAACCAGATGTGACTTGGCATCACACCTTAACCACTAATTAAAAATAACAAATTAAGTCCTATGAAAAAGGACACCCAAAAATACAATCTTTCATAACCTTACACATAGTACTTTTAATAAAGTGAAGTTTGAGGAATTTGCACTACCTCCGTCCTATGACAACCCTATGTTAAAATCATGCGTGTTTCACCCCAATTTGCACTACATTTGAATCCGTATATGTGATGATTTTACTACATCTTTTTCCACTTTTTTTTCGCTGGGATATTTATTCTCTATATTGAAACGAATTTTTAAATTCGTGGTCATAATTTTAGTTTCTTAATAATAATCATATAAAGTTTCAAATATTTTTTCCATAATCGTTATTTTAGTGCTACTACTTCAAGTATTTTTTTTTTAACGTGACAACCTAATGTTAGAATAAAAATTAAACAAATACAAATTACACGATATTTTTGTATATAACGACACTCTTAGAACCATATGTTACACATACTCGTATTTAAATACACACAAACCAAATTGAATTGTGTTATTACAGGTTAACAAACCTTAAACTTGTGTATTTGTCAGGTTTTATTTTCTGTTAACCTTGACAATGAGTGCAATTGTATATAATGACTTTCGTGTTTCTGTATTAGTGTGTGATTTAAATTTCAGTGTACGTCACTTGTTTAGGTAAATCTATTGTAAATAGAATATTTTGTGCAGAAGACAATGCCACTGTTAGTAAAACTTCAACTTTTGAAATGACACACCAAAACCCATAGACAGCGAAACTTAATTTTAGTAGGTTGAAATGATAAGATATTTAAATTTTAACTTTGCATTGACTCCGCTAATTTTTCGTGTGTATTTTAAGTCAAAGACATCATAATCTCTTTTCAAATTACTTTATTTATTGTTTATACCAAGATTTTACAAAAAACCTGAAAGGTGTATTCAATAAATTTTCTCATACTCTGGCTGAATAATATTCAAATCAAATTCTTATATCATTAATTCAAAGGCTTTGGGAGGCCGTTTAAGGAGAGACTTTTCTCCAAATTAACCTTATTTTACACCGTTCTTTGTAAAAGTTCCAAAATATAACTTATCAGTGAATTAGCTCATACACCAGCGAATTTAATTTAATTAAATTTATGGTGTCTAACTAAAAGCGTATGGGCATGCCGCGTGATCAACAGTTTGGCCTGGCCGTAAGGTGGAGAATTTTGCCTATATTTCCACAAATTTTTACGTGCAAACGAATGTCCCACACAATTTTAAGATTTTTCATATAAATAAATCAAAATAATTAATTTTTATATAATTGTTGTTTTTCTAGGTAACTATGAAGTAAACAAATAATTGTGTTAAAAGGAAATTTATTATAATTTATTATTTCTTTCTTAAAAAAAAAAACAATAAAAACATGTTGCGTACAAAGGGTTGTCTCAGACTGTATGTGCTGTATTAAGTATATCGAAAATCGGTGTTGTTCGCTTTCTATTTCATCTAAAAGTTTGATATTTTAAGCAAGACTAAGAAAAATATCTACTGTTTAAATTACTCTAACTTTTTAAGTTTTTAACCGATTTTATCTCATATGAAAGCTTGCATCTTCTAGTTTTAGATACACACAGGTAACTTCTGCTGTAAATATTTGTAGTTGTTTTAGTTGCAATACAGTGTCTTTATTTTTAAGTAAAACAAAAAACAGTTCTTTGTTGAAGAAATTTCAGTTTTGACTACAATTGTAGTTCATTTAAAAAAACAAACCACATCAAATAACTGTGTTATGATTTTACATTTATATGATACAGTAGTTTTTTGCTTTATTTTTGTAAATATACGGAGGTTGAAAGCTCGTTATAAATTGAAAATAACATAAAAATAATCTCGATGTATATAAAAACAAAAACTAATATAACTGTAAAAAATATTACTTGAGCCAGAGTACAAACTAAAATTTTTTTATATAAATAGAACATTTTTGGTCTTCAAAGTTTAGTAACGTCATGATGCTTGTTAGGAAAAGACCTAACCACGTGCTTGATTACTAAGAAGACAAGAATGGAGCAAAATTGATTATTAATAGGTTTTTTGTTAAAGTTCTGCCTATTATGGAGGCTCTAACTTTTCTAAAACTTCGGGTTCTGATGAGATCTTTATATGTTTGATTTGCTTTATTTTTGTAAATATACGGAGGTTGAAAGCTCGTTATAAATTGAAAATAACATAAAAATAATCTCGATGTATATAAAAACAAAAAACTAATATAACTGTAAAAAATATTACTTGAGCCAGAGTACAAACTAAAATTTTTTTATATAAATAGAACATTTTTGGTCTTCAAAGTTTAGTAACGTCATGATGCTTGTTAGGAAAAGACCTAACCACGTGCTTGATTACTAAGAAGACAAGAATGGAGCAAAATTGAATATTAATAGGTTTTTTGTTAAAGTTCTGCCTATTATGGAGGCTCTAACTTTTCTAAAACTTCGGGTTCTGATGAGATCTTTAGCCAGATCGAACCTAGCTAATATATTTGATTTGCTTTATTTTTGTAAATATACGGAGGTTGAAAGCTCGTTATAAATTGAAAATAACATAAAAATAATCTCGATGTGTATAAAAACAAAAAACTAATATAACTGTAAAAACAAAAAAAGTTTTTTTTTTATTTAAAAAATGAAAACAAATAAATGTTTGTTTTTTTTTACTGTATATTTGGTTTATTTTTACTACAATTGTGGTTCATTTTTTGAATAGTAAAAAACAAATGTTGAATTTATTGAAATGCAAATCGTCATTTCTTCAAGTGAAACTTCATTTGTACAGTTTTATTTTAACGTCTTATAGACAGTCGCAATTAATTTTTAATTAATATGCATTTGACAAATTTAATTTAGAAATGTTGAGGTTAAGAAGAAAAATAAACGTTTTTCTCTAAAAATTATAAACACTATTAATTTTTAAATCAGACTAGACTAGTTTCTGCCTTTTTTATTGACAGGTGTCATCAGTGATTTTCCATTTAAATTGTATTGTAATTTGTGTCTTATGATTGCCAAATTGTCTCTATATGATACATTTTTCAACAACCTGCGGCTGTAAGAATCAAACCTGCGCTCTTCTTACATTACAAATGTAACAATACCAAGTCATGACCGTTTAATGATCGCACCCAAATATGGCCTCGAATGTAATGCAGCTAAATTTCAGTTTTCTTTCCTATTAGATTTTCTGTTATTGTATATTATAATCAGAAGTGACAACACTAACAAACACAAATATTCTGTTTTTAGATTTTTTTTTTTTTAATCTCCTCTGTATCTACATATTTCATTTGTGTTTAACTACATATGCAGTTGTCTTTACCTACATAGTATTTTAAATGTACTTGTCTCTTTCCAGAAAGTTTGCAAACATTTAAAAACGCTGTTTTTTCGCGAATATTTAAAAAACTACCCTTTTATTTTTATACACAATTTGTGGTGATAGATCATATGTCTTGTATAACATATCAGAAACTGAGAGTGGGTTCTTCATGGGGTCAAACGATATTTAGATTTGTGTAAAAAATTCTCATGAAATTTCCAAAAAAAAAAAAAGAAGTTAAATTTTTTTAATACAAACGAGTTTTCAAATTTGCGAAACTCAGAATTTATGTTATACTTTTTAAATGGTATTTTGCGGTCTGTTCAAGTTCTGTACTCAGAACTCTTCCAAGTTATAAAGCTTTTGTGATATTGTAACTTATTGGGACGTTACTACACAACGAATAAATTTTCTTAAATAAAATTCGTTACGGCATATGTTAACAGTACTGTTTTTAAAATGCTTTTTGAATTTACTTGATATCATAATTTTATCATCCGTTACCAGCAATAACCAGTACAATACTCCATACTGAAATTAAACTAAACTAAACTACTCAATTTCAAAAGATCGGGTTATCTGAAAACAAATAAAGATATCTGATAGATTCAAAAAGTATTTTGATAATTACTACACTCAGGGCACTTCTGCTTCAAAAATATGTAATTGTTTGGGTGGTAATACAGTTTCTTTATTTTTAATGTAAATATCAGTCATTCGTAGCACAAATTAAATTTTTTACTAACTTTGTAGTTCATTTAAAAAAACAAACCACATCAATTGACTGTTTTATGATTTTACATTAATTTTTTACAGTTGTTTTTTGTTATTTAAAAAAATTAATGTTTGTTTATTTTTTACTACCATGTGGTTAATTTTTACTACAATTGTTAGAAATTTTTTGAGCACTAAAAAACAAATGACAATGTTAGTTGAATTTACTGAAATGTAAGTCGTCCTTTCTATAAGTGAAATTTGATTTGTTTTTAACTACATTTGCAGTGGTCTTTACCTACTTAGTATTCTGTAGTATTGCGTAGTAGTAGTGCAAGTATCCGTAACGAGTTGCAAGTAAGAGAAGATATTTGCGGTGTGAACAAGTTCCGAATATGAATAAATAACGTGTTTTTTGTATTTGTTGGGTAGAATGTTTCAAAAACTTAGTGACTTGGAGGAATTATAAATCCAGCTTCGCATTCAGAGCACCAAGGGCAATTTAAAAGTATACCCAGGAATATGGAAAGTGAGTTTTGAGCGAAATATGCCAATTTTGCATTTTGTAAACTTTTTCCAAAGAGACTGTATGATTATATAACAAGTTTCTAAATGTAGAATATCCAATCTTTCATATGAGGTAAGTCTTATAAAATCGGCTAAAAACTTAAAAAGTTAGAGCAGCTTAAGCATGAGGTATTTCACTGAGCTTTGATAAAAACTATTCAAGTCGAAATGGAGCGTTAAGTATCGATGTGTTTGTTTTCAACGATTTCAGTAGCCACATATCCGAAAACCATACCGAAAATTTCTGGAGCGACTCGCATATAAAAACTTTTTATATATTTTTTAAATATTTTCAAAAAGCAAAGTAAAAAAATATTAATTTTTCTTGTATTTTCTAAAAAAAAAATCATAAAAAAGTTCACTGTTTATTTAGTAGAAGTGTATGTAGACTCTGATATACACTTCTACCCCGGATTGCGTCGTAATGGAGACCAGAGAAATACGACGCAAACCGAAACATTATTTCCCATACTTTTACACTGATTTTTATTTAATTGGTTCCATTGCCTCTCATTTAAGCTGAAACAATTTGTTTTTAGATGAAACATTTTTTTTTCAATAAAAAAAACATTTTTCAATAAAAAAATATAATTTTATTATTATTTTTTCAAAACAAGTTTTTATTAAAATAAAAATAAAGGTTTAATATAATTTTTATTAAAAATAAAAATTAAAAATACAAAAATTCATAAGAAAAACATAACAATAAAATTATAATAAGAGCATTATTGTATAAAATTAAAAATCTGAATCGATACGTTTATTTTTCTATTCTGAGTCTGAGTCATCTAAATTCATTACCATCTCTATTGTTTCATCATTTGGCAATTTTCATTTCTTCACACTTTTAAACTGCGATCTTCGTCGGGATCATTATTTTGAAAAATGCTTACTGCTTGCGATATCAACTGCATCGCTTCAGAGTGGTAAGCTTTTTGTGTTCTACTTCACATTGTTTGTGTTAAAGAAATCGGATTTCGACAAACATTTTCGTTGTAACTGCGCAAATCGAAGCATTTTCGAAGCAACTTCGAAGACATGCGACGCAAACTCAAACATAAACGACAAAACTTCGAAATCGCTGAAATTATTTTAAACGACGAAACTTTGAAATGACGCAAATCTAAGCTACGTAAACCCGGCAATTAGTGTATTATTTTCATTTTAAGGTGGGGTCGAAAGTGATAAAAAACACAATCGAAAGTTAAAAACTAAATTAAAAAACTTAAAAAAATTGCAATGTATATTTAAAAAAATATATATTTAGAAAAAGTAGAGAACAAGGCCATTAAACCATTCAAATCGGCCAACTAGTTTTTAAAACACATCAGTTAAAATATCGACATGTCGTAACATTTATCGTATGTACATTAGAGTGAGTCAAAACAAAAAGTGATTTTGTTACTCCTCTCAAAAATAAAGCTTGATATGTTTTATGATGATTTCCAAAATATTTTGGTTCTAGCGTTGATCATCCGTGAGCTGGACCATTTTTAAAAAAGGTCTTTCTTTCAGTTTTTCGAATTTTTTTGTACTTTGCTCCAAGACGACATAACTAAAATTTTTTATCACCGAAAAGCGGTAATGGTATATAAAACTTGACCACTTGCGAACTATTAATTGAAATATTTAACTAAATATATATTTTCGTTTCGGGTTTTCATACAAATTCTACGTATTTGGAAATAATGTTCTGCTTTTCTAATATTATACATTTATGGTGCACCTGTCGTTAATAGATTAATATGATTTTAACTAAAAAATTAATATTTGAAAACTTAAATATATCTCACAGCATCCTAGATTTGAAAACAGATCTTTTGCTTATCACCAGATTATTATAATTGAAAAATGAAAAAATTTGATACCCATATTGCCTATATTAAAAAAAGATAAAATATATCGCGATTTTCGCGTTTTATGTGAATAATTACAAAAAAAAAAAAAAATTAACATTATTTTAAAACAGATTCAATTTGAAAAGCAGAACATTATTTCCAAATACGTAGAATTTGTATGAAAACCCGAAACGAAAATATGTATTTAGTTAAATATATTGATTAGTAGGTCGCAAGTGGTCAAGTTTTATATACCATTGGATGCTGCTTGAAAACCTCTTTTCGGTGTTACCAAATTTTATTTATGTCGTCTTGGACCTTTTAAAAAATGGTCCAGCTAACGGATGGTAAACGCTAGAACCAAAATATTTTGGGAATCATCATAAAACATATCAAGCTTTATTTTCAGATGGGTAACAAAATCACTTTTTTCTCTTCCATACAAGTTGAGTTGCTCTAATGTACATATATATATTTTTAAACAAAACTACTTTTATTAAAAAGTTTTTTACAAAAATATGTGTCAAATATTTTTGAAATACGAATACGTCTGCCAAATTTCAAAGCAAACAAAAATCGTGATGTCAAAAACCGTTTGGTTTGAGATGGAATGACTCTTATGCACAACATTTTTTTTTGACGAATTCCTAATTATAATGACAATTTTTTAAAAAATAGTAAGATATAATAGTAAAAACTGAGAAAAAGAGCAGATTTACTATTTAGAGCTATATATTAGAGTGCCTCAAAAAAAGTTTTCATGCACCCTGAAAATAAAGATTGACATGTTTAATGATGATTTCTAAAATATTTCGGCTCTAGCGATAACATCCCTTTTCTTAAAAATTTGGTCAAATGTAAGAAAGATTAAAAACGTCTACGTTTAAAAATTATAAAAACCAACCTCTCAGCACAAGACTATTAGAATTTAATGCACTTTTTTTTTAAATCTTTTAATTCAATTTTTATAAAAAAATAAACAGCTCTCCATTTTAAATTTCTAATTCATGGTGAAATTGAAAATTGCACTGTGGTACTTATTTCTAAGATAAGAGTCGAGAAGCTGTTTTTAATGATTTTTTGATACAGACATTTTGCAATTGTTTTTATATTTGAACAAATTTTTACAAAATGTGCCGCAATTGGTTTTTAAAAACGTTTTAGCTCACGGGAAATTATCGCTAGAGCCGGCTCAAATGAATAATTTTCATTTTCATTGCACAATGAAAGGTCGAAGAAAACAAACATAATTTTTATTTTTAATAAAAATTATATCAAACTTGTGTAAAGTCTTTTATTTTTAAAATTGTATGTACATACAGAGAAACAAAAGTGTTAAAAGTGTGTATTAATGCCTGCAACTTATAAATTTTATTAGTACAACGATATTTACATTAGATTTCTGAATATTTTGGTTATTGCAACTAAAATTCAGTTGAATTAAGCGAACTTTGTTGTGAAAACTAATGTTAAGTTGTGCCAACTGTCTGAAATTCGTTATAACCGAATTGGAGTAGAAGTAACCGAATTTTGGTTGGCAAATAGCTAAATATTTCTCTGTGTGTATAAAAAACTTCTATTTCAATAAAGTCCTTGAAATTTTTTTAGAAAAGCAAAGTGAACAACATAAATGTATCTAAATTGAAATTCATTCTAGAAGTTGTAAAACATGCCAGTGAGGAAAAGTTAAACAAATTTTAAATTGTTTGGCGAAAATCTAAGTTTAACTTCACTAAATTTATATTTATTTCGCTGTCTACGAATGAATTATTTTTAAAAGTTATTAAAAATGCAGCAAAAGCTGCAGAGAAGGCGCTAGAATGGATTGGTGTCTACTGGTATAGTTGTTAATTGTATGTTGTAGCAAAAACCTTTAAACATAAACCGCTTTTCTAAACTATAAAAGTTGCGAAAGTTATTGAAAAATGATATCAGTTTCGAAGGATTAAAAAATGTTTGACATAAGCATATTTTTTTTTTTAATTCATATTTTAAAATACTACTTTATTAAATATTCGCCCGCGAGCTTTATGTTATCATGTTACATATCATTTAATGTCATCTCAGTTATTCACGTGGAAGCAATACTTCTCATTGTATTTTTTATTTTTTATTTTGTGAAAAGTTTGAAATTGGTCCGGGAAAGCAGTTGGTTTATTTTATTTATTTTATCTCACAAGGAAACTACACAGTGGTGAAAAAAGTCCAAAAAAAAAAAATAAAATAAATCCCAAAAATTTTTCATACAAATTTGGGAGTAATTTCAAATGAAATAATACCCAGTTCTTTTGCAGTTATTTCATTTTTTTAGAAGTTATTTCATTTTGTTATTAGGTGTTATTTCATAATGCAATTATTCCGAAATGAAATAAGTCCCAACAGAACTTAGCGTGGGACTTATTTCGTTTTATTTTCTTGTTCGGTGTTATTTCATTTGCTGTGGGAGTTATTCCATTTTATTTTAATATTCATTATTTTTTTTAATATTATTAATATTCTAAACGGTTCCTATAACGGGATCTTTCAAAATATTTTGATGATCTTCTTAAATTGACCTAACTTAATCTGTTCTTTAACAAACTCTGAAGGCGTAACGTTATATTCCCAAAAGTCATATTGCCCAACAAAAAACGACATAGCGCCCAAAAAATTATATGTAAATTGTTGTTGTAAAAATTTTCTTGTTTTTAGGCAATACGACATTGATTTGGACGAAAAAACATTTTTTGTTGGGCGCTATGACGGTTTTTTGTTTGGCCAAAATAAATTTGGGTGCTATGACGGTAAAAAAAGAAGTTATTGCCCAAAATCATAATTTTTTTTTTAAATGTCATAAGACCTTAAAAGACTAGGCTGATTCATGAAATCAAACAACAGAGTTTTAATTTTTTGTGTCGCACTCAGAAAAAACTTTATTTCGCGTAGCCACCTGCCGCGTTCAACGGATGAAAAAAACCCTAAGAGTGGCCGAAGCACTGTGGTCAATATTTTGAGATAGCGGCCAAAACTCCTTTTGGTTTTTGTTCTTCGATTTTAAAGTTATTAGACTCATATGAAAGTAGACAGTAGTAAACTTTGGGAGCCAAAAACTTAGAACTCTATTTCAACTATTTCATTGAGAACAGGGTGGTCCAAAATAGGCTTTTTCAGAATTTAGTAAATTTATGATATTTTTAGTTAATTTTTAAAATTTAAATGATCAAGATTTTTGGACGAAATAAATTTTGTGTTGGTACTTAACTTATTTCCTATTACTGGTAAAAAAATTGAAGCTCTACTGTTTTCAGAACAATTTAAATATTTTTTTTAAAAAAGGTCAAATTTCTCGGAAATTTCCTACTTCATAGAGCACAACTCCTGTGAGTCAAGCTGAGTCAAAACACAAATTTACTATTTTGTAGTCCTAACTCTCCCCTACATTCCTATATATACATATCCATGCATCGGGACTGCACTTTTTGAGCTACAGCAATTTTTCTGACCCAAGGTAAGATATTCGGTACAAATGCACGTCATATTTTTTGAGAAGTTATTTGTATGTGAAAGTGGCTATTATGCATATATTTTGATGAAATTTTGTACAAGAGTTCTTATTGACCCAAAAAATAATTCTGTTAAAATTAGGAGAAGTTGGCCCATATGTGGACCTAGTCCACATAGAAGGGTGTATCAAAATTTTGACAAAAATGACAATAGAACTCTCAAATTATGTGGTATCTGGCAATTCATTTGGAAAAGGTAAAAAATGATTTTATTGCCATCTAATATTACATAACTTAAATACCTGAAAATTGCAAATAAATTTAAAACCAATGGAAATAACTGGTAAAACCAAGTACCTGTTATATTATTGCCAGTACCTGGTAACTCTCAAATTATGTGGTATCTAGCAATTCATTTGGAAAAGGTAAAAAAGATTTTATTGCCATCTAATATTACACAACTTAAATACCTGAAAATTGCAAATAAATTTAAAACCAATGGAAATAACTGGTAAAACCAAGTACCTGTTATATTATTACCAGTACCTGTTAACTCTCAAATTATGTGGTATCTAGCAATTCATTTGGAAAAGGTACACAACTTAAATACCTGAAAATTGCAAATAAACTTAAAACCAATGGAAATAACTGGTAAAACCAAGTACCTGTTATATTATGTTTCAAAGAGGTAAAAAAGATCATGTTGAAACTTCGAGCAATAGTATATTAATCCATGCATTCATTTTTTTCTTCATTATTGTTGAAACAATGGCTAAATTCAGTTATAGTGTTCTATCTGATATATATTTTGAACCGAAAGATGAAAACGACATTATTTTACATATAATGAATAATCCATTCTTCAAAATATGCGACAAACAAGAAATTAAAATTCATAACTTAAAAATAAAAAACTTTTTAAATACTTTAAGAAAACGGTACAATCAATGTTCCAGAAACAAGAAATTGTTTTACTCACGCAACCAAGAATGGCTAAGAAATAAACTTATTTTTAAAAAGCCATCAGTAACTACCACGGAAACTAGAAAAGGTGGTCGACCAGCAAAGCCAATTGATAATTGTAGTGAAAGATCACGAAGACGCAAGCTTAAACATATCAATGAAGAAGTTTCTTGTAGCATCATAAAGGATTCATTTCTGCATCAAATTCAACCATCAAAAACTAAGACGCACAAAAAGGATTTTAGAAAGTATGCCGACACCAACTGAAGAAAATAAATTTACTCCAGAAGAAGCATTTGCACTATTTTTGGATTTGAAAATGACTAAAAACCAATATACAGAATTGCGGAAGCGAACCAATGAAAAAAATTCTGCCAAAAAAGATTGCTTACCTTCACCAACTGCTATTAGTGTAACTTCAAGTTCAGCAGAAATAAAACTGCAGGATCTTCTTGAACACACTGCAGAACGATTATTAAAGACATTTGATGCTGACTATTTAAAGAAGTTTAAAAATTGCAGCATGACTTTAATTTCTAAATGGGGATGTGATGGGTCCTCTGGCCAGAAACAATACAAACAATGTAATGCGGAAAATTCATCAGATGCCAATTTATTCATGATTTCTTTCGTTCCATTACGTTTAACAAAAACTTATATTGGTTCAGAGCCGTCAACTAGTAGAGCTGCAGAGATAGATGTATGGAAGAATGAAATTCCCTCGTCAACAAAATTTTTTAGACCAATAAAGTTTGCTTACAAAAAAGAAACTAAAGATGTCATAACTGAAGAAGTTGGCAAAATAAGAGATGAAATTAAAGAACTTCAACCAGTGATATTTGAATTTAATGACCAATGCATCGAAGTTAACTTTAAAATGTCACTTAAAATGATCGATGGAAAAGTTGCACAAGCTTTAACCGAAACAAAGTCTTCGTCAAGCTGCACCATATGCCAAAAAACATCAAGTCAATTGAGCCAACCACCAACACAAGACGATAGTTTTAATGAAGCATATGAATTTGGAATGTCACCTCTTCGTGCTAGAATTCGTTTTATGGAGCATATTCTTAAATTGGGATACGATTTGGAATTTGGCCCGTTAGGCGAACAGTGAGAAACAACAAAGAAAATTTGGAAAAAAGAAAGCAAAAAAAAAGATATTCAAGAAAAATACCGTGAGATAGGCCTTATAATTGACCAGCCAAAGCAAGGAGAAGGAAATTCTAATGATGCAAACACAGCAAGGAGATTTTTTTCCGATCCAGAAACTGCAGCTTCTATAACTGGAGTAGATTATGATTTAATTCGACGATTCCAAATCATATTAGAAGTTATAGCATGTAGCAAAAAGATAGATGCAAACAAATTTGGTCAGTATGCTAATGAGACAGCAACCCTTTATAACCAAAAATATTCTTGGAGACATATGCCAACCACAGTTCACAAAATTTTGTTCCATGGGGAACAAATAATTCAGCACAATATGCTTCCAATTGGAGATATCTCAGAAGAAGCGTAAGAAAAAAGGAACAAAGACTACAGATTGTTTCGCGAGCACAATACAAGAAAAATTTCCAGATATTGTACTAATGAAGATCTTATTAATATTTTGTTGTGCACATCAGACCCATATATGTCCAGTATTCGACAAAAATGGAAATCAACCTCATTAGAGTTAGATGAAGAAGCTAAACAACTACTGCAAAATGAAAATCAAAGCTATTTGGAAGAAATTTTTACTAATATTGTTTAATTAATACTAGTTTAAAGATTATAATTTTTTCTAATTTTAGTATAAATTTTTATTAATACATTTAAATAAAATATATGTACACTTTAAATCAATAGTAAAAGTTTACTTAAAATTTTATCGATGTTGTATTCTGTATATAATATATCCAAATGGTATTGATATTGTTGGGAATTTCAGTGTTATTTTTCAGTTTAATCCTCACAAAAATTAGCTTTCTTCCAAAAAAACCAACCTTTGGCCCCTGTGAATATTGAAACTAAATAAATGTCAGGGGCCAAATGTTGGCATTTTCTGACCAAAATTAAGTTTAGGAATAATAAATAAGTATTGGTTGTAAAATACGATTGAAGAAAATAAGAAATTATAAAAAAAATACCTATTTAAAATGTCAAAATATTCAACTTTTACATGGAAACTCAACAAAAATTAAAATGCATTTTTAACTTCACATTACTTACGTTCGTATCAGTCGATTTTTACGTTTGAACACGCAAACTGAAGCTTAAAGTCCCTCCTATTGAACAAAACAAATTGCGTAAAAAAATACCAATCCGGTCAAAAGTTATAGAGTTTTGACCGCTATCTCGCGAAATTGACCACTGTGCGAAGGCCGCCACACAGAAAAACTTGTTTTTACAAATCCAATGTCGAATCCGTTGAAATCTTATTTTTAAGACAATAAGTAACATAATTTGACCAGTCATAGATTTGTCATTTAAACAGCTAATTGATTGTTTTTTATCTTAAATAAAAGAGTAGAGCATTGGCCTTCTGTTTATTTAACGTTTATACGTAAATAAACTTTTAAAAAAATAATTATTAAAAAACAATAAATCTTGGTGTGGGTTGGTATTTTGGGACATAAAAAGTTATGACAGGTCAAATAAATGTTAGTTGATGTCTTAAAAATATAAGATTTCAACGGGTTCGACATCTGATTTGAAAACAAGTTCTTCTGGGTGGAGGTCTTCGGCCGCTCTTAGGGGTTTTTTTCCTCCGTAGAACGCGGCATGCGGCTTCGCGAAATAAAGTTTTATCTGCGTGCGACACAAAAGACATTATGTCTTATGAAAAAAAAAATATGATTTTGGCCAATAACTTCTTTTTTTACCGACATAGCGCCCAAACAAAAAGTTTTTTCAAAATAAAATGTCATAGCACCCAAAAAAAAAAAGTTTTGGATTTTCTGTCATTGATTTGGTCGTTATAACATATTAACATCCACAATTTTGGGGGATATGCGGACATTTGGGCAATATGTGATTTTGGTTTTTGGACAATATGACTTTGGGGAATATAACGGAACGCCCTTACTTCATTTGTGTTGCATGAACTATTTTTGGGAGTTATTTAATTTTTATTCTTTGGAAATTATTTCATGATGAAATAACAACCAAAACCTAGGATTTGTTTCATTTTTGTTTTGGAAATTATTTCATTTTTTTAGAATTTATTTCACTTTTTCGAGACGGGACTTATTTCATTTTTTTTTTAATTTATTTCATGGGGAGTTTATGCACTGGGACTTTTTGCACCTGGAACTTATTGCATAGAGCTAATTTTTAGGTAAGCAATCGCAAGTTTAGGCATTAAGAATTAGGCATTAACGTTTAAGAAAACCAATTCTGTACTCAATACTTAAATAATAGAGAAAACAAAAATGTTGATACCAATATTGCCTTTTCTATGGGCATAGGCCACTTGCCCACGTATTTCAAATATATAAAATATGGGTTATAAAAGCTCTTCGGGAAAAGTCGCGTTAAAGCCGGCCGATTATGTAAATTGAAAAAAGCCCAAACACCCTTCGATAAAATAAAAAAAGCATTATTATATGTTAATTTAACAACAACAAACTAAGAACAACTTTCCATACAAATGTTATATTCAAAAAAACTGTTTTTTGAATAACAGAAATGTTTGCACATGATTTATATACCAGTGGAGTATAAAATATTTTAATTTAATAACCAATTAGTCTATAATTTAATAAGTTATATAGAAATATATTAAAAAGAAATATAAACAAAGTCAAATTGCGTAATTTTTGACCCCAATTTTTAACGTCTAAACTAGAGATTGCACGCCTCAGAAAAGAATTGTAATATATTTGTTATAGTTTTGAATTTTATTGCAAAAAAAAAAAAATAGCACATTCGAGGGATAACTTTTTGTAATACTATTTAACCACACCAAACCTCTTAGATGACAAAAACTGTTAATGTTACTAATCGTTCATGGAGAAATAAAAGACATTTTAAAATTTATCTGACACTTCTTTTAGAATGCAAAACCATTGATTTGAAATGTGTCATATCTACTTAAATTTAGTTGTTATAACTAAAAACATTAATGACAATTTGAAGTTAATCCTTATTTAAATTAAGTCCTAGGGTATTCATATTAATGGGGTTTGGTGTCGTTCGAGTAAATGAGTAACTCGATTTTGAGGTTTTTAACTTACTCGAATAAGCGAATAATATCAGAAGTAATATTATTTTTAAAAAAATTAAAACGTTTTTTTTTTTAATTAACCTAAATGTTACCACTTATTATTGTAACTCCTAGGTAACAACTTATTCTAACATTGTAAGTATCCAAATATTCCTTATCTTAAACCAATCAGGTAACTCATTATTCTCACTTTGTTTGTAAGCGAGAGGGTAATCATCACCCATGAATTTTCAGACATATCCAACAAAAGTAATTAAGCGAGTAGATAACCTGGTAATTTTTGTCAGCAACTTACACTTGCAATTACTTGGTAATGTCTGTTTTGGCTGGTATACGTTATTTAATTAATGCAAAATTTAAAATAATAAACAATTGTGGTGTTTTACTTCTTTTTTCTGTGGTTTTTCTAAAGTTCGACTTTAAGAAAACGTTAGGGATATAACTTTTAGCATTTTTTGAGAATATAAAAAATACTACGGCATAACAGTATATGCCTTGGAAAAATTTAAGAAAAATTATATTACTTTTTTGAGGTCATTAAAAAAAAAAATTAAGCAACAAATTCATTGAAGTTTGGAAGAAAGATTTTTGTTCGATTTTTCTTTTTTTTTTTGTAGAACAGATAATATTAATAAAGGTGGTTTTTTATACAGGTATATAAATTTAAGTTGACAACACTTTTTTAACTAGCGGCAATTTTGTCAGCTGTCAATTGATTTTTCTTTTTTTTATAAAAGAAAAGCAACACTCAGGAAATTTTTCCTATTAATTAATGTGTTGCTTTCTTTGGAAAGGGGATAGTGGAGAGATGAAAGGTGGTGAAAGATGAAGGGCTTCAAACATGGCAAGACTGTAATTGCGCGAGAAGTTAAGTCTTAGAACAGTTGTTGCTCGCCACCTGATGTAGAGTTGGCGAATTTAATGAAGCTTTTATGTTTAGTTTGGCTTGCCATTACAACATGAACAGTCGGACGCCTGAACAACGCTTCAAAATTGTGCAAAATTAATTTTGAAAATCATGGATCTCTTCGAAATATGTATCGCTCACGAATTTTGCGAATTTTGTTTAGCGATGAAGCTCACTTTTGGTTAAATAGTTGGTTTAATAGTGATGATAATCCTCAAGTGTATGTTGAGACACCGTTACATCCAAAAAAAAATTGACTGTTTGGTGTGCTTTATGGGCTGGTGGAATCATTGGTCCGTACTTTTTTAGAAACGATGCTGACCAGAACGTTACAGTCAATGGTGACCGCTGTAGAGCCATGATTACTTACTTTTTCGTTGATGAATTGAACAACCATGATGTGCAGGAGCTGTGATTTCAACAAGACGGCGCAACATGTCACACAGCTCGTGCCACAATTGATTTATTAAAGAAGCATTTGGTTATGCGGTTACCACGTTTCGCGGTTCACGTTTCGGAATTGGCCTCCAAGATCGTGCGATTTTGCACCGCTTTACTATTTTCTGTGGGGATATGTGAAGTATATCCGCCGATACGCCCGAACCGACTGACCAATTGAAGGACAACATTCGCCGAGTTATTGCCAATATACGGCCACAAATGTTGGAAAAAGTCATCGAAAATTGGACTTCCAGATTAGACTACTTCCGAGCCAGCCGTGGAGGTCATATGCCAGAAGTCAGATTTAAATTATAATGCCAGAAGATTATCTTTCGAACAAAGTAAATTTCATGTCAATTTAAAAAAAAAAATCTTCTTTGTTTTATTCCATTTCAAAGTCCTACACCTCTATAAAAAACACCCTTTATATGTGATTAAATTGAATATAGATCCAAACCAAAGAAAATAGTTAATGACCCAATCCGAGCTGTAACACCAAAAGATGATGATGAATTAAGTGCAATTCGAATCTTTCAAAAATCTTTCAACAATCCAATATTTTGAGATTTATTTTTTTATGTTGTATTGCTTCAAAATTACGATTCTTCTTAATAAAACACCGTTTCTTATGTTTTTTTATCTATATATTTCGAACATCAGTTCATCATCAGGATCTAAGAAATGTTAACAATGTTTTTATTATATTTTATAATATATAATAAAAACAATTTATAAAATATAATAAAAGCATTGTTAACATTTCTTAGATCCTGATGATGAACTGATGTTCGAAATATATAGATAAAAAAAAACATAAGAAACGGTGTTTTATTAAGAAGAATCGTAATTTTGAAGCAATACAACATAAAAAAATAAATTGTAAAATTGAAACCGATTCAGCAACACAAAAATAAAATTGATAATTTTATCAATAATCCCTTAATTTTTGAGATTGTTGCAATTTAAAAATTTATTGATATCTAAACAAGTATAATGTAAATTAAGTAAAACTTACTGATACATTACTTCATATTTTATAGATTTTTTTATTTATTTTTTTTTTTTTTTTTTTGAATACGAAACAATTTATTTTTTATGAAAATTAAACGAAATGGAACATATTTTAATTTACGTGATTACCTCGATTAATCGACCATTTTAATTAACTCGAACAATGGTTGGATTCAAATACATCGATTAATCTAGTAACGGTTAATCGATTGCATACCCTATTAAATACTTAAAACTTTTGTGAAAATATTTTGTATTTTTTCTTTTTTGCATTTTATAAATTTATAAACATCAATTTTGTTTTAACTTAAGCTATAATGTCCTTTCTGTTTTCACTTCTTTAATGTTCTCCACAGGTGATCTAATGGATGTATTGGCACTTATCAATTCAAGTATTAATTTTATACTCTACTGTTCAATGAGCAGACAATTTCGCACTACATTCAGTTTACTATTCCGACCTAAATTCTTAGATAAATGGTTGCCAGTAGCACAAGAAGATGAAACAATGGTTGACGGTGTAAATAATATGAGAGCTGGTGCTGCAGGTAGTGCTGGACGAAATTCAGGACGTGGATTGCTTGGTACAAATGGTACACAACGTGATATCATTAGTAAAAGTATTATGGGCGAACAAAATTTTAATACAACAACACAAGTAACGAATGTGTAGCAAAATCGTAAAAAATGTTGTAAAACAACACTAATACCCGCTGTAGAAGTTATAGCAGAAGTGAACGATAATGATGATGATGCTAAAGGTATTTGTCATTTAGATATTAAGTTAAATAATAATGCTAAGGAAATTAAGAATAGCGATTTTAAAAATAAGTGTCAAACACATTATATAGATAATTATAGTATTGATAACAATTGTACCAATAAATTAAAAAAACAAAAACGAAAAAATTTAAATACTATTTCTTCATCTACTTTGATTCATAAAGAAAATGAACAGAGTAAAATTGAAAATGAAAATTTTGTAAGAAATTCATCTTTAAACTTATTAAATTGTATATTTTGTAATATGAAACGTCATAATAGTATAAAATACACAAATCAACAACAACGACAACAGCAGCAGCAGCAACATCAAAAACAACAACAACAGCAGCAGCGACATCAAGAACAACAACAACAACATATATTAAATGCTTGTCATACAGATGTAGAAAATCCATGTTCACGTTCTACAATAGTTATTGTTCAACAAGACTCTTCATTAGATCAACAAGTTTATGTGATCCCATTTTCGGGTCATAACAATGATGCAACATTGCAACCTCAAAGTGCAGCATCATGTTTGTTACTATAAATTATATATGTTGACAAAATAAATATGAATTTTGTCTGTAAAAACCAGGGCCCCGTATTCGAGCAGCTCAAGCTCGACTAGTTAACAAATAGCTCCAGTAGTGAAATTGCAATATTTGTTCGTTTGAACTCATGTGAAAAGGTAAATATAAGGCATAAGTCCAACAAATTTATACTTACTACGAGGAACATTGTGTCCTGGGAAACTAACTAATGTATAATTTTTTAAGAGCTTTCGGATTTGATTTAAAAACAAAAACACATAAAATTTACAAAAATGTATGAAATCTTTATTTGAGTCGATAGAACGATCTATATAATTCAGTTTTTAAAGATGATTTCATGTAAATGTTGACGGCGGCTACTCCTCAATTGGTTTATAAGCTAGGTCGAATTTTGGCATATTCTCTAAAGCAAATCGGCCGGTATCTCACGAATGAGTTCTTCAATTTAAGCTTCTAGTGCGTCAACCGTTGCGGGCTTCTCCCTATAGACATGAGCATTAACATAGCCCTGTAAAAAATAGTCTAAAGACGTTAAATTGCACGATCTAGGCGGCCAATTGACCGGCCCGAAACGTGAAATAAACTGTTTACCGAACTCGCCTCTCAATTGGGCCTTTGTTTCGCGTTCTGTGTGTGCATATGGCACCATCTTTTTGAAACCACATGTCCGGCCCCAAGTTCAGCTCTTTTATTTCGGCCAAAAAAAATTTTGTAATCATTGCACGGTAGCGCTCGCCATTCAGTAACGTTCCTGTCTTCGTTTTTTTTTGAAAAAGTACGGTCCAATGATGCCATCGGCCCATAATCCACAGCAAACAGTGCATTTTTCGGAATATATAGGCAGTTACTGCAATGTTTCTGGCTGCTCTTCACACCAAATACGGCAAATTTGTTTGTTCACGTATTCATTCAACCAGAAATCAATTTCGTCGCTGAACATAATTTTTCGACAAAAAAGTGGATCTTCATCCAACTTTGCCCATTCTCCAAAAGTTAACAGTTATGGTAGGTCGTGTGGCTTCAATTATTGCACCAGCTGTATTTGAAAAGGTTTTACACCCAAATGCTTCCTCAAAATTTCCCACGTAGGGGAGAAACAGCCCAATTGCTGCGAACGGCACCGAATCGATAATTCACTGTCATCAACAACACAGGCAGATACAGATGCGATACTTTCCTCTGTCCGCACTCTACGTATGCATGTTGGTGGTTTAATATCAAATAATGTAAACCTGGTGCGAAATTTAGTCACACGATTCCGAATAGCCGCCTCAGAATGTCCCCAAACTGACCATAAATTTGAAGAAGTGAACTATATATTTTCTTAATCGAGCACGAATTTTTATAATAAAATTCAATAATCTGCAAGCGTTGTGCGTTCGTAAGTCGATTCATGGTTAAATTATTGACCAAACTGAACATGTTTAACAGTAACATGTTACACAAAAACAGCTGAGCTGCCAAAAACAGTGTTGCCAAAAATAAAGTTGCTAAAAAATCACCCTTTAGTAGTAGTTCTAACTAACTATTCGAAAAAAAATTGATTAGTTGCCAAAAAAAATTAAAAACAAATTTTTTTTTTTTAAATTTAGCACTTGTTATGAATTGACTATATTCATAGATAAATTGCTCAATCGGCGAACTCGACCATTTCCATAAAAAATTGTATAAATATGGTATTTTTAAAAGTTTTTGTCATGTCATTTTATAAAAAAAATTAAAAAACTTGGTACAAACTTGTATATTTTGTAGTTGCATACATTATAATATCAATGAACTTTTGCATTATACTTACGAAATGTCGCTGAAACTCGTCCATTGAAACTTTTCATTAAATGAATGTAGTTTTTCATAAAATTTAATGCTAAATTTCCTTCTGTTTGTTCTCATAAGCCCAATAAAAACGTTTCATTAAAAAGTTTCATTCAAACAAATTATTAAGCTTTTACATTAACTTTAAGAAATTGTTCATTGACTTAGTGAAAAAAACTTCATAATTTTAGTAAAAATTTCGCTAAAACTATTGCATGTACATTTAAAAATTCGTGGCAATCCGATGAAGATTGTTGGAAAGGCTTACTAGTACTCGAAAAAACTTGAACACTACCTTCCATACAAAGCACACTGTGATTCATCACAAATCTAGCTGGAAAATTTACAAAAAAAAAATGTCTGGCAACATTCTTTCTGATCGCTTAATGAGCTTCTCAATACAATAGGTAACTGTAATTCATATTTTGTTTTTTTTTTTGTTTTTAGCTCTGATTAGGAAAAAGTAAGCTTTAAAGTCAGTTGTTGTCAACACGTGCATTCAGATTTTAAAGAGCGTATTTTTTGTGTGACTTTGGTTAATGATTAAAAAGGCTACGGTGTTTTTATTGTCATAATTTTTTTTTTTTTTTTTTTTTTTTTAATTTAACCAATACTCAGGGGATGCCCCCTACTCATGCAGTGCATTGTATTGATCAGGAAAATAAGGTATGGGAAGGAGGAAAGAGGGAGTAGTGTTTGTGGATATTTGATTTAAATTTTTCTAAATTGTAAGTAACAGGGAAGACTTCTGCGGGAAGTTTGTTCCACATACGAATCGTTCGACTAAAAAACGAATTTTCTCTGTAATGCGTTGTGCGAAACACAGGACAATCAACTACAAACGGATGTGCTCTACGAGATAAGCGAGTATTACGAATAAAAACTCGGGCTCGTGGAATAAGTTCACTTATCTCAGATGAGCATCTCCCATGGTAATATCGATAGAAAAGTGTCACACAACCCACATTTCGACGATGCTCCAATGAATCAATAGAGTTGGATACACTACTGTCATTGATAAGCTTCACCGCCCTCCCCTGAACATGGTCCAGAAGCTTCAGAATAGACAATGGAGCCCCTGCCCATATATGAGAGTTGTATTCCATTTTTGGCCGCATATAGCTGGTATAAATAGTAAGGAGATCGGATGGAGTGAAGTAAGTCTTGCACCGTTTTAGAAAACCGAGACACTTGAATGCCTCTTTCGACACTTGAAATACGTGCTTATTCCAACGGACATCACACTGTATTCTCATGCCCAGAACATCAAGAGTATCCGATTCCTCAATACCTATACCATCCATAGTTACAGATGACAATGTCAATTCCACAGCCCGTCTGTGGGTT
Organism: Delia radicum; assembly: GCA_021234595.1. Classification (NCBI taxonomy): domain Eukaryota; kingdom Metazoa; phylum Arthropoda; class Insecta; order Diptera; family Anthomyiidae; genus Delia; species Delia radicum. The sequence goes on from CM037853.1 coordinate 117,778,631, forward strand.
AACATACAACATTGGGTCTTGCGTGCATTAAAATCGACCTTATTCGCGCGACCCCACTCGGAGATTGTAGAAAGGTCTTGATTGAGTGTGTCATTCATGTTCTGCCGCATGCCCTCTATCTCCAAAGAGTTTGGCCTGTGATCGAATGAAAGTGAATGACAAATGTTGCTGTCATCTGCAAAAGAGTAGATAGGGTTGATGGTCTGACCAAGAAGGTCATTAATAAAAATAAGAAAAAGGGTAGGAGAAAGAACAGAACCTTGCGGTACCCCTGAATTTAGCTGAAACTCGTTTGATGAGACCCCATCTAAAACAACACGTATAGTGCGGTCTCTGAGAAAACTCGTTATAAATCGAGAGAAGACATTACCGACACCAAAAGCAACTAGCTTAGTCACGAGTGCCCCGTGCCACACACGATCGAACGCCTTAGAAATATCTAGAGCAACCACTTTACTCTCACCAAAGCGGTGGATTGACCGGCTCCAACGTTCCGATAGAAACGCCAACAGGTCTCCCGTAGATCGACCACTACGGAAGCCATACTGCCGATCATTTAAAAGTGAATTGGTCTCTAAATATTTCACAAGATGGTGGTTAACCATGGTCTCCATCACTTTGGAGAGCGCAGAGCAAATTGCGATTGGGTGGTAATTTTCAGGGTTGTTAGCCGCACCCTTTTTAGGGATAGGCTGGACATTGGCCACCTTCCAGCATGAGGGGAAAATTCCCGCACGGTACGAAGAGCTGAAAATTTTTGCCAATGGACGTGCCAACGTTAAAGAGCACTGTTTCAGCACCAGTGCTGATATTGGTTTATAAGCTAGGTCGAATTTTGGCATATTCTCTAAAGCAAATCGGCCGGTATCTCACGAATGAGTTCTTCAATTTAAGCTTCTAGTGCGTCAACCGTTGCGGGCTTCTCCCTATAGACATGAGCATTAACATAGCCCTGTAAAAAATAGTCTAAAGACGTTAAATTGCACGATCTAGGCGGCCAATTGACCGGCCCGAAACGTGAAATAAACTGTTTACCGAACTCGCCTCTCAATTGGGCCTTTGTTTCGCGTTCTGTGTGTGCATATGGCACCATCTTTTTGAAACCACATGTCCGGCCCCAAGTTCAGCTCTTTTATTTCGGCCAAAAAAAAAATTTTGTAATCATTGCACGGTAGCGCTCGCCATTCAGTAACGTTCCTGTCTTCGTTTTTTTTTGAAAAAGTACGGTCCAATGATGCCATCGGCCCATAATCCACAGCAAACAGTGCATTTTTCGGAATATATAGGCAGTTACTGCAATGTTTCTGGCTGCTCTTCACACCAAATACGGCAAATTTGTTTGTTCACGTATTCATTCAACCAGAAATCAATTTCGTCGCTGAACATAATTTTTCGACAAAAAAGTGGATCTTCATCCAACTTTGCCCATTCTCCAAAAGTTAACAGTTATGGTAGGTCGTGTGGCTTCAATTATTGCACCAGCTGTATTTGAAAAGGTTTTACACCCAAATGCTTCCTCAAAATTTCCCACGTAGGGGAGAAACAGCCCAATTGCTGCGAACGGCACCGAATCGATAATTCACTGTCATCAACAACACAGGCAGATACAGATGCGATACTTTCCTCTGTCCGCACTCTACGTATGCATGTTGGTGGTTTAATATCAAATAATGTAAACCTGGTGCGAAATTTAGTCACACGATTCCGAATAGCCGCCTCAGAATGTCCCCAAACTGACCATAAATTTGAAGAAGTGAACTATATATTTTCTTAATCGAGCACGAATTTTTATAATAAAATTCAATAATCTGCAAGCGTTGTGCGTTCGTAAGTCGATTCATGGTTAAATTATTGACCAAACTGAACATGTTTAACAGTAACATGTTACACAAAAACAGCTGAGCTGCCAAAAACAGTGTTGCCAAAAATAAAGTTGCTAAAAAATCACCCTTTAGTAGTAGTTCTAACTAACTATTCGAAAAAAAATTGAAAAATTAAAAACAAATTTTTTTTTTTTTAAATTTAGCACTTGTTATGAATTGACTATATTCATAGATAAATTGCTCAATCGGCGAACTCGACCATTTCCATAAAAAATTGTATAAATATGGTATTTTTAAAAGTTTTTGTCATGTCATTTTATAAAAAAAATTAAAAAACTTGGTACAAACTTGTATATTTTGTAGTTGCATACATTATAATATCAATGAACTTTTGCATTATACTTACGAAATGTCGCTGAAACTCGTCCATTGAAACTTTTCATTAAATGAATGTAGTTTTTCATAAAATTTAATGCTAAATTTCCTTCTGTTTGTTCTCATAAGCCCAATAAAAAAGTTTCATTAAAAAGTTTCATTCAAACAAATTATTAAGCTTTTACATTAACTTTAAGAAATTGTTCATTGACTTAGTGAAAAAAACTTCATAATTTTAGTAAAAATTTCGCTAAAACTATTGCATGTACATTTAAAAATTCGTGGCAATCCGATGAAGATTGTTGGAAAGGCTTACTAGTACTCGAAAAAACTTGAACACTACCTTCCATACAAAGCACACTGTGATTCATCACAAATCTAGCTGGAAAAATTTACAAAAAAAAAATGTCTGGCAACATTCTTTCTGATCGCTTAATGAGCTTCTCAATACAATAGGTAACTGTAATTCATATTTTGTTTTTTTTTTGTTTTTAGCTCTGATTAGGAAAAAGTAAGCTTTAAAGTCAGTTGTTGTCAACACGTGCATTCAGATTTTAAAGAGCGTATTTTTTGTGTGACTTTGGTTAATGATTAAAAAGGCTACGGTGATTTTATTGTCATAATTTTTTTTTAATATTATCAAGCTCTATTTCAAGGAAATATATTACAATTTTCATTAAAGTATTTCCATTGTAAGTATTAGAAGTGAGAAGTTCAGAAAGTGCAAAAAATAAAATATTTCCTTTTTTCAAGTAGAGTTAAAGCTGTTTATTCCGGATAGTTCCGGTGTAAAATTATATTTTGGTCAATCTTTTAAGTGTTCACTTTAAGGTAAATCAAAAACATCTTGCTCATTTTTGCGACCGCCATATATTTTTTTTCACTTTTCCGCACTCCCTTTTGTCACACACCCCTTCGAGTTCGTGATTTGATAGCAGAAGAAGTTCTTTCATTATTATCTGTTGATGCTTTTGAGGAGGAAGAATCTTTTAACGATGCATATGAAAGTGAATAAATTAAAATCTCTGTGTATTTATGTGTTATAATCTGGATTATTAATGTAAGTTGATTTTTTTTTAATCATTTATATATTTGAACTAATTTTTATATAATACATAAGTGAGAAGTAAACCCAACACATTTGTGGTGGACTTTTTCCGAGGTTTTTTTTCGAATAGTTGTTTGTATTGTCATACATTTGTATGGAAGTGGTAGCGATTCTCGAGTTTCTTTTTTTGAGTAGTTATTTGCCTAGGTCACAGTTTTCACCAAATGCCTTTAAATTTTTGAATACTGAATTTGCTAAAACAAGAGACTCCTTAAATTTAAATTCTAAAAACTGCATATTTTCAAACATTTGTATGAAAATGTCCGAGTTGTTTTTGAGTTTTTTTCTAGTAGTAGTACACCTAGACCACAATCTTCGTCGGATTACCACTTAAACATACGTTCTGCTAAAGTATATTTTGTACCAAGTTTTTTAAAAGATTTTTTTTATGAAATGGGATCAAACTTTTAAAAATAGGATATTTCTACAACTTTGTATGGTGGACATTTTTCGAGTAGTGGTTTGCCGACTGAAGTGCTAAATGTAAAAAAAAAAATTTAATTTTTATGTGATCGCTTTGAGTTTTTTTCGAGTAGTAGTTGGCGATTGTGGTTATTCTGTGGTAATTTACCTTGTCAAGAAGTGTACATTTGTTATACTTATTTTTAATATTTACCTTTTTACATGAGTTCGAACGAACAAAAAGTGAACTTTCACTACTCGAGGTACTCGACGAGTGGTTCGAACTACTGAAGTATCGAGTTCCATCGTGTACTCGAGCTACTCGGTTTTAATCGTAGGCACTGGTAGAAACCTTAACAAATAATAAAATACTTTTTTTTTTATAAAACCCACTATTTGACTGGCTGTATGATATAATTAGGTTCATGTCATTTGTATGGCAGTATTTCAAGAAGTAGACTGATATAAATAGAGAGGGGAGTTTTTGTTTTTTATGACTATTTTACGATCATCATCTATTCTATTGCATACCGTGCAATATACAGTAGACAGGATTGTTTTTCAAAAAGTTTGTCTTATCGAAACGTTACACCCCTCAATAGTTGAGTACTCATAACGAAAATTCAGATGTGAGATTTGGTATCGATTTGACAATATCTTCTTTACTTTTAACCTAAAAATGGGAGTTTTGTAAAAAATGGATATATTTTGATAAAAATTTTAAAAAGCAAATTTAACAACCTTCGACACATCTTTCAGATAAAGTGCTTTCAAAATTTCATTGAACTTGGTATATCATCAATTCCATGACTAATTTGATAAATATTTTTTACAAACATACGCCTTCGAACCAATAAGACATCCCATATTCGGTTTTTTAAATTTTCAAAAAATCGCAATTTGTTCATGGTTTTAATTTAAAAAAAAAAAATTAAAAAAAAACATAGAAGTATGTAATTTTGAAGAGCTCTATATTTAAAAGTTGTTATCGGATTTCTCTGATTCACAAATGATTACAAAATTTTTTTAGCCTCTATGAATGGAAATCTTTTTATTTATTATATGAAATAAAATTTAGCTTTTTCTATGGCGCGAATAAAATCTAATTTTCTAGATTTTTTAAGTAAAAATAAATAAATTTTTTTATATATTTTGGAATTTTTATATTTTGCACAGGCTTTTCAACAGTTTAAAACCTTTACATTCTTTTTAAAAAAAAAAAAAAAATTTCTTTGTGATAAAAAAAAAAATGCATTTTTGCAAAATACATTCAAAAATTGCATCCTCATCAAAATGAGTTTTTTATAAAAATTAATTTAAATATATCACGTTTTTGTATTGTTAATAGTTAAAGTGTTCTAAATTTTAAACTGTTTTAAAACCTGTAATAAAACGATAAAATTTACATATTGTACAAAAATTATTTTTTTTATTTTGAAATAATGGATAAGAAATTTAGAAAAATTTTAAAAACTATTGTCCCAGGACTGCCAAATAACTAATTAAAAAATACAATTTTTTAATTTTTTTTAAACACAAGACCGGTGTTGTAATGTTTAAATGGTGATTTTGTTAGAGACGTATGGAAAAAATTTTCGAATGAGATAAATTTGTTGTGCTTTTCATGTAAAAATAAAAGATCGGATCAAGAACTTTTCGAAATTTAACAAACTTTAATATGCAGAAAACTAATCCATTTGCTTTTTTTATGTGGTAAATTAGCTACTTTATTCCAACAAATACAAAATTTGTAAAAATTTATTTGCCAGTGCTGCCATATTACGATTTTCAAAAATTCTCAAAGATAACAATATTTTTAATCAAATTATCAAAAATCGAGCTAATTTGAGAGATCAAATTATGTATTACAGTTTGGTGGATATTTTCTTTAGCAATAAATAAAAGAATTTATAATTAAAAAACAAAAAATTAACCCGTTAACCAATTTTTTTCCAAGCATAAACACCGAGGGAATATGAAAATGACATAGCTTTGTAGGAATATAGGTTGGTTTCCAGTAAGCATTTTCAGTAATTTTGTTAGCCTAATCGCACACTCCAGAAGTGGTATATTTAATTGAAATTAAAATTTTAAAATTTATGTATTAACAGTGCAACTTTCTATAAAAAAAAGTGCAAAAAACTTAATTATTGGTCTCTCACTATTTTTTTGCATTTTTAAAATGTTGTTGTTTTTAACAATTTTTTTCAATTTTTTATTTGGTAAGAAAATATATTATTTCTTATATTACAAGCAAAATCGGATTAAGTTTCTGCCCACATAACGTCTCTACAACACACTATCGGGCCTCCCTTTAAAAAAGGTGGTCACCCTCCTGAAAATAAGGATTAACATGTTTTATGATGATTCCTAAACTCTTTGGCTGTAGCGATAATATCCCGTGGGCTAAACCGTTTCTAACCCTAGGAGGTTCAACAAGATCTGTGCAGACTTTTTGCATACAAAAGTGTGTATAACTTTTTTTTGCGTGTCCGTCCTTGACTTTCTAGAATCGAATGCAATGAGCGTAAAATCAGACCGCTTATGTGCTTGTATTTTGTTTTATTTATGTGAACAAACCAAATGGTCCAATCGGCACAAACAGGTCTGTGCAGACCTGTATGTATGGTAATGGTGGAGCAGGCGATTGAAACCGGGTTTCATTAGCATATGTGTATGTAAAACATTTATGTAGAACGTACAGATTGAAAGCAATCAGCCTGCTCTTGAGTTGTGGGGTAAACAGGGAAACCCTATATACAGGGCGAAGATGATTGCGCACCGCTATAAAGCTATTCTACAACATATTCCATTCGATAACGGCAACATGAGTCCCGCTCGACTATTAAAAATCAAATCGTTAGAAATCGTCAACGTTTGGAACATACTCATGAGTCACTGAGAGCGACTATATGTTAAAGGTGCCATTTGACAATTGATGAGCAATTGTTCCCGTAACGAGGCAGCACGCTCTTCACACAGTATATACCGTCTACGCCAGCCAAATACGTCACATAAGTCTGGTGGATGAGTGACTCCAATTCAAATTGCCTACTGAAAGAAAAAATATATGTTGCATTAAAACACATTCACACACACTTTTAGGACAGCTGCCTTTGTATTCCCATACAAATCCCATAGTTGTGCCATTTAGCGCCAAAAATATCCCTGAAACTCGTAGGGTTAAAAAAACCTCCAAAACAACATTTTTTTATTAATCACAAATTTGTTACTGCAACTATTGTTAAAAATTATGTCAAATATAAAAAAGATTCAAAAGTTCTATCGTTCTGCAAATAAAAAATCGTAAAATTCAGCATCTTGGCTCGAGGTAATAAGATTTTTATGAACATTTTTTTGGATGGTTTTCAATGAGATTTTTATAAAAAAAAATAAAACAACTCTTCAATTTTTCATCAGTTTTTCATTTTTAATTCACCATGAAAACGTTTTCGAAATCCTTTAATAATATTTGCTTACTTGTGCTGTGGTACTTATTTGTAACATACGCTTTGCATGCATACAATTAATTTTTTAATACAATATTTTCTACTTAATAAAACCTACACGTTAATTAATTTCTGTTGAAATTTACCCAACTTATAGTATGAAACTATACTCCTACTATAAGTTGGGTAAATTTACTCTATGTGTGTAAATGAAAAAATACACAAATTACTTGTACGTTGGTCAACAAAAAGTGTGTAAATGTACTATACAAGTCCGTGAAAATGTAGTCAAATTTAGAAATAAATGAATAATTTTACTGAATTTTTGAGTAAAAAAACATGGTATACATGAGTACGGATAAAATGCGTAAAAATACATTTTTATATGCGTAAAAACCCCCTAAAAATGCAAATCTTTACCTTGCGGTAAGAAAGAATAACAGCCCAAAAAATTTTCAAATAAATAATACTATAATAAATTTAATAATAAATATTTGTATATAAGCGGTTGTACATATACAGAGCTTCAAAGATTGAATTTTATTTTGAAAAAATCAAATCGGATTTTTTTAAATGGAATGGTTTTTTTCTTAATCAACTATACTCCTACTATAAGTTGGGTAAATTTACTCTATGTGTTTAAATGAAAAAAAAAACACACATTACGTGTAAGTTGTCAACAAAAAGTGTGTAAATGTACTATGCAGAATTCATTATTTGGAATTTACTAGTGGGGAATTCAATCAATTTAGCTCATTCGATATTATCAATTATTGAATTCAATCATTAGGAATTCAATCGTTGGGAAGTCAGTCGTTGGGAATTTAATCATTGCGAATTCAATAATTGGGAATTGAATCTAAAAAGCTAAAATTGAAAAAAGTATCATTAAAATTTGCCAAAATTGAAAAATCGCCAAAATTAAAAAAAAATCGCCAAAAGTAAAAATATCGCCAAAAATGAGAAAAATTTCTTAAAGTGAAAACATTGCCAAAATGAAAAAAAACTTCAAAATTTAAAAACGTCAAAGTAACAAATCGCGAAAATTTAAAAAAAATCACCATAATTGATAAAAAAAAAAAATAGCTCAAATTGAAAAAGTTGTCCGTGTCATTTATTTATCTCTGTTAGTTTTTGAAATATAGGCGATGTTTCAAATAAATACTCTTTTTTATCTGCGATGCTTACTTTTCGAGAAAAACTCGATTTACGAATTCAGCCAGTCAAATCGAAATTTAGGATCGTTGTAGCTGTAATGGGGTTGAGTTTTGAATAATGGTGCAGCCATTTTTCCTCCAGCGCCATTAGTTTTCGAAATATGTACCTTTTAAAAATTGAAGAAATAAAAACCGTCCATAACTCAAAAAATAAAAGAGCTACTGGAAAAATGTTTGCACCTGTGTTAAAAACTCAACTCCAATACCGGTCCTAAATTTCGACCTAATTGGCTAGGTTCTTAGATCTCATTTTTCTCGAAAACAAAGCATCGCAAAGCAAAAAGAGAATTTATTTGGATTATCGACTGTTTTTATTTTTATTTTTGAAATTTTTTTTCATATTTAGATATTTTTCAAATTTTTGTGGATTTTTTAAATTTAACGATTTTTGTTTTTTAATTTTTGCCGATTTTCTTGTAATTTTAGGGATTTTTCTAATTTTTTGCGATTTTCTTAAATATTAGCAATTTTATTAATTTTTGGGGATTTTTTTTAAATGTCAGCATTTTTTCAAATTTGGAAATTTTTTTTTAATTTTAGAGATTATTTTTTTTTTTTATTAATTTTAAGGTTTTTTTTTTTCATTTTTGGTAATTTTATTTTTTTATTTTAAAGACTTTTTCAATTTTAGCGATTTTTGGCGATTTTTTCAATTTTGGCAATTTTTTTCAATATTGGCGATATTTTTAAATCGATTGAGTAAAAACCGACTGAATAAATCGAATGAAGAATTTTATTATTTAAAGCTCTGTACATATATTATATATGGAAAAAAATTTCCACAATTAGGCTGCAAACACTTGGAAATAAACTATAAACTAAACACTATCACAAATACTACAGTTATACATTTTTTTTTGTTAAAATTCTCAATAAATTTAATTATTTAGATTTTTTTTTTAGTTTTTTAATTTGTTTCATTTTTTTTTCAATTTATAAATGTCAAAATATTTACTACTATTATAAGTTAGTATATTTACAAACTTTGTGCGTAAAAATTTTATTTAACTACTTTTAGGCATAATGTGTTTAATTGTAAACACATAATTGGTAAAAATACTGTAAGTGGGTATTATTGTATATAAAACTGTGCGCAAAATAGTTTTACGCATTTTGATGTATAAATTTACCGATTTTGCGTAATAACACACGAAACTTTACTCGTTTTATAGTAGTAAATTTACAATCATTTTTTAGAGTGTATTGTTTCATATTAAAACAAAAATATTCTATTATTTTCAACCTTTGCACTATATGTAATTTTTTTGGGCAAGAAATTTGGCAATGTTTTTTGAAAGGGTATTTTTAGGCGCTGCTTTAAAAAAAAAACTAGCATGTTTGGACATGATTATGGCTTCTTTCAACGAATTTAAAAATAAATGTATTTAATATAAAAATGTAGTTATATAAATAAAACTATTCTAACAAATTTAATCAATCTATAAATATCAGCAGAAATGTATTTTTACCTTAATATATTTATCACTGACGATAATGATAGGTCACGCGTGACAATCTATGGCAAACAAAATTTTGTTTACTAAATTTTACACAGCATTCAGTATTTTATATTGAGCTAAAAGAGAAAAAATTCAATTCAACATTTCACGATTTTCCATCTCTGAACAAATTTTTTGGCTTCAGCAAACCTCTATCAAAATGTTTTGTATATTTTGAACAAGGACTTAAAATACACATAAAAAGGCAGATAAAAGGTTAAACAGTTAAGCAAAATAGAGATCCTCATAAATCTTTATTTTGGACATCCGAATACACAATTAAGTTCAGAAGAACATTTATATTTTTTTAGCGTTTTATATAACACAGCGTTGGTCAAACAACTAAATAAAACTTTAAAAATTGACTGTACCAACATAATTCCACCATCTTTGGTGGTTTTACTTTACTACCATAATAAATTTATATGATATAGGAATCATATACGCCCAAGATAATTAACACCATTTTGTTGCATAGTGTAATAAATAAATAAAATAAAAAAATATACAAGTTAGCCCTCGCTAACAAATTCAAATTTCATTTCCCCATGGATCGCATGTTTTGGCGGTCAAACACATCTTTCCCAGAAAGTGTTCCTTTATACTGTATAAAAGTACGGGAGTATGGAAATATATGCACAAAAAGTTGCAGTCCAAAAATAATTAAATAAAAAAAATTTTTTTTTTTTCAATTAAATAATTAAAAAATATGGTTTGCATTTTGAAGTTTTAATTTGTACATTATATATTTATTTGCTCTACTGTCAATTGAAATAAATTTTAAAAATATTTTAGAGTAGTATTTTTAAGTACGGTAATAAGGTGCATATCAAAACTATTCGACACTAAACAAGATTTTGTTTGGCTACTCCCTCTATTCGTGGTGTTTTGTTTTTAGAATAATGTTCTACTATAAAATAAAAGTCTAAGTTATGCTTTATAAAAAATAATTGATTTAGTAGATTAATTCACTGGGTTGAATATGTACCATTAGTTTTAGTAGCAACGACCCCTTTGTTGCTTAGTTGTAAGCGTAACAAAACTATACGACACTTTCTTAAAACTTCTAAAAAACAAAGAACATTTAAGTTTTGCGTCAAATTTTTAAATTAAATTCTAATTTTATTCATTTGTTGTTAAAATGCCACGTGGAAAAACAAAAAGATAGCCGTTTAAAAGTATTGGGTCGAAAAAGGATCACTGTGTCAATAAGTGTGTTGTTAATCCAAACATATAATATCCTTTTCCGTAACAACAAAATTGCGATAATTATTGAAAAATAATATCAGTTTCAAATAATTTTACAAATTTTTAGTATTTATTTTGTTTCTAAAAAAGCTACCAAATACGAGTTTTTACCATTTCACATTGTTCCGTGATTTCGATATTTTCCTACGAATTCCTGTTAGACTTTTCCAAAGAAATGTGTTAAGGTTTAAGCACAATTTTATGAGACAATTTTTAAAATTCTCAGAAAATGTTTTTAAATTCTGGGGAATACATCTCTCCAAAAATTTGTTTGCTAAATAAGTGTTTAATTTATAAATATTTTTGGTTTTAAAATGTTAAATCAAATAAACTACTGCAGGTTGTTAACAATCTGACTTAAAAGTTGTTGTTGTTGATTTAGATACGGGGTTTTATTAGAATTTTGAAGATTGAATTCTATTTTGATTGAATTTAATCAATCACAGGGAATTGATTCATTGGAATTCATTCACTGGAATTCTCTAGTAGGGAATTCAATTAATTTATATCATTAAATTTTATCAATCATTGAATTAAATCATTGGGAATTCAATCATTGTAAATTCAATCATTTGGAATTCAATCATTGAGAATTCAATTATTGGAAATTCAATCATTGGAAATTCAATCGATTTTTTACTCAATCGTGGTCACTAGAATCTGAGTGAGCGTGAGTGAGTGTCAGTAGAAAAATATTGTTCGTGAGATACTACTCACGTATCCATATCTAACTCCAATGGTATTATATTTCAGTTTTCTTGTACTATTTCTAAAAATTGTTAAATTCCCTATAACAATATCTATTTGCTCTGTTGTTGATTTCATTCATTTTGAAATTGAATGGAGAAAATAGAATTTCAAATCAATTAAACGAAACAAAGTCGAATAATGATTGAGTTTCCAAATTTTAAATCGATTATGTAAAAATCGATTAAATTCCCAACGACTGAATTTAACAACTAAATTCCCAATGATTAAATTCAGGGATTGAATAAATCGAATGAAAAAAAAATGATTGAATTCTCTAGAAATAAAATCGAATGAAATTAATTGAGAATTCGTTCGGTTTTTAAATTGTAATTTCACAATTTAATCATTCCATAGTCAATCAGAATTGAAAAATCGATGAAGGATTGAATTCTTTAACGCTCTGGTTTTTACAGACTTTAATTTTACATTAAGAACAATAAAAAAAAACACAATAAAATTTAAACGCTGTTGTTTTTTTAAAGGTATAATTAACATGCAAGTGAAAATATATAAAGGGTCCGCCAAATAACTTTTTTTTTTTTTGAACTCCTGAACCAATAGGACCAATAGACCTTGTACCAAGGTCTTTATGAAAAATTCGTCTGAATGATGTCTCCGAAATGTTCAATTGTTGAGAACGACGGTGAATTGATGTTGATGGCGCTTCACGCACACTTTCTGCCACAGCAGCAATATTCTCGGGTGTACGCACTGTTTTTGGCTTTTAAGCTTTGGTTTATCGATGAGGATGCCAGTTTCTTTCACTTTTTTCACAAGATAACAAACATGCGGACCATATTCGTTCAGCGGAAGGATAAAACTAATTATCTGTCAAATCAGACATGAGCTAAGTGTTACCATTCACGAAATAAGCACTAGTTGAAAAAAAAACGTTAGATGGCGGACCCTTTACAAAACCATTTTATTAAATTGACATACATTTTTACCAGACCTGGGAGATGTCAGTTACATTTTGCAAGTATTCACTTGTGAAATTTATCAATATCATTAATAATATCAGACCTACGCTCACTCTTGTGGGTTTAAACACATCTTTGGAAAATTTGTAAATTTCTTTAAACCAAACATGGAAATTAGTAACAGCCTCTAGGTATTCAGTTACTGGGCAATTACCCAATTACACCCAATTACCTGCAACATCAATTTAGAAAAATAATATGTATGAGTTTTCTATCACTTGTATGTATTGCTGCGCCCACCTTCGGTGTTTCCATAGCACTTAACCCCTCCGAAGTAAAATAATGAATCAGGGCTATGAAACAAAAAGCTTCAATAAATTCGCCAACTCTACATCAGGTGGCGAGCAACAACTATTCTAAGACTTATCATCTCGCGCATTTACAGTGTTGGCATGTTTGAAGCAATTCATCTTTCACCACCTTTCATCTCTCCACTATCCCCTTTCCAAAGATTGAAAATTATTTTAAGAAACGTTTAAGCCCATAAGTGCGAGTGTAGATCTGAAATTATTTATGACAGAAAATGTTCACAAGTGAATGATTGTGAAATGTAATTGACGTCGCCCAGGTATGACTTTTCCTGGGGGGGGGGGGGGGGGGGGGGGGGGGTGGTTCTAACTTAATCACACTGTACATTTTACAACACTAGTTTTGAGGGTTGGATAATTCCAACACTAAATAAATAAAAAGTACCCCCCATATTCTTATTACTTTATTAATATCATAATTTTTTTCTTTTTAAAATTAATTGTTCAAATCGATTTTTTGTCAATAGAAAGTGTTCGATTAAATAATAAATTCTTATCGAGCAACAGAAATTTGATTTATTTTCTTTGTATAATATTATTTTAAAAATTTAAGCTTAGCATTAAAATAAGTTACAATTGTAGAAAAATTTGCTATGGAAATTTTTAACAATTTATAATGTTTTGTATTAGTCATAAGTGGTGCTAAAAGTCGGTCTTAATATTAAAAAATTAAAATATAATATATTACAATTTTTCATATAAATTTAAAAATTGTTTTGTTTTTCATATAGAATAAATGTTTTATAATAAATAAATTTAAATCAAAGTTAAAAAAATTTATATAATTTATATATAAATATATATTAAATAATAAGTTAAAAAAGAAAATATGTATATAGTGCGCGGAAGTTATGCGCTGCGTTGTTTGTACGAAAATTGTTTATATTGGAATATTGCAACGCAAAATCTAAGCAAATTAGAAAAGTTTGCTCGGATTTCTATTTAAAATATATAAGAATATGGCTGGTTTAAAATCATATTCAATATTTTTATAAAGCAAAGTTAATTAATCGAAAAATAACCAAAGTTAAGATCTTAACTACACTCAAAAAAAAAAAAAAAAAAAAAGTGACTATTTAAGTAAGTAAAAGTAGTCCGAAAATTTTGTAATCAATAGTAAAATTCAGTCAAATTTTAGTAACCCTTTAAGTGAATTCGATTTGCTAAAAATCATATATTGTTATTTAAAATAAGTTATTTAAAATTTATGTTTATTACCATGCTCTACAAAAAAAAAATAAGACAAGATTAGCGACCACTGCACAGTGCGGCCGAAGGCCGTACTTTGCGGAAATAATTCAAAAACCTAATTAATCGACCTGAAACCTCGCACTCGGGGGTTTTTGAAGTCGCTAATCACGAATCCATCGTCAGAATTGCGGAATTCAAAATGGCGGTTCCAATATGGCGTCATGCAAAGACTTCTAAAGCTTTTTCGTGTACCTTTAATACAAAATAAATGAACTAAAACAAACATTTTTCAAATTTTCACAAATATTTTTATTGAAATTGAAAATTATAGGTTACACACGAAAGTAGAGTTTCAAATTGTAGTACAACTTATACAATTATTTACAATTATACGCACAACTTTTGCAAAATCAGTATTACCTTCAGCTCGCAATTTACTTGTTGCTGAGTATAGGAGAGCTTCTGTTGATACATTCGCTCGTAATTCTTCTGTTTTCTTGCGTTAACTTCGTTCAGAAGATTCTGGGGAACTGAGTTCTCGCCGACCTGCATTGGGATTTCCCAACATTTTGTATTTGTTTTGACCCTTTTTAAGGTTCAGTCAATTTTTGTAATCAATCATGATTTGTTTTCAAAAATTTTTCTTCTATTCTTTTACTTGAATCCCATCTTGATCTTATTTTATGCACTTGATCTGATATTTGCTTTTTTTCATGAACTGATAAATGATAATTTGAATTTTCACTTTCGGATTAAAGTGTTTTAACCATTAGCATACATTTCTTTCATATCATCCTTTAGAATTTTTTTTATTTCTTGGAATAATTTCAGCCTTGTTAGGTCACCTTCCATCTTATTACTGGAAACTGCAAAATAAATACATACAGTGGCGGACAAAAGTATTCACACAGCAGCAAACTTTATTTTTAATCTTTTATATTTTTAAAATGAAACTCACTAGCCGGATATGGCATTCAACAAAATTGTTTATTAACTTATAAATTATTAAAATACAACAAAAAACTTATTTTTAGTATGTTATATTATAAGAAAAAAACTAAATATGTAATTTAAAGTATTATTTAAGGCGGACAAAAGTATTCACACAGCTTCAAATGTTTGTACAAAAAATAAAATTTCACATGATGTAATACTTTGTGGAGTAATCTTTCTTTGCTATGACTTCTTTTAATCTTCTTGGCATAGAATGGACCAATTTCATCGTAACATCAGCTCCAATATTTTGCCAATTTTTTTTTTAAATACAACATGCTTAGTGTTAGTTTTTTGTTGTATTTAAATTATTGATAAGTTAATAAACAATTTTATTGAATACCATGTACGACTAATACCTTTCATTTTAAAAATATAAAATATTTAAAATAAAGTTTGCTGCTGTGTGAATACTTTTGTCCGCCACTGTATTTTTTATTATCGTTAAATTACGTATATAAATTAAACAAAAATTAATATCTGGAATAAATTCAACAAAAAAATTATATTTTCAGATATAGTTTTGATTGTCATACTATGTATTTTACTGAAAAATTCTATTCCACAAAAAGTTGTATAAAAACTAAAGTAGCAGAAGGTAGCAGCTAAATCTTGTTTTATTCAGGAACTAATACTTTTCTGAGTAACCTGTAATAGTAACTGTAATGAGTAACCAGGAAGCATACGATAGCGTTTTATTACTATATGTTTTGTAAACTCAAATTTTATATAAAAAAACACAAAAAATATATCCTCAAATTTCTACTGCAAAAATTTTATGAAATTTACTAAAGTTTTTACGTATTTTGCTAACCTGTAGACATAGATTCCATTTGGTTTTGTTAGATTTCCTTTACTCCAAGAACATTCACACGTGTATAACTTTCCCTGTGTATCTACAGTAATATGATGTTTGGATGAAGGCCACGTTGCGACTGAAAGAAAAGAGGAGACTTAAGGTATAGGACATTGCTATGAGCGGATTTCACTTCATAGAGGATCACTTCAGCTAACTCAACGATGGAAAAACTCTATATTCGGCCGCACAGTGCACTGGTACAAATTATTTCGCGACGCTGATGTTAATAGTGTACCCAATTTTTTCACTTATGTTCCAGAATGTTTAAAAATTAAATATTTTATCTTTGCTTTTAATGGTAACTACACTCACAATATTTTTTCCGTAAAGACTACTGAATATGCACGTTAAATTAATGGAAAATCAGTTAAAAACAGGACTACTTACTTTTCGTTTAAAACAATTGTATTTTTTAGTTTATTTTAAACTGTTGAAACATTAATCGGCAAATTGATAGAAACAATAGATTAGTTTCTTTTATTTTAATACTCAATATAATACACCAACTTTTCGATTTAAATAGAAAATATTAACTGAATATTTTAACTATTACGAAAGTTCGTTTTTTTACCTATTTTTTTATTGAATAACTGACAGAAAGTTAAAAATATATTTCTTGGTTAATTTACCTGTATATTCCATTGAAACAACTTTACCGATTAACTTTTTAAATAACTGCTGAAATTGTATGTAAAAGTTCTTGTGAGTGTAATGAAAAGGACTTCAGCAACAATTGTGTGTCAAATTTAGTTAATAAATGTGCATGCAGCATTAACAATTAAATCCGCAGTTTTTTCGGTTGTTTCGCAATCGCTTAAAGAGTTTTCAGCATGAGCAAACTGACAGACCTGAACATTTATTTCGTGTTAAGAAGGAAAAGAAAGAAAGTGTGGTTTACGTAAAAAAAGCGAAATGTGAGTAAAATTTATTTGGCAGCAAATGAAAAAAGGATGGCCAATGAGTTCATCTTATAGAATAATATGTAGATAACTTAAAAAATTAAGTATTCCAAATTCAGAACAAATTTTAATATTAGCGAAAGTTATTTTAACAAAAACTTTCATTACAGTGACTTTCTACTAAATATTTTTCAAGGTTTCATACAAATATGTAAAGATTTTAAAAATAAAATTTTAAGTTTGATATAATTTTTATTACTTCTTTTTGGCTGAATTTTGGTACACGTAAAATAAAAAATATTTAAATATTATAGCGTATGCGGAACTAAATATGAACTGATTTCAATACATTGCTGCAAAAACAATACAAGTGACAATAGCAAAAAAACAAAAGATGAGAAAAGAATCGGTGCTATTCTATTTATTATTTGGCTTTATTTTTGTAAATATACTTAGGTTGAAAGCTCGCTATAAATTTGAAAATAGCATATTTTTTATGTTAAAATTCATATTTTGAGTTTTTAAGTGTATCTTATAAGCGCATATTTGCCCTTTTTAAATGTATAAAATTCATTGTGCCCCATTTTGGGTCCCTTGAATTTCATATTGATTTTGGTATCAAATGAGAAATAATTAAGGGTCATTTATCATGTGAAAAAATTTAATTGAGCCGATATATACTTTTTGAGTTATAGGGGCTCAAAGTTGACAATTTTCATTCAATGGGACCTTTAACTCGTTTTCTAAAGTACCCCTGTTTTGTACTAAAGTCTTACCCGATTGTCAGAAAATTTGACATGTTATTGTAGTCTTAGCTGCTGTTTTCATATCTTATTTAAGACTTAAAATACTGATGCAATATAGCGATCTGGATATTAAAAATTTCGAAAAATTAAAAATGTTCCTTTCTTAACCCTTTCAATACCAACTTTTTGTTTGTGGATATATTGATATTTTGACATCAGATTATTGTTAGGTGCCCTTTAGTTAGAAATAATATGTTTCCATACTTATATGCTCTCTAACACATATATCTCCTACCTACCAAAAAATGGGTCAGAATATCGAATTTTTGTAACTTCTAAGCCCATTTTGACCTCTAAGACATTCGAATAACTAAATATTTTATTTTTTTATTTTGGTCTACACCATTTGCAATTGTATTTCAGAAGCTATAAATTGAATTTTAGAATTAACAATTGCTTTTCAGAAATAATCAATTGTATTTCAGAAATTTTCAATTGTATATACTGCATTTATGAATGTAAAATTATTAAAATTAATGCAAATTAAAAAAATAAATAAAAATTTCATTCATTAAACTACCCACTAAAAAACGATGCCTACATGCAAGCCGGTTTGTAAGGGAGTAAGCAAAGAAGTAAGTAAGTAAAGAATGCCTTACAAACCTGCTTACATATGCCATGATTTTTATATGGCGAATTTCCACTTGGAAGCATTACATTTTGGCAAGATAAGCCCGGATTTTAGCGCTTATAAAAAGCTGTGATTTCATGGCTATCAGTAAAATCATATTTCATGTCTACATTATTACGACTAAAAGTAATAATATGAATAGAATATAATTTATTTTACATAAAATGTTACAGGTATTAATATTTTGCTCTTAAAATTTTAGACATATTAAAATAATAATTTAGTTTTTCCTCACCACGTGCTAGCTCTTCTATTATTTTGTACAACATACTCAAAAACACCAAACACAATCGGAAAACACTTTTGAACGGGTATAGATCATTTATAGCCCACGATATGAAACTTTCTGCATTACAACCAGCATCCTTGTAAGGGATTAAGGTAAGCTGCTAACAATCTGCATTCTTGTAAGGGAAATCAGAAAGCTCAAAAATGGATATATGCAATAAGTCCCAGGTGCAAAAAGTCCCAAAAAAAAATGAAATAAGTCCCAAAAATTTTTTATACAAATTTGGGAGTAATTTCAAATGAAATAATAACCAGTTCTTTTGCAGTTATTTAGTTTTTTTAGAAGTTATTTCACTTTTGGTATTAGGTGTTATTTCATAATGCAATAATTCCGAAATGAAATAAGTCCCAACAGAAATTAGCGTGGGACTTATTTCATTTGATTTTCTTGTTCGGTGTTATTGCATTTGCAATTGGAGTTATTTCATTTATGGTGGGAATTATTCATTTTCAAAAATTCATTATATTTTAACATTATTAATATTTTTTGTTGGGCGCTATGACGGTTTTTTGTTTGGCCAAAATATTATTATTATTGGCCAAAATCATAATTTATTTTTTTTAATGCTTTTATATGTTATAAGACCTTAAATGTCAAGGCTGATTCATGAAATCAAACAAAAGAGTTTTAATGAAACTTAAAAAAATTGCTTCAATTTTATTTTTTTGTGTCGCACGCAGAAAAAACTTTATTTCGCGTAGCCGCCTGCCGCGTTCTACGGAGGAAAAAAACCCTAAGAGCGGCCGAAGGCAGCCACACAGAAAAACTTGTTTTTACAAATCCAATCTCGAATCCGTTGAAATCTTATTTTTAAGACAATAAGTAATATAATTTGACCAGTCATTGCTTTGTCATTTAAACAGCTAATTGATTGTTTTTTATCTTAAATAAAACAGTAGAGTATTGGCCTTCTGGTTATTTAACGTTTAGACACTAATATATACTTAAAATTTTTAATAAATAGACTTTTAAAAAAATAATTATTAAAAAACAATAAATCTTGGTGTGGGTTGGTATTTTGGGACATAAGAAGTTATGACAGGTCAAATAAATGTTACTTGATGTCTTAAAAATATAAGATTTTAACTGATTCGACATCTGATTTGAAAACAAGTTCTTCTGGGTTTTTTTCCTCCGTAGAATGCGGCAGGCGGCTGCGCGAAATAAAGTTTTTTCTGCGTGATTATCATTTTTTTACACTTCATACATTTCTTATTTGGCAAAATTAATTTGGGCCTTATTTCAGTAGTGTTGCATGGACTATTTTGGGGAGTTATTTCATTTTTATTCTTTGGAAATTATTTTTTTTTATTTTTTTTATTTGTTTCATTTTTGTTTTGGAAATTATTTCATTATTTTAGAATTTATTTCACTTTTCCGATACGGGACTTATTTAATTTTTTTATAATTTATTTCATTGGGAGCTTTTTCACTGGGATTTTTGCACCTGGAACTTATTGCATAGAGCCTCAAAAATTTGTTTTTGTTTATTTTTATACGAAAATTATTCGTTTTTTTTGCTGCTTCTCAGTATAAGATAATAGTAAGCACTTACATCAGCGCATTTGTTTTATTCTGCTTCTAAAAATACGAAAATCTTTTACTGGTTAATGCTATGTAGAAAAACTCATTTTTTATATAAAATAAAATAAATCTTGAGTTATACGATGAACACATCAGTTTTTTTATGTAGTGCGCTGCCTTTTATGTACATA
This sequence comes from Delia radicum, assembly GCA_021234595.1. Lineage (NCBI taxonomy): Eukaryota > Metazoa > Arthropoda > Insecta > Diptera > Anthomyiidae > Delia > Delia radicum. Next base: position 117,799,173 of record CM037853.1, read on the forward strand.
CAACTATTGAATGTAACGCCTTATACGATGGATAGGTAAAAAATAAATGACTGTTTTCTGGCTGAAGTTCCACGTGAATTAAGTAATTAAATATTTAAATTGTAAGGTGTATTATTTTAGGTTATGATAATTTCTGAAACACAATTAACAATTTCTAAAATAAAATTGATAATTTCTGAAATACTAGTGATTATTTTTGAAATACAATTGATTAATTCTGATATACAATTGACAATTTCTGAAATACAATTGAGAATTTCTGAAATAGAATTGATAATTTCAGAAATACAGTTGATAATTTCTGAAATAAAATTGATAATTTCTGAAATACAATTGGTAATTTCTCAAATACAATTAATTATTTCTGAAATACAATTGATAATTTCTGAAATACCATTGACAATTTCTGAAATACAATTGATTATTTCTGAAATACAATTAGAAATGTTGTAGTTATTATACGAAGCTACGTGCCAAATTTCGAGGCTCTAGCTTTGTTTTTTAGAAGAAACAAACTCCCTTTTTTGCGGAGATAAAGGCGGATTACAAAAATCGGACTTTGTTTACAAATATCGCTACTATACAGCCCTGATGCATAGTTTATGCATATAATAAAATTCTATCAATGACCAATAGTTCTTCTTCTTCTTTATTTGCCTATCAGTTATTCGGATGTTACCGATCATACACATACAATTTTATACAAATTTTAAATAACATTTAGTTCTCTATTTCTGGCAGCATTTAGGAGGTTTCGTTCATCTTGATAGCCTGTCCACTCCTGGATATTTTTCAGCCAAGAAAGTTCTCTTCTGCCTCTTGCTCATCTTCATTCAATTTTTCCTTGGAGGATTTTTTGAATAGATTTATATTTATTATTTCTCATTACGTGCCCCAAATACGCTATTTTTCTATTTTTGACAGTTCTTATCAGTTATCGGCCAAGGTTCATTCTCATTAAAACTTCCTCAGTTGTAACGCGGTCAGTCAATGGTATCTTCAATATGCGACGATAGAACCACATTTCAAAAGCTTCTAATCGTTTCTCGTTTGTCGATTTGATTGTCCATACTTCAGTCGCATATAATAAAACGGACCACGCATAGCATTTGATGAATCTAGACTTTGTTGTGAGTCTAATATCATGACTTGTAAGCACCTTACTATATTTGTAATAAGCGTGTCTCTCGCCATCTCTATACGACATCTTATTTCTTTTGATGCATCCCATTGGTCATTCAACAAAACTCCATGATATTTAAAAGTCTTTACTCGTTCTATTTCTAAGTTTCCTATTTTAAGCGTTGTATTGTCGTGAGAGTTTTTCCTGCTGATAACCATGTATTTTATTTTCTTAATGTTGATTTTTAGACCATATGATTCACTTATTCTTGCGAGTTTGTTTATGAGCTTCTGTAGACCAGATATGCTGCTTGTCAGTAAAGTAGTGTCGTCAACATATCGTATGTTATTGATAAACATTCCGTTTATTTTTTCTTAACCAGTAGTTAAGATATTTAAACAAAATTATAGAGACTTAATGCATTATCATATTTTTAATATTAGTTTAAAAATATGTACACTGTAGTGTACGAGGGCAGTGAAAGGGTTAAAAAACAATTCTTTTACTTTTCTATATCCTTTTAATATGTTTGAAATAAAAAGAATATTTAATTAAATATAATTCATAAAAAATAGTGTTTCATTAGAAAATAATAAAAAAAATCCAACCCTATTATCTGTGTGATTACACCGAAAATGGCATTAAGGGGTATTATAGCATTATTATTATATTATTGGCCCAATTACAACAAAACCCGCAACAGTAACATTTTAAAAGCCGTTTATTTTAAATGTTTTATTAATTTGATTTTAATTTCTGACGAAAAATATCCATACACTCTTGCAAAACTGTGAACAGTAAAGGAAGTAGAGCAAGTATAAATAATTGATAACATTTAAATATCCCAGCAAAACCACACATTACCAAATCATGGGTAAAGTAATGTATCGACATAGGACTGCACGCATTACATTACACATTACTTCACTGATGAATTTTACAGGCGATGAGCCTTAAAGAAATGGGTGGACTCATTACCTTGTAGGGGGTAAAGTAACTAGTTACTTATATGATTACATGGTGTGATAAAGTAATGTGTCTATAAATAAATTTTCATAAAAAAAATTTTTTTAATTAAATAAGTAAACTTTTATTTTTTTTATTAAATAAATAAAGTGGTCATGCTATGATTTGAACCTAGGGTCTCTGGTATTTAATAATTAGTTAGGCGAGAACTCTACCAACTGAGCTGTCGATACATATAATATTTTATTGCTTAAAATGTAAATGAGTTGTTGTGCTTCGTGTTTTCGTTCGTGATATTAAAAATAACACTTTACCCTCATGCTTACAAAAAATCACAAAGTAATGTGTCTATAAATAGATTTTAAAAAATATATTTATAATTACTTTACGTTTATAATTCATGCACTATGTAATTGATGATCGGTAGGTAATTATTTTATGTTTTGAAGTAATGTAAAATGTAATGAGGTATCATTACAAGGTAATCCATGAGTGTTCAATTATCGGTAACTCATTACTTCTTGTTGGAAAATAATGATACAGGTAAGGAATACACATTACAAGATAATGCATTACTTTATGGCACCCATTACCAAAGTTTTGCTGGGATTGTAATTGGAAACGGGAACATTGAACATAATTTTAAATTGTTGATAATAGCTTTTATGTTTGTTCTCGTGTTTCACTCTCACGCGTAATTCAAGTGACTCATGCAAAATTCTGCTCACGAGTGATCTCTAGTTTCAAGTTTAATTGAAATGGAATGAATAGTACAGGTATATAAAAATGTGGTACACACTCAAAATAGTTTGTAGTTTAAATTAACTGAAAATGTACTTTAACCTTAATGATACGAGTAAATCACTTAAAATTTGGTCTACTTACTTTTCATTTGAATAAAATTTTTCTTCTTATTTATTTTTAAATATTGTTTAAGTAACTAACAAATCTATAAGGACAACTGAATAGGAAGTTAAAAATAAATGTTCAAATTGTAACCACAGATCAGCAAAAATAAAAGTTAAGTTCATTTATTTTAAATTATTTCATCTTTTTTGTGCTTGTTGGTTTTTTTTTTACAAACTGAGATTTTTCTAAAGCTTTGATATATGTTTTTATGCAACTTTATACGGATTTTCTCTAAATGTTTTAAAAATTGTCTTTAATAAAAAACAGGGACCGTAATCATTATGAGTTTTATAATAAAAATTACACAATAATGATTATGTTATGAGTTTTAATGATTTTCTTCAATGGTAATGATTATTTTTGAGTAATAATAGAAAAAATCAGCAATAATTATTATTTTTGAGCAAAAAAAATAAAACTCAAAAATAATCATTATTTATGATTTTTATTTTTTTCGCTCAAAATAAAACTCACTTTTGTGTAGGTGTAAATATATATACATATTAGGGTGGGCGATTAGTATGGAAGGAAAAAAATCTTAATGGGCGCTCCGCGTTTCTGATTCTTGGGATTGTACTGAGCAAAAAAGTCCACTAAACCATACGTCTACGGTGAAAATCGAGCTTCCAAATTTTGACTTTACGGCAAAAAAGCCCTATTTTGAAATTAATAATTAACCCCTTAAATCCCACCCATAAATATGATTGATGCGTTAATGTGCTAGAGAATCTTCCAAAGAAAAGATTGATACCATAATCTTGGATAAGCTCATCCTTCTTCCTGAGATATGTCCATCCCACACATTGGTACTTTCACAAAATACGGCAAAAAAGCACTATTTTGAAATTAAAAATTAGCCCCTTAAACCTCACCCACATATATGATTGATGCATTAATCTGCTAGAGAATCTTCCAAAGAAGAGATTGATACCATAATCTTCGATAAGCTCCTCCTACTTCCTGAGATATGTCAATCCCACACATTGAAAGTGAGTTTTATTTTGAGCGAAAAAAATAAAAATCATAAATAATGATTATTTTTGAGTTTTATTTTTTTTGCTCAAAAATAATGATTATGGCTGATTTTTTTTATTATTACTCAAAAATAATCATTACCATTGAAGAAAACTTTAAAAATCAAAAATTTAAAAATCATGACGGATATGCAAAGATTGTCAAAAAATAATAATAATGGTGCAATAAATTTTTTTTATGTCTCTTCTAAGTGATTGATTTTTTGATTAAAAAAAACGAGCAATAATCATTATTTACGGTCCCTGATAAAAAATGAATCAAATATAAATATAATATTTAATGAAAAATTAGTTAAATATTTAAAAAAAAAATTAAAAACTAATTTAAAGAAGAAAACTATCTTAAAGTTTATATATAACTTTTCTAAGTTTTTTTAATATATAAATGTTAAAAATATTTTGTACAAAATTAATAGTTTAAGAATAATTTTTCTGTTTGAAAATTATTTATATTTTCATAAAAGTTCATAATAAAATAAATGAAGCTTAGAACAAAATATATTTAAAAAAAAATCAAATATTTTCGAAAAAAATGTTTATTTTACCATAACAATAAATAAAAGTGCATAATTGAAAAAAAAACAACAAAAATATCATTCACGATTAAGGGATTTGAACCCGGCACCCTCTGATTGCTAGGCTAGCACTCTTCCCCATACGAAATATTATTATTATCTTGTCACCCATGAAAAAGAACACCTAATTGGTATAGTTTTGTTCCTTTAGGAGTTTGCCATTTATTTTTGCTGGAGAAATTCATAATTTGCACTTTTATTTTGTGAGCAAGAGTAACAGTTTCAATTTTTTCAAAACACTGTCATAAGGGTACCGGTAAAAGATTTTAAGTGTACCTTCGAACAAATATATTTTTACTAAAATTTTTATTTCTATTCTTGTTTACTATAATAATTGATCATTTTTACCTAATAAGCATAAGAAAGCTCCATGTATAAGTCGAAACAAATCTCTAAAAATGGTTTTTTTATAGGATTTTTAAAATTAAAAAAAAAAAAGTTTTTTTACATATTGTAATTTAAAAGAAAACAATATTAAGAACCTAAATCTAATTTATATATCAGGACTAACATATCTTTCTATTTTGTACTTTTTTAAATTAACCAAATCAATAAAATATTTTTATAAATTGTTTTTCACTCAGTTTAAATAATTGTAAGTTTAATGGATTTTTTTGAGAGGGGCGGTTTCTTAACATGTCTTAATTGGGGGGTAAGGATAATTCGTAAGAAAAAAGGCATTTTTTTTTGTGAATTTTTTGTGACGACACAGTTTAAAGTCTCTTTATTAAAACTAACAGGATATTAAAGCATGACATTTGAAGAATTTTGTATAAAATTTTCACGAAGAAAAATTAAAAAACACGGCAATGGCAGCAATTATTCGGACGTGTCTCAAAAAAAAGTAGAATTGCGGTGCCCCTCATAACTTGGTGTTGGGTCATCCGAAATCAAAAACTCAAAGTTCATTCGTTAGATAATACTTTTCCCCAGAAAAAGCGTTACCTCGTAAATTATGTTCAGAAATAGGGTCCAAAATTTCAAAAGGATCGGTGCCGTAGTTTTAAAGTTATGAGGGGCACCGACTTTAAAAACGTTAGTTGTGGGAAAAGCGCTTTAAAGTTTTGAACACTAAAAAATCTGGTATTAAACGTTTATAAGCAAATTTTATCGGCTTACCTCACACTGAATCATCAATGCCAGGTCCATAAACGATGTTGCTATCATCCATTATGTCCGAAGCACCTTTTTGCTTAACATGTTAAATGAAGTTATGGAGGAAATTAATTTTAAAAGCTAATGGAAACAAATTTAATGTTGGTGAAAGGTGTAAAGACTCGAACCGACCCATTATAGCACTCTTATTTGTTTACAATTGACCTTTTGTCTATTTATTGAATAAATTGGATTTAAAACCCATAGCAGTGGTCTAAAACAACATATTTTCACTATAAAATTAACGTTTCAAGGCATACTCTAACTGTTTCAAGGTATTTCTAAAAGTGTACTTTGAAATAAAATTGCAAAAATGTAAAAACTTGCGATTATTTTGTCATTTTGTCATTTTGAATTTTTTTCCTTTGAGAATATTTTAAAGCAAACGATTTGAGTACCCTTATATCAAATATATCTCACATTAAACTGGAATTTTACATGGCCTTTCTGCAAAGTATTATATCAATGGTCTCATGGTACACCACATTACCCTATATTAAATTTTATGTTTCATTTTTGTTTTAAAGGGCTAATTAACATGTTTGCCATTACTAAAATAATAAAGCTAGAACGCTGAAATTTGAGTATGCCTGTGTTGGCAAACCTATTACATGCATTTTTTATTTTGACGAACTTAATCAAGGGTGTTAAAGGATAAAATTGTTTAAAAGGCATTTTACACATTTTACACGTCCTGAAATATTACGAACAATAATTTTGTGGAATACTAGAGATTATGATATTTCACCTTAAACTCATTTTATAAGTAGAAATTTTTAAATAATTTGTTTAAAAATTTAACTTTAAATGTCCTTTGAAAGTTCATATGATGCGATAACGAAAATATGAGTAAGCACCCTGCGGGAAACGAAGGGTCGATCCAAAGTGACAAATCTGTGATATATGATTTGGGGGCACGTCACAAAACTGGCGAAACCAAAATTGTGGTGCACCAAAAAGTGCTAATTTTGGTGGAATGACCAATCACGTGACTATAGTTATGGTGACCAAACATTAACTGGTTGCTACCAGATATATCATGTAACTGGAGAGAAAGTAACATAGCATCAAAGTGTACTGAAGCAACTAGGGCCGTTGCAGTTGAAGTTATTACTGGTCATTGAACTGGTTCAAAACCGTTAGCAGTGGATGAAAACATGGCAATTAGTGATAAAGGATTCAGTCCTTTGACTGCTACACAGCAGACATAACACTGAAGGAATTTTATCTGTACCGAATATGTGACAGTAGAAAAAAAGACGTAACACACCACTGGTTTAAAAGAACTGAACACGGAACTGTGACCAGGGATGCCAGATATGGCGATTTCTCGCCAAACGTCACGATCTTAAACTTTGTTTTTTGTTGGGTATAGACGAAATAAGCTAATTATAAAATAGATTTTTGTTGTGCCTTTTTAAGGTTTTTTGAACAGGGAGTAAGACACACTGTTTTGGAAAAGTGCAGTGATTGGTTCCGGACGGGCTATTTAGCAACTCGTGCATAATATGACATACGCTGAATAAAAACTGACAGGTTACTTGCTAACTTCTTTTCGCATGCCCGGCGACATATACCCCTTAGACCAGTGTGACTAGTTTTCCTTCAAAAATTGTTCTCCAGTTATAAGATACGTACACCTACACCAGTCACGTGATCATTTTTTTCCCACTGGTTCTGTTGCATATCACATAAATCCTAAAATGTTCATACTTTGACACTACCTACTACTAACTTGTCCCGTAGCGTATTCATTTCAGTCTGTATGGTGATAGGTTAATTGGTCAAGTTATTCGCCACGTCCCACAGTGCTTCACAGGTAGCAATTGTCACCTCCTATGACAACCCCATCCCTGCGGGAAATGAAGGGTCGATTGATCCAAAGTGGTAATTCTGTGATATATGATTGGGGAGGACGTCACGAAACTGATGAAACCAAAATTGTGGTGCACCAAAAAGTGTTAATTTGGGTGAAATGTCCAATCACGTGACTATAGTTATGGTGACAAAACATTCACTGGTTGGTACCAGATATATCACGTAACTGGAGAAAAAGTAACATAACATCAAAGTGTACTGAAGCAACTAGGGTCGTTGCAGTTGAAGTTGCTACTGGCCATTGAACTGGTAGAAAACCGTTAGCAGTGGATAAAAGCATGGCAATTAGTACCGAAGAATGCAGTTTCTTGACTGCTGCAAAGTGGACACAACACTGAAGGAATTTTTTATGTACCGACTTTGTGACAGTAGAAATGAATACGTAACACTCCACTGGTTTAAAATAACTGAATACAGAACTGTTTAGACAGTGACTAAGTTTGTCAGATATGGCGATTTCTCGCCAAACGTATCGATCTTAGAACTCGTTTGGCAAGTTAATTTTAGAAATGCCGACTGGTGATTTTTCGAGTGAATAGCGATTTTAAACATAAAATACCGCTACCAAAAAACTTTCACCAGAATATGATAGTTTGCACAGCTTATTCAAAAACTTGAAACATTTTACAAGAATATAAATTAAAATTTCAAAATTTCTGCATGGTTTTAAAATATATTGTTTAGATATTTTACAAGATTTTTGGTAACGATTTTTTATGTGTAAAAAATTGGCGATTTTTACTCTGCATTATAAGTTATACATTAAAGTTGTGCTGAATTGTTGCAGCTCCTTCTTTTTATAAAGATATTATTGTGAACTCGATTTATAATGCAGACTACAAAATTAAAATGTTCATTAAGTGCTTTTTAGAAGTGTTGGAAAATGAAAACTAGTAGATATTGTTTGAAAATAACAAAGTTAGCAAATAAAGAAAAAACTTGCAAAAAATCTATATTTTGAACATCCGAACTTTTTGACTAGTTTATGTACTTTTTTAAATTTAAATTGTTGTAACGAATTTAATGTTATAGTTTTTTGTTTGGGTATAGACAAAATAAACTAATTTTTGTTGTGCCTTTTTGAACAGGTGGTATGACACGCTGTTTTGGATAAGTGCAGTGATTGGTTCCGGATGGGCTATTTATCAACCCGTACATAATATGACACACTCTGAATAAAAAGTGGCAGGTTACTTGCTAATTACTTTTAGCATGCCCGGCGTCATATACCCCTTAAACCTGCGCAGTGATACGTCGCAAAACTATTCCATTCAAACTACCCCTATAACAGAACACATTGCTCTTAATATGTGACTAGTTTTCCTTCAAAAATTATTCCCCAGTTCTACGATACGTGCACTTACACCAGTCACGTGATAATTTTTTAACCACTGGTTCTGTTGCATGTCACATAAATCCTAAAATGGTCATACTTTGATACTGCCTATTCTAACTTGTCCCGTAACATATTCATTTCAGTCGGTACGGTGATAGGTTACCTTGGTCAAGTTATTCGCCACGTCACACAGTGCTCCACAGGTAGCAAATTGTCACCTCCTATGACAAGCCCATGTTAAAAGTACCGGTGACTTTCATATAACAGAACCGAAACTAGGACAGGTTCATACACACAAAGTTCTAGTCACATGACCATACCAGTGACTGGTCCATTTCCCGCAGGGCAGTTTAACTAAATGTGTTATTTTTAAATGCATCTAATTTTTGAAATTATTTCCCTCCTATAAATCTTTCTAAACAAGCATCAATCGAAAACTTAAAATTTTTTAAATGAAGTAAATTTCGACTTTTCCATGATACGAATATCTCAGCAAAATCGGGGTTATAGGCTTTTATTTCAAAGATATTGCCTGCACTCAGGAAACTTCTGCTTTAAAAATTTGTAGTTGTTTGGATTGTAATACAGTTTCTTTATTTTTAAAGTAAATGCCAGTCATTTGTAGAACAAACTTATTTTTCGGTGCTCATCAATGACGAGAGGGTATCAAGCTCTATTGACGCATTGGAGCATCGTCGGAATGTGGGTTGTGTAACATTGTTCTATCGATATTACCATGGAAATTGTTCTGCTGAGATAAGTGAACTTATCCCCAGGGCCCGTATTTGCATTCGAAACACTCGCTTATCTAGCAGAGCTCATCCGTTTGTAGTCAATTGTCCAGTGAACCGCACAACGCATTACAGGGAAAATTCGTTCATCAGCCCGTACTAGCCGTATGTGGAATAAACTCCCCGCGGAGGTCTTCCCTGTCACTTACAATGTAGCGAAATTCAAATCAAATATTCACAAACACTACTCCCTCTTTCCTCCTCCCCATAACCTAATTTCCTGATATCAACACAATGCATTGCATTATAGGGGGCATCCCCTGAGTGTTGGTCTAACGAAAAAAAAAAAAAAAAATATATATTTTTCATATTTTAAAACGGGATATTTTAAGATCCACTGGGATTAGCTATCCTACATTCGGACGATGATAGAGTTATATGATGTACATTTTATATACGAAGGTTGGTTGAAATCACAATTGTGGAGGAAATCGAGTGTTTGATTTTATGTCTTTCAGTTTCATATTAAAAGTCTTCTATCTATCATATAATACTTGTCATATTACACAACATACGCATTGTAATTCTAACAAACCCACTAAATTTAAATTACGACTAAATATGTTCGTTCTTTTAAAGAGTTTAGCTAACAAAATAGCAATAAGGTAAATTATTCATAAATAAATAAGTACATTTAAAGAAATTAAAAAAAAAAAACATCCGTACCGTAAAATGTTAATGATTTTTCACTGCTTTTTGCATGAGTAAATATTTAGATTTCTTCCTTTTTTCAGTGATAATGGTTCAACATTAAGGAAATTAAAGCTATTAAGGCTTTAAATAAATATGTACCTTTTTTACAGCCTGTAGTCAGTTGGCTAATTACTATTGTGGAGCCACTATGTACTTGATTGACTGGCTGAGTGACTGTCGTTAGGACACGAATAAGTATCTACAAATTGCTGTTTCTGGTTTGCCCTTTGTTTTGCTGGTGGTTTTCTATACAATATTCAGGCTGGTAAATAATTACAAGCAAAATCTGTTACAAATCTGCAAAGACTATTAATTGGTGTCTAAATAAAAGTCTTATGTAAATATTAGACGAATATTTAGATTGGGCCACAAAACAAAACGACATAGTTTTAGAGTGTTGAAAAGCGTCTCCATATAAATGCTCAGGCAGAAAAATACAATCGGCACATTGTTGGCAAATCGTCGGGATTAACAATCTTGACAGTATTGCCCTCCTACCCGATTGATAACAGTATCCCACCGTTGGATTGAGCTAACTTGTCACCGTTGGCATAACGTTGGTAATTCAAAAAATGTGGTGCTTTCAATATACTCGTACCTTAAGTTTAATTAATTTTTAAAAATGTGTATAGTAAAACGTATTTTAAAAGCATTAATCCACTTCGGTAATACTTATGCCCGTAATTTCAAGCAATAGATACCGGTGCTTAGATACCTACCCGATTTTGTTCGTGTATTCGGTAGGTATCTAAGCACCGGTAGGTATCTGTTGCTTGAAATTACGGGCATTAGTCTTGTACACCATATTTAAATGTGCGAAATATTGGTAAAAACAATACTGACAACAAATTTTGCAAAACGCTTGCTTTGAAAAAAAGAAAATAGTGTTTTTATGATACAATATAAGTTGTATCTTTGGTAATTTCTATCACGGTGATTTTTACAACAACAAAAGTATTTTGCCGACACTATTTGTTTTGTCTGTTTGACACTTTATGCCTGCGTGGTTATGTCAGCACATATTTTCTAGTGCCTAGTACAAATCTCATTACTTTTATATAGGGATGTCGAGCAAAATATTCGCATATCATTACTTACCTACTTACGAGAAATCGAAAAATATGTGGTTACCTATATGAGTACCAGTACAGCCAAATATATTAAGTATAAAAATAAATTTCCAAAAAAAAACTAAATTTAATTAAAAATATTTTTTTAATAAAATATGCCAACACGGCATTTGAACCTGGGACTTTAGGTTGTAAATCAACCGTTATACTATCTAAGCTATCTTGACATTTTATTACTTTGCAGCTTACAAGAAGTCAAAAATAGGTAGTTAAATATATACTTAATAGAGTTGAAAAAATATTGAGTCTAAAAATAGATTTTCAAAAAAATTTATGTCATTACTTTTTATTTAAAAAAAATCAATAAGTACTTATGGGTGACTTTTTGTATTAGAATACTGAGAAAATAAACTAGTTATTAGTTAGTCAGTATTATTTGTATTAAAGTAATGCAGAATATAAGCTATCGTTATTACTGGTAGTCCAAAAAATAATGATATGTCATTACCGAATCTACCCTGCGACAATTTCTAGAACCATTATTTTATATTAGCCCCGGGACAGACTATGCAAGGAAAATAATGGAATGAAAATCAAGTACAAACAACTTCTAATTAATATAAGGAAATTAAGGCTAAAAAAAACGCTGTGTTTTTGTTTTTCTATAAAAAGGAAAAACAAACAAAAAAAAAAATTTATTACACTTACATCTCGATTTACTCCATTTTGTAAAGTGTCCGCCATATAACGTTTTTTTCGATTCCATTATCATCTTTTCAGATGAAGCTCATACTGCATGGCCAGCTGAGGCAGCCATTTGAATGAAATTATTTTCCATTATTAACCGGAAGGATTGTACTTTCAAATAAAAAGGAAATTTGAGAAAACATTCAGTAGTTTTTTTTTATAGCATTTTCCAAAAAAAAAAGTTATTTGGCGGACCCTTTATAAGCGATTTTAATGAGTTAATTGGTAAATATAATATAATAAAAAATTATTTTGAGTAAATTAATACATTTTTAGAAATTCTTGTAAGGTCACCTAAGAAATTGTGATTTTTACTACCACATAAGGATAACAAAAATACCAGTCGATAAAAAACCGCTTTCGAACCATTTGCCTCACTTTTTAATACATTTTTAATAATTTCTAGCTTTTTGCGAAATAACTATAAGTTCAGTGATGTTAAACTCAGTTTTTCGACAAAAGATTATATCTTTTTTTGACTTTTTCCTCAATGTCGTATTTTGCAACTTCATTGCACTCATTTTAAGTACAAATTTGATGCGCAGCGTGGTTTTCTTAAAAAAAATTATGCACTTTATTGAAAAAAAAAAGTATGAAACGATGTTTTTCCATACAAAAGACAAGCATTTTTTTTCGAAAACTCAACACTACAGCATTTTCCATTGTATTTCAGAAGTCAGCAATTGTATTTCTGATTTATCAATTGTATTTCAGAAATTGTCAATTCTATTTCAGAAACTATCAATTGTATTTCAGAAATTGTCAATTCTATTTCAGAAAGTATCAATGGTATTACTACACATTTAAGAATTGCATTATTGTCTCTTACATGTAGTGCCATATTACCTTTTGCAAAAATATCAAAATGCAATAATTTATGTTATGGGTACATAGTTTAAGTTTTATTTAAGAAGAACATCAAACAATTGATTTAAAAATTAAAAGTTAATTATGTAACCTATTTATACTACATTCATGAATATAATATTAAAAAAAAATTAATGCAAATTAAAAATATAACGTAATTTTTGAAAAACGTAAAGAATGGCCCAGTTCTAATCTGGACGCACAAAAGTAGTTATAACTTTGTAAATAACAGACACATTTTTATAAATTATACACCAAATTAATGGAAATTTATTCAGCTTTAAGGAAAATCATACAAATAAATTAATTTTCTTTGTTACGAATAAAATTTTTTGCACATACTTCGGCTTTACTTTTTTAGCACTCTGGTTACATTTTTGTAACATTGTAACTTCATTTTTTGCTTCTTTATTACTATTCTTCAATTTATTTTTTACATTTGCCCAATATCTTTCGATTGGTCGAAATTGTGGGCAGTTAGGAGGATTCATGTGTTTGTTTTACGAACCACTGAATGTTGGATTTTCTAAGAAAGTGTGCAAAATTTCTTCACGTCTTTTTTGTTCCATGGCGTCTGTACGAAATACTATTCGAATGACAGACTTGAAAATTATGTCAAATAACGGTATATGTCTTGTTAACAACATATATTAATGGTTTAAAATTTCATACACTGGGGGCGCTGTAAAAACGTTATGAATGCGTTCAGATTATAACTGGGCCATTCTTTATATATGGCGCCATCGTGGGATAGTGTACTAACTAAAGAATAAACGCTGCTTATGCATTCATAAAAACAATGCTTTGTAGAGAAAACTCGTTCTTTTAACAAAATAATGGAAACCCCGAATTATACGATGGAAACTTCTCATTTTATATGTAGCGCGCCGCCTTGTATGTACGTATAACCGCGTCGTAAAAACGCCTTATACGATGGATAGGTAAAAACTATTGGGTATACAAGTTAATAATGTCGATTTGGACAACATATGGCATAACTAGCACATATGGTTTGTGTCAATAATAACAAATATTGTATTTTGGAGGGTAAATATCTGTCATTCATAATTCAGTATTCGATAGACGCCAAAGTGTAAACACACTTTTTCTCAATCGCTATAATAATGTCGAATTTTGAGCCAAAACAATATGTTTTGCTGTGAGGTCAGATAACTTTCTTTCATTTGAAGAAAACGGCTGTTGTTGTTGGTAGAAGCTTACGGTCAACATGCAACAATTTAAAAAACTTGTGAACGATATTTTGCACGATTCAAAAGTGGTGATTTAGACACAGAAGACAAGCAGAGGCCTGGTCAGCCGAAACAGTTTTAAGATGAAGAATTGGAAGCATTACTCCACGAAGATTGTTGTCAACGCAAGAAGAACTTGCATTATCATTGGCAGTCACACAACAAGAAATATCCCTACGTTTAAAAGCATTGGGATTCATTCAAAAGCAAGGAAATTGGGTCCCATATGAATTAAAGCCGAGAGACATTGAAAGGCGATTTTGCATGTCAGAAATGCTGCATGAACGCTGCAAAACAAAGTCATTTTTTGCATCGTATTATTAATGGTGATGAAAAATGTATATAAAATGTCATATGTAAAGCCCGACCAACCAGCCAAATCAACGCAGAAGCCGAACATCCATGGCGCCAAGGCAAAGCTTTGTATTTGGTGGGATCAGAAGAGTGTTTTGTATTATGAGCTGTTGAAATCGGGTCAGACGTACACAGGAGACCTGCACCGAATACAATTGATTCGTTTAAAGAGAGCAATCAACGAAAAATGAACAAAATATTCGACCAGACACGAGACCATAATCTTCCAACATGACAACGCTCGGACACATGTTGCAAGACCGGTCAAAAACTATTTGAAAAACAGTGGATGGGAAGTTTTGGCTCACCTGCCTTATGGTCCAGACCGTGCTCCTTCTGTCTACCACTTGTTTCGATCAATGCAGAACGATCTTACTGGAATACGCTTCACTTCAGAACAGGGTATCAGAAATTGGCTTGATTCAATCTTTACCTCAAAACCGGAGCATACCAGAAAGATATATGCATATGCTACCAGAAAGATGGGAAAAAGCAGTGGCTAGCGATGGACAATACTTTGAATAATGTATCAATTCATTTTGTTATTAAAATTAATGTATTTTTCAAGCAAAAAATTGATATTTATAACTTGTATACCCAATATATTATTGTTTTTTTTTTTAATTAGTTTTGAAGTTCTATGTAATTCACATGTAATTAAATATTCAAATTGTAGAGTATATTATTTTAAGTTCTCAAATACAATTAATAATTTTTGAAATACAATTGATAATTTCTGAAATTCAATTGATTATTTCTGAAATATAATTGATAATTTCCGAAATGCAATTCCTTATATCTGAAATACAATTGATAATTTCTGAAATATAATTGATACAACTGAAATACAATTCCTATCTTCTGAAATACAACTGCCGAATTATAATGTGTTGTGATATTTATTTTTATTATATAAGCACTTGTGTGATAATGAAAGATTTTGCTGGACAATATATGTTCGGAACCGAAATTTGATGGAATGCCATCGTATCTGTATGCTCATTTATAATTCATACAGGCTGATATATTATCTTATAAGGCCATATGTCCTTAAATTCTGTATACGAACTTATATCGGATCATATATGTTCCCATATAAAAATATAATAATAGTGAGCTACATATATCCATAGAGGTTCATTTTCGCCTGGGTTATATATAAAAAAAAAAGAAACTGTCCGTTATGTGGCGGCTGGCCGCCATTGACAAGTCACATTGTTCTTATTAACATTTGCAAAAAAACACATTGTGGCATTTATGTAAGAAATAGTTTAATGACATATTCTAGGACAGGGCTGCAAAAACTATGACACGAGTGTCAGCAGTGGCACGCGACATTTTCGGGAATATTTCAATTATCGTATTTCTATTGGAAAAGTTCTGTTAAAACAGTTACAAGAGATATAAATATTCATTTTCGTTTTTAATATTGTCTTAAAACCAAAAATGGTAAAATTATTCATAAATGCTGTAAATCACTATTCTAAATGATAAAGAAAAAGTTAAGAAAATTAATCACATACAGAATTTTAGTAAAAAAAAAAATCGATAACTCAACGCAAGCTTTTCGGAACATAAATATTATTGTTTTTTTTTTATCATAAAACGAGTCGAAATTTTTCTATAAATGTGTAATATCAAATTTGAATACACATTGTTTTGTGTAACAAAATTCCGTTAAAATTTCTTTGAATTTTAGATTTATAGAAGTTTAAATGTTTCGATAAGAAAAGACTAATAAACGGAGAATTTGAAATAAATGCAACTAAATTGAACGCAAAATTTAAAATTCTGCAATGAAATTGCAATCAAAAAGACCGGAAAAAGACGCTAAAACGATATAAAACATTTTTTTCCGATGGCGCTACAAAAGTTGTTTACAAAATGTAATTAAGGTGTCATGCGACGCTATTTTACAACAAAGTATGTCTGCTTTTGGCACGCAATGGAAAAAGTCTATCCACCGCTCTTCTATGAAATCTATTCTAAGAAAACAATGGCAATTACATAACTTTCGGTAAGAGAAAATCTTTTCTGTTGTTGTTGTGTTTAATTATGCATTAAACCATATTTTATTTCTGAAGAAATAAAGTAGTTTTAATTCATGTCTAGAGTGAAACAACCCAGCAAAACAAGACCTTACCAAATAATGAGTCTTTATAATACAATTCTAACTTTTTTTATATTAAATGTCCTACAAGTAATAAGTTATGCATTACTGGCTGCCTTACGTAAATATGAATTATAATGGGTTACATTTATGCATACAAGGGCATGAATAACTAGGAAAAATATAATGGGTCTAAAAAAAAATTTGTAAAAAATGGCGAATTAATCGATCACGGGTCGTCTGATTAACAAGCGACTGCTTTATACCCAAAGCCATCGAGACATAAAACATTTGATAGTTTAAAACATAAATGAATTTTTCTTCTATGTAAATTTGTTCAAGATATAAAAAAACTAAAACACTTTAGCTTACAAAAAGACGATTTATAATGAGTCTAAAAATTGATTTCCAGAAAATTGTTTATCCTTATATTTTGCCTGAAAGTAATAATATGAATAACCTATTATTATTCACTACTTATTTTTTGTGTAAGAACAATTATAAGTTTGCTAGTGGTAACCCATTATTTTATTATTTAAAGTAATGCAGAAGTTAATAAGCACTCATTACAAAGTAAGATATAAAATACTTAATAAGTAGTCACTAACATGTTTTGCTGGGAAGGACCAGCAATATTTATAATTGGCTAATAATAAATATTTTATATATTGTACGCAGAAACTGATTTGCTTTAACCTCTACTGGTGCCACAACAATAACATTTTCTGACAATAACAAAGATTATCTGACGAATATAAGCATATCCCAAGAAAATCGAATTCGAAAAAGATTTGCTGATTTTATAAGTGATCTAAACTAAAGTCGAAATTTTTACCTTCCTCGATATAGCCGAAAGGAAAACTCACAAATAAACCGCAGATTTTACTGCAGATTTTGATGTGTCGTTAAGGAACAAAACAAAAATTAGACACGTATTTCTTAGGGTTTAAAATGGAGGATCGAAAATTACAATATTTTTGTATGAAAACATTATTAAAATTTAATAAATTCAGTTTGTATGCAGTATTAAAGTATTCGAGACAACAACAATTTTGATACCCATATTACCTATGCTGTGGGCTCAGGGTTGCCACTCATTAAAAATATTAAAAATATGTCCTATAGAAGCTTTTCCGGAAAGTCATGTTAAAGACGAACAATTACGAACATTTAAAAAAGCCCAGATAAATTTAAATAGGCCTTATATTATGTTAATTAGTTTTGAAAAAATTGTTTTTTTTTAATAAAAAAAAATTTTTGGACAGGCACGAATTATATACCAGTAAATGGGTCTTTAAAATACCTTTCAGTTGATTCTTAATTTGACTGCAGTTTAATAACTTATTAAGGGTGATTTTTATAGAGGAATAGAACTTTGAAATGGAATAAGAAAAGATGAATTTTCTAAATTGACATGAAATTTACTTTATTCGAATGATAATCTTCTGGCATTATAATTTAAATATGACTTCTGGCATCTGACCGCCACGACTGGCTCCGACGTAGTCTAATCTGTAGGTCCAATTTTCGATGACTTTTAGCAGCATTTGTGGCCGTATATTGGAAATAACAGGGCGAATGTTGTCCTCCAAGTGGTCAATCGTTTCGGGCTTATCGGCGTAGACTAGCTACGTCACATATCCCCACAGAAAATAGTTCAGCGGCGTTAAATTGCACAATCTTGGAGGTTAATTCACGGGTCTGACACGTAAAACTATGCGGTTACCAAACGTTTCCTTCAATAAATCAATTGTGGCACGAGCTGTCTAAAATGTTGCGCCGTCTTGTTGAAACCACAGCTCCTGCACATCATGGTTGTTCAATTGATGAACGAAAAAGTCAGTAATCATGGCTCAATAGCGGTCACCATTGACAAAACCGTTCTGACTAGCATCGTTTTTAAAAAAGTACGGACCAATGATTGCACCAGCCTATAAAGTACACAAAACGAACAGTTTTTCAGGATGTAACGGTCTCTCAACATACACTTGAGGATTATTATCACTCCGAATATGACAGTTTTTCGACGTATCCATTTAACCAAAAGTGAGCTTAATCACTAAACAAAATTCGCAAAATTCGTGCGCGATACTTATTTCGAACAGAACCATGATTTTCAAAATAAATTTGCACAATTTGGAAGCGTTGTTCAGGTCACTTGACAGCTGACAAAATGGCCACCAGTTAAAAAAGTGTTGCTAGCTTAAAGTTCTATACCTGTATAAAAAACACCCTTTATATGAAAAAACTTACAATAAAAAAACGTCAAATGGCAAAATTTTTGACCGCATATTTTAGCTAATAAACTTGAGATTGCGCACCTAAAAAAAATACGTGTATAATTTTGTTTGTCCTTTACAACATATCCTAGTCTCATTCAAATTTAAGGATTGCCACTGTGCAGTTTCCTTGTAGTCTTTTACAACAGTAATCGATTTTTAACTGAGTGAAATATAAAAAAATATAATGCCTCTGAACGGTTGTGATAATAAATGTTTGTGACAACCATGCTCTTATTTTTTTTTCTTAATCATATCGCACACCCAGTTCAAAAGTGACCCAACTCAAAATTTTGATTTTTCGGGTTTATATGCTTAAACTATGCACAATATTCTTGTTTATCTATAAAAAAAAATATCGGTGTATTTTGTTGTGATCAACTGTTGCTAAAAAACAGTTATGTCTTTCTTTTTGTTTCCATTGGTATAAAGTTGCAAATCTTTTTTTTCGATTTCTGAAAAATGAAAAATTTTGAGTTGAGTCACTTTTGTACTATGTGTGCGATATGATCTTTATATTACCACATTACGGTTTAGAAATGACCTTAATATTATCATAGGACATGTTTTCATAAAATGGTTTGCTTTAAATAATTCCAAAAATAATTAATATTAATTTGTTTTTTGTATTACATTTATTATATTTATTTAAAAAAAAAATTAATTTTTATAAGATTGTTAACCCTTAACCACGCTAGGTTAAAAAAATGTCTTAAACTTCGTATTATTTTCAAAGCTCCAATAATGAATAGCAAATGAAACCCATTCCACGATAGCAAACACTGAAATATTTTTGGCGCTTTTATTTAAACATATCATTTAATTTAAATTAATTTAATTATTTATTTCAATAACTTAGCATAAAGGCCATACTCGGTTACAAATTTCTACTAATTTTTACAAAGTAAACAATTAATTTTGAATATAAAGAAAGTAATGAAAAATTACACAGTGCGCCCCGGTAGGCTAGTTGGTAGCGTGCTGGCTTATCAGTGCGGGGGTCGTGGGTTCGATTCCCACCAGTGGCACTGGTCTGTTTTCGCTACAAAGCGCCGAAGGCCATATTAGCTAGTGCTCGGTTAGGGTAATAGTATATAATTTGTAATTATATGATTATTAATTAATAAAAAAAAAAAAAAATAATAAAAAGTAGGGATAACAGTTTTTTTTTTTATGAAATCCCAAAGTTTTACGAAACAAATCATGAGCAAGCCTTAAAAAAACCAATTGAATTAAATTTTTTTTTTAAGTGTAAATAGAAAAATCGAATTTGTTGTATTCGCGTTCAAATCTAACAAGAAAAGATCGTTGCGAAAGCGGTGTAAATTTCGGAGTAACTAATTGCCTATTCCCATCGCATCTACAACATTTAAAAATATCAAAAAATTATTTCCTGAGAATTAAATGAGAAATAATGCCACACGCTAAGTGATTATTTTAAAAACATATAATCACTTAACGTGTGGACCGATTTAATTTTGGCGGATTCGGAGGAAAGTCAGTATTTCAGTTAAAAAAACATTTTAAAAATATATTTTTTGGAGCAAGAAATTAACATTGTAAATTATTTTATATGATTCCAATTACACAATTCAATAAAAATATATATATATATTTGGCGCATCGTTAACCAATGTTTTCTGTAAGTCTAAAATTTTACATAAAATAAAATTGATGGTTAAACTGAATATTTTCAATTCCCTGCCAAAAATTGCACATCATCAAAATAACCTCATGTACAAAATTTGTTAAAATTTTTTTGTTGCAACTTTTTTTGTATTCGGTCAACAAGTGTTAATGATTTTTAATACGAATGACTTATTACACAGACAATTCAACTTAATTAAGAACTAAACGTATTTTCTTTTCAATTTATAGCGAGCTTTCAACCTCCGTATATGTACAAAAATAAAGCAAATCAAACATATTAGCTAGGTTGATACTAGTATTTCGATCTGGCTAAAGATCTCATCAGAACCCGAAGTTTTAGAAAAGCTAGAGCCTCCATAATAGGCAGAAATTTAACAAAAAACCTATTAATAATCAATTTTTTCTCCATTCTTGTCTTCTTAGTAATCAAGCACGTGTTTAGGTCTTTTCTTATCAAGCAGTTTCTGGTTGGTTAAATTAAACAAAATTCAGTTTAACCATCAATTTTAGTTTGAGGAAAAATTTTGACCTCCGGTTAACATTTGTTAACGGAATTGCGTAATTTTAGTTGCTTTCACCAAAAATATATTTTAAAATATTTTTTTTTAAATGAAAAATATTGGCTTTCCGCCAAATCTGACAAATTAAAATCGGTTAACACGCTAAGTGGATTAAGGATTCCCTTCAGTTTTACTTACTCGAATTTTTTAATTCTTATAATATGTGTAAAAATAGCACGCAAAATTATTTACCTTTTTTTTATTTTTTATTCATAACTGCATCTTTGAAAATAATCCATAATTTTTGGACTAGTGTGGCATTTTTTGGACTAGTGTGGTTAATGGTTAACAATCTGATAAAAACTAAATATTTTTTTCCAAAGTATTTGGGGTTAAATATAATATATAAAAATTAGGATTATTTTTTTTTTATTTTTTAACAATTTCAATGAAAATATGTCCCTTTTCAAAGGGACAGAGCCAATAATTTTTTTTTAAAAATTTTGGAAAAAAATATAGAATCGTTTTTATGAATTTTATGGCGTTTTCTTTTCTGGCAAAAATGTCACATTTTTTTGCTCTTTGCCCTCAAATTACCTTTTTGTGTTCTTTTCTAAAATAAGGTAAACACTCTGAGAGGGTGCCGTGTTTATTTCTCAAAATGTTGCCTCAAAAAATTTACATGGTTGGATGTTGCCCTGTTTTTTTTTTTTGGTTTATCAATCTCATGTGTATATATTGCAAAGTTTTTTGCGAGAAAACTCTCACCTTGGTAGCAGAGTGGTAGTGTGCTGGCTTCTGACACAGAAGATCCCGAGTTCAAACCCATATTGGTATCACATTTTTTTATATATTTTTTTTTTGTTAAATTTAATTTCCGATTTTTTTAATTTGGTTTTGCTATTTTTTTAATTTTTTATTTTTGTAAGTATTTAATATTTTTTTAATCTGAAATTCGCTTACAAACAAAATTAAAAAAAAAAAAATGAGTTGAAAAATGTATTGAAAATTTTTTTAAATAATTAAAAAAACAAAAATTAATTATTAAAAAAACATAAATTTTTTTAAAATTTTGCTGGGATTCGAACCCGAACCTTAACAACACTAAAACACAGATTTGTTTAAATAAATGTAATATGTGATGAAATTGTGTTCTATTCTGATTGTATAAATGCTTCAGTTTAATGGGGTGAGGGCACAATTTTAAAAATGTTGCACATTAAGAAGGCAACACTTTTTTCCAGAAAAGAAAACACCATTAGTCTAAGAAAATGTTGCCCTGTTCAAAATTCATAAATTTTGTTCATAAGAATCAGCCTAAGAATCTAAACATTTGTTATAATATTTCAGCTAAATTGTTGTTAGTTGAAAGTAACAAATAAATCTGCTAAAATAAGCAAAAAATTTGGTCAACAAAAAATAAGAAATGTTTAAAGCTGTTGTTTGATTATTTTTAGTGTGAATTAAAACCTGAGCTTCTGAAATCAGCAATGAACATTTTTTTAGCATTTAAATGCAAAATTCAGCCCCTTCTACGTACGATATTTAAATGAAATTTTTACACAGCTAGAATTATCAAATTTTGGTCAAATGTAATCAAAAATGTTTTAAAATTCCATGGAAAACTCCCATTGGATTATATTCAGTTTTTATATTTTATATGAAAGACCAGTTCACAGAAAACCCAAAATTATATTTTTACTGGAAAAATAATAATGTTGCATATGAAAATCGTGTGAAATCAAATCCTTCACAAATATTTTGCGAAATTCTTTATTGTGAAAAATCAGTTTTTACATCAAGCCCAATGAAAGTTCATTAAGTTAAAAGTTAAAATTGTTTTTAAGTTAAAGTTAAAAATTAAAAAGACATATTTTGAATCAATGTATTTAAATTATAACAAATTAGTAACTTAAAAATATAAAAATACGGCTACATTTCAGACTCAAAGTTATATTTTAATTTAATAATTACAAAACAAGGTTTTCTCAATTAAGCTAAAACTTTTCAATTTGAATGAACTACAGAAAAATCAAATCAAATAATATTAAAGTTTATGACATATAACATTGCTTTTTGGATTGAAATGTAAATTGCAATTACAAACAGACAACAACTTTTAATATAATTGCAATCAGGTATAAGTATTATCTATTATAATAGTTAAAAACGTAGTTCAAAATGTAATCAAAAGCTGCTATATAATATTTGGATGTAAAAAATTCTTATAAAGAGTATCTATTTGTGGGTTCTGTCAGATATTGATGAAATTTCGATGTCTAACAAAAGCATTTAAATTAAAAAACTTTCGGAAAAAACATCACCCAGTCAAGATTGGCAGATTTTGAAAACTTTTTTATAACTCATATTGTATATATTTATTTTTAATCCTATTTTGAACCACCTAATTCGTTGATTAGAACATCCCATATATCCGAGAAATGAGAACATGTAATTGCCTCATATTGTCTATTCTGTCTACTCTGATACAATTAGACATTATTTGATACAACAAGATCTAATTTAATGAAATTAGATACAATTGTATCAGAATTTTGTACTCATCCAATTATATCAAACTATATAGTTGAAGCTCAGTAATTCGGGTCTCCATTAATCCGGGCAAGGGGACATGTCCCGGACGACACGCAGAATATGTCCCAAGGTGGCGGTGATACGTCCGGTATCGCATTTTTATATTTCAAAAGGACATATAACTTTAACATGGCGTTGCCATTGGTGGTGACATATTTGTGCATTTCGGGAACCTTGTAATGCATTACTTTGTAATGTGAACTCCATACATGTATCATCATTTTCCAACAAGAAGTAATGAGTTGCCGATAATGGGTAACATAGTTCTTTACTTTGTAATGATTACTCCTTACCTTTGGCATTATTTTGAAACATAAAGTAATTAGTTACCAATAGTTGGGTACATACTGCATTACAATGTAATGTATATTTCTTACTTTCAACATTATTTTAAAACATAAACTAATGAGTTACCGATAACTGAATAATCATGTATTACCTTATAATTATACCTCATTACCTTTTCCATTACTTCAAAACCTAAAATAATAACTTACCGATCATCAATTACATAGTCCATGAAGTGTAAAGGAAAATCAAAAAGATATTTTAATTTTTAAAAATCTATTTATACACACATTACTTTGTGATTTTTTGTTAGCAGGAGGGTATGCTGTATATTTGTGATATCACGAACAAAAACACTAAGCACAACAATTAATTTTAAGCCACCAAATATTATATGTATCGACAGCTCAGCTCAGTTGGTAGAGTTCTCGCATAACTAATTGTTCAGAGCCAGAGGCTAAAGTTTCGAAAAAAAATATTTGTAATAATTTTTTTTTAAATCATTTTTTTTTTGTATGAAAATCTATTTATAGACACATTACCATTTCCCAACATTTATCCATATGTAAACAGATACTTTAGCATATACAAGTCCAGCAATTATTTTAAGGCTCATTGGCTGTAAAATTCATCAGTGGAATAAGGTGAAATGTAATGCGTGGAGCAATATGTTGATACATTACTTTATTCATTATTTGGTAATGTGTGCTTTTGCATAAATTAACATAAATTTGTTAAACATTAGTTAAAAACTAGTTTTCTGGTAAAAGCGTTTGAACAAAAACGCGATGTCAGCAAAAAAAAAATGGTGAAAGTTAGTTAAATATTTTAAATAGACCTTTAACAAAATTTTCAGCACACTTGTTTTTGAGTGTAGTTAAATATATTTTTATACAAGTTTAATGTAATTTTTATTAAAAATAAAAATAATGTTTTTTTTCGACCTTTAATTGTGCAATGAAAATGCATAAGTTCGAGGCCATACTCTATATTTCTTTATTTGGATATTGTCCTAACAAATAATCTATAGAGTTTTTTTGTTTTCAAATTTATTATTTGACCCTTTCAAGAATGTGTTGATAGATCTTTTTCGGAAATTTTCTAGGTTCCCATCATCAGAACACGTTTTAAAAGAGGTGACAATCCCATGCCAAACATCAAACATTCATATAAACTAGTTTACTCACTTCATGAGAACTAATATATATATATATATGAGCTCGAAGTAAAAGATCAATTGATCCAAAAAATAATTGAAAACTTGGATTGTTACCTATTTCAAAACTTGTTCTGATGATGGGAACCTAGAAAATTTCCGAATTAGATCTATCACCACATTCCTGAAAGGGTCAAATAATAAATATAAAAACAAAAACTCTGTAGTCTAAGTTTTTTTTTTTTTTAAAAATCCACTGGGATGGTAAATAATTTAAACTTTATAAAAATATTAAAACATAAAATTTTGTCACAAGAATTTTGTTGCAGAATTTCTCTACTTCTATCATAATTTGACATTTTACTGAAATAATATATATTAATAGTAACATAACATTTTAATTAAAATTATGGTTGTAGAATAAATATATGAAAAAAAACACATGATTGAGTTTGATGTAATTTTATATTGGCTACACAGGTAACTATATTATATTCGATATGCGTACATATATAACTATATGTGTATGCGTTTATTAATATAAACCACATACTAAATTTGTTAAGCATAATTAAATTTATTACCAACTTTTATTATTAAAGTATAAAAAAAGTACATAAACGAAATTTTGTCGCAACTAATCCATTAGAACGACATTTTGTTAAACTTTCGATATATTTGAGTTACTGTGTCGATTATTGTAGAAAGTTATATGGTGCGAATTCGAGAAAAATCGGATGGCATAAATCCGTGGCGCCCCGAATATTTTTCCGCAAATATTTTAATTAAAATATGTCTTCCGACAAATAATATTAAACTAATTTTGGCATGCTAAGCACGAATATTTAAAAAAAATTTTGGAAATCTGACAAATAGTTTTTGAGATATTGCGACTTCATTTTTCCTAAAAATTTAGTTTTTTTTCCTCCATTCTATACATTTTTTAAAAAATTATCTTAAATTTATTTTTTTTTTCACAAGCAAAACTGACAAAACTACTTTTCATTTGAGTATAACTATGTCAATATTGATTGAAGGATGACTTGTAAATTTACATACAAATATCTCGGAATGACAGAAAATTTCAATTCTATACACATGATTATTGAATGAATATTAGCTTTAACTTTTAACGATTTCTATCATTTAATACCCCTGCAGGAAATGTCAATAGTGAAAAAGTATTGATTCACTATTGACTGTGTCACCAGTACCAAATATTCCCCAGGCAATGTAATTTGCTATAGACATTTAACATGTACGTGTCATTGAAAATCACTAGTGACATTAGAACTATTGACTAGGTAGTGAATAGGTAGTTCTCATGGGACCATATGTAGACATTGGAACCAAAGATTCACTAGTGACTACCTAGTTCTTATGGCACTATATGTAGACATTAGAAACATAGATTCACTAGTGACTAGGTAGTTCTTATGGGACCATATGCAGACATTGGACCAAAGATTCACTAGTGACTCGTTAGTTCTTATGGGACCACATGTTGACATAAGAACCATATATTCACTAGTGACTAATTAGTTCTAATGGGATCATATGTAGACATTGGAACCAAAAATTTACTAGTGAGTTAATAAAGTAAAAAGTGTAGACGCTTTGTTGACAATGTCAACAAAATAGTAGACAAAAGTGGAGACTTGGAGACTCTTAACCCCAAGCTTCCTGCAGGGACTTTGATTGTTGTAGCACTAGGTACAATAGTATTGTGGAGCAAGATTTAAGAAAAATTGGATTACTCAGTCCTTGTCGACCTGCAATAAAAGCCTGTAATGTGTGGACGACAAATTAAAATTAATTTTAAAAAAATATTTTGTGATACATAATCTCTAATTTCAGATATAATTATGATCGAATTAAAGCAGGTTTTTTGTAGTATTTAAGTGCAAAACAAAAAATATCTAGTATAAAAATTAGTGTTCAACATCTAAAAATTAATAAAAAATTATGTGTCGCAAGACACATAAAATCGAAAACTTTGGTAGTGCGGAGCCATGGGATATCCGATTTCTCTCAAATTTTCACCAAATAAAGTTTAGAACTAATACTACAATAATCTGAACAATAAATCGAAAATTTTCAAAACAAAGTTTTTCTTCATACAAAAAATTGGCGCCCTTGAACCCATACACCCTCTATATTTATACTACTTAATTGTTGAATTAATTAGAAAAATAAAATGTTCTCGCTGAGTCAACAAAATGAGTCATGAGTATGTTTGAGAAGTCTTGAAAACTAGTTTCATTGTTGATCTCAGAAATAGTCGTTATAATTTCTCAAATGTTTAAAAAAACATTTTTTTAAATATCTCAAAATACAAAAAATAGGAACCTCTTAGTACTTTATAAAAATATAAGACTCATTTTGTCATCGCAGCGATGATATTATAAATAGAATTAATTATAAAAATATAAAAATAAAAACATATTTGCATGAGCCCTACAAATGTGTTTCGTTTACAAGTGTAAATATTAAACAAATTATTATTTTTGTAATGTAATTAAGTTTTAAACTTCCCATTTTTATATATAGATATTGTTATTGAAAATGTAAAAAGTTTTTTTTTTTTTGAATTTAATCGAAAACAAATGAATAGTAATTAAGGATTCGTTGTATTACAGAATTTATAAATGATAGTTTAATTATACCATAACTCCTTATTGTAATAAATATGTAATTACTATGTATAAATAAATTATAAAACAAATAAAACTGTGATTAAAAACTTTTTAATATTTTATTGAAGAATTTAAGAATAACTTTTTTTTACAAGTTCATGCATGGGTGTACAGAAAAAAATGTTTATACCCTTTACCATGTAAAGGGTGTTTTTTTTCAAACCCGATAGAACTTGATAATGTAAAATATAACACAACAAATTAAATTTTAATCAAAACAATTTTTTTTTTTTTGAAAGCATTAACATTTGAAAATTATTTCGGGCAAACGACCACCGGTGCTGTTCTTGACGAAGCGCATTCTGGACGTCCAATTATGGGACATTTTTTCGAGAACTGCTGGCCGTATATCACAAATAACATGAACAATGTTGGCCTAAAAGACGTCAATTGTTTCTGGTTTATCAGCATAAACCATTGACTTCACGTAGCCCCACAGAAAATAATTTAGACGTGTCTAATCGCACGACCTTGGAAGCCAATTGCCAGGTCCATTTCTCGATATCAACTTATAGCGTAATTTCGATTTCATAAGTCGATGGTTGCGGTCACCGTATGGCACATATCGGCATCCGGGTCTTACCCGAATCAATATCATCCATATTTTGAAACAAAAAATCATTGATCATTATGCGGTAACGATCTGCACTGACCGTAACGCGAACTTTGACTAATTTTTTGAAGAAATAAGGTCCGATGATGCCACCAGCGTGTAAACCGCACTAAATGGTGCATTTTGTTGTTTGCATATGCGGCATATGGTCTCCATATGGGGCAATAACCATCGGGTGATGTATTATGGTACAGGATTTAATATGTGTACACATATTGGCCAGATTTAATTGAAGTAAATTAAACTAAAAATTAATATTAAATACATATAATTAACATTTTATAATAAGAATAAAGGTAAACAAATATAAAAACTTTAAATAAAATGAATTCAATTAAGCAAAATATTTAAAGAGATCATTCCTAAAAGACTTAGCGTTGTTGTTTGTTTGTTGGTGATATGGATGAACGTTTAAAAGACGAAAAGTGTTAATGAAAATTTGCCATTCAGAAGCCAGGCATCGAAATTTCGGAGTAATGATCCTTTTACCACTTAAAGATCTAGAAAACCTTATTTTCTCAAATAGGTATTTCGGCTTTTCGGTAAAAATTACTTTATGAAAACACAAAAGAACCCTTTTCTTAAGAAAGCTTTCAAAAGAAACACCATAGAGTGTCTTCGAAAATGTTGAAACTTGGTCACGCTTTTTGAGTCCATGAATATACATTATAATGTTATAAGTTTTAAGTTTTTTTTCGTACTAGCGGAAGTTTTTTTTCGTACTAGCGGAATCACAATAATAAAACAACTCCCATCCATTTGTAAGGCTTGGAATCTAATAAGCTTCTTTAAGAAGTATTCTTACATTCACCGGTAAGTATTGTAACGGTAAAGTATTGAATGGACCACAGGGTTCTTAGTTTTATATAAATTTTTCCCACCAGTGTATTAATATGGCTTCACCAAATTATTTTGCTGTTGAAAACTAAATCTAGATTTTTTGTTCTTTGTACGATGCCAATTTTCTCGTTGATTATTACGATATCCTTTTCGGTTAGAGGTGTTACAATTTTATTGTGAATCGCCAGACATTTTGATTTTCGTGGATTTAAGCACAGACCACTTTGAGATGCCCAGCGATGTATTTTGCTTAGGTAGTAATTGAGTTTGTTAACATTTTCATTGTAGTAGTATTATTCTTTATTTCGTAAATTTAAGCAATATACATAAATAGTTGAATAAAAATAGAAAATAGAATAAGTATGACTTTGACCTGAGGTCGTCAGTCCATATAAAATATTAATAAATAAAATATACATATTTGATTTTTCCTCGTTAAAAGTTAAATTGATCCAATAAGAATTTTCTATAATAAATACATGTTTTAATATACTTTGCTAAGGATTTCCATTCAACAGTTAGTCCATTTAGTATATTAATGATTTCAAATTCTTGAAGTAAAACCTTATTGAAATAAATCAGTCTAAACTCTTTCAATGCTCCACATCGACCAAGAAAGTGCTGAATTGTTTCTTTTTCATTTAAATTGCAAAGTGAGCATAAATTTGGTGCATTTGCTTGAAACCTGTTGCCGTTTAGTGCTATTAAATCACTTCTAGCCTTAAAAATCCACATGATGTCCTCGTGGTTGTTGCATTCCACCAAATACTTCTGGCCCACAAAGGTGTCTAATTTATTATAAATACGGGATGTTTGTGCTACTTTAGTTTTTAGGTGGTCTAAATATTTTGATTTTAACGCCTGTAATACGACAATTTTATTTAAATCCCATTGCCTTTTATTGCAATTTTGGTCAGGCCATGTTAAACCAAATTCATAACCTAATTTATTTAACTCATTAACCCAATATATCTGTCGCTGAAGTAGTTTCTTTGTTAATTGGTGTGGCAATCTTTCCTCTGTGTACTCAAAAAGTGTTTTGGTTACATATCTTAAATGCAAATCCAATGTAAAAAGGTGGCCATTTTCAAATCCCGTTTCCAGCATTAGAGTGTAGGTTGGAGTAAAGCTTGGTAGTCTCAAAATCTTTTTTACAAAATAAATTGACAGTTTATCTACTTCTTCAAAATATGAAAAACCCCATACTTGAGCTCCATATGTCTGAACTGAACTGCTCTTGTATACCTTAAGTCCATCAAAATCATTGATTGATTTTGATGGACTTAAGGTATACAAGTGGGCACTGTAGTGAGATAAATATTAAGGGAGATCATTAGCGTAAATTGAAAAAAGTATTGATCCTAAAATCGATTCTTGGGGAACACCTCTAGATAGTGATAATGGATTAGACATTTTGTTGTTTACGAATACTGATTGAATACGACCAGTGAGGTATGATGATATTAGTTGAGTTGATGTAGACGAGAAGTTAAACAGAGATCTTAGCTTTGAACATAAAATTTGGTGGTTAACTGAATCAAAAGCTTTGGAGTGATCAAGTAGGACTTAAAAGTTAATTTTACCGTTATCAAGTTCTCGCAGTATATTCCCCAAAACATTAATGAGAGCAGTTACGCAGCTGTGATAAGAACGAAACCCTAACTGTGTGTCACATAATAATTGATTTTCATAAACGTAAGTACTTATTTGGCGGTGCAAAATATTTTCCATTTACTTTTAACAGGAAGCTAAGAATTGCAATTGGTCGATACTCGGTGTTCGAATTTGGAATTGGAATTATTTTTGCGTGCTTCCATTTTGCAGGAAAATAACTTGTAGTGATGATAGTGTTGAATAGATGAGGTATATAAGGTAAAATAACTGGTAAAATTACTTTAATGAATTTGGGATGAAGATTATCATATCCAACAGCATTGGTTTTTATTTGTATACTGCTAGTGAAAACATGAAGCTGGGTAACACAGGAAAACTCGAACATATTGTTGTTGTTAGTATGAATTGTTTTGTTGACGAGTGGTATATTGTTTGTTGTTACTATGGGAATATTGGCAAAAATGTTGTTGAGGTCATCAGCATCAACAGAGGAGGTTGTGTTTTTTACAGCATCACCAATTCCAATGTCCTTAATGGTTTTCCAAGTCCGTTTTGAATCAAAAGCAGAACAAAAACGCTTTAAGTAATACTCAGATTTTGCGATTCTTATTTGATTATTTACTTTCTTCCTCGCAGAGCGAAACTCAGCTTTTAGAACTGCTGTCTTCAAACGTTTCCACCGGGAGTACGCTAAGGAGAATTGAACCACGGTTTATTTTTTGGTCTAATAAATTTTGTTTTCAATGGTAGTGTTTCATCATACAGTTGTAGAACATTATTTTCTAGAAAGGATAGTTGCTCATCTACAGATATAATGTTGTAGATATTATTCCAATTTATATATAATACGTTTTCATTAAAAAGGTTGTAGTTTAAGTTTTTGAAGTCACGAAAGGAATATGATTGATCCTTTTGTTCTAACAAAATGTCGAATGCTGCAAATACCAAATCATGCTTGAAAAAACTTGAAGCTGAAATTTGATCATAAAGCAAAACCTTCAATGTGTCTCCCACGAAAATAAGATCTAAAAGTGTGCAATTGGTTTGAGTAAAGTGAGTAGCTGTGGTAGTATTAGTCGGTGCGAGTCCTATCGATTCCATACTATATCTAAACGAAGTTTCCATTAATAGGTAAGAATTAAAGTCCCATGCTATTAAAATAGCATTGTATGGCATAATGAAGGTTTCGGTTTTCATAACAAAATTTGTGTAAAAAATAGAGCTGTTTGGTCTATATACACAACCAACTAATATTTTTCTTCCAAAAGATGAGATTTACAGAAAGATATGTTCGATTATTTCATTTTCATCCATTTTACTGCAGAGTTTATAAGTAATATTGTCTTTGGCATACATGAACACAAAGAAAAAACATGGTTGAGGTAACCATATTCGAAAAGCGTCATACATTTTTGCATTTATGATTGCGACAACCATGTTACTATGGATGTGACAACCATACTCTTATGTGCTTCTGTATCATAATATGATAACTATGTTACCATATTATGGTTCCGAATATAACCCAATATTATCATATTATTGTTCTGGAAATTTGTATGAATTATCATAATATGAGCCTTACAGAATTCTTCCAGAATTCTTTTGAAGCTGGAATAAAAGGATATGCATGTTTCTTATATAATAATTCACACTTTTAATAAAACTTAGGTTTAAAATAATTAAAGTAATCAAATTATCTTTGTGCTGAAGAAAAAGCTTTGTGAAATATTATGTCAACAATACAAGATATTCATCTGATTACATCATTAATCACGGATAAAAATATTGTTAGGAATACAATTTCTCAATACATTTAAATGACAAAACCAAGTTTGCAGCAATCATAGCAATTGCATTATAACCATATTATAGTCCTAGTTATCATAGTATGATCATGAACAAAAATTTCGTCATCATTTATTACCATATTATGAATATTGCAAACATATTATGATTATTTCGTACTAAAGAATTAAAAGCACGTGAATTTTGTTTAAATTTTTCTTTCAAATTTTTTTTTAACAATATTTTTTGCTTAATTACAAACAATTTATGCACTTTTTTTCATTAATTTACATTTAATTCGCAACACTTTAATGAAAATTTAATAAAAAATAACTTTATTTAAGGGGTGCGAGACAACCAAATTCTTGCCTAGACTTCCAGGGTAGACTGGGCTGAGACTAAAACTTATTCCATCTTCCACAAAAAAAAAATCACCATTACAATTAACACAACTACGTGTTCGTATATTTTTAGTGCCTTTTGTTTAATATTATTTAATTTATTGTGGCTGACTGCTTCTTGCAACTTCATTTTACAAAATCTCAAACAAGAATGAAATTAAAAGACGCTCATAAAAAACACAGACTGATAATCTTATAGTTGGCGCAACTATAATATGGTTATAGTTATATAGAGGAATATGGTAATAAATGCTGTATTATGATTGTCGGCAATACAATAATATGATAACTGAAAAAAGAGAAATTTTTACTAGAACATGCTGAAAGCAAACATATTATTGGTGGAATATGATTAATACAACAATAATTGAATTAAAGCAACCAGTTATGGCTGTAGAAAATATAGTTTTGTCGCCGCAATCATATCGCAACCATATTTTTTATCTGCGTGTGGCAACACCACCACCACCTCCAACCAGTCTATCAGATCTAAATATTAAGACCATCTGATATTGACTCATTGAGCCATGTCTCAGAAACACATATAACATCCACGTTCGAATTTTCAAAATCCATCTAAATTCATAAATTTTTGGCTTTAAACTTTGAGCGTTTATGTGGCAAATTTGTAAACCTTTCTTCTGTTTTGCAAGGATTTTCACCATGTTACATCTTTGGAATTTAATATAAAAGCTTTAAAAAAATATAATATGAATTTTAAAAAATAAATTTTTATGAAAATGTTATAAGTAGTAAAGTTGAAAATGTAAATTTTAACATAAAAAGGCGACATGAAATTACATAGCACCGATAATAACACTACGGTCAAACTCATCTTCATTTGAACGAAAAATTCTATTAAGTGCATCTAAGTTTTCAAACGCTTAACATACACAATGCCTCGAAATGAATAAGCAGATTGCAGAACTTTCTGCTTCTTCAGGTTAACTGCTTCTCTAAATACTTTGTAGTTGCCATTTGTTAAATTTTCATGTATATAAAAATAATGATTGTTTTCATCAGGCTGGAACCCAAGCACGGTTAACATTAAATTTTTGTTTTTCTTTTTATATTCATTTAATGCTTTTAGAACAAAATTTTTAACATATGGAGTCATTAGCCTAGCAATAAGAACACCATCAGGCGAACTTTTTTTGTTTTTATTTGTATGTAAGCAGTAAATAAACTGCACTTGTCGAGTAGAAATTTTAAGAATTTTTCTAATGGTATCGAATAATAAGTGTAAGTCTTCATCAACCCTAAAAGGAACTCTATTTATACGCAATTCGAGTGCTTTATGGATTGAATTTTTAATTTTCTAACTGATTTTCAAAATAAATTTGGATTGTTTGGTAATGTTGTTCAAGCGTGAATCATTTCTTGATGATTTGCCAGAGTATAGTGCTCATAAATGTCAAAATGTGAGCGCAGTATGACAGTCGGTTTTACAGCTAACCCCTTCGTCAGTTGCATCGGGTTAAAAAACACAATTTATGTGTTACAAATGAAATTTTAGGTAAAAAAAAACATTTTTGAGGTGAAAAACAATTTTTGTGGTGAAGAAAAAAATTTAATAAAATTTAAGCGTTTAATTAATAAATACGATATACTATTCCATACACCAGACGCTACTATGGAATTGTACTAGCATATGCATAAATTTGTAGGGAAAATTTAGAGGTACCTTACCGTATTTACTTATAACTTTTGAATCGCTTTACCGATTTTGTCCGTTTTCAATTCCAAACTTTTCTCAAAGATGTCCAATCAGTTTGTATAAAACTGAGTCGCCAGGACTTTACCGCAACGGAAAGAATATCCAGAATGTGAACTCGGATTATGTACGATTGGTTTTGGGTTATAATGCCCAAACAAGAATTTTGGAATATAACCGTTAAAGAAACGGTCATAATCCCAATTGTGACTATGGCCTTTAAAAGAGTTTTTATTATTACCAAAAACAGACCGGTCATAATCCCAATTTTTTGTTCACCGTTACGGCAATAATACAATTTTTAGTATATTGGCAAAAAAAATTTGTAACAAAAAAGTTATCATTCGACACAAAATATCAAAAACAAGTGTCCACAAAATTTATTTTGATCAAAAAATAACCACCTTAACGAATTAAATAATGTTAATTATTTACGTATTTATTATATAGCACAGTGCGATGTATTTTTGTAAATAATTCGGCAAGTGGTCCGATTGCAATGAAATTTGAAACAGGCATAAGTGCTTAAGTTTTTATTTTGAGCCTTCCAGACCACTGGCAATATGGCCAACCAACATCATTTCTGCATATAAAATTTTGGGTGCTCGCCATTTTTTTTTTGTTTCTTACATGACATGTTCCTAATCTGCTAGTAGAGACTATCAAAAACATGCTAACGTGTGTGGGTTATTTTTAATAGTTACCAAGATATTCCCATTTGAAAATGAGAAATTCCAAATTTGGTCCGAATCTGGTATATTTTTTTGCGAATAGCGGGAGGACATTGAGGCCAATTTAATTTTTTTTTTTTTTTTTTTTTTTAAAGAGAAGCAACACAGGAAATTCTTCCTATTAATTAATGTGCTGATTTCTTTGGAAAAGGGATAGTGGCGAGATGAAAGGTGGTGAAAGATGAAGGGCTTCAAACATGGCAACACTGTAATTGCGCGAGTAGATAAGTCTTAGAACAGTTGCTGCTCGCCACCTGATGTAGAGTTGGCGAATTTATTGAAGCTTTTTGTTTCATAGCCCTGATTCATTATTTTACTTCGGTGGGGTTAAGTGCTATGGGAACACCGAAGGTGGGCGCAGCGATACATATAAGTGACAGAAAACTTATGCATATTGTTTTTCTAAATTGATGTTCTCGTCACCGAGAATCGAACCCGGGACCATCTGTGTAACAGTCCAACGCGCTAACCATTAAACATTTATTATTTACCTAAATAAATTCTTGATTAAATAAAAAAAAGTAAATGCAATATCTTGTTCCACTCAAAAACTACATTCGTTTAAAGTAGAAATAAAAAAATAAAAATTTTTTTGCTATTTTTTTTCTTAAAAATCACCAACAGCTTTTTTTCTACAGATAATTATTTTCTTTCTGTATATATAAATGTATATGCTATTGTAAAAGGCCTTTTTATACAAAAGCGAGTTGTGTTTAAGAAATTTTTGATTTGTATATACTTTTCCCACCACCCCGCCTTAAAATAACTGTTCATATGATACTAATATTGTACACGTTGTCTTTAGTTAAAGCACAAAATTCTTTAAAAAACTTAAAACATACGAGGACGGATCAATAAGTCCGTGACTTTTTCAATGAAACACAATTTATTTTGCAAAAAAAAATAATTTATTTTTCAACCTAATCTCCTTTAATCTCAATACACTTAGTCCAACATTTATCCAATTTTTGTATGCCTTCAAAAAATTAGGATTTTTTGAGGTCCATAAAATAGACATTTGTTTGATTAATAATTTCAACGTTGGAGCTAAATTTCTTTCCACCGAGCCATTTCTTTAGGTCACTGGGGGCTAAATCCGGAGAATATGGCGGATGAGGTACCAATTCGTAGCCAAATTCATGGAATTTTTCCATTGAGACTGACCACGTGAGCACCCGTGCATTATCCTGATGAATAAGAACTTTTTTCTTATATGTACATATGGGGTCTTTTTTTTTTTAAATCCTCGTTAAATCGGTCCAATAATTTGGCATAATATTCGCCGTTTATTGTTTTTCCCTTTGAAGGTAATAGATGTGGATTATCCCGCGTGCATACCAAAAAACTGTTGCCATCACCTTATTGGCCGACAAACTTACCTTGGCCTTCCTTGGAGCCGGTTCACCCGGAGAAACCCATTGTTTATATTGCTGCTTGGTCTCCGGAGAGTTTTAATCGATCCATGTTTCATCCACAGTTACAAAACGGTGCAAAAATTCATTCGAATTGCGGTTAACCAACTCCAAACAATTCTTTGAAGTTGTCACACTATTACGTTTGTGGCCAATTGAGAGCAAACGCGGCATCCATCGTGCAGACAACTTTCTTAAACCCAACTGATCATTTAAAATCGAAACCACACGGCCATATGAAATGCCTATGGCATCAACAATCTCAGGCACTTTCACTCTTCGATCGGCCAACACCATATCGTGGATGTTTTAGACATTTTCGGGTGTATTGACCTCAATTGGCCGTCCAGAACTTTCAGCGTCATTTGTACTTGTGCGACCACAACGAACGTCAGTAAGCTACTTTTTTACCATTGAAATCGATGGTGCAGTGTCCCATAGTATTTATCAAGCTCTTTCTTGGTTTGATTGACGTTTTTTTTCGCAAAAAATAATGTTTAATGAGCACTCGAAATTCACTTTTTTCCATTTAAAATAAAAATCTACGAGGTTGTATGTTTTGAACAACTGTTAAACACAAAGTAAATGACGGAACTTGCTCAAAATTTGACCGTAGTCTATTAACAGGTGGTACTTGATGGGAGCTGTGTTTTATTTCATATAACTACGAGGGAAGTTCAAAAAGTCACGGACTTATTTATTTACCCTCGTACCTATTTTAAAACGTTCCAGCGCACGGGATCTTAATGCTTGACACGAAATATTTTGGGACTCGTCATAAAACAAACCAAAGTATATTTTATGGGGTGAACCAATGAAGCTTTTTTTCGTGAGTCGCTCTAATGTAGGGGAAGGCGGGGTAGTTTGGGACCAGTTTTATTCCAGCTACTAACGTGCTGTACACTCAAAAAAAAAGTTTGTAAATTCAGCAAAATTTTTTGCTGTCAGCAAAACGTTTTGCTGAAAATCAGCGAGCTGATTTTAGCAACAAAATTAGTAGATTCAGCAAAAGTTTTGCTAACACTTAGTAGATTAGAAATAAAAAAGCCTTGCTAAAAATTAATAAATTTTTTGAAAAAAACGCAAAAAATTTGTAGAAAAATTGTAATTTAGTTAATTTATTTGCTGAAAATCATAAAACATATTTTTGTGATTCTTTTAAAAATAATTTACAATAATTACAAAATATAAAAATTTTCATTTTCCCACATTGACGACATGAATTAATTTAATATCTAAAAATATATAGAAATAAATATATATAACATAACAAAAATTTTCTTTCAACTACTTACATCAATGGTAGTCTAAATGATGCTTTCTTTTAAAGAACGCAACTGCCGAAGATAATTATAGAAACGAAACGAAAAAATAAACAAAAACAAACGAAACGAAAAAACAATCCTTTTTTTTGCAATAAGAAAAGGAACCATACAAATCTACCTAAGATGTGTGTCTTTGTCTTTCGCTTTACTCTGTCTACATGTTTGTTTGCAATTTGACCATACTAGATTATTAATCTATTAACATTTATTATAGAAATACATATTAAATTTAAATATTTTCTTTTGTCTTTTATTTTATTAATAGACAATTATTTTCACAAGCCGGTGACAACGCAAAATTTAAGTTGTTTTAATCCTCAATTTTGTTTTATGTATGAAAAAGAGATACAAAAGTCTTCCATGGTTGATTTTTTATATGTCTTATTAAAGTTGTACTTTTTTATCATTTTCCTCTTCTCTACTACATCTTGACATGCCGCGACATCTGCTTCATTCTGCGTAAATCTTTCAATCTGTTTGTCGTCCTCACTATTAATGTGCTTATCAGCACAATTTTTTATAGCAAATATAATTAGTAAAACATTAGTATAATAGTAAAGCATTAGTATAAAACAGTGCTGAATAAGTATAACAAAAATTTTAGCTGAAAACACGATTTTAGCAAAAAAATTTGCTAAAAAATAGTATACCTGATTTACAAGACGTTTTACTAACTTTTGTACTAACTTATTTTTTTGAGTGTAGCATTTTAGCCCAAAAGAATACAACTAAATTATTCGTTAGTTGTATTTTTTTTTGCGATTTTTTCAATGAACAAAAAGCGGGTTAATTTGGGACGTTATGGGGTAATTTCACTCAGAACATTTCGTAGGTAAAATTAACAAAACTGTTCGTAGATTTTAAGAAAATATTCGTTGTTTTGCTGAAACAAAATATTTCGTAAAATTAAAGCAAACACATGCAATTATGAAAAAAATATGTTACGGATACTCGGAGCTTTAAAGTACTTAATTGTTGTCTTCGATTTCTAAAAAAATATAACATTTGTAAATTCACATTTTATAATCAATTAAAAAAGTACTCACAGTAATTTGTATTATGTAGCACTCCCACACGCGAACTTATCAGAAGGGTTTCCTTTATGGAAAATATATTAGTGACACTCAAAGCTTTAAAGTGCAATTGATTGTCTTCGATTAACATAGAAATATAAATAAAATTGTTACATCAAATATTTTACTATTTATTTGAAAAGTACTCACCGTGAACTGTTTTCTTTAATATTTCAGACGCAAACTTATTGTAGCAATCAGCTCCTTCTTGTACAATTCAAGCATGGGTTGATATATTGATTTTTTGAATTTATTAACAATTTATAGTTAAAAAAAATATTATAAGAAAATACTTCTTGTTTAAACGAGTGTTTTTATAAGAAAAGTTTTTCTGTTTTTTCATTGAGTGTGTCAGAGATTATGTTAAATTCGTTGTTGTAATAAGCTTCTTATTTCCGAAATAACTTAAAATAAAAATTTTTTGCGAATGTTTTTTGTATTATTTGGCAAAAAATTGTAGTACTTCATCCACAAAATTATGTTTGCACACCCAGAAAAGAATTGGTTGGAATCCGGTCGAAACCATTAAAATTTATTTGATAGGACGTTATTTTATTTGGTACTACCAATAATCGACTAATAAAGCAAAGCTTTTGTACTGGAAAATAAAAGAGGGAAAAGGAACTAAAAACAATCAATTTATAAAATTGTAGGTATTTCCAATCAACTTTGTCGGTTAGTAATATTGTGCGGTAGAAACAATTATTTATTAAATATTTATTATATATAATACAAGGAAACTGGTACTATCAATCAAATTTTTAAAAAAATTGTCAATAATCAAAAGTGGTTACTGCAAATACTGTATTCGCAATCAAATATGCCACTAAATTAGATTTTC
Source organism: Delia radicum (assembly GCA_021234595.1). Classification (NCBI taxonomy): domain Eukaryota; kingdom Metazoa; phylum Arthropoda; class Insecta; order Diptera; family Anthomyiidae; genus Delia; species Delia radicum. The sequence goes on from CM037853.1 coordinate 117,839,547, forward strand.
AGTAGCATTGTATATGTAAGCAACTAATGATTGGTATTGGTAAACGAATTTGAGACAATGTTTGTTTTCCTAACAAAATATTTAAATTCAAATTAAAATTCAGCACTCCATATCTATAAGTATTTGTGGTGTAGTGGGTAGAGAGTTTGTCATGTACTCCGAACATCGGAGTTCAAATCTCGGAAATACAGACACAAAAAGTTTTTTTTTTAATTAAAATAAAATATTCAAATATTTAAATAGAAAATCAGTAGAACGGAGGACTATTAATCTCAATGCCATGGTTCAATATTAGAAAAGTCTAAAACTTATTTTTAATTTCAATAAAATTTTGTGGAACGTAATAATATTTATTTAGAATGTAATATTGGGTTAGGCAACTGAATATTAGCTTTAATGTCTAAAAACATAATTTAACATTACTATAGTTGTCATAACCGCACAGAATTCGGTCGGCAACAACTTCGGTGACCACAACTGAGACAGCATAGCTGTAATTATTACTAATCGTAATAATTAGTAATTAGATTATTTTTTTTTTTTTTGAAAGGTGAAGTAATGATTATATTAAGATTATTATCAGATTCGAGCGCTTACTAATTGATTACGATTACTGATAATTCAAAAATAATCAAGATTAATAAAAATTACGAGAAAATAATCAAAAATAATAAAAAGTAATCAAAAAATAATTCGACTACTTTCAAAGATTACTTTTGATTGTTTTTAATTATTTTTTTTTTTTTTTTGCGAAATTATGGCAATACAGTCACAAATACATTTTTCTACATGAAATTCAATCAGTAATTAATGGTAGTTGCTCATTAAGTGAGGAATCAGAACCGGCCCTAAAAAAAGTCTGTGTGCATTCACGATAAATAATTTTCAAAGAAGAATTTTACACAGAAGTAGAAAATGTTAGTTTTAAAGTTTTTAAATGAAAGCATACCATGTATTTATAATTTTTATTGTTAGATTTCCGATAAGACAACTTGTGCTTAGTGTGTTCATCGAGTGATAAGAGGAAGCGGTGAAGTGACTTCAAATTTCATCAAACATTTGCAATTCAAGCATAGTGAACTTTTTAAAACATACAAAAATTATAAAACAGGTAGCTCTTTTGGCGGTAACACGAAATCTGAGTTCGATGTACAATATACAATGATTGATTGTTTATTGACTCTTTCCATTCTGAAAAGGAAATTCTTTATAGATCTTTTTCAAAGTACAGGTATGAATGTGATGTGCAGGCAAAGAGCGGCTAAGAAATTGGAAGCAAAATATACCATCATGATGAAAAATGTAAAAGAAAGCATAGTTTGTTCTAAATATTTTTGTACCCTTTCCTCGGATATACGTGTCATTGGCTTACAGACATTTCCGAACGCAAATCGGCTGCTTTGGCATGTAGAAGAATTTGTGGAGCACACACCGCGGAAAATATTGCTCAGATGATTACTGAAATCAACACTGTCTTTGGTTTGAACAGCTCAAACATTGTTTTGACCATTACGGACAACGGTTCAAATTTTGTAAATGCGTTCAGAGATTACGGTGTGGGAAATGACTTTTTAGAATATGAAATTAATGACGAAATGCTAGCCTTTGATAATGAAAAGTTGTTGCATACACATTAGAGATGTTGCAGTTAATTCTGAATTAGCTTGCTTCAAAAAATAATCTAAAATAATCAAAAACAATCCTTGGAAGTAGTCAATTATTTGTTTGATTACTTTTGATTATTTTTGATTATTTTCTCGTAATCCTAATTAATCTTGATTATTTTTCGATTATTTGTAATCATAATTAATTAACAATCAGAAATTGTTTAAAAGAGAGTCATGTTCAATACCATTCATTTTAAAATGTAATCTAATTCATTACTAATCCTAATCCAAATTTAACAGATCTGTGAGACAGTATTTTGGGCGTATTATTTATGAATTTTCTTAATATACGAAAATCGTTGTTATGAAAATTTATTAATATTCAAAAAGTTTCCGTGTAATGCACAAACATAATTTAGACATTGATTGACTTTTACTAAGTCATACTCCAGAATGGGCATCGATGCTTTTTTTTTACAATATATGCCATACAAATAACATGACAGAGCGTTGAAATTGCTTAAAATTCACTTCCCAATTTACGCCACCCACACATTCAATATTACTATTTACAACATATACAAAGTTCAATTAAATCAACGAGTTCTGGTAGGTATAACTCCCTTGTAAGAAAATAACAAACACTCTGACGTATGATTTATATTTATTAACATAATTCATGTTATTCATACGCTTAGGTGTTTATCATATAATAATACACTATATTGAGTAGTGTATACATGCAATACAAAGCTAAACCTATATGAAATTAATACAAATACAGTGGTTATTCGATATGTTAAACCTGTAAATGAATACCTTCAAGGCACAGTGGGTTCGATGGTACCCACAGTGACGATTAATTCATAGCAGCCGTAGTTTTAAAATATAATATTTTTTTATTGATGAGTTATTATAAGCACATAAAAACACAGCATTTTAGAAAAAAAAAGTTAAAAGTTAAGCTCATTATTGGTACCTTAGTTCACAATTTATGCTGTAACTTTGGAATGAAAAGCGATAAATTAATGAATAAAATTGCAAATTAAAGTATACTTAATGTGCTATTAAAAAAATCAAAGAGTAAATTTATTATATGCATTTGTATTAGTATAAATTTAATTTACAATCCAATTTTTGTTTTCCACTAAATCTCATAAATGTGCAAATTTAATTCAAAAAAGTCACAAAAGCGAATATTATAATCTAATATTATAATCATAATTACATTAAAACACAGCTTAAAAAAAAAAATGGAAGAAAAAATTTTTTTTTTAATCTGTTAGGCGTTTTTTGTTTTTCGGAAAAAACATGATCCACAATTTTCGCTGTAACTTTGAAATCAAAATAAATTTAAAGAGTAAGTTAATAATATGTATTCCTATTAGCATAAATTTTTATCCAGTTTTGGCTTTCACTAAATTCAGTAAATGTAAAAATTAATCTGAAAATAATAAAAAATTTAAAACTTTTTGGGGAATCTTTGTTTTCGTTTTATCTTTTTAGTATAAAATATATTAAAATATTTGTATTATTCTGCATTTTAAAAGTCATCACAAATTATCATAATCTTCACTATCACCATTATCTGCATCATCATTATTATCATCTTCTTCATCATCATTGTTATAATCTTCTTCATCATTATCATCATCACTATCTTCATCGTTATTATCATCAGCATCTTTATTACCATCATCTTTATCATAATTTTCATTAGAAATATCTGGCAAAACTAACTCTTATTCCGAAGTTGATAAATTAGATTTTTTTTTCTGCTCATATTTATAGACATAAATGGGCCAGAACTAAGCTGAAACCTATTAAAAATATATTCATTATACTTTTCGCTGCTGTATTTGCGAGCAAAGTGCTCTCTATAATTTTTAAAATCTTTGTTTCTTGCTTCTTGAGCTTCTTCCGATAGTTCTCCTATTGGTAAAAGTGCTTGTTGTATAATATCCTGCCCGTAAATAAAAAATTTATGCGAAGTTGGAGGCATACAAAACCATGGATATTTTTCAACAAAATATCTAGCCGTATTGTGAGCAAATTTACGAAAATTATCCAAATGAATCTCATGACCACAAGAAACAACAATTAGTATTATACATTTAACATTTACATTGAACATTTTAGTACCTGAGAATAAGTTCGTGAGCGTGCGTAAACCACTTGCGATCATGAATAAATTAAAATTTAATAACTTACATTTAGCTAAAAGTATTAAAAATATGTTTACTTCCGGTAAATTGTGCGTCATACAATTTTTTGTAAGTGAGCTTAAGTGACAACAATCACTCACGCACTCATCTCTAAAAAACAAAATGCATCAACAAAAACAATAAAATACCAAAAATAAAGAGAAAACACATTTATTGGTCATGTTCAATAAATGACAACCAGAGTTTTTACACAAAAATGAAAATAAACAAAAAGGGCCGGGCATTGTCTGGATTTTTTTTTTTAATATAAGCTGATATCCTATACTTTTCTAAAATCTACAAAACTAATTCCAACTCTTACTAACTTAATACTTGTGGCCCATTAAATGCGGAAATTATCCCAATTTCGGACCTTTTTTAACAAAAAATTATTAAAAACATTCACACATAATTTTTATAAACAAAAAAAAAAATTTACTACATACTATAATACCTGATGTTGAAGGTTCCATTATAAAAGATTTACTTTTAATAGATTTAACACTAATAATAATAGCTTGAATTGTAAAAATTTCCAATTTTTTCACTTGTTTTAAAAACAGAAAGTAAACAAATTAGTTGATTGATTTTGACAGCTGGTGATGCAGAATTTGATCTACTTTTACCCTATACCAAAATTTATTATAAGAACTTTATTTCTAAATTTTAATTATTTGCCACTTTGATAGGTTAGGTTAGGTCGAAAAGAGGATTCGGAGAAGGGAAAATACTTCCCTAATCCGACTCAAGTCCCTGAGGACTAAACAATCGGTCTATAAGCAATCGGTCCTATGTAACCTTTCTACCCCAGGAACTCCGTCGCACTGACGGAACTCCTCAACTTCTTCCATCCTATGCCCCTAACATAGCCCAATGTGGATATTGGGTCACTGGATAGTATTTTAACCCGGATCCAGGCATATGCCGGGCATTCACAGAGTGTTCCAAGGTCTCCTTGTCCTCCCCACAGGCCCTGCACACTTCCGAGTCCGCCCTACCAATACGGTGGAGATGGGCCCTAAGTGTCGAGTGTCCCGAGAGGATTTTCATCAAAAGACTCAGTTTCTTCCTACTGAGATTCAGAATTTCCCTCGTCTTGTCCTTGTCCGGGTTGCCCCAGAGAATACTCGTAGTCCTGCCAACACCCGCATTTTCCCAGATGGTCCTATGCATGGTGTCAGCTCAGTCCAGCAGCTCCGCCTTGAGAGCTCGAAAAGGTCTAGCGTTCCCCAAAGTGACTAATTCCAGGGAAGATCCTCCCCTAGCCAAATCATTAGCCACTTCGTTCCCCGCCACAGTGTCCCGGCACCCATATAATCTCAATGCGTCCCCGTGCAGAGAAATCGTTAATTTCCCCTTTACACCTGAGTATCGTCAATGATCCCACTGAGTCCGTAGATAAAGCCCGGATAGCCGCTTGGCTACCCGTGAAAATCACAATATCACCGGTCAAGCCCATGATATTCACCTGCTTAATGCACTCCGTAATCGTGGTGACCTCCGCCTGTAGTACGGTATTATGGTCAGGAAGACGGAAGCATTTGCGTACATTGAAGTCAGCGTCACAGAAGCCCATACCCCTTTGATACAATTGAAACCCAATGTGCAATGGTTCACAACTTTTAAGTTTTTAAACATTTATGGATTCTAATTTGCGTCAATTTGTGCATACATTTGACATATTACTTTATTTGCCCAAATTCAGTTTCCTTTTTTAATTCAGTTTCCCTTATTTGCAATTAACAAATTTTATCCTCTTTTTGTAATTTTAAATAAACCCTAAATTTCCTTTAAAGCTTTAATGACTTCAAAGCGTAGAAACTCTGGAGAATACCACATAAATAAAATGTATCCTTTTTAACTGTTTTTTTATGTTCTAACAACATACAGTGGGATAACTATATTACAAAATGTTTAGAAATAATTCGGTTATTTCTTTGGAACTTGGAACAGGCATACGTGCCATAATATCAATCTTAACATTTGATGTTAAAGCTCCCATACCCCCGGGAACGCCAATATGACCCCAGTGGCGGTCATATGCCAGAAGTCATATTTAAATTATAATCCCAGAAGATTATCTTTCGAATAAAGTAAATTTCATGTCAATTTAAAAAATTCATCCTTAGTTTATTCCATGTCAAAGTTTTATACCTCTATAAAAACCACACTTTATCTTATTTCAAAACATATATAATATTCTGAAAGGTTTTTTCATTTAAATGTGAGTTGAGTTAAAAAAAAAAAAACTTTATATTGTGTAATTTTAGCAAAACTGTTTTTTTTTTAATCACATATATTATTAATTTTTGAATTTTTGTTGATTTTTAAATTATATAATAAGTTTTTCTATTTTCTTAACCTACAGTGCGGGGTCTGGTCTTCCGTGAGACCTCCGTTTTACCTCATAATTATAAAGGTGTTTTTTCGGCGCTTTATTTCCAAGATTTCAAAATTGGTTCCGCAAAACCCTTTTTTTTTCTACAATAATTATTCCTCTGTATCTATTACAAAGAGGGTCCCTGCTCTGGCGCCAATTAAGTTTTTATTTGTAAAAGATTGGAAATTAATTATTTTTACGTCAATTTGTTCAGTAAAAATTTGATCTGCTTTTGGTAGCATTTTTAATTCTGACTGCAAATAATTCACAATTATTTTAAATAAAGAAACTCAACAAAGCCAAACAAAACTGTTGATCCCGTTTTTTTTTCCACCATCAGGCTATTCATGCACTTGCTGCATGTGTGGATTTAAAATTTTTCTAGGAGTTTATTGTTTAATTCTTTGAGTTTGTAAATTTAATGTGTGCACGTTTTGTGTGTATTGGCACAAGTTAAAATGTTGTTGCTGTTGTTGGTCCCTTGATTTACACGATGGATACGTTCCAGAAAAAATCGTGTAAATCGAATTCAAAAAGTTTGTATGGAAAATCGTGTAAATCAAATAAAGACAAAAACTTTTTTTTTTTTTTTTTATTTGTGTTTATTTCAAATATATATACATATATTTATTACCAAAAATAGTGTAAAGCCTCAGCACCAATATTGGCATTAAAGAGGATAAAAGGCAACAAGTGTTACTTCATTATTTACATAAAACTATTTAAATTTAATTAATAATATTATTTACAGTTTTTTTTCATTTTTTTTTTTAATATTTTATTATTTTACAATAAAAATAAAATTTATATTACAAAAAAAAATTACTCAAGAAGTATTTCGAGATTGGTTAGAAAAAAATTATAATTCGCTTTTAAATGTCGATTAATGTTTAATGGTTTTCAAAAAAATTGGTAAATCATAATATTCATTTGGACCAGCAAAACAAATACGCTACTTGACCATTCAAGGCGACATCTAGATATACACAAATCTTGGCTTTGTCTTGTTATCCTATGTGTAATTTGTACATTCTGTTGGAATTGAACTGACGAATTTCCAAGACTTTTAATGGATTTAAAAACAAACTTCGTTATTTGCATTTTATACAATATTCTCAGAGGTTTATGTTGCCAATATCATTTATAAAAATTTTGAACAAAAGTGGCCCAAGCACACTACCTTGAGCTACACCACATTTAACGGCTAATAAAGAACTTTTTGCTTCACCAATCTGAACGAATTGCTCTCTTTTTGTCAAATAATCTTTTAATAGTTTAATAGAGTTATTAGACACACAAATTATTGCCAACTTTTTAATCAAAATGTCGTGATTAACTAGGTCAAAAGCTTTTCACCAATCAAAGAAAACGCCCGCCACACCATTAAACCCTGCATCAAAGCCTCCGCATATATTTATAGTCAACAATATTTACAACCGCTTCTTTTGTACCAGAACCTTTACAGAATCCAAATTGGCATTCAAACAAGATTTTATTTTTTTCTAAATATTCAGATAGCTGATGAAAATTTATTTTTCAAGTACTTTATCTACAATAGATAAAACAGACACTGGTCGAAACATATTTACATTATTAGAACCCACTCCTTTGGGTATTGGTACAATTTTATGAATTTTTAAAACAGCGGGGTATTTGCCAAGCTCAATCATCTTTCCAAACATAACCATACTATATGCAGGGTGTCAGCCAGGAAGATATAATACTTTGTTTGTTTATAATTTTTGATTAAATTGAAGAGAATGGATATTATATTGATAAATGTTTTATTTAATGTCAGCAATTATATATGGAATAGAATATCAGATAAATGTCCGCCTCTATTGGCCTCACAAATGCGAGCCCTTTTGAGTACATTTTTCACTACATTCTCACACATTTCAAGCGGTATTTCATTAATTTCATCACGAATATTTTGTTTGAGTTGCTCAAGCGTTTCTGGTTTGTTTGCATAAACCTTGCTTTTCAGATATCCCCACAAAAAGATGCCCGCAGTCAAATTAAACGACCGTGGAGGCCAATCAACATCACCATTTCCAACTTTAAATAATACGTAACTTTCTCATCGTCACAGTAATCGATGATTGATTTTGATAAAATGTTTTAACGATTAAAACACGTTGGTTTATCGAATAATTTTCCATAATAAATTTGCCACGTGTCTCCTTCACAACTGCCAAATATGAACTGTCAAGACTAATATTTACCAAAATGGCGGCGAAACAAAGTAGTATACCTTCCCGGCGGACACCCTGTATAAAGTAATTTTTTAATATATATAAATATTTATTTTAATGCAAAAAAAAACGTAAACAAAACAGAAAACTAACAAAATGAGTAAATTTAAAAACTAAATTATAAAATTCATAAAACCAAAAAATGAATTATAAAGCCTGAAATAAAAAAAAAACCCATAAAACCAGACATTAGCAAAAAATCAGTAAAATCAGTCTAATATTTATTATTAAAAAGTAACAATTCAGTTCATTAAAAGAGATCGGTTCATTTCAAACAATAGTGTAACACAAAAAAAAAAAAAAATTCAAATAGAATTTATTCGCAATCATTTTCGCTGTATATTAATTCGTACATCAGTTTTCTAGACACCTAATCTTATCTTTCTTATCACTTTCATCACTCGATTGTATTTCAAAAGTTTCTGTTTCGATGTTAGCGTAAATTCAGTTCGCGGAGATTTGGAAATATATGTTGTTATAAGAAATTGTGCTGAGTTATTGTTCAATTATTTATATACCGCCAGATAATGTACCAGTCCTTGAGAACTATATCTCTGGAACTATAAAGCTCTTTCAACATATTGCTCACGTTGGACAAAGAGATTTCCTAATTTTTTTCCTAATTCAAGGTCTTCACAAAAAAATTGTAGCAACCATTTATAACTTGTCTTCACCTGAGTCATTATTATCATCATCATCGTTTTCGTTAACCATATTAACTAAATCATCGTCATCCACTTCTTTGTCTCCGATATTTCTTCCTCAGAATTAGTCATCAAAACCTTACCGTTCAAGCGAACGCGCCTATTCAATTACTTTAAAATATTCCTGCTCCAAAGGTTGACAAAAAATGTTCTCCTGACCACAATTTTTTCAAGTACAGTGCAACATACTTTATACAATCTAAGATTGTAAATTTTTTCCATGCTGTCTTTACTTTCACAGATTCAACATTGTCAATTTGATCTAAAATATTCGTAAAAAAACTCTTAATCTACAATGCTTTGAACGTTGAAATAATTCACTGATCAATTTGCTGTATTAAAGAATTGGTATTCTTTGCAGGAATATAGCTTGGAGATTTTCGTGTTCTAAATCTTGAGGATTACATGGCGGATTTTTTTTTTTTTTTGTTACGTTGAACCAACACTCAGAGGATGCACCCTACTAATGCATTGCATTGTGTTGATATCAGGAAGAGGGAGTAGTGTTTGTGGACATTTGACTTGAATTTTTCTAAATTGTAATTTGCAGGGAAGACCTCCGCAGGGAGCCAATTCCACATACGGCTAGTGCGACTGAAAAACGAATTTTCTCTGTAATACGTTGTGCGATTTGCCGGGCTATAGACAACAAACGGGTGAGATCTACTTGATAAGCGGGTAGTACAAACAGAGACCCGGTCCCTCTGGATAAGACAGCTTATCTCAGCAGAACACTTCCCATGGTAATATCTATAGAACAAAGTCACACAACCCACATTCCGACGATGCTCCAACGAGTCAATAGAGTTCGAAACCCTACTGTCGTTGATAAGCATCAACGCTCTCCGTTGCACACGATTCAGAAGCCCCAAAATAGACATTGTAGCACCTGCCCATATAGGGGAGTTATATTCCATCTCCGGCTGGATGTAGGTGGTTTATATAGTAAGAAGATCAGATGGAGTGAAGTATATCTCACACCGATTTAGAAAACCAAGACACTTGAAAGCTTCTTTCGATACTTGACACTGTATTCTCATGCCCAGAACATCAAGAGTATCTGAATCCTCAATAACGATTCCATCCATATACACAGAGAGAAATATAAAAGTCGTGATAAAAAGAAATCGTATAAAAAGCGTCGTGTAAGTCGAGGGACAGGTGTACCTGTAACAGCAGCCGAGGAATAACAGTCTAAAATTTAAGGTTGCTTTGAAGGAGGAAAATGGGTGTGACATTTTTTCTACATCGGCCTGTTTTGGTAATGTGATCATAAAGCTGTTTACACAAATATATTTAAGAGCAAACATTAAGCATCATGGTATTGTTACGTTTGTAATTTAAGAAGAGCGCCGGTTTGATTCTTACAGCCGCAGGTTGTTGAAAAATTTATCGTATAGAGACAATCTGACAATTAAAAATTAAAAAAAAGTGTTTATAATTTTTGGAGAAAAATGTGATAAGAATTTATTAAGAAACAATAGATAATAGTTGGAAATTCTGAAAATGAATAAGCATGGGATAAAATGCAATGTCCCAACTTAAAACTATATTTTTTTTTGAAAAAAAAAACAAGGACACGAATAGAAACCAATGGAAAAGTAATACAAAATACTCCTCCTAAATGACGGATTGCTTAAAGTAATAATTTAGTAAGTATCAATACATGATAGATACAAATTCTGATACTTCATTAGAATGGGAAAAAAGAAAAGTCCCATTTTACCCCTTGTCGCAAATTACCCCACATTCCCCTACACATTTTTCTGAATGTGAGTTAATGTTTCATTATTATAATAACATTATATGTCAGTTACAATAACGTTTTTTTTTTCAAATGAATTCACAAATATATTTTCTTCATGTTCTTTTCTTTATTTAACATGGTAATTGGACATGATGTTTATAAATAAAAAAATATGACATCAAGCAAAAAGAATACATCTAGTACATACATCATTTTTGAAGAGTTATAGTTAATGAGATAAGGGAGTAGTAGTACAGGGTGGGCCAAAAAGACCTACCAATGTAAAATACGTGTAACTCATGTAATAATATTTTTTTTTTTTTTATTAATTTTTGTTTATATTAAACACATTTCATGGAAATTTAGGGAGACTATGTATGAAATATGGCATCAGACAAATGTCCACCATTTTGCTCGATACAAACATTGGCTCTTTTAAGAGCGTACGACGACGAGCTGAGACGGATGGATTATTTGCAACACTCTGTCGCACAGTTTCAACGTTGTCTTCAGTACGAATATATCGATTGCGACAAAAGGGCTGATCAAATTCCTTATCATATAGGCTGTTCCTCAAAAGGGCTGATCAAATTCCTTATCATGAAGGCTGTGGTAGCTAATCTTGAATTAAAATTTTAAAATTCAATCTTTCAGGCTGCTTAATAAACCTACCCTTTCTTGATACCTATTTATTATTTTCATTATCCTACTACTAGACCACCACAAGATTTCGGAGTATCTTGTGGTTTACAAATCCTTAACTGATTTATTTTCCGGCGTCTTCTTCTTGGTTTGTCCTGTAAAGAATTCCATTCATATTTTCAACAACAAATGATCTTATTTCATTACAAATTTCTCCATTTGTACTTTTAAACATAACTTAGTCCCCTTTTCGAACAGGTTTGAATTCCCTAGCAGTCCTGTTGTAATATCTGGAATATTTCCTAATGTTTGTATTCAGCTTCCTCTTATATTCCCTACAGCTAATAACTTTCGGTCAATGATTACTACTTATTGTCGGAATTTTCGTTTGTAATGACCTTTGGGCCGCGCTAGGTAAACTACCCTTAGGTATCGTTCTATAATGTAGCAATGACACATACGAATTAGGGTTGTCCTCAGAAGCCTTCACAAATAATTTTTTAACAGTCTGAATGAAGCGTTTGGCTAATCCATTAGATCTTGGTAAATATGGTCTTGACGTTCTATGAACCACTCTGTTGGTTCAGTGACCTTTTAAATAACATTAAAATTTTCCATTCTGTTCAATTCATTTTTAAATTTATCATAAAGTTTAAACGGAATTTTCATAGGCGCACCAATTACCGGTGTAACATCCTTCCTAATATCAAAATTACATTCGTGTTGTAAGAAACCAAGACCACCGAAGGCATTTGAAAATCTCCCAATTATGTTATCAACACATAAGACATTTACATTTCTGACTAGACCCATGCCTCTAGCAGATTGTAGCCCTATAATATTATTACAATTAATATCCACTACAATAAATTTCATTTCACAAATTTCTCTTCAAAAGCTACTCTTAAAAATATTTTACCTAAAACTCTTAATTTTTCCCCAATAAATGTAAAAATATTGACTTTAGTTTTTCTCAATAGAACATTCACACTTAACTGACCTACTGTTTTATAAGAGATAACATGGGCTTGTGCCATTGTATCTATTTGACATACTAATTTACTACTCTTAACCATTACCTCAATGTTCCATTTAGCATATGATGGTTTTGTAATTCTGGAAAGTGCACCGACAAACATATTCTCTTCATCGTCATCACAATCGCCATTTTATTCCACATATATATGCTTTACCACTTTATTTAAAAAAAAAAAACACATTTTAGCGAAATGGCATGTTCTACTGCAATTATGACACTTTGCTCCATCTGCCGGACATCTGTTTCTGTGATTTCTAATTGTTGTTTTACAATTTTTTCTTACGACGTTGATTACCGGTTCGGCCTCATGATTATTTTCAAACATTTTAGCAATTTGGCTATTCGCACTGCCTTGCCTAGACTAATTGCACCTTCAGCAAACAGTTTTTCATGCCCATTGCCTATGTCAAAATGTCTCTCACTAAATAATCACGAAGACCACCAAACTCGCAATTTGGACTAAGATTTTTTAAAACGGTAACGTACTCGTCTTTTGATTGTTCCAGCTGCTGTCTGCATGTAAAAAATTTATATCTTTCCATTGATCCATTGTTCACCTTGGGAATAAAAAACAACTCTAGTTTTTGAAATAGACTTTTGTATGTGATTGTATCTAAATCGACATCAAACGAATTATAAATTTCCAGGCAGCCACTTCCAAGGTGATGCAATAGTAACGCCACTTTAATACTGTCTGGATGACTTTGGACGCTGTAAGATAATAATCTTAAATTGGGTGTACCAAAATTTCCATTCTTTAGACAAATTTGTTGCCTGTAAATTTAGTGGTGACAATGTAGTTGTAAAAAACTGCCTTTCATTTGCCGGCTTTGTTTGATTCACGTCTCGTTCCTTATCCGGCATTTTGTTTATTGTTTCCAGAATTTTATTTTATTATTTTTATAATTTTTTTTAATAAAAAAATTATTTTTCTTGGCTTAAATTTATTTTAAGCCAAGTATTTTTTAAAGAAAAATACTTAGATTTTATCTTTTTTTCTATTCTCATTTAGAGACCACTTCCTTTTAACATGTTGTTAAATTTAGGAGTGCCGATCACGACACGTTATTATTAAGTGATACCATATTACAATATAATACAATACATGAATTACCAACTTATATTTAGTTATGACACTATGGGCCTAGATTCATATACAACACATACTTTTGCAGCGTCATATTTATTGATCTTTGACAAGAATAAAAAAATTCGTTCATTTTAACACGTTGTTGGTTACTGTATCTACACTCAAAAAAAAAATAGTTAGTAAAGTCAGCAAAAAATTTTGCTGAGTCAGCAAAATTTTAGTCAGGAGGATGCTTGCAAAAAAGTTGCTAATGTCAGCAAAATCTTTTGCTGAAAATCAGCGAGCTGATTTTTACCAATAAAATTAGTAGATTCAGCAAAAGTTTTGCTAACACTTAGTGGATTAGAAATTAAAATACCCTAGCTAAAATTAATAAAATTTTTGCTGAATATTAGTAGACTGAAAAAAACTCAAAAAATTTGTAGAAAAATTATACTTTAGTTAATTTATTTGCTGAAAATCATATAAACCATATTTTTGTGATTCTTTTAAAAATAATTTGTAATTCATTACAAAATATAAAATGTTCATACTTCCGAATTAACGACATGAATTAATGTAATATCTAAAAAAATAGAAATAATTATATGTATATAACATAAACTAAATGATGCTATATTTTAGAGGAACGCAAATGCTGCAGATAATTATAAAACGAAACAAAAAATTACAAAATATAACATATACATACAGTGAACTCTCAAAAACGTGAACTAATTTTTGCTAGGGGTGTTCGCGTTTCTGATTTTACTACAGAATTGTCCACTTAGAATAAATTATATTCCAAGTACTTCAGAACCAATCATTATGTTGATTATTTAACAAAAAAATAAAATATGCAAAGATTTTAAATATTTTTCTCCTGAAAAATTCTGAGATTCAAACATACATTTTTAGAATTTTTTTTTAAATATTCAGACACTTGTCTATAGAAAAATATTAACACTTTAAGAAATTTTTCGTATTAGAAAACTTTCTAATTCTGGGACTTTTTTAAATAGACCAAATTCAGAATCTAAGACAATTTTTGCATACCCAAATTATTGATTTTAATACGTTTTTGATATTTAACAGTTCTTAATTTCTTATGCATGTACTATAAAAATTACTGCTAATTCTATTTAAATTTTATTCTATACGTTTTAAAAAAATTTTGATATAAAAAATTCTTAAGTTCGGAGATACAAGAAAAGAGTTAAAGAATTTTTCTGTTCACGTTAGAAAAGGTGTTTACTATAAGAACGTGGTTAAATTATTATTCGGGGAAGATAGAAGAAATAGAAACATTTCTTATAAAAAAAATGAGTTCACGTTTTAGAGCTATTGAACTCTGTTCACGTTTTGGAATAGTCAATGTAATAAAAGTGTTCATGTTTCTGGGACGTTCATGTTACTGGATGTTCACGTTTCTGCGAGTCCACTGTAGAACCCTTTTTGTTGCAATAAGATAAACGAAACATAAAAATTTAACTAAGATGTGTGTCTTCGTCTTTCGCTTTAGTCTGTCTACCTGCTGTATATTTGTTTGCAATTTGACCACACTAACCTCTTATAAACATTTGGTTTACAAATACACATTTAATCTTTATTAAATTTAAATATTTTATTTTGTCTTTTATTTAATAAATAGACAATTACTTTCACAAGCCGGTGACAACGCAAAATTTAAGTTTTTTCAATCCACAATTTTGTTTTGTCTGAAAAACAGATACAAAAATCTTCCATGTTTCATTTTTTTATATGTCGTTGTACTTTTTAGTATAATTCTCCTAGTCAATACTACATCTTGACATGCCGCGACATCTAATTCATTCATTAATGTGCTAATCAGCACTATTTTTTTTACCAAAATTAATTAGTAAAACATTAGTATAATATTAGTATAACATTAGTTCAAAACAGTTAAGTGCTGAATAAGAATAACTAAAATTTTAGCTGAAAACATAATTTTAGCAAAATATTTGCTGACAAATAGTATATGTATATGATTTACAAGACATTTTACTAACTTTTCTACTAACTTATTTTTTTGAGTGTATCCATTATAAATTTCCATGAACTCAATTATAACCTGCAAGGAAAAAAATACAATTATATTAGAAAACAAAAAAGTTGTTCGGGTTTAACATTAGTACGTCTTATTTGGCCCACCCTGTATATATCTCTGACAAGTAAGACTTTTATATGTATACTAGTTAAAAAGCCTGTCCATGCCAGGCAGAAATACTGGCTCGAAAAATAAAAAGATGTTATAGACTAATTTGTTTTTGGAAATTGTAAAATTCTGCAATATACAGTTAATGCGAACACATTTTGATAAAGTTAGTCATTCTCTAAGCATAAACATTTGATTTACCGAATTTCAAAAATTAATCAACTTGTGTTTTAGTAAAGTGGTTATCCTTAAATTGCGTCCTGTAAGAATCCTTCGAGTTGAAGTTAAAGTTAAAACTTTTTGCCAGATTTATAATGTTGGTTTTAGAGGCTGATTTTTACATCTTAATCATTTATTGTCCACCTTAAGTTCTATAAGTGTCACCTACCAGTTTCAATTAAAAAAAAACGATAACTCAACTCAATCACAAATTTCAATTTCAAATCAATCTTTTCATTCATTTTTCTGTGGTTTACTTTTCAGAAAGACATTTTTAGAATTTAAATTTAAATTCATTTTTTAAGACTTTTAAGATATAGTGACAATTAAAGTACTATATGAATCAATTTTGCTGACTTTTAAATTAAAGCATATAGAAATTTAAAGCCGATGACAATTATAGAACTTTAACTGCACATAAACAATTAGTAGTAAAAAACTTGAGATTTATATCAAAATGTACCATACTTGGACATTAAGTATTGTTTGACATTATCATTTACATCCCACTGTAGACGACGGTAGTGATATGTCATTGCTTTTCTGACTACCGGTAATGATACCAAATGCTCCCTGCATTACTTTAATTCAAATCATAAGGACTGGCTAATAACTAGTTAACTTTCCCATTATTTCAATATGAAAAATAATGCCTTACCCAGAAGTATTTATTTTTATCAATATTTTAAAGATAAGGTAATGATAAAAACATTTTATGAATATCTAGTTTTAAACTCATTATTTTTCACTTCTATTAAGTATATATATATAACTACTTATTTTTGATTTTTTGTAAGCTGGAAAGTAATGACATTTTGTGCAAGCAAGTCATTTATGTTTTTTTTTCTATTCAGTATAACATGTCAAGATAGATCAGATAGTATAGCGGATGACTGACAACCAGTGTTCGAATACCGCATGGGCACATTTTATTACATTTTTTTAAAATATAAATTCAATAAAAAAATAGTTTTTTTTTATTAAATTTAGTTTTTTATAAGTTTTTTTTTTTACACATTATTTTTGTACATACTGGTAAGCATGTAGGTGACCACATACTTTTTTATTTTTTGGAAGATGGTTACTAAGTAAAAAACACTGCAGGTTTGTAAGGGAGTAAGACAAAAAGTATCCCTTACAAACCTTCTTAGCGCTTATAAAAAGCTGTGATTTCATGGCATGCAGCATATTTCATGTCTATATTATTACGATTAGAAGTAATAACATGAATATACCATACATAATTTATTTTACATACAATTTTTATAGACATTAAGTTTTTGTTGTTAAATTTTTTGACATATAATATGATCATTTTATTTTTGTTACCGCTCCACGTGCTAGCTCTTTAGAAACAGTTAAATGACTAATTATTTTTTATACTATACTCGAAAACACCAAGCACAATCGGAAATCACTCAAGAAAATTGGTACAGATTGTTTATAATACACGATGTGAAACTTTCTGCATTACAACCTGCATGCTTGTAAGGGATTAGCGTAAGCTGCTTACAACCTTCATCCATGTAAGGGAAAGCAGTAAGCTCAAAATTTTTGTTTGTTTATTTATATACGAAAATTATTCGTTCTTTTGCTGCTTCTCAGTATTATGTAATAGTAAGCACTTACATCTTTTATCCTGCTTCTAAAAACACAAAAAAATTTTACTGGGTAGTAAAGATATGTCATTATTTTGTGGGACATCACCATATAAAAGTAATGAGATTTGTAATGATAATTGTAAGTACTAACCATTACCAAATATGTGCTCATATAACAACTTATATGGTAATGCTTTTCTAAACTGGAATGGAAATATCAGTACTTCAATGCTTTTTCTTTTGTATTTCTTACACAATAAAATCAACAAGACTTTTGTGTTAGCATGTGATGACTACATTTAAGTGGTTTTGGGTCCGGTCAGAATAAAGCCTATATTTTGAAATGTTAAAAATATAACACACTACTTTACGTAAAACGAATCTGCATTGTATAAAATCGGCATTGGCCGATCAACAAATTGTGTTCTCTGTGATCTGTAAAGTGATTAGTATTAAATGAATTCAAATTACAATTTTCATTAAAAAAAATGACAGTTGTTTGTGTTGTAATCATTAGTTGTTGTTTTTAACTGCGGTTACAGTTATTTTTCTACAAATTAAAACAAAACACCTATTACAACAATTATTAAGAAAAAAAAAAAAAAAACAATTTCGTAACAGTTTTTTTTTGGATCAGTAATATTGTAATAACACAACGCAACAATTTTAAAAAAATTTTAGGGGCTTTGAAAACCACTATACAATTTTGATGTATTGTGGTCCCAGTAGTACAAATATGGTTCAATTTTGAAATTCTATGGAGAGGTTTTTTTTTAAAAAATTTTTAAGTAAAATTATAAATTTTTTTAGACGTTTCTCCACATAATTAATGGTAACTAAAAAAAAATTAGTCCGATATTATTCAAATAAATTTAGAAAAACTGAAATTTACATAGCCTTTAATCCGTTAATATATTGCGTTTCAATCGGCTCAGTAGTTTTGGAGTTATAATAAAAATTGAGGGAAAAAATATTTTTTTTACGTGAAAATAGCAAATTTTTTTGTTTTAAAAAAATCATAAAAAACGAAACGTTCAGATTTATTGCTTTATCGCAAAGCCACATGTAATAGGAACAAAATGAGATATCGATCATAAAAATCGATTGATTTTTTTCGAATTTATTCACAATTAAGTGAATTCGCTCATTTTCACCAAATTTTAGTTTTTTGTCTGATATACATAAAATTGAGTAGTTAATGTTCTTCTTTCGATTGATTGAATTTTGAAAACATTTTCCCCATGCTATGTACAAATTTTCACATCAAAAATGCATTACATAGTAACATTCGTGTATTTTTTGGCTCGGGGCACTAGAGCCACATTTATAACATTTGGCGTACCTGGAACTAGTGTTTCCCTAGAAGGCCATTGTTTTCTCTTCCAATGTTCTGTTTTAGCTCTGCTGTCCCATAAACATATAAAACAAGGATATTTTGTAAAGCCGCTTTGTTGGCCTAAGAGGAAATTTACCATCTTAAGATCAACACAAATTACCCACTTATGTTCATCACACTTTATCTTCTTCATGACCAATGCAATTACAGAGTATTCTTCTTTTACTTTGGTTGAATGTGCGATCGGCAAGGAGTGAAATTTATTTCCATTATGCAAAAGGACACACTTCAAGCTGCGTTTTGATGAGTCGATAAATAAACGCCATTCGTTTGAATCATATCTCTGTAAGCCCATGGCAGTCATCAAACCAGAAATATCTGTGCAGTACACAAAGTCATCCTCTTCAGCAAAATAATGAAGTAAGTCTTTTTCTCGAGTACGGTAATACAAAACTTTAGTTTCTTTAGTTATGAGACCTGTTTCTTTCATCCGGGACGCAAGTAATTCAGAAGATCTTTTCGACAATCCAAGGTCTCTAATTACATCATTAAGCTGATCTTGATTCCATGGTCTCGGCGAGAAATGTTTGTGTGGGATGAACTCGTCATTTTCAGCTGTAGATGGTAGTGCTGGATCTGACATATCTGATTGGTAAGACATACTTGAGGTTGAGTGTCCTGGTGAAGATGAAAGCACATGACTACAGCTTGCACCCCGATCTTGAGCATATTCTATTTCTTGTGAATGTAGAACTGCAAGTGTAAACCCATCAGCAGACCTCGTGGGGTAAGACCATCGCATATGTTTTCCAAAACCGCTTTTTGTACTTAAACAAAAATAACACTCGGATGCGTGGTTCGCTGTTTCTCTCCATAGCATAGGCTTCAAAATTTCCAAGTGTCGTCTGTAAAATGAAAAAAAAAATTGAAATCAGGAATATGAAGAATTCAAATTTTAATTAAGAAATATTGTAATTATAAAATATTCCAAATCTATTAATTTATACTTACTTTACGTTAGAAGACTTCATAGATAAATTCAATCGACATGGAATGCATATAGTACTCGGTGTCCAATGCTGGTTCAAATTGTGCGGATAGATATTATAGCAATCTTGATATGACTTTTGCAATGAAGTTAAGAAGCACTTCCGTTTTTTCCCGGTGATATATTGGCCACACACATAACAAAATAAATCTGGATCGTTTTTATATAAAAATGTTCTGGCTCATTTTTATTAATATTTGAAAATTGTTTTTAACTTCTAAGCTGTATGACTCTAATTTTTGTGTAGGTATTAAATGATGTTTGCGTTATCGCAAACACTTCTTGAATGAAATAAAAAGGGTCAAGGAGATCTTATAAATACTGATACTATAATTTGGGATAACCCTTTGTGTGGATACAGTTTGTGTGTGCTGCAAATTTTTTATTATTCCCAAGAATCCTAAAAAACATTAAGGACTTTTATGACAAAAAAAAAATCATCCGTTACAGGTAGCTAACGGAAAATAAGAGCACTTCAGTGTACACGCACATTTATGAGCGTTTTATTACTATCCTACCGCAATCGTAAAAATTAAACAATCTTTTGTTTATTACTTATTTTTTTTTTAATTATTAGAATCATAAAAATGTTATAGAGGTTTTTCCCAAAGGGGTTTTGCCAAAATGCGTGTCGTAAGATGCACCTGAGTTTTTATGTTCTGCATTTTCATTTTATAGTAGGTACAATTTTCTACAGTGCTTGTAAATATGCGATACCTTCAATTAATTGTAAATAAAAATGTAAAGCATGCATCGATTTTTATGATCCATATCTAGTTTAATTCGCATGATATGTAGCTTTACTACAAAAAAATAAAAAGTAATATTTTTTGCAGTTTTCGATTTTTTCCAGATTTTTGTTTTTCAATTTTTTTTTTTTTTTTTAGCATTTTTTTTTTTTTGCTAACAATTTGTTTCATAACTTTGAAACTATTGATCGCATTAAAAAAATTTGTACACGTTATTTAAAGATATTGTAAACCTTAATTTTTGTAAATTTAATTTGACAAAATCGGACTAGTTGTTTTTGAGTTATGACAACATAAGTGGAGAAATGTCTCAAAATAATGTCAATTTTACTTAAAAAATTTTTAAAAAAAAAATTATCCATAGAATTGAAAAATTTTACCATTTTTGTACTTAGGCAGCCATGATGCATCAAATCTATATAGTGGTTAGTCAAGCCTTTTTTGCTGTTGACCTGTGTAATATTTGTAGTAAAAATTCGTCACTAATTGATACGCTGTTGTAAGTATTTTTGCTGCATTTCTTAGCAGTTAAAAATAACTACATTTTACTAAAAAGGTAAATACTTTTGTCGCCTTTTATCCATTTGCCTTTATTTTTACTGACATGTGTAGTAGACAAAAATTTTTTTGAGTGCGATAACGCTGTTGTCTTTTACTTCAGTTCACATAACTAAATTTGAGCGTTTTGTGCCAGTCCAAAGTGAAGAAAGTGCTGCACAAATTTACACAACAGTATGGGAAACTTTAGTGAATGTTTAAAAGCCTTTTATGTCTTAAGTTTAGCCGATTCTCAGTGCAACGATTATAATAAAATGTTGCATCCTGCGATATTAGCAAGGTTCAGAAGCTGCAAACACAATGTAAATTAGTTGGAATAGAGCAAAATTTATGATTAATAGGTTTTTGTTTATAAATTTCTTATTATGGAGGCTCTAGCTTTTCAAAAACTTAGGGGTCTGATGAGATCTTCAGCCAGATCGAAATACTAGTATCAAGCTAGCTAATATGTTTGATTTGCTTTATTTTTGTAAATATACGGAGGTTGAAAGCTCGTCATAAATTAAAAATAGTTGGTAAACTGTTGAAAAAAGTTTACACCGATTATAGAATTTTATTGATTAGAACCGTAAAAATATTCTTCCATTCTATACTTTTGTAATACAACCAAACTTATACTACAATATTTCAATAATTGCTAGACCCAACCAATACTGAATTAAAAAAATTATTTTGGTAGTGATCTTTAGACCCAACCGTCACACTAAATAAAAATTAGTGCTGGGGACTACCAATGTGTATTGTGAACAGATTTTCCATATTTCCCAAATAACTTGGATTTGGTAAGCAGTAACTACATTTGTATGCTTCCAAACTAGCGCTTCACCGCCTTGCATACTAAAAAGCAATTACGGAAGGCATTCTGTAGTGCTTCCTGAAATGTCTTCTTTAAATCAGTGAAAAGTGCTTACAATGAAGCAATAAAGAATGCGTACCATGAAGCATTAATTTATTGCTTCTAACAGCACCTGAAAGAAGCGCTTTTCACCTGCTTAAAAGAGACATACCAAGTGGGACATCGCGAACAAAAATCATGCCTTCTGGATATGCTTTGGAAGCACTTCGTAATTAAATAATGCCTTCCGGAAGCGCTTCTGGATAAGCACTATTTTTGCTGGGTTGCTTCGTAGTAAAGTGTCAATAAAAATATATTTAGTTTTTTTTACATAAAGCAAATATAAATGCAAAGATGTTAATCAACACGAGAAAACGCAGAACAAATTTTGGAATTTGCAATAGGATATTGTTCAGGTTAGTACAAGTATAAAAATAAATAAAATTAAAGTATTATAACAAAAGCTTCTGTCTTCTTTTATTCAGTTCAAACAGTATGTGCAGAAAACACCAATGAAATTAAATATCGTCTATAGTAAAATTCAGAATCCAGAAGATATTAAAAGAAATTCATGAAGATTACATTAACATACATATGAAATCTCAGTAGGAAGGCTATTTCAGGAGAAAATAACAGATTTTGTGGCGTAGAATTTGAAAGGTTAAATATTTAGCATGGTAATTTACGTGTTAAATAATTTTTTTCATGCCTTTATTGCTTGGTTTTATATATAAAGAATTAATAAAACAAAATAAAACGATCGTAAGTAATGATGTTAGTTACAATTTAGAAAAATTTAAATCAAATATCCACAAACACTACTCCCTCTTTCCTAATTCCCATACCCAATTTTCCTGATCAATACAATCACTCCATTAGTAGGGGGCATCCCCTGAGTAATGGTTAAATGAAAATTAAAAAAAAAAAAAAAATTATATATAAAATTCAGTCGAGGGTACTGATATTCAGTACCCTGTTATAATATAGTAGACACAACTACAAATGTCCATAGCTGCAACCGAATAATGTGATAGTACATGTGACTACCTAAATTCGTTTGGCGACAAATTTGGTTATAACAACGAATCTGTTCATTGTGTGTATGGATAGACAACATCAGCATACGTCGACATGCTTGCCACGCCCCCTCGTTATACTATCGATATTTACACTATATTTGTGTCAATTTCCAACTTATTTGGCCATCGTGGAACACTTCTATAGGAGATGACTCATCATTAGGACGCTTTAAAACCGATGTAAAACCTATCTGTTTCTAACCTACAGATCTGCTCATACAGACAAAAGATTTGTCTGTAAAGATGAAAATGTAGCTTAGGAGAAACAATTTCATTTAACTTAGGAGCTACATTTGCATGTCTTTTCGCTGCATAACTCCTTTGACGAATTAAAAAAATTTACGCCGTTTTTTATTTTAATATATATCAAGTTCACATGGTTGCATTTTTAAAACAAAAAACATTATAAATATTGAATTCACGAAAAAAATTTATGCCGCCAAAAAAGTGTTTTGGAATTTTTTTCTTTATGCCGAATTTTTATTCTTTCATCAATTCATCAATTACAAACTCAGCCTTTTTGTAGACTAGATTAATTCAATTTTTTTTTTCAAAATTTGGTTTAGACGACCTTGGAAAATGCGTTTAATTTGCAAAATTTTAAACTATTTCCAAACATACGATTGCTTATATACTTGACTAAAATAAATTTTAATACCGAAATTAAACTGATTAGATCATAGTTCTCCCACCATATTTAGTTGTTGCTAAAACGCGAACTAGTGCGAATTTCGAAAACAGCTGAAACACGTATTAACTTAAATCGACTAAAGATTAATATATATCAAAAGTCTGCGTACAGAAAACTCAAAAGTCATTTTTTTTACAGATTATCCCTGAAAAATTTATATATCTGGGTATGCATTGGCATATTTTATATACCGTTGGGCGAGCCTTAAAGAAACCTTTCACATGATAATAATAATGTACACTTTGTATTTAGTTAGAGTACAAAATTCTTTGAAAAACTAAAAAAATATTTTTAATTTTTAACGAGCTTTCAACCTCCGCATATTTACAATAATAAAGCCAACCAAATATACGAAATATTATTTCGCTTAATGCAATGGTAAGTATAATTATATATGGTATTATAGTGTTGAATTTTGTAAAAATTTAAAGTGCGGCATTTTTTTTGTTGTTTTAGTTTTTTCTTTGATATATCAAATGCTAAATCATGCTACTAGGCGATAACAGCAAATTCTCATTGAGTTTGTAGTTTAACCTAATAAATATAGCTCTAGAAGTTAGAAAAACATAGCTACTATGTTTGATTTTCTTTTTTTCTGTAAATATGCGATATATATATAAAAACTTATAACTAATAAAACTAAAAAAAAAATAAATTTATTTAACCAGAGTAAGAACAAAAATTTTTTTTTATAAATAGAACATTATTGGTCTTCAAAGTTTAGTAACATCATAATGCTTGTTAAGAAAAGACCCTAGCCAAGTGTTTGATTACAAAGAAGACATGGAATGAATGGAGCAGTAATTATGATTAATAGGGTTTTTGTTCAAGTTCTGCATATTATGGAGGCTCGAGCTTTCTTAAAACTTCGGGTTTTGATGAGATCTTTAGCCAGATCGAAATACTTAACATAGCTAATACGAGGGCGGATCAATAAGTCCGTGACTTTTCGAACTTTCGTCGTAGCTATTTGAAACGCAATACTGCTCCCATCAAGTACAACCTGTTAATAGGCTACTGACAAATTTTGAGCAAGTTCCGTCATTTACTTTGCGTTTAACAGCTGTTCAAAACATACAACCTTTAGAAATGGCAAAAAGTGAATTTTAGTGCTCATTAAACATTGTTTTTTGCTTCAATCAAACCAATGTTTGATTGAAGCAAATGTTTTTACCATCGATTTCAATAGTATGTTTACTGACTTTCGTTGTGGTCGCACAAGTATAAATGACGCTGAACGTTCTGGATGGCCAAATGGGGACAATACCCCCGAAAATGTTCAAAAAAGCCACGATATGGTGTTGGCCGATTGAAGAGTAAAAGTGTGTGAAATTGTTGATGCCATAGGCATTTCATATGACAGTGTGGTTTCGATTTTAAATGATCAGCTGGGTTTAAGAAAGCTGTCTGCAAGATGGGTGCCGCGTTTGCTCTCAGTTGACCATAAACGTAATCGTGTGACAACTTCAAAGGACTGTTTGGAGTTGTTTAACCGCAATTCGGATGAGTTTTTGCAGCGTTTTGTAACTGTGGATAAAACATGGATCCATTACAACACTCCGGAGACCAAACAGCAATCTAAATAATGGGTTTCTGCGTATGAAGAAGGCCACGGTAAGTTTGTCGGTAAATAGGGTCATGGCAACAGCTTTTGGGGATGCACGTGGGATAATCCACATCGATTACCTTCAAAAGGGAAAAACAATAAACGGCGAATATTATGCCAACTTATTGGATCGATTTAGCGAGGATTTAAAAAAAAAACGGCCCATATGGACAAGAAAAAAATTCTTTTTCATCAAGATAATGCACGGGTGCACACGTGTGCAGTCTCAATGGCAAAATTCCATGAATTGGGCTACGAATTGGTACCTCATCCGCCATATTCTCCGGATTTAGCACCCAGTGACTATTTCCTATTTCCAAACCTAAAGACATTGCTCGGTGGAAAGAGATTTAGTTCCAACTATGAAATTATTAATCAAACAAATGCCTATTTTATGGACCTCGAAAAATGTTATTTTTTGGAAGGGATACAAAAATTGGAGTAACGTTAGACTAAGTGTATTTATCTAAAAGGAGGTTATGTTGAAAAATAATTACTTTTTTTCTATAAAAAACTGTGTTTCATTCAAAAAGTCATGGACTTATTGATCCGCCCTCGTAAATATGAACTCATGCTAATTAATATATACCATATGTAGTAATATATGCCACATCTACGGTAATATCAATCGATATACATATATTTAGATACTAATGCGTATGGGACCATGTAAAAAATTTTCGAAAAACCAAATCCAGAATAAAATTAAAAATAAGCTATATAAATCTATATGATTTTTTATAATATTATATTAAAGAAGATATGATTGTATAAGAACGTGTTTACTCGGGCTAATATTAATGTTTTTTAAAATTTAAAGAAACCATACAAAATTTGTATTTCAAATCATATTTAGACCAACCTCTTATATTAAATATATTAAATATATTAGATATAATCTTATAGTATAACGTATAATTTAATAAAATTGGACAAGGACTAACTTTGGACTAAACTGTATCAAATCACTTCTAAATGTATCAAAATAAATCTAATATGTATGTATCGTACAAATCTAATATGATACAATTAAATGTAAGTTGATGCAATTTAATAGAGCCATTTTTCGGATTAAACGTTATATAATTAATTACGGGGTCATATTATACTATGTAAAGTTATACAAAGCTTCATATTAGCTTTTTTAATCGGGTATTAACAATACAAATACGTAATTAGTTGAAGTTAATTTTTCGTAAAAAATAATGTGTTCTGAAGGCACAGCAATTGCGTTTGCATCAAAAATGCTATTGAAATCAATTTTCTTTCCATACAAATTTATTTTTTTGTATGCAAATAATGGATAAGGTTTTTTTTTTATTTAAAGGAAAAGCTAAATTAATTTTATATAAAAAATTATAGATTTTTAATATATCCATGTTCAAAAACTTTTGGAGAATCAAAAAAAATTTCGAAAATTCATCAAAAAATTGCATAAATAAAGCATTTTTTTTTTTTAAATGTATTTTTTTATTTCAAAACTTTAAAAAAGGATAGCCATGTTAATCGAATACTTTTTCAATCAGAGTAATCCGATAACAACTTTCGAATATAGAGCTCTTAGAACTGATATACTTTAGTGATTTTTAAATTGTTTTTGAAAGTTAAAACCATGAAAAACGCAAGTTTTTGAAAATTTGAAAACTAAATACGAGCATGTGTACAAATTAATCAAATCTGAAGAGCCTCGGTCAATTCCATGTGTGATTTATCATGGATTTCATGATATCTGCATCATAAAACTTTTATTCAAATATTAAAATTAAAACTGTAGTACAATTATACGATCAGAAAAGACCTGGGTTCTTAATAACAAAATTTAGTTGGCTGTCGGAAAATTCTTTTGTATAAGTTATGAAGCGAACAGTTTCAGAGAAAATCAAAAAAATCAAGGTGTCCTCCCATGGTAACAGCCTGCGTTAATAGTTTAGGTGATAACCAAAAATTTGTTTATATTATTTTGTAGGTCTGGAATTCTTTATAAATGAAATCAAACAATCGTAGTTAAAGTTAATCGAACAAAAAAACTTATTCGAATTTTGCAAAACTTACGTACATTAAAAGATACATTTCTAAACAGTCTTAAATGTGGATTTAAAGTCCTACGATTTTAGATTACATAGATACTCAAATCTTTAAAATCGAACTAATAATGTATTTTCATCGAATTATTCAAAAATAACCCAGCAAAAAAATATCCGTTTTTGGTGGTCTTTCCCAAATGGGTTGTTTGAAGCAGTGAATAACACATACACTGAAGCAGCAAAGAATGCATACAATGAAGCATTAATGTTGTCAATACACAAAAAAAAATTGCCAACGAAGGCATGAATTTATTGCTTCTTAAAGCATATACCAAGTGGGACGTCGCAAACAAAAATCATGCCTTCTGGATTTGCTTTAAATAATGCCTTCCAGAACTGCTTTTTGGTTTGCACAATTTTTTTATGACAACAGTCATTTTGGCAGGTTTTTGGCAAAACAAGCATTGGTATATTTATTCCGAAAACTAAAGGAGATACAAATAAATCTGATCAGGGACCGGAAGTTCATGCAAATGCATGATCTTTTACTTAAGTCTGTAGGCAGGTTAAACAAAATGTCTTAGTGGATTAAAGAATTTTCGTTAAAATCACATCGATTAGTTAGTACATATTTTTGCATATTTTTTTTATATGTTTGCATATTTTTTTTTACATATTTTATATACACTAAAAACTTGTTCTCTTTAGCCGTAATATGAATATAAATTGCAAAAGGACACTTAACAGGATTACAGCTTTAATCTTCTTTAGTCAACTGAGACTGAATTACGGTTTATATTATGTTTTTGCTTTTAGTAAATTAAGAAAAACTAAATGCATATTTGTTTAATTTTTAGTGCATATTCTAGGATTTTTAATGCATATTATATGACACTTTTTTAGCGCATGAAGTTCCTGTCTTTGTTCATGATATATAATATGAAAACTTTTGTAAAACAAGTTTGAAATTTACTATTAAAGTTGCCAAAACAGTCGAAATGACTTGTAAGGTATACTGAGCGTATACGTGTTATTAATTAAAAAATAATATCACTCATACGTCACGGACTAACAACTGAATCATAGTACACGATTTAGAAAAAATAGGTAATATTTAACTACTGATCCGATCGTTATAAATCAAATTGAAAATTGTAAAGGAGTTATGATTTTTTCAAAATATTGTGATTGGGTCACAGTATTTTAGTACTGGGTGTACTTACTGGTAGTCAAATTTGACTTCCTCGTGTATAACAAAGGTTTTGGGCTGTGTATTTTTTGTAAATGTTGAGAGACAAAGGCGAAACATGCTTATAGAGAAATGTTATCTCTTTTACGTTTAAAGTTATCCAAATGATTATTTTTGGTTTATTTATGAAAGAATGCTTTATTATATAATGGATTTCAAAGCAAAAATTGTCGGTTTTGCCATTAATTGTAGAAATATGAGATAGCAAAGGTTTTTTTTAATTAGTTTTAGATGTTTAGTTATGAAAAATTCTTAAAATTGAAAAGTTAATAACTGATTCAAAATTGTCAGTTTTGGCTTAGAAGGTATCTTTCTTTACAGTTTATTTTTCCAATCCATGTGGGGTTTGGCTAGAAAATGCAACTTTCGCAACGTCGGCACACGTACACTATAACATTTTCGTGTGGCTAACGATTATTAACGTTCGGCTGTTGCGTTGTTCTCATTGTGTTAAAAAAAAACTCAGTTAATTGTTGTTAAACACATGTTGAACCAAGATCAAGCTACGTAAGATAAACAATTGATCTTCGTTTTTTGCTGTTACAAAAACAGGCGTAAATAAAATATTATGTGTTATGCCCTTCACTGGTCTAAAATGATAAACTTTTCATAAAAACCTTATTTTGAGAATGTGTGACATAAGGCGAATTTTAAAAGTCAGGAGAGAAGATTTTATAAAATATTACAAAGTTTTGCTAAATAACAACATAACCGATAACTTTCCTTTACTAAAATGATATGTCTTTA
This sequence comes from Delia radicum, assembly GCA_021234595.1. Classification (NCBI taxonomy): domain Eukaryota; kingdom Metazoa; phylum Arthropoda; class Insecta; order Diptera; family Anthomyiidae; genus Delia; species Delia radicum. The sequence continues at coordinate 117,869,112 of CM037853.1, forward strand.
CTTTTCTCACTACTAGTAATGATAGCAGCTCACTATCTGCATTACTTTTATACAAATATTAAGGACTTACAAATAATTAGTTAATTTAACCATTATTTTAATACGATAAATTATGCGTAACCCGTGCGGTTGTCACTCGAAGTGGTTTTTTATGCATACGAAGGCAAAATATCTGCTAGTTTTTTTACTGCAAAGACGAAAAAATTTTTTTGTTCAAAAAGTTCTTGAAAATAATATTGTTGAGTCATTTAAGCTACCTAAATTTGAGATTTTGCACAGATATATATACCCAGCAAAATTTGTTAGAACAGCTTCTTTTACCACCGACTACATGGAAGCGGTTCTATTACAGGTTCCTGGGAGTCAAAAGGTAAGGTTTCACTGTCCCAGAACCACTTCTATAACTGGTTCTAGAACCGAAATTAGAACATGTTACTATACAGTATAAGCTGTTCTGCAACCAGTTATTTGGATTTTACTATTTTACTGGGTGACTGTATATTAGGGCGGGTCGATTTGTAGGGAGGCAACAAAATCGGTCAACGTTTAGGGAAAATCGTATTCTAGGGATCAAAATAAGAAACTTTTCCGAAGGAGCCATACCTCTAAAACGAATTCTGATGTCCCGACTTTTGACATGTAGGGTCAAATTTTGATAAAGCCCACTTTGATATTTCAGAAAGTAGGAGGAATCTCTCCAAAATTATGGGAGCTGCTTCTTCTCTGGGAGACGCGCTAGCAGATTAATGCATAAATCATCATTCTAGGTGACTGTTAAGGGGTAAAAATTTAAGTTGAAAGAGGGCCATTTTAGCCGTGTTTTTATAGCAAAATGTACAAATCTCGGGATAGAGACATTTCAGAAAGTGGGAGGAGTCTTTCCAAGATTAGGGTCTCTTTTTCTTCTCTGGAAGACACTCTAGCAGATGAATGTATAAATTATATTCGATTGGGTTGGATTCTATTGGGAACTCTAAATGGGTCAAAGTGGGATTTTTCAAAATTTTATTTATCATTTATATACAAATATAATACAAAATTATTTTGGTCTCAGCGCCATAAAGGCAAAAAATATATGCATGTACTATTTAAAATTCCAAATTCAGTAATTAATATTAAACAAAACTAAATTTAATAAAATAAAAAATAATCTATTTACTACAAGAGCGTTTCAAGGTTTGCATACAAAAAATCTTTTAGATCTTTTTTATATATTGATATTCTGTTAATTGTTTTCAAATTCACTGGCAAGTTATTATATTCAAAGACTCCAGTGCTTCGTGGTTTCCAATCATCAAAGTGGTAATCTAAGATTTTGATGATTCCTTGTGTTAAAAACATTCTGGTTTTGGACGAAGTTAATGGTATGATAACCTATGTTGTGTAAGGATTTAAATACATACATCAGTGCTTGGTACTCGCATAGTGCATGGATCGAAAGAATTGACTTACAAATCTCTTTATAAAGAGGTAATGTTGAAAACGTTATTGGTAAACTGTTGTTTTCAATGCTTTATTTTGCATACTTTGCAAACTTTTTAAAACTGTTGTATTCTTACAACCATATATAATGGCCATATAATTCAAATGGCTTTGAATCAAAGCCTGATATAATAATAATTTCGTTTTTTTATTAAGGTTGTATTTCATTTTGTACAACATACCTATAGGTGGAGCTATCTTAGACTTAATTTCACATATATGTAAATCCCACGAGAGGTTACTCTGTAGTGTTATTTCCAAGTATTTTACAAAATGAGATTCTTCAACCGTTTTACCATCAACAAAGATGCCAAAGTTGTTTTCTTTATTTCGAGAATGGGGCTTAAAACGAATTAGTTTGGTCTTGTCAGCATTTAAAACTAACTTATTAACACGAGCAAACTCAAATATGAAAGAAACGTCACGTTCCATGTTTGTTTTTAGTGCCAATTCGTATTTATATGGATAGAAAAGACTCACATCATCTGCAAACATATACAAGCGACCAGACAGGTTTAAATTCTTTATATCGTTTAAATAAATTGAAAATAGTAGGGGTCCTAAACAGCTAACTTGCGGCACACGGCATTCAATATTTAACAAACTGCTTTTAACATCATTAATCTGAACAAACTGCTTCCTATTTCCAAAATAATTTTTAAACATTTGTAGTTCTCTTTCACTTACACCATAATAAATTAATTCTGTATCATTATTTTATGATCAACCAGATGAAAAGCTTTCGAGAAATCCAGAAATATCCCTGCAACTCCTTTTGAACACCGATCCATAACATTACATATAAAATTGTCTACGTTCACAACTGCTTCATCCGTTCCTTTCTTAAATCCAAATTGATATTCATAAATGTATTTTTTATTTTCAAATTGAGATAAAAGTCTTTGGTAAATTAATTTTTCAAAAATTGTATCTATAGTTGAAAGAACTGCGACTGGGCGAAAGCTACTTTCTGTGGACGCATTTAAAGTTTTAGGAATTGGAATAGTTATACTCACTTTTAAACAATCTGGAAACATTGACGTGCTTATAATTTTATTGAAAATATTCTTTAAAATTGGTGCAACTATTTGCTTATATATAACGACTGATTTAGGTGTAATGCTGTCATAGCCTGTTGCTTTTTTTACATTTAAAATATCTACAACATCACATCAGTCTTCAGTAGAAACAGGCGGAATAGAAAACTCACAAGCTTGTTGTGATAATGTTCCAAAAACATTGTAATTGTCACCAGGTAACGTTGAAATTCGTTGCCTTAAATCGCAAACAGATTGTATAAAATACTGATTCAGTTTATCAGCAATCACTTGATCATCATATATTGGTACACCAGCTGAGGTTAAAAGATTAAACTCTCTTTTTTCTCTTTTCCAAGTACACTATTCAAAAAGTTCCAACATTTTTTTGGATCCCCTTCTACTCTACTCAAATTTCCAAAATAGTAATTGTTTCTACATGTTCTGCAAGCAATTTTAATAATCTTGCTTATCTTTTTAAAAGAAAATCATACTTTGCAGATTTTGATTTTCGTTGTTTTATCAAAACTTTTATTTAAACAAAATAAGACTCTGCAGGTTTTTATTTATCCATGGAGCTATTTCATACCATAGCTGGGTATGGTTCCTTCGGCATAGTTTCTTAAGATGATAATTTTCAATGCCCTAAGATGATAATTTTCAAGACCTTATGATGGTCATCTATTTTTTTTTTAAATTGGGGTATAAGTTGCAGTTGATTTAAAATTTTATTGAAAACTAAAGTAAAATATAGAACGAGGCATACGCTCGTTTTTTAATATTAACATAGGTCAAAAGCCTATGAAAAGCAGCCTTATCACCTCCCCAGAATATATTGCAGATTTGAAAGTTAAAAAACGTGCACATGAAGAAAAGCAGTCATGCCAAAAAGTTCATCATAGAAGTCGAAAGAAAATCATATATTATTTTAGGACAAAGACGAAGATTTTCGTATTAGTTCACTAAAAACCACTTCAGTGAAATCCAGTAAACCAATATGAATGCATACCAAGTGTGTAAGAGGTAAGAAAACCTAAAATTATTCGAGATTTTCGCTCCCTGGTGTGATTTAGATAATTCTGTACGATATTTGTATGCAATTTGTGCGATAGCTTTTTGTACAAATTTAATAAATAATAGAAAATTGGCTTTAAAAATATTTACATTGTCTTTGTTTTTGATTTTTTTTCCTTTTTTAAGCGAAATTTTAAAAAGCGTTCATCTTGGAGCCACTTTTTAAAAATCAAAAATTTGTGCAATTTAAAAACATGATTAAAAAAATTTATGTGTGCAAAATAAAAATGTATGTCTGTGGCCAATAGAAACTCTACATATTTCTCTTTCATATTGTATATAACACTTTAAGATATCTTATTCCGTTAGGGCTCTAGAGCATTATTTCGTGTCCATATTGGGGCCCTTTCCATTACACTCTAAAAAATGTATGTAAATTTGTTACTTTAAAATGTGTATTTCTTTGTGTAATATAACGCAACGGGAGTAAATATCAGCATAAATGCGTAAATCATTTTGTACACACTTACATAAACAATAATACACATAACACATAAAAGTAGGCATAATGTGTTTATTATTAAACAGTTTGTGCATACAATTAATATTTTGTTGACAAATTTAAATTTTACTCACAACGATCGTAAATGTACTAGTTTATGGTAGTAATGAAAAATTTACATATATTTGTTTGAAAAAAAAAAAATTTTAAAAATATTCAAAAATAAATTTAATAATGATGATGCCGACAAAGACAATTAATATGATTCGACTACTACGGGGTTAATGTGGTTTTGTTGAAAGCGAAATAACATGTTGGACTTCCTAACATTATAATCTCCAAAAAATAAAAATTCAAGATATGAACAAAATCTCAAGCGGTGTGTGCACTGCTACACACGATAAAGTTTTTTTTAAAATACGATAAAATATTATAAATCGTTAAATATGGCAGAAATCGTTAAGCCACCAAAGCATCAAAACTTATTAGTATGATTCCCTTGACTATGTGAATAACAAAGTGGCAAACATTTCCTGGTGAAAATTAACCAAGAAAATGTTTATCCAGCCGGTAATGTCAATAACCATTGTAAATTAATTGGCTAATCTTCGTAGAGTAACCATTTTGCATTAGATAACTTATTTTTGCAAACTTTAAATAACTTAATTACAATAAATGGCAGTAAATGGCAGTAAATGAAAATAAAAACAAAATTAAATATTTTCATTAAATAAATATATAACTTTTTTGTAAAACATTTTGAAAATAGTTTACACACTAGCAAATGTAAATTTACTTATATGGTGTGCACCCATTTACACATAATTTTTGTAATATTTTTTTTAAGCACATAGAGTCAAATTACCTAATTGAAAGTGAGAGTGCAGTTTCCTACTATAAGTTGGGTATTTTTAAACAAAATTGAATTAGAGTGTATTTGTTTTACAACGATGGCACGTTAGCACTTAACCTGTGAATTTACCTAAAATAAAATCTTAGCAGCTCGATATACTAAAACTATCGCCAACATTTATATACTTATGTGAAAATCTACGGAACCGTGCGATGTCATGTCACTCAGTATTTAGGCCATTTTAAGAAAAATATATAAAAATTTAGTTTGCATCAGATTTTTCGAAGCCAGGAATTTAATAATTATACTAGTAATGTACTTCACTCAACTAAAAACCCTACCCTAAAAAGGGAATTCACCTAAAGCCATTGCGAAATCTTCTACATGCTGAAAAAATATAAATAGAATAAATGATAGCTACCCAAAATCTGTAACCCTGTCGTTTCAATAAGCTTTCAGCGCCAACACTAATAATTGCAATTTTTTTATACTAGCATATAAACGACAAATAAGTTAACCAAATGATATATAATTGATTATAAAAAGCTGCAACTGTTGACATATAAATCATGTCGACATGACCGCATTAATGTAATTGTCATGTTATGTTATGCGGCGTATGCATGTTTGACAATAACATAAGAGAACACTGTTAAATTAATTGAAGATAAATCTATGCATAGTTTTTAAATTGATTTAACAGTCATCAACAGGAAAAATTACAATGTCGACATTAACAGCTATGTATATGCGACATGTTTTAAACGCTGCGACATATACAGCATGTGTTGTTAATAATACATTGTAGCCATTTGTAGTCTTATAATGTTACTATATAACTGCAAATAAAATAATCAGGGACCGTAAATAATGATTATTGCTCGTTTTTTTAATCAAAAAATCAATCACTTAGAAGAGACATAAAAAAAAATTTATTGCACCATTATTATTATTTTTTGACAATCTTTGCATATCCGTCATGATTTTTAAATTTTTGATTTTTAAAGTTTTCTTCAATGGTAATGATTATTTTTGATTAATAATAAAAAAAAAATCAGCAATAATCATTATTTTTGAGCAAAAAAAATAAAACTCAAAAATAATCATTATTTATGATTTTTATTTTTTCGCTCAAAATAAAACTCACTTCCAATGTGTGGGATGGACATATCTCAGGAAGTAGGAGGAGCTTATCGAAGATTTTGGTATCCATCTCTTCTTTGGAAGATTCTCTAGCAGCTTAGCGCATCAGTCGTATTTGTGGTTGAGGTTTAAGTGGTTAATTTTTAATTTCAAAATAGGGCTTTTTTTGCCGTATTTTGTGAAAGTAACAATGTGTGGGATGGACATATCTCAGGAAGGAGGAGGAGCTTATCCAAGATTATGGTATCAATCTCTTCTTTGGAAGATTCTCTAGGATATTAATGCATCAATCATATTTGTGGGTAGGGTTTAAGGGGTTAATTATTAATTTCAAAATAGGGCTTTTTGACGTAAAGTCAAAACCTGGAAGCTCGATTTTCACCGTAGACGTATGGTCTAGTGGACTTTTTTGTTCAGTACAATCCCAAGAATCAGAAGCGCGAAGCGCCCATTAAAATTTTTTTCCTTACAGACTAATCGCCCCACCCTAATATGTATATATATTTACACCTACATGAAAGTGAGTTTTATTTTGAGCGAAAAAAATAAAAATCATAAATAATGATTATATTTGAGTTTTATTTTTTTTTGCTCAAAAATAATGATTATTGCGGATTTTTTTTATTATTACTCAAAAATAATCATTACCATTGAAGAAAATCCTTAAAACTCATAACATAATCATTATTGTGTAATTTTTATTATAAAACTCATAATGATTACGGTCCCTGAAAATAATAAGAAAACATATTAGCTATAATTGTTATTACTTTCAAGGATTTTTTTAAGCATTTAGAAAAAAATATATTTAATAAAACTTCTTAGGTAGATAAAGAAAATCGTTCATACATTTCATAAAAAAAGTCTTACAATATTTTTTTTGGAAAAAAAATAAATAAGCATTTACTCATTGACATAAAAACAGGCAAAACTGTAATTATTTCGAATAAAATTTATTCGATTATTTAAACTAGACCTTACACTCAAAAAGTTTTACAGTTACTACATGACAGTTGTTTATGTAGTAATCAGTAGTAGTTGTTTTTAACTGTAATTACGGTTGTTTTTGTGTGAAATAATACAAAACAACTATTTGGACAGTTATTTAAAATAATAAAAAAAAAACAACTGAAGAAAACAACGTTAATTTTTAACAGTTGTTTGAAGCATTTGCTTTAGTATTTTTGTAAATAAAACAATAATTTATTTTAAAATAAAAGATTTTATCAAGTTTTGAAAAATTCTCACTTTGATTGTTGAAAATTGCAAATAATAATTAGACGATTTTATTGTATCTCTAATACATCAAAACGTCATAACTGAAAACCCTTTGAAATTTTGACTTTGTGTTTTAACTAGGATGTTGGAAATATACATTTTTATTATTATTGATGGAAACTAAAATTTTTTGTTAATTAAAAATATATTAAGAATACCAAAATATTAGCTGTTGAAATAGTGTTTTTTTTTTTAGTTTTTTTCCAACAGTTAAAAACAACTACATTTTTTTTTACCGGTAATTATCTTTGTCGCCCTTTTAACTAAAATTACAGTTATTTTAACTGTAATTTTCAGTAGTAGTTCAGTAGTACTGAAAACCTTTTTTAAATGTAGTTTTATTGCTTACAGTTTTTTATTCCAAAGCAGTTTTTTATTGTAACATTTAATGTAATGCTTATGGTGTACGTTCTACCAACTGCTGATCGCAAAATATTTAAAACTTGAAATATTTGCAAGCTTATATTAAAGAATTGTCGTAAATAGGTTTCGCGTTTTTAAAAAATTTAAAAAAAAGTGAAAATGAGCAGTGCAAATGATGTTAAACAAAAAATTGAAAGTGGTATATATTCTATAGCGAAAAGAAATTCAAAAAGCGAAATATATAATATATTTATGCAAATAAAAAATAGGGGTTAATAGTTCATTAAACACCACGTTAAAAAGCTATACTCCAACACGATGGAACACTGTTTTCTATTTGTTAAAATCGATACAGTCAAACTGGGTCCATATTACCCAGATAGTTCAAGAAAAGCAAGAGACTGCTAGATTGACAAATCTTAATATAGCCAATATAAATGATATAATTGAGGTTCTTAAACCCTTTGAGGAAGTCTCAAAGCTTTTGGAAGAAGAAAAATATCCCACAATTCATCAGGTTTATCCTGAAATAAGAAAACTAAAAAAAGTATTTACAATAAACTAAGAAAGCTATTAAAAAATTTAAGGAGCAAATTTCGCTTTGTATCGAATCTGTGATTGATGCTAACATAAAAGACATTCATAAAATAGCACTCTTCTTATTTCCACCGGCGAACAAACTTCACAATTTTTCAGAGAGTGAAAAAATAATCATCCGTGAAAAGTGCATAAAAATGTTAGAAACATACAAAACTACGTCGACTGTCGCAGATACTACAATGGAATCTGTAAATTCAGAGGATGATCCTTTTAATGATTTTGTACAGGCTGTTTTATCACCAGAATATGATAACCAAGTGCACAATGAAATCTTAAGATATGAGAGTCAGACAATTTTATACCACAAACGAATTTGACCCACTACAGTGGTGGGAAGCACGCAAAAGAGAGTATCGCTTTCTTTTCAAATTAAGTTGTTTGCTATTAGCTATACCAGCCAGCTCCGCTGCATCGGAGAGGCTGTTTTCCAAAGCTAGACATTTAAAAAAGATTGATACTCGGAAAAAACCCTGTAAGCGTTAATTAAATTGTGTTTTTGCACATCAATTTAGATTTAAAATTAGTATGCCCTACAAATTAAAATGATTAGTGAAGCAGGATGATATTTTAACGTTTTATAAAAAAATGAATAACATCCTTATTTAAGTTTAAGTAAAAATCTTAAAATATAAACTTATTTACGTTTTATTGGAATAAATTAAAACAAGTTATCTTTTTTAACTGTTAAATTATTTTTGAACTTATTTAAATTAATTTCTATTTTGTATTATATGTATTACAAAAACAAAATTTGGTTTAAAATCAATTTTTTCTATTTGAACAATTGCTGATCATTTATTTGATTTAGAATATTAATGTAAGGGCGTATTAATACCCATAGGGCAAAAATTTTGTCCATTTTGCTGTATCTTGCTTAGTTTTTAAGTTTTCGATATTTAAAAAATTTTCCGACTTGTAACAAATTTTTGGATTTTTAAATTTTTTTATGTTTTTTAAATTTTTTAAAATATTTGATTTTTTAAAATTTGTTTGGTTTTTTGAATTTCTCTTGTTTAAAAAAAAAAAAATTTAAAAAAAAATTTAAAAAAAAAATAATTTTTAACAAAATTTTAGATTTTTTTGTTTAATAAAACGTTTTTTTTTAAATTTGTTTGGATTTTTTGAATTTCTCTTGTTAAAAAAAGAAAATAAATTTAAAAAAAAAATTAATTTTAAAAACAAATTTTGATTTTTTTTTTTTAATATAACTGAATATAACGTTTTTTAAAACAAATTTTCGGTTTTTAAATTTTTTTTAGACTTTTTTTTCGTTTTTTTTTTTAATTGTTTCTATTTCATACAAGGCAGGTTCAAACAGTATCAAAAACATGCTGCAGTTAAGCATTTAAAAATCGATGTTATTAAACATAACATCTCACAACAGCTTAGCTAAATGTAAATGACATGCTACAACAGTATGTTCTTGTAGACATAACATCATATAACATCTCGTTTGCGTTGACATGACATAACAGTGCATGGAAAAATGAAAATAAACATTTTTAACAGAAAATGTTGAATTGTGCAGTACTCTAATTGATTATTGTGCCTTCGCAAACAAAGCAAATATGACAATGGACAACTTATCAGGTCTACGTGCAAAGTCATTTTTAAAGGACACATCAGCAAATACCAGTACTAGTAGGTATTATTATGTGTAAGTGCTACATGGATGGCTTTATTATTTAAGTATCCAGGTGAAATTTAAGAATTTTTAAGGTGAAATTTTGTAGCTTTTCATAGATTTTTGGAGCTGAAGGTGATGTGGAGGGGATAATCCGATCCTTTAAAGACTTGTACAGAGCAATCTCAAAAGTGATCTCTTTAACATAAGATCGATTTCAACCATAAAATGTTTAAAATGTGTATGTGTTAGTCAATTCAAAGTTGGCTTTTTAACGTACTGAGGAGCTAAGAGTGGTGTAAAGCCAAAAAATAATATCTGATCTATTTATGAATTGTATGGTAATATCTATTTCAAGATATATTCGACAACATAATTCTTGAATCTGCGGGTGTGCCCTCAATTAAAATTTATTCTTTTAACGGTTTTTGGAGAAATAAATGTTGTAGGTAATACAAAACTCATCCGATCCATTTAGCGTTTTCACATAATATCGTAATAGTAATGATGATGTTTACCGCTGACGATATATTAGAGCCCATAATTATTTAAAAAACAGATGTGCCAATATATTTTGTGCTGCATATTTTTTTTTACTTTTTATCTATTTTGGACAAATTGATATAGAGGCAAAAAATGATATACTATTGATTTAATATATGCATATAATAATAGTTATGCTTATATCTATCATTAAAATAAGATTTCACCCCATAATTTTTTAAACCGCTCATGTGCTATTTAATTTTTAGTTGAATTTTTCGTAACTTTGACCTCAATTTCGTTTTTATGCATTTAAATGTTTTTATGTATTTTCGATTTTAGTATTAAGCTCATTTAAATCTGTTATTCGATGGACGTTATGGCGCTATTTATTATATTTAGCGAAATGTTTTCGGTGAAAGCTGCCGCTGTACCCTATGGAAATAAAAACAATTAAACTTTTTTAAACAAACATGCAAACCGACTTGTAAGGTAATACTAAGCGTATACGTGTTATTAATTCAAAAATATTATCACTTATACGCCATGGAGTAACAACTGAATCACAAAACGGGTTATAGAAAAATAATGTTAATATATAACTACTGATCCGATCGCTGTGAACCAAATTGTTCTTTAAAAATTTTGTGATTGAGTCACACTGAACTGGGTGTACTTACAGGTAGTCAAATCACTAGACTTGGGGGATATATTCACAAAAAATAAATATTTGATATCTTTACTGGGTAAAAAGTTTCATGGTGGTTTACAAGTGAAACCAAAATTTTCCGAATTTTGAACTTTTTGAAGATTTTTAATAGGGTTTTTGCGACGTTAATAAAAATGTATTTTAAGCGCAGAATTAATAAAACGGCGTAATTTTATAAAGTTGGAGGTATATCAAGTTGGTGTCAGTGCACCAATAACGTATCACGGACATCACAAACTTAAAAGAAATTAGCGTAAATTTTTTTAAATGTACCTTTTTTGCGTCTGACAGTCTGAATTATCTTTTAAGTTGGCTAGTGTATTGCGTGATGTGAGTAACTTCGTAATGTGCACCTCCGAGGCGAAAACGCACTTTAAAATTTTTAAACGCAAAAATTTTATGAACTTTAGAAAATTTTTGCAAAAAAACAATTTTTTTCAAGCTTTTTTATATCAAAACTTTGCATGGGAACAGGTTTAGGTATCTAAATTGATTCTAAACTGACGGACTAAACTGAGAAAGTCTAAAAAAAAATATTTTTTTTCAATCCTGTGGCGTGCAGCGCCATCAATTCCTCTCAAACGTACATTGAATGGAAGATTTTACTGAGCTTGATACTAAAATCGAAAACGCACCAACAAATTTAAAGGATTTAAAATTTTATGGAGGAAACAAAATGTTTCTAACCTCAAAAAGCATCCTTGTATGAAATATTTGATTTTGAAAATTTAAAAGAATTATTCATGAATTCGGGTTAATAAGTAACCCAGAATCCCAACAAGTATTTTATAATCGGTCCAATAATAATATTTGCAAAAAAAAACGCGTTTTTTTTTTGAACCCCTAGAAAGCGAGACTATATTTTTAAACAATATTCACAAGGGCCACCTTAACAAATTTCAACAAAACAATTGAAACATACTACCGCGAAAACCGCCAAACTACCGCCGATGCAATGACATCTTTAAGAACTTGCTTTACTATAAAAACTTTAGCCTTTGCTGAATGCTTCTAAGAATAAATATTTGAGTTTCAATTCAGTTTATTTTATTTATGTGCGTGAACAGTTGTGAATAAAACTTAGTAAAATGGTTTCAGATTATATGTTAAAAAAAACGTGAAATTCTTAAAAAGACAACTGAGAAGCGAAACAAATTAACCGATAAAAGACGCGAATATCGCCAATCTGAAAAATAAAAGGCAAAAAATAACAAACAAATCGCAAATTGGTGTAAGAAAGTCAGTTAGGTATTCGGTTTTAAATAACAATAATAATAAAAACAATGCCATCAAAACAAAAAGTTGCGGATTAAAAAAAATTGAAAACAGCTTAGAATCTATCACTGAAACCCAAGATTTAACTAACGCAACGTTAGTTATAGCTTCCAATTTGCAGAACAATTTTAATTGCAAAGAATGTGGAAAATCTTGTGAATGTTTGAAGGTAACAAATCAAGGTTACAAATCTAAATAACAAAAAATCATGAGGGGTAAAGTTTAAATGATTATATCTCTTAAACCATTAGCGAGAGGCAAATAGTTTTTTCCCAAAATATTGCAAATTATGTCTTATACTAGCCGTAATTTTGTAAAATGTTTAACAATTTTAAATAAATGCATACACGATCAAAAAAAAAATTTTTTAATTATTTTTTTTTCAGTGTATTTTAAAAAGTATTGAAGCTTTTACAAATATTTTAGTGTGCTAAGAAAGCCCTTAAGGGGAATTATCCACACGCGTTATCATGTTTCAATTTTAACAAACATAATATTTTTTTTTAATTTTTAACTTTAAACCGCCGTAAAATTTGCGCCGTTTAATAAAACTGATTAACGCGAACGGATTTCACATGCTCAAATATCGGTTTATACACACGAAAATCGACATTGATGTCAGGCAAAAAAAAAAAACCTTAAAAAAAATGTCTAGGTGCCGTAAATTTTTGAAGTTGCCCATATGCATTAATAATTTTATTGGAGGCAAAATTAAAAAAAAACATTTTTGAATATTTTATGTTTTTTTTTATCAAATTATTTACACTATTATCTACTAGCTACCTAAGCTGATGTTATCTCGTTATTATGGGGATATGCAGATCTTGAATATTGTAGTGAAAATAGCAAATGAATGAGTAATATTTTAAACTCAAATATATAATGTCAATGACTGACATTCTTTCAGTTCAATTACCTAATGCCAACGGACGCTATATTTTTAGTTTAAATATTTAATACCGTCGTTGGATCACCTTACATATTATTACTGTATAGTCATTATGTATGTTCACTTACCCTCACATTCGCTTAGTTCTAAGATTCATTATAATTATAAATATAAGTTAAACTTTAATAAAGAACAACAGTTAAGTAAAAACCTAACGACCGTGTTGATCACTTTTAGTAAATGTACGGCCATGAACGCCGAACATAACAATATCTGATATAAAAAGTCGTGGCTAGTTTGCTTAACCTAGAAGCAACAAGCGCGAAAATGTATGAATCCTGGATGTCGAAAAGAACGAAGGGAAATTTAAAAATATATCAAGCTGTCTTTTAGTCCGTATAGGAGCTGCATAAAATATTATGAATGAAAGATTCATTTAAATGTTAGTATTTTGTTTTCAATACTTATGCCTGAGTTCCAGTTTATAAAAGGGTACAGTAGTCAGAATATTAACATTGTTTATCACATATTGTACATGGTATTTAAACTTCATTTTCGGATCAAGTATTACCCTTAAATATTTTATCTTTTGTTTGCATTATACCTCTGTATTTATGAACATGACTTTCCTTTAGGGTATATAACAAGATTTTCCTTTTCTTCTGAAATATATTGCTTGGGGTTTCTCCGATTCAATGTAATCTTCTACTTTTTGAAATAATCCGCTAATTCTTCCAAAGCCCTTTGCAAATTTGAAATAACATTTGCGGATAATATATCTGAGTATAATATTGCTATGTCGTCAGCAAAAACAGACATGGTGCAGTTTTGCACTTAGGGTAAATCAGAGGTGTAATAGTTATACAAAATAGGAGATAGGCACGAGCCCAGGGGCAAAATGCGGGTATACCTAAACTTTCAGAATATGATGATCCAATGTGACCTTTAAAGGATTATTCTAATTAAAAAACAAAATTGGGGACATTAAAACATATCTTTTTATATATGAGGCCATCGTGGCACACAGAATCGAAGGCAGCTTTGACGTTTAGTAATATAAAGGATCCGTCAAATTACTTTTTTTTTGAACTCCTGAACCAATTGGACTTTGTATGGCGTCATACCAAGGTCTTTATGCAAAATTCGTCTCAATGATGTCTCCGAAATGTTCAATTGTTGAGAACGACGGTGAATTGATGTTGATGGCGCTTCACGCACACTTTCTGCCACAGCAGCAATATTCTTGGGTGTACGCACTGTTTTTGGCTTTTCACGCTTTGGTTTATCGATGTGGATGCCAGTTTTTTTCACTTTTTTCACAAGATAACGAACATACGGACCATATTCGTTCAGCGGAAGGATAAAACTAATTATCTGTCAAATCAGACATGGGCTAAGTGTTACCATTTACGAAATAAGCACTAGTTAAAAAAAAAAACGTTAGATAGCGGACCCTTTAATACCAGTTGATTTTTGAAGTTCATAGTTCTCGGTTACCAAAATTTCTAATTATAACCTAAGATTGAACCGTACTATATTCCTTATGGAAACCGAATGGATGACGACGAAGGATGCCTCTTAATTTAATAAAGAATATCTATTTTTGACTTATAATTATCTTAATAGTCTCATACGAAATCGGACTATCTGGAGGTTTATTCGGCTCACGAAACGGAATAACTTCTGTCGTACTAAATTTACGATAAAAATATCCTTGTTTCAGAGATGCATTAAAAATAGTCGTTAAAAATTTGAGCTATTTTCTTTGCAAGATACTTATGGCATATATTCCAAATTCCAATAATTCCAGATAACATTTTCGATTTGAATTTTTATAATTTCGTTTATTTGAGATCTAGTTATTAACATATTATCAGAGACGTTGGGAGTGATTGATCTAAAAGATTGAAGTATTTCACTTACTTGCGACTTTAATTCTGTATCACCTAAAGAAATTGATTGGTTAGATGCAAAAGTTTTTGTTTTTGCTTTTATCTGCTTAAAACTAATTATGGAACTAAATAATATTATACAGGGTTGACATTCTGCTAAATGTTTTAAGACATTAACAACTTAAAATTTTTATTTTTTTATTATTGAGTTATTTTATATATTAAAATATGATTTTTTTCTATTTTTGCACGGTATAAAGAATTGAAAATTATAAAATAATATCATCTTGAAAAAGAAACTATTAAACAAAATTCAAATCTTAAACTTAAATAATGTTTTGAAACTGTCAATCAAGCTTGCCACACCCAGTATGATAAATTATACTTCTACTTGATACTTTTTTATTTGCATGGCAGTTTGAAATTGGTTTTGAGTATTCAACATACAAATTGATTTTTTTTTTAATATTAAGAAAACATAGACGTTGTGCCCTTTACACCGTTTAATGCCTTTTGCACTTTTTTTTTTATTTATGCTAAGCCATCAATATATTAAGAACTTAATTTTTTAATATTAAATATTGTTTAAAAAATAGAATAATAATCAAATTGTTTAAAAGATTGTGTACGTTGTTGTATAATTGTACTGCTAGTAAATTTTTTAGAAAATAGTTGTATTGCTTAAATTATATAAATCGATAATAATTAGTTTTGTTTGTTTTTTTAATTGTTCATTTATTTAATAAAATTGTTGAAAACAAATATTACGGGTATGCTTTCACAAGACAGCACCACAACAAGATTGTAGCCCGGTAAAAATAATATTCTTTTTGATGAAATATTTGAAATAGAAGGTAGTTCCGATAATTTTTTTGTAATACTTTATAAAAGTCAAAACAATTTGTTTTAAGCGACACTACCCATTCAACAATATGGTAAAACTTTGGTCGAAAATACGATTTTTTATGCTTTTATATGGAATGAGTCAAAAGAGTCGATTTTAAATCACAAAAGTCACTATTCATTTAAATGTAGTACCATACATAACAGTGTTATTTCAAAGTGAAATTCAAATTTACAAAAACGGAAGAGATATTATTGACTTTTCCGTAAGTCAGAACATCAAAGTACTTTAAAAATGGTTAAATAGAAGTCTGTACAAAAGCCATAGTCGAGTGTTTTAATTTTTTTTTTTTTTTTTTTTTTTTTTAAAGAGAGGCAACACTCAGGGAATACTTCCTATATTTTAGTGTGTTGCTTTCTTTGGAAAGGGATAGTATATAGATGAAAGGTGGGGAAAGATGAAGGGCTTCAGACATGGCAACACTGTAATTGCGCGAGATGATAAGTCTTAGAACAGTTGTTGCTCGCCACCTGATGGAGAGTTGGCGAACTTATTGAAGCTTTTTTGGTTCATAGCCCTGATTCATTATTTTACTTCGGTGGGGTTAATTGCTATGGGAACACCGAAGGTGGACATTTTTTTTTTTTATTAATTAATAACACTGTGCAACAGTGAAAAAAACACAAGAACTTGACTATATAGGTTCGATTGTACTACTAAAAGGTAGTAAAACCCTATACTCGGTTTGTCCAGATTGGTGACCAATTCCTTTTTATGGGCCTCCAAAGTTTCTGAAAAGCAGTATGACCCTCAAAATATGTTTTTGCCCAAAATCTTAATAAGACTTGGTGCTACGGCTTATCCTTATTTGGCAATAATGTGGCTAATAGTCTACTGAACAAATTCTTTCAACATATTATGCCAAAAAAATATTTTTTTCCTGGAGATTTTTTGAAAAAACATAGGAAAAAAATATGGCTTTTTCACTTTTTTCAGTATAACTTACAGGGACTGTTAAATTTTTCCTAACAATATTTGGCAAAAGTGTAGCCAAGGTAAAGTTGAACAACTCTTCTGAATACACCAATACAATCTGAACATGTTTAGGCAATCTAAACAGCTCATAAAAACCAATCTGCACCTTAAAAATTGTCGTTTTTGAATAAAAAAATCCACAAAAAGCCCCCGCAGTTGGACAAACCGAGTATAGGGTTTTACTACCTTTTGGTAGTAGAATCGAACTTATATAGCCAAGATCTTGTGTTTTTCAAAAAGTCTTTTTTTGTTCCATAGTGTAATTAATAATAATTAATAATATTTTGTTTTTATTAATTAATAATTATATACTATTACCCTAACCGAGCACTAGCTAATATGTGCTTCGGCGCGTTGTAGGAAAACAGACCAGTGCCTCTGTTGGGAATCGAACCCTCGACCCCCGCACTGATAAGCCAGAATGCTACCAACTAGCCTACCGGAGCGCGCAGTATACATAAATAAGATCGCTGTTAGTATCACAATTAATATTATTATTATTATTATTGCTATTGGTTTCATTGTTGTGATTATACAGTCATATTCATATATATTTACCCAAACTAAAAATTTAAGTATGCTTCGAAATAAAACAAAATTCAGCTATTTTATGAATAAATTTCCAACAAAAAAAAAAAACTTCTCTATAGCAATCTTAAAGTGTATAGATTTAGTTAGATAAAATTTTTTATAAATAAATTTGCTGGTTTAAATTTATTTTCATCGGGATAAACATTAATTGCATTTATAGTAATTAAATGTGCTAAAGTCCCAAAACTTATTTAACAAATTGTGAAAAGCAATCTGATGTAGGCGTGTCCCTATCCGGATTTCATTCCTGCCTAAGGAAATCTTCAGGGGACTTTGTTATTAGAATTTCTAGAGATATTTGTTATGTTAAATCACAAACTCAATGAGAATTTCTTGTCCTCGTCTAGGAGCGAGATTCAAATTTAAAATATCAAAGAAAAAACAAAAACAACAACAAAAAATTGTCACAATTGGCTTTGTCATCTTCCAAATACTACTCTGTTTTTTTGACAGACCTAGCAATGTAGTGACGTTTATTCAAGTTGCTGACTAAAATCACAAAAGAAATCTCAACCTCAGCTTTCAAAATTATTTACACAAATTTATGTTCTTTCAAAAAAAATTTACATATCATTAAAACTAATATGAAACAACAAAAATAAGAATTTTAAGATTAGTAGCCGGATACATTTTCCTCAGCGTCTATGACAGATTGTAGTCAAGCTGGAATAGATACAATCAATTTGCGTACAAACTCAATTTCTAGGCCGTTCCACATATTGTTTATTTTATAAATGGTTTCTTCTTGTTTTCGGTCTTTGTTTAGAGTTCTCTGCCTTTCAATAAACGCCCATACATTCTCAATTATATTAAGATCGCTACTCTGGGGTGGCCATGGAAGAACAGCTTGCCCAACTCTATTTAAAAAAGTTGTTGGTTACCATGCTTTGTGGCATGGAGCATTGTGATGCTGTTAAATCCAATTTCCATTTAGAAATAGGCTCTGAGCTGTAAGAAAAGCATGGCCATTTAAAATATCAAGGAACCCTGACTGGTTTGGTGTATCTTCTATTGGTACCAGATCTCCAAATCCATTGTATGAAACACATCCCCAAAACATTACTGAGCCCTCACCGAAAGGATTAAGGGGTTGTACTGCTTTATACTTAGATCCTTTGGAAAGATGGCTATAAGTTTTTCCAAATGATACTTCAAATTAAAAAGAGGACTCATCCACTGTGCCAAAACTCTACTGTCTTATGGATATACTCCATAGCAAACTGTAGCCGTTTTGTTTTATTTATTTATTATTTATTTTCAGATATTTCTATTATTTTTCTCACGACGTATGTGGGCCTTTATGTCATATGTGTATAACCTTCTCCGAATCGTAGCTTCACTTACATGTTTTCCAATGATGTTTTCTGTCTCTGCAGCGACTTTAAGTGGACTTGCAAATGGATTTTCTGCTAATATTTTAACAATTGAATGATCTTCCATTTTGTTTGTTATATATTTTCGACCAGTTCTGACTCTATTTTGTAGGTTTCCGTACGTATCTTTCTTTTTTACTAAATTGTAGACTCGTGCGTCCCGGTAGACTAGTTGGTAGCGTGCTGGCTTATCAGTGCGGGGGTCGTGGGTTCGATTCCAATCAGAGGCACTGGTCTGCTTTCGCTACAACACGCAGAAGGCCATAATAGTTACACTCTAATTAATTTCTGTTGAAATTTACCCAACTTATAGTAGGAAAATATACTCCTACTTTAAGTTGGGTAAATTTACTCTATGCGTGTAAATAAAAAAAATACACACATTACGTGTAAGTTTGTCAACAAAAAGTGTGTAAATGTACTATGCAAGTGCGTAAAAGTGTTATTAAATTTAGTAATAAATGAATAATTTTACTGAATTTTTGAGTAAAAAAACATGCTTTACTTGTAAATATACGGATATAATGAGTAAAAATACATTTTTATATGCGTAAAAACCCCCTAAAAATGCGTATATTTACCTTGCGGTAAGAAGGAAAAACAGCCCAAAAAATGTTTCAAATAAAACAAAAAATTAATTTTTAGAAAGAGTTTTATTAATGTGTTGTATAATAATAATATAATGTAAATATTTATATATATGTGGTTGTACATATACAGAGCTTCAAAGATTGAATTCTATTTTGAAAAAATCAGATCGGATTTTTTTAAATCGAATGATTTTTTTCTTAATCAATCGCAGAGAATTCATTCTTTGGAATTCACTAGTGGGGAATTCAATCAATTTAGCTAATTCAATATTATCAATTATTGAATTCAATCATTGGGAAGTCGATTGTTGGGAGTTTAATCATTGCGAATTCAATAATTGGGAATTCCATCTATTTTTTAATCAATCGATTTACTATTTGCCAAAATCGGCGAAGCTGAAAAACAGAAAACAGAATTGAAAAAATAAAATCGCTAAAATTTAAAAAAATATCGGTAAAATGAAAAAAATCCCCAAAAAATTTAAAACAATCTCCAAAATTGTAAGAAACGCCAAAAATGTAAAAAATCACTTATATTGAAAAAATCGACAAAATTTAAAAAACTTCCAAATTAAAAAAAGGATCACTAAAATTTGCCAAAATTGAAAAATCACCAAATCTAAAACAGATCGCCAAAAATAAAAAATATCGTCAAAAATGAGAAAAATTGCTAAAAGTGAAAACATTGCCAAAATGAAAAAAACTCCAAAATTTAAAAAAGGCAAAAGTAAAAAATCGCGAAAATTTAAAAAAACCACCATAATTGATAAAAAAAAATAGCTAAAATTTTAAAAAGTTGTCTGTGTCATTTATTTATCTCTGTTAGTTTTTGAAACATAGACGATGTTTCAAATAAATACTCTTTTTTATCTGCGATGCTTACTTTTCGAGAAAAACGCGATTTACGAATCCAGCCAATCAAATCGAAATTTAGGATCGTTGTAGGGGTAATGTGGTTAAGTTTTGAACAATGGTGCAACCATTTTCCCTCCAGCTCCATTAGTTTCGAAACATGTACCTTTTAAAAATTGACTAAATAAAAACCGTCCATAACTCAAAAATGAAAGAGCTACTGGAAAAATGTTTGCACCGGAGTTCAAAACTCAACCCCAATATCGGTTCTAAATTTCTTAGATCGCGTTATTCTAATTTTAACGATTTTTTTTTTTAATTTTGCAGATTTTCTTTTAATTTTTCTAATTTTTTTAGCGATTTTTTTTAATTTTTGGCGATTTTCTTTAAATGTTAGCGTTTTTTTTTTTTTGTTAAATTTGGAGATTTTTTTTAATTTTAGCGATTTTTTTTTTTATTAATTTTAACGTTTTTTTTTTAAAGATTTGTTAAATTTTAGCGATTTTCGGCGATTTTTTTAAATATTGGCGATATTTTTAAATCGATCAAGTAAAAACTGACTGAATAAATCGAATGAACAATTTTATTCTTTAAAGCTCTGAACATATATTATATTTGGAAAATATTTTTCCACAATTAGGCTGCAAACACTTGAAAATAAACTATAAACTAAACACAATCACAAATACTACAGTTATACATTTTTTTTTTTCATTAAAATTCTCAATAAATTAAACTTTTTAGATTTTTTTGGCTTTTTTTAATTTGTTTAATTTTTTTTCAATTTAAAAATGTCAAAATATTTATTACTATTGTAAGTTAGTATATTTACAAACTTTGTGCGCAAAAATTTTATTTTACAAAATAATATTACTTTTAGGCATAATGTGTTTAATTGTAAACACATAATTGGTAAAAATACTGTAAGTGTACTGTATTATTGTATATAAAAGTGTGCGCAAAATAGTTTTACGCATTTTTATGTATAAATTTACCGAATTTGCGTAATAATACATGAAACTTTACTCGTTTTATAGTAGTAAATTTACAATAATTTTTTAGAGTGTAGTGCTCGGTTAGGGTAATAGTATATAATTTGCAATTATATGAATATTAATTAATAAAAAAAAATAAAAATTGTAGACTGTTTTTCGACATACTTCATACTCTTTTTCCAATTCTAACGCCGTTCTTCCCATTTTAAATTTCGTCACAATCTCAGCTCGGGTCTCGACAGGAATTTCCATTATTTTCACCATTTCATTAGTTTTTAGTGGTTTTTTGTATTGATATTTACATCCAAGCAATACATTTTGCTAACTAGCAAAACAACTCACGTCATTTGCAAAGATTGATACTTTTTCAACGATTTTTGGGAATGTGTAAATACTTTTGAGAGACAAAAAAAAATGTGTAAATAATTTTGAGAACTGTGGTATAGTCATCTTTTGTGATTTTTATCAATAACCAGCAAATTTGTTCAGAAAAGTGTATAACTAACATAATCTTTACACTTTAAGGATTCCAATAGAGAATTTTTTGTTGCAAAATTTCTTAATTAAATAGCTAAATTTTGTTTTATTTCGAAGCAGACTTAAATTTTTAGTTTTTGTAAATATATATGACTATGACTGTGTTATTATTATTACGAGGGTGGATCAATAAGTCCGTGACTTTTTGAATGAAGCACAGTTATTTTTCAACATAATCTTCTTTTAGCTCAATACACTTAGTCCAACGTGTCCCCAATTCTTGTATCCCTTCCAAAAATAGGATTTTTCGAGGTCCATAAAATTGGCATTTCTTGGCCATAAGGGGTCGTATTTTTTTTAAATCCTCGTTAAATCGTTCCAATAAATTCGCATAATATTCGCCTTTAATTGTTTTTCCCTTTTGAAGGTAATCGATGTGGATTATCCCGCGTGCATCCCGAAAAACTGTTGACATCACCTTATTGGCCACGTTTACGTTTATGGTCAATCGAGAGCAAACGCGGCACACATCTTGCAGACAGCTTTCTTAAACCCAACTGACCATTTGAAATCGAAACCACACTGCCATATTAAATGCCTATGGCATCAACAATCTCACGCACTTTTACTCTTCTATCGGCCAACACCATATTTGTTTCGACATTTTTGGATTTATTGACCTCAATTGGCCGTCCAGAACGTTCAGCGTCATTTGTACTTGTGCGACCACAACGAAAGTTAGTAAACCACTTTTCTACCAATGAAATCGATGACGTGGTTTGATTGACGATTTTTTTTTTCGCAAAAAATAATATTTAATGAGCACTCGAAATTCACTTTTTTTCATTTTTAAAAAAATCCACGAGGTTGTATGTTTTGAACAGCTGTTAAAAGCAAAGTAAATGGCGAAACTTGCTCAAAATTTAACAGTTGTCTACTAACAGGTGGTACTTAATGGGAGCAGTGTTGCTTTTCATAAAACTACGAGAGAATTTCGAAAAGTCACTTACTTATTGAGCCGCACACGAATTTTTGTTATTTTCATTGTTATTTTTTTTATTATTTTCATTATTATTGAATGCTGTTATATGTAATTGATAATAATTGTAATTGAATAAATTTTCTAAATAATTTTTTTTTTTATGTAATGATTACATTTTTCTTATTATTACTTCTTAAAATTTTGTTTAATTACATGTGATTGTAATTCCCGTTTTTCAATTACAACTGCATGTAATAAGTATTTGATATTATTTCAATACCAATTACAGGTAATTTGTACTACACGTAGTAGTAGTTGTTCTTTATTTCATATATTACAAAGAATATGTTTAATCCTAGTACATTATTACTAAGTAATAATAAAGAACTTACGACTTTGACATTAGTCGTCAGTCGACTGACATGTAATTAAACGACTAATGTCAAAGTCGTAAGTTCTTTTTTTTTTACTTAATAATAATGTACTAAGATTAAACATATTCTTTGTAATATATGAAATAAAGAACAACTACTAATTGAATGTGTAATTAATAACAAAATATTATGATTAACTCACATGTCTGAATTGTATTAACTGGGGGCTAATTCTCGCAGTCGTGAGCTATCGCGTTTCTTATCTAACCTTCGAAATTTTCTACTTTTGGGATTCTGTCATTCGATATCGAGTAAACTGAATCGAAAATGACATTCGATATCGAGTGAGTGCTCGAATGCACTCGTGCGATTTTTCACTCGATAACAAAAGTGCTTTCGAAATTACATTTCTTGTTTATTCCCTAGTTTCTAAAGTTTGAAGAAAAAATAAAATGTAAGCAATTTTTTGTTTTTTTTTTTTAAATTACTAATTTTCTTTAATATTAGGGCAACTATAACAAAAATAAATTACAGACAAAAAGCGATTCTTGCCGAATACATGGCAGAACACACTGATTTGGCCAAAAGAATTATGTCAAACTCTTCACAGAGAATGTTATATCATATTTTTTATGTATGGGTCTTTTTTGTCCCTCTCGTAAAAGGCAGGGATGAAACAGGTTTAAATTTCAGACAAAACAAATTACCATAAAGTTCTACTATAAGCCTATGAATTACCAAAGCTCAAAATTCAACTGGAATGCCAGAAATACGTGAAAACTTTAAATGTGTTTAAAAGCTAATCTTACTTTTTTAAATTTTACTTACCATGTGGCCCTTACATTTAAGGTATAGAATGTTTTCAACAGATTTATGTAAACTACTAGGAGGAACATTTTTTTTTTTTTTTTAATTTTAACCCTCTAATCCTTTCGTGAAAAAGGTCAAAAATACCCTTAAAACGGGGATATAACGGGCTAAAATGTCAAACAAAAATACTTACCATAAAATTCTACTATAAGTCTATGAATATACCAAAGCTCAAAATTCAACTTGTACGTCAGAATAAAATAACATGTTTGGATCCACTTTTTTAGGTATAATTGACGAATTTAAAAAATAAATTTATTTTTGTTTTTTTTTTTTACGAAATTTTTACACTATTTTTTGCTTTGAATAAACAATCATATGTTTTTTGTTTATATTATTTTTCTTTAATCTTTAACATTGCATTAGTGTTGAAAAACATTTTTAGCATTTTCTTTTATAACACTGAAAAATAAGATCGGTACGATACCTAACGAGTCCCGTCATCAGAAAAATTCGAACGATCGGTTTTAAATTCTATACGAAATAATTTCGATCACGACTGAGAGAATTAGGCCCCTGAATTCTGTTGTGAAAACAGATTTTAAATTATAACAATCGATTTTTGTCGAAGTAATCGAATTTTAGTTGGGAAATGTCTAAAGTTTTTCTCTGTGTGCGGATGAAATTTGTTCTTGAGGTCAAATGATATAACTAATAACTTTAGTTGAATAAACGATTTAAACGAAAACAGCAGAAAAAATAGCTCAACAAAATTGGAACACGTTTAACAGACTTTTAAACTAACTGTTTTTTTATGAGTCTCCCATATAACTTAAAAGACTAGAATTTCGTAACAATTTGAGCGATTTTAAAAATTTTGACAAAAACTTTTTGTGCAGTGAATAAAAGCCATTGAATACCATGGAACCAAATTATTGTCTCAATTTTTTTTTTTATGAATGTTCGTACCACTGTTCAAAATTTGTTTACACATTATTTATATTTAAAATTTTTTTAATAGCTATAGCGTGCAGGGTATAGATTATTCAAACAAATATCTTTCCCAAGTTTTATATATGTTTTCACAAAATTTACTTGCATTAACTTTACTAAATTGTTATTTCAATTATCATTTAACATTCGCACTTAAACATTAACTTTAAATATTGGGTTAAGGGCTTTCAAAAACTCAAAGGAATACAAAAAAACACAACCCCAATCCTTCGAAAAAATTCCCAGAAATTCTTTGCTCATTTAAATGTTTATCATAAAGTGTGAAGTAAATGATTTGGAAAACTTTTCATGTTAAATGATTAAAAAATAATTTATGCATAGAATTTTGTAAACTGTATTCGGTTAAAACGATATTCAATAAATACTCATTCCCGTGTTGCTACAATTTACATTCAAGCATCGTAATGCTCAATGAAATGGAAAAATAAAAATATATAAAAAAATGGTGTTAATACATAACTAGCAACTGTTAAAACAACAAAACTTAAAACAAAATTTTAGGCCTAAATTATCGAAACATTGAATTTTTATATTTTTATTTTTTGTATTTGGTACTTTGGTAGGCAAAGTCAAGTTCTACCATTAAGAATGCGAAAGAAAATAATTTTAATTTAAATTTAAGGTAACAATAAAAGTTGTAATAACCCAACAACATTTTTTCAACATTGTTTTTTTTTTTAGTTTTTTTAATTAATTGCATACACTCAAAAAAAAGTTTACCATATATTAAATAATATGAACTAAATTTTAAGAAATAAGGAAATGATTTGGTTCCAATTTAAATTTAACTCAAATTAAGTATGCAGTTTTCTTAAAAACAATTAAAAAACAATATATTTAATTTTGTATCAAAATTTTGTTTTAAATTTTATGAAAATTTACTAAAACTTGGTATATATTTGAATCAAATTAAGTATTGATTTTTCCTAAATCTAGTAAAGACATCTAAAAACATGGTTAATTTTTCTTAAATTTTAAGATGCTTAAACTTGTGATAATGCAAAATTAACTTATTAAAACAGACAACAACAAAACCTTTTGCTTGTCTGTCTCATTTTATTTGTACACTCAGGGAACTTCTGCTTTAAAAATGTGTAGTTGTTTGGGTTGTAATACAGTTTCTTTATTTTTAATGTAAATGTCAGTCATTTGTAGAACAAGTTAAATATTCTACTAACCTTATAGTTCATTTAAAAAAACAAACCACATCAAATGACTGTTTTATGATTTTACATTCATTTTGTTACAGTTGTTTTTGTTATTTAAAAAAAAAAATAAAATAAATGTTTGTTTATTTTTTACTAACATGTGGTTCATTTTTACTTTAATTGTTAGTCATTTTTTGAACATTAAAAAACAAATGACAATGTTAGTTGAATTTAATGAAATGTAAGTCGTCCTTTCTTTAAGTGAAATTTCACTTGTTTTTAACTACATTTGCAATGGTCTTTATTTACATAGTATTCTAAGTATAATATTATAATTCTTAAAAGTTATATACTTTCAGAAATATGAATGTTTTGGTTTGCCAACTATCAGTCAAGTAATAAATTTCATTTATCTCCTAAATTAAGTGTTGTGTAGTTCGTGAACCTTCAACGACCTTTACTTTGAACTAGTGAGCTAGTTCGCAGTCTTCTGCTCTTTTAGTTATTTCGCTCTATTCGTTTGTTTTTAGTATTTGAGTAATATTTATTTTCTTTATGTTGCTTTTAATTTTAATTTTTTTTTTTTCAATGTTGAAAGCTCAATTTTTTTAATGTTAAATCGAGGCTAATATGAAGAAAACGCTTAAAAATAATCAAACTAACGATCTGCCGAACGATTGAACGATATTATCAAAGATCGAGTGAACAATAAGATCATTCAGATTAATCGAACTCGAAAGACAGCTAACTCAAACGAACTAGGTTGCCCAAGTCTATTTAAATTATTATTAACGAAAATAATTATAAGACCATTTTCGCTAATATGAATGTTTTGAATGTGAAATTGGTTACTTAACTTTTACTTGACAAAACTAAAGCACGTATATAATATGCACTATAAACCAAATGAGAATTTTATATGTTTAACAATCGTCTTAAAGAACATTTGTAAGAAGTTATTGTACTTAATTTTAAGAATTTGTACAATAAATATAAGTAAGATGCGTATTTGGTTTTACTTTTTTCATACGATTTTAAGTTTCTTAACTTTTAGTTGAAGAATTTCTTAAAATTTAAGATTTTTACTAAAAGGAAATAAATTTTCTAATATTTTTGAAGAATATTAACCTGATTCAGGGAAAGAAAATTAAAGAAAATACCTTATTATATTTGAGCTAATGAAAAATTAATGTGAAATTAAATCTAATAACTTTGAATTATCCGTAATCAATTTTATTTGCTTTAAGGAAAATTTTAAAAACTTAATTTTAGTAAAACGTAAATTTAAGTTTTGTTCATACTTTTTTTTGCTGAGTGTAGCATACTATCTATCAGGCTGATAGATTAAAACTTGAAAACTGCTTGACAATCACCAAAAACAATCTTGATTTTAAAGAAAAATTATGGCAATTAAAAACAAAATCTATTAAATCTACAAATATTTTGTTATATTTGTGCTAAATTTCAGTTATTTTAAAATAACAAAATAATCTGCTAAAATCAGCAACAAAATTGGCTCAATATTAGAAGACAAAAAAAAAATAATCATGAAAATGTGAAAATTTTAATGTTTTTTTAATTTTTTTTTTTTATTTCGAATATAAATTTGCCCTTCCTAAATCAGCGATCTACAATATTTTTTGCAAAATGTTCTCTTGATTTTAGCAAAATTTACTGTTATTTGCATTCTACTAAATTAAAGGTCAATATAGCAAAAATTTTGCAAATATTACATTTTTTGTTTGCTATTTTGAGTCTAAAAATATTTAGTGAAAGCATTTGCTAATTTTAGCAGAATAGATTGCTACTTTCAATTAACTAAAATTTTTTTCAATTAATTAAAATTTTACTTTGAAAAGCTAAAAGTTTTGGTCTTGCTATTCTTATTTTATTAATGTTTAGCAACGAAAAAACTGCTAATTTAAGCAGTTTTTTCTGCAACGTAATTTTTTTTTTTTTTTTTTTTTTTTTTATAATTTAACCAATACTCAGGGGATGCCCCCTACTCATGCAGTGCATTGTATTGATCAGGAAAATAAGGTATGGGAAGGAGGAAAGAGGGAGTAGTGTTTGTGGATATTTGATTTAAATTTTTCTAAATTGTAAGTAACAGGGAAGACTTCTGCGGGAAGTTTGTTCCACATACGAATCGTTCGACTAAAAAACGAATTTTCTCTGTAATGCGTTGTGCGAAACACAGGACAATCAACTACAAACGGATGTGCTCTACTAGATAAGCGAGTATTACGAATAAAAACTCGGGCTCGTGGAATAAGTTCACTTATCTCAGATGAGCATCTCCCATGGTAATATCGATAGAAAAGTGTCACACAACCCACATTCCGACGATGCTCCAATGAATCAATAGAGTTGGATACACTACTGTCATTGATAAGCTTCACCGCCCTCCCCTGAACACGGTCCAGAAGCTTCAGAATAGACAATGGAGCCCCTGCCCATATATGAGAGTTGTATTCCATTTTTGGCCGGATATAGCTGGTATAAATAGTAAGGAGATCGGATGGAGTGAAGTAAGTCTTGCACCGTTTTAGAAAACCGAGACACTTGAATGCCTCTTTCGACACTTGAAATACGTGCTTATTCCAACGGACATCACACTGTATTCTCATGCCCAGAACATCAAGAGTATCCGATTCCTCAATACCTATACCATCCATAGTTACAGATGACAATGTCAATTCCACAGCCCGTCTGTGGGTTAACATACAACATTGGGTCTTGCGTGCATTAAAATCGACCTTATTCGCGAGACCCCACTCGGAGATTATAGAAAGGTCTTGATTGAGTGTGTCATTCATGTTCTGCCGCACGCCCTCTATCTCCAAAGAGCTTGGCCTATGATCGAATGAAAATGAATGACAAATGTTGCTGTCATCTGCAAAAGAGTAGATAGGGTTGATGGTCTGACCAAGAAGGTCATTAATAAAAATAAGAAAAAGGGTAGGAGAAAGAACAGAACCTTGCGGTACCCCTGAATTTAGCTGAAACTCGTTTGATGAGACCCCATCTAAAACAACACGTATAGTGCGGTCTCTGAGAAAACTCGTTATAAATCGAGAGAAGACATTACCGACACCAAAAGCAACTAGCTTAGTCACGAGTGCCCCGTGCCACACACGATCGAACGCCTTAGAAATATCTAGAGCAACAACTTTACTCTCACCAAAGCGGTGGATTGACCGGCTCCAACGTTCCGATAGAAACGCCAACAGGTCTCCCGTAGATCGACCACTACGGAAACCATACTGTCGATCATTTAAAAGTGAATTGGTCTCTAAATATTTTACAAGATGGTGGTTAACCATGGTCTCCATCACTTTGGAGATCGCAGAGCAAATTGCGATTGGGCGGTAATTTTCAGGGTTGTTAGCCGCACCCTTTTTAGGGATAGGCTGGACATTGGCCACCTTCCAGCATGAGGGGAAAATTCCCGCACGGTACGAAGAGCTGAAAAGTTTTGCCAATGGACGTGCCAACGTTAAAGAGCACTGTTTCAGCACCAGTGCTGATATGCCATCCGGCCCCGGTGCAAAATAGTTTTTAACAAATTTTTAGTTAAAAATTTCGTTGCAGAAAACATTACTCAAATTTGCTAGTTATTAGTTAGATAAGAACAGCAAAAAAAAAATGCTGTTAAATTTTCAAAATTTTAATTATATTCGAACTGAGATTTATTTAATTGAAAATATCGATTCACCCTGTTAAAGTCCGCAAAAACGTTTGCAGAATACTTGAATATAAAAACCTGCAAACAAAATCTCTGAAATCTACAAAATTTTGCAGTATACATATATTAGAATCATATGAACGCTTATAACAAAATATTCTGCCAAAATCAAGAGAAATTTTGATTTTAGAAGAACAGATTTTCAAATCTAAAGATAGGCTTTTTTTAGTTTTTACAAAATTTGTTGCTGATTTCAGCAGATCAATTTGTAACTTTCAAATTACTACGCAACGTAATTTTAAATTAGTTTTTAGAAGGTTCAGCAATAAAAAAATTCTAGTGGTGTAAAATTTAGATTATTAGCTTCGCACCCCACTCAAAATTTTCCAAATTAACGCCCCGCTCGACCAATTGTGTAGAATCTAAAATTCAAAGTGTTCAGGCGAGGTAAAAAACTTGGGAAGCGGTATAAAAATTAAGTTTTGATAATTTTTTTGCTATTCCACCAATGTACCTGTGTACAAATTTTTTTTGAAAATATTAATCAGAAGTAGCAAAAAATTGCACTTGAAATTTTTTTTTGTGCAAAAAGGGTATATGTTTGTTATGTATATTCATTAGACTGGTGGCATCTTGTATGGGATTTTTTTTTATTTAATTGTTTGCGCTGCTTAAAATATGAGGTTTGGTGTAAGAAATCATGTCCTAATTTTTCAGCTCAGTCCAACGGTGCCTATTAATCAATCAGATATTTATAGTTATATTGAATAATGTGCTTCAAATATAAATTTAATTTATTAATGGTTTTGAAAGTTAATATAATGATAAAAAAATTTATATATTTATTTGATTAATTTTATTGAGTTGATTAATTCATAACAGAAGATTTGTTGTGAGAAGGATATAAATGGCGACAGTGCTCAACAACTTGGAGTAAGTACTGCTTATCTTTCTCATCGTATATTAACGATTTATTGTAATCCGTGATGAGTTTAATTGCTCTTTCTGCTTCATCATTCACAACATTCAAATGTTGACAGACAGCTTTTCCAGCGCAATAATCATCCCTCTGCTGCCATTGAGAAGGTTCCGATTCTAAAAATTTTGGATCTAAGGCTAATCGAGAAAAAAATTTCTTTGTCAGTGCAGAAACGAAATCTGATATATCTCTTGACGCGTAAGAGAAAATTTCATCCATATTGACAACATTCCTTTTCGAAATTTTTTCATTATTTCCGTATATGTCATTGCCGATGTAGAGTTTTTGGACCATCATCTTTTTTATTTCCAACGGCACGCTTAAATCAAAAAATGCAAGGCCAACAGTTTCTTCTCACAAATACCACAAATGGTTTCTTATTTTTTGCAATAATGCGGTCGAAACTTCTGTATCAAAATAAGATACAACGTTTTGAATGAAATCAAGATCTAGTTTTGTCGCTTCTATAACATTCACACATCGGAACCAATAAGGAACATATATGATAGTCAAAAATAAGCAAATGCTCCGAAGACTTTTCAATTACCCTGCTGTCAATTTGAACTGTTTGCGAAATAGAAATATTTTGTAACAATAAATGCACTTTGACATGAATCGTGCATGCGATGTTGAACCAGGCAAACGAAATTGTGAAAAATCTGGTACACGCTCCACAATAAAATGGAGTGTTAACTGAAGCAACTCTTTATAATCTGCACGCACGTAATGGAATTTTAACGCATTTATACAAAAATTCTTCAAATAAACTACGTGCGATGATGTTAAAATGCATACCTCTTCTTCGTCCAAAATTCCACTCTTGAAGGTGCTAGCTTCAATGTGTTTCGAATACTTGGCAAATCTGTTAAAGAGAAGAACTTCTGTCCCGGATGTTTTCCCAAAATTCATTTCAAATACAGATTTGACCAACAATTCACTTATATGGTGGCGACATGGAAGAAAAAGTAGTTTTCATCATAATTTTTGTTCGAGCAAATACGCAGCGCCATTATTTACCCCAGTGTTAGTGGCTGTGGTATCAAAAGACACTATTTCTACTAATCCAGCAAGTGACCATTGTTGCAAATAATTGTAGGTGGCGTCTGCTATATTTACCCCAGAATAATTTCCTATTTTCGGTATTCCGAGCAGTTTTTCCATACGTCCACTTGTCACAAAGAGAGCCAGTCGATCTTTCTTTTCTGTACCCTTTATTTCTGGAAGGAGTTTCCCATCCCAATGAAGGACAAATACTTCAGGAATCTGCAATTAACAGCTTTAAAATAATATATAAAGCCTAATATAAAATCAACTATGCTACTTACATTGAATTCAGGGATAATCTGCTTAGATTGTCTTCTACGATATTCTCTTCGCATTAAATGAAGCGTGGTACGATTTAATACAAGATTTTCTAAATTGATAGGTGTAGCAGCAGCGACAACATCTTGTACTTTATTCAGAATTGCGTTAGCTGTTGCAGCAACAATATGCATAGCATCTCTTGTCGAAAGCTTGCATTTGTCCATGCTTGCTAGCATTCTGTCGTCAATAAAATTAACAGTACCGTATAATTTCGTTTGTGATATATCATTTTCTTGGATTTCATTTACATTGTCTGAGACGTTTTCGGAGTCCGGTGAATCATTTATTATTTCGGCTTCTATGATATCTTTAACAATCATTGCTAATGCAGCTAATTTATTCATAAGAGATTTTTTTTTATAAAATCTATATAAATATTATAGCTTGTGAGTTAAATACCTTGAGCTTTATGTTTTTCAAAACGCTTTTTTTCTTCTTCAACACGCTTTTTTCTTGTTCCAATAGTTTATCTTTATCTTTACGTTTTAGTTTTTGTTTTTGCGTTAAAATTCTATCAATAGCATACATTGTTCCTGGGCGACCTCTCTTCCTCTGAAGCACTAGAACATCTTTGTCTTCCTGTATTTTCATTATCTCTAGAGCATTTGGAGCTGCAACATCAAATATAAAATTTTCTATCTCATCACGAAAATCTTGTTCTTGTTTGCGGTATTTTTCGTATGGGGTTTGACAATTTTTTTGAATATGTCTCCAGTTTTCATAAATTTTCCTCAATTTCCGCACACAATTAGTTTCATGTAAAGTAGGAATTTTTGCCTTGTTCCAAAATTCGAGTGTAACGCCAATAGTATATTTCATACTCTTTATCACAGTCATATTTTCTACTCGAATTTTGTAAAAAAATAAGTGAAGCACTTGTTTTATTGATGGTAGTTTGGCTCCTAAAATATAACTTGCATATTTTATCACTAGAAAAATATCTTCATCAGAGCGTAGGTTTATTTTTCGTATCACTTTTGAACTCTTATTGCCCGTTAGCAATATAAATTCACTATATTTTTTATTTACTTAACGATTAATTATTAATTTGCACTTCTTGCTACGTTAACGACTTGAAGATTGTGAAAAAAATAGCAAACATAAATGAAGACTGCATCTCAGCCCCAGCATATATCGTTCCCCAAAAAAAAAGCCGTTATCTGTATGCAAAACGTCAGCTTCAAATCAGAGCAAATGATTTGTGATGTATAAAAAAATGTTTACAGACAATATGAAGTGCGTGTATGAACTACCGTTGGTTTACTTACATTGTTAGTGGTACATTTTAAAGGTTTGATAATTATTTCGTTTGTTGAATAATTTTATATGAAATAAAATATTACTGTAAAACTCGAAGAAATTTCGCCTCAATAACGACGTTTTTGATGTCCTTTTAATTAGATACATACTTGAACATTTTAATATGAAATTCGAATTTTTTATTTCTTTCAATAATAAATAAATTTTAGTTAAAATCTTTCGTTCGTATAATACTAAAATATTAAATAGCAATGTATGTCCTAATTTTTGTATGTATGTCCTATTCCTTCCGCAACTTTCTGAAGCCATCTGATGACATAGGAAGCTGAAATTTGGCATACTTAAAGTACTTTCTCTGCGGAAGATCGTAACGAAGCCAGATTTTTGATTTTCGGTCTATGGGACCGGCTTTTCAACCTGTATAACTATAAAGATCTGATTGAATAGATGTTTTTTTATAATGTGGGGAACTTTGGGTCCCACGACTAGGCACTGTCGGATTGAGCTGAAAAATTAGGACATGATTTCTTACACCAAACCTCATATTTTAAGCAGCGCAAGCAATCAAATTTCAAAAAAATATAATTACGACCAGTCTAATATTCATACACTCAAAAAAAAAATTTAATCAGAAAATCTTAAAAACAGAAGCATCTACTTTAATCTTCTCTGCCGCCCTAATAAAAAGAGTAGTAAACAATTCATATCCAGAGTTGCTTAATTATTATTTGAAAATATAAATTTATACCTTTTCTGATAGGACCTTTTTTGAATTATTTAATAATATAAAAAAAAGCCTAATATTTTCAATTTTTCACTATTATGTTGATGAAAAAATATGAAAATATATTGTTAGTTTATTATTTTGAAAATCCGCACCGATCGGACCATGAATTTTTCCAATACACAAAGTCGGAAATATTCTAAAATTTAATCCGTTTTCATTTAAAACATAAATAATGGCTGGTTTTTAATTTTTGGGAATTTTGTATGTATTGTTGATCTTTTGAAATTGCATTTAATTTGGAATTGTCAGGTTCGAGATCATAATTAAAATGTTTTTACTATAAGTAGAAAACACTAATTCTTAATAAGGCCAAGAGAAAGAAGAACAAAAATCTTGTGAGGATCAGCGCTAGAGTGGAGTGTCGCACTAAGCGACTAGGTCATCTTCAGTCTCATTCTAATGCACATCACACAGTAACTCATGGTTTGATTAGGTATATATATATGAACCATCTTACCGTCTTACTATCTTAGCAAATGCTTTTCTTTTTTAGTTAATTACCCGAACAATATCAAAGAGACTACTGAATATAATCATTAATTTAATTGAAAATCAGTTAAAAAAATGACTACTTACTTTTCGCTTAAAACAATTGAATTTTTTAGTTTATTGTCGACTGTTAAAAAATTAATTGACAAATTCAATAAAAAACAATAGATTGTTTTCGTTTATTTCAATATTCAATTTAATAAAACAACTTTTTGTTTTAAATAGAAAGTTTTAACTGAATATTTTATGTATTACCGAAAGTTCGTTTTTTTGTTTATTGAATAGAAAGTAAAAAATATATATTTTTTTGATAATTTAACTATATATTCCATTGAAAAAACTTTACCGATAAACTTTTTAAATAATTGTTGAAATTTTATGAAAAAGTTCTTGTGAGTGTATTAATATTTAAACAAAACTTATTCCAGTTGATTGTTTTCTATTTTTTTATACATTTCATTGCACCCGTATGATTGGTTTGAGAATTTTGTATGTATTGTTGATCTTTTGAAATTACATTAAATTTTAAATTGTTAGGTTCGAGATCATAATTTAAATGTTGCTACACACAGAGAAATAAAGTGCAAACCGAATTGAAAAGTGCATTTTAATGGAAACAACTTATAAATTCAGTTAGTACAACGATATTTACATTGGATTTCTCAATATTTTTGGTGTTGCAACTAAAATTCAGTGGAATTAACCGAACTTTGTTGTGAAAGATAATGTTAAGTTGTGCTAACCGACTAAAATTCATAATAACCGAATAGTAGTAACCAAATTTCAATTGGCATATAGCAAAATTTTTCTCTGTGCATATTATAAATAAAAAACACTAATTTCTAATAAATGATCCTCACAAGATTTATTTCGGCTTAGTCTTTACATTTATTAACAGTTAGTGTTTTCTATTTACAATACATAGTAACATTTTAATTATGATCTCACAACTGACAATTCAGAAAATAAAATTTATATTTCTTTTTTTATATAAAAATTTTAAAAATTTTAATAAAAAATGAGACAGAAACATTTCAGCGAAACATAAATTAAAAAAAAAAAACATAACAAACAAAAAGCAACACTTGAAGCTAAATGGGTTCGGTCTATTTACATATACGTCAATAAACTGCGTATTTTGATACACATATTTAGTATATTCAGATACAGAACTAGCCAATTGCTGTTAAAAGGTTTCTAAGTCTCTTGAAATCTACAACAAATTTTACTTTTATTACTAGCTCGGCTTTCATTAACTTGAATGGCATTGTATTTCTATCATTGGCGCACAAATTATTTAAGATATCACAAAAAGCATTGCCTATTGGTATTGAAAAAGCAAATGAGATCAGTTTTTCTTAAATTTGGAAATAGCTTTCTGCACATTTTTCGAAAAATATGAAACCATATTTATTTGCATTTTACAAAACTTTGCTTGAAGAAAACTTTGAAAAATTTTAAAAAATAATTTTTGTAAGCTATTTTTGGTTGGGCTTTAAAAAATCTTGACAAAGCATATTTTTACTTAATTCTTGACTATCATTAAATATTCTTGTAAATCAAGCGAAATTAAGAATACAGTGCTGGCAAAAGCATTTGCAACTGGTATTAAATTTTTCCCTCCTTCCGGAGGTTAAGTTTCAACTCATCCGACCATAATATGTTTTTCATTTATTGTGGCGACCAATTCCAGTGGGCGTAAACAAAGTCAAGCCAGATTTTAAAATTTTTTTTTTTTGCACATCTATAACTTTTGTATATCTATAACTTCTGAGACCATATTCTCGGGCTCTTTTTTTAATGGTGTAAAGACTAAAATCTTAAGGCGTTATTTTGTAAAAAAAAAAATCTTGTTATTTCTATCTTTTCGTACAGTTATTACACGGGGTTTCCTATTTCATGAATTTTAAAGATGTTGCCACAATTAACTACGCGACAAACCATTGATTTAGGAATGGGTAACGACGTAGACAGTTACTCTTTCAAAGTCCATTAGTAGAGACGTTTATTTTTTAAATCTCCATTTTTAAAGTCCTTTAAAATTTGTTTCGTCGTATACCTATACAAAAAATATCTGAATGTGTATGTGAAAATATGTTTGTTGTTAAAAGAATAAGAGAGTTTATTATCTATGTAATCGGAATATTAGTTTTTTTTTACGAATGGACATTAAAAAAAATGAGCGAAAAAATAAAGATTTAAAAAACTTTTTTTTTTAAATTTCTCCCAAAAAAAAATTGATTTATTGTCCAGAACTTAGAACAATCGAATCATATTGGGATTTTTTTTTTAATTACTGCTGAAGTCTAGAAAACAAGTTCCTTTTTTTTGAAAATTGTCTGCTCCTAGACATTAGCATACTAAAGATGCAAACAAAGCTTTTATTACTCACTTTTTGTTCAGACTCCATTTGTCGTATATAAAAGCAGTTGTAAGTAAAAATGTGTTTCCCTTTTTTTCGATTTTATTCCTCAAGTTATTTTATTTATGCTTTAGAACAGATGAAATAACACCCACTTCTAGAAATGTTTGCTGGTTAATACTTATGTGCACAATATATTTTGTATTTAGCTTTTGGAAAAAACATTTGCAAAAAAAAAGGAAAAACAAAATAACAAATTATGTATAATAGGGTGTCCCGACAAACGGTGTTTTCACGAATTCGCTAAAGTAAAAGCACTCAACCGGTGAGTATGGAAGAGCTGAATACCAAAAAATATATATTTGATCAAAAAAAGTTGTCTTATCGAAATAAAGCTCAAAAGTTTCGTTATGTAAAACCTATTATTAGAACACTCAGGGAACTTCTGCTTTGAAAATATGTAGTTGTTTGGGTTGTAATAAAGTATCTTTATTTTTAATGTAAATGTCAGTAATTTGTAGAAGAAATTAAAATATTCACTAACATTGCAGTTCATTTAAAAAAACAACCCACATCAAATGACTTTTTTATGATTTTACATTAATTTTTTGCAGTTGTTGTTGGTTATTTAAAAAAATAAAAAAAAAAAAAAAAATGTTTGCTTATTTTTTACTACCATGTGGTTAATTTTTACTACAATTGAACTTTTTCGCAAACACGTTTTTTTGCATAAATGCATTTTATTAGCAGAGCCCTACCATCCTATGCAGAAATTTTGGGGAATTTTGACTTTTAAGGCTAAAAAAATGACTTTGAAAGTGCAATAATTCGTATATTTTTATATTTTTGTTTAAATTGGGAGTGAACTAACGCACAATTTTGATTAAATACAATACAAAAACATACAAAAATTTTACTTTCGGTAACAATGTGTTAAAAGAACATTACGAGGAACAAACCACACTTATTATATTGGCAAAAAATTTTAAAGTTCTTGAGTTATAAGACTTTAAATTGTGGAAAGCAAAAAGGACGAGTATCCATCCTTAACAAAATATTATATAAAAATTATTTAGCTGTGAGTTTAAAATTGATATTAGCTAAAAAAAAAAAAAAGTGTATCCTTGAAGTCCTTAAAGTGTTACAAACAAATACCAACCATAGTTCTTCAAGTTTTGCAAGTCTCATGAAAATGTAGTCAAAATCTGCTGCAAAATAACACATTTTTATTCAAATTCCAATACATTTTTTTGGATATTCGCCCTTTTTCCATTTAAGCAAAAATTGAAGTCCAATTTTTGGCAGGTTCTCTTTCGAATACCTTACTAAAATTTTGTACATAGGTAGATGTGGCTTAAATCTTTAAGCTAATACCAAAAAGTTGACAAAAATATTATTTTTTAACCGTTTCCTGCGTTTTTATTGTCCCCTGTAAAATTCTACAAATGGTCTATTCGTCTTTATTCGCATGAACTGTTCAATTGTTAGTAATTTTTTGAACATTAAAAAACAAATGGCAATGTTAGTTGCATTTACTGTAATGTAAGTCGTCCTTTCTTTAAGTGAAATTTCATTTGTTTTCAACTATATTTGCAGTGGGGTTTACCTATATAGCATTCTTAGGGTAGTTATTTCTTAGCCATATATGGGCTTTGCGCTCGGTTATTTAATTGAAGAATACTAATAAATAATAAAATAAAAAATATATAAAAAATTGTATAAATTATCTTAAGAATAGTTTTAGTACATTCCAAGTAAAAGCGTGTTACGGATTTATTTTCTAAGTGTACATGTACACTGTACGACACCCATGAACTAAACGTTAGTTCATTTGATCACTCTTGGGAAGTTGGCAACACTGCTAGTAACATCCCTAATCAAAGGGATATTTTATTTTTCTATTCCTTTTGTATTGTTTTTTTTTTTTGAAAATTCCCAAGCATAAACCGGTTTGACATCACGCCACTCGTACGACCCAATTAGCGATCAGTACATTGATAGAACGAAAAGACGAAAAAAAAAAAGAAGGAATGTCGAAAAGGTTAAAGTGGGTAGGGAAAGAGTTGAAAGAGGGACTCGGTGTTTGGTTCTGGTCGAGAAATGTTGAGAAAATTAAATGTCGGTCGCAACGTGAAATTTCCTCATGATTTTCTAGAAAAAAAAAACTTAACAAATTTAAGAGAAACTCCAAATTTAAACAATTTGCAAAATGCGTGAACAAATTAGCAAATAAAACTAATTCCTAAGGGAAATAAACAGTCTTGAAAATTATTTTTTTTTAAACTATAAACTCGAAAACGTGGTGTGCATGATATAGAAAAAAAAGATCAACGGAATTAGTGTTTAGATTAACGTGCCAGAACAAGAAAAATTACATAATTTAAAAAAAAAGAAAAATCAAGTGCGTAATTATGGGAGAGATTTGGTGAAAAAAAGAAAAAGGAATGTGAAAGTATAAAATGAACTATCATTTTTAAATTAATTTCCCCATATGTGTATTCGTATTAAAACGAAATCGTTGGACATAACGCAATTGTCATTGCAGTAATATTTTTTTTGCGATGCGTCTCGTTCCCCGGTTTTAAAAAGAAAAAAAAAAAAACATTAAAGAAAAAAGTCATTTTTTTCCAAAATCGCTTACGGTTGTCGCCTGTATTGTAAATAAGAAAAAACAAAATAATGTCGTGTATTATGCGAAATCCAATTGGATTATTTTTTTTTGTCGTAACTAGTCCAGAAAACCGCTGAACGTTAAAGCAAATTAAGGGCAAAAGAAAGGAAGAGAAAAGAGGAAAGAAAAAGCACAATAAAATACTATTTACGGATTGTGTCTAAAGTTTTTTTTTTTTAAAAAGAAAGGAACTTAATGTGAAATGTCGGGTTTCGAAAGAAAGGAAAATTTAGTACATTTTAGCTCCAATTTTCGTAATTCAATAACTTTTAAGAAACAAAATTGTGATCATATCTAAAAAAAAAAAAAAAAAAAAAAAAAAAATCGTCATTCCCAAAACATCTTGACTTTCTATGAAAAAGTGAATTTTGTAAAATCGTTATATAAAAACAAAAATCGTCAACATATAGACAAATCGTCAAATTTGGCAGCGCTGTCTATAAATTATCAACAAAATCAGCTATAAAATGAAGAAAGAAAATCAGCTGTAATAACTTTACCATCATCAACTTCAACAAAATTTTAACAACGGCGGCAACAAAGTTTAACAACGGCGCACTGTGGTCAATATTTTGAGATAGCGGCCAAAACTTCTTTTGGTTTTTGTTCTCCGATTTTAAAGTTATTAGACTCATATGAAAGTAGACAGTAGTAAACCTCGGGAGCCAAAAAATTAGAACTCTATGTCAACTATTTCACTGAGAACAGGGTGGTCCAAAATGGGCTTTTTCAGAATTTAGCAAATTTATGATATTTTTAGTTAATTTTTAAAGTTTAAATGATCATAACTTTTTCGTTTTTCAAGATTTTTGGACGAAATACATTTTGTGTTGTAACCTAACTTATTTCCTATTACTGGTAAAAAAATTGAAGCTCTACTGTTTTCAGAACAATTTAAATATTTTTTTTAAAAAAGGTCAAATTTCTCGGAAATTTCCTACTTCATAGAGCACAACTCCTGTGAGTCAAGCTGAGTCAAAACAGAAATTTACTATTTTGTAGTCCTAACTCTCCCCTACATTCCTATATATACATGTCCATGCATCGGGACTGCACTTTTTGAGCTACAGCAATTTTTCTGACCCAAGGTAAGATATTCGTTACAAATGCACGTCATATTTTTTGAGAAGTTATTTGTATGTGAAAGTGGCTATTATGCATATATTTTGATGACATTTTGTACAAGAGTTCTTATTGACCCAAAAAAAAATTCTGTTGAAATTAGGAGAAGTTGGCCCATATTTGGACCTAGTCCACATAGAAGGGTGTATCAAAATTTTGACAAAAATGACAATAGAACTCTCAAATTATGTGGTATCTGGCAATTCATTTGGAAAAGGTAACAAATGATTTTATTGCCATCTAATATTACATAACTTAAATACCTGAAAATTGCAAATAAAGATGTCATAACTGAAGAAGTTGGCAAAATAAGAGATGAAATTAAAGAACTTCAACCAGTGATATTTGAATTTAATGACCAATGCATCGAAGTTAACTTTAAAATGTCACTTACAATGATCGATGGAAAAGTTGCACAAGCTTTAACCGAAACAAAGTCTTCGTCAAGCTGCACCATATGCCAAAAAACATCAAGTCAATTGAGCCAACCACCAACACAAGACGATAGTTTTAATGAAGCATATGAATTTGGAATGTCACCTCTTCATGCTAGAATTCGTTTTATGGAGCATATTCTTAAATTGGGATACGATTTGGAATTTGGCCCGTTAGGCGAAACTATGAGAAACAACAAAGAAAATTTGGAAAAAAGAAAGCAAAAAAAAAAAGATATTCAAGAAAAATACCGTGAGATAGGCCTTATAATTGACCAGCCAAAGCAAGGAGAAGGAAATTCTAATGATGGAAACACAGCAAGGAGATTTTTTTCCGATCCAGAAACTGCAGCTTCTATAACTGGAGTAGATTATGATCTAATACGACGATTCCAAATCATATTAGAAGTTATAGCATGTAGCAAAAAGATAGATGCAAAAAAATTTGGTCAGTATGCTAATGAGACAGCAACCCTTTATAACCAAAATTATTCTTGGAGACATATGCCAACCACAGTTCACAAAATTTTGTTCCATGGGGAACAAATAATTCAGCACAATATGCTTCCAATTGGAGATCTCTCAGAAGAAGCGCAAGAAAAAAGGAACAAAGACTACAGATTCTTTCGCGAGCACAATACAAGAAAAATTTCCAGATATTGTACTAATGAAGATCTTATTAATATTTTGTTGTGCACATCAGACCCATATATGTCCAGTATTCGACAAAAATGGAAATCAACCTCATTAGAGTTAGATGAAGAAGCTAAACAACTACTGCAAAATGAAAATCAAAGCTATTTGGAAGAAATTTTTACTAATATTGTTTAATTAATACTAGTTTAAAGATTATAATTTGTTTCTAATTTTAGTATAAATTTTTATTAATACATTTAAATAAAATATATGTGCACTTTAAATCAATAGTAAAAGTTTACTTAAAATTTAATCGATGTTGTGTTCTGTATATAATATATCCAAATGGTATTGATATTGTTGGGAATTTCAGTGTTATTTTTCAGTTTAATCATCACAAGAATTAGCTTTCTTCCAAAAAACCCACATTTGGCCCCTGTGAATATTGAGACTAAATAAATGTCAGGGGCCAAATGTTGGCATTTTCTGACCAAAATTAAGTTTTGGAATAATAAATAAGTATTGGTTGTAAAATACGATTGAAGAAAATAAGAAATTATAAAAAAAATACCTATTTAAAATGTCAAAATATTCAACTTTTACATGGAAACTCAACAAAAAATTAAAATGCATTTTTAACTTCACATTACTTACGTTCGTATCAGTCGATTTTTACGTTTGAACACGCAAACTGAAGCTTAAAGTCCCTCCTATTGAACAAAACAAATTGCGTAAAAAAATACCAATCCGGTCAAAAGTTATAGAGTTTTGACCGCTATCTCGCGAAATTGACAACTGTGCGGCGGCAACAAATTTTTAAATGCGGCGGCTCATCACATAAACACAAAACGAAAAGATAAGTCGTATTGATACAAAATGAATTTAGAGAAATACAAAATAAGAATTGTATTATTATAGATATTAATAATTCAAATATTATATAGTATTATCAATACTATTTAATCTTTTACTTAATTTTTTTATGTATATATTTTGTTTTTACTCTAATCATACTTTATTCTTATACCTTATGATTATACTTACACTTAATCCTATATTTACACTCATAAAATTAACTTTTATCTATTAATATATACTTAAAGTCATATTTATGTCAATACACACGGAAAAAAAACTATTTACCAAAATATAAAATTAACGATTTGTTTAAAATAAGATTTATTTTAAACAAATACTTAAGTAAATCGAATAAAATCGAAATTAATACAAGCAATCTTGTAACTAAACCTCGTGTTATTTTTTTGTGTGTATTTACTATTATATCTATATTTATTATACCCATTATAACTATACTTATTAGAATTATACTTACATCTATTAAACTTACCTTACACTTAAATCTATGACTAATTATATACTCATTTTACTAAATACTATTACTAAAGTATTATTGTTATAAACCTTATTGTTAGGAAACAAATGTCTTTTATCAGAAATAATCTAATAAAACCATTTGTACATTGGAGATCAAAATGAACTGTAAAATTTTCTTTTCTTTTAGAGGGATGTTAATGATGAAACAGGTGGTATTGTGAGAGGGTCACATAAAAGGGACAGTGAAATTTAATAACAAGCGTTCATATACAGTCATATCTTTGCAATAAATAATACTGGATACCTCAATTTTTAGATAAGCTTGGATAAGAATAAATGTCGATATATGACATCTTACTCAGACGTACTTTTTTTGATCGGGTTTTCATAGTTTTACGATATTTACATGTAATATACGTGTTTTTGTGAGAAGAGCTAATATTAATGTTTTTAAAATTTGAAGAAACCAAACGATATTTAAAATAATATACAGACCATCCCATCACACATATCAAATTAGTTAAAGTATATAA
Source organism: Delia radicum (assembly GCA_021234595.1). NCBI lineage: Eukaryota > Metazoa > Arthropoda > Insecta > Diptera > Anthomyiidae > Delia > Delia radicum. Next base: position 117,913,002 of record CM037853.1, read on the forward strand.
TTAATTATTAAATTAGGAGCTCCATATTAGTTTCTTTTAATCGGGATATCAGCATTTTCAAGTTTTCTTTTAGAACATATTGACAAAATATTTTCTTAATTTTTTTTTTTATTTTTTTTAAAGAGAAGCAACACTAAGGAAATTCTTCCTATTTATTAATGTGTTGCTTTCTTTGGAAATTGGATAGTTTAGAGGTGGGGAAAGATGAAGGGCTTCAAACATTGCAACACTGCAATTGCGAGAGATGATAAGTCTTAGAACAGTTGTTGTTGAAGCTTTTTGGTTCATACACTCAAAAAAAAAAGTTTGTAAAGTCAGCAAAAAATTTTGCTGAGTCAGCAAAATTTTAGTCAGGAGGGTGCTTGCAAAAAAATTGCTAATGTCAGCAAAATCTTTTGCTGAAAATCAGCAAGCTGATTTTTAGCAACAAAATTAGTAGATTCAGCAAAAGTTTAGCAAATAAAAAAGCCTTTGCTAAAAATAAATAAATTTTTTGCTGAATTTTAGTAGACTGAAAAAACGCAAAACATTTGTAGAAAAATTGTAATTTAGTTAATTTATATTCTGAAAATCATAAAACATATTTTTGTGATTCTTTTAAAAATAATTTACAATAATTACGAAACATAAAAATTTTCATTTTCCCACATTGACGACATGAATTAATTTAATATCTGAAAATATATAGAAATAAATATATATAATATAACAAAAATTTTCTTTCAACTACTTACATCAATGGTTGTCTAAATGATGCTATCTTTTAAAGGACGTAACTGCCGAAGATAAGAACAAAACGAAAAAATAAACATAAGCAAACGAAACGAAAAAACAACAATTTTTTTGCAATAAGAGAAAGGAACTATAAAAATCTACCTAAGATGTCTGTCTTTGTATTTCGCTTTACTCTGTCTACATGTCTGTATATGTTTGTTTACAATTTGACCACACTAGATTATTAATCTATAAACATTTAGTTGAGAAATACATATTAAATTTAAATTTAAATATTTTATTTTTTTTTTTATTTTTTTAATAGACAATTATTTTCACAAGCCGGTGGCAACGCAAAATTTAAGTTGTTTTAATCCTTAATTTTGTTTTATGTATGAAAAACAGATACCAAAATTTTCCATGGTTGATTTTTTTATATGTCTTATTAGAGTTGTACTTTTTATTTGCCTCTTCTCTACTACATCTTGACATGCCGCGACATCTGCTTCATTCTGCGCTTATCTTTCAATCTGGTTGTCGTCCACACTATTAATGTGCTTATCAGCACAATTTTTTTTAGCAAAATTTATTAGTAAAATATTAGTATAATATTAGTAAAGCATTAGCATAAAACAGTTAAGTGCTGAATAAGCATAACAAAAATTTTAGCTGAAAACACGATTTTAGCAAAAAATTTGCTAAAAAATTGTATACCTGATTTACAAGACGTTTTACTAACTTTTCTACTAACTTATTTTTTGAGTGTAGCCCTGATTCATTATTTTACTTCGGTGGGGTTAAGTGCTATGGGAACACCGAAGGTGGGAGCTGCGATACATATGAGAGAAACAAAACTCATACATATTATTTTTCTAAATTGATGTTGCTGTCACCGGGAATCGAACCCGGGACCATCTGTGTAACAGTCCAACGCGCTAACCATTACACCACAGCGCCCTCATTAATTAAGTAAAACAACACTCAAATTAAGTTAAACAACACTCAAATAACACTTTCCCAATTTTGTTGACCCCAGTTAAGTGCTCTTTCAATGCTCTGTGAAAAAACTTAAAATAATTACAATTATATGCTGAAAACTTAAAAGGCCAAAACTGTTCAAAAAAAATTTAAAAATATTTTACTCATATAGCCAAACTTTTCAGAACTATTTAGACACAAAGTAAGACAACATTTTATGGACAAAACATAAAATTTTTAACATCTTAAATCGAGCGTCGGTGTCTAAAAGTACACCCAAATGTTATATGTTCCGAATTCAGCTTATCAATATGCATCACTAGAGTACTATTACTAAATATTTTGTTTTAACGGGACACCCTAATGTAGAAATAATAAACATATTTAAAATATGGTATACTGTAAACAAACAATTATAGCTCCCCAAAAATGTTTTGTACCAAACAAGGAATTACCGCAGATGGGTTAGCGCCGATTGCGCTGAAATTTGCATATTTTAGATAGAATCAAAGACCCTTGACTTTTTAGCTTTCCAATAGCACATTGAGAAGTTTAAAAGTGCGGTCAAAAATTACTTTACTTGTTTTTCACGTTTTTTTTTATAATTCTTCCGAAGCAACAATAAAGTATTTCCATTTTATTTCAACGACTAATTTTACGATAGTATGCGATTTTCATCAAATTTGATAAGAATATTTTTTCAGTGATCCCATATTTCCTAGTTTTACAATATTTTGGTTTCTAAAATAATCAAATCAGTTTAAGAGCCGTTATTACAACTTGCCTTTAAAGTAAATGTTAGTAAAAAGTAACTTTAGCTAAAATGAGGAATAAAGTGAGCTATAATGTTTTTCGTTATTACAACTTCCCAATAAAATAAAATTAATATTTTTGATAATGTGGCAGCACCAAACTAAAAACCGATTATTGGTTTATAAAAATACGTAGTGGCAACGTACTTTTATTTATTTGTTTACAAACAAACAAAAATTTGTGAAATTCGGTTGTGAAATTCGGTATTTTCTTCTTCTTCTTTATAGAGCAGAAAATGTGGTAACTTTAAACACATAAAACTTACGTTTAAAGTTAAAGGCAACAATATCTTCCCTTTAGCTTATCTATCACTTTTAGCTTAAAGTATACTTATAATAACGAAAAACTAATAATCTGTCAGATAACATCCGAACTTTAGCTATTGGCAAGTTGTAATAATGGCCCTAAGAATATTTACAAACATTATTTTTTTATAAATATTTTTTTTAATTCTGGTAATGTTATTTTAGTTGTATTTGTAATTGTTTTTTACATTTGACAGTTATTTTTTAACAGTCAAAAATAACTGCACATTGCAGTTTATTTACATGAAAATGTAGTGTACACATTTTCAACTGCCATTTGGAGTTCATTCTACCTACATAAGAGTTATTTTGACAAAATATTTAACCCTTATGTTTACACCAGGGCCTGGCTAGGCCCTTTTTGTTTTTTGTCGTGTATTTTTAATACTTCCTTATAAGCTATAGTAATGATATACCATGATATCCTCAAGGATACATTTTAGAACAGTTTAGTGCACATTTAATTCTTTTTTTTTTGGTAGGGTATGTAAAGTTTATGGTTTTTAAACTCTAGTCCTGTACCACCTTCGAATGGCCAGACCCGCAACTTTTTCTTAATATTTTAACAGGTATTGCAATATTTTTTTTTTAAATTTTGTAAATATTACTTACAACTTTTAAACCATGTAAACGTGGCTTTTCAAATATATTATTTTTTTTCAATGAAAAAACTAAGTAGGCTGTGAATTGCAAGAAAATTTTATTTGAACTAACAATGAGCATGAGCTGCAAAGAAAATAATCAATTCATTTGAAATTGTGATTCGAAATAGTGGTTGTGCATAGTTTGTGTTTTGTTGATATTTTTTAAAAAATCGAAAGAAATAATGAAAAGATAGAAGAAGTTGACTCATACGTTTTCATTTAAAGTCGTCGTTTGTAACGGGTCTGGCTAGACCCTGGTGTTATGAATGTGACATATCAACTTGGTGTAAGCATAAGGGTTAATTTAGTTAATCAAAAAGAAGAATTATTTTGTGGTTTAAACAATATATTTGTTAAATTTAATGATGCAATTTTATTTAAATTATTCATATTTTGTCGATTTATTACTCAATATTTTATAATTTTAATTCAATTTTAATTGAGGAAATCTTTAACTGCCCTACTGAGGAATTTTATCGGTGTAGGAAAAAAAAATGTTATACAAATGTTTATTTTTTTCTTGATATAAACAAAATTTTTATTCCAATCGTCAAATTTAATAGAAAATGCCATCGACTTGTAGTTGCATATTTTGCATATTTTGACAGAAATCCATCTTTTACTTTTAATTCACATTTTGTGATTTTTTATGCATAGTTCGCATTTGTTAATGTTAATTGGCGCATCTGTTTAAATAATTTGTAGTATTTTTTTTTAATTATCTAAAAAAAATATTAGGCTGTATTTTTAAATTTTTGTGTAAGCTAAATAATTTTTACATTTGATTTTGATAAAGCAACCAGTTTCCATCTGTCTCTTCTTAAAAGCTGAACTGATATTTTAAGAAAACCGCACTATTTTTGTTTTTTAATTGCATGAAATTCCTTGCCCTAGTTATAACTGTTCAAATTATAAATGTTGGATAGAATTATAAACCAATAATTTTCTAAAGAAACAAACAAACATATTTTGACAAATATGTTTGTTTGTTTCTTCTATGACCTTTTCACTAATTTTAGTCACTTTCGCTGGTTTTTCCTTTTGGAATTTAATATGAAAAATTTAGTCTAGAATTTCCACTATCATATTCTTTTCCTGTTGTTTTTCTGAAGATGTGACACAAATTTTACTGTAGGTTTTAATTGCGTGGGTTTTCCATTATACTCCTTCTTTTAGCAACAAAACCTAGTAATGAAAAATAATGCCCTTGGCCGATATGTGTGTATGCTGTAAAGTAAAATTTAAATTTTGGTTATGGTTTTGCATATTCCTACGTGCGTGTGTATGTTTTAATTTACCTTTTTTTGTATAGCTAACAGTCAGGCATATAAATTGAAAGCCTTTGCTATCAGAGTCCCAATATAAATTAATTTATATTTCAAGTGGATTTAAAATGAAAATCTTTATTCGAAATTAATCAAAAATGCATAGAAAAAAGCATGCTGAAAAACTTTAGGAAATTAAATTTAAGAAAATTTAAGAGTATTTTAAATCACTTTTCGTGGTAAAAAAACATACTTAATAAATTGAGGTAAATCCAAAAGAAATGTAGCAGAGAAAATTAATTTCTCTGAATACTAAAATTTTTAATAAAAGAAAGAAAAAATATATATTTTTCATTAAAAATATTTATGAAAACTTATAAAAAAAAAATATGAATTTCATTTTGAATTGTCAAGTTTGAGATCATAAATTAATGTTACTACTACAAATAGAAAAAACTAATTGTTAATAAATGTAAGAGAAGATAAAAAAAAATCTTGTGGGGATCAGCGCTGGAGGGAGTGCCGCACTTTCGACCCAATAGTTTAAGTCATCTTCAGCCTCATTCTAATCCACCACCCACAAAAAACTCAAGGTTTGATCAGGTATATATATCAAACAACCACAGAAATTCGGTGATGTTTAACTGATTACCCGTACAACATGAGTTATTTTCTTCTTTTATTACAAGTTTAGCCAACAGCTTTAAATCTCAAAGCACTTTATTTGGCAGGGTTGCCAGTCCAACTGCTAATGTTACCATTACTAGGAATCCTAATAAGAACATATTCTAGTTGATTGTTTTCTTATTAGATTTTATATTGCATGGTACCTGTACGTTTGGTTTGAAAATTTTGTATGTATTGCTGATAAAATCAGTAACATTTTAAAATTTTTTACACAACAAAAATTTTATTTCGACTTACTTGATGCAAAAATATCACCAAGACGTAACAAATACATATATATTTTTACGCACACGTGCAACATGCAAAAACGTCAAACTGTTGGACACACGCCGCTTTACCATTACTACATGATGTACTAAATTCCAACCGTAAATGCAAAAAGTTTAACGGTTTTAAGAATAAAAAAAAATATATATGTTTAGAAAAATTGAAAACTTATAAAATCCATAAAAAAAATTAAAATTAGAAATATTTCGGCTACAAGCGCCTCTACAAAGACGAATTTTAAAGAGCATTAGAGTGGTCCAAAATATAAAAATTTAGATGTCCTAGGTGGTTTATTTTATTCAAACTTGGCCTGCAAAATAATATTTTATTGAAATCTTTCAATAAAATATTTTTTGGTTTGTACAAACCTCTGTTTCAGAAAAACTTTGAAAAATTTAAAAAAATTATTATTTCAGCTGTTGTTTGGTTGGGCTTTTAAAATCTTGACAAAACATATTTTTGTTATTCATGACTAACATTAAATGTTCTTGTAAATCAGGCGATATCAAGGCCTTCTGGCAAACATAGATACTATGTCAAAAAATTTTCATATAAGATATTAAATCTAGAGTTAGATAGAAACTAAAATATACACACAGTTAGCATTGACATATCTTTCTCGCTCTAGACTTCTTTACTCTCGATTCATATGAGGGCGGATCAATAAGTCTGTGACTTTTCGAACTTTCCTCGTAGTATTGTGAAATGCAACACTGCTCCCATCAAGTACCACCTGTTAATAGACTACTGTCAAATTTTTAGCAAGTTCCGTCATTAACTTTGCGTTTAACAGCTGTTTAAAACATACAACCTCGTGGATTTTTCTAAAAATAGAAAAAAGGGAATTTCGAGTGCTCATTAAACATTATTTTTTGCGAAAAAAAAACGTCAATCAAACCAAGGAAAAACTGGATAAGTACTATGGAGACTCTGCACAATCGATTTCAATGGTAAAAAAGTGGTTTACTGACTTTCGTTGTAGTCGCACAAGTACAAATGGCGCTGAACGTTTTGGACGGCCAATTGAGGTCAATACACCCGAAAATGTCGAAAAATTCCAGTCGTTGGCCGATCGAAGAGTAAACGTGCGTGAGATTGTTGATGCCATATGCATTTCATATGTCAGTGTGGTTTCGATTTTAAATGATCAGTTGGGTTTAAGAAAGCTGTCTGCAAGATGGGTGCCGCGTGTGCCCTCCATTGACCATAAACGTAGTCGTGGCCAATAAGGAGATGGCAACAGTTTTTTTGGGGTGCACGCGGGATAATCCACATCGATTACCTTCAAAAGGGAAAAACAATTAACGGCGAATATTATGCCAACTTATTGAACCGATTTAACGAGGATTTAAAAAAAAAAAACGACCAGATGCCTATTTTATGGACCTCGAAAAATCCTATTTTTTGGAAGGGATATAAAAATTGGAGAAACGTTGAACTAAGTGTATTGAGCTAACAGGAGATTATGTTGAAAAATAAAATTTTTTTTTTGCAAAAAAAATTGTGTTTCATTCAAAAAGTCACGGACTTATTGATCCGCTCTCGTATATGTGTGTAATCTGTGACGCTGAGGTAGTCAAAACAAAAATGGGCTTAAAACTAATGGAAAATTTTCGTTACATTTCTTCTGAGAAAAAATATACCACGTTATTCTCATTTCAAAGAGATTCGGCGGTTTCTTTTCTTACTTAGTTGGTAAAAAATTATGTAGGTTTCGGCTGGAAATCTTTCGGTTATTTTTTTTCTTAGAAAACCTGGTTCTAGCTTGTATTTAAAAACATAGTTTTTCAAAATTAACACATAAGAACACTTAAAAACAATAAAAACTAGTACAGCGCACTGGTAGGCTAGTTGGTAGCATGCTGGGTTATCAGTGCGGGGGTCGTGGGTTCGATTCCCACCAGAGGCATTATTCTGTTTTCGCTACAACGCGCCGAAGGCCATAGTAGCTAGTGCTCAGTTAGGGTAATAGTATATAATTGGTAATTATATGATTATTAATTAAAAATTAATAAAAAAAAAAAAAAAACTAGTACAATTTGTTGTTTCGTGTGTGATTTTTCAACCACGTAAAGCTATGAGTTTTTTGCTAATCTTTATTTACCCGTATCCTCAAATGCACTAAACTACTAGAGTGAAGTTAGCCCATTTTAATATCCCACTTTTTTAGAACAAAGAAAAAGTGGGCTAACTTCACTACAGTACACAGTAGAGTGAAGTTGGCCCACTTTTTTATTTAAATAACAAACTTAACTTAAACAAAAAAAAAGAAGGATAAAAATAATAAACAAGCTAAATAATAACAAAAACCAAAAAAAAATTTAAATATATGCACGAGCGGGGCATGTGGAGCCCTTTTAAGCCTAAAGGGGGTCGGTTAAAAAACAATATATATAAACTCTTATGAAAATTTGCTCATTCTAGTTTTTATATATGTTATTAAATACTATATCAGCAAGATGTAAAAAAAATCACTGACGAAATCACAATACAAGGACATCAAACTGAACCATAGGGGTATCCTTCAAAAGAGGTAAATTTAAAAAACCAAGTTAAAAATCTTACGAAAACATCCTCACTCCAGTTTTTATATATGTTATCAAAAAATACGTCGCAGATTTGTGAAAAATTCCAAGGACGAAATCAGGATGCAAGGATATCAAACTAAACCATGGGTGTATTATTCAAAGGAGGTAAATTTGAAAAAAAGTTAAAAATTTCACGAAAATATCCTCACTCCAGCTTTTATATATGTTATCAACAAATATATCCCAGATTTGTTAAAAAATTTCAAGGACGAAATCAGCATGCAAGGATATCAAACTGAACCATGGGTGTATCTTTCAAAAGAGGTAAATTTCAAAAAAATGTTAAAAATCTTACGAAAATATCCTCACTCCAGTTTTCATATATCTTATCAACAAATATATCCGAGATTTATTAAAAAAATTGCAAGGACGAAATCAGGTTGCAAGGATATTAAACTGAACCATGGGGGTATCCTTCAAAAGAGGTAAATTTCAAAAAAAAGTTAAAAATCTTACGAAAATATCCTCACTCCAGTTTTTATATATGTTGTCAACAAATATATCCCAGATTTGTTAAAAAATTTCAAGGACGAAATCAGGTTGCAAGGATATCAAACTGAACCATGGGAGTATCTTTCAAAAGAGGTAAATTTAACAAAAAAAGTTTAAAATCTTACGAAAATATTCTCACTCCTGTTTTTATATATGTTATCAACAAATATATCCCAGATTTGTTAAAAAAATTTCAAGGACGAAATCAGTTTGCAAGGATATTAAAGAGAACCATGGGTGTATCCATAAAAAGAGGTAAATTTCAAAAAAATTTTAAAAATCTTACGAAAATATCTTCACTCCAGTTTTTATATGTGTTATCAACAAATATATCCCAGATTTACTAAAAAAATTGCAAGGACGAAATCAGGTTGCAAGGATATTAAACTGAACCATGGGTGTATCCTTCAAAAGAGGTAAATTTCAAAAAAAAGTTAAAAATCTTACGAAAATATCCTCACTCCAGTTTTTATATATGTTATCAAAAAATACATCGCAGATTTGTTAAAAAAATTTAAAGGACGAAATCAGGATCCAAGGATATCAAACTGAACCATGGGTGTATCCTACAAAAGAGGTAAATTTCAAAAAAAGTTAAAAATCTTACGAAAATATCCTCACTCCAGTTTTTACATATGTTATCAAAAAATACATCCCAGATTTGTTAAAAAAATTTAAAGGACGAAATCAGGATGCAAGGATATCAAACTGAACCATGGGGGTATCCTTCAAAAGAGGTAAATTTCAAAAAAAAGTTAAAAATCTTATGAAAATATCCTCACTCCAGTTTTTATATATGTTATCAAAAAATATATCTGAGATTTGCGAAAAAATGTCAAGGACGAAATCAGGATGCAAGGATATTAAACTGAACCATGGGGGTATCCTTCAAGAGGTAAATTTCAAAAAAAGTTAAAAATCTTACGAAAATATCCTCACTCCAGTTTTTATATATGTTATCAAAAAATACATCCCAGATTTGTTAAAAAAATTTCAAGGACGAAATCAGGTTGCAAGGATATCAAACTGAACCATGGGTGTATCCTTCAAAAGAGGTACATTTCAAAAAAAAAGTTAAAAATCTAACGAAAATATCCTCACTCCAGTTTTTATAGATGTTATCAAAAAATACGTCGCAGATTTGTGAAAAAAATTGCAAGGACGAAATCAGGATGCATGGATATCAAACTGTACCATGGGTGTATCATTCAAACAAATATATCCCAGATTTATAAAAAAAATTTCAAGGACGAAATCAGGTTGCAAGGATATTAAACAGAACCATGGGTGTATCCTTCAAAAGAGGTATATTTCAAAAAAAATGTTAAAAATCTTACGAAAATATCCTCACTCCAGTTTTTATATATGTTATCAACAAATATATCCCAGATTTATTGAAAAAATTGCAAGGACGAAATCAGGTTGCAAAGATATTAAACTGAACCATGGGGGTATCCTTCAAAAGAGGTAAATTTCAAAAAAAAAGTTAAAAATCTTACGAAAATATCCTCACTCCAGTTTTTTACATATGTTATCAAAAAATATATCCCAGATTTGTTAAAAAAATTTCAGGATGCAAGGATAGGGAAACCTATAGTTAGGAAAACCTATATATAGGTTAGGAAAACCTATATCCGTTTGTGAACTAGTTTGATAATTTTTTTAATAAAACGGCATTATTTTCTACGGTCAAAATATTCATTGTAATTGAAATACCGTTATCCGTAAAATACCTTTACCGATATAACCGAAATACCGATATCCCTAAAATAACGTTACCGAAATAACTAAAGTACCATTATCGCTAAAATATGGTTACCGAAATAATTGAAATATCGTTATCCTTAAAATACCGTTACTGAAATAATCTGACAAGATCTGAAAAAATTGCTGTAAATATATATATTTTCCCAAAATTTGATCATAAACTAGCCAGTCATTTGAACTCGGGCATAATAGGGGCCACTTTGTGGCACGGGATGTGGTTATCCGATCTTCTTCATATTTTCATCATCTATTTCTTACACAAAGTGGCACAATTCGGAAAATAAATTTAGTCCATATAATCTAATGGCACCCTAATGCATACCTTTGTGTGTGAGAAAAATAAGAGTTTTTGTTATTAGACGAGAGTTTTTTTTTTATTGAAAAAGAGAGTTTTACAGTGTTGCAAGGTTTGACGACTTATCGTCATTTTGACGATACCCAAAATACCTTAATGACGATCTTACGATTTTTTCTTCCAAAATGATGATTTTTTGACAAAACATGTTTATTCTTGAAAAATTGCAGGATCATTTTTTGGATTTATATTATTTTGGTAAAATAAAAAAATATTGTTCATTGAAATCTGACATTTATTTGCTAATATGATGTGAAATAAAATATTTCAAAAACGCAAATACCTGAATTTTATTAATTTCATAAATTCCTGATTTAATTTATTTAATTTGGTAAATTGTGAAAAATTAAAAAGAAATATTTTTGGGGTAAAAACGTAAATATTACTTTAAATTTAATGAAAATTAAACATTTTATGGAAGAGGTGGTAAAAGTTTTTTTCAAAAGCGGTAACTTGTTTAAAAAAGAGCGGACAGAATATAATACGCTTTTTTGGTATGAAAGCGATGAGCGATGGGCCAAATTAGCATCGATGGTCAGCTAAATATTTCCTTCGCTCAATTCACTTAACGAGATTATTATGAAGTTGTCGTTTACATATATATTTATATATAAATATAGAAAAAGACTCTGAAAAGAATTAAAAAATTTAAGTTCAAAAAAAATCTTTAATAATTCATAAATTACTTCTACCAAAATGCCCATTAAATATTAATAAAATATCCAAAATATAAAACATTTCTTCACAAATCTGCGATATTTTTATAATACATATATTTTAATATATGTTGAAATTTACCTCTTTTGAAGGCAACCTCCATGGTTCAGTTTGATATCCTTGCATCCTCATTTCGTCCTCGGCATTTTTTTCGCAAATCTCGGATATATATTTTGATAACATATATAAAAACTGGAGTGAGGATATTTTCATAAGATTTTTAACTTTTTTTTTTGAAATTTAGCTCTTTTGAAGGATGCACCCATGGTTCAGTTTGATATCCTTGCATCCTGATTTCGTCCTTGAAATTTTTTTAACAAATCTGGGATGTATTTTTTGATAACATATGTTAAAACTGGAGTGAGGATATTTTCGTAAGATTTTAACTTTTTTTTGAAATTTACCTCTTTTGAAAGATAAACCATGGTTCAGTTTGATATCCTTGCATCCTGATTTCGTCCTTGAAATTTTTTTGACAAATCTGGGATGTATTTTTTGATAACATATGAAAAAACTGGAGTGAGGATATTTTCGTAAGCTTTTTAACTTTTTTTTGAAATTTACCTCTTTTGAAGGATACCCCCATGGTTCAGTTTGATATCCTTGCATCCTGATTTCATCCTTGAAATTTTTTAAACAAATCTGGGATGTATTTTTTGATAACATATGTAAAAACTGAAGTGAGGATATTTTCGTAAGATTTTTAACTTTTTTGAAATTTACCTCTTTTGAAGGATATCCCATGCTTCATTTTGATATCCGTGCATCCTGATTTCGTTCTTGCAATTTTTTTGACAAATCTGGGATGTATTTTTTGATAACATATGTAAAAACTGGAATGAGGATATTTTCGTAAGATTTTTAACTTTTTTTTGAAATTTACTTCTTTTGAACGATACTCCCATGGTTCAGTTTAATATCCTTGCAACCTGATTTCGTCCTTGAATTTTTTTTACCAAATCTGGGATATATTTTTGCTAACATATATAAAAACTGGAGTGAGGATATTTTCGTAAGATTTTTAATTTTTTTTTGAAATTTACCTCTTTTGAAGTATACACCCATGGTTCAGTTTGATATCCTTGCATCCTGATTTCGTCCTTGAAATTTTTTTGACAAATCTGGGATGTATTTTTTGATAACATATGAAAAAACTGGAGTGAGGATATTTTCGTAAGATTTTTAACTTTTTTTTTAAATGTACCTCTTTTGAAGGATACCCCCATGGTTCAGTTTAATATCCTTGCAACCTGATTTTGTCCTTGAAATTTTATTAACAAATCTGGGATATATTTGTTGATAACATATATAAAAACTGGAGTGAGGATATTTTCGTAAGATTTTTAATTTTTTTTTGAAATTTACCTCTTTTGAAGGATACACCCATGGTTCAGTTTGATATCCTTGCATCCTGATTTCGTCCTTGAATTTTTTTTAGCAAATCTGGGATATATTTTTTGATAACATATATAAAAACTGGAGTGAGAATATTTTCGTAAGATTTTTAACTTTTTTTTGAAATTCCCTCCTTTTGAAGGATACCCCCATGGTTCAGTTTGATATCCTTGTATCCTGATTTCGTCCCTGGAATTTTTTCACATCTTTCTGCTTTCTTTTGTAGTAACATATATAAATACTGGAGTAGGAAGTTTTCCTAAGATTTTTAATATATGTTTTTTAAATTTTCTTCTTTTGAAGAATATAGTCATGGTTCAGTTTGATGTCCTTGGACTCTGATTTCGACCTTGTATTTTTTTTCACAGTTATTAATGCAGTTGTTCTAGGTTGGTTTATAGATTTTTGTAATATTCCGTAATTCTTAAATGAGTACCCAGGACATGGTAGGAAAACCCTAAAATAATCGAAATCGAATAATAGATTAATGTTATCGAATGTTTCATTTTATATTTGTCTCTTAAATTTCTCTATAAAATTGATTTTAATACATAAGAAACGTTGGTAATATCGAGATTGGCTTGATATTGAAATGTCATTGAGTTTAAAACCTTAATAGCGTACGATTGTCTTTCAATTAAAACTAAAAGAGTACAGTAGTTTTATATAAATTTAATTTATACTGCGATCACATTTTTTTTTATATACAAAGCTACTGGATTATAAAATTACGAAATCATTTCCAATAATACCATTGTGAAGAATAAAAATAGTGAATATTTTAAGTATAAATTCGCGCATGTGGTCCCGAAACCACATGCCAAATTTTAGCCACCACGGGTAATCCCATATTTTCCCGATAATCTAAATGAGATAATTTGTGCCGGTAAAATCGAGGGCACTTGAAGGGCACCACGCGGTGTTATATATATACTGTATATATCATAATTACATCAAGGCGTTACATAACTTTTGTTTTGTGCCAAAAATTTTACGACCCTGACTTAAACCGGACAATAACCAAGTATACTCCACGATTTATAAAAAATGTTTTAGAATTTAAAGGAAAATTCAACCTTCTGAAACTTATCAAAAACTTAATTAATTTTTGAGTTGTGGCATTAAAACTTAACCCTAATTAATGAATTGCTAATTTAGGCCAAATAATTCTAAATTAATTAAAATCAAATCAAAATGAAACAAAAAAAATTACTATTTAAGATAACTTTTCAAAATTTATATTTCACATTTTTCAATTACCCTCGTATGTTTGCTATTAAAAATAATAGTAATTTCAGTTTACTATAATTTTTTTTGCTTTGTTTCAAATTCATTCTTAATTTTTTTTGATATAAGAAAAGAAAAAAAAAACGAAAAAGAAGAAAACATAATTTCATTCATAAATTTGTTCCTTGCTTGTTCTTACTATTTCTAATTCTTTCAAACTTGGTTTTTTTCCAATCTCTTTTTCCCTCGATATTTTGACTTCATTTACTTCTTCAAAAAAAAAAAAAAAAAAGAATTTTAGTGCTAAAGTAAAAGCAAAGAAGTCGACATACCGACAGAAAAATAAAATAAAATTACAGAGCAAACAAGTGAACCAGGTTTATTAACGAAACAATTTTAATAATTTTAAGTGTAAAGCCAATTATAGGTTAAAAATAATTTAGTGGTTAGAGTTAAAAATTTGGTGAATTCATTTTTATATTATAAATTTTTTTTTGGTGCAAAATTTTATATTATTTAACTAAACTCAGTGAAAAAGAGACATTTTTGTTGTCTCTGATATGATTGGAATTACAATTAGTGCATCGATGGAGAAGATCTTCCACATCAGCCGATTCCAGACAGCAACAACAACAGTGAGTAAACAGTTATTTTTTTTATATATTGTTATTGAGTTTGGTTTTATTTAAAATTTTGCGTTTTTTTTTTGTTGTTGGAGTACGAAGAGTACAAACTCTATTAGTATGGAATATTAAAATTATTGTTGTAATTTGTTTTGATCTTGATATGTCTTCCTACTCCAACTTAATTTATTGCAATTTCTTATTCTTCTTTTTTTTTTTGTTACAAGTATTTTTTTTTCTGCTCTAAATTATCCATATTCGTAAACATTGTTTAGTATCAATTTTGCGTTATATCTATCTTTTAAAATTTCTTTTTATCTTTATAATTTCGGGTTAGTATTTACATTTTTCCTTGATAATTTTTTTTGTCATTAGGGTGACACTTATATCTAAAGTTAAACTAAGTCCTGTCGAAATTTGAAAATATGGAAATTATAAACCACCATAAATACAAATTTAATTCATTGTAAAATAAAACAAGGATGGATTGCTAAATTGAAAATCATGGTCTGAAATTATTTAATTAAATTCCGTAGTGCAATTATTTGGGTCTTCAAAACCAACAGAAGACATAGGTAGGGAGGGGGTTAAGAGCAGGCAATATATAAGCACTGCTGATATTAAAGTCTAATTATCTGATAATAACGTCCGTCTGAAACCCGTTTATAGTCTTTGTCTAAGTTAAAATTAATATATGTGTGTACAAATTTTCTGCTTATGTCCATATATCGGGGTGAGTGTAATTTTCCTATAAAATAAAAGAATCCACGTTGACTGAAGCAGTCGGAGAAAAGAGCAAGGTACACACTTAGGAAGGTTCACAAATGTCACCAGCCCACTAACGTACAATTTAGATATGAGTTTCGTAACAGAATGGCGCCCAACGTGGGGCCCGATACGCTCAGGCCACATGAAAAATAAAAATTTAGAAAAATCCATCTTCGATTTATATGTGCCTTAGACAAAATGACAAAAATTAAATAATCTTTTATTTTTGAGTTTTGGCGTTGGAATTTATACAGGATAATATTTTTTTTTAATTAAGTCCTTATTACCACGCTAAATTATCAACTAAATTTCAAACTTTGGTCCGTTTACTATTAGAGTATTTGGGAAATTTATTCAGATTTGAAGAAACGAGTCTGATTACCCTACTCAAATAGTTATCTCCTTAATATGGTTTCTTGTTTTTGTAAGGTTTAATTTTGCGAATAAAGAATTCTGATTTCTGTTCATGTTCTTTACCGAATTATAAAATCCTTGTTAACTTTCTATGAAAGTTATAAATATTTAGACTTTAATATATAAATTTTGACTACGGAAATAGATTAAATAAAAGTAAGACCAATTGTATTTTGAAACTTTATTATTATTTTGATTAAAATAAATTAAGTTCAATATAGAACTATCGATCATTAACGAATTATACGGTTATAATTAGTTTAGAATTTAATATTGGAAGAAAATGTCATTGCGTCACAGTAGTGATAATCTGTCCACCCAAGTTTGTACTATTTGTAGGGAAAATTTAAATGGAATTGGTACTGATGAGGTGTTGCGAACTTCATGTAACCACCAATTTCATCGTAATTGTTTAATAACCTGGTTAAAACGTAATGCTACTTGTCCTCAGTGTAGAACTCATTGTAATAGCCGTGAATTTGGAGTAACTACAACTGCCAATAGGGGTGCTCGTACCAGGTCACGTGCTACAAGTCACCCACCAAACAACCCAAATATGTCACAAAATTTAATTTCAATTGTACCATCCACTTCAACTCATGCTTTGAATCAATCTCAGCCACGAGATTCAGGTACTGAACCTGCTGCCCAGGAAAATAATTCTGCTCGCGAAGCTAATTCTAATGATAATAATTCAGGCTCAGCTGATAATAATGAGGATAGCCGAATTCGTAGCATTGTTTCTGCGGTTGTGTCTGCACGACAAGCAACAATTTTTCAAGATTTAGATGAGCGCGTGAATCGTATTATTGAAGTAGCATTAGCGAATGCATTAGGTAATCTTAATTTGGTTTTTCCAACGGCTAACCCTGCTCCTCCAGAGGGTGCAAATCCATCTCGCTATAACGATCCCGAGTGGCCTCGTGATATGCCTAATTTTGCGGAAAATAATAACAGACCTTCTAATATTTCCCATAATAGATTCGATGAGCGTGTAAGTGATATCACAGTTATGAATAATTATTATAAAGTTGCTAACTTGATAAACAGCTGGGACATTAAGTTCGATGGATCGGCTAGGCTTTCAGTTGATAACTTTATATATAGAATAGAATCGCTGGTTCACGATACCCTAAATGGTAATTTTAATTTATTTTGCGAACATGTCCAAAGTTTATTTACAAAGGACGCTAAGGATTGGTACTGGCATTTTCGCCGTACTGTAAATAGGGTTACATGGCCAGTTTTATGTGAAGCTTTGCGCACAAATTTTGAGCAACACCGATCGGATATAGATATTAAGGAGGATATGCGTGCTCGGCGACAAACTCCTTCTGAATCTTTTGACGATTACGAAAATGCAATTTATAAAATCGCCGAAGATTTATCCACTCCTTTGCGTGAACAGGAAATAGTGGATATTTTGCAGCGTGGGTTACGTCCCAAAATACGCCAGCAGTTGTTGTATGTAAATATAAGTTCTGTAGCAGATTTACGTCGTCTTTGTATAAAAGGTGAGAATTTATTTAAGGAAATTTCTAAATCTGATAGCAATTTGACTAGAGGCACATTTCAGCGTAGACCAATAAATGAAGTTTTTATTGAGGGTGATGAGGAATTGGGAAATGAAGTTTTGCCAGAGTCGGAGATTAGTGAATTGGCTAGAGGTTCTACAAATAATTTGGTATGTTGGAATTGCCGTAACAGTGGCCATAGGTATTTTGATTGTCTAGAGGACCGAACTACTTTTTGTTATGGATGTGGAGCCGTGGGCATTTATAAGCCAAATTGTAACAAATGTAGTCCGGGAAACTCGCGGTCGAGCGAAGGTGTGAAACAGAACCTTCGCCCGGACCACTCGAACCCCAATTGAAAGTTTTGAAAGTCCTTAAAAACCCTGACTTGACAACCGAACGTATGAAATCTTCGGATTCTCAGCTTCGGGAAATAGTTCCATATGATATTCGTCTTAAAATTTATAATGAAAAAAGAAAAAAAATATTTAATGATACTCCTAATGCCCAGATTAGTCGCAGAAAACAACGTTCTTCATCTCGTCAATTAAATTTTTGGAAAAATATAAAATCTTCAATGAAATCGCTGGCCGCTTTAATTTGTTCAATAACAAATAGGACGAATGATCTTAGGCCTTATGGCGAAATTGAAATTTTTGGAGAGAAGCGTTTAGGATTGTTAGATAGTGGAGCTCAAGTTTCATGTTTAGGAGGAAACTTGGCCAAGGATCTTTGTAGTAAGAACAATTTTAGACAACATAAAACTTACGTCAGTACTGCTGATGGTAAGCAACAGATTGTGTTTGCTAATTTCAAAACCAATGTTAGTTTTAAGGATAAAACTCAAACGATTGATTTTTATATAGTTCCGTCGTTGGCCCAGGAGATTATATTAGGAGTAGACTTTTGGAGAAAGTTCTCATTGGCTCCTGATATTATCTCGGAAGTTAATATCATTGGAGATTCGAATCTAGTGGAATATGAAAAACATGAGATGACATCTAACCAGGAATTACGCTTAGAATCGGTGAAAAATTTATTTCCTTCTTATGAGATTGATGGGCTGGGTAAAACTTCACTTTTAGAACACGAAATAGAATTGGAACCGGGTACACGTCCTGTTAAGCAACGGTACTTTCCAATTTCCCCCGCGATAGAGAAGTTGGTTCATAGCGAAATCGATGAAATGTTAAAGCTCGGTGTTATTGAGGAGGCTCCTCCATGTAGTCCGTGGTCCAGTCCGGTTGTCCTTGTTAGAAAGTCCGAAAAAGTCCGTCTGTGTCTAGATTCTAGGAAACTTAACAGTGTTACTGTTAAGGATGCCTACCCTTTACCTCATATTGAGGGAATTTTAAGCCGTTTACCCAAAGCTGAATTTATTTCATCATTAGATTTACGCCGTGCCTTTTGGCAGATACCTTTATCTATAAAATCGCGTGATTATACTTGCTTTACAGTTCCAAACCGCCCATTATACCGTTATTGTGTTATGCCGTTCGGCCTAACTAATGCCCCACAAGCTCTTTGTCGATTAATGGACCACGTAATTCCATGTCATTTGAAGCAAGAGGTTTTCGTCTATCTTGACGATTTACTCATTATTTCCGAGTCTTTCGATCAACATATGGCAGTTTTGTCTGAAGTTGCGAGTAAGTTACGTCAAGCCGGTCTCACTATTAATGTCCGAAAAAGTAAGTTTTGTATCAAAGAAGTCCAATACCTTGGTTATGTGGTGGGTAATGGTACTTTACGTACCGATCCCGAAAAGATATCGGCTGTAACCGATTACCCTCGTCCGACATCGGTGAAGCACTTGCGAAGATTCCTCGGCATGGCCGGGTGGTATCGGCGATTCGTTGATAATTTTGCTTCAATTACCGTACCACTCACCAATTTGTTAAAAAGGGGAAACAATTTTTCATGGAATGAGGAGGCCCAAAGTGCATTTGAAAGTTTAAAGGGTAAACTTTCTGCAGCTCCTGTGTTAGTAAGCCCAGATTACAGCAGGCCCTTTATTCTTCAATGCGATGCCAGTAAATTCGGAGTAGGTGCCGTTTTAGCGCAAAGAGATGAAAACGGTCAGGAGTTGCCGGTGGCTTTCTTTTCAAAAAAGCTTAATAAAGCTCAGTCAAATTACAGCGTGACTGAGTTGGAATGCTTATCTGTGATCCTTGCATTGAAAAAATTTAGACCCTATGTGGAGGGCCAGGACTTCTTGGTTGTAACAGACCACTCCAGCCTTCAGTGGCTAATGCGCCAAACCGATCTTTCGGGCAGGTTGGCGCGCTGGTCTCTGAAGCTACAAGGGTACCGTATTAAAATTGAGCATCGTCGTGGGTCGCAAAATGTTGTGCCCGATAGTTTATCACGCCAAAATTTTAATCCAGTTGAGGAATTGGAGGTTCGCCCATTAATTAATTTGGCTTCTCCTGAATTTGATTCCGAAGCATATGTTGAATTAAGGAACAATATCATTGAAAATCAATCTAAACTACCTGACGTTAAAGTTGTTGAGAATAAAATTTATAAACGGTGTGATTTTGCTGATGGCGATTCTGAAAATGAAATTTTTATTTGGAAAATCTGGGTCCCTGCTACTTTAGTAAGTTCTGTAATTGAAAATGCCCATTCCCCTCCTAATAAATGTCACGGTGGGGTGGCGAAAACATTGGAAAGATTAAAATTGAATTTTTATTGGCCAAAAATGTCAAATGACGTAAAAGAGTTTATTTCAAGTTGCACAGTTTGCAAGCAAACAAAAGCCCCTAATACTTCACTGAGGCCTCCTATGGTGAATCACTTTTCCGCTGTCCGTCCTTTTCAGAATGTATATATTGATTTGTTGGGTCCGTACCCTAGGTCGAAAAGGGGTAATATTGGCATTATAATATTGTTGGACCAGTTAACCAAGTTCCCTTTTCTCAAGCCCATTAG
The DNA here is from genome assembly GCA_021234595.1 of Delia radicum. NCBI lineage: Eukaryota > Metazoa > Arthropoda > Insecta > Diptera > Anthomyiidae > Delia > Delia radicum. The sequence continues at coordinate 117,933,469 of CM037853.1, forward strand.
AAAATTTACATCATCAGCTGTTGTTTCGTTTCTAAAAGATGAAATTTTTCCCATTTTTGGTACACCCGAAATGCTTTTGAGTGATAATGGCAAACAATTTAAATGTTCATTATTTGAGAATTGTTTAAAGGATCGTGGGGTAAAACATGTTTTTACTGCTCTTTACAGCCCACAGGCCAACGCGAGCGAACGCGTAAATCGCACAATTATCACTGGAATAAGATCCTATATTCCCAAAGACCATTCTGAATGGGACGCACATTTACCCGATATCGCCGAAGCTATTCGGAGCTCGTTTCACCAATCGATTAGATGCAGTCCCTATTATGCTTTGTTTGGGCAGAGTATGATAACACACGCCTCTGATTTTGAATTACATCGTCGTTTAGGATCCTTTGATTGTCAAATTTTAAACCCTAGGGACAAATTAGATATTATTCGTAAAAACGTTGTGCAGCATATGACAAACGCTTTTGAAAATTCAGCAAAGAGATATAATTTGCGGAGTAGTAATAAAATATTTAATATCGGCGAAACGGTTTACAGGAGGAATTTTACTCTAAGCAATGCCGGTAACAAATTTTGTGCAAAGTTTGCTCCTAAATTTATAAAAGCTAAAGTCGTTAGCCTTAAGGGTAATAACCTTTATGAATTGGAGGATTACGAAACGCGTAGGCGTGAATTTTATCATGGAAAGGATATAAGGAGCAGTTAAACCATCAATTTTTCTAGTTTATTTTTTTTTGGCCTCAGTAATTTTGAAACAGTTGTTTTTTTGTTGAAAACAGATAACTAAGACATTTGAAAATCTCGAAATTATTCGACGTTTGATCGATAATCGCTAGTGACCATATTACGAAAAATCGTTGGCTAAATTGGCTAAACAACTCTGTGAAAAAAATATATATATATATTATTTTTAAACCGCAAAAAAAAAACGCAAAAGTAATATGAATTATCATTTATTTTCAAATACCGTTTGTTCCAGCATCGTTAGGGATTTTAATATTTCAAATGTTTTGAACTTGTAAAAGTCATATCTTACTGGAAGGCGATAAAAACGGATAATTTAAGTTTTTTGGATGGAGTGCCATGAAAAGAGCAGGATTTTCCAACCTTTTCTATGTTTTGGCAACTGTGCTGCAAAACATATTTTGTTCTAGGTTGGTTTTATAGATTTTTGTAATATTCCGTAATTCTTAAATGAGTACCCAGGACATGGTAGGAAACCCCTAAAATAATCGAAATCGAATAATAGATTAATGTTATCGAATGTTTCATTTTATATTTGTCTCTTAAATTTCTCTATAAAATTGATTTTAATACATAAGAAACGTTGGTAATATCGAGATTGGCTTGATATTGAAATGTCATTGAGTTTAAAAACCTTAATAGCGTACGATTGTCTTTCAATTAAAACTAAAAGAGTACAGTAGTTTTATATAAATTTAATTTATACTGCGATCACATTTTTTTTTATATACAAAGCTACTGGATTATAAAATTACGAAATCATTTCCAATAATACCATTGTGAAGAATAAAAATAGTGAATATTTTAAGTATAAATTCGCGCATGTGGTCCCGAAACCACATGCCAAATTTTAGCCACCACGGGTAATCCCATATTTTCCCGATAATCTAAATGAGATAATTTGTGCCGGTAAAATCGAGGGCACTTGAAGGGCACCACGCGGTGTTATATATATACTGTATATATCATAATTACATCAAGGCGTTACATAACTTTTGTTTTGTGCCAAAAATTTTACGACCCTGACTTAAACCGGACAATAACCAAGTATACTCCACGATTTATAAAAATGTTTTAGAATTTAAAGGAAAATTCAACCTTCTGAAACTTATCAAAAACTTAATTAATTTTTGAGTTGTGGCATTAAAACTTAACCCTAATTAATGAATTGCTAATTTAGGCCAAATAATTCTAAATTAATTAAAATCAAATCAAAATGAAACAAAAAAAATTACTATTTAAGATAACTTTTCAAAATTTATATTTCACATTTTTCAATTACCCTCGTATGTTTGCTATTAAAAATAATAGTAATTTCAGTTTACTATAATTTTTTTTGCTTTGTTTCAAATTCATTCTTAATTTTTTTTGATATAAGAAAAGAAAAAAAAAAACGAAAAAGAAGAAAACATAATTTCATTCATAAATTTGTTCCTTGCTTGTTCTTACTATTTCTAATTCTTTCAAACTTGGTTTTTTTCCAATCTCTTTTTCCCTCGATATTTTGACTTCATTTACTTCTTCAAAAAAAAAAAAAAAAGAATTTTAGTGCTAAAGTAAAAGCAAAGAAGTCGACATACCGACAGAAAAATAAAATAAAATTACAGAGCAAACAAGTGAACCAGGTTTATTAACGAAACAATTTTAATAATTTTAAGTGTAAAGCCAATTATAGGTTAAAAATAATTTAGTGGTTAGAGTTAAAAATTTGGTGAATTCATTTTTATATTATAAATTTTTTTTTGGTGCAAAATTTTATATTATTTAACTAAACTCAGTGAAAAAGAGACATTTTTGTTGTCTCTGATATGATTGGAATTACAATTAGTGCATCGATGGAGAAGATCTTCCACATCAGCCGATTCCAGACAGCAACAACAACAGTGAGTAAACAGTTATTTTTTTTATATATTGTTATTGAGTTTGGTTTTATTTAAAATTTTGCGTTTTTTTTTTGTTGTTGGAGTACGAAGAGTACAAACTCTATTAGTATGGAATATTAAAATTATTGTTGTAATTTGTTTTGATCTTGATATGTCTTCCTACTCCAACTTAATTTATTGCAATTTCTTATTCTTCTTTTTTTTTGTTACAAGTATTTTTTTTTCTGCTCTAAATTATCCATATTCGTAAACATTGTTCAGTATCAATTTTGCGTTATATCTATCTTTTAAAATTTCTTTTTATCTTTATAATTTCGGGTTAGTATTTACATTTTTCCTTGATAATTTTTTTGTCATTAGGGTGACACTTATATCTAAAGTTAAACTAAGTCCTGTCGAAATTTGAAAATATGGAAATTATAAACCACCATAAATATAAATTTAATTCATTGTAAAATAAAACAAGGATGGATTGCTAAATTGAAAATCATGGTCTGAAATTATTTAATTAAATTCCGTAGTGCAATTATTTGGGTCTTCAAAACCAACAGAAGACATAGGTAGGGAGGGGGTTAAGAGCAGGCAATATATAAGCACTGCTGATATTAAAGTCTAATTATCTGATAATAACGTCCGTCTGAAACCCGTTTATAGTCTTTGTCTAAGTTAAAATTAATATATGTGTGTACAAATTTTCTGCTTATGTCCATATATCGGGGTGAGTGTAATTTTCCTATAAAATAAAAGAATCCACGTTGACTGAAGCAGTCGGAGAAAAGAGCAAGGTACACACTTAGGAAGGTTCACAAATGTCACCAGCCCACTAACGTACAATTTAGATATGAGTTTCGTAACACAGTTTTATTTCAAAGCTGTAAAAACGTGGTCGAAGAAGTTCGTTTAGGTTTTAAAAACATATGCTAAATCACTAACTATTTCGAAAATATTAAGAAAGCTGGTTTTAGATTATTCCTAAGTATACAGAGCCATGGCAGCTTTAAATGTGATTTTAATTACATTTTATTAATAATATTTGACAGATTTCACTGTTTTTTTTTTCTTTATTTTATTATTTTATAGGTTTTGGTACATATTCGATTTTTTTAAAAAGTGGGCCAGTTAAAGTGGGCTAACTTCACTTCGGTCACTAAACTATAATATGCCAATTTAATTGCAAAGAACCGTCAAAATTATGCAAATGGTAATGTAGTTGATAAATTATGACATTTACTGCCAAATGTCATGAGTTTGTTCAAAACCAAAAAAAATTAATTCTTGTCTACAAATAATATTAAGTTGTGTGAAAAATAATAGAGCCACCCCCAAACCTCAATTTCAATACTTAAAAATTTATGCATATAATAATTTTCTTCAAACTTTTTTGTTGTTTTTTATTAGGTATTATTGTAATATAAAAACAACATAAATTAAATATTTGAATTCATTGCTCTAAAAATTAAAATAAAAAATTCGGAATACATACATTTATTTTCTCTGTGAAAAAAAAGAACCATCTAAACAAACCTCCTAAAATTATTAAAGAGCATATATAAATAATATGTTTAATACAATAATTTCTTACATAACTGCTTATACTTCCTCAGTGCTTAGTAGAACTACCCTTATTTTTTCTACTGCGAAGCAGCGCTTCGGCCTAGAGTCAACTAACTTTTGACAAGTTGTGGCTGGAATATTCTTCCATGCAGTCTCAACCATTGTCCACAGCTCATCTTTAGTAGTAGTAGTAGTAGTAGTAGTTGTTCTTTATTTTTTTTTTTTTTTTTTTTTTTTTATCTTTATAAGATACAATTATATAATAAAAGTTTACATAAATTATATACTTAAAAAAAAAATATAAAAGAACTTTCGACTTTGACAATTGTCGTCAGTCGGATGAGTGATTTCTGATAATTAAAAACATTTTACATTTTGCATTTGTTAATAATTAAATTCATTAATTAAAAATTTTCTATATTTGATAGCATTGGTAATATATTTTACTAGATTATCCCAATTTCTAAAAGCGCCATTAAGAGTTGCAACAATGAGTTCATTTGGTAAAATTGCATATCCAAGATATTGTAGCCGAAGATGTTTTAATATTGGACATCGTCCCAAAAAATGTTGTATGTCTTCTGTTTCATTCAAGTTACATAATGAGCATAGTCTTATACTATTAGATGTGAATCCAGTGCCATTTAGCTTTATCATGTCACAACGCGCCTTAAATATCCACATTATTGTGCTTTGATTATGTTCATCAACCATATATTTTAGTCCTTTCGTGTGATCAAGGTACTTATAAAATCTGTCAGTTCCCAAAGCACTCTGAATATTCTCTAACTTAGTTGACAATCTTAAATTTTCCAAAAGCTGATTTTTCTTGAGATTCCATTCTGCATATGAAGAGGTCCCAAAATCCCAAATTATATTAAACTGATCACTAATACGAATCAGATTTGTTACCCATGACAGATTCTTCTCGATTAGCTTAATAGACAGTTGGTGAGGCAATCTACTAGCTTCATATTCAAAAAGAGTGCGCCCAATATATCTAAGATGGAGGTCTAATGTATATAGATGCGCGTCTTGCATATTTGTCTCCAACATAAGTGCATAAGTTGGTGTAAATGAAGGTAGGTTAAGAATTTTTTTAACAAAATATCGCTGTAGCTTATTTACTTCCTCAAAAAGAGAACTTCCCCACACTTGCGCTCCATAAGTTTGAATAGAGCGGCATACCGCTTGGAATAGTTGCCATTTTGCCCGAATAGAGATGTTATGTTTGGACAAAAAGCTACTCCAAGTTGCGTTTATACTATTCTTGGCAGCTATATTTTTAATCTCAATATGTTTCTTAAAAACCATTTTAGGGGTAAGTGTCATTCCCAAGTAACAGAAGTTGGATGCAATCTTTATCTCATTTCCATTAAAACGCCATTTTTCTTGGTTAGATATTTTTCCACCATTTCTGAAGACCATTATCTCGGATTTACTGAAGTTTACTTCAAGATTCCACTTTATACAATATATTTCCAAATTAATAATCATATTCTGTAAGGTTCTTACATTATCGGCCATAATCACTATATCATCAGCATAAAGTAGCAATCTTATGTTAACACCATCTATATGAAGACCTCCACATAAAGCATCATGTAGGTCATTTATATATAACGCGAAAAGCAAAGGTGACAAAAGACAGCCCTGCTTTACACCCGATCTGGTCTCAAACTCTTCAGACAGCTCCTTTCCCGTCCAAACAACAGATTTAGTAATTCTGTAAATAGCTTCTATAACATTCACAAACTTTGTTGAAACTCCCATCTCATAAAGCTTATAAATAAGCAATCTTCTTGATATTTTATCAAACGCCGCTTTAAAGTCAACGAAAAACGCATATACTTTCCTTTTTTCATAAAACTTTAAATGGACTATTGCAGATAAACTATATATATTGTCTACCGTGGAGTAGTTTTTCCTAAATCCAGCTTGATATTCTAATAGGATATTGTGTTTATCAGTCCAAGAACTCAAGCGTTCATTCAGTATACCCATCATAATTTTGGCAACGCAATTCATAAATGAAATACCGCGGTAGTTATTTGGATCACTGTTGTTTCCCTTTTTATAAATTGGATAGATAACGCTAGTTATGAATTTATCATCAGTGATACCTGTTTCCAGAATAGTATTATATGCTTTTGTCAACTCCTCTAAAAATGATACTGGTGCATTTATAAAAAATTCATAAGGAACTCTATCTATTCCTGGTGCTTTATTACTTTTAGTTTTCAGTAGCATTTTTTGAACTTCAGCCACAGATATTTTTGCATCTAGATCGGGGTCTTCTTTCAATTCCGCTACGTAAAAAATATCATCACATAGCTGCGGCGGATTTAGCAGATGATCAAAATATGTTCTAAAAACTGCTGCAGTTATGTTTGGACATGGATTAACTATATCTCCCCTTATTTCTCTAGCTAAGTTCCACCATTCCTTACTATTATTTATTTTACATATTTTAAGTTCAAGACTTTTATAGTACAATGATTTTCTTTCTTCGCATATGTTTTTATATTTACGATTTGCAAATAGATATGCCTTCTTCTCAATTTCATCAGACGATCTTCTGTATGCTCTTAGTAGTCGAAAGGACTCATCTCTGGCTTCTAAGCATGACAGATCAAACCATTTATCTTTGAAGTTAACTGATTTTGTTTTTAAATTGTTTCCAAAGTTGCCAGATGAGATAACTATTAATTCCGTTAAATCATTTAACTTAATTGCTGGATTCTGTTGCCTTAAAACCTCTAAATTGTGTTGTACTTTTCGCTGGTAATTTTCCTTTTTATTCTCATTCCACCTCAATTTAGGTAGTAAACCGCATGTTTGCACTTCCTGTTCATCCATATCAATTTGTAAAACCAAATGAATTGGTAAATGGTCTGACCAAATATAATTTTCTACAAAAAAACCATCCACGTGTTTAAGGAGATCATTTGAAATAGCACACACATCGTTAACTGATTGTCCAACATTACTTATATAGGTAAAATTCCCCATTTCATCACCTTCAGTTATGCCATTTAATACAGTGATTCCATAATCATCACAAAACTCCAAAAAATGTTTGCCTTTGTTATCCACCGTTTTATCTTTAGATCTTCTAACACTTTGCCCACATTTAAAGGTAGTATAACAAATTCCTTCATATATTTGTTGAGTTTCACCAATTCTTATATTCAAATCGCCAATAATTAATGGATTTACAATATTTTTTTCTACAAATAATCTCCTTACGTCTCCAAATTCTTTTTCCCAGTTCGCACTACGCAGATAAAGTGGTATAATGGTAAAGATTTCTTGTTTAATTTGTATATTTATTGTGATTACTTCGGATATTTCGTTAAAACTATGCTTTAGACCTGACTGTATAAGACTATTTTTTACTGCATACATGCAACCTCCAATACCCCTTCCAAAATTACTTTGTCGTTTTGCGGGTTTCCAGAATAAATCAAAATTTCTAAAATATTTCCTGAAATTGTTTAATTTGTTTTCCTCAACATGGGTTTCCAGCAATATAACAATATCAAAACTGTTTATATAATTAAAGAACTCACTGTACAACAATTTGTTTCCCAACCCGTTGATATTATATGATAAAATATTAATATTTGGAATTTTTTTACTTTTTTTAAATGTATTATCAATGCTTATCAAATTAGAATTACAATTTTCTTTAATTAGTTGGACATTTTTTAGTTTTTTGAATTAATTTTTAAAAGAATTTGAGAATAGTCTATGTTTAAATTATTAACAGAATCTTCTCCATATATATTTACCAATTTTTCACCCGCTGGTTTTTCTCCACACATGAGTATTTTGCTGTTGTTCCAATAGAACCAGTTGCCATCAACCACCAGTTTATCTCCTCTGACGCTAACTTTCTGGCTTTTGTTGTACAATAAAAGGGATTTGCGCAGTTCTAACATTATCTTTTTATCTTGTTGACGCTCCATGGATAAATTACGATCAATAAAGATAGACGTCCCAGCAAGTTTTTTTGTACGCTTTAAAACTTCCACAACCATTCCAGCTGACCTCATTTCAACCATTACGGTCATTTTTCCGTCTTTCTCAAATAACTTATTTGCATGATCAATCTCGATTTCCTTATTTAGCACCATTTTTTCTCTCAAGACTTTTTTAACTGCGGCAATTATATTTGTTTGGCATTTTAAACCCCTAACAATAAGTTTTTTCTTTCCCAAATCTTCTTCTATTTGTCTTAATCTACGTTGGTCAGCATCTCTACTTTCCTTTAGCTTAATAACTTCATCTTTCAGTTCCCTATTTTCGACTTTTAGCATATACACTTCGGTTTTTACCTCATTTATATGCTGTTTGACACCTTCAAGATCATCTTTGGTTGGCAAGTTTATCATTTTTTTCGTCTAATAGTGCAGACAACGAATTTGTCATTAGTGCCATAAGCTCTGTTGTATGAATATTACCAATAATATCATTTGTTTTTGCTGTTTCGGGTGAGATTTCAACCAGTCTTCTTTTCGAATTTTGCACAACTGAGCCCACTGTGTCATTAACTTCTTCATCTTCAAGCATAATGAAAGGGAAAAATAATTCTGATATGGCAACACTATGTTAAAAAACCAATATTTTGTTAGAACGAGAGCAGCTGATTTTTGTTTACAACACGTTTTATTTGTTTCGCTTGCTTATTGAGTGAAGTTGAATTTAAACTTTCCAGTGATTATTTATAAATATTAAAAAATTTATAAAATTAAAATGTGAATTTTAACCACAATATGGCATACAACTATTCACAAACAACAACACAACGACTTTATGGGGCTCCAAACTGATTTTGTCAAGTTCCGGTAATACGCAACCTTTGTAAGTATGGATTTGGCCAAGAAACTTCAGGACAAGCAAAAACACACGTCTTATTGCCACAAACAATCACTCATAAGTCCCTCATCTTTATTTGATAGATTCTTTCCTCTAAGACATCTTTTAAACTCGCCCCACAAGTTTTCGATGGGATTTAGGTCCGGTGACTGTGAAGGCCATCCCAAAACCTTCACATGATTGTTCCTGAATCATGCCTTTGCCAACTTCGATGAATGTTTTGGATCATGAATGTTTTGGATCATTGAATTTTTTGGATCATTGGCATTTCCCACTCAGCATAAGGCATCATGAATTCTCTTTAAATATTTGTATAAAATTTTGCATCCATTATATCCTGTATTCGATATAAGGGCTAATCAGGAGGTCGAATATTCGACGACTTTTTATAGCATTTGTGGCCCTATATTGGCAATAACGCGGCGAATGTTATCCTCCAAGTGGTCAATTGTTTCGGGATTATCGGCGTAGACTAACGACTTCACATATCACCACAGAAAATAGTCCAGCGGCATTAACTCGCACGATCTTGGAGGCCAATTCACGGGTCCGAAACGTGCAACCATGCGGTTACCAAACGTTTCCTTCAATAAATCAATTGTGACACAAGCTGTATAACATGCTGCGCCGTCTTGTAGAAACCACAGCTGATGAACGAAAAAGGATGGACACATATCCTATTCCTGTGCACGATGGCGAATAGACTGATTGTGGTCTTCGTCTACGCTACGCTCTGCAGCAGCAATTCCTTCTTCTCTACGCACTGTACGACGTCTCTTTGGATGCATATTATCATTTGGAGTAAACGTGGTGCTAAAACGTTCCATAAGTAATCGAATTAATTGTTCTGATGGAAGATTATATTGACTGAAAAACGAAAGTAGTACGCAATACGTATTTCTAATAGAGCCATGATTATCAAAATAAATTTGCACAATTTGGAAGCGTTGTTCAGGCGTCTGTCTATTCATGTTAAAATGCCAAACCAAACTAAATATAAATCACTTAACAGCTGACAAAATGGCCGCCAGTTAAATTAGTGTTGCCAACTTAACTAATACCTGTAGAAAAAACACGCTTTACAATAAAAGGCCTTAGTAGTTATAAATCAAAACTACAACCACAAAAAGAATGATTTATTTTGGAATCTCGAATAATGTAAAATTCCTAATCCTCATTAAAATTAAGTTTAGATTTGTGAAAATTGTTCATATAAGGCCTGAACATGTTGGATTTCTACTAACATCTTTTTAGAAAATAAAAAACTTTAACAAAAATATATAAGAAAAAATAACCGCTAGATTTATAGCCACAACCTAAATCTCTTTTGTTTACCAACTAAGGAATTTAGAGGGTTTTGGTTTTAATTGCCGATTTTTCATAAAAACCATCTGACTTATACAAGTTCTCTTTTATGATTCTTATTCACTGCATCTTAAGCAATGCTTATGGTTAGTGAAAGTTTAATTCTGTTGATGTTCACAAGGCAACTTTCCTAGGAGAGAATCCCGATAGGGGTTAAATTTACATTCTTTTTTAACTTTTCCGAAAGCCTTTTTTTTACATAATTTGTGGGAACGTTGTCTTCAAAGCAGATGTAATATTGATATCAAAACTCCTCTTTTTGGAGTATTTTAATGTTGGGTCCAAGAAATTTTAATAACTCATATATCAGATATGCTTCTTTACAAAAAAAAAAAATATATATTGTATTTTCCCCTCCTTTTTACTCCATAAATTTGTGCTTGGACCGAGGTGGATAGACTAGATTTGGAAAGAGAAAATTTTCTTTAAAATTACATCTTTGGAAGTTGTGAAAAGAGCTTCTTTATAAGCGGCAAATTAGGAATGAATTTGGAATCATTGACCCAAAGTTCCCACATTTTTTAATTATTTGAAATATAGAGGAAAACGGATCTTCGGGAAAAGTCGCATAAAGCCCAAAAAAGCTTTCGAATATAGGAAAAAGCTCAGATAAATCTCGATTAAATTAAATAAGTATTGATATGCATTATCTTTAGCTTAATACAACTTAAATTCCTCAGTAAAACAACAGATTTATTGTTGCACAAAGCACATTTTTTTTAGTTACAGAAATCGTTGACGATAATTTGTGCAAGTGTTCAAAAAACTTTTCATTTGAAACCAAATTTGCATATAGTTACACTTCGTTGAACGGAATAAATCGAAAAAATATAAAGTGGGGTTATTTGTTATCCCACTCAGTAACGCCTAAACATGCGATAGGGCAACTAAAAAAACCACGGGCCCTTAAATTTTTTTTCTCTACAACATATCCGAAGATCACTAAGATCTGACTGTTCGGGTTGGGACATATTCCTTGTATGTAATTGCAATATTCCAAATACAAAAGCATCACCTTATAGGAAAACTATATGGGAATTTTTCGAACATATAGGGCGTTTTTTTCGATAGAACTCAAGAAATGATTGACACTTTTAAAACGCTACCAAATTATCCAAAATTACTTTAATCGCAAAATTGTGTTCTGCGATGAGGCTCATTTCTGGCCTAACGGGTTTGTTAATAAACAAAACTGCCACATATGGAGTAAGACCACCGTACAGTCTCCATTACTTCCAGAAAAATGCACCGTTTAGAGCGGTTACCGCAAAATGATCAATGATTTTTTGTATAAAAATATGGATGATATTGATTCGGGTGAGACCCGGATGCCGATATGTGCCATACGGCGACCGCAACCATCGACTTATGAAATCAAAATTACGCGATAAGTTGATTTAGAGAAATGGGCCTGCCAATTGGCCTATAAATTCGTGCTACTTGACACGTCTTAATTATTTCCTATGGGGCTAAGTGAAATAAATGGTTTATGCTGATAAACCAGAAACACTTGACGCCTTTTAGGCCAACATTGTTCATGTTATTTGTGATATACGGCCAGCAATTCTCTAAAAAATGTCCCATAATTTGATGTCCAGAATGCACTTCGTCAAGAACAGCATCGGTGGTCGTATACCCGAAATCATTTTCAAATGTAAATCCTTTCAAAAAATAAAATTTTTTGTTAGAAAGTGTTTTGCAACCGTCAGATAATGACAATCGTAATTAATTTTTATATTAATTATTGTAGAATATTACTTTAGTTAGTCTCTTTACAGGAAGAAGAAGAAGTAAACATTTTTATTGAAAAATTTTACGGACACAAGGGATACACCAGGCTGCCGCAGTTTCGTCCCCCTCCTGGGACTCGTCAGTGGTTAATTTATGTGTCAATTGAACAAAGTATTTTATATTGCTAATTTGCTCTATATGAAAAACTTTTTTATTTTTTGGTGTCGTACTGAGATTTGAACTCACTGCCTTAGCATCAAGCTATGCATCGTAATCTCACCTCTTAACGAGTTGAGCCACGGTCGACACAGCGATGACTGTGGCTAAAGTGGAGTTTGGTTACACTACGTACATACAAGTATTGTTTCGATCAGAAGAGACAGAATTAACTAATACCAATGCACAATTCATTTCTCAACTAGAATGCTTTTTCTTCTTAATCCTATCTCTTTTTCACAAGTAATTATCACGTTTTATGATGCGCTTTATTCACATACAATAGTTGGATACCAAGTGTAGGTTAGAGATTGAGCCGCCGTTAAGCAAGTTTCTTTAAATTTCATGTTAGAAAGTGTTTTGCAACCGTCAGATAATGACAATCGTAATTAATTTTTATATTAATTATTGTAGAATATTACTTTAGTTAGTCTCTTTACAGGATTTTTGATTAAAATTTAGTTTGTTGTGTTATATTTTACATTATCAAGTTCTATCGGGTTTAAAAAAAAACACCCTTTACATGGTGGCGTGTATAAAAACTTTTCTCAGCACACAAACACCCATGCATGAACTCTTTAAAATATGTAAGCTTAAATTGTTTAATAATATATTAAAAAGTTTTTAATCACAGTTTTATAATTTATTTATACATATTAATTATATATTTATTACAATAAGAAGTTATGGTATAATTAAACTATCATTTATAAATTCTATAATACAACGAATGCTTAATTACTATTCATTTGTTTTCAATTAAATTCAAAAAAAACAACTTTTTACATTTTCAATATAGAAATGGGAAGTTTAAAAATTAATTACATTACAAAAATAATAATTTGTTTAATATTTACACTTGTAAACGAAACACATTTGTAGGGCTCATGCAAATATGTTTTTATTTTTATAATTAATTCCATTTATAATATCATCGCTGCAATGACAAAATGAGTCTAATATTTTTAATAAGTACTAAGAGGTTTCTAGTTTTTGTATTTTGAGATATTTAAAAAAAAAAAATTTAAACATTTGTGAAAAAATAACGACTATTTCTAAGATCAAAAATGAAACTAGTTTTTAGGACTTCTCAAACATACTCATGACTCATTTTGTTGACTCAGCGAGAACATTTTATTTTTTCTTATTAATTTAACAATTAAGTAGTATAAATATAGAGGGTGTATGGGTTCAAGAGCGGCAATTTTTTGTATGAAGAAAAACTTTGTTTTGAAAATTTTCGATTTATTGTTCAGATTATTGTAGTATTAGTTCTAAAAGTTATTTTCAATTTATAACGAGCTTTCAACCTCCGTATATTTACAAAAAATAAAGCAAATCAAACATATTAGCTAGGTTGATACTAGTATTTCGATCTGGCTAAAGATCTCATCAGAACCCGAAGTTTTAGAAAAGCTAGAGCCTATATAATAGGCAGAACTTTAACAAAAAACCTATTAATAATCAATTTTGCTCCATTCTTGTCTTCTTAGTAATCAACCACGTGGATAGGTCTTTTCCTAACAAGCATCATGACGTTAATAAACTTTGAAGACCAAAAATGTTCTATTTCTATAAAAAAATTTTAGTGTGTACTCTGGCTCAAGTAATATTTTTTACATTTATATTAGTTTTTTGTTTTTATATACATCGAGATTATTTTTATGTTATTTTCAATTTATAACGAGCTTTCAACCTCCGTATATTTACAAAAAATAAAGCAAATCAAACATATTAGCTAGGTTGATACTAGTATTTCGATCTGGCTAAAGATCTCATCAGAACCCGAAGTTTTAGAAAAGCTAGAGCCTATATAATAGGCAGAACTTTAACAAAAAACCTATTAATAATCAATTTTGCTCCATTCTTGTCTTCTTAGTAATCAACCACGTGGTTACGTCTTTCCTAAGAAGAATCATGACGTTACTAAACTTTGAAGACCAAAAATGTTCTATTTATATAAAAAATGTTTAGAGTGTACTCTGGCTCAAGTAATATTTTTTACAGTTATATTAGTTTTTTGTTTTTATATACATCGAGATTATTTTTATGTTATTTTCAATTTATAACGAGCTTTCAACCTCCGCATATTTACAAAAAATAAAGCAAATCAAACATATTAGCTAGGTTGATACTAGTATTTCGATCTGGCTAAAGATCTCATCAGAACCCGAAGCTTTAGAAAAGCTAGAGCCTATATAATAGGCAGAACTTTAACAAAAAACCTATTAATGATAAATTTTGCTCCATTCTTGTCTTCTTAGTAATCAACCACGTGGTTAGGTCTTTTCCTAACAAGCATCATGACGTTACTAAACTTTGAAGACCAAAAATGTTCTATTTATATAAAAAATTTTTAGTGTGTACTCTGGCTCAAGTAATATTTTTTACAGTTATATTAGTTTTTTGTTTTTATATACATCGAGATTATTTTTATGTTATTTTCAATTTATAACGAGCTTTCAACCTCCGTATATTTACAAAAAATAAAGCAAATCAAACATATTAGCTAGGTTGATACTAGTATTTCGATCTGGCTAAAGATCTCATCAGAACCCGAAGTTTTAGAAAAGCTAGAGCCTATATAATAGGCAGAACTTTAACAAAAAACCTATTAATAATCAATTTTTCTCCATTCTTGTCTTCTTAGTAATCAACCACGTGGTTAGGTATTTTCCTAACAAGCATCATGACGTTAATAAACTTTGAAGACCAAAAATGTTCTATTTCTATAAAAAAATTTTAGTGTGTACTCTGGCTCAAGTAATATTTTTTACATTTATATTAGTTTTTTGTTTTTATATACATCGAGATTATTTTTATGCTATTTTCAATTTATAACGAGCTTTCAACCTCCGTATATTTACAAAAAATAAAGCAAATCAAACATATTAGCTAGGTTGATACTAGTATTTCGATCTGGCTAAAGATCTCATCAGAACCCGAAGTTTTAGAAAAGCTAGAGCCTATATAATAGGCAGAACTTTAACAAAAAACCTATTAATAATCAATTTTGCTCCATTCTTGTCTTCTTAGTAATCAACCACGTGGTTAGGTCTTTTCCTAACAAACATCATGACGTTACTAAACTTTGAAGACCAAAAATGTTCCATTTTTATAAAAAAATTTTAGTGTGTACTCTGGCTCAAGTAATATTTTTTACAGTTATATTAGTTTTTTGTTTTTATATACATCGAGATTATATTTATGCTATTTTCAATTTATAACGAGCTTTCAACCTCCGTATATTTACAAAAAATAAAGCAAATCAAACATATTAGCTAGGTTGATACTAGTATCTCGATCTGGCTAAAGATATCATTGAAAATTTTAAAGTTATTTGGTGAAAATTTGAGAGAAATCGGATAGCCCATGGCTCCCCGCTACCAAAGTTTTCGATTATATGTGTTTTGTAGCACATAATTTTTTGTTAATTTTTAGATGTTGAACACGAAATTTTATACTAGATATTTTTAGTTTTGCACTCAAATACTACAAAAAACCTGCTTTCATTCGATCATAATTATATCTGAAATTAGAGATTATGTATCACAAAATATTTTTTTTAAATTAATTTTAATTTGTTGTCCACACATTTGAGGCTTTTTGTCCATGTCGACAAGGACTAAGTAATCCGATTTTTCTTAAATCTTGCACCACAATACTATTGGACCTAGTGCTACAACAATCAAAGTATTAAATGATAAAAATCGAAAGTTAAAGCTAATATTCATTCAATAATCATATTTACAGAATTGAAATTTTCTGTTTTTCCGAGATATTTGTATCTAAATTTGCAAGTCATCCTTCAATCAATATTGACATATTTATACTCAAATGAAAAGTAGTTTTGTCAGTTTTGCTTGTGAAAAAAACAAAAAATTTAAGATAATTTTTAAGAAATATATAGAATGAAGGAAAAAACTAAATTTTTAAGAAAAATTTTTAATAAATATTCGTGCTTAGCATGCAAAAATTTGTTTAAAATTATTTGTCGAAAGACATATTTTTATTAAAATATTTGCGGAAAAATATTTAAAATCGAAATTTTGTACGTGGGCGCCACGGATTAATGCTATTCGATTTTTCTCGAATTCGCACCATCTAAATTTTAGAACTAGTTCTACAATAATCGCAACAATAACTAATAACTATCGAAAGTTAAAGAAAATGCCGTTCCAATGGGTTAGTTGCGACAAAGTTTCGTTTATTTACTTTTTGTATACTTTAATATTAAAAGTTGGTAATAGATTTAATTATGCTTAACAAATTTAGTATGTGGTTTATATAAATAAACGCATACACATATAGTTACATATGTACGCATATAGAATATAATATAGTTACCTGTGCGGCCAATATAAAATTACATCAAACTCAATCATGTGTTTTTTTTTTTCATATATTTATTCTACAACCATAATTTTAATTAAAATGTTATGTTAATATTAATATATAATATTTCAGGAAAATATTAAATTATGATAGAAGTAGAGAAATTCTTCAACAAAATTTAAGTGGCAAAATTTTATGTTTTAATATTTTTATAAAGTTTAAAGTATTTTCCATCCAAGTGGATTTTTTAAAATAAAAAACCATATTTAAATACACTCAAAAAAAAGTGGGTTGAAAAATTTGTTAAAGTTCTATTTAAAATCTTTAACTAAATTTCAGCAAATTTTTTGCTGACATCACATTTTCAGCTTAAGTTTTATTTAAACGCTTCTACCAAAAAACTAGTTTTGAACTAATGTTTAACTAATTTGCGTTTCAGCACACATTACCAAATAATGCATAAAATAATGTATTCACATATTGATCCAAGCATTACATTACACCTTATTCCACTGATGAATTTTACGGGCAATGAGCCTTAAAAAAATGGCTGGACTCATTACATTGTAGATGCTAAAGTTAACTTATAAATGTTAAGAATAAGTAATGCGTCTACAAATAGATTATCATACAAAAAAAATTAAAAAAAATGATTACACATATTTTTTCTAATTACATAAATAACGTGATAACGCTGGGTTCGAATCCCTGGGATCTCTGGCTCTTAACAATTAGTTATGCGAGAACTCTACCAACTGAGCTGTCGATACACATTATATTTGGTAGCTTAAAATTAATTGTTGTGCTTCGTGTTTTCGTTCGTGATATCTCAAATATACAGCATACACTCATGCTAACAAAAAATCACAAAGTCATTTGTCCATAAGTAGATTTTTAAAAAATAAAAATCTCTTTGGTCAGTGACCCTGTTTTTTGAATTTTTAAATAATGTAATACATGTTATGTTTTTTATTTGTTCGATTGCGTCTATATGAAATTTTTCTGTGCAATCACTGACCGTGGTATAGATAAACTGATTTCTAATGCCACATGCACTCGCACTACACGTTAGACAGAGCGCTTTATCCCTTTGAGCTATCATCAGGTCAAGTTTTGTTGTGATTATAACCAGTTTTATTCAATACACGGTGTTTTTGTTCTTGCATACATAATCTCAGAAGTACAACTCCAACAACACAACAGTTCTATTTTTAGAAACTTACCTCACTCTAATGTCCACTGTTTTCCCATATGTTGTAAGTGATGCCATATCTATGATATATTCTTTGTATATAAGGTTCAATACCAGAAACTGCGCAATCTGATTCAGAAAAAATTTAAAATTTGCAATGTAGTTATGATTTTTAGAAAATACACTCATTCTTCTCTACCACGCCTTTCACAATTAAATTAAATCAAATTGCATATTTATTATAGTATTAATTGCAAATGTCTGAAAAAGACGGTAAAATTCAAACTCAAAAATTTCTTTGATTTTACTTTATTTCACACTTTATTGACTATGTAATTGATGATTGGTAAGTCATTATTCTTTGTTTTGAAGTAATGTAAAATGTAATGAGGTATCATTACAAAGTTATAAATGATTGATCAATTATCGGTAACTAATTATTTTATGTTTTAAAATAATGTTGAGTGTAAGGAATATACATTACAATGTAATGCATTATGTACCCAACTATAATGCTAAAGCTAAGGAGTATTCAATACAAAGTCAAGAATTATGTAACCCATTATCGGTAACTCATTACTTCTTGTTGGAAAATAATTATACATTTAGGGAGTTCACATTACGAAGTAATGCATTACTTTATCGCACCTATTACCAAAGTTTTATTTAGGTTGCTACCAAAATTGTGCTGATAAACACATTAATAGCATGGAGATCAAATAAAAGGTAGATGTCGCAGCTTGTATGGACGAAGAAGGGAAAAGTAAAGATACAAACAAACACAACGCTTATAAGACTTCATATTAAAAAATATAAATAAAATCAAATAAACTCATTAAAAAAAATTACTAACTGAATAATATTTTGATAAATTTGAAAATTGAAGATGTATGCAATATGCAGAATATTACATTTTTGTATTATCTTCATTTGAAAAATGTAAAATTGTGTCATACCTACATATATGTACATACATGCAAGTAAGTAATTGGGAATTTTTATGTTTTGTTCTTAATGTTATTAGTAAAATATTATTTCAAAATTTTTTATATAATTGCATTACGTTTACGATGTGGAAGTCCTGACAATTTAATGCAGTTACAATTTTATTACGTTAAAAACTACATAAAATACCTATTAATTTAATTAAAAACACAATTAAAGAAATGCCTACTGCTTTTTCACTATAGAAGACAAAACTAGTATTTAAAAAATATTGAAAACAGCAAAACTACAAAACTACAAAAAAGGCAAAAAAAATTACACTTATTAAAAGAAGAATTAAAAAATTTTAATAAAAATAGCATTTAATGCGCTGAACAATTTTAAGCCAAAAAATTAAAAATCAAAAAATGTAAAAAAAAGAAAATATGAGCTTAAATGTTAAAAAATGGCAAAAAAAAAAAAAATATTTGTTTTCTATGTTTATAAAATATAAGCCTACTTTTAATTCTATTATTTTTGACAATGGATTTTATTAAAATAAAACTAATTTTCTGAATATAAAAATAAGTTTCAGAAAAATTTACTTTTCAAAAATATACATACATATGTCTTAGATATTAGTTTTTGGAACTTTTTTAACTTATTTTCATAAACACGCCCATATATGATCATCAGGGCAGGAAGTTCATGCAAATGCATATTCTTTTCATTAAGTCTGAGAACAGGGTAAAGAAAATATCTTTGCAAATCAAAGAGTTTTTGTTAAAATGGCATCGATTTGTAATTACATATTTTTGTATATTTTGCTATAAATGCTTATTTTTGCAGGTTTCGATTTAATGCATATTTCCACTTATTTGCTTTTGAACCTTTTCTAGAACAACTTCTTTTACCACCGTTTACATGAAACCGGTTCTAAAACATGTTCCTGGGAGTCGAAATGTAAGGCTTCGCTATCCCAGAACCAGTTCTATAACTGGTTCTAGAACCGGTTCTAAAGCAAACTATTCTTGTTTGGAGCTAAAGAACCTATTGCAAATAGGACACACTCCATATAAAAAGAACCAGTTGCAGAACAGAAATAAGAACCTGTTATAATACAGTATAAGCTTTTCTGCAACCAGTTATTTGGATTTTACTATATTACTGGCAGACGGTTCTAAACCATGCTGAATTATCTTTATTTTAAATATTAAATAAGTTATTTTAATAAGAAATATTTTGTAACTTTTTTATATTGAAAAAATAAAGATCTTATCTATCTATTTAACTGGGTTTATTTACAGACAAAAACAAATAAATATGTTAGTTGAATTTAATGAAATGTTTGTCGTCATGTTTTCAAGTGAAATTGCATTTGTTTCAACTACATCTTCAGTGGTCTTTACATACATAATAATCTTAGTGTATAATTTCCTGGTCGCTGAGTTATTGATTTTTTTAAATTATTTTTTATTTTTTTTTTTTTTTTGCATAACAATTACGTTTTCTTAATTATGGCTTCTGTATAAGTTTTATTCATCTTACAAAAATATATTTCTATATTTTCACATTGTATCTATCGTTCGGTGCTGGATGGCGGCAACATCATCGTCTGTATTGTCATCGGCATGCTAATTGAAAACGTATTTATTTTTATATTATTTTTAACTTAATTACCATTTAACAATTATTAGCTGGTTGGTAATTAAACAAGGATACTTACGTTTATCTCAACGAATATAATACAAACGCAACAAAATGCCATCCATAGTAAATGATGGTTTCTAAAGAGGAGCAATTTGAACTAATAAAACTGTAAAAAAAAATATTACTTGAGCCAGAGTAAAAACTAATTTTTTTTTATATAAATAGAATATGTTTGGTCTTGAAAACTTAATAATGTCATGATGCTTGTTAGATTACTAAGAATACAAGAATAGATCCAAATTGATGATTAATATGTTTCTTATTAACGATGTGCCTGTTCTGTAGGCTTTAGCTTTTCCAAAATTTCGGCTTCTGTATATGTTGGAATGGCGGGAAATATTTTTATTGCACACAGAAAACAGTTTTGTAGTTGCCACCGAATTTTTTGCCAACCCAATTTTTGTGGTTCCACGTACTATCACAATTATTCAATTTTAATACTATTCTAACAACCGACATTTATTTTCATATTTCGAATTTTTATTGTAACAATTAAATATTTTATGTTTATGGACTAATTTTTTCTTTATTTGCCAATTCGTTTTCCGAATTTTAGCGACCAATACAATAGAAGTAGATTATATTACATTGCATGATAAATAATTTCATAAATTTTTCATAATTTCTGCAAAAGCGTCCCTACTTCTCGCTCAGGAGATTTCCCACATCTCGGATACCAGTCCATTCTTGTATGTTATTAAGCCACGTAGTTACTTTTCTTCCTCTAGTAGGTCTACCTTCAATATTAGCTTTCGCAATGGTTTGTAGAAGCTCATATTTTGGATTTCTCATAATGTGACCCAAGTATGCCGTTTTTCTTTATAGTGGCTAAGAGCTCTCTATCGCGGTGTACTTGCCTAAGTACTTCGTTGTTAGATATAAAGTGGATCCATGGTGTTTTCAGTATTCGTCGGTAGATCCACATTTCGAAGGCTTCCAGTCTTTTTACGTCAACTGCTTTAATAGTCCACACCTCCGTTGCATATAGGAGTACTGACCATACATATGTTTTGACAAATCTAAGTTTCTCTTGCCATTTCAATACGGCATGTTATTTCTTTTGAACCGTCCCACTGGTCATTGATTGTACTTTATCGAAATAGGAGTTTTGTATTCTTGATGTGGTTATGTTGTGGTTACTTTTTCTGCATACAATCATATATTTCGTTTTTCGGATATTTATCTTCAGGCCATATGCTACACTGTATGTAGTCAGTTTGTTAACTAGATCTTGAAGTCCAGATGTGCTATCAGCCATAATATTCCATAAATAGATTCACAATATTCTATAAATAGATTCACATGCGTTCAACAAAATTTATTTTATTAACAAAAAAAATTATATGCCTCGAACTGGGCTCGAACCGGCGATCTTCCGTTTGTCAGGCAAGTACTTTACCTCAAGCCTAAACACAATTTAAATATGTTTTTGTAAATTTCTAGTTAAAAATGAATATTTTCTAGCTTAAAATTTTAATACTTCTTTAACTACAGATTTGTATGTACAATAGAAATTCGGTTGCTAATCTTAATTAATTAGAGTCACCAAAACTATAAAAAAAGTTTATATTATTTTAAAAATATTTTGTTAATAAAAATTCTTCTCCGCGAACTGCGCTCTAACCGGCAACCTTCTGATTGTGAGGCAATTACTTTACCTCAAGCCTAAACTCAGTTTGAATTTGTATTTTCAAATTTATGCTTTGAATACTTTTTTCTTTTATGTTTAAATATTAATGTCTAAAAATAGATTTGTATGTACAACAGAAATTGGGAATTACCAAAACTTTTAAAAAATTTTATATTATTTTAAAATTGGTAACGAAAGCTTATATTTTAGATAGAGTGATTGTTTTATTTTGCAGGTGAAACTAATATTCGATTCGAAACTAATATTCGATTATTCAAGAGATAAAATATGCGAAAAGTGGTTGGTTGTTGGTATTAAAGATAATCTAGAAGATAATATTTTATCAGTATTGATAAGGAAAACCAATAGTTTGAATGATGTGACTGTGCTTTGGTTAGTTTTATATATTTTCTGTTTACAAGATAGTTTAGTTATTCTGATGATGAATTTTAAGTACTTAGAATTAAAATTATTGAATAATGATTAAATTTTGTTGGTTACCATGGAATTCCAATCAACTTATTCTCTGTGTGTGATTATAGTATAAGAACATAACAAACAACCAAAATTTTACAATTTTAAAAACTGTTAATTAAAACTTCATTGTGGTTGGTGAGGGAACTTTCTTAACAATCATCGTTTTTTCTTAAAAACCTTTACCGGATGAAACTCGTGTTTAAAAAAATAGTTCTATATTTTGATAGAGCACAAAAAATATTATACCTATTTCAGTGGTTTAAAGGATAACGATTCGTTGCATATATGTAACAAACTCCTAAAAGGAAAAAAATGATTATGTTTACTATATATTTAAAAACCATGATTTTTTGCCCCATTTGTATGTTACGTCACACAATTTGTTAGCATTTAAGCGTACGAGCTTTCTCTATCAAAAATATTTTTAAATTATTTAGATATCGAATTTATTATATTAGTTATCGTGAAAATACCATACCACTGAATGCCAATGGACGAGTTTTGTGAATAAATCATTATTAGCGATATTACGTTCTGAATATAGTAAAATACAGTGTTTATTTAAATTTTAGCTTAAGATACTTCAAAAATTCTGAGGCCATAATCAGAGTCAGAACACATCAATCCTTTCGAATAGAGTATTATAGTCGCTGGATTAGAAAAATTTTTGGTCTGTGCTATTATTTCTCACTAAGCAAACTGTAATGCTATATTTTTTTAATTTTCTAAAAGTTGATCTTTTTTCCATAAAATCCACATCTCATTCTCTCTTCTTATCCATCTGGACGCTTTTACTAAAAACTGCACTAAACGAAATAGTTTTCGAATAGCAGTTTTATATTTATAAGCTATTTAAAAGAGAAGTAATATAAATATTTATAATAGTTTTTTCCAATTTGTTTATTTTTACTACCTTGTTACACTTCTGCAACAAATCGAAACTGAAAATAAATAAATATTTCGCAATTTTAAAACAAATGTACATATTTTTAAAATTAAGGATACATTCTAAACTTTATCATTATTACTTTTTTCCCCCTTTTATATCGTGGCCTATGGCATGTAATTTTTGATATTTGCAAAAAATCCATATGGTTATAACCTCAATGTAAATTTAATAAGTATTCTATTTTATTAACTAAATGTACTATCAATATGTATTTATTCTAAGAAAATACACTTAGGCGTATGATAAATACGAAATTGTATATAATATCACTCATACGTATGGTGAACTTTATATTAGTGCTAAATATCATTGTTCTTACTTTCTTGCACTGCTAAAAATTAATTTAATTACAACAAAAAGTTGTAGACTTAAGACGAAAAAAGTTCCGATATCATAGTATATGATTATATATAGTATTATGTAAAACTAAACCATACGAGGGCGGATCAATAAGACCGTGACTTTTTGAATGAAACACAGTTTTTTTTTGCAAAAAAAAATATTAAGTTTTCAACATAATCTCCTTTTAGCTCAATACACCTACTCCAACGTTTCTTCAATTTTTGTAGTATTTTGTAGGATTTTTCGAGGCCCATAAAATAGACATTTGTTTGATCAATAATTTCATCGTTGCAGCTAAATATCTTTCCACCGAGCCATTTCTTTGGGTTTGGAAATAGGAAATAGTCACTGGGGCCTAAATTTGTCATTGTGCACCAGTGCATTATCTTGATGAAAAGGAACTTTTTTCTTGGCCATATGGGGTTCTTATTTTTTTTTTAAATCCTTGTTAAATCAGCCCAATAAGTAGGCATAATATTCGCCGTTTATTGTTTTTTCCCATTTGAAGGCAATCGACGTGGATTGTCCCTCGTGCATCCCAAAAAACTGTTGCCAACACCTTATTGGCCGACAAACTTTCCTTGACCTTCTTCGGAGCCGGTTCACCCGGAGAAACTCACTGCTGATCTAAGCTGGTGTGGTAATGGATCCATGTTTCATCCACAGTTACAAAACCCCGCAAAACCTCATTCGAATTGCGGTTAAAGAACTGCAAACAATCCTTTGAAGTTGTCACACGATTACGTTTATGGTCAATTAAAAGCAAACGCGACACCCATCATGCAGACAGCTTTCTTAAAATCGAAACCACACTGCCGTATGAAATGCCTATGACATCAACAATCTCAAGCACTTTTACTCTACGATCGGCCAACACCATATCGCGAATTTTTGCGACATTTTCGGGTGTATTGACCTCATTTGGCTGTCCAGAACGTTCAGCGTCATTTGTACTTGTGCGACCACAACGAAAGTCAGTAAACCATTTTTTTACCATTGAAATCGATGGTGCAGAGTTCCATAGTATTTATCAAGCTTTTTCTTGGTTTGATTGATGGTTTTTTTTTTTCGCAAAAAATAATGTTTAATGAGCACTCGAAATTCACTTTTTCCATTTTTAAAAAAAATCGTGGATTTGTGGTTGTATGATGTGAACAGCTGTTAAACGCAAAAGTAAAGAACGGAACTTGCTGAAAATTTGACAGTAGTCTACTAACAGGTGGTACTTGATGAGATCAGTGTTGCATTTCATATAACTACGAGGAAAGTTCGAAAAGTCAAGGACTTATTGATCCGCCCCCGTACATCATATCTCATCTGATCCAAAAAATGGCATACATTATCTTAACTCATGGTATCACATGGGATCTTATTTCATATAGTTTAATTTGAAGAATGGGTTTATCAAATATGAACAAATTATATGTAGTTAAATAATTAAAAAATAAAATAAAATTTTTAAGAGATCAGTACTTTTTTAATCCAATTAAGTACTACTTGTATTTCATTTATAAAATATATAAATAATAAATTTAAAAAATAATGTTATATCTTAAAAAGTATGCTTTTTATGAACCTGAAGTTGGAACATATAATAAATTTAAAACGCTGGGTAAAACCAAAAAAAAAAAAAACTTCAATCACCGTGAAAGAAAATACAATTTTTGTTCCCAAAAATTTTCAAGTAGAAGACTTACAGAATTTTTCAAGAGCAGAAATAAACAGCAAACTTCTCAAGTCCTTATGATACAAAATAATTAAAAATATGAATCAATACGACAATTTGTTTATGATTGATACATCTATTTGGTACTTCAACAATTTCAAATTATTCAAATCGACAATTTTGTTGTAACCACAAAAAACGATCAGTGGTACCCAGCAACTATTCAATTTTTAAAATTTAAAATTTGGAACATATTTCCCATGTCGTTTGGGTTGGGTGCTTTATTTGTTTAAACAAACATTATTAAACCCTCTCTACTAAAAACCCTCTCTACTGAACTGGTTTTAAGAGAGTTTAAAAAAAAAATGTGTTAACAGTCGTACTTTTAATTAATTATTTATTTTTCAATCTTTTGAGCAATTTTAATTAAGTTTTAAAATTAATTTGAGTTTGTTTAATGTATGAAAGGAAATTTTATTCCCTTTATTTATGTCTGAGATTTCCCTGGCATATGGCAACGCTAACGGTAATAGAAGTTAGAAGAAGAAATAGCACATGTTAAACAAAATTTATAAGTTTAAGATTTAATTTAATGAACTAGAAGAATATTGCTAAAAGGAATTAATAAACATTAAATGTCGTTTCTTTTTTTGCAGGTGAATTATAATTTTAGATAACAACAGAATTTAAGATTTAAATAATGTTCAAAATAAAATCTAAATCTTTGTTTGCAGAGAAATCACAGTACGACACCAAGAAATAAAAAGTTTTTCATATAGAGCAAATTAACAATATAAAATACTTTGTTCAATTGACACATAAATTAACCACTGACGAGTCCCAGGAGGGGGACGAAACTGCGGCAGTCTAGTGTATCCCTTGTGTCCGTAAAATTTTTCAATAAAAATGTTTTCTTCTTCTTCTTCCTGTAAAGAGACTAACTAAAGTAAAAATCTACAGTAATTAATATAAAAATTAATTACGATTGTCATTATCTGACGGTTGCAAAACACTTTCTAACATGAAACTCAATTTTGTTTATATAACTGGTGTTAATTAAGGAAGCAAAAAATTACACATTATAAAACGACATTATTTGGTAATCAAAATGGAAAAGCTGAAATTTGAATTTATGATTAAATCAACAAGCGAAGGTACATCTAATTGGCTGGCTCTAACCTCAATTAGTACAACTGAAGAGAAAACTTTATGTGTGTCAGAACAATATCAAGATGTAACACAGCACACAAAGTTGATGGGTACGGCAGCTTTTTAAAAAATTAAAAACTCAATAAAACAGAGACATCAGAGAAGGAGAGTATGGATAAACCTAGACGAGGAATTATCGAAAGTTTATTTAGATGACGGAAATAATGTGCAGTTTAAAATTTATTTTCTAGAAGAGAGTTCAAAGCAACACACTGAAAAAGAAGATGGTATTAATGAGGAAATGTTAACAAATATATTAGATAAATTTTCTACTTGTGCGCCCGGTGGGCTAGTTGGTAGCATGCTGGCTTATCAGTGCGGGGCTTGTGGGTTCGATTCCCACCAGAGGCACTGGTCTGTTCTCGCTACAACGAGCCGAAAGCTATAGAAGCTAGTGCTCGGTTAGGATAATAGTATACAGTTTGTAATTTATGATTACTAATTAATAAAAAAATAAATAAAAATTTTCTACAAAAAAAGAGGAAGTAGCAGTAGCAAATTACTGCAGGTGGTTTGACAGAAGAATCGTTGACAAATATACTGGAACAATTCTCTCTTAAAAAAAAGAAGATACACAACATGACAATGGTAAAAACCTAAAAAAAAAATTATCTGACAATTTTGTCTTGCAAAAATTTACAAATGAAAATTCGTATGTTATTCTATAGATAAGCCTGTTTGAAAGCGAATGTGATCGCTTGGAAACTATAGGTAATGGAGAAAAAATAGAAGTTCTTAGATTGTTTTTGGAAGGATCTTGTTTAGACTTGTATAGCTCCATGCTCATAAAACTTACAAAAAATTAAGAATGGAACATCTGGAGAGATAATTTTTGTGAAACATATGCAGATAAAGGCTAAATTCCGGAAAAATATGCCACATCTTTTAAATAGGGGAAACTAGACACACTTCATCCCTTGGAACACTTGATCCGTTTATTCCTAAACGTAATTTTTTATAACCATACAAATCGGAAAATTTGCTAGACACTTGATTCCCATTTTAATGATACACTTCATCCCTAGGATCAAGTGTATAATTTGTATTTTACCAGCAGATATTTATCGATATTAATCCGATAACAATGCTGATTTTAAAATGCTAAGTTTTTCTTTAATATTTATCTGTTTGCTACATTGTATATTTGCTGTAATAAACAGGCAATTCCCTTAAGACTTTCATTTTGATGTCGGCGTTATCGGTTCATATAAGGTACACTACAAGATGTAAGTATTTTAAATTTTTACATAAAATTATTAAAAAAGAGAGATTGGATATGATTTTCATTAATATAAAAGAGGTATATTTGGAAAATAATTTTGCACCTAACCAAATATATAATGTTGATGAGACTGGGATAAGTACCGTACACAAACCCACATAAAATCAGAGCTGCAAGAGGAGGAAAACAAGTGGGTAAAATTACTTCGGGTGAAAGAAAAGCTAACACAACTTTATGCTGCGCTATAAATGCCATTATCAATAGCATACCATCATTTTTTATTTACCCCCCCCCCCCCCCCCCCCCCCCCCCAAAAATGGCAAAATCGTATGATATATGAAGCTCCTCCGCAGTATGTATTTTCTCCTTACCAAAAAGCATTAATTTAATATTTTTAAATAAGAAAAATATCAAAAAAAAACAATGAAGTATTTTATAATTTAATTTTTACTTTAATTAATAACAAAATAAATTGTTCTTTTATGTTAATTGTAATCAATAAAATCATGTTTTGTTTAATTTCAGTGCTTTGTTTACTTTATGGATTTGATTCCTGGGATCAAACCAATTTTGTGAACTCACTCGATCGCCGAAAACAAGTGTCTAATACACAGGGAACAAGTGCACAATACTATTAGACGCTTGTGCCCTTTTTACGATTTCACTGTTTTTTTTTTTTTTAATATCTTTAATACTACGTCCTCAATACAACTTTTGCTTAAATTTTAATTAGATATTTTCAAAAACTCTAAAAAAATTTACACCAAGAAAAAATTGCAACAGGATTACCAGACTTGGTAACAGATAAAATTAATAGGAAAGATTTAAAACAGACAAAGTATCTCTTTAATGCACTAAGAAGTCTGGAACACTCAATAAAAACAAACACTCCTGAAAAAAACAAAGTTTAAATATGAATTGGAATTTGAATGGAAGATCTAGAGAAAAGAAAAACCATTCAGAATATGTGAGAAACTTGATAAGAGTAATCGCTATCATTTTCAACAATCATGCTGGTTCAAGAAAATTTAAAAGGGTGAAAAATAAAGAAAAAATGAAATAAAATATGTTGACAATGCTAAGATAGAAGCTGAATTGAACGACATAGATCCAAAAAAAGCTAGGAGTTCCACCATTAATACAAGTCAAAAAACTGTTTCCAAAACCTTTGGAATATATGATTACGCCTCCAATGTTTCATTGTTTAACTTAAATTTATTGAAAATAAAAAAAAAAAAAAAAAAAAAAAACTAATGCACAGAATCTTCGAATAGTTAATGGTGAGAAGAACCCGAATTGTATGATAAGAATAAATATACAAATTTTTAAAATAGAAGAAGAAATAAATTTATTGGTGATAGATATTGAATATTTCAAACAAGACGTTTTGATGGATTGAATATGATAAAAAATTTAAATTAAAGCAGGATGAAAGTCTAAAACTAACACACAAATTTTTTGATTCCAGTACAAAAGAAAATTTTAAATATGAAAATTCTGTTAAAAGCGATTGCAATAAGTGTAAAACATCAGAAAAATATAAAATAAAATTTAACGATAACAATTTAAATGTGGAAAATTTTTAAATTTCTATAAACCATATAATTTCTATATTGACCGTAAAATAGATAAATATTGTAGTAAGAGATCGTAAAGTTGTTCTATGGAAGCCAGAAAAGAAATTGTACAACAGGTCTCAAAACTACTAGAGGAAAATTTAATTGAAGAGTCGTATATCCCATTTGTGACTCAAATAACCTTAGCTTACAAGAAAGATGATGAAAGAAAAATCGAGACTCTGTATAAACTTTGGAGAATTAAACAAGATTATAGTCCCTCAATCACAACCATTTCCATTAAGATCTGCTAGATAAAACAAGAAATTGAAAATGTTTCTCAACTCTTGATATAACTCAGCTTTTTGGGAAATCCCAGTACGGATTAAAAAAAAATCAAAAAAAAAAAAACAGGATTCGTTACTCACCATCTGAGCTAAAGACTTCTCCAGCTATTTTTCAGAGAATATTGTGTAATATAACAATAAACCATTAACTCAAACATTTCCCAGTCAATTACATAGACGATATTTTGTGATATTTTCAAAAACTTTTGAAGAACATATCAAACGCTTGGAACAATTATTAAATGCAATACTGGAAGAAGGTTTCAGGCTAAAATTATCAAAATGTAAGTTTACAGCATACTCGGTGAAATAACTCGGTGAAATACCGTGGACCTGTAATAAGAAATAACTCGAGCAGCCTATTAAAATATAATTTAATATCAATAAGAAATTTTCCTTTTCCGAAGACTCAGAAAAACATTCGTTAGTTTTTAGGGAAAATAAATTTCTATACTAAATATATAAAGAAAAGTTCAATTATATTAGATCCTCGCATGAATTATTAAGGAAAGTAAAAAACTTATTTACACCGATGTAGTTATAGAATGCGTTGGTGCGATTTTGAAGCAACCACAAGAAAACCCAGTGGTATATTTTTCAAAAAAAATTAAACTAAAGTCAAAAAAAAAAAAAAAAGATATATATTTAGAATTCTTAACTATAAAGAAGCTATTAAATAAAACATTGGCAATATACACTCATATGGAAATATTTATAGTTTTCTGTGACCATAAACCAATAGAGAAAATGAATATAAAGTCTGACATACACTCAGGGAACTTCTGCTTTAAAAATATGTAGTTGTTTGGGTTGTAATACAGTTTCATTATTTTTAATGTAAATGTAAGTCATTTGTAGAACAAATAAAATTTTTAACTAACATTGTAGTTCATTTAAAAAAACAACTCACATCAAATGACTGTTTTATGATTTTACATTCATTTTTTACAGTTGTTTTTTGTTATTTAAAAAAATAAAAAAAAAAATTTGGTTTATTTTTTACTACCATGTGGTTCATTTTTACTACAATGTTAGTCATTTTTTTGAACATTAAAAAACAAATGACAATGTTAGTTGAATTTAATGAAATGTAAGTCGTCCTTTTTTTAAATGAAATTTCATTTGTTTTTGACTACAATTGCAGTCGTCTTTACCAACATAATTTCCTAAGTGTACTACTTATCACAATATGATTTCAACATTAAGTATGCACCGGGAAATGAAAGCTTTGAAGCTGATTGCTTAAGTAGAAATTCAGTATTAGAACCTCGGGGCAGTGAAGAGGAATAATTGAAAGTAATAAATTTAATCAGATTAAAAGAAATCTCAGTAGATCAAGAGTAAAGTGAAGATTTTTAAGCCAACAAATTAAAAATATTATTAAATTAGAATATATATTGTAAGAGAGTCAAAAAAAGAGATAAGATAACTCTGAAGAATTCAGTATAGGATTTATAAAGAAAATCCATTAAAATTTCTGTAATATAGCAATAAAAAAATTCAAAACAATATTAGCCTTTTTTATACAGCGAAAAATCTAAACAAAAATATAAAAAACATTTGCAGCAACTGTGAAATATGTTTTACGAATAAGTCAAGAGGTACACTCATGGAACTTCTGCGTTAAAAATATGTAGTTGTTTCTTCCTTTTTAATGTAAATGTCAGTCATTTGTAGAACAAAATATTTTTTTTTACTAACCTTGTAGTTCATTTAAAAAAACAAACCACATCAAATGACTGTTTTATGATTTTAAAATAATTTTTTACAGTTGTTTTTTGTTATTAAAAAAAAATAAAAAAAGTAAATGTTTGTTTTTTACTTACATGTGGTTCATTTTTACTACAATTGTTAGTTATTTTTTGAACAACGTTAGTTGAATTTAATGAAAGTTAAGTCGTCCTTTCTTTAAGTGAAATTTGATTTGTTTTTAACTACATTTTCAGTGGTCTTTACCTACATAGTATTCTATATGTAGAGATAAAATTTGTCTGCTGTCACATTTAGGTCCAGCGTAAAATCCCATTGAAATATTTTCAATAGATACGATGAAACAAAAATATGTAGTTTGTTTAAGTTGTAGTTGTTTAAGTTGTAATACAGTTTCTTTATTTTCAATGTAAATGTCGTCATTTGTAGAACAAATTAAAATATTTACTAACCTTGTAGTTCACTTAAAAAAATAACCCACATCAAATGACTGTTTAATGATTTTACATTCATTTTTTAAAGTTGTTTTTTGTTATTAAAAAAAAAAAAATAAATGTTTGTTTATTTTTTACTACCATTTGGTTCATTTTTACTACAATTGTTAGTCATTTTTTGAACATTAAAAAACAAATGACAATGTAAGTTGATTTTAATGATATGTAAGTCGTCCTTTCTTTAAGTGAAATTTCATTTGTTTTCAACTACAATTGCAGTGGTCTTTACCTACATAGTATTCTAAGTGTACTTGCCAATTCACATAAAATATACTTTTTGGAATATCCAATAAAAACTTAAAGAAAATGTGGTACAAAGAAAAAATTCTCCCCTTAAACACCATGACCAAGACGCTGGAGCTAGGAACTTGAAATTGATCGTCACCTTTCGTAGACCATCATAAAGATGGAATTTTTAAAATTTTTTGTCTAAAGCCCTTTAAATAATTCATTGAAGAAACATTTTTTTAAATTTACCATAAAACTGGGGTTAGAAGGAATGAATGGCCATTAATAACAAAACTCAAACCACTAGAGCTACACTCAAAATCAACCTTTTTAGCTGGGAGGATCCTTGCAAAAAAAAAAAATGCTAATATCTATTAAAAAAAATTAATACATTCAGCAACAATTTTGTTGAATTTAGAATTTGCTGGTATTAGCAATTTTTCTGCAAGGATCGTCCCTGGAAAAATGTTGCTGACTTTACTGAATTTTTTTGAATGTATTAACTTTAAATTTGGCACTAAGCTTCCTCATCCCTCACATATCTTATCTAAGAAGAAATTTTAGGAAACTCTTACGGGTGGGTGGCAAAAAGTGAAAAAATATGCCTTTTAATGCTCAATTATTCAAATAGGAACTCTTAATGTATTCCGATATTAAAAACTTCGGGTAATGGTGTGTCGGACTTTTAAGCTGGTCGATTGATAACAGAAATTAAATCATAAAAGATTTTATAGTTACAGAAGTAAGGGATATGAAAGGAACAAAAGTGGGTACAGCGTACCCTTTACAACTTTTAAAGAAATTTAATCAATTGACTTAAAACATGTGGTTTCATACTACTGAACACCTACTTTCTCTTTAAAAAAAATGAACACATAACCGCGAAATTTCGTACCTGTAAAAAATATTTGGCCCTGGACGATTTATAAGGGGACATCCTGCTGAGCATTATTTATATCGAAACTTTTCCACAAAAAATATTACACAAAAATTTAAAAACGAAATTCTGTGTATTTCCAAAATAGCACATTTAAAATAAAGCCCATGTTAAAATATTTATTAAACGTTTCTTAAATCCATTTAACTATTTTTTAACGAATTTTTTGCTTAAACACTGACTTAAGCACACACAACTGAAATTCGGTTACTACACTCAGGGAACTTCTGCTTTAAAAATATGTAGTTGTTTGGGTTGTAACACAGTTTCTTTATCAAATAAAAATATTTACTAAGTTCATTTAAAAAAAAACAACCCACAGCAAATGACTGCTTTATCATTTTACAATAATTTTTTACAGTTGGTTTTTGTTATTTAAAAAAATAAAAATAATAAATGCAATTTAGCTGCATTAGATTCGAAGCCATACTTGGGTGTGATCGCTAAACGGTCATGACTTGGTATTGTCACGCTTGTAATGTAAGATGAGCACAGGTTTGATTCAGGTTGTTGTAAGATGAGCAGGTTGTTTAAAAATTTATCATATAGAGACAATCTGACAATTATAAGCCACAAATAATAATACAATTTAAATGGAAAATCAGTGATGAGCCTGTCCATAAAAAGGCAGAAACTAGAGTAGTATGATTTAAAAATCCTCAACATTTCTAAAAAAAAAATAAATGTTTGTTTATTTTTTACTACCATGTGGTTAATTTTTACTACAATTGTTAGTCAGTTTTCGAACATTAAAAACAAATGACAATGTTAGTTGAATTTACTGAAATGTAAGTCGTCCTTTCTTTAAGTGAAATTTCACTTGGTTTCATCTACAATTACAATGGTCTTTACCAACATAGTATTCTAAGTGTACGACTCCAATTCGGTTCTTACGAATATCAGTCGGTTGGCACAACTTAACATAATTTTTCACAACAGAGCTCGGTTAATTCAACTGCATTTTAGTTGCAACACCAAAAATATTCAGAAATCGAATGTAAATGTCTTTTTACTAACTGAATTTTTAAGTTGTTGCCATTAAAATACACTTTTCAATTCGGTTGGCACTTCATTTCTCTGTGTGCATAGATTAAACTTACTATTATTTAGCAAAATACTAGAAATTCTCAGTGCTTTCACCATTTTTGAATGTTACCATTTATTTGAAAAATATGATATTAGATATTAGATGGTGCCATCAATGTATCCGAAATTTTCAAGATTGTGCTATTTTCTCCTTTTTTGATTTTAGAATATGACCCTTAGCTTGGAAACTGAGCAAGATAGCGACAACTGGCTGAACATTTGTATTACTCCTAGCCTCACCATACCCCCATGATAATGACATCACTATCAAAAAATGGATCATGGTGAGGACCAATGTCCTTTCTGGTCCGTAATTTTTTCTAAAAATATTCTAATTTATAAAACGGACAAAACGCTCGTTTCTTCGGAGTATGCACAAATGTTCCTTATAGATACGGACCCGGTCTGGGGAAGTTTCCGCGTCCCTTAATACTGATTTCACATAATTTGCCATAACTTTTGAACAAAGAGCCCAAAACTAAAATGTACTGGCGCAAATTAAATATCAAAGTTTATTATTATATTAAACATTAAAATTACATTGTTTTTTGGAAAAGGTACTTTTTTCAGAAAAGGTACTTTTCGCAAAAAATGTGAATCTTTTTTTTTGGAAAAAGAACACTTTTTCCATTTTTTGGCAGTCTCCGCTGGAATATTGTCTCTATTCTTGGAGGAACATATATATCAAATTTCAGGCGTCTAGGCAGGCCGATGTCAAGTCAGTCAGTCTGTTACTGTTACCTTTACTCTGTTACTGTTAACCTTTTTTTTAAATATGTGTCTTCATTTATTTTATTTATTTTTTTTTAACCCAACGTTACTCTACTTTCACTTATTGGAACACTCCGGTGAAATATCCAAAAATTCCGTCTTAGTTTAAGACTAAGTCGGAGGAGGTACCTATATGCCAAATTTCAAGTTCCGAGGTATAGTGGTGTAGGCTTGGCGATGTTCAGTAGCTCACTCACAGCACTCTTTTATATACACTACAAAAAATTCAGTAAAGTCAGCAAAAAATTTTGCTGAATCAGCTAAATTCTTGTCAGCAAAAAAATTGCAAATTCTTAAAATTTTGCTGAATTAGTATGTACTTTTTGAAAAATTATACTTTAGTTAAGTTATTTGCTGAAAAACACCAAAAAAAAATTTTTCGATGCTTAAAAAAAATTGACAATAAATTAAAACTATAAAAATGACTATACATTGACTACATGAATTAATTTAATATCTTAAAATATATAGGATTAATTATACATAACATAAACAAAAATATATTTCAACTACTAACATCCATGGTTGTCTAAATGATGACAAATTGGACTGAATTTAAATGCCGTATATAATTCTAGAAAGAAAGCAAAAAATAACAAAATATGGCATACACATAAACAACCCATTTTTGAAAATAGAGACAGGCAACATAAAAAATTACCTGAGATGTGTGCTCTTCTCTTTTGCTATAGTCTGTCTACCTTAAGGTCTATTTGCTTGCAATTTTTCCGCATTCCACAAACAACCAATATAATTTTTATCAAATTTAAATATTTTATTTTGTCTTTAATTTAGTTAATAATCAATTTCTTTGACAAGGCGGAATCAACACAATATTTGAGTTTATGAGATCAGCAATTTATAAGACTACATATTGTTGTAGTTTTGTATGAAAAACATATAAAAAATCTTACATGGTTAACTTTTTATATGTCTTACAAGAGTTGTACTTTTCAGTGTAATTTTCAGTGTAATTTTCAATTAGTAAAACATTAGTAAAATATAAGTTAAACATTAGTTAAATACTATTAACTGCTGAATAAGTATAACTAAAGTCTATACTTATTCAGGTGAGAAATAGTATATTTGATTTACAACACGTTTTACTATTTTTTCTACTTACTTATTTTTTTGTATGTATATATTTAGACAGATGAAAAATACCGTTAATCTTTTTTTGCTTAGAAATCCGTTTTTTTTTTTTTAACCGTTACTTAAATGGGTTGGAATATTCTACCCAAATTTTGAAGGAAATATCCCAACGCTTTACCCGTATTGTTTTCTTTACCCGATGAGAAGTAAAAAACAAAATTGGAAGAATTGAACTAATTCAAATCAAAAATAAAACCTTTTTAACTATCCCTTCTACATTGGTTCTGTGATGATTTTCGGTGACGCGAAATGAAACATGTAAGGACATGTCAGTAGATAAAGTCTGCTATAAGTTAGCGGACAAAACTTTTTTGAGTAATAAATAAACATTGCACGGTTTTTTGTTTAACAAAAAACAAATGATCTTGAACTTGAATAATCTTGCTCACATCATAATTTGTGATAAAAGATCGAAAAATAAACAGAGTAGTATTTGGAAGATGACAAAGCCAATTGTGATAATATTTTGTTGTTGTTTTTGTTTTTTCTTTGATATTTTAAATTTTGAATCTCGCTCCTAGACGAGGACAAGAAATTCTCATTGAGTTTGTGATTTAACATAACAAATATCTCTAGAAATTCTAATAACAAAGTCCCCTGAAGATTTCCTTGGGCAGGCATGAAATCCGGATAGGGACACGCCTACAGCAGATTGTTTTGCACAATTAGTTTAATAAGTTTTGGGACTTTAGCACATTTAATTACTATAAATGCAATTAATGTTTATCCCGATGAAAATAAATTTAAATAACAAATATGCAGGTGCTTGTGCAAATCTAAATGTAACTGACACTAATAGAAAACATATGATTTTCTATTGTTGATTTACTTGAATAAACGTCACTACATTGCTAGGTCTGTCAAAAAAACAGAGTAGTATTTGGAAGATGACAAAGCCAATTGTGATAATATTTTGTTGTTGTTTTTGTTTTTCTTTGATATTTTAAATTTTGAATCTCGCTCCTAGACGAGGACAAGAAATTCTCATTGAGTTTGTGATTTAACATAACAAATATCTCTAGAAATTCTAATAACAAAGTCCCCTGAAGATTTCCTTAGGCAGGAATGAAATCCGGATAGGGACACGCCTACAGCAGATTGTTTTTCACAATTTGTTAAATAAGTTTTGGGACTTTAGCACATTTAATTACTATAAATGCAATAAACTTTTGGTTTTAAGTTTTTAAAATTTAAAAGTACAACACATAATTGTTTTTTAATTAAATAAAAGACAAAAAAATATTTATCTTTAATAAAGACTAAATGTATATTTGTAAACTAAGTGGTTATAGAGATTAGTAATGTAGTGTGTTCAAATTGAAAACAAATATAATGACAGGTAGATGGGTTAAGCCGAAAGACATAGACACACAATTTAGGTAGATTTTTATGTTTCCTTTTTCTTATTGTATATGTTATATTTTGATATTTTTTCATTTCATGTCTATAATACTCTGCGGCATTTGCGGTTCTTTTAAAGGTGCCATCATTTCGACAACCATTGCTGTAAGTAGTTAAAAGGTAATTTTGTTTATGTTATATTATAATTTCTATATATTTTTTAAGTATTACATTAATTCATGTCGTCACTGAAGAATTATGAACATTTTTATATTTTGTAAATTATTTTTAAAAGAATCACAAAAATATGTTTATAATTTTCAGCAAATAAATTAAGAAAGTATAATTTTTCTATAAATTTTTCGATATTAATATCTAATACTAATATTCAGCATAAATTTTGTTATCTTTTAGCATGGTTTTTTTAATTTCTAATACACTAAGTGTTAGAAAAACTTTTGCTGAATCTAAAATTTTGCTGAAGTTAGCAAAGTTTTTGCAAGCCCCCTCTTGACTAAACTTAACCAAATTTTTATGCTGACTTTACTAATATATTTTTTTTTTAGTATACAGCCGATTCTTTTTATATGGAGTTTGGCCTATTTGCAATAGGTTATTTATGTCCAAATTAGAAAAGATTGCTTTACAGGTTCTTGAACCAGTTATAGAACTGGTTCGGGGTTAGTTAAGTTTTATATTTTGACTGCCAGGAACCTGTTCTATAACCGGTTCCATGCAACCGGTGGTAAAAGGTTATCTGTTCTTAAAGATTTAGCTTGTCGGTAACAAAATTTTGTAAATGAGCCTACACCGTAATTCGTTACGGTGATTTAAATCAGCCACTCTTGCAAAAACAAATTGAAATTAACATCTCTAACTAATAAATCATAGAATATACAGTTAAGGAAAAAACTCTACATACACCCCCTTATTTTGTGTTTTTAAGATATTCGTAAGGCAAATTAATAAAGCGTTTGCATTAATATTTAAAGTACCAAAAACAAAGTTTATTTAGAAAACAAAAAGCTAGTCCAAAAGCATAACAACAAAACAGAAATAACAAAAACAATAAAAATTCATGAGAAAAAGTCTACATACAGTCTTAAAAATCGAATACAATATTTAATTTCTTTTAAATCGAGTTAGGGCAGTTTTCAGGGTTTCACGATTTCTGATATCATATTTGCGCACAGATTTTTCCAAAACGTCCCAAATATGCTCAATTGGATTGAGGGCTGGTGACTGGGGAGGTGTATTGAGCTGTCTTGGGGCATGATAAAGAAGCCAGTCTCGAACAATATGCGCAGTATGCTTGGGATCGTTGTTTTGTTGGAAAATTTATTCGTTTCCCAGGCCCAAGCTTTCCACAGATGACTTCAGAGTTTGTTCCAAAATTGTCTTATACTGACATCTGTCCATAACGCCTTCAACAAAAACCAATCGACCAACTCCAGATGCCGTCATAGCTCCCCACACCATAACACTGCCCCCACCATGTTTCAGAGTAGGCATAATATTTTTGGGATCAAGAGCAGTGTTCGGTTTTCGCCAAACCTTGTTTCTGCCGTCATTCCCCACAAAATTATACTTACTTTTATCGGTAAATATAACTTTCTTCCAAAAATCCATTCCTTTCTGTAAATGTGCCTTAGCAAAGTCTAGGCGAAGTCGACGATTCATGGCAGAAATAAATGGCTTTTTGCGTGCTGTTCTACTTTTAAAGCCGCTATCATGCAAAATGTTTATTACTGTTCTTGATGAAACAGTAATATTCGAACATCTGGCAAGATGTTCGGCTAATTTTGGGGCACTTATTTTTGGATCTTTTTGGACTTCTTTAAGGATACTACTGACATCGCGTCTTGAAAGCTTCTTCGGTTTTCCAGATCGTGGCTTGTTTTCGGTACTGTTGGTGTTTTGTTGGTTTTTGACAATCGTTTGCACTGTAGAGCGACTTAATTTTACTAGTTTGGCAATTTTCAAGTAAGATTTGTTTTCTTTTCGAATGTTAACCACCAAATTTCGAACTGATTGTTGTATTTCTCTTCTATTTACCATTTTTTAAAATAAAATGTGTTTTGCAAATCGCTTTCTGAATTTAAGTGACTGTAATGTTTGAGAAATAAAGCAAATCAAGAAAACTAACAGTTTTTCCCTTTATCTTCTTCGTTTTCTTATTCATTTTAAGAGTTGCCAATGCTGTAGGCAGACTTTTTTTACACCGATTTCTATGTTTATCGCCAATAGTTTGTAAAAGATCAATATTTTCAAACTTTTTTTTCTTCCAACATTCTTAACTATTAATGTCGTAAACACTGACATCAACATTCTTTTTAATATTATCACTAGTTCTCTAGAAGTTCAAATAGTAGGGTGTATGTAGCGTTTTTTCCTTAACTGTACTTCAAATGTAAATTGGGCAAGGCAGGATGTAAAATAGTATTCAGGTTCTAAAAAATCAGAAAAATGTAAAAAATCTTAATTTTTCAAGATTTAGCTTTGAGGCAACTCTAAATATATTTTTATTTACCCAAACTTATGCATTTTTTATTATTTTTGCTGTTCGCAAGTTGAGAGACAGTAAATGAAAGAACATTTTTTGAAGGCAGTTTTAACATTTTCATGCAACACCTCGAAAAAAACAAAAGTTCCCCTTTAGCAAACATTCCCTTACCAATTTTACGAAATTAATTTTCTTTATTACTCAAATTATTTAAACAAAAATATTAACATGATTGTTCGATTAAAATATTTTTACTCATTAAAGTTCGTATTTATATTTTAGTTTAAATTTAAATGATTTTCCACAAAGCCGGAAAACAATAAGATAGTCTGTTCAACTGTTTTTTTTTTTTAAGCTATCATCATAATTGATATTTTTCATTATCATTGAAATTTTATTAGCATATGTTCTCTAATGCTTATGCCAAAAAAATTTCATTGAAATTTAGTTGAAATGAAATGTTAATGAAATCACACTAATCCCTTAAATACTAATTACAAAAGCAAAAAGCATTTGGTTATAAAAAAAAGTTTAAGGTAGATCGATAGGAACACTTAACATGAAAATGAAATTGAACAAAGCACTAACTTTATATTATCCGAGTATGTTTATTTGTATTATCACATATAAAAATTGATCACTCGGGATCTCTCCCGGACCTAGTGCATTAATACTCCTGCGAAGCAAACTTTTGTCTGTTTTGCCCTATCTCACTTAGTTTCGGAGAGTTCAGATTCCACTTATTGCCCGGTTCATTCCATATCGTTCCATTTTAGACCAATGTTCTATTTTATATCGGAGTGATTAAATTGGTATTGTCACGTAAGTATTTGGGTAAACAAAAAATTAGGACACACTGTGGCTGTGTCATAAAAAATTAATCACTCGGGATCTTTCCCGGACCTCACATATTTGTATTCTAGGTGTTGATTAATGCTTATTTTATATCACCAATTATGTCCGTTTTGTCCTATATATATTAGTTTCGGAGATACTGGTCATTTTAAAAAATTGCCATTTCATAAAATGGTTAGTATCTCGAAAACTAAGCGAGATATCGCAAAACTAAATTTTGTTTTTGCAAACTTAACTCCACTCGTTCCCCGTTTCATTCCATATCTTTTTATTTTGGACCAATGTTTAATTTTACTATCGAACATCCTGTGGCTGTTTTATAAAAAATTAATCTCTCGGCATCATATATGATTTGAAATGAGCATTAACCTTTTTTTTAATGATTTCATACCTTTAAGTTCCAGGGATAATAAATGAAATGGTAATGTGAAATATAAACATGTCAGTAACATGTTTATTGTTACGCATATCAATTGATTGCGTTTGATGTTTTCAAAGCAACACAACTTCCAAAAATATTGTAAACGACTTTATTGCCTTGTGTTTATAGTTTGTGTTTTATATATGGGCTTATGAGAAAAAAAATTTAAATCCTTTGGCACAATATCAGTTTGAAAGGATTTTAAAATCTTTCAATATCTTTCGAAATGTTTTTATTTTAGAAAAGCTGGTATTATGGGTATATTAACAACATTTTTGCCTTTATTTTGCATATAACGAAGGTGAGACGTTGCGTTATTTTAATGTAAATTGTTTTTATAACAAAAAGAATTTGTTAGTTTTAACGCAAGGATTCACCTAGGTGAATAAAAGCCTTTATCTTGTTGGAGTGCAACATTTTAGAGACATACCCCTATATTTTTAATCGTTATCGTTACACAAGTTGAAAACTTGCAAACAATTATTTGAAACAAGCTCACTTTAATATTACTTTTAATTTTTTGTTTGCGGCTTTGTACTTTTGGATTCCATATGGTATTACACAATCTCCTAGCACTTGGGAGATAAATCCAGCACTTACCTAATTATCGTGTCATTACCTGAAAAATAAATATATGTTAGCCGAAAATTGAAACAAATTTTTTAAAGGGTTCGCCAAATAACTTTTTTTTTTTTGAACTCCTGAACCAATTGGACTTTGTATGGCGTCATACCAAGGTCTTTATGCAAAATTCGTATCAATGATGTCTCCGAAATGTTCAATTGTTGAGAACGACGGTGAATTGATGTTGATGGCGCTTCACGCGCACTTTCTGCCACAGCAGCAAATATTCTCGGGTGTACGCACTGTTTTTGGCTTTTCACGCTTTGGTTTATCGATGAGGATGCCAGTTTCTTTCACTTTTTTCACAAGATATCGAACATACGGACCATTTCGAGTGCTCATTAAACATTATTTTTTGCGAAATAAAACGTCAATCAAACCAAGGAAAAGATTGATAAATACTATGTGGATTTTGCACCACCGATTTCAATGGTAACAAATTGGTTTAATGACTTTCGTTATGGTCGCGCAAGTACAAATGACGCCGAACGTTCTGTACGGCCAATTGAGGTCAATACACCTGAAAATGTTAAAAAATCCTCGATATGGTGTTCTCCCATCGAAGAGTAAAAGTGCGTGAGATTGTTGATGCCATAGGCATTTCATATGGCAGTGTGGTTTCGATTTTAAATGATCAATTGGGTTTAAGAGAGCTGTCTGCAAGATGGGTGCAGCGTTTGCTCTCAATTGACCATAAATGTAATCGTGTGACAACTTCAAAGGATTGTTTGGAGTTGTTTAACTGCAATTCGAATTAATTTTTGCTGCGTTTTGTAACTGTGGATGAAACATGGATCCATTACAACACTCCGGAGAACAAGCAGCAGTCTAAAAATGGGGTTCTCCGGGTGAACCGGCTCCGAAGAAGGCCAAGGTAAGTTTGTCGGCCAATAAGGCGATGGCAACAGTTTTTTGGGATGCACGCGGGATAATCCACATCGATTACCTTCAAAAGTGAAAAACAATAATCGGCGAATATTATGCTTGTTGGATTTAAACAATAAACCCCAGTGACTATTTCCTATTTCCAAACCTAAAGAAATAGCTCGGTCGAAGGAGATTTAGCTTAAACGATGAAATTATTGATCGAACAAATGCCTATTTTATGGACCTCGAAAAATCCTATTTTTTGGAAGGGATACAAAAATTGGAGAAACGTTGGACTAAGTGTATTGAGCTAAAAGGGGATTATGTTGAAAATTTGGTTTTTTGCAAAAAACTGTGGTTTATTCAAAAAGTCACGAACTTATATGTCCGCCCTTGTATATTTACTTTTATTCAAAAAATATTTAGCACTTATTTTCCGGGGGATAAATAGTCTCCATGAAACTTAATTTAAATGATGACTTTAAGATTATAACGACTTAAAATAGATCAAAAAAAAGTTTTCCACTTGATAAAGATTATTATTTTGTATAAATTGCTCCATATAGGGTTAATACTTTCACAACATATATTTTGTATAATACTTGCAACATATATTTTGTATAATACTTGCAGATAGTTTAATATATCGGAATGTAACATTTTCTTCAAAGTTGCTCGAAACTTTTTTGTTTCAAAAGTTTTCTATATTTTTAGTAGGGTAAAGGTTTGCAGGTTGACATCTATCCCCCCATATTTCGGCATTCTAACGGTGTAATGCCCTAAATTCCGGCTGATATCGATGTTACAAAAGTAGTTTACTTTTCTAATCTACTTCCGCAGCAGATAGGCGCAATAACACAGTGTTTGCTGAACGAAGTGTGAATTAATATTGCTTAAAAATTGCAAAATCAAAAATCTGTTTTTTTTTCTGTATATATAAATTTTAAATATGTTTGTGAAAATTCGAGGCGAATATTTTTGCAGTGGTGATTTTTCATTTAATTATAATATTTAGTCCAAGAAAAATTCCAAACATATCATTAAATTGCACTCTTTTTTTATAAATTCTAAAACTCCATCAGAATGTAGGTTCCCACTTTAGAAGGTTAGCAGCTTGTCATACCAATATTTTTCTCCGGTTTATACTGGTATCAAATATTTTTAAACAAACATTACTAGACTAGACACAAAAGCCGCTGAAAAAACACTATATTTATATTTATATATATTTATGAACATCGGAAAAGTTCACCGATTTTTTCGCTAGACACCAAAAAATGTTACAGAGCCAATTTTACAAATTTTTTTTTCAAAAACATTTTTACAAAGAAGTTGTGCACTTCTAATGCAAAATTATTGAATTTGCAAAGTTTTTTAGTACTTGCAATAATCGTAAACGCCAGTAAAAATG
The DNA here is from genome assembly GCA_021234595.1 of Delia radicum. Classification (NCBI taxonomy): domain Eukaryota; kingdom Metazoa; phylum Arthropoda; class Insecta; order Diptera; family Anthomyiidae; genus Delia; species Delia radicum. Next base: position 117,977,811 of record CM037853.1, read on the forward strand.
TTTGCTGAAACTACTAAAAATTAGTTCAGTATGCTAAATAGGGAAAATAAATCTGTTAAAACTTTAGTTTTATCTAAGCTAAATTTTAGTTAAATGAAAGTTGCAAATTAATCTGATAAAATAGAATAACATTAGTAAAAATTTTTCTAAAACTACTAAAATTAAGTTCAAAACTACGCTGCAGGAAACATTTTTAAAATTGGTAGCTTTTTTTTGCTAAGAATAGTAAGGATAGCAAATACAAAATCTGTCAAATCTACAACAACTTGGTTATATTTGAGCTAAATTTTAGTTAATTAAAAGTTTTTAGTAGATCAAACTTTTTGAAATCAGCACTTTACTATTTTCTAGAAAATATTTCTGCTGATTTCAGCAAACTACACAGCTACTTCATACAACAAAATTTAAGGTAAATATTGCATTTTTTTTTTTTAATTACGCTTTTTGTTTGCTAAAGGTTTTGCAAATATTTATCTAAAGGTTTTGCTGATTTCAGCAGAGTAAATTGCTATTTTCAATCAACTTAAATTGAACTCCGATAACTATAATTAATATTGCTAAGTTTTCTTTGATATTCTTTTATTTTATTCTTCTTAGTTTAAACGAGCTTAAGATCATTAATGTATTAATTATTTATTTCCAATATTTCGTCTCCACATTGGGTGACTTCTTCAGGGAACAAAATTGTAATATTTGTTCCCTGAAGAAGTCACCCAATGTGGAGACGAAATATTGGAAATAAATAAGTAATAAATAAATGATCTTAAACTAGTTTAAACTAAGAAGAATATAATTAATATTTTGTGATTTTAACTGCTTTAGTTTTTTTTGTTCTTATATTTCTTATTAATAATCTTAAAAAATCTGCTTATTTTATAAGTTTTTTCTGTAACGTAATTTTTAACTAATTTTTAATAAGTTTTTGTGGTATTTTTTAAACTTTATTACTATGACCGCGAAATATCACAGAACTTGGCAAAACTTTTTTGGAAAGCACTCCATAAAGGTAAAATTTTCAATCAAAACGCCACAAAAATATTAAACGATTTTTTAAATCAATAAAAAAATTGATGATCTATAGGTTTCTTGTTAAAGTTCTGCATATTATGGAGGCTCTAGCTTTTCTAAAACTTCGGGTTCTGATGCGATCTTTATCCAGATCGAAATACTAGTATCAACCTAGCTAATATGTTTGATTTGCTTCAGTTTTGTAAATATACGGAGGTTGAAAGTTCTTTATAAATTTAAAATTAAAAAAACTAATTTTTAAAACTTTTTAAAATTATAATCGTATAACCGTCAAAATCCTATAAATGTGCCACTGAATTAAAAAAATATATATTAAACGAAATTATAAGTATTTTTGAGAATGGCCCATATAGAGTTTAATATTGGCTTCTTAAAATATGTAAAATATATATATTTTGGCTTGTGATAAGAAAACTGTATATAAAATCATCACACTCCATAAAAAACGTTGATAACAGTCATTTGACATATATTTGTATAAATAAAAGAAATATATATTAGGTGCGTTTGTTTACTTTTCCAGTAAAATCCAGTAGATGAGTAAATTTTGGGCAACATTAAAATTTTACTCTCAAAACTGACTCTTGCACAAAAAAGTAAACGAACGGAAAAATTACAAAAACTTGGAAGTTAATTCAAACATATGATCGCTAAAAAGCTTAGTGTTGTAAAATATGTGTTATTTAGACTACCCAGTATATATTGTTTTTGGTACTTGATGCATTGCATTTTAATAATTATAAATTCGTAGCAATTGTATTTATTAAATGAACTTTTGTGGAAGCTCTTAGACTTGTTTAGTTTGTACATGACTCTTAATTTTGATTCTAGTTAAATAACATATGAAAATACATGAATACTTGATTTTTGATATTCGGTACCCTGAACATAGCTGTTAAATTTGGATTACGATTACTAATCAATTAGATTACATTTTAAAAAGAATGATATTAATTATATAATTCTCTTTTGATTGTTAATTATGATTACAAATTATCCAAAAATAATCAAGATTAATTAGGATTACGAGAAAATAATCAAAAATAATCAAAAGTAATCAAAAAAATAATTGACTACTTTCAAGGATTATTTTTGATTATTTTTTAAAAATTTTGAATTTACATCATTTTATATATACATTTTATTTTGAAAAATTTGCATTTACAACGTTTTATAATTTACATATATTTACAATTGGCCTTCATTACAACTAATTTTTCAAAAGAAAAATCAGACAATGATTGCCGCCTTGGACTGTTGACGACCCCGGCAAAAGAAAACAGTAGTTCAACTGGGGCTGAAGACATTAAGGGCGTGTTAAAAACAATAAATGCATCAATTAAATTGCTGAATATCGCTGGTCAACTTTAATATGTTCTTGTGGTGAAGGACTTAATTCAGTTTCATCATCTGCAAAGTCAAATCTTTAAAGTAAAAAACAAAATAAATGTACGCATAAGCTCACCATCATCAGTGAAATCAAAAAAATCGGGAATAGTCGATACATTATTAATTTCCATTTCAAAATTAAATGTTTTACAATTTTTGGCGTAAAAAGTGTAAAGTGTTTCTAAAACTCTGCTGGTTACATTCTCGACAGTTAATTTCGGCAATTCTGGACTTAATCTCTGCAACAAATAAAGCCATTTCATTTTGATGCTTTGGCTTAGTACGGCAAGAGGGCTAGAGCCCCCCGAAATAATTTGACAAATTTAAAAACTTAATACAATTTGTTAGGAAGTAACAATGTTATTGATAAATTAAATATAAAAATATTTATTTTTGACTTGGATCTTCAAATTTTATTAGAAACCATCGCCTGCAAATGGGCGGCTATTATTGTTAGAGTCGATTTTCGACAAAAAAGCAATAAATAAAGTAATTTCATAGGAGATTTCGATGTATTTGCCTTAAAATATAATCAAAAAATTGCTTGAAAACTTGCTTGCGGAAAAAAATTAAATATGTCTACACAGAAAAAACTAAAATTGAGTTTCAATTAAAATATTCGTTGATTCAGTTAAAAGTTTTATTGAATTGGGTACTATTGAGGAATTTGTAGTAACAATTAAAATAATTTGTCACTATTTAATTTATATTATTTGCAATTATAGTTTTATTCATATCTATTAAAAATTTAATTGAATATGGTTTTTTATTTCAAACAAATGTTTAGTGCATACTAAAGGGTGGTTAAATTTCAAGGGCCGACGTTGATTTTGAATAAAACACAAACTATTTAGGAAATTATTGTAATTTTATTTTATTATGATATATTGGTATTACTCAATTATGTATGGAACAAAATATCGGCCAAATGGGCGCCGCGACCACGGCGGCACACCTCCATCCGATGGTCCAAATTTTCAATGACGCTGAGGCATAATGGAGGTTCTATGCCGTTAATGTGCCAAATTATCTCATCCTTTAGCTCTTGAATTGTTGCTGGCTTATCGACGTACACCTTTTCTTTCAAATAACCCCAAAGAAAAACGTCCAACGGTGTCAAATCACATGATCTTGGCGGCGAATTGACATCGCCATTACGTGAGATAACACGGCCATTGAATTTGTTGCGCAAAAGAGCCATTGTTTCGTTAGCTGTGTGGCAAGTGGCACCGTCCTGCTGAAACCACATATCGTCCACATCCATATCTTCCAATTCGGGCCATAAAAAGTTCGTTATCATCTCACGATAGCGAACACCATTCACAGTAACTGCCTGACCGGCCTCATTTTGGAAAAAATACGGCCCGATGATGCCGCCAGCTCATAAACCGCACCAAACAGTCACTCTTTGTGGGTGCATTGGTTTTTCGACAATCACTCTTGGATTCTCATTCGCCCAAATGCGGCAATTCTGTTTATTGACGAATCCACTGAGGTGAAAATGTGCCTCATCACTGAAGATGATTTTCTTCGAAAATTGATCATCCACTGTTGCCATTTCTTGCCACCATTCTGCCCATTCACGACGTTTGGAATGGTCAAGAGGCTTTAGTTCTTGAGCCAATTGCACCTTGTAAGCGTGTAAATGCAAGTCTTTATGCATAATGTTCATCAACGACGAGCGTGAGAGGTGCAATTGTTGGGCACGACGACGAGTTGAGGTGGACGGCTCTTCAGCCACACTATCGCGAACAGCAGCAATATTTTCTGCAGTACGAGCTGTACGAACTGGTGTTCTCACATCTTCTACAGACCCGGTTTGCTCGAATTTTTCCACGATTTTTGCGATTGTACGCACATTTGGACGATCAAATTAACCAAAAAAATCACGAAGTGCACGATATGCATTTTGATTTGAACGCCCATTTTCATAATAAGTCTGGATAACTTTAACACGTTGTTGGATTGTGTATCTCTCCATGGTTCAAATTGAGTAAGTCTGAAATAGAGAAATGTCAAATAAAATTCGGAAAAAAACTTGGCGTTTAGGTGTGGTTCACATTCAACATCGGCCCTTACAATTTAACCACCCTTCATTAAAAAAATAATTAAAATTTAAAAAAAAAAACATAACCAAAACTTGGAAGAAAAAATGCTTAAATTAAAAAAAAATCGCCAAAATTACAAAATTTTAAAAAAAATCACCAGAATTAAAAAAAAAAAATCGTAAAAATTAAAAAAATCAAAAACATTTAAAAAACCGCCAAATGTGAAAACAAAATTGCCAAAATTTAGAAAAGCAATCCTCAAATCAAATTTGTCAAATTTTTAAAAAATTGACAAAATTTAAAATCGATAAACAATAATAATAATAACAAAAAATTAAAAAATAACTAAATTTAAATACTGGTAGAATATCATGTAGAAAAATGTATTTGTGACAGTATCGCCATAATTTCGCAAAATAAAAAAATAATTTGAAACAATCAAAAGTAATCTTTGAAAGTAGTCGAATTATTTTTTTTATTAATTTTTATAATTTTTGATTATTTTCTCGTAGTTTTTATTAATCTTGATTATGTTGGATTATCTGTAATCGTAATCAATTAGTAATCGTGCGAATCTGAAAATAATCGTAATATAATCATTACTTCACCTTTCAAAAAAAAATAATCTAATTACTAATTATTACTATTAGTAATCATTACTTAACTGCTATGACCTGAATAATATTTTTTTTTTATTTATTTATTTAAATCATTATAAGAACAGTAAGAATGAAATTCTTTTATAGTTCAGTAATAGTATCATACAAAACGGTCATTATTTAAAATATTAATAAAAAAAAAATAAATAATAATTTAAAAATTTAACTTAAAAATAAAAATATTATCTTAACAAAGTTGAAAATAAATATTTGGCTAACTAGTTTAATGTAAAAAAATGAAAGAAAAGAAAAAAAAAAGGGAATTTATTTATTTTAATTGTTTTGTGTTATATACTTTTTTAATGCTGTCTTGAAGCTGTTTTTTCTCGTGATAGTTTTTAGATACGAAGGAAGAGAATTCCAAAGCATTATAGCGTTAACGAAAAACAACCTATTAGAGTTTAATAGATTACACCTTGGTCGTATTAAATTTAAACACCTAATTGATCTACCCCTAACAAGTTTCTAAGCGAGATATTCAGGTTCCCCTTGATGTAATAATTTATGCAAGAATATAAGATTCCTCATACGAAGATAGTAAACTAAGTCAATCCCCAATATCATCTTACGCCAAGATGAGATATGATCAAAGCGACGTAAACCGTATACATATCTTGTACAATTGTTGAAAGACACCTGTTGCTTGTGTAATGAGCAGGAATCTAATTTGCTATACACCTCAGCAGAGTACGATATTAGTGGAATAATCAATTGAACAACTAACATCCGTTTCGTCTCTGTTGGAGTAGAAGTCGAAGATACTCGCAGGTTACGCAATATAAGATAAACATTCCTTACAACATTGTTAATATGGTCTTTACATGTTAAATTTCAGTTTATATGGAATCCTAAATACTTTACTTTATGAACATATTTAAGTTTCGCATTACCAATATTTATGGAAGGAAATTGGGAAAAATCTAATGTATCCTTAGTTATTGGCAACACTAATGATTTGCCAGGATTAAGTGTCAAGTTATTATCTGCCACCCAAATTGCAACCGAATTTAGGTCCTCATTAAGGCGAAAGCACATATCCTCTAAGAGGCCTAATCGGTTTGATATATACATCTGTATATCATCCGCATACGCGTGTACGCGTACAGATTTACAAACTTTAAAAACATCATTAATAAACATAATAAATAAAAGTGGCCCAATAACCGACCCCTGTGGAACACCAACAGAAATCCCCCTAAGGCGAGATTCCCTTTCCCCTATGACCACCTTTTGAGCACGCCCAGACAGGTAGTCCATCATTGAAGATAATGTCGATCCAGAAAAACCAAAATAATGTTTCAGCTTAAGACAGAGTATATGGTGATCAACTCTGACAAAAGCCTTGGAAAAGTCTAATAAACACATAAAAGTTAGATGTCCCATATCATACTCATGTCGTATATCATCAAGGACCTTTAATGCAGCAGTCGTACAACTGTGTGCGGGTCGAAAACCAGATTGTAGTGGCGATAGCAGAGCATTGTTAGTAAGATAATCAGTTATCTGGCTTGACAATATAAACTCAAATACCTTAGAAAAAAACAGGAAAAATACTTATGGGTCTATACTCACTCCGATCTATTGGAGAGGGTACTTTAGCCACTGGAACTACTCGACCAATTTTCCACAAACTAGGAAAGATAGAAGTGGTGATGGAGTGATTAAAGATATGTGTGAGTGGTCCTATAACGAAAGGCAAAATTATTTTTAGAAACCTTATCGACATCCCATCCTCTCCAACAGCATTGGATTTAATATTCATAATTGACCTAAACACATCTCCCTCAGTTACAGAATGAAATTGAAAACTACTTTCGCAACAAAGGGAAGGCTGGATAACACCTGAATTTTGTTGCGTACCTTCCTCCATAATAAAAAAGTCATTAAGTTCATTCGGGTCCATTGTACATTCAGAGATGTCACGTGAGTGAACACCTAAATTCCTTATATTCTTCCACAGCTGTCTAGTTGGGATTGATTTGTCTAATTTACTTGAAAAATATGCACTTTTGGCCTGTCTAGTAACAAGAGTTGCCCTATTTCTAGCAATGGTATATACTAATCTGCTATCAGACGTCGGTCTAGATTTCCAACGACTGTAAGCCCTATTACGTTCCTTAATACTCTGCCTAACCTGAGAAGAGTACCACGGACAAGACCCGTTTTTAACAAAAAAGCTACGAACAGGCACATGTCGTTCAGAAATATCTTGCAAGGTCAAAAGAAATGCACCCAATTTTTCATCAACGGAAGAGTGATACCAGCAATTGTGAAAATTTACTGTCGAAAGTTCCGAAACTAAATATTGGCGATCAATAGAATTGAAGTCACGATATGTCACAAGTCTAGAACCTTCATCCCCAGCTAGCACAATATCAAGTGTACAAAACAAAAGGTCATGATCCGATATAAATGAAATCTGATCATATAATAGCAACAATTCCGGATCAGATATCAAAATCAAATCTAAGAGACTTGGTCTACTATTAGAAGAAAAGCGTGTTGGCATGTGATCATTAGTCACCGAAAGACCAACAGAGCTAACAAGATCAAGCTAATCCCCACTTAAGTTATCCCTAAGGAGTAAGTTGACATTAAAATCCCCGCACACTACGTAACAATCATAATCTATGGCATATTGGCCGATCTCGGAAAAAAAAGGCTGCAAACTAAATATTCTTCTAGGATTATAAACGCAGGATACCAAAACTTTCTTCATATTGTCATAAATCATAATATTCAGAAATTCAACATCAGAGCCCTCTGATTTACAAACAAGTTTTGCCCTATATTTCTTTTTGCAATATATTGCAACACCCCCTCCATCTCTGTCATCACCGCGGTCATTACGAAATACGTTATACCCATTAATACTATAATGCTTATATATTACACTCTTATCAAACCATGACTCTGTGACACAAATTACATCAACTTGAGAATTCTCAAATACCGACCTAACATAATCTAACTTCAGTCCATTCAAACTTCTCGCATTAAAATGAACAACTTTCAGGCCCGCCCTCTGCCTGCAAAGTACATTCAACATAATAAGGTAGTTGTCGTTAACGCTATTGTCATTAAGATTATCCATCTGTCATCATGGAAAAAACCGCTTCAGTAGTCAGCAAAAAAAACACAAAATAAATGTATGAAAAAACTAGCTAGCCTTACAAAAAATAAAAAATTTTCAAAAAAAAGTAAATAAACATGCAAAATTTTAAAAATAGGCTAAGGTTTTTTAGTATAAACGTCATCCAAATCTTTTTCAGAAGATATTTGTATGGCATCTGAGTTTTTGCAAGGGCGCACATAAACCTTTCCTATTGCAGAAAAAAACGCTCCAAAAATGTCCATCTTGCTTCCGCTTAATAGCCAGTTGAAGTATCTTACGATTTTCAATATGCAGTAAGAAGTATTCATACATTCATTAGCTTTACATCTCTAAAGGAGCATATACACGACATGTATTTGTCATCTGACATGTCAAATTTCCCACTGCAAAATACATACATGTCGTGTGTGACCTTTTTAACTTTGCTTCTGTAAAAGTCAGACGCAAAGTCATCTGACAAAATTTCAATTAGAGCGTGCTCTATTTTCTTCTGACAAACCATCTGACATCAGCTGTTTTAAATATGAAACAAAAAGTTGTCATAAATCCATGCCGTGAGAAAACAAACAGCGGCGGTCCCCTATTGACGGAATCATTAGCCGGCTAAAGTTAACATTTTACAATACCAATAAATGTATATACATTTTCCCATTTAATAAAATTATGTACATATATATGTTTATAAAAAGTTTCATAATTATATCCCAAATTCGTATGTCCGCATTTAAAGAAAAATTATTTAAGATGGCTGAACTATTTTGCGGCGCAAAAAAAATTTTTGCTGCGGCAGCATGCCATTTTGAAACCGAGATCGACTTTGGTGTGTGCTAAAACTATAGCAAATTTTGCTTGATTCTGATTCCTCTTTTCTTTTTTTTTAATTTCGATTTCATTGCAGTTATAATTGAAATTACACTGCACACTGCAATTGCATTATCCTTTGATTCCATTTGACTATCACTTTTAAAAAAAAATTATTTTAATAAAATTTTCGCACTGATCAGCTGTTGAAGAAAAAAAACAGAGACTGTGTCAGAAGCAAAAAACATGTACGTTTGTGACCAAATATTATAAACCTTATGTAAAACAGCAATTTTGACAGACATGCACAATTACATGTGACTTGAAAATTTGGCATGTCAGATGACAAATACATGTCGTCTATATGCTCCTTAATAAAGGGTCCGTCATACCAAGGTCTTTATGCAAAATTCGTCTCAATGATGTCTCCGAAATATTCAATTGTTGAGAACGACGGTGAATTGATGTTAATGGCGCTTCACGCACACTTTCTGCGACAGCAGCAATATTCTCGGGTGTACGCACTGGTTTTGGATTTTCACGCTTTGGTTTATCGATGAGGATGCCAGTTTCTTTCACGTTTTTCAGAAGATAACGAACATACGGAACATATTCGTTCAGCGGAAAGATTAAAAATAATTATCTGTCAAATCAGACATGAGCTAAGTGTTACCATTCACGAAATAAGCACTAGTTGAAAAAAAAAAAACGTTAGATGGCGGACCCTTTATAATAATGTAATTAAAAACAATTAACACAGATATTAGAAAACTGACAAATTGTTACTATAATAATTGTAACTGACTACTTTAATTTGTTTCAGGTTAAAAATAATTATTTTTAGTTTTTGCCGCACTTTTAATTCAGCTTTTGTTCTTTTAAATGTTTTTATTACTAAATGTATGCTTTTTGTTTGCTTATTTTTGTTTGTTTACTTAATTTAATCATATGGTTTTGTTTTCTACTGGATTTTATTGGCAAAAATTTGTTCAGTAAAAATTTGCAGGCTCTTTGCTGGCAACTGTCATTTTACTCTCTCAGTAGATGCTCTCTTTTGCAAATTTATGTGCACGCGAACGCATTTCAGTAAAATCCAGTACAAATTTGTACAAATTTTTTGCAAAGTTTGGGGTAAACGAACGCACCTATCAACAACAAACATCCTGTTTATCTTATTAAGCTTTAAAAATTGTTTAAAATGACCGGAAAATGGAAAAAAGAAACAAAGAAAATATATTGACATAATTTTTATAGCTTTCTGATTTTGTTTTCAATTTGTAATACGTAATTGACGATTTAATATTTTATTATGACATCCAATCCATAGCCTGTGGGCAGAAAAGTATTTATATTTTTTTTTTTAATAAAATGGTCACTTATTTGAAATTATTCTCTCATACATCAAAAAACAAGAATTTTTTTTTTTGTGTATAAAATAGTTTAATAACGAACAGACGATAATAAAGTATGTTTTCGGTTATTAACCTAAGGGGTAGAAAAAAAAAACTCAATCTGGATTACAAGAATGAATGTTTATTTTTTGTAAGAATATCGTTTACTTTCGGTTAAGTTATTTCTAATAACTAAGAAAAAGGCTAAAGGCAAGTTAGAACCCAGCAAAATTTTTTAGAACAGATTAACTCTGAACTTGTTCTAGAACAACTTCCTTTACCACCGGTTACATGGAACCGGTTCTAGAGCAGGTTCCTGGGAGTCGAAGTGTAAGTTGTCAATGCCCCAGAACCAGATCTATAACTGGTTCTATAACCGGTTCTAAAGCAACCTGTTCTTGTTTGGAGGTAAAGAACCTAGTTTCAGAACATAAATTAGAACCTGTTATAATACAGTATCAGTTGTTTTGGATTTTACTATTTTACTGGGAAGTTAAGTTGTATAAAGACATTAATGTAGCAAATATGAACCTGTTTGTTTAAAATCTTTTAATTTGGGAAATGCACACTCAAATATACGTTATACATGTATCGAAATTGTGTTCCCAATTGTGGCCTGTTGCTGACCTTTTTTTTTCTTGTTTGTCCCTTAAAATAACGATTTGTCAAATACCTTTCATTACACCCGCCACTTTTATTACAAATAATTACAGATGGAAGAAATCGATTTTTTTTTAATATTCTCAAAATTCGAATTTCGAAAAAAATTATTTTTTATTTCATTTATTTATTTAAACCTGCTTAATAACGTTATTTTACCTTGCATAACGTAAACATAAAAATCATACGTCTCGCAGACTCGTAGTGCTTTGTCATGGATAAAGCAAATAAAAAAAACAGAATTGATTTTTTTGGATACGTACTAAAATAACTTAATCTTATCCCCTGTTTTTAGACAACGTTTTTCTTCACATGACCGAAAAAACCATAAGAAAATACATGCAATACAAGAAAAAACAATATATAGTCACTAGTGTAGCGGCGAACGTCTTGTAAAAATCAGTGCTTATAAAAAGTATCCTTTGTCCTAGAGCTCATTCTCTCGTCACAAGGTGTAGCTGAAGTCGCTAAATTTTTAGGTAATTTGTGATAAAAAAATGTAAATTTTTAGGTTTAACTTAAAAAATTTCCAAAAATTAATTTTTTAAGATAAGTATTTGATTCTTTATATTTGAATATATTTGCAATAAAAAAAATATTCATTTTGAAAAAAAACTTTGTAGTGTATATATCTATCTACCCAAACAGAAGTTGCCAACTGTGCCAAAAAAATTGTTCTGGCAAACCACTGCTATTTTTGCTAAACCCACCGTGTTTAAAATTACGAAAGGTACAACTAATATTGTACTAGGAAAATACACTTCTGTTTGCAAAGCATGTATTTTACAAGTATCATCCGCAAAATTCTTTAAAAATATTGTTTTTAACAATACTACAACCAATTAGAAGCATTTTTAGAATAATTTATTATATTTCACACATTTAAATATTATGTATAAAACCTAGGCCGAACTGTATTGCTGCTTTTTAAATGTGTTTCATTATACATATTTCTTAAATTTAATTTAAGCTTGTTAATTTTTTGAACTAATAAGACCTAAAATATTCATGTAAATAAAAACTAAATTTTTGTTTAGAGTTTTGTCCCGACGTTTCGTCGATTATTTGTCGACTTCTTCTGGGGATTCGTAAATTTTGATAATTACATTAAAAAATTTTTTATAAATAATTTTACATTTAACATGTAACATGTAACATACAACATAAAACAGGAATTTAACAATAAAAACACATCCTAACTTAATGTCACAGATTAATTAATGGCTACTTTTTAGATTGAATTTAGGTTTTTTGTGTCCTCTTTTAAGTTTATGTTTTATTTAAAAGCACAAAATTTTTCGAATTATTAATGTTATGCCAACATTCACTCAATCTAACGGTTGGCAATCGGGTAACAGGACAGTACTGTCAACATTGCTAATCCCACGTTCTGAAAAAGCATAACTGACAGTCGCCGATGCTTTGCCAATACTGTGCCGACCTTATTTTTCTGACTGGGTAGTGGAACTTTAAAATACTACTACTAATATCATAAGTTTAATGAAATATTAAAAAAAAGGAATTTTTTAATTTTTTATTTTTGTTTTATTCTTCGTATATTTTGTTTATTAGGAGAACTAAAAAAATAACCGAATTTTCACTTGAACTTAAAAGCATTTCTTTGCAAGAGCCGAAAGTCATATTTTTGTAATCTCTATACAGGAAAAAATATTTACCTACTTTTTTCAATTAAATCAGTTTTCTGAAAATTTTAAAAACTGTTAACTAAAAATTAATTGAGTCAATTAAATATTTGCTCAAATTCGGAACTTCCTCGAATTTTTTTTTTAATTATCTCTTTAAAGCAAACATCAACACATTGTGGTTGTTTTTTTATAAATGTTTATGTTTATTGGTATTAGTAATAAATATTTTAAATTCATTTTAATTAGATTATATATTAATTCTTATTAGGTTTATTACTTTATTAAAGTAAATAATTTAGTTTCAGTTGATTAAATCTGAATATTTTTGTATTCTAAAACAAAAAATTGAAAATGTAATTTTGAAAGTTTATTTCAAGTAATAAAAATTTGTTTAAACAGAAAAAAAAATTATTTCACAGAAAATCAATTACTTTGATTTCAACAAAAGGCCTCATTTCTACACAGAAAAAAAAAAATAATATAAAAAAACAAAAATGTTGCCATGTTCATACGCTTCAATAGAAAGAAAACACTAGTTGCTGTGTGAATTTGTTCACATAAGTATAAAAAAAATATACTAGCGGTATTCGCTCTTGGTAGCAAACTACCCTTGCAGACCTTTCAAAGCTTGCAGATCTTGTATAAATACAAGAGTATGCAAGACCACAACAACAAAATACATGAAATAAAAATATGCAAGACTTTTATTTATATGCAAGACGAAAACCTATTGCATATTCTGGGTCTTGCAAACCTTTCAAACTTACAATACTTGACATCTTTTAGTTTTCCCGGAAAACAAAAAAAAAACAACTGATTTTAACACAAATTTTTATAAAAAAAACAAACTAAAATTAAAGAAAAATACGATATTAATATATAAATGGATCTTCTTCCTTAAAGTTGATGTTCACACAAAATAACAACAGAGTTAAAAATCCACTGAGAACGAAGAATAATGCCAACCTTTTTTATTTGAAAAAATCGATAAAGTCTACTTAAAAATCGCTAGAAAATACATTTTCGTTAGAAATTAGCTGTTTTGTCAACATTGAAATGCTTGGGTTGTAAACATACAATACACACAAAAAAAAGACGCTCACGCTTTGTAGCATAAAAGCATAGTATTAATGCAACCCTTGCATAAATGCTATCAAGAGTGAATACCGCTACTAACTCAATGAAAAGTTCATGCCCGTTTAAAGTAAATTTTATAAAATTCAAGCTATAAGAAAACATATGGTAGGACAACAAAATATTTGGTATGTCAACAAAAATTTATTTTTTGGGAAGGTATTTGATACTGATCACTTTTTAATGAAATAAGTTATTAGTTAATTGAAAAATAACTCAATTAAAGAGCTATCAATTTTGAATTGAATTAGCTATTTTCGCTGTTGATGGAATTTTCAAGTAAAGTTATTGAATCGGTGGTTTTAGTGATTGAAATTGGTTTTTATTTTTTTGTGTGAACTTTTATGACTAACGAAAATGTGTGTAACTACTCATAGTTTAGAAGGTCACGCGTTCACAAATTACAAGTAATTACAGTCCAGTGGTTGCTTATAATAGAATTTTTTTTTATAATCAACTAAACAAACTAAAACATTTTTAAAACAAAAACACTGTTTGGGTTATACATTTAAAAAAAAAAAAATGTTTTTTGCCTAGAGCTAGGAAGTTTATGAATTTATAAACCTGAAATAATTAATTTCAAAAAATACGTATGAGTAATTTCAAAACTTTTAGAATCCTGCTGAAATTGACTTTAGAAGCCTATTTCTCAAGGTTTTTCTAATTGAGAGAAACGATGGAGTTTCACGTTGAAAATTCTTCAACTAAAAAATTGATGATCTATTAGAAGTCTTTACATGAAAAAAATAACCTAAAACAGCTTTTCTATTAATTTTTCGCCCATAGCTTTTACCTTAAATATTCAGACCAATACAAAATGAAGTCACCAAACTTGGGAGATACATTCACTTAAAATTTAATTTCTATATTGCTACTTGGTGAAAGGTTGTACTGTGATTTACAAGTGAAACCACAATTTCCAGGCTTGTAAACTTTCGCAGTTTTTTCCGCATGTTCTTTGCACCGTTTAATGCAGTTAAGTCTTTAGAACAGTACCCAACAAAACCACACATTGCCAAATATTGGGTAAAATAATGTATTGCCATAGGGCTTCAATCATTGCAATACAACTTAATTCACTAATGAATTTTACAGGCAATGAGCCTTAAAATAATGTGTGGACTCATTACATAATAGGGGTTAAGTAACTGGTTACTTATTTTTGTTACCAGGTTCGAAAAAGTAATGGGTCTATAAATAAGTTTTCATAAAAAAACATTATTACAAACATTTATTTTTATAAATAAATAACGTGGTCTCACTGGTATTCGATCTTAGGGTATTTTGGTTGTTAGGTGAGAACTCCACCCACTGCGCTATCGTCACATATAATAATAAGTTGCGTAAAATGTAAATGAATTGTTGTGCTTCGAGTTTCCCTTTGTTGTGATGTTAAAAATATATACCTTATCCTCATGGTTACAAAAACTCCCAAAGTAATGTGTCTAAATATAGATTTTCCAAAAAATATTTTAAATATTAGTTTACGATTATATTTCATGCATTATGTAATTGATGATCGGTAAGTCATTATTTTTTGTTTCAAAATAATGTAAAAGTTAATGGTGTATCATTACAAGGTAATCCATGAGTACACAATTATTGGTAACTCATTATGTTTCGAAATAATGCTGAAGGTAAGGATTGTCCATTACAAAGTAATGCATTACGTAACCCATTATCGGTAACTTAATAATTTTTATTGGAAAATAATGATACAGGTAAGGAGTGTGCATTACTTAATCGCACCAATTAAAAAAGTTTTTCTGGATATTTTAAAAGCGGTGTCATTTTATACAGTTTGAGGTATACTAAGTTGTTCTCAGCGCATGCCAACATCACAAACTCATAAAGAATTAGGACACATTTTTTGAAAATTAATGATTTGCGTCTGGCGGTCCACAGCGGTGTGTTTTGCAAATATTTTGGAAATAATTCCGCCATTTCTTACTGGTTGATCGGATTGCCGCCATAATCCGCGTAGCTCCAAGCCTAAGTTTCAAAGAAACCCCACTAGATTTATCAGGAGCTGCTCAATTAATCTCCAACGTAGGACACTTCTGCCAATTTTAATTATATCAACCGATTTTCAAAAATTATTCTGTAATCTGCTTTAAATGTCCAACAATAAATACGCTTACTCATATGAGTGATCTCTTAAAGTGCATAAGTCATCGGCATTTGAAAATCAAAATTTAGCATTTTTGCAATAACCTGTTGGCTATTGGTGAAGTATCACTTTAAGAAGTATCACTTTAAGAAAAAAAAAATAATAAAAAAAAAAACTTAAGTTATATAAAATAAATTTCGCTAATTGAATTTTTTTTGACAAAGTGTATGAAAAAGTTTCATTATTTTCATGGCGTTTAAAATTTTGAATAAATAAAATTAATTTATTTATAGAATTATATGAAAAACTGCATTAAATTAATAAAAACAGTCAATGGACAAACTCCAGTGACATTTCATAGACCTACCGCAATAATATATTGATGTCATGCTGATAATTCTCCCAGTGTACTTAAATTTAATTTAAAAGAATCAGTAGGGAATTCCTACTAGAGTACTCTCCTTGTTAGCAAAAAATCCGACTTAATTTATGTTTTTTGATTACTTTTGTTTCATTACGACAAAGTGAATGCATCTAACACTTATTTTAAAATTTCAGTGGGTTCAAAAATATATTTAGTAAGTATTGTTTGCTTTAATAAGTACAACCGTTAGATCAAAATTGTGTTCGTTTCGGAAATTTTAAAAATTTATAGAGGTTTTACAAGAATTCTAAGAAAATTATCTTTATTGCTGTATAAGTTTCAGTAACTTTCTTTTGGTTAATTTTAGTCACGAATTTTTCAGGTTTAAGATCATAAATAAGTGTTACTATTAAATATAAAACTACAATTTTTAATAAATGTAAGAGGCGAAGGCCCTAGCAGCCAGTTCTCTTTTAATTTAATATTTTTTGTAAATTAATTTGCACTAAATAAATAATAATAATAATAATAATTAATAAATGTAAGAGCAAACAAATTAGCGTTTTCTATTTCATGTTGTAGCATTTAATTTGATTTTGTACCTTACAAATTTCTATTAGAAATGTAAACTTGCTAGTGAAAAATCAATTTTTCCATGCAAGCTATAAGAAAAATAATGGTTGAGCTGACGTAAATACGTTATATAAATTTGTTATCATTTAAAGGATTTTTTTTTTATTGCAACCCATTTTTTTCTTCTTTTTATATATACATATTTTCAAATACGAAATTTTCTCATAAAAACTGTGAAAAATCTATATAATATGATCATATATGGATGACCATATAAAATAAGATATGAACATATATGACCATATTTGTCCATATATGGAAATTTAGGTTAATTTTTCTAGTATGGACGAATACGGATGACCATATAAATATATAAATGATCATGTGTGAAGTTTTTTAACCGGGAAATATGTTTTAATGTATTTTTATATTTTTTGGTGGTGTGGTAAAAGCTGTTTTTAATACAGGTATAGAACTTTTACTTGGCAATACTTTTTTTACTGGCGGCCATTTTGCCAGCTGTCAAGTGATTTATTTTTAGTTTGGTTTGGCATTTCAACATGAATAGACTGAAGCCTGAACAACGTTTCCAAATTGTGCAAATTTATTTTGAAAATCATGGCTCTGTTCGAAATACGTATCGCGCACTAATTTGGCGAATTTTGTTTAGCGATGAAGCTCACTTTTGGTTAAAAAGTGAAGACCAAGCGCTTTTTTAATGATCAGAGTAGACAGGAAGCCATTCGACATTTTTTTGTTTGAAGCGGTTATACGTCAATAAACAAAACTGCCGTATTTGGAGTGATGATAATCCTCAGGTGTATTTTGAGACACCATTACATCCAGAAAAATTGACTGTATGGTGTGCTTTATGGTCTGGTGGAATCATTGGTCCGTACTTCCTTAAAAACGATGCTGGCCAGAACGTTGCAGTCAATGGTGATAATACCAGAAAATTACCTTTCGTATAAAGTAAATTTCATATCAATTAAAAAAAATCATATTTGTTTTATTCCATTTCAAAGTTCTATACCTCTACAAAAACACCCTTTATATATTTTGACATATGATAAAAACAATGAGATCTATGTAACTTTACTTAAATCCAAGCCAAAACAAAATTTTTTTTTATTTTTATAACATTTTAAACCTCCATAGTTTTTGCGCCGTTGAAGATAAATGAAAAACTCTGACGGTTATCAGTGGCGGAGACAACCCACGATTTTGGGGGGATAATTTTTGAAATTTTTTTGTAAATTTAAAAAAAAAAATTTCTGATTTATTTTTATCCGAAACATTGGGATATGAAACATAAACATTTTTACGAGTATTCTTTCTTGTGTCATATTTTCGTAAAATCGTATAATTCACTACTCAAGAGTTCCAGGCTACTAAAAATAAATACACGTGGATCAAATTACTACAAATTATTTACTTTTGATGATCTTAAATGTAAAAATTCATAATTTTCCAAATTAAAACTTCTTTAACTTCAATATAACCGTTAACAAAAAAATTTTAATATCGAATAAAATATGAAAAAAATTTGTGAAACACTTAAAATTTCAAAAAAAATAAAATTCGGAAAATTTGTTCTTAAGAAAAAAAAATAGAACTTTTTGTTATTGGCTATTTTAAAATTTTACAAATTTTCAATTTTCAAGCGCTCGTGTAAATTTTTGTTAAGACTTTCTGGCTTTAAAAAATATTGACTTTGTTGTTTTTTAAGTGGTTTTAAAAACGTTTTCCCTTTTGGTTTCCTCCTGTCTTTTTAATTACAATTTTATTGCAGAATTTAATTTTTTTTTTTTAATTTTCTTGTGTTTGTTTTTTCCCAAAGAAAAATTTAAACTTCTATAAATCTTAAATTCCCAGAAGTTTTTACGGATTTTTGTTATACAAAATATCTTCTGTTTCAGCGCAACCAGAAATATGTTGTTTAATGTTTTTTTTTTGTGCCTCGTATATTCTGGCATTGATTTGTTATGTTATGCTTTTGCATTTTTCGATAAAAAATCTTATTAAGGTATTATTGATAATATTATCAATTTTATTTTTGTGTAGAAATTTTGCACCAAATATACAGATTGCAATGAAACCACCACCAGATGCTAATAATAAAAAATTTTTTTAAAAATTTAAAATATCGCCTTAAAAAAGGTGATAAATCAGACGTTGTATATAAAATCAATTGCAAAGATTGTGATAAGTTATATATTGGAGAAACAACACAAAAATTATCAAAAAGACTTAAACAACATGAATATGGCTGTAAAAAAACAACAAACACAATAGTCAATTTATCTGCACTAGCAAAACATGCTAGATCAAACAAACATGAATTTGATTTTGGTAATACAAAAATATTAAAAACAGAACAAAACAAATTTAAATTGCAGGTACATGAAGTTAACCAAATTGTTAAATATGAACAATTTGTATGTAACGATAAAAGTGATAAAAAAGATTATGTCAACACATATTGTAATTTAATTTCTTTTTAAAAAAATATTGTCTTTTGTGATTTTAATGTTATATTCTAATAGTCAAATTTGATTTTAATCTATTTGTATAAAACATAAATTTTTGATAAATTTTACAATTTTATTTTTAATTTATAAAATATAATAAAAACATTGTTAACATTTCTTAGATCCTGATGATGAACTGATGTTCGAAATATATAGATTAAAAAAAACGTAAGAAACGGTGTTTTATTAAGAAGAATCGTAATTTTGAAGCAATACAACATAAAAGAATAAATTAAAAAAATCTTATATTTAATAAAAAAAAAATCTTATTTTTGAGCATATTTTAATACTTTTTAGAGCAAAGGCATATTTTTATAGTATATTTTAGCGATTTGTTTTTTAAATTTAGATTTTAGTTATCGAACACTTGCATGTTTTAATAAGAAACATTTTTTTGGGTTTTCAACACTGATTTCGGAAGTTTAAGCCATTTTTGCATAACTAAATTTCTTGTATGTAGCGATTTAGCCATATTCAATCCTTTATTCCCTTTTTTGTTGACAATTAAAATAAATTTCTCAAAGCTACTCCAAATATATTGAAAAATAAGTTTTAAAATACGAATTCTTAAAGAAAATGTGTGTTTTAAGTGAAAATTTTCCGTTTTTAGTGCATTTTTTACGAGCTAAAAATTTATTTTTAAGAGCATATTGCAGGTTGCTTTGGTTGTTATACATTTTCAGAAGGAATTTCGACACTTTTAATGATACAAATTAAAAAAACGACATATTTTATGTTCCAAAAATCTTTTGGTACTTTGATTGTAGCAACCAGAATTTTCAATTTTTTCTACCAAAATTATTAAAAAAAAACATTTAAGACTTTTAAAACTTTTTTTTAAAATTTCGAAAGAAGATTTTTAATGGGGGCGGAGGATATATCACCCTCACCTCATTTGCTGCAAAAATATGTATTGAAATATGCATTTATATACAAATCGATGAAATTTTGCTGCAAACTAGTTTATTCGCAAATCTATTTGGTTAAGTTTATCCTCCAGCTAACGTATTGACATCACCTTCCGAGCCCTAGTTATGATTATCTTATTACTGGTTTATAATATAAAAACATTTTAAATCTTATCTTCCTTTCTCGGCTTCTTTCAAGGATTCTTGCTATTTAATGTAGGGGTTTTTTTTAATTTTGTCACTTTTACATTTTTAAATGTTATTACAACCTTACCACAAATTGTTTATGATGGTTTATTAACCCATGTTTTTAACAATAAAAAACTTTTGACTTTGCAGGTTTCTTTAAAGTACCATGTCCTTCATATATTCGATGTTTACAAAAGACACGTGCAATGATTTTTAATTAAGGTTTAATATCAAGACTTTTTGAAATGCACAAGTGGCGCAAAGTTATTTTGTTTCTGGGTTTCTTCTTTACTTTTTCTTCATTTAACAGCCTTTAGACATTTCTTATTTTATTGCTGCAAACACTAATAAATATTTGAAAATCTTCCCAAGTAAACTAAAATGGTTAAATTTGTTAAAAGTTGATAACCCCTGATGTTCATGTTCTCTTTCAGTAAGTCATTATGTTGAAGGGTTATTGTGATTGCAGGGGTTAGTTAACCTTTTAGTGAACACAATACCCTAAAGCAAGATTTTATAATACGAAAATAAAATATTTTAATAAAAACTATTACAATGAAAGAAAAAAAAATATATTTATACTTGTTTTATTCTGCAATAAAACTTTTGAATAATCTTATGCAAAATACAGATCTGTAAATTTTAAACTTTCATGATCTTTAACAGAACGAAAATAAAATCCCACATACAGTTACTCATAACTTTCAGAAATGTTCGACACCTCTCGAAACTGACTTCAGATTAATCATGAAGCAAAGAAAAACATATTCGAAAACCATGATATATTTTAGAATTTATGATTGCGTCAACCATGTTACTATGGTTGTGACAACCACAATGTTTCAGTATCAAATTATGATAATTAGATCACCATATTATTGTTCCAAATAGATCCCAATACATTAACAAATTAATGCATCAATCATATTTGTGGGTTGGGTTAAAGGGGTTAATTTTTAATTTCAAAATAGGCCTTTTTTGTCAAAATCTTTAAACTCGATTTTCACCGTAGACGTATGGTCTAGTGGACTTTTTTGCTCAGTACAATCCCAAGAATCAGAAACACGAAGCGATCATTAAGATGTTTTTCCTTCCATACTAATCGCCCCACCCTAATGATCACATATGAACTCTTATGAACATATGTAAGTATATGTGCCCATATACCTATGTTATGAACATAGGTATATATGGCACGTGTGACCTCGAATATCCTCATATATGAGTATGAATTAGTTCATACGTGTTCATAAATGGATGCATATATGTTAAATTTTAACAGGGCATTTAAATAAACTTACTTTCAAAATAATTTAAGTAATCAAATAGTCTTTGCGCTGAATTTGTCAGCTATACATGTGAATACAGCACGAAGTATACATAACAATATTGTTAAGTATACAATTTCATAATACATTTATAATGATCATAACATTTTTGTAGCAATCATTATATTTGCATTATAGCCATTTCATAGTCCTAGTTATCATATTATGATCATGGAAAATAATGTCTTCATCATTTATTACTATATTGTGATTATTGCAAATATATTATGATTATTTTGCACTTTTTTTGTTAAACTTTTTCTTTCATATTTCTTTATAACACACAGTTAAAAAATAAATGACTTTTTTATCACTTTTTACTTAATTTGTAACAATTTTATGATTATATACAAAACAATTTCTTTATTTAAGGTGTGCATGACAATTTAGCTTTTGCCTGGAATTTCAGGATAGATCGGGTTGAGACCACAAAATAATTAATTTTTCCATAACAAAAATCACCATTACAATTAACAGCACTACGTTGTTTTGAATGTCTTTTTGTTTAATATTATTTAATTTGTTTGGCCTGACTGTTTCTCACAACTTCTTTTCATAAAAACTCAAACCAGAATGACACTAAAAAAGTGAAGGCGCTCATAAATACACAGACTGATCACCATATACAGTCAAGGAAAAAAGTCTACATACACCCTTTGATTTAGGGGTTTTATAGAGTTTGTGAAGAAAATTAAAAAATATATTTATATCAATATTTAAGGCATTAATAAATAAGTTTATTTATAAAATAAAAAGTAATTATTTTACATAATAAAAACAATAATAACAAAAACATTAAAAATTCATTGGAAACAGTCTACATACAGCTACAAAATTTAAAAATTATTTCAAAATATTATATAAAAAAAAATAAAAAAAATTTTAATTTTAGTATTTGGTCGGTACACCTTGAGCATCAAATAACTGCTTGAAGATGATGGGGCATTGATTTCACCAAATTTTCATTAATATCGGGTGTTATTTCGGCCCATGCACGAATAAGAGCAGTTTTCAATGTTTTAGGGCTACTAATGTTATATTTTCGTAATGTTATACATACTTTCGTCGGTAAACATAACACGCTTCCAAAAATCCATATCCTTGTCTAGATGTGCTTTAGCAAACTTAAGGCGAAGTTTACGATTCTTCGCTGAAATTAGTGATTTTTTGCGTGCCACTCTGCTATTAAATCCATTGTCATGTAAAACATTTATTATTGTTCGTGGAGTAACAATTATATTGAAACATTTTTCGATGTGTTCAGCCAATTTTAAGGCACTTATTTTCGTATCCTGGTTGACTACTATAATAATACTGCTAACATCGCGTCTCGAAAGCTTCTTAGGTCTGCCAGATCGTGGCTTTATTTCGGTACTATTGGTATTATTATAATTTCTAATGGTCGTCTGTACAGTAGCACGACTTAATTTAACTGTCTTAGCAATTTCTCCATAAGATTTATTTTGCTTTCGGAGATTTACTACGCTATATGTAGACTTTTTTCCCGCTAATAATTATGTTTTTCCCTAAAAATTTCTATGTTTTATTTTTTTTTTCTTCAACTAATCTTTATTTTAAATGCCTTAAACATTGATATAAAATGTTTTTCAGTTATTTTTTTGTTTTATTTAGTTATTTATTTATCTATTCAGTCTATGGAATAAATCCTTACAGACTGTGTTTTAACAATTTAAAATATAAAAATTACAATAGAAGTTAAAATATTAAAATAAAAGCAATTTAGCTATTACAGGAAAGAATTATATTACGTTTAATAATGTTAACATTAATTTAAAAATCAAATAAATTGTAGAGATCATTAAAATAAGCACATATTCTTCTAACAGTATCAGAATTGGCATAGTTTTGAAGAAATACTTTATAGCTACTAATTCACTAGAACTTCAAATCCGTAGGGTGTATGTAGACTTTATTCCTTGACTGTAGTTGTTTGTAAAATAATATGCTATAACTGAATTTAATAAAAAAAAAAACAAAAACTTATACCACAAATCTTTTTGATCAAAAAAATTATAATTACCTAAACCATGATTTCAGTTGCAAATGTTTTGAACACCATGAAATTTTCTTGTCGAATATTTTAAATATTTTTCAGAATAACATCCCTTTATCTAATGCAATAGTGTATAAACTGCCATGGTACACTAAATGTTTGAAAAAGTTAATAAATCTTAGAAATAAATTCCATAAAAAGTATAAATCCTCAAATAATGCTGTGGATAAGCAAACTTTTTTTCATTATGAAAGAAAATTTAATTTTCTCAATACGTTTTTGTACAATCAGTACATAATAAGTTTTAATGATTCGGTAAAACATAATCCCAAACTATTTTGGAGCTTCGTAAATTCTAAAAGAAAAAGTTCTTCAATTCCAATATTAATGAATTATAAAAGTTTGACATCTAATTCATTGAATGACTCTCTAAATCTTTTTTCTTTATATTTCCAATATAATTTTAAAGATGACTCTTTTCAACTTAATCAGGTTGATTTTGATGGAATTGGTTCATATTTTGATTTTGGATCAATGCAAATTTCTGATGAAGATATTATTGAACTACACTCTAAAAAGCTACACTCTAAAAAACTGATTGTAAATTTACTACCATAAAACGAGTAAAGTTTCATGTATTATTACGCTTATTCGGTAAATTTATACATCAAAATGCGTAAAACTATTTTGCTCACACTTTTGTATGCAATAATACACACTTACATTATTTTTACCGATTATGTGTTTACAATTGAACACATGATGCCTAAAAGTAGTACTATTTTGTTAATTTAAATTTTAACGCACAAAGTTTGTAAATATACTAACTTATAATAGTAATAAATATTTTGACATTTTCAAATTGAAAAAAAATAAAGCAAATTAAAAAGGCTAACAAAATCTAAAAAATTTAATTTATTGAGAATTTTAATAAAAAAGAAAAAGAAGTATTTGTGATAGTGAATTAAAAAACTTTATAATGTACCAAAAACATTTATTTCCAAGTGTTTGCAGCCTAATTGCAGAAAAATACTTTCAAAATATAATACATATATGTACAGAGCTTTAAAGAATTAAATTCTTTATTCGATTTATTCAGTCAGTTTTTACTCAATCGATTTAAAAATATCGCCAATATTAAAAAAAAATTGCCAAAATTGAGAAAATCGCCATAAATCGCTACAATTTAAAAAATCTTTAAAATAAAAAAGAAATCACCAAATTAGAGAAATCCCTTATATTAAAAAAAAAAATCGGCAAAAATTAAAAAAAAATCGTTAAAATTAAAAAAATAGTTGTAAATGTAAATTTATCTTTATTAGGTTTCGATTTGCTTTGCGATGCTTTGTTTTCGAGAAACTACAAGAGATAAATAAATACTATAAACACTTTTGCCGTTTTTAAATTTTAAAGTTTCTTTCATTTTGGCAATGTTTTTGCAATTTTTCTAATTTTTGGCGATTTTTTTTTTTAATTTTCGCGATTTGCCAATTTTGAAAATTTTTAGTGATTTATTTTTAATTTTGGAGATTGTTTTAAATTTTGTCGATTTTTTCAGTTTAAGGGATTTTTTACATTTTTGGCGATTTTTTCAATTTTGCAGATTGTTTTAAATTTTTTGGGATTTTTTAATTTAACGATATTTTTTCAATTACAGCGATTTTTTTCAATTCTGTTTTTCAGTTTCGCCGATTTCGGCAATTCCCAAATTGTAAATCGATTGAGTGAAAAATAGATTGAACTCTCAATTATTGAATTTGCAATGATTGAATTCAAAACGATTGACTTCCCAAAGTTTGAATTCCCAATGATTGAATTCAATAATTGATAATATCGAATGAGCTAAATTCATTGAGTTGCCCACTAGCGAATTCCAAAGAATGAATTCTCTGCGACTGATTAAGAAAAAAATCATTCGATTTAAAAAAATCCGATTTGATTTTTTCAAAATAAAATTCAATCTTTGAAGCTCTGTATATGTACAACCACTTGTATACAAATATTTATTATTAAATTTATTATTATATTTGCAACACATTAATAAAACTCTTTCTAAAAATTAATTTTTTGTTTTATTTGAAACATTTTTTGGGCTGTTTTTCTTTCTTACCGCAAGGTAAATATACGCATTTTTAGGGGGTTTTTACGCATATAAAAATGTATTTTTTTTTCGCATTTTGTCAGTATATTTACAATTAAAGCATGTTTTTTTACTAACAAATTCAGTAAAATTATTCATTTATTTCTAAATTTAATTAAATTTTACGCACATGCATAGTACATTTACACGCTTTTTGTTGACCAACTTACACGTAATGTGTGTATTTTTTTTCATTTACACACATATAGTAAATTTACCCAACTTATAGTAGGAGTATAGTTTCCTACTATAAGTTGGGTAAATTTCAACAGAAATTAATTAGAGTCTATCAAATTCGTTTAAATGTGATAATGATGATGTTTCAGCATTTCTTTTCAAAAAAAATGTTATTATTCTTTACTTTTTCCGCTAAAAACAATTTTTAATAAATCTTTAAGTGCTGGTTATTTCATTCAAAGATGGAAATACACTTATATTCTGCCTATTCATAAGTCTGATAATAAAAATAATGTCTGGAATTACAGACCAATATCTAAATTGACTAATATTGCAAAAAAATTTGAGCATATTGTATATGACAAACTTTTCTTTAATTTGAAACTATACATTACTATATCTCAGCATGGGTTTAGGGCTGGTAGGTCGACAACTTCTAATTTAGCTGCCTTTACTCAATTCTGTATAACTAGTTTTGAAAAAGGATTACAAGTTGACACAATTTACACTGATTTTGCGAAAGCATTTGATCGTGTACCGCATGAGCTTCTTATATTAAAACTTTCCAAGTTTGGTTTTCACTCGGAAATGCTGACAGGCAGATATACTGTTGTATCTGTTGATGGCGTTCGTTCAGATGTTTTCATGCCTACCTCAGGTATTCCCCAAGGTAGTATTCTGGGTCCACTTTTATTTAATGTTTTTATCAATGATATTACTAATTGTTTCAAAAACTCCCAGCTTCTTTTGTATGCTGATGATTTGAAAATTTTTAAACCATTTTCTTGCTTTAAAGATATCCATGATCTTCAGGAGGACTTGGATAGAATTGTCCGTTGGTCTGATCGAATTGGTCTTCCTTTCTATGTCGTATCATAGGCGTCGTAATATTTTAATGTCTGAATATAGAATAGAGGCTTTTATTTTACCATCTGTTGATGAAATTTTAGATTTGGGAGTAGTATTTGATATCAAACTATCTTTTAATAGTCATTTAAACTATATAATACCTAAATGTTACTCAATGTTTGCTTTTATCCGTTGTAGTTCTGATAACTGTTTTGATCGTTATACAAAAAATCGTTGTTTACTTCGTTTGTAAGATATAAATTAGAATATGCCTCATTTATATGTGGACCTAATGCTGATGTTCATATTAATAGAATTAAAAGAATTCAGAAAAAGTTCATAAAATATGCTCTTTCTTTTTTAAACTTTTCCACGTCAGTTCCTTCAAATGTAATTGCTTCTTATGCAGATAAATATGCTTTACTCTCAATAAAAACTTAGAAGAAAAATCTTTTCCTTAATTTTTTGCATGACATGCTATTAAGATCTATGTACCTCCACGGTCACTTAGAAATAAAGTAACTTTTTTTCATATTGATATTCATAGAACTGATTACGCTATTAATGAACCATTAACTAGGGCTAGGAGATTATTTAATAATCATTGTAATCAATTAGATTTAAGTTCAACTAACACAAATTTTAAAGTAATTTTAAATAATTTGTTAAAATAAGTTATTTACAAGTTTGATATAATTTTTATTAAAATAAAAATTATGTTTTTTTCAAAACGTGTTCAGATAATGGGAACCTAGAAAATTCCCCAAATAGATCTATAAACACATTCCTGAAAGGGTCAAATAATAAATTTGAAAATAAAAACTCTATAGATTATTTGTTAGGACAATCTGTATACAGGGTGTCCGCCGGGAAGGTATACTAATTTGTTTTGCCGCCATTTTGGTAAACATTAGTCTTGACAGTTCATATTAGACACTCGTGAAGTAGACACGTGGCAAAGTTATTATGGAAAAATATTCGATAAACCAACGTGTTTTAATCGTTAAAACATTTTATCAAAATCAATCATCGATTACTGTAACTATGAGGAAGTTACGAGAAATTTTTGGGAGGAACAACGTGCCAAAAAAACGCACTATTAATCGTGTAGGGAATGATTTCGAAGAAAGAGGGTGATAGGCCCAAGCATGGACCACAACGTACTGCAAGAGCGGCTGAAAACATTACTGCTGCTCAAGAAAGTGTTCAAAACAACCCATCAACCTCAATTCGACGCCATGCTGGGGAGCTTGGTCTTCAAAGAACAACTTTGGCCAAAATTTTGCACAAGGATTTGCATTTGTTTCCATTTAAGATTCAGTGGTATAAACAAAACGGTGCCATATCGCATACAGGCAGGATTACAATGGAATTACTGCGAGACCTCTTTCCACAACAAGTTATTTCAAGAAATGGTGATGTTGATTGGCCTCCACGGTCGCCTGATTTGACTGCTCCGGACTTCTTTTTGTGGAGATATCTGAAAAGCAAGGTTTATGCAAACAAACCAGAAACGCTTGAGCAACTCAATCAAAATATTCGTGATGAAATTAATGTGCTCAAAAGGGCTCGCATTTGTGAGGCAAACAGAGGCGGACATTTATCTGATATTGTATTCCATACATAATTGCCGACATTAAATAAAACATTTATCAATATGAGATCCATTCTCTTTCATTTAATCAAAAATTATAAACAAACAAAGTAGTACGCCTACTTTTGACAAAAAATTAAAAATTAACTTTTTTTACCTATTTCAACTTTTTTCAATTTTTTTTTTCGTATACAAACTTCTAATAAAGTTTTAATGGATTACTTTGAAATTACTCACATATATTCTACGTTTCCCGAGGAAGGCCTCAGTAAAAGTTTCATTACCATAGCCCTCTTCAATACCGACTGCTGATCAAAAACGTCAAAATCCAACAAATTCCACTATTTTTATTAAAACTTATTTTTTTAATTTGAAAGCACTAAATCCAATCAAAACATTTTAGGAAAAACGACTTGGTTTTAAAGAATTTTTTTCCCCCGTATAATATACCTACTGATTTTTTCGCAATGTCTTTCTGATTTCAGTTTTTTTTTTTAATTTTATTTTTCCTTACCGTTAAAAAAACAAAAAAAAAATTCTTTAAGGATAAACTTTTTCGAAACCATGCACTAAAATCAATATGAGACATATTTATTGATAAAGCACCACATTAATTTATAGTCGTGAATTGCTACTGAAAGCATCATTTTGTATTCAACTTCTTTAAGGATAAAATAATTTTTAATTTTGTAACCTTATTTCATAAATTTCAAATGGAATCTTTAATTTTAAGTTTAACGTTAAAATCCTGACTGATTCTGATTCGTCTATTTCCTAGACTAAAACTTTTTCTGCATTCAAAAATCAAAGTTGACCCTGGAAACACCTGGCACTTCAGCTAGTATCCTAATAAAGAAATATAGAGTATGGCCTCGAACTTGTATAATCTTAATTTTCATAACTTTCGATTTTAGTTGCTAGTCTGTAAGGATAATATTGTATCCATAGACTGAAATATATAAATAAATAATTAAATGTGTAATGAATATTAAATGTAACTCAAAAAATAAGTTAATAGAAAAGTTAGTAAAACGTCTT
Organism: Delia radicum; assembly: GCA_021234595.1. Classification (NCBI taxonomy): domain Eukaryota; kingdom Metazoa; phylum Arthropoda; class Insecta; order Diptera; family Anthomyiidae; genus Delia; species Delia radicum. The sequence goes on from CM037853.1 coordinate 118,007,498, forward strand.
GTAAATCAGATATACTATTTTTCAGCAAATATTTTGCTAAAATTATGTTTTTAGGTAAAATTTTAGTTATACTTATTCAGCATTTATCTGCTTTGAACTAATGTTTTACTAATATTATACTAATGTTTTACTAATTTAATTTGCTAAAAAAAATAGTGCTGAAAAAAAATAGTGCTAAAAAGTACACCTCTAGTAAAAAAATCAAACATTTAAGATTTTTGTATCTGTTTTTCAGACATAAAACAAAATTGTGGACTGAAACAACTTAAATTTTGCGTTGTCACCAGCTTCTGAAAGTAATTGTCTATTTATTAAATAAAAGACAAAATAAAATACTCAAATTTAATAAAGATTAAATGTGTATTTGTAAACCAAGTGTTTATAGAGATTAATAATCTAGTGTGGTCAAATTGCAAACAAATATACAGCAGGTAGACAGACTAAAGCGAAAGACAAAGACACACATCTTAGTTAGATTTTTATGTTTCGTTTTTCTTATTGCAAAAAAAGGGTTGTAGAGTGGACTTGCACAAACGTGAACATCCAGTAACATGAACGTCCCAGAAACATGAACACATTTTTTACATTGACTATTCCAAAACGTGAACAAAGTTCAATAGCTCTAAAACGTGAACACATGTTTTTTATAAGAAATGTTTCTATTTCTTCAATATTTTAGTAATTTGGGGAATCCCCGAATAATAATTTAACCACGTCCTTATAGTAAGCACCTTTTCTAACGTGAACAGAAAAACTCTTTAACGCTTTTCCTGTATCTCCGAATTTAAGAATTTTTTATATCAAAATTGTTTTAAAACGTATAGAAAAAAATTTAAATAGAATAAGCATGAATTTTTATAGTAAATGCATTAGAAACTAATAACTGTTAAATATCTAAAACGTATTAAAATCAATAATTTGGGTATGCAAAAATTGTCTTAGATTCTGAATTTGGTCTATTTAATAAAGTTCCAGAATTAGAAAGTTTTCTAATACGAAAAATTTCTTAAAGTGTTAATATTTTTCTATAGCAAGTGTCTGAATATTTAAAAAATTTGCAGCAAATAAATTAACTAAAATATAATTTTTCTACAAATTTTTTGAGTTTTTTTCAGTCTACTAATTTTCAGCAAAAATTTTATTAATTTTTAGCAAGGGTATTTTAATTTCTAATCCACTAAGTGTTAGCAAAACTTTTGCTGAATCTACTAATTTTGTTGGTAAAAATCAGCTCGCTGATTTTCAGCAAAAGTTTTTGCTGACATTATCCTCCTGACTAAAATTTTGCTGACTCAGCAAAATTTTTTACTGACTTTACTAACTATTTTTTTTGAGTGTTATCAAAAACTTTAAAAATTAAAATTTTTCTTTTACGTAAAATTTTTTCGGTGTCCTCATATGGGGGCAGTGCGCGTTAATGCGTTAATATAATGTGCTGCAAATAAGTAACTCTAAACCCAATAAATTATCATAAATCTGTCAAAAAAAATTCATGTTTTCAAAATCATCTCGGTATTTTTGAATGTATTTTAATACTTTTTAGGGGTGTAATATATATTTTTTTATACGATACTTACAATGAGATCTAAAAATAAGTGTTACTTTTATTAACTCTAAGCATAAACTCTAATTTTATTAAGATTTTTAAATTTATTTTAAACTTAAAGCTGCCATAATATTGACGCCGTTAAAGATAAATTATTAACGCTAATATATTTAGCATGCTTAACCCTGGCGGAATTAGAAATGCCTGCAGGACGATTTTGCCAAAACTTGTTGTTATCGATTTTCTTCGTTTTTATTATGATTTTTTTCTTTATCTTTTTGTTTTCAGTTTATCTAATGTTAGAAATTCAGTTTTAAGTTTATACTAAAAAGGTTAATATTTTTGGATTAGGCATAATTTAATACAAGATTAAAATTTACAGAAAACCTTAACCCATTTCATGGTTGCCTAACATTCATTAACTTGCGGAAATGGAAATCATTATTTATATATTCATTTTCATAAATTGTAGCTTTTTTCTGGCAAAAAACTTTAAAATAAAATTTGTATTCAAACAAATGCAAACTACTTATTTATTAAAATCCAGTAAAGAAATACGAATTCCCTTACATCTCTACAAGAAAATTGTTTTTTTTTTTTCAATATTGACAAGAATTATAAAAAAAAAAATTCCTCGTGCAGAAACTGTATTTTTACTGAAAAAAAAAATCAATATAAATTTCCATTTAAACAATTCTTAAAGCTCTTGAATTTTTAGTTCTTCAATGCTTATTGGGAAAATATTTTGTTTGACCAAGAACCATTTATTTGTATGTGTCTTGATTATATAATAGACATTTGTCTGTAAATTGTTTGCGTACGTGTTTATAGCAGCAAGTGTGATTTAATTTTAGAAGGAAAAAAGAAAAAGTATTTTTTTTTATTAATAAACTCTTTAAAAATGTGTTGTATGCATAAAAATATAAGTACACGTTTTCTGGGATTGTAATGTATACTCCTTACCTGCAATATTATTTTTCAACAAAAAATAATGAGTAACCGGTAATGTTTTAAGTAATGCATTACTTTGTAATGCATATTTCTTTCATTCGGCATTATTTCGATGCATAGAGTAATGAGTTACCCATGTATAATTAAATAGTGCAATACTTTGTAAGGTATACCCCTTGCCTTCAACATTATTTTAAACATAACGTAATGGGTTAGCAATAATTGCACACACATGTATGACGAGGGAGTATCAATAAGTCCGTGACTTTTCGAAGTTCCCTCGTAGTTATATGAAATGCAACACTGCTCCCGTCAAGTACCACCTGTTAGTAGATTACTGTTAAATTTTGAGCACGTTCCGTCATTTACGTTGCGTTTAACACCTGTTCAAAACATACAACCTCGTGGTTTTTTTACAAATGAAAAAAGTGAATTTCGAGTGCTCATTAAACATAATTTTTTGCAAAAAAAAACCTTCAATCAAACGGCGAATATTATTCCAACTTATTGGACCGATTTAACGAGGATTTAAAAAAAAACGACCCCATATGGCCAAGTAATGCCTATTTTATGAACCTTATGTATAAAATTAAATCCAAAAATTGGGTTTATCAGATTGTATCTGATCGAATCTAATTGTATAATATTTGATAAATCTTTTTTTCTTATATAATTGTATTAAATTTAATATTATTTTATTAATTGTTTTAAAATAGGAGATTTAGTTACCCATATGAAAATGATTCAGATATGAAGTGTCATATATGTTCGTGTCAGAAAATTGAGATTATATGGCTGTATATGGCCTATACAAGACCATGTATTTTAGGTCATATATGTTCGTATTTTGATAATTCGAATATTTTCATATATTAATTTGATTTTTGTTGTTTGTCTCTCAGGTTCGATTAAAGTAAAAACTATTAAAAAAAATTTTATTCTATTTTTTTGTTTAATAAAGCTCATTTAATAGTTTTTTGTTTAATTGGATCTCAGAGCCAAACAAAATAAATTTTACCATTCCTTGCAGAAAATTATTCCTGTTACTTTTTCCTTTATCGGATTGTTTAGGTTGTAACATTTATGAACTTGGTGTGGCAATATAATTTTCAATAAATAAAAATAAAACTTCGGGTTCTGATGAGATCTTTAGGCAGATCATAATACTACACTCAAAAAAAAAAGTTTGTAAAGTCAGCAAAAAATTTTGCTGAGTCAGCAAAATTTTAGTCAGGAGGATGCTTGCAAAAAGTTGCTAATGTCAGCAAAATCTTTTGCTGAAAATCAGCGAGTTGATTTTTAGCAACAAAGTTTGTAGATTCAGCAAAAGTTTTGCTAACACTTAGTAGATTAGAAATAAAAAGCCTTGCTAAAAATTAATAAATTTTTTGCTGAATTTTAGTAGACTAAAAAAAACGCAAAAAATTTGAAGAAAAATTGTAATTTAGTTAATTTATTTGCTGAAAGTCATAAAACATATTTTTGTGATTCTTTTAAAAATATTTTACTATAATAACTAAATATAAAAATTTTCATTTTCCCACATTGACGACATGAATTAATTTAATATCTGAAAATATATAGAAATATATAGAAATAAATATATATAACATAACAAAAATTTTCTTTCAATTACTTACATCAATGGTTGTCTAAATGATGCTATCGTTTAAAGGACGCAACTGCCGAAGATAATTATAGAAACGAAACGAAAAAATAAACAAAAACATCCGAAACGAAAAAAACAATCCTTTTTGCAATAAGAAAAAGGAACCGTAAAAATCTACCTAAGATTTGTGTCTTTGTCTTTCGCTTTACTCTGTCTACATTTCTGTATATGTTTGTTTGCAATTTGACCACACATATAAACATTTAGTTTAAATAAATAAATATTTTATTTTGTCATTTTCAATTTATAACGAGCTTTTAACCTCCGTATATTTACAAAATTAATAGACAATTATTTTCACAAGCCGGTGACAACGCAAAATTTAAGTTGTTTTAATCCTCAATTTTGTTTTATGTATGAAAAAGAGATACAAAAACTTCCATGGTTGATTTTTTTATGTGTTTATTAGAGTTGTACTTTTTAGTATCATTTTCCTCTTCTCTACTACATCTTGACATGCAGCGACATCTACTTCATTCTGCGTATATCTTTCAGTCTGGTTGTCGTCCACACTATTAATGTGCTTATCAGCACAATTTTTTTTTAGCAAAATTAATTAGTAAAACATTAGTATATTAGTAAAGTATTAGTATAAAACAGTAAAGTGCTGAATAAGTATAACAAAAATTTTAGCTGAAAACACGATTTTAGCAAAAAATTTTACTAAAAATAGTATACCTGATTTACAAGACGTTTTACTAATTTTTCTACTAACTTATTTTTTTGAGTATAGTATCAACCTCGCTAATTTTTTTGATTTGCTTTATTTTTGCCAAAATATACGGTAATTGAAAGCTCTTTATAAATTAAAAATATCATATTTGGCAAAGCTCTGCATATTCTAGCTTTTCTAAAACTTTGTGGTATGATGAGATCTTTAGCCAGATCGAAATACTAGTATCAGCATAGCTGATATGTTTGATTTGCTCTATTTTTGCAAATATACAGAGGTATAAAGCTCGTTATAAATTAAAAATAACATGAAAATAATCTCGATGTGTATAAAACCAAAAAGTAATAAAAAAATTAAATTTGTATTATACATATAAAGAAAAAGAATTTCTTCTAACTTTTTTTTTTTATTACTGTTTTGACAGAAATTTTAAACATTTTTATTTTGCAATGAAAATGTTTGGAAAGAAAATTGAAAAACTCAAAATTATAAGTTTTTTTATTGAGATTTTTAAATACACCAAATGTCAAACAGAAAAGCTTCGTGGTTATGAAAAACGTGTAATAAAAAAACAGGTACAGTTATTTGTAGGATGATAGATGTAATTGCATTTTAAATGAAATTAGTTTAAAAGAAATTTATATGTCATTATCTGTAATGCAAGTTGGAAATTATCTCTGGAAAATAGTAGAACATTGCAACACTAGTTTATAAATATTTATATACATAAATAAAACATAAATTGAAACAAAAACTAGATTTTTTTATTACCGAGTCTATTTTGAGTTATGACCTTTCTAACTTTATTAGACTTTTTTTAAATTAACATCAGTTTTAGCTTCTGCGACATTCAATAACTTTGAGAAAATATAAATGTTTATTTCTAATGCCCGTAATTTCAAGCACTGTATACCTACGGTGGCTTAGATACCTTCTGTATACACCAAAAAATCCGGAAGGTATCTAAGCAGATATATATTTGATATTAAAAGTTTATCAAAATAATTTTTAAAATCTTCTACAGCAATTTCTGTTCCTACTTGCAGAATATTGCCTCTAATCTCGTGCGCTATTTTCCACCAATGTTTTGAGTCATTTACTCTATTTATTTTATTCTCAAGTTCTTGAAAATACTGCAGTTTCCTATTTGCACATATAATTTTATAATTTTGTTGAGCTCTCAAAGAGCTCAAGAAATAATAAATAACATACAATATTCCCCAATGTGGTATGAGGATAATGAATTGGATAGAAGCATTTCAACTTCTGAAGTAACGTTGGTAATGCAAAAGATGAAAAAGAACAAAGCACCTGGGGAAGATAGAGTAACATACGAGTTCCTGCAAAACTCGTCAAATGAATTCGTAACACAATTGACCAAAACGTATAATATGATGTTTGAAAATGGAAGAATAGATGAAACATTTGTTAAGGCAATTATATTCCCAATATTCAAAAAGGGTGATCCTAACCTACCAGGCAACTATAGAGGTATTTCGTGTATGAATTGCATAGCCAAAATTTTTATGGGAATCCTAAATGAGAGAATTACTTCATGGGTTGAGAAAAACAGTATATTAAATGAGTTTCAGGCCGGATTTCGAAGACAGTACTCTACAGTTGATAATATCTACAATTTAGCCTCAATAGTTCACCTAAAATTTGAATAAAACAAAAAAGTTTACGCCTTTTTCGTTGATTTTAGAGCAGCGTTCGACAAAGTCCCAAGGCAGAAATTAATATATAAATTAAACGTGATTGGCTTGTCAACTAAAATTGTAAGATTACTGGAAAATATATATAAAAGCACCTGGTCTGCAGTTTGGAATGGTAGTGAATTATCGGAATATTTCGAAACGTATTCGGGAGTTAAACAGGGTTGTCTTTTATCACCATTATTGTTTACTCTATATTTAAATGATATACATGATCAACTAGAAGGAGGTTTGATGATAGAAGACTTAAATATAAGAATACTATTATACGCTGATGACATAGTCATAATTTCTGATGATAAAAAGGTTATGCAAACAATGATAATTGTATAAACGCAACGTGGAAAAACTTTATTGGCAAAAATGAAATATCATTAAAGGCTAAGTGGAAAATGTTTCTCGCTGTATGTAGATCCATACAGTCATATGGTTCACAAGTTTGGGGCAACTCTTGGTTCGACGATGTGGATAAGTTACATCGGTATTTTACAAAACGAGTTTTAAGGCTTGGGGAAAGTGCTCCTACTTACGTTGTAATGCTGGAAACTGGGCAAGAAGACGGTCACTTCTACACATATAGCCTACACTTACAGTACATTTCCAGGACCATTTATGATTATGAAACTAACAGATTACCACACATACTTTCAACGAAGATAATGCAAAGAGATATTTTTTGGCACAGTGACCTTAAAAATAAAATGTTGGAATATCACGTCGGCTACATCGATCACACCCATGACAAACTATCATTTAATAATTCTTGTTTAAAATTAATAGAGGTGATGAAATGGTCAAAACGTCAAGAATATATTGAGAATTCTCAGAAAAGTCAACAGAGAATTTACAGACTACTCGACCCCACCAAAAGTCCTACTTATTGTAATCAGAGTTATAATATGGTGCAAATAAGTTTTATTATGAAGGCCAGAGGTGATTTACTTTGGTTAAATGGCAACAAATACAGGATAGGTAGTCAAAGATTATGCTCAATGTGCAACCTAAGAGAAATAGAGACAATGCAACATTTTTTGGGAAGATGCCCTATTCTAAACGAATTAAGAACGAAACATTTTGGTAATATACGGCTTTCAGATAGTAGCATAGTGAACATATTAAATGGTGAAGATGCAAGTTGGTTAAATCTATACGGTTATGTTAAAGAGGCAACTAGTTATAGGAGAATGCTTATAAATGAATTCAATTTTTAAATAAAACTAAACAGGATAGAACGTAAAAATTTTAAATAGGTAACGGCCTAACACTCTGGCAAACGGTTTTTTATATAAAACCAAGCCACTTTTCTTTATATAAGATGTAAACTAGTAATACAAACTAAAAACTATTGTAAACAATGATAAATAAACTCGGAATATATTGCATGAAGTGGAATATGGAAGTTAATTTAGACAAATCTGAGATGATGGTTTTTAGAAAAGGTGGCAGATTGGCTAGTGATGAAAAATGGGTTTATAAACAACAAGAAGTTAAAATAACAGCACAATTTTGCTATCTTGGTGTAATTTTTACCCCGAAAATGTCTTTCCAAAAACACGTAGAATGCAGAAACAATTCGGCAAACAACAGTATAAATGCCACATGGAAAAGTTATTTAAATAAACCAAATATTTCACTACAATCAAAATGGAAAATATTTCAAGCGATATGTAGGGCAATTCAATCATATGGTGCGCAAGTCTGGGGATTCACATTCTTTAAAACTGTCGATAAACTACAAAGATATTTTCTTAAAAGAATTTTGAAAATTCCAGATTGTACTCCGAATTACGCATTGGTCTTGGAAACAGGTGTGGAGGAAAGCCATTTTTATACTCTATGTCTACATTTAAATTACATTAACACAACTATATATAACTACAATTCTGAAAGACTACCACATAAACTATCGAAACTTATACTTCAAAAAAATATATTTTGGGCAAAAGAGATTAATAGAATTGGTGAGGAGTTCAGTATATGCTTCAGTTTGACAAGTTAGTGAGTGGCGTTCAAGCTGTTTAGATTTTGATTATTTAAATGATTTTAAACCTAACCTTATTTTAATATGTGAATTACTAAAGAAATATACCCGCAGAAACACGTATATCTTCTTAATGCAGCTTCAACAGATTGCTGGGAGAATACTGTAGGGCTCATATTATTATAATTCATACAAATTTCCAGAACCATAATATGATAATATTGGGATATATTTGGAACCATAGTATGTCAATCTAATTATCATATTATGATACAGAGGCAGATAAGAGTATGGTTGTCACAACCAAAGTAACATGGTTGTCGTAAGCATTAATCCAAAAATGTATGATGCTCTCCGAATATGGTTCACTCAACAATGTCTTTTCTTTGCGTGTACGCACGGATCTGGTAACATAGTTTTCAGTATTTTTTGCGATGTATATTACGATATCTTATATTTCATTTAAGCGACTCATGTTCAGCACACAGAGACTAATTTTTTAAAAATTTTCGAAATAAATTTAAGCCTCAAACTTTCCAGTTTGACTCAAATTTTCCCAATTTTTTTTTTTTGGATTAAATGTAAACAATTTTTGGTCGGCGGTTCTTGAAATGCGACATTTTTAATTTAAGTAACTAAACTAGTCTTTGTGTTATAATGATGTTGTTTTTTTTTAGAAATCTTAAAGAGCTTTTATTTAAAAAATTGATTAAAGAAAATTGTAATTATTGACTAAAAAGTTAAAAATTAAGGGCAAACACACAAATAAATCACAGTAAATTGGAAATACATAATTTAGTTTAAGTAAGACCTGGGCGATGTCAAGTATATTTAAAAAAATTTCAATTATATATTTTTTTCATCATCATTATTTCTTTCAGACTACACTTGTGAGCTTAAAAGCTTCCTTGGAAAATTTACGATACCATTTCTCGGATAAAACTCTACTAAGACTCATATTAAATTTCGTATGACTATATAAATCATTATAAAATTTTTTTTTTAATCGGGTTATTAAAAGTCGAAAGTTTCTGTGTGCACTAGCTTTTGACTTTTTTTTTTTGCAATTATCAAATTTTAGCTACCCCGTAAAAATATAAAATAACGCCATTTTATTTTTTCGCTGTTTTCAAAAAGATTTCCGCATAATGCTCTTTGAAGTTCGTCACAATCATTTTGTTTAATTAAACTAAAAATTAATATTTAGCTAAAGTTTTAAAGTAATTAGACAATAACGATGCATATCCAACTTAAAGGATACGAACGTTTCAAATTTGACGTGTTTTGCGGATTTTGATAGAACAGATTAAAGCGTTGTTTCACGATATAGACGTCAAAACTCTCAAAATAACCAACACAATAAGTTATTTAAAATATGTTCTGCAGTATTATTGGTCAACTAGAACAACTTTAATGTTAAAAACTTGAAAAAATGCATTTTAATGAAATCCACTTTAGGGTTTTGACCTGAAAAAGCGATTTCCAATATTAATATATTATTGCCCATTACTTGCTGATAGCTAAAAATGTAACAAAAAAAAGTTGAAACCCTAGTGTGCACATATTTTTTATTTTTATAAGTTTCCCCGGGTTACAAAAAAAAAATCGACGCGTAATGGGAAAATTATTTGAAAAACTATTTTCAAAAAGACTTAAGGAATTGATTTTAATTAAACAACTGTTACCTTCTCATCAATTTGGTTTTAGAGAAAAGCATTCTACAATTGACCAAGTTCATAGAATAGTTCATACAATTGAAGAAGCTCTAGAGCAAAAGAAAGTATGTTCAGCTGTCTTTTTAGATGTAGCTCAGGCATTTGATAAAGTTTGGCACAAAGGCTAAATTATAAGCTAAAAACACAACTACCCATACAATATACTTGCATGCTGGAATCCTATATGAAGGATCGATACTTCAGAGTCAAACAGAGACAAAAATATTCTGAAATAAAAATAATAGGAGCTGGAGTACCACAGGGCAGTATTCTTGGCCCTATTTTATACCTATTATATACAGCTGACATACCTCCTTTATCAAATACTAGCAAAATAGCTACTTTTGCGAATGATACCTGTATCCTATCGACTGGTGATAATGAAATGGAACTTCTTCTAAGCAACAATTATCTATAGATAAAATAGTCGAATGGACAGAAAAATGTCAAATAAAATTAAATGATAATAAATCAACCCATGTTGACTTTACCTATAAACATATTTCATATAAACCAATTCAAATATCAAACTCTGTAGTACCATATGCCAACTGTGCAAAATATCTTGGAATGACACTCGTTGCAAAACTTAAATGGTCAGCGCATGTCAAAATGAAGGAAAAAGAACGCAACTTAGAATTCAACAAACTTAAGTGGCTCATTGGAAGGAATTTCATAGTTTCAACAGAAAATAAACTACTTATTTACAACAAATACTGAAACCTGTTTGGACTTACGGAGTTCAGATGTGGGGATGTACAGCTAAAAATCAAATTGAAGTGATTCAAATTTTTAAATTTTTATTAGACAAAACTAAACTGTAAAAATTAAGGCCTCATTAGTTGTTACTTTCTGTTGCCGTTCTGTGTCGTTCTGTTCTTTATGTAATATTTTGTAATTACTTTTTCTGTGAAAGGAATCAGCTGTTTTAAAAAGTAAAAGAAAATCCTACCAAAAACATTCAAATCATGGATGATAAATGCGATTTTAAAATAGTACCAACCTGCATATAAAATAGTACTTTTCTGGCATCCAAATTATATAAAAAAAAAAATTAGATATAAATAAACAAACAACAAGTGCATGCATTAATTTGGTTTTACCAATTTTTATCTTTGTGCCCTCCAAAATGGACAATTACAAATGAAACAACAAAAATATATTAAAAAAAAATATGTTAAGAGGCGAAAACAAAATTTTGAGGTGAAAAACTTTTTTGGATGTAAAAAAATAAAGTGTGTGGTGAAAAACATTTTTGAGGTAACAAAACTATTTTTGAGGTGAAAAAAAAAATTTTGTGGAGAAAAAAGGATTTGCGCTGAATTTTAAATATTATTCACCTCTTAGCGTCCGGTGGAAAAATATGACGTTATATTTTATACACCAGACACTACAATGAATTCTAATAATATACAGTGCATTATACAACAATTTGTATGGAAAATTTAGATTTACTTTCACATTGTCACTCATTACTTTTGAAACGCTCGCTGGACCGATTTTGCTCATTTTCAATACCAAACTTTTCGGAAAAATCTACATAAAGCTATGTAAAAATGAGCAGTGCGTACTAAGAAAATTAGCCGATATTAATATAAAAAATTATTAAAATTTTGAGATTTTTTCTTAAATTCACCAAATTTTTAATATTTTTTGAATGTGCTATTAATATCTTGCTGTATTGAATACGTTTCTCACAGCTTTTGCGAATTTAATCCTTGTGATTGGTTGCAAACAAATTTGTTCGTGAACTCCTTTGATTTTAAAAACACGCTGCTAATAGTCAATTTCACATTTTTATAAGATTTTTATTATTTACTTTTTTGAAAATCAAAATTAGTTAATAATTATAACCCTTAGTGATTGAATTCAATAATTGGTTTAATCAATTACTAAAGCTCTAATATAATCATCTGTAATCAGTCGCACTCAGTGAATTCATGTGATTGAATTCACAGCGTTTGGTTCCAAATTAATTCAAATTAATAAATGCAAATCGAATTAATAATTATTGAGTTTTAAAGGGACCAAGACATTCATACATAGAAAAATTTGTACATCTGAGTTTCAAATAGTACCATAAAAAGTACTATAGTACCAACTTTATCATCCCTAATTGAAATATTGAGAAAAAGATTTCACAACAAAGCAATACATACGCACTTTAGGCTGTCACTTAACGTTGAATTCTATTTTCAATAGATTTCTTCGCAACAGAACAGAACGAAAAAGTGAAAACTAACTACACATACAGACTTTCAATTGAACAGAAACAAAACAGCTGATTCGTAACAGAACAGAACGTACAAACTAATTCTGCCTTTACGTTATATACATTATGAATTTTAGGATAATGTACTAGAGTAAATAAATATTCCGATTTAAACAACATAAACTAAGTTATTTAACTTAATAAAGTAATAAACCTAATAATAATTACATCTAAACTAATTGAAATGAATTTAAAATATTTATTACTAATGACTCTAGACTTAAACATTTATAAAAAACATCTATATAAATATTACGAAAAAACAACAACAATGTGTTGGTGTTTGCTTTTGAGCGATAATATATAAAAAATGTCAAGGAAGTTACGAATTTGAGCAAATATTTAATTGATTCAATTAATTTTTAATTTGCTGCTTTTAAGATATTCAAAAAACCGATTTAATTAAAAATAGTAGGGAAATAGTAGGAGGAGCTTATCTAAGATTGTGGTACCAATCTCTTCTTTTGAAGATCCTCTAGCAGATTAATACATAAAACATTATTCTAGCTTGTGTTTAAGGGGTTAATTTTTAATTTGAAAAATAGTACTTTTAGCCGGTTTTTGCTAAATTAACCCAACTCGGGATGGACATATCTCAAAAAGTAGGAGGAGCGATAATATAAAAAAATGTCAAGCAAGTTCCAAATTTGAGCAAATATTTAATAGATTCAATTAATTTTTAATTGACTGCTTTTAAGATTTTCAAAAAACCAAGTTAACTAAAAATAGTAGGGAAATAGTAGGATGAGCTTAAGCTAAGATTATGGTACCAATCTCTTTTTTTGAAGATTCTCCAGCATATTAATACATAAAACATTATTCTAACTTGCGTTTAATTTGAAAAATAGTACATTTTGCCGGTTTTTGAAAAATTAACCCAACTCGGGATGGACATATCTCAAAAAGTAGGAGGAACTTATCATAGATTAAAGTAACAATCTCTCCTTTGGAAGATTCTCTAGCAGATTAATTATTCTTGCTTGCGTTTAAGGAGTTAATTATTAGTTAAAATATACAGCATTTTTAGCCGATTTTTGAAAGATTAACCCACCTCGGGATGGACATATCTCAGGAAGTAGGAGGAGCTAATCCAAGATTATTGGACCAATCTCTTCTTTGGAAGAAAATACACCAACATTTTTTGGAAATGAGCAGGGCAAGTTTAAATTTGCCTGACAAAATTGTCACAGAAAAATGTACATGCTTATTTTAAAAATTTTGAAAAAAAGAGATAATATAATATTTTATGATATAATTTCTGGCATAAAAGTGGAATTCAAGTTTACGTGCTGTCATCATAATATAGAATGATCTTTAAAATTTTAGTCTATTTAAAAGACGAAAATAATTAAAAGCATTTTTTAACAAGGAGTGAAGAAATAAATCGTAAAAATGTTTTTTTCTCAAAAAAAAAAAAAATAAAAATCAATTGCTTTTGAAATTTCCGAATGTATCAAACTATTTTAAATTTAAAAAGATTAAAAAATGTAAATCGATATTCTAAATTGACCTAAAACGACTAACAATAACACTGTGCTACACAGAAAAATAACTTTGAAAGTGACCTAGTGTAGGTTGTTAGTCTGGGTGAGTACATTACGAAACCGGCTTTAGAAGTTTTCGAGATAACGGTAAAAGTGTATTTTTTTCGAATGTCGAATTCAAACATTTGTAGCTCAATCATTTTTCAACCGATTTCGAATTTTTAAACGGTTTTGAAAAGAAAATTATCTGCAAATATATATACTTTTCCCATATTATTAATATAAATATGTAGAGATTTTCTCCATAACAACTAAAATTTTCAGTTTTTTTTTTTAAACTTCTACGAGGGTTTTTTTCGAATCTTCTTTCAAGGCAACAATATTCTTAAAGTAGATGTTTTCCTGATTAAAATGAAAATTGACAGATAAAGCACCATAACTTTTTCAATTTTCAACCGATTTTAACAAGTTTCATTTGAATCAGGAAAACATCTACTTTAAGAATATTGTTGCCTTGAAAGAAGTTTTGAAAAAAACCCTCGTAGAAGTTTGAAAAGTTAAAAAAAAAACTGATAATTTTAGTTGTTATGAAGAAAATCTCTACATATTTATATAAATAATATAGCAAAAGTAAATATGTATATTTGGAAAGACGAAGTAATTTTCTTTACAAAATCGTTTAAAAATTCAAAATCGGTTGTAAAATGATTGAGTTATAAGTGTTTGAATACGACAGTCGCAAAAAATACACTTTTACCATTATCTCAAAAATTTGGGGGTATATTGGAACTTCTAAAACCAGTTTCGTAATGTACACACCGAGACTAACAACCTACGCTAGGTCACTTTCGAAGTTATTGCAATTTTTTTTTTTTTGTAGCAGAGTGATATTTGCATTCGATTTTTCCTTTTAAGTCACTATTAAAATTTAAATTTTTTAACGCTTTCAGAACCATTTCACGGAATTTTCATTAAATTTTAACTGATTTGTGTCAATATCTCATAATATCTGAAATAAGTATTTACAATAAAATTTTAAATTTTTTTAAAATCACTTCAGAAAGTTTGTAATTTTCTTTTTGAAAAACACAACGATTTTTGCACAACAGTTTTTAAAGAATTTTTCTTTTAACGTATATCTATCAATATATATAAAACTGATTTTCTGTTTGTTTGTTCTCTATACAAATTTGCAATTCTCAACGGATTTTTCTTATAGTTTTCATCGACCACGTCCACTTCTACGCCTACTTTTGACAAAAAATGTAAAATTTAAATTTTGTTCACCTTTTTCAACTTTTTTCGATTTTTTCGAATACAAACTTCTAAGAAAGTTTTAACTTATTTCTTTGAAATCACTCACATATATTCTACGTTTTCCGAGGACGGACTTAGTAAAAGTTTCATTGCCATAGCCCACTTCAATACCGACTTTTGATCAGAAACATCAAAACCAAAAAATTCCACCAGCTTTGTTTGTTTGTACCTTTTATTTGTTTGTTTGTACCTTATAGGAGACCAAACCTCTAGACCGATCTTCCTGAAATTTTCACAGCCTTTAACTGGGACTCTGGCATGATTAATAGGGTACTTTTCTTTCGACCACGCCCACTTTTACGCCCACTTTTTTAAAATTATGTAATTGCTCCCATATAGTTTTTAACAAATAAACATTTCTTACTCCACGCCCCCTTTCACGCCCCTTTTCACACCAAATTTTGTTTGAAAGTTTTAAACTTTTTGTTCTCTGTACAAATTTGTTCCTTCCAACGGATTTTTTTTTTATTTGGTAGTATATCGCTCTTAATACTGTTAACGTCGCCATATAAATATGAACCACTCCCACTTCACCGCCCCCTTTTTTTAATTCAGATACTTACTTATACCACTAATAATGTTTGCTATACAAAATACTTTTTTTGTAATATGTATTTACCTATAGTTTTATACACTTTTTATCTACAGGTAAGGTAGCCATACATTTTTTTATTACCAAATCCCCCTTTTTCGCCCCATTTTACCATAAATTATAATTAATCTGCTTTCAATGTATATATATAAAATGGAATGTGTGTTTGTTTATTTTTTTTGTTTGTTTGTTTGGACCTTATAGGAGACCAGACCTCTGCACCGATCTTCCTGAAATTTTCACACCATTTAACTGGAACTCTGGCATGATTAATAGTCATGATTTCGATCACGCCCACTTTTTTTTAATTATGTAATTGCTTCCTTATAGTTTTTAACACATTAACTTCAAATTGTATACACATTATATACTCCAGCCAAGGTATATATAAACGTTTCAAACGCCACGCCCCTCTCACGCCCCATATTGTTTAAAAGTTTTAATCTTTTTGTCCTCTGTACAAATGTATTCCTTTCAACTGATTTTTTTTTTTCCAAATAATGTATATGGCAATTCATTTCACTAATTAAGAACGGTTATGATTGGCTGTCTTAAGAATAAATACTATTTCACCAAACGGGAGCTATGTTTGCAGCCATTCAAGTTTCAACTTTGATCGCGTCTATTTGACTAATTACAACAACGATTCTGATTGGCAGGTTAAAGAAAAATTATTCTAGTTTAGCAAGCGGGAGCTTTGCTTGCATGCCTTGCATTTATTTAACTACACAAACACTTTTTATTTCATTTCATAATGATGGGGGTAGCGAAGCACACCGGGCTCAGCTTTTTATTATAAAAAAAATATATCATTGACACGAAATTTTTACTTAATTTTGTTATCTTATTTTTAATGTATTACACATTTCAATTATCATTTTTTTAATTTTAAAAACGATCATAGACAAACTAAGGTCAGCTAACTTATCTCAATGTAGCCAAAGTTTAGTAATAACCATAGTAATGAATGTAAAATTTATATGAAAATACCTGTGGTTAAATAAGCTCGGCTATTTTTAAAAAAGTTATTAGGCTTAAATAAAATTTTAGGCAGGGTCAGCTAATTAATACAAATAAAATTTGAAGGCAAAACAACGTTTGCCGGGTCAGCTAGTTTTTAATAAAGCTTATTTTTTTAATTTGAAAGTATTTAATCCAATCAAAATACTTCAGGAAAAACGATTTCGTTTTTAAGATTTTTTTCCCCTGTATAATATACCTGCTGATTTTTTCGCAATGTCTTTATGATTTAATTTTTTTTTAAATTTTATTTTTCCTTTCATTAAAAAAACAAAAAAAAAAATTTCTTTAGGGATGAAATTTTTCGAAACCATGTACTAAAATCAATATGAGAAATCTTTATTGATATAGCACTTTGATTTGTAGTCGTGAATTGCTACTGAAAGCATTATTTTGTATTCAACATCTTTAAAGATAAAATAATTTTTAATTTTGTAACCTTATTTCCTAAATTTGAAATGGAATCTTTAATTTCAAGTTTAATGTTAAAATCCTAACTGATTCTGCAAAACACAACAGAATTAAGTCGTCGTTTTTCTAGCTTAAAATGTTTTCTGCATTCAAATATCACAGTTGACCCGGGAAACACCGGGCACTTCAGCTAGTATTGTAATAAATTTTTTAATTTTTTAAAATCATTAGCTACGTGCCTGTATCATGTACATAATTCTCTTACTATATTACCTGAATGGAACATACCATTGTTAAAATAATAGGCTTTGTTATACACTCAAAATAGTTTGTAGTTTTTAATTTAACTGAAAATCTTATTTAAAATAAATGATAAATCACTTAAAATCTGGTCTACTTATTTTTCATTTAAATAAAATATTTTTTGCTATTTATTTTTAAATATTGTTTAAAATAACTAAGAAATTAATAAGAACAAATGAAAGTAGTAAATTAAAAATAAATGTTCAAATTTAAACTACAGTTCAGTAAAAATAAAAGTTATGTTTATATATTTGAAAAACGTAAACACACATTTGTGTACACTTTTTTGAATTTCTTGTAATTTTAATTGAAATAATTTTATATTTAAACAAACCATTTCAATAAAAAAACAGACACAAATTTTTTAAATATTTTTTTTTTTTTTTTGAAGAAAAAAAAGTGTATTTATAATAAAATGTTTTTATAACGGAAACAAATAAACTACAATATTCCGTTTTTGTGATTAAACTTGAATAAAACTTTAAATAAATGAAACTAAAAAATGTATTAAAAAGATACGATAAATATTTATTTGACAACTAAAAGCATGTTACTTTATTTTTAACTCAACTGAAGAGTGTAGAAAACTAACCACTTACCTAACTTACATTCTTATTACCAAAGTTGTAAATGAAAGTTTTTCTGCATACAGAGAAATAAAGTGCCAACCGAATTGAAGAGTGTATTTTAATGGTAACAACTTATAAATTCAGTTATTACAACGATATTTACATTAGATTTCTGAATATTTTGCGTGTTCCAACTAAAATTCAATTGAATTAACCGAATTTTGTGGTGAAAACTATTGTTAAGTTGCACCAACCTACTGAAATTCGTAATAACCGAATTTGAGTAGAACACTCAAAAAAAAAAGTTTGTAAAGTCAGCAAAAAATGTTGCTGAGTCAGCAAAATTTTAGTCAGGAGGGTGCTAGCAAAAAAATTGCTAATGTCAGCAAAATCTTTTGCTGAAAATCAGTGAGCTGATTTTTAGCAACAAAATTTGTAGATTCAGCAAAAGTTTTGCTAACACTTAGTAGATTAGAAATAAAAAAGCCTTGCTAAAAATTAATAAATTTTTTGCTGAATTTTAGTAGACTAAAAAAAACGCAAAAAATTTGTAGACAAATTGTAATTTAGTTATTTTATTTGCTGAAAATCATAAATCATATTTTTGTGATTCTTTTGAAAATAATTTACTATAATAACGAAGTATAAAAATTTTCATTTTCCCACATTGACGACATGAATTAATTCAATATCTGAAAATATATAGAAATAAATCTATATAACATAACAAAAATTTTCTTTCAATTACTTGCATCAATGGTTGTCTAAATGATGCTATCGTTTAAAGGACGCAACTGCCGAAGATAATTATAGAAACGAAACGAAAAAATAAACAAAAACAAACGAAACGAAAAAAACAACCCTTTTTTGCAATAAGAAAAAGGAACCATAATAATCTACCTAAGATGTGTGTCTTTGTCTTTCGCTTTACTCTGTCTACATTTCTGTATACGTTTGTTTGCAATTTGACCACACTATTATTAATCTATAAACATTTAGTTTAAATAAATAAATATTTTATTTTGTATTTTATTTATTTATTTGACAATTATTTTCACAAGCCGGTGTCAACGCAAAATTTAAGTTGTTTTAATCCTCAATTTTGTTTTATGTATGAAAAAGAGATACAAAAACTTCCATGGTTGATTTTTTTATATGTCTTATTAGAGTTGTACTTTTTAGTATCATTTTCCTCTTCTCTACTACATCTTGACATGCCGCGACATCTACTTCATTCTGCGTATATCTTTCAATCTGGTTGTCGCGATTTACAAGACGTTTTACTAACTTTTCTACTAACTTATTTTTTTGAGTTTAGTAACCGAATTTCAGTTGGCAAATGGCTAAATTTTTCTCTGTGTGTTTGTATTGCCATAAGATAATCAATATGGAAATTCCTACTTATTAAGTATTTTGTATTTACTAAAGCATTGCTGTCACGTTTTTAATCCCTTTACGCCTTAAAATTATTTGAATTACTTTATTACATTGGATAGACCGGTCATAATGATTTGGCCTCTGGCTGTAGTTGTTAACAACATTATAAGCACTATAAAGTTGTTGTGTTTAGTCACTTAAAGTATCTTTCATATAATTATTTGCTTCATTATAAGTAGTGGCACGTGTAAGATTATTTCAAGCCGACAACTACAACATCACATTTGGTATCTTTGATGTTAAGTAAAATAGTGCAACATATATTTAATTATAGTAATATAATATTTCTAATTATAAACTAGTATATACGAACATATATAATACATAAAGAAAGTAAAACCCTTAAAGAAAATCTTTCCTGGTATTAGAAAAATATATAGTGAAAAAAAAGATAAAGTATAATTATTAGAGCAACTCACTAAAATAAGCGCTCGATGTACCCTCCTAAAAATGAACCTTGGACTTTTTTAAGATGACATTTAAAACATTTCGGCTCCAACTTTGACGTGAGCTGGACCATTTTGAAAATGGGTCTATTTTTGCATATTTTGTTAATTTGAGAATCTGTTTCCTTACCAACATATACAATATGGGTATCATAAGAAAGGTTTTTTTAAGGCGCGTCCAACTGTGTATCCAATTTGTCTAAGGACGATCATCAATGTCCTTTTTTTAAGGATATTCTTTAAAAAAAAAAAGGTTTTTGAATTTTTTGTTCGGGGTTGTTTGTAATAAAAATGCCAAATTAACATATTTTAATCTTTAGTCGCTTTAATTAAATACGGGTCTCAGCTTTTTTTTTAAATTCGTGCTAGTTCGCGTGTTGACAAAAATGCAATGGGGTGGTAACTCTTCGTTTTAAATAGGGCAATATGGGTATCAAATTTTTTCTTTTGCCAAGTACATCATCTTTGTATGAAAAAAAAATTTAGATTTTTGCAAATTAGATGCATTTTACACGGTGCTCTGGAATATATAAATGAAATTTTGTGGTAACTCTAATATGATAGCGGATTTAGTTTATAGATCATGTATGGATGAAAATAGGACTGAAGAAAGAAAAAAAAATGATTCACGACTTTATGGCGGCATATTTTTTTCGCAAATTAAAAAAAGTTATTAAATTTTATTGTTTATATTTACAAAACTGTCCTGAAAAACAAAAACGACTTGCGGATTTATCATGTCATCATAAAAAATATCAATGTTCATTTTGAGGGGGGACACCTTGCACGAATTTCGCTTCCAACTTGAGGCGCTCTAATATTTTTATGAAATCCAGTGTAATAGTAGTACAATTCAAAAGCGACCTAAACGGTATTGTCTGAAATTTACCAATTAAGTAGAACAAATAAAGATTTTCAGAGATTTTAAAGTACAAACGTTGAAGAAAACAATTTTTTGAGACCTTGCTGACAAAAAAAAAAAAAAAAATGATAACATGCAACGAAAGTATCCCGACTCGGACCCTTAGACCAAATAAATTTTCGATATGTCGTGCAGAAAAAAAAATAATTGAGACACTTATATCTTTTAGCTGCTTAATGTTATGTGTGAGGTTACTAATTAGGGTCAAAAATTAAACCATTTTTGGTATATTTTTTTTTTTTTTGATTATTTCAAGTAACTTTAGGCAAATTTAGTATCAAATTAAAGCCTTTTCGAAGACACATTTTCTGCTATATAAAATATGTCTATAGACTTTAAAATATTTTTATTATTTGTATTTAATTAATTGAATTTCTGAATATGTTGGGTATTGCAACTAAAATTCATTTGAATTAAGCGAACTTTATTGTGAAAACTAATGTTGAGTTGTACCAACCGACTGAAATTCGTAATAACTAAATTTGAGTGTTAGTAACCGAATTTCAGTTAGCAAATAACTAAATTTTTCTTTGTGTGCAACATTCATCTTGGCGCATCATTAAGGAATTGGAATTGGTTTAAGATAAAAGTAATGTACAATAATTTCTCTTTAATTTAATATTTTTTAGTTTTAGAAAGCAGAATAGTTGAGCTGTTCAAATATATACATACGAGGGCGGATCAATAAGTCCGTGATTTTTTGAAGTAAACACATTTTTTTTTTGCAAAAAAAAAAAAATATTTTTCAACCTAATCTAATTTTAGCTCAATACACTTAGTCCAACGTTTCTCCAATTTTTGTATTCCTTCCAACAAAAAGGATTTTTCGAGATCAATAAAAAAGGCATTTGTTTGATTAATAATTTCATCGTTGGAGCTAAATCTCTTTCCACCGAGCCATTTCCTTATGTTTGGAAGCAGTCACGGGGGGCTTAATCCGGAGAATATGGCGGATGAGGTACCAATTCCTAGCACAATTCACGGAATATTGCCATTGAGACTGCACACGTATGCACCGGTGCATTATTATGATGAAAAAGAACTCTTTTCTTGGCCATATGGGGTAATTTTTTTTTAAATACTAGTTAAATCGGTCCAATAAGTTGAAATAATATTCGCCGTTTATTGTTTTTCCCTTTTGAAGGTAATCGATGTGGATTATCCCGAGTGCATCCCAAAAAACTGTTGCCATCACCTTATTGGCCAACAAACTTACCTTGGCCTCCGGAGAGTTGTAATGGATCCATGTTTTATCCACAGTTACAAAACGCCGCAAAAACTCATTCGAATTGCGGTTAAACAACTCCAAACAATCGATTGAAGTTGTCACACGATTACGTGTATGGTCATTTGAGCTTTCTTAAACGCAACTGATCATTTAAAATCGAAACCACACTGCCATATGAAATGCCCAAGGCATCAACAATCTCAGGAGCTTTTACTCTTCGATCGGCCAACACCATATCGTGGATTTTTTTCGCCATTTTCCGGTGTATTGACCTCAATTGGCCGTCCAGAACGTTCAGCGTCATTTGTACTTGTGCGACCACAACAAAAGTCAGTAAACCACTTTTTCACCATTGAAATCGATGGTGCATAGTCCCCATAGTATTTATAAAGCTTTTCCTTGGTTTGATTGACGGTTTTTTTTTCGCGAAATTCACTTTTTTTCATTTTTAAAACAATCCAGCTGGTTGCCTAGGCATGCGCACATTTATAAAAGTTATTGTTCACAACTGTCAAAAATCTTAAATATAAATATAACGTATGAATTAATTGGTATCTAAATTTATAGGATCTTAAGTTGTGCTTTTTCAAAAGTTCATATATTTTTTTCTGATAAGAAGTTTGGGATGGTAAATGATTGGATTTGCAATTAGAAGGTGGCGAAAACGATTCCGGACTGAAGTAATAATTTTTTGGATTAATTTCTTATTAATTTTTTATTTAATTCAGCTATTTTTGTGTTTCTTAAGATAATTAAATAATTTAATGTAGAATGTTGTTATCCAGAGTTGACAAATAAACAATAAAACATTTTTCACCAATTAGCATACCACGGCTCTTCTCAACAAACACTGTTTGTTGGGATATATGTTGTTTTTACAAATTATAATACAGCAAACACACATACATGTGCTGACATACGAAGTATATCAACATATAAAATTGTTGTATTTAAAACAGTTTGATTTTATGATTAGTGTTACCAGATCAGTCTGTTTATACACGAAGGCAGACAAAAATATTCTCATAGAGTTTATTTTATCTGTTGTATGTAATGTTTCAGTTTGTTAATGTTTCTTTTTCTAATGCAGACAATTGAAGATGTGGGTGATGCCAATGAATTAATTGTATAGTCTTCATAAAAATAAAAAAATTACACCCTTCACCATTAATATTTTTTTTTTTTCATTTGGGTTGTAAATTCTTTGATCGATACAGTTATTTAATGACAAAAATAAAAAAAGAACATGTTAAGAATCCTCACATCTCAATAAATGAATTAAACTTACAATTTATTACATTAATGTTAATATGTCGAACATTAGTATAATAAACGCCTATCTTTTAATACATTTTATTGTTTTGTCATTTAAAAAGGAATAATGAAATAGGAATTTTTTTAGTGTCCTAATTCAAACATTTTTGATACCTTTAAGGCCTTATTCAAACTTTTTTGATACCTTTAGATGCCTTCTATATCTCAAGGTTTTATGAATTTAGAATGACGATCGACATGCACGTTGAAACGTCTTCAACAAAAGAATTGACCGCTATTTAAAAGTCGAAAAATTAAAAAAAATTACTTGAAACTGACAAATTTTAGATTGAAACCAATTAGGAGATACATTTACAAAAAAAAGAAGGAATTTCCCTATAGCTGCTTGGTGAAAAGTTGTGTGGTGTGATATACAAGTAAAAAAAATATTTTCTGATTTTTATACTTTCACAGTTTTTTCTACAGGGTTTTTACGTCGTTTAATGGAGTTGGGTTGAGTTGAGAACAGTATTTAAAAACAGGTGTAATTTTGAAAAGTTTTACTATACTAAGTTGATGTCAGCGAACCAATAACGAGATACGAACATCACAAACTTGTAAGGAATTGGCGTACAATTTTTTAAAATGTATATATTTTACATCTGGCATTTACAATTATGTTTGAAATAGGCTAGCGTATTGTGTAAACAGAATTTCTTTATAACCTGCAGAGAAACCAAGCATATGCCAAGAGGAAAAGATATAAAACAACAGAACAGATTTGTGTATTTTAATGCACAATCCAAATAATAGCAGGGAAAATTCCAAAAACGGCACTGCAGACATGGTTAGAACTTTAACCAAACAAAATGATGGTTTACAAATCTGCCAAATTAATGCTCAAAGTTTGAGGTACAAGATGGATGAATTTAGATTTATATTTGAAAATTCTGGCATACATATTATATGCATCTCGGAAACGTGGCTTGACCCCAAAGACACAAACCTATCAGTTTCTTTAAACGGATATACCCTACTTAGAGTCGACAGGGGAAGTTATGCCGGCGGTGTTGCCATTTATGTGAAAAAGGACTTGGCATTTAAAAACGTATGCAACTCATTCCTGCCCTGAAGATTTCCTTGGGCAGGAATGAAATCCGGATAGCGACACGCCTACATCAGATTGTATCACAATTTGTTAAATAAGTTTTGGGACTTTAGCACATTTAATTACTATAAATGCAATTAATGTTTATCCCGATGAAAATAAATTTAAATAACAAATAAGCAGGTGCTTGTGCAAATTTAAATGTAACTGACACTAATAGAAAACATATGATTCTCTATTGTTGATTTACTTGAATAAACGTCACTACATTGCTGGTCTGTCAAAAAACAGAGTAGTATTTGGAAGATGACACAGCCAATTGTGACAATATTTTGTTGTTGTTTTTGTTTTTTCTTTGATATTTTAAATTTTGAATCTCGCTCCTAGACGAGGACAAGAAATTCTCATTGAGTTTGTGATTTAACATAACAAATATCTCTAGAAATTCTAATAACAAAGTCCCCTGAAGATTTCCTTGGGCAGGAATGAAATCCGGATAGGGACACGCCTACATCAGATTGTATCACAATTTGTTAAATAAGTTTTGGGACTTTAGCACATTTAATTACTATAAATACTAGCTCTGATGATTTGGTGGAATACTTGATGATCGAGATTATTTCTGAGGAGAAAAAACGACTAGTAAACTGCGTATATAGGCCTGATAAAAATATATGTATGAAATAATTTTTAACAGTTGTAGACAACCGAACACTAATGTATGATGATGTTGTTATTGTGGGAGATTTTAACTGCAATACTTTAATAGATTTTAGCCTCACTACCAGTATGACATTTCTAGGACATACATCGCCTAACACAAATACACCCACTTATTTCACGGCAACTAGCAGTACATTATTGGACTTGTTTTTTGTTAGTGATATACGCAGAGTTTTCCTTTACGATCAAATTTCTGCACCCTATTTTTCCAAGCATGACCTCGTCTTTATGACTTATAATTTTAAACTACATGTACCTAATCAGTCAATTACTTTTCGTGTTTTTAAGAATTTAGACTACATTTTCTACAGTGTGAGTTTTTTAAAATCGATTGGCATCAAATATTTTACATGCTTTCGATAGACTATCAACATACTGAATTTGTTTAATCAATCAGTGCCACTGAAAACAAAGATAATACGGCCGACGAAAAATTCATGAATTTCTTCAAGAATACAACAATGCATTAATAAAAGAGATTTAGCTTACTCTCGTTGGAAAAAGTTTAAAACAACAATTTTACATAATGAGTTAGGTTAGGTTAGGTCGAAAAGAGGATTCGGAGAAGGGAAATACTTCCCTAAACCGACTCAAGTCCCTGAGGACTTACACTTAAGCCAGAATGTCGGCTTGTTGTGCGCTCTAAACAATAAGTTCTATGTCTTATGTCACATTACATAATGAGTACCGTGGTGCCAGAAATGAAACTCGTAATACTATTAAGCAAGCTAAACCAAAATTTTACGCTGATAAATTCTCATCAGCCTTAGGCTCAAGAAAAACAGAGAAATTGGCATAGGTAAAGAGAAATTGGCATAGGTAAAGAGAAATTGGCATAGGTAAAGATGTGAGCAACGAACTGGTATCCATAGTCATGATGCTGTAAATGAAAAGTTTGTCAATATTCCTATGGTGGAAGCTGACATAAATTTCTAAAACAATTACGTTGGCAATCATGATGATACTTTAATTAACCAATGTAGTTTTAACTGTGTGAATGAAATTGATATTTTGAAAAGTTGTATCTCCATTAAATCAAATTCAGTCGGAGCAGACGAAATCCATCCAAAATTTCTCAAAATTCTTCTTTCTCATATTTTGCCCTACGTTACTCATATATTTAATAGGATAATAACTACTAGTTGTTTTCCTACGAAATGGAAAAAATCTAAAATTATTCCAATTCCAAAAACGAAAACTGCAATTTTAGACCAATTGCAATTTTAGCATTTTTGTCCAAAGCTTTCGAAAGAATAATTCATAACCAAATGTCACCATCACCAAACACCATCTTTTAACTGATCGACAGTCCGGTTTTCGTAAGAAACACAGCTGTATAACTGCACTGGCAGATGTTGCTGAAGATATAAAAATGGAAATTGATGCAAGAAAAACAAACTTTTTAGTTCTCTTAGATCATTCGATACCGTTGACCACAATATACTATGCTACAAGCTTGAAAAACTGTTCAAATTTTCTACAACGGCCACACGTTTATTATCGACTTATCTCAGTAATAGATATCAGTTCGTTCAAAGTATCTCAGCCAAATCAAAACTACTTCCTGTTAGAAGAGGTGTTCCACAAGGATCAATTGTAGGGCCTCTTCTGTTCTCCCTTTTCGCAAATGATCTTCCGCATCAGCTACATTACTTTAAAGTGAGAATGTATGCCGATGATGTACAACTTTACATTAGCTGTAACGTATCAAATATTCAACAATGCATCACTATATTGAATGATGAACTTCAGCGGGTTAATATTTGGGCTTCAGCCAATGGACTTAGCATAAATCCCAAAAAATCAAAATGTATTGTTATTCAATCGCGATTGAATAAAACTGTTTTGATACCCAATGTAAATTTAAATAATGAATGCATAAAAACTGTTAAATCAGCAAAAAATTTTGGAAATGTTTTTAATAACACCCTACCATGGTCTGACCATGTTAACTACGCATGTGGTCGAACTTTTTCGATGCTTAGATCGCTGTGGACAATGAAACAATGCACACTAGGGTGGTCTTTCGTTGTATGGGCAAAAAATAAAAACGAGATTTTGACTGTACGCCCCTCTTAAAATATTTGTTTGTGTACAAAAATTCACCATGCTAAAAATTAGAGTTCTAGCATAACGGGAAGATGTCCCGCATCGCCCTTGAAGATCGGGCCCCTTGGAAAAATGGGCATAATTTAAAAAAAAATTACAAATTTTTTTTCTTCAAAATTTAAAAAATATAAAATAATTTTTGTGTTGGGTTTAATCATAACTACTCAGATAAAAAATATTACTTTCCCAGAAAATCGCTAACTTACCCTAACTTTGTGTCAAAAAAATTAATAAATATTTTGGGGGTACCTCAAAGTGACTTTTTTGCATTTTTGAAAATTTTATTCAACAAAAATCAAAAACCTAGTGTTTGCTGTCAAGTATTTCATTAAGCACATTTCAAGTATTAAATAAGCCAGGTATTACGCATATCCGTTGGCAAATTTTTTTTTTAGGGCATTTTGATTCTCGGGGATTTCAAGGTTTTTTTTTATTTTTATACATTTTTACTTTAAAACAAGGTTTTAATAATATTTCATCAATATTTTTGTATATGCCTTTTTATATGATTGTAATAACTTTATTTAAAAATACTATATTTTCTGTTGATAGTTAACCCATGTTAACCTGGGGTCAAATATGACCCATGTAAGAAAAATGCAGCTTTGTGGCAAAATTTATAAATAAAATAAAGAAAGGAATAATTCAATTTATATTTATTCTAAAAAAAATTTCGTTAACCGTTTCTAGTCTTCGAGTAGGTCAATTAAGTAAAAATTAGAACTTAAAACTTTTCCATAATAATAATTTTGAGGGAAAAAAATTTACACTATTAAATTAAAAATACGTTTTTCGAAAATACTTCTGAATATGTACAAAAAAATCAATTTTAATATGAATACAAATGTCTGAATTTATACTAAATAATTAATTTTAATTAATTTTAAAATGTAAATAAATTACAATTAGAAACATAAAAAAAATTATTTTATGTCATCTTTGTGATTTTTGACTCTTTAAAATACGAGGGTCAATTGTGACCCCATGAAAACACAGGTTAACTATGAACACGAAAAATTATACTTTATAATAAAGTTATTACAATTATATAAAATAGCATACACAATAACATTGATAAAATATTACAAAAATCTTATTAAAAAAAAAAGTCTATACAAATTTAAAAAAACGTTGAAATCCGCTAGAATCAAAATGCTCTAACAAAAATTTTTGACAACGGATATACGTAATACTTGGCTTATTTAATACTTGAGATGTGGTTAATAAAATACTTGACAGCAAACATCAGGTTTTTGATTTTTGTTGAATAAAATTTTCAAAAATGCAAAAAAGTCACTTTGAGGTACCCCCAAAATATTTATTAATTTTTTTGACACAAAGTTAGGGTAAGTTAGCGATTTTCTGGGAAAGTAATATTTTTTATCTGAGTAGTTATGATTAAACCCAACACAAAAACTATTTTATATTTTTTTAATTTTGAAGAAAAAAAATTTGAATTTTTTTTTTTAATTATGACCATTTTTCCAAGGGGCCCGATTTTCAAGGGCGATGCGGGACATCTTTCCGTTATGCTAGAACTCTAATTTTTTGCATGGTGAATTTTTGTACCCAAACAAATATTTTAAGAGGGGGGCAGCCCCAAAAATCGCAAGTTGAAAAATAAGGACAACCCTAATGCAATGTCAATGTCAAAATAAGAACTCTTATCGCAAAAACATATCTAATGCCAATCCTAACGTATGAATGTGAATTAGTTTTCTGAATTTGATGATGAAAGCAGAGATAAACTTAACTTAGATTTCAAAAATATATCACGTTATATATATGGGAAGAAAATATACGATTCCATTTCACGAATAACAACAACTAAACTGTATGGGTTCCAGTTCGTTGATTTACTTAAAACTAGAGTCTTAATGTTTTTACACAAGGTGGTTTATACTGTACATCTATATAAACGTTTAACATTTTCAAACTCTACCAGAGGCAAAAGAATCATTCCTCTTAAACGTAGTTATCTTGTTTCCACATGCCAGTTTTTCATACACGCAATCCGTCTTTGGAATTCAATCCCATACAACATACAAATTATTAAGGTGTTATGATACTTGCTATTGTTTGTATTGGATTTTTTTAGGATTGACTGAATGAAACAACAAATGCGAGAAAGAACAAGAAATACAATATGTAAACAAACACTTTTTTCTGATTGACATTTCTCATGTATATTTATATATATATAACAAAACAAACAATATTGCCCACGTTTTGTTCTCACAAAAACCGTCAAAAAAAGCTAAAAATCGCAAAAAAAGGTTAAAACCCGCTACTTTCGATCAAAAACTAAAAAAGTTGGCAGCAGTGCTAACATTTAATCTGGAAATGTCAATTTTAAGTTAAAAATTTTTATATTTTTTTTGACAGTCTAAGATTACACAAGGCAACAATTTTGAAAAAATTTTAGGGGCTTTGGAAACCACTATACAATTTTGATGTATTGTGGTCCCAGTAGTACAAATATGGTTCAATTTTGAAATTCTATGGAGAGGTTTTTTTTTAAAAATTTTTAAGTAAAATTATAAATTTTTTTAGACGTTTCCCCACATAATTAATGATAACTAAAAAAAAATTAGTCCGATGTTATTCAAATAAATTTAGAAAAACTGAAATTTACATAGCCTTTAATCCGTTAATATATTTCGTTTCAATCGGCTCAGTAGTTTCGGAGTTATAATAAAAAATTGAGGGAAAAAATATTTTTTTACGTGAAAATAGCCAATTTTTTTGTTTTAAAAAAATCATAAAAAATCGAAAACGGCAAAAATCGTTCAGATTTATTGCTTTATCGCAAAGCCACATGTAATAGGAACAAAATGAGATATCGATCATAAAAATCGATTGATTTTTTTCGAATTTATTCACAATTAAGTGAATTCGCTCATTTTCACCAAATTTCAGTTTTTTGTCTGATACACATAAAATTGAGTAGTTAATGTTCTTCTTTCGATTGATTGAATTTTGAAAACATTTTCCCCATGCTATGTACAAATTTTCACATCAAAAATGCATTACATAGTAACATTCGTGTATTTTTTGGCAAAACCCTACCTAGAATATACTGATTCTATTCTTCGGAAAGACATTTGTGTTGGATGAGCTTAAATGTAAATAAATAAATAAATTAAATAGTAGAAAATTTATATTTTATTATTCACATTTATTATAATAAATAAAACAAGAAAATAAATAAATAAATATGTATTATAAACTACAAACTCTGAAATTTTCTTTTAGTCGATTTTCTACTATTGTTGAATAACGAAGTGTTACTCTGAATACTCCAGCAAAAATGAGCCATCATGTGTGCATCCCAGCGACCCTGGTATCGTTCCTCCATTGTCCGGATATCTTGGTGGAATCGTTCGCCCTGTTCTTCACTCAAGTCTCCTAGATTTTCAGGAAAACGATCTAATTGACTGTGCAGGTAGTGTACTTTGATGCTCATGTTGCATCCAAGATTCTGGAAGTGAGTTAACATCTCTTCAACGTGCGCAACGTAATCATCACCCTTGTTATTTCCTAAGAAATTTTGAATAACCCATACAAACGAATCCCATGCATTCTTCTCAATTTCTGACATTGAACTGCCAAATTCAGTATCGTTCACCAATTTGCGAATTTGTGGGCCATCAAATATGCCTGCTTTCAGCTTTTCCATACTTAGATTGGGAAACTTCCTTGAAATATACTGGAAACATTCACTATCTTTGTTAAGTGCTTTAACATATTGTTTCATCAGACCAAGGTTAATGTGAAGAGGGGGTAATATGATGCGATCTCGGGGCACAAGAGCCACATTTATAACATTTGGCGTACCTGGAACTAGTGTTTCCCTAGAAGGCCATTGTTTTCTCTTCCAATGTTCTGTTTTAGCTCTGCTGTCCCATAAACATATAAAACAAGGATATTTTGTAAAGCCGCTTTGTTGGCCTAAGAGGAAATTTACCATCTTAAGATCAACACAAATTACCCACTTATGTTCATCATACTTTGTCTTCTTCATGACCAATGCAATTACAGAGTATTCTTCTTTTACTTTGGTTGAATGAGCGATCGGCAAGAAGTGAAATTTATTTCCATTATGCAAAAGGACACACTTCAAGCTGCGTTTTGATGAGTCGATAAATAAACGCCATTCGTTTGAATCATATCTCTGTAAGCCCATGGCAGTCATCAAACCAGAAATATTTGTGCAGTACACAAAGTCATCCTCTTTAGCAAAATAATGAAGTAAGTCTTTTTCTCGAGTACGGTAATACGAAACTTTAGTTTCTTTAGTTATGAGACCTGTTTCTTTCATCCGGGACGCAAGTAATTCAGAAGATCTTTTCGACAATCCAAGGTCTCTAATTACATCATTAAGCTGATCTTGATTCCATGGTCTCGGCGATAAATGTTTGTGTGGGATGAACTCGTCATTTTCAGCTGTAGATGGTAGTGCTGGATCTGACATATCTGATTGGTAAGACATACTTGAGGTTGAGTGTCCTGGTGAAGATGAAAGCACATGACTACAGCTTGCACCCCGATCTTGAGCATATTCTATTTCTTGTGAATGTAGAACTGCAAGTGTAAACCCATCAGCAGACTTCGTGGGGTAAGACCATCGCATATGTTTTCCAAAACCGCTTTTTGTACTTAAACAAAAATAACACTCGGATGCGTGGTTCGCTGTTTCTCTCCATAGCATAGGCTTCAAAATTTCCAAGTGTCGTCTGTAAAATGAAAAAAAAAAAATTGAAATCAGGAATATGAAGAATTCAAATTTTAATTAAGAAATATTGTAATTATAAAATATTCCAAATCTATTAATTTATACTTACTTTACGTTAGAAGACTTCATAGATAAATTCAATCGACATGGAATGCATATAGTACTCGGTGTCCAATGCTGGTTCAAATTGTGCGGATAGATATTATAGCAATCTTGATATGACTTTTGCCATGAAGTTAAGAAGCACTTCCGTTTTTTCCCGGTGATATATTGGCCGCACACATAACAAAATAAATCTGGATCGTTTTTACATAAAAATGTTCTGGCTTTCTGGCTCATTTTTATTAATATTTAAAAATTGTTTTTAACTTCTAAGCTGTATGACTCGCAAACACTTCTTGAATGAAATAAAAAGGGTCAAGGAGATCTTATAAATACTGATACTATAATTTGGGATAACCCTTTGTGTGGATACAGTTTGTGTGTGCTGCAAATTTTTTATTATTCCCAAGAATCCTAAAAAACATTAAGAACTTTTATGAAAAAAAAAAAAATCATCCGTTACAGGTAGCTAACGGAAAATAAGAGCACTTCAGCGTACACGCACATTTATGAGCGTTTTATTACTATCCTACTGCAATCGTAAAAATTAAACAATCTTTTGTTTATTACTTATTTTTTTTAATTATTAGAATCATAAAAATGTCATAGAGGTTTTTCCCAAAGGGGTTTTGCCAAAATGCGTGTCATAAAATGCACCTGAGTTTTTATGTTCTGCATTTTAATTATGTAGGTACAATTTTCTACAGTGCTTGTAAATATGCGATACCTTCAATTAATTGTAAATAAAATGTAAAGCATGCATCGATTTTTATGATCCATATCTAGTTTAATTCGCATGATATGTAGCTTTACTACAAAAAAATAAAAAGTAATATTTTTTGCAGTTTTCGATTTTTTTCCAGATTTTTGTTTTTCAAATTTTTTTTTTTTTTTTAGCATTTTTTTTTTTTTTGCTAACAATTTGTTTCATAACTTTGAAACTATTGATCGCATTACAAAAATTTGTACACGTTATTTAAAGATATTGTAAACCTTAATTTTTGTAAATTTAATTTGACAAAATCGGACTAGTTGTTTTTGAGTTATGACAACATAAGTGGAGAAATGTCTCAAAATATTGTCAATTTTACTTAAAAAATTTTTAAAAAAAAAATTATCCATAGAATTGAAAAATTTTACCATTTTTGTACTTAGGCAGCCATGATGCATCAAATCTATATAGTGGTTAGTCAAGCCTTTTTTTGCTGTTGACCTGTGTTATTTATCGATAACACACGTATATTTGTTTGACATTTCAAGATTTTTTATGGTATAATCATACTCTTTACACTTAGTCAGTTTTCCTATGCAAATATATTTGCACTGTTCTCCAATATAGAAAAAATACAAAAATAGTAAGTATCATAACACCTTTAGTAATGCACAATATTTAAAAAAAACATTATTATTTTGTTTTCAAATTAATTATTTTAAACTTTAAGCATTAATGTTTGATTGGATGAATATGATTACTTTTATACTTTTATATTTATTTTTGTTATTTTATTTTTATCAATGTAATTACTTTTATTTTTTTTTTGATCATTTTGTTAATTTGTTTGTGTAAAACTATATTATTTATACTTTTGTCTACTTTATATTTCACTATTTTAATAATTATTGCTCATTCAAGATTAAGTTAATATTATTATTATTATTTTTTGTATTATTTCGAATGAAACGCCTTTCCTTCATGTATATAATTCTATACTGTAATAAAAGACAATAGTCTTGTGTATAGCATTCCGAATAAATAAATAAATAAATTCTCTTATCTGCTTCTGTATCATAATATGATAATTAGATTGCCATATTATGGTTCCAAATATGTCCCAATATTATCATAATATTGTTCTGAAAATTTGTATGAGTTATCATAATATGAGCCTTATAGTATTCTCCCAGCATTCTGTTCACAGAAAAAATTATGGGCCAAAAATATCTAATTAATCGATTGTTTGAATATCAATGGCAATTTAAACAATTTTTTTAATTGATTCAATTAAAAAATTTATTGAATTTTCTAATATATCCATACAGTGTTGACAACATGTAAACAACATTTTTAAAAATTTGGCAAAGTATTTTTTGTTATTTTATTTAGATAAAATAATCAAACAAAGGTTTAATTATATAAATATTTTATTTAACTTGTAAATAAAAAGAAAAAAAGATCGCAAATGATTAACTTTTAATAAGTTGAATAGTTTACCGATTTCAAATACACGCAAAATCGTAGTTATTTCACTAGAGTTTGCAACACTCTTTTTGTTGAGATATTCGTGTACGCACGAAAACATAATTTCGTGTTTTATCTGTGGTAATAAAAGTGCACATGTGGATTTATATAAACCTTATCGAAAAAGGACAATTAAACTATTATTTTTGAAAATAATTAAATTTTCAATAAGTATAAGTGTCATTAAACTATAATTTTAAAGTTGTGTGTGATTTTTTTAAGAAAAGAATTTAATTACAAGAAAAAGTTCAAGACAAGCAAAACAAAAATTTTGTCTTTACTTCTATTTGCTTTCTTATAATACATTTTTATATTAAAAAGCTTTAATTTTATTATAAATAAAATGTCAATTTAATTTACAAAAATAAAAAATACGAGTTTTCAATTAAAACTACCATTGTTTTCTTCTCAAGTTTCAATTAAAGTTTTAATCAATTTAACGTAACTTTTTAATTGAGGTTGTAAAGAAAAACAATAACTCTTTTAATTGATATTAATATTATTTTAATTGAAAGAGTTTTAATAAATTGTCTGCAAATTTTTTAGTTAATACTATCATTTCTGTCGTAGGTGCAAAATCAATTAAAATATTAATTGTTTCAATAAAATTTTTAATTAAAACCCGTTTTTAGTTTTTTCTGTGTTGAAGCTGGATTTAAAAGATATGCGTGTTTTTTATAAGGGTAATATGATAATGAAATATAGTCTCAGCTATACAAGCTATACGTGTGATTACGGAATAACGCACACATAAAAATATTGTTAAGAATACAATTTCACATTATATTTTTAATGTTCAAACCAAGTTTGCAGCAATCATAATAATCCTAGTTATATTATCATATTATGATAATGTGCACGAATTTCGTCATCAGTTATTACCATGTTGTGATTATTGCAAACATATTTTGATTATTTCGTACTACATAATTATAAGCACGTGCATTTTGGTTAAATAAAAAATAATTAATAAATTAAGGGGTGCGCGACAATTAAAATTTTGAATATATTTCCAGGCAGACCGAGTTGAGACTACAATGTATTCCTTTTAATGCAGTTCTGTTTAATATTATTAAATTTGTTGGGGATGACAACTTCTTTTCAAAAAATTTCAAATAATAATGACAGTAAAAGGCGAATACGTTCATAAAAAACAGACTGATCATATTATAGTTGGCGCAACTCTAATATTTCTGCAGTTAGATAGAGAAATATGATAATAAATACTATAGTATTATTGTGGATACTACAATAATATGATAACTGAAAAAAAGAGAAATTTAGAACACGATAAAAGCAACCATATTGTTGGTGATATATGATTGATACAATAATAGTTTAATTGAAACAACCATATTGCTGTAGGAAACATAGCTTTGTGGCCGCAAAAATATTGCAACCATATTTTTTCTCTGCGTGTAGTACTGATATTTACCGATAAAGCAGAACTGCAACTTATTATATATGTATGTGTATATAACAGCGGATGTGCCATTCAAAATATGTAAAATGTCAAGGTCTTCACGCATATACACAGAGAATAAATTAGTTGGAAATTGTTTGCAAAAAATTAAGATTGGTATGTGAAACTACCAATGTGTAATAATAAAAGATTTTTAATGCTAACTGATAAATTAAATGTCAATAAAAAAATTTTAATTTTCTTTTGTATAACAAAAAAAAAAACTAATTTAAAAATCTACAAAAAAAAATCTGTTGTAAAAATCAAGAAAATAATGGTAAGGTAAGGTAAAATAGGAAGGAATACATGAATGTATCAGGAAAACCTCCTGTGGATATCAGTAGGAAGATTACCTACAGACGACAATCTCTGAAAAACCAGAAATTGCTACATCAAAATAAGTCTTTGCAGTTTGATGTTTTTCAAGATTTGAAAATACAATGTTTCCTTTAGAAATAGGTAATTCATATCGACCTCTTATTTGGTGTTTTCTAACATTAATGTGTTTGTTCATTTTATATCGATGTACTTATATTTTGTATAGTACTCCTAAATTAAAATCTCTAAGAAATTTGGAAACAGTGTTTTATTTTATACACAAGTTATAATATATTAGATTCGGTCGAATGTATTGAATATGCTCTTCTAATATGGTAGACTTAACTACAAATGTCGGTAGGTGTAACCGAATAATGTGATATCACATGTAACTACGAAAATTCAGTTGGCTACAAATTCGGTTATCACAACGATTATTTTCTTTGTGTGTAGCCCTGATGAGATTTGCATTGTCATATTTTCTTTATTTCTGAAGGAACACTAATCAATTTCATCTCATTATATTAGTATATTTGTCGTTTATATGCTAAAAAAAAAATAAATAAAATTAGTTACCTTGACGCTGAAAGCTTATTAAAACAACAGAGTTACAGATTTTGGAGAGCTACCATTTATTCTATTTATATTTTCTTCAACATGTAGGAGAATTTGCAAATGTTATATAGTCGACTTACTTTTATCATGAAAAAAATATAACCAAAGCAGTTGAACAACTTCTAAAAGTTACAATCAAATTTTTTCGGTTAATCGTCAACATTTTTTCGAACTATTCGAAAATCATATTTTTTAAATTGTTTGTTCTAATTTTTGTATTCGAGTCCCAAATCTATGGGTTACGCATTATTTTTTGTATTAAAATAATTGTGAAACTAACAAGTTATTAGTTAGTCCTTAGTATTTGCGTAAAAGTAACGCATATAGCAAGCTTGTATACTTACTGGTAGTTGGAAAAGTAATGACTGTCATTTCAGTTAAGAACAGTTATCGGTTATGTTGTTATTTAAGAACAGCCAATGTTTTCCTTAAAATTGTGTAATATTTTACAAAATCTTCTCACCTGAACTTAAAAAGTTACCTTATGTCACACATTCTGATAATCAGTGTTTTATCAAAAGTTTATAATTTTTATCATATTCTCATAAAAAATTGTAACGCCAAAAGAGACTATTTTTAATCAGTTATTTAATTTTCAAATTTAAGAATTTTTCAAAACTAAACATCTGAAGCGAATTAAAAGACGTTTGCTGTACCATATTTCTTCAAGTATTGGCAAAACCGTCAATTTTTGTTGTAGGGGAGATAACATAAGCATTTGTCGCCTTTGTCTTTCAACATATATATACAAAAAATACTCCCTCCAAAACCTTCGTTGTACACGATGTATTCAAATTTGACCACCTGTACGTGCACCCAGTACAAAAACAAGGTGACCCAATCACAATATTTTGAAAGCATACTACCTCCTTTACAATTTCCAATTTAATTCATAACGATCGGGTCAGTAGTGTAGAAGTTATATATTGCCATTATTTGTCTAAATCCCGTACTGTGATTCAGTTGTTAGTCTGTGGCGTATGAGTGATATTATTTTTGAATTAATAACACGTATACGCTCAGTATACCTTACAAGTCATTTTGCCTGTTTTGGCAACGTCAATAGTGCATCTCAAACTTGTTTTGCAAAAGTTTACAGATTATATATCATGAACAGGGGCAGGAATTTCATGCACTAAAAAAGTGCGTTTTAGGCGCCTATAATCTGCATTAAAAATCATAAAATATGCACCAAAAATTAAAAAATATGCACTTATTTTTTCTTAATTTTACTAAAAGCAAAAACATAATATAAAACAGCATACAATTTTAATTTGGTATCATTTGAGACTTATATGCAAATAGAGACTTAGAGACACAGTTTCAGAGTTTTTTAAATATATATATTTTTTTTAAATATAAATAATAGCTGACCAGGCAAACGTTGTTTTACCTTCAAATTTTAATTGCAATTAATTCTTTAAATCAAGAAATTTCTTTTACGCAAATAAATAATTAAAAAAATAAATTCACATTAGTAAATCATATTAAAAATTGTAATTTCATGGGAAGCCCAACGCCTCTTTGTCCTTCTATTGCCTTTATTCTAGGACTATGAGGAACGCTAAAACAATTTTTGAACAACATTATTAAATAACCTTGCAAAAAGTCTTGAATGTGATAATTTATTTTAATGCTTATTTTTTTTTTTGCTTTTGGTACCACGCCCATTTATCCCATTCGGCCCATTTTCAGTTCTACTACTAATATTTGTAATTGATGGACTGACTCGTACAAAATTCGAAGGCTATATAGCTAATATAGAACCCTAGATATATAATATTAATATTAATTTTGTATATGAGCTAAATAATCACTTTGTATGGGAGCTGCCACGCCCACTGGTATGATCCCGCCCAATTTTCCCATGACTATTCATAATATAGTCAACGTGCACAAATTTCTAAGACTCTCGCTATTATAGAACTGTATATATATGATATTAAATATTTACTTTGTATGGGAGCTGACACGACCACTCTTCCGATCACGCCCATTTTTGCCATGACTATTCACATTAACAAATAATCAATGTGCACAAATTTCTAAGACTATGGCTATTATAGTATTGTAGATATATGATATTAAATATTTACTTTGTATGGGAAATTCCACTCCACTGGTCCGATTATTCATTTTTTTCCTGATTATTCAAATCAGTAACATATGGGATACTGCAATGTTTCAAAACTCTTGCTATCACAATAGTCAAGATATATGATGTTATTCAATTTATGTGGCTATATATAGCCGAAAACCTAATTTGAACTACAACCTTTCAAATGAAATCGCTTTGGGCCAAATCGGTTAGATAGTTTTAGAGTCTATAGAGGACAAACATACAAACATTGTATTTTATATATATAGATTGAAGTTTTGTGTTAAATATTCAGATGATATATTAAACATACAAACTAATTTTTAAAATTAATATAAAATATACAGGGTGATTCGCTCACGACCCGAAGAATGTCACCAGCGTATTCCTTGGCTCATTTCAGGAAAATATGTTCACTACGACCATCCCCGAAAATGCAAGTGTGCGAAATGGCAGCGGTTTAAAAATTTTCGAATTGTGGTTTGTTTTGTTTTTGGGCTTGTTAGAAAGGTCTTTGGAAGACTATAAAAACTTAAGAATGAATAAAAACTTAAGTATTTATTTTTGTTTTTTTTTTTCAAGTGAAATAACAGCACACATTCATTTGGTTTTTAATTTTGTAGTTTCGCTCCCAAAAACAGAACAGAAAATGTTTGCATTTCAGTCAAATGGTCATAACTTTGGAACGGTAAGACCTCTGTGCTTCGTTTAGCTCATTTTGGAAAGGTGAGGAGTAGTGCTATCTTTAAAGGGAAACAACATAAGTTACCTGCCATCTGGCTGAGCATATTGAGGTTATGTGACCGTTCTTATGTCTTTTTTTCGAATGGTTGAGGGAACCATTTTCGAAGAGCATCATACATTTTTGGATTTAGGATTGCGACAACCATGTTACTATGGTTGTGACAACCATACTCTTATCTGCTTCTGTATCATAATATGATAATTAGACTGTCATGTCATGGTTCCAAATATATCCCAATGTTATCATATTGTGGTTCTGGAAATTTGTATGAATTATCATTTCTTCTCCGGAAGACGCTCTAGCAGATGAATGTATAAATTATATTCAATTGGGTTGGATTCGATTGGGGCACTCTAAATGGGTCAAAGTGGGATTTTTAAAAATTTAACCCTACGGGCCAAAAGTCGGGACATCAGAATTCGTTTTAGAGGTATGGTTCCTTCTGCAAAGTTTCTTATTTTGATCCCTAGAATACGATTTTACTTGTACGTTGAGCGATTTTTAAATCGACCTGCCGTAGTATATACCCACTTTTTTGATTTTTTTTTTGTAATGATATTTTGTGCTAGCAAGTCATTAATGTCTATATCCATCAAATATAACATTTCGAGGTAGCTCAAATGGTAGAGCGCTTGACTGACATTTCACTTAACAAACATTTTCAATTAAAAAAATATTATTTTATTAGATTTAGTTGTTTTGAAAATTTATTTTTTCCATACTAGTTAGCATATATATCCACTTATTTTTTGGTTTTTCGTATGGTATTTAGCAATGATATTTCATTATTTTGCGTGACATATCCATACAAAAGTAATGAGATTTGTAATGACAACTGCAAGTACTTGCCATTACCAATTATATACTTATATAACCACTTTTGTGGTAATGAATTTTTATTCTGGGATATATACTTTAATATACTTTTTTTACATGATTTCACTTTTACGGGATTTTTTTATTACTTATAATTAGAGGAATGTGACAATTATTTCGATTTATACAATTTTTATTTTAACAATTTTTTTTTTCAAGTTTGATATAAATTTTTTTAAAAATAAAAATTATGTTTTTTTCGACCTTTAATTGTGCAATAAAAAAAAAAAAAAAACAATTTTTATTTTTAATAAAAATTATTTCAAACTTGTAAAAAAAAAACAAAGTACGGTCTTAGTTTACATCCTATTTACATCTTGTTTTTAAATAAGACAAAACAAGTGTAAAAATAAAAAGGAGAATAAAAACAAGAAGCGTGTATTGTATTTCCACCAAAGGTAGAATTGATCAATTTATTTTTGATCATTGTGATAATCTTTAACTTCGAGCTCAAATATTAGTTCTCCTTTAGTGGGATAACTAGATTATATGAATGCTTGAAGTTTGCATGGGACTTGTTATGAATCTGGGCTTGAAATTAAATGTGGGGGATAAGATGTTTTTAGTTGACTAATTGTAGGCGTGTGCACCTGGCTATCCGGCTGCTTCAGTCTCATGGGTTCATTTGACCTACAAAATTTAGTCTATCCTATAACCCAGACAAAACAAGAAAATTTAGTGCACACTAGAACATAGCTTATGTAAGAACTTAACCATAAAATATGAGACGGACTCAATTTTACTAGCTGAGGAATATATTGGATAGCAGAGCCATTTTAATGCCTGCTCTAAACCCATCCCTTCCTTGCCTTCAAAGATATTGCCGAAGGCCCAAATAAATAAAGAACAACTACATTTTCAAATAATTTCGGACCAAAACAATTTAATTAACAATCCATATTATTTTCTAATATTCAGATACAGAAATTTTTAGGTATGGATATACTAAACAATTCATAACGATTAAACATTATTTCTGATAAATATATAAAAAAAAATTATATAAATATAAATGTAACCCTAATGCTTTTAACTTCTATACGGTTACGTTACGTTCACGTATAATAATTGAAAACACAAATTTTAGTAAAAACAAACCAAAAACGAATATTGAAAAAATCAAAACAAATCACAAAAAAAATGTGTATCAATTATCAAAGTGAATAATAAAAAAACCACAACAATTTGTAAAAAAAAAAAATAAACTAATTGTTATTAAAGCAAATGTAATGACAAAAAAATCTTTAACTTACATATTGTTTTTGTTGTTTCAGGAACTGAAGGCCTTCTGCTCCGACGAAATTGTTCTTGTTGTTTTAGGGCTTTTAAGATTATTGGGATTTTCTTTAAATTTATAAAATAACCACTACATATAATTATACACTAAATATTTTACAAATAATTATAAAATTAATAACTTTGTTTAGTTTCAGATCATTTTTAATAATAATTAGCAAATTTGCTTAAGCAATTTTAATTATATTTTTGGTTTTTCGAATTTTATGTTTTTTTTTTCTTCTTCTTTATACACTTTTTATTAAATTTTATCAATATGTTTATCACTTTTGCACTATTTTCTCACTGAGCTCATCTTTGTCACTAAACTGAAAACAAACTAAATTATTAGATCTTAGTGACAAAGAAGATCAAGGAATAATTTTGACAAGAGTGCAAAAGAAAGTGGATAAAGTTAGAGGGAATTGCAACTTTAATGTAAACAAAGTTATTTTTTTATATTCACAAAAAATTTACAAAAAAAAGAACTAACGAGTAAAATTTTATGAATCAAAAAAAAATATAAACGTAGTAAAGAAAAAAAAATATAGTAAATAAACGTAAATAGTAATTTTGATAGTAAAAAAAACAGAGTTGGGACTAGGGTATTAGTAGGAGTTTTAATTAAATTAGTTATTAAACGTACTAAATAATATTATAATATAGGCGAAATTGGAACTAGATTATTATTATTAAATTTTAACTAGATTAGTTATATATTTAAGTATATATATAATAAATGTTAAAAATAATTTTTAGTGGATAATAATAACTAGGTTAGCATTAATAAGAATTAGTAATACAGTATTTTGGTAGTTAATAATGTATTAATTGTTATTAATAATCGAAATTGTTAAACAATTTAATAATATTTCTAGCACAGTAATAGTGTAGAAATTTATGGGAGATCCCAGTTGGGAATCCCTTGCAATAATCAGCCTAAAATTGTAGCAGTTTAGAGATGAACAATTATTTTGGGTATATATTTTAGTTGAAAAATTTGAGCGGAATGAATATTGTGTCTCGGTTTTGGCACGATACTTCGTGTAGTTTACTATTTCGCCGGGCAAATATTTATTAATCCTATATAAAATTAAATATTTATTTTAGAGACTGAATAATAAAAATTTTATAGAGTATGCTCACCCTTAAAGTAGATGTAATTAAACTTGGAGCCACATAAAATGTGCCTCCAGGGAAAGGTTTTAATACCACGTTAAAATATGTCCCACTGAATCGATTTCTGGTATAAAGGGATTGGAAAAATTTCATCATTAATTCCTCATGCAATCCTTAGACTTTTTTTTTTATTTTCACATACCTCAATTACACAAGAAACCACGAATAACATAAAAATCAGTAACACTTAGAAAACTTTTTAGGTTTTATTCACTTTTTAAGACTTTTTAGAAAAAAATTAACTAGACGACTTACTTCTTCTTTGTTTCAAGGTTCGTATAAAAGTGCCGGAAATACTAATGAGAAGTAAAAATTGCATGTGGACATTTGAGAGAAAAAAAACATGAATGAAACAAACGATTATGAATGAAAATGAAGAAGTCGTGGTTACACG
Organism: Delia radicum; assembly: GCA_021234595.1. Lineage (NCBI taxonomy): Eukaryota > Metazoa > Arthropoda > Insecta > Diptera > Anthomyiidae > Delia > Delia radicum. The sequence continues at coordinate 118,050,981 of CM037853.1, forward strand.
ACAAGTCAGGGTTTGGTGTTATACAAATCGTTTGAAATCGAACCGTTTATTAAATCGGTTTTAGTCGATTCACACCGGCACAAAAAGGAATTAAGTTACACAGGAAAAAATATTGTCAGGAAAACAAATTATACCAACTTTTAGTAACATTTTGGTTGAAACTAAATTTTCAGCAAAACTGTTAATTGAATTGCTTTATTACAAAAAAAAATAGTTTTCAACAAACTGGTAAATAATTTGTTTTTCCTTTGGTGTATTTATTGACCACACAACCCAGTACAACACATGTTTTGCGGTCAGACTGTCAAAACATGAAAAAGGGTTGAGTTATGAAGTTACGTCCTTAATATCCTTGCCGTGATAAAACTCCCTCTTTCCAGTGTTCTCATCCTGTAATTCGTAAATGTTATTGCCTTTTAAACCAACAACCACAGCCCTGATAAACTTAGCGGCAAATTTAGAGCAAAATCTTTTTTCTGCACTACTAGCGATGAAATTTCTGCGAAAAACTGTGTCCCCAACGTTGAAACTCCTTGTATTGCTTCTCAAATTGTATCTCTTAGAGGAATTCTTAAATGCCGTATCGATATTCTGCAAAATCTTTTTCCTTACCAACTTAAGCCTATCGGATCTATCTAAAATTTCACAATCAAATGAATTCAAGTTTTTCAACAGCTGATAATCCTTGGCATGGGATACCATATTTTGTCCGAAAAGAGCATAGTATGGACTTTTACCAGTTGTCTGATGATAAGCACTACGTATGTCCTCAGCGATGTCCTGCAAATGGACATCCCAAGTGGAGTGATCCTTTGATATGTAGGACCTAATGCCAGCTAGAACCGAGCGGTTGACCCTCTCACTAGCGTTCGCTTGCGGACTGTATAACGCAGTGAAAATGTGACGAATACCACGATCTTTAAGAAAATTTGAAAATAAATTGCATTTAAACTGTTTCCCATTATCGCTAAAAATGCTTTCAGGGGTACCAAAAACCGGAAATATTTCATCCCTTAAAAACTCTATCACGACTGTAGAAGTAAATCTTTTTACCGGCTTAAGAAATGGAAATTTTGTGAGACTATCCAGTAAAACAATAGCACCAATGTTTCCCCTTTTGGATCTGGGATACGGGCCAATGAAGTCTATATATAGACTTTGGAAAGGACGAAGCACAGAAAAATTACCAGTCATGGGAGGTCTTAATGGGTGATTTGGAGGTTTTGTCCGGTGGCAAACATCACAATTTGTAATAAACTTCTTTACATCATGAGTCATTTGAGGCCAATAAAAATTTATACGTAAACGTTCTAGGGTTTTACTAATGCCGCCGTGACACTTATTTGGTGGCGAATGAGCATTGTATAGTACGGTTTGCACAAGATTTTTAGGCACCCACAATTTCCACAAAAATGTGTCGTCCTCAAGATTTCCATTGGAGAATTCGCACCGTTTATAGATTTTGTTACCAACTATTCGCAGGTCAGGTAATTTTGACTCGTTTTCCTGAATACTCCTACGCAATCCAACATAATCCGCAGAATCAAACTCATCGGAAGCTAAATCGATCAAGGGATGAATCTCCAATTCGGAAATTTCATCGAAGTTTTGTCTTGACAAACAGTCAGGCACGACATTTTGAGAACCACGACGATGTTCGACCTTGAACCTATAACCCTGAAGTTTCAATGACCAACGCGCCAGACGACCAGAAAGATCAGTCTGCCGCATTAGCCATTGAAGACTTGCATGGTCGGTCACAATGGTGAATTCCTGGCCCTCCACATATGCTCTGAATTTCTTAAGAGCTAAAATAACGGCCAAACATTCAAGCTCGGTTACACTGTAATTGGACTGGGCCCCGTTCAATTTCTTAGAAAAATATGCCACTGGCATCTCCTCACCTTCACTATTAACCTGAGCAAGGACCGCGCCAACACCTAGCTTACTGGCGTCACATTGGAGAAGAAATGGCCTTGAATAATTGGGACTGACCAATATTGGGGCTGATGACAATTTCGATTTTAAAAGGCTAAACGCAGATTCGGCTTCCTCCGTCCAAATAAATCCTTTTCCCTTTTTAAGCAAATTGGTTAGAGGTACCGTCAAAGCGGCAAAATTGTCTACAAATCGGCGGTACCATCCAGCCATGCCGAGAAATCTTCTCAATTGTTTTACTGAAGATGGCGATGGATATTCGGTTACCGCCGATATTTTCTCGGGATCGGTTCGGAGTGTTCCATTGCCCACAATGTACCCCAAATATTTGACCTCTTTTATGCAAAACTTGCTTTTTTGAACATTTATGGTTAAGCCAGCATTTCTTAACCCGGACGCGACTTTGGACAAAACCGCCATATGTTTATCAAATGATTCTGAGATGATTAACAAATCATCGAGGTATACGAATACTTCATCCTTTAAATTGGCAGGTATTACGCGATCCATCAGGCGACAAAGTGCCTGAGGGGCGTTGCATAAGCCGAATGGCATTACGCAGTATCGGTAGAGCGGGCGATTAGGGACAGTGAAACAAGTTAAATCTCGGGATTTTTCGGATAATGGAATTTGCCAGAATGCTCGGCGGAGATCTAGTGAACTAATGTATTCTGCCTTAGGCAGGCGACTTAAGATCCCATCAATATGGGGTAAGGGGTAGGCATCTTTGATTGTTACGGCGTTAACTTTTCTCGAATCTAAACACAGACGGACTTGATTGGGTTTTCGGACTAATACAACCGGACTGGACCACGGACTATATGGTGCTTCTTCAATAACCCCCAATTGAAGCATTTCATCAATCTCTTTGTGAACTAACTTCTCAATAGCTGGTGAAATCGGAAAATATCGTTGTTTAATAGGACGGACATTGGGCTCTAATTCAATAAAATGTTCCATAATCGTAGTTTTGCCTAAACCCTCTTTTTCGAATGAGGGAAAGAGGTTTTTAATGGCCTCCAATTTGGTTTTCTGAGAATTGGATAAGCTGTGCATCTCGTAATCAAGTTTCGAAGTGGTATTAATTTCAATTTCTGATATTATATCAGTGGCTAATTTGTAAATTTTCCAAAAATCAATCCCTAATATTACCTCCTGTGTCAAAGATGGGACAACAAAAAAAATGATTTCCTCAGGTTTATCCTTAAAAATAACAGTGGTTTTAAATTTACCAAAGACGATCTGTTGACGAGAATCAGCTGTTGATATAAAAGTCTTCTTACTCCTAAAACCTTCTCGCTCGGAAATTTCTTTAGCAAACGACCCTCCTATGCAGGAAACTTGTGCACCGCTATCTAATAACCCTAGGAACTGCCTGCCTAATATCTGAACTTGGGCATAAGGTCTTAAATCATTATCCCGGTTGGTTATCGAACATATAATTGAAGAGAGGGCTTTGATATTGAATTTTACCTCGTTCCAATAATTTTTCTGCCTAGTTGATGAGCGAACATTTTTACAAGGTGAGCCAAATATTTCCTTTCTTTTTTCATTATAAAACTTCAGGCGATCCTCGTAAGGTACGATTGGAGTAAGCTTATGACTCATAAGCTGATTTGAATTATTTAAATTTTTAAAAATTATTGGTCTTTTATTATAGGGTCCTTGCGAAGGTTCATACTTGCACCTTCGCTCCTTCTCGAGTTTCCCGAATTACAATTTCTGCAGTTAGGCTTGTAAATTCCAACCGCGCCACAACCGTAGCAAAACGTTGATCTTTCCTCCACGCAATCTGTATAGCGATGGCCGTCCTTGCGACAATTCCAGCAGTTTAATCTATCAATGGGACGATTCATCAACGCCTCTACGCTCAATCCTTCATTTAAATCATTATCCCCTGTCATTAAATCAGCTTCTAACTCATTAACAACCCGACGTGAGACGACACCTCTACCGAAATTTGAAACGGGGACACTAGACTTAGACACCTCCTCTAACAAACTTTCACCCTTTAAACATAGTTTACGAAGCTGAGCAACAGAATTAATTGGGACATATAACAGCTGCTGCCTTATTCTAGGTCTTAGCCCACGCTGAATAATTTCGACCAGTTCGGCTTCCCTAAGCGGTGTGTGTAAACTTTCCGCCATTTTAAATATAACATTTTTATAATCGGAAAAAGCTTCATTCGGGCCCTGTTTGCGATTACGCATATCTTCTTTAATCTCGGTATCCGTTCGGTGTTCTTCAAAATTGGTCCTAAGGGCTTCACAAAGTGAGGGCCATGTAATCCTATCCACAGGCCTACGAAAACCCCAATACCAATCTTTGGCTTCTTTAACAAAAAGACATTGAACGTTATCACATAACATGTTAAAATTTCCACCCAGAGTATCGAGAACCAAAGATTCAATTCGGTATATAAAATTTTCAACCGATAACTTTGGGGTGCCATCAAACTTCACATCCCAATTACTGATCAGATTAGCAATCTTTCCAGCGTTAGCTACCGTTGATGAATCACTAACTCGAATTTCGGGACGGTTTTGGGCGTAACTACTCCGATGAGTATTTGATAGCGTTGGCATATCTTGGGGCCATTCATAATTCTGTTGCTGTTCGGCCGGAGCATAGCCTATAGCATCTATTGGGTCCCGATTGTGTGCATTAAGATTTAATCTACCGAGAGCATTAGACAAAGCTGACTCTAGACGTTCTTCAATTGATCGGGTTACCCGATTCTCAATATCATCAAAAATTGTGGCTTGACGAGCAGATATGACTGCGGAAACAATATGACGAATTCTATTGTCATCAAAGCCAACCGCTCCTTCTGAATCGTTAGATGCAGGCGCATTGACAGGAGAGGGGAGATTTAAAGCAGTGCTTTGTGTTAAAGTCGGAATATGACCCTCGTTTTGGGTCTGATTTTGACTAGAACCTGGCTGAATAACAATGTTATTAGCTGAAGTATTGGCTCGAGATCGTGTTCGAGCGCCTCTAGTAGGTGTTTGAATTATACCGAATTCTCTACTATTGCAGTGAGCTCTGCATTGTGGACACGAAGAGTTTCTTTTAAGCCACGCCAACAGACAATTTCTGTGAAATTTGTGGTTACAAGCGGTTCTTAAAGACTCGCTATCATTAACAACGTTTTCCCTACATATTGTGCAGACACTTAAGTCCTCAGTACTATGGCGAAGTGACATTTTTTTAAAAAAATCAAAAGTTTATAGTAAAATTAAAAGTAAAAAAAAATCTATAAGTATTATATATAATTAAATGTTATTAATATATTAAAGGATATCAATTCAAACGAAACGATACTATGGTGTGATAACTTGGTCCTACTTTTATTTGAAAAAAATTGAGTTGTTCTTAAAAATATTTCCAATATCTCATCCTCAAACTAGATTCAATTAATTTACAAAATTAGTTTTCCCAGATTCCCATCAGTAAAGAATAGATATAAAATTAATCTATAGTTTAATTCCATATGACAATCTAAAAGAAACCCAATAAATGTAAAATCAAAACTTGACAAAATTAACTTTGTCGGATCTTAGATCAAAAATTCTGATCTAAAAACAATTCGCACAAATTTAATTTTAACAGACGGACATTAACCTAAAACAAGATAAAAGGCGTTATAACTGGTGAAAAAAAAAGTACGCATATAGCCCACTAAATCCATTCCAAAAATTATAACCCTTTGAAGAAATTTACAGGAAAAAAAATCTTAACTAAATGATTAAATATAAACATCATGTTCAATATGCATGAATGATTTTAGAACCCACAAATCGTGAGCCCCACGTTGGGCGCCATTCTGTTATGAATCTGGGCTTGAAATTAAATGTGGGGGATAAGATGTTTTTAGTTGACTAATTGTAGGCGTGTGCACCTGGCTATCCGGCTGCTTCAGTCTCATGGGTTCATTTGACCTACAAAATTTAGTCTATCCTATAACCCAGACAAAACAAGAAAATTTAGTGCACACTAGAACATAGCTTATGTAAGAACTTAACCATAAAATATGAGACGGACTCAATTTTACTAGCTGAGGAATATATTGGATAGCAGAGCCATTTTAATGCCTGCTCTAAACCCATCCCTTCCTTGCCTTCAAAGATATTGCCGAAGGCCCAAATAAATAAAGAACAACTACATTTTCAAATAATTTCGGACCAAAACAATTTAATTAACAATCCATATTATTTTCTAATATTCAGATACAGAAATTTTTAGGTATGGATATACTAAACAATTCATAACGATTAAACATTATTTCTGATAAATATATAAAAAAAAAAATATATAAATATAAATGTAACCCTAATGCTTTTAACTTCTATACGGTTACGTTACGTTCACGTATAATAATTGAAAACACAAATTTTAGTAAAAACAAACCAAAAACGAATATTGAAAAAATCAAAACAAATCACAAAAAAAATGTGTATCAATTATCAAAGTGAATAATAAAAAAACCACAACAATTTGTAAAAAAAAAAAATAAACTAATTGTTATTAAAGCAAATGTAATGACAAAAAAATCTTTAACTTACATATTGTTTTTGTTGTTTCAGGAACTGAAGGCCTTCTGCTCCGACGAAATTGTTCTTGTTGTTTTAGGGCTTTTAAGATTATTGGGATTTTCTTTAAATTTATAAAATAACCACTACATATAATTATACACTAAATATTTTACAAATAATTATAAAATTAATAACTTTGTTTAGTTTCAGATCATTTTTAATAATAATTAGCAAATTTGCTTAAGCAATTTTAATTATATTTTTGGTTTTTCGAATTTTATGTTTTTTTTTTCTTCTTCTTTATACACTTTTTATTAAATTTTATCAATATGTTTATCACTTTTGCACTATTTTCTCACTGAGCTCATCTTTGTCACTAAACTGAGAACAAACTAAATTATTAGATCTTAGTGACAAAGAAGATCAAGGAATAATTTTGACAAGAGTGCAAAAGAAAGTGGATAAAGTTAGAGGGAATTGCAACTTTAATGTAAACAAAGTTATTTTTTTATATTCACAAAAAATTTACAAAAAAAAGAACTAACGAGTAAAATTTTATGAATCAAAAAAAAATATAAACGTAGTAAAGAAAAAAAAATATAGTAAATAAACGTAAATAGTAATTTTGATAGTAAAAAAAACAGAGTTGGGACTAGGGTATTAGTAGGAGTTTTAATTAAATTAGTTATTAAACGTACTAAATAATATTATAATATAGGCGAAATTGGAACTAGATTATTATTATTAAATTTTAACTAGATTAGTTATATATTTAAGTATATATATAATAAATGTTAAAAATAATTTTTAGTGGATAATAATAACTAGGTTAGCATCAATAAGAATTAGTAATACAGTATTTTGGTAGTTAATAATGTATTAATTGTTATTAATAATCGAAATTGTTAAACAATTTAATAATATTTCTAGCACAGTAATAGTGTAGAAATTTATGGGAGATCCCAGTTGGGAATCCCTTGCAATAATCAGCCTAAAATTGTAGCAGTTTAGAGATGAACAATTATTTTGGGTATATATTTTAGTTGAAAAATTTGAGCGGAATGAATATTGTGTCTCGGTTTTGGCACGATACTTCGTGTAGTTTACTATTTCGCCGGGCAAATATTTATTAATCCTATATAAAATTAAATATTTATTTTAGAGACTGAATAATAAAAATTTTATAGAGTATGCTCACCCTTAAAGTAGATGTAATTAAACTTGGAGCCACATAAAATGTGCCTCCAGGGAAAGGTTTTAATACCACGTTAAAATATGTCCCACTGAATCGATTTCTGGTATAAAGGGATTGGAAAAATTTCATCATTAATTCCTCATGCAATCCTTAGACTTTTTTTTTTATTTTCACATACCTCAATTACACAAGAAACCACGAATAACATAAAAATCAGTAACACTTAGAAAACTTTTTAGGTTTTATTCACTTTTTAAGACTTTTTAGAAAAAAATTAACTAGACGACTTACTTCTTCTTTGTTTCAAGGTTCGTATAAAAGTGCCGGAAATACTAATGAGAAGTAAAAATTGCATGTGGACATTTGAGAGAAAAAAAACATGAATGAAACAAACGATTATGAATGAAAATGAAGAAGTCGTGGTTACACGACAAGTCAGGGTTTGGTGTTATACAAATCGTTTGAAATCGAATCGTTTATTAAATCGGTTTTAGTCGATTCACACCGGCACAAAAAGGAATTAAGTTACACAGGAAAAAATATTGTCAGGAAAACAAATTATACCAACTTTTAGTAACATTTTGGTTGAAACTAAATTTTCAGCAAAACTGTTAATTGAATTGCTTTATTACAAAAAAAAATAGTTTTCAACAAACTGGTAAATAATTTGTTTTTCCTTTGGTGTATTTATTGACCACACAACCCAGTACAGACTGTCAATTCTTTCAAAACGTGTTCTGATGATGGGAACCTAGAAAATTCGCGAAATAGATCTATCAAAACATTCCTGAAAGTGGTCAATTAATAAATTTGAAAACAAAACTCCATAGATTATTTGTTAGGACAATATCGTAATAAAGAAATATAGAGTATGGCCTCGAACTTGAATCATTTTCATCGCGTTTTATTTTATGTTTTTTATTTCTTTGTTGGAAAATATGTGTGTCTGCCTTTTTTAGTTTTTACAAGAATGTGAAAAATAAAATGACATATCTTAGTTACGCACAAAATTTAAAACCAAACACAAATGCGTACAAATAGAAATTACCATATTAAATGTTTAATTTTCTTTAAGATGTGTTTATAATACTGAATCATGTTTATAAACAAACAATTTGATACATTATGTGCGTAATTTTAAAGAAAAATTGTGTAAATTAAATTTTTAAACATATTATGCTTAATAACAAGCAATGTGTGTGTGTTTTATACATAAAATTTTACACACTCAATAGCAGTAAATTTACATGGTGTTTTTAGAGTGCATAAAATATCAAAAGAGTTTAAGTTTTCTCATTATTTGAGTTAAGGTTTGTTGTTTTTATTTTATAAAAGTTTTTTTATTTGAATATTTCGCTACTCCTTTGTGTAGCATCTTCAGGAAAATAAATAAATTAAACAAGTTTTTAAATCCAATGTAAACAAATTTTTAAATCCAATGTAAACGTTTTTTTCAGGAACGTATCTAATTTGTTACTAGAGGGATAGGTGTATTCCATTGGTTTTATATTATCTGGAAAAACTAATTTTGTTCTCTTTATGTATTATTTGTCAATGTTCATTGCACAATGTACAATTTCACTTTTATTTCGACTGATTAGATGCAAATTGATGGATTTGGTTGCTTTGATATGTTTCACTTTTGTCTCAATTTTCGTTAGTTGTTTGTCATGGTTTATTTGTCATCAGCTAAAATGTATTTTCTTTTTTATGATTGATGTCGTATTGATTATATCAATTTAGGAAAATGTATTAATATTATTATTTTTTTTTTTTCAGTTTAAAATAATCTTTGTTTTATTTTACAAATTTATGACTGTTTTGTCATACAATTGTTAATGTTAAGTAAACACGAAACTTGCAGATTAGTGTCATTAATGTAATCTAATTTACAGACAACAATATCGTGCGACAACTTTTATTTGTGCTAAATTTCAAATAATGTTTATATTCATTCTTAAAAATAAAATTAATAATACGCTGAAATTATTTAAAAATAAAAAGTAGGACAGAATAACATAAAACGAAAATTGCATTAAACTACCTTAATATCCCAGTGTAGAAAAGCATTACTACATTCTTATATGGTTATATAAATACATATTTAGTATTGGCAAGTACTTACAATTGTCATTATAAATCTCTTTCTTTTATATGAGTATGTCGCGCAAACTAATGAGATATTATTACTTAATACCTTAAGAAAAATCAGAAAAAATATGGTTACTTATATGCAAAGAAAGAATTCTAACCTGGGACTCCAGGTTGTCATCTGAGCTATCTTGACCCTTACTACTTGCTAGTATAACATCCCAGTGAAGAAGCGGTAATGACATGTCATTCTTTTTTTACCTGTCGGTAATGAAACCAGCTTACTCTCTGCATTACTTTAAAACAAATAAAGGGCGTTTCTTTATACAGGTATAAAACTTTAAGTTGGCAACACTTTTTTAACTGGCGGCCATTTTGTCAGCTGTCAAGTGATTTATGTTTAGTTTGGCATTTCAACATAAGTAAACTGACGCCTGAACAACGCTTCCAAATTTTGTAAAAATTTATTTTGAAAATCATGGTTCTATTCGAAATACGAATTTTGTTTAGCGATGAAGCTCACTTTTGGTTAAATGGATATGTCAATAAACAAAACTGCCATATTTGGAGTGATGATAATCCTCAAGTGTATGTATCGACACCGTTACATCAAGCAAAACTGACTGTTTGATGTGCTTTATGGGCTGGTGGAAGCATTGGTCCGTAATTCTGTAATAACAATGCTGGTCAGAACGTTACAGTCAATGGTGACCGCTATAGAGCCATGATTACTGAATTTTCCTTCATCAATTAAACAACCATGATGAGCATGAGCTGTGATTTCAAGAAGACGCCGCAACATGTTATACAGCTCGTGACACAATTGATTTATTGAAGGAAACGTTTGGTAACCGCATAGTTTCACGTTTCGAATCCTTGAATTGATTTAATATCGTGTGTTTTAACACCGCTGGACTATTTTCTGTGGGGACTTGAGAAGTCTCTAGTCTACGCCGATAAGCCCGAAACGATTGACCACTTGAAGGACAACATTCGCCGCGTTATTGCCAATATACGGCCACAGATGTTGCAAAAAGTCATCGAAAATTGGACCTCCCGATTAGAATACTTCCGACGCAGCCGTGGCGGTCATATGCTAGAAGTCATATTTAAATTATAATGCCAGAAGATTATCTTTCGAATAAAGTAAATTTCAAGTCAATTTAAAAAACTCATCTTTGTTTTATTCCTTCCAAAGTTCTATATATCTATTAAAAAACACCCTTATATGTAACTACTGGAGTTGCAAAATAATAAGCCTAAAAATAGATTAAAAAAAATTTATATAATTACTTAATATTAAAAATAATGATAAAAATAAGTACCTAGTCAGAGAAATACCATCGACATAGTACTGGCAAAGCGTCGGCCATGGTCGTTTATGCTTTGGCAGAACGTTATATTAACCATTTTGAAACTATTGTCCTGTTTCACGATTACTAACAGCGGTCAACCGTTGACTACCAGCATTTGCTGATTAAAAAAAAGATAAAGCTAATGAATAAGTGGTAAAAACAATGTTTTCAATCAATTTTGTGGGCAATACTTTCAAAATACTTGCTTTGCAAACAAAATTGTGGTTTTCTAATGCAATATTATTTGTAACTTGGGTAATTTCTAACTGAGTGGGTTTTACAAAAATAACATTGCGTTGCCAGGACGATTTTTTTTTTGGACGGTTGGAAATTTCTACTTGGGTGCCTATGGGTAATGCATTTTTTTTTTATTGAAACAATGGGAAAATTAACTACCCTATGGGGAATGAGGAGTCAATTGACCTTAAAGTGACTGGTTAAAGAAGGCCTTATCACTGGACTGGTATAATTTAATACTGAAGTGGGTTAAGCAGTGTCAATTGTCCTAAAATTACTAATTCTGTGATTGGTAAAGGGAGGACATACCACTTAACCAGAATGCTTATTAACAAGAAAAAGCAAGTTGGCCAGAATTTTACCCATTGGAAGCTGTTTAGTTTTCGTTTATTTTATACGACATGACGCTTTAGTGACAGTCTTGTGGAATGTCCATCCTCGGTTAGCCCTGTGGCATGCCACTATGTGGTTTAAAGTAGGACAAATGACCCCCTCCTATAACGGAGGCTCAATTGGAGCGAACGGCGCCTAATCGATAATTCACGGTCATCAACAATACTAGCGGATACAGCTGCGACATTTTCCTCTGTCCGCACTCTACGTATGCGTATTGGTGGCTTAATGTCCAATAATGTAAATTCGGTACGAAGTTTAGTCGCAAGATTCCGAATAGCCACCTCAGAAGGTCGCCCAAAGTGACCATAAATTGGAAGAAGTGCATGATGTACTTTCTTAACCGAGCATGATTTTTTATAATAAAATTCAATAATCTACAAGCGCTGTTCGTTTGTAAGTCGATTCATGGTTAAATTACAGACCAAACTGAACATGTTTAACAGTACCATGTGACACGAAAACAGCTGATCTGCCAAAAAGAAAGTTGCTTAAAAATCACCCTTTTTATATTTTAAAATGTTTATTTTTATGAATTAATATTCGTTACTCTTTTGGTATTTTTTTTTTAAATGCTTTTTTAAGTCATAAATTTTCGCAAAACATGAGATCTTTAAAAATATATTTTGTCTATGTTCTGTTTGATATATTGTAGCCTTGTGTACTAACGAGGTGAAGATTTCATTGGCAAACATTATTTTTGATTTTTCACTTTCACGATTCGAACAAATCCCAGCAACAACACACCTTACCAAATAATGAGTCTAGTAATATAAACTCAAAGGTTTGGACGTATTGCCCTTTATATTCCAATTAGTTCTAACTTTTTTATATGAAATGTCGAAAAAGTAATGAGTTATATATTACTGGCAGCCTTGCATAGATATGAATTTTAATGGGTTATCTATATGCATACAAGGGTATGAATAATTAGCCATTTCCAGAAGGAAAAAATAATGGGTCTAAAAATAGAATTTAAAAAAATTTTACGAATTAAAAAAAAAAAATAATACTACTAATACTAGTATCAACCTAGCTAATATGTTTGATTTGCTTTATTTTTGTAAATATACGGAGGTTGCAAGCTCGTTATAAATTGCAAATAACATAAAAATAATCTCGATGTATATAAATCAAAAAACTAAACATTATAAATTTTTTTTTAAACATGGTAGAGCCGGGAATCGATCCCGGGTCGTCAGATTAACAGGCGACTGGTGTATTCCCTAAGTCACCTGCCATATAATATTTGATAGTTTAAAACATAAATGGGTTTTTCGTCTATGTCAATTCGTTCAAGATATACAATTATCAACACCTTACCATTTAGCTTAAATGAATAACCTATTATTGTTCACCAATTATTTTTTATATAAGAGTAATGAAATATAAGTTTCTTATTGACAACCCATTATTTTACTATTTAAAGTAATGCAGAAGGTAATAAGTACTCATTACAAAGTAATGTATAAAATAATAAGTATCATTATCATGTTTTTGTTGGAATGCTTGAAAAATCTTTAATAAAATTTGTATATTGTTAAATTTATAACAAAAAAAAAAAACGATTCTGGGTCGGGTCCTGTTGGACCCATGTCCGATATGGCAGGATCGCCATATAACGAAGGAAAATATGTTGGCTTGTTCTGGACTCTAATAAGCTACTTAAGTATACATTTGTATCAACTACCTAATGGGTAAATGCAATCTATTGGGTAAATGCAATCTATTGGGTAAATGCAATCTAATTATTTCACACGGTTAAGTTAAGCGCATGTTGAAAATAATCATGTGTACTAAAACATAGTTCCAAGTTACATACTTAAGGTATGACAAGGTATATCAAACGCACTACAGTAGTTCTAACAAAGAAATGTTTGAATATGTGAGATGGACAATAATCATAGATAATATTTTCCGAAATAAGGCCGAGTCAAGTTTTTGGTATTTTCCAAATTGAATTGATATCACCATATATTGCTTTAAAATTGCTAAAACATATATATCAGCAATGCTCTACTAACAGTATATGTGCTCATATAAAATGCAAAAAAGAAATGAAACAACTTTTTAAGATTTTTCAAAAAATGGTCGAAATGAGCCAACTGCCTCGCTACAGGACTAGTATATAGCAGCAATACGAAACTAGCGATATTTATTCTCCTAAAAGGAGCAAGCAAAAAATTTAACAACTTTTTAAATGTTTTCAAATATATTTCTATATAAAAGGTACGTAGGTGCATGAGCGATAAATAATACACATATAAAAAATAATTACATGTCATGTAGTTTGAACATTGAGATATTAAAATATAAAGGACAATATTTAACGAATACTTTCTGTTTAACTGGATAGATTTTAAGATAAATTGAGATTTTTGTATAAAAAATTCGAAACTAGCACTGAATTTATTTTCATATTTTTTTTTTTTTTTATTCTACAAGAAATGCGATTTAAACCAAAAAGATTTAAACCATTTGCCGAAATCAGTTAAATAATAAAAAAATGATGAAAATAAAAGAAAAATTTGCCAATAATCAAATAACCAAGTTGACTTCTCCCATTTTTTTTTTTTTTTGGAAAGAATAAAAAAGTTCCTTTTTATTTGCCTCTTTTAGGAGAATAAATACCGTTAGTTTCTCATTGCTGCGATGTACTTTATCCTGTAGCTAGGCAGTTGGCTTGCAAGGCGCTATATATTAGAGAATAATAGTACTCACAAACTCATTCACTCACTCAATGACTGACTTCATATTGCCCAGCCCAAACCGCTTGAGCTAGGAACTATGAATTCGTCACGGAGGTTCCTCTCCACCTTAGACTTCCACTAAGACGTAATTTTTAAAAATTCATCCAGGTCGGATTAAAATCTGAAAAAGTCTCCAGCTTGGCCACCTACATAAAACTAAATAGTGGCTATAAAGCTGAATTTTCAGTATGTGAGCCTTCGGCCTTGGCCTAAATTACTGATATGGTATTTTTTTTTTAATTTTTCCATAAATTGGTAAAATAGAGCTAAACGGTGTACCAGTGGAAGTGGAAGGTGTTTCCTCAAATGAATTAGCAAAATTGATTTCATCCTCAGCCGGTACAATTTTTGGTGAAGTATCCTTTTGTCGTATGTCTTTATTGGCGAGATTCCAGTTATGTGCTAAAAAACATTTTAACATTTATGAAACTTTGAGTGCTGAATGAGCATTCAGTGGCAGCAGAAGTGCATGGAGCCGTCAATATACGAACCGCTATCTTGCTCAATTCTGTGGACACACAAATACTTTTCCACCATGTAGAAGGAGATATATCTTCTTTGCAGCTCCATACAAAATTTTTAGCCCACAAATGCTCTCTATTATCTTGTTGTAGCCTTTTGGTTCACTTTTTCGTGAAGAGCCAAAGCTTGAAGCGGAACTTTACTGTTTATCAAGTTTTTAAAGATGTTGCGTAGATGCCCCATCTTGTCTTAACTGGAAGCTTTAATTGCTCTCCTGATCTTTTCTCTTTGCATATTTTAGAAAATATCGACGAATAAGCTTTATTGTATTTTATTGTTTTTATTATCTCAATGACCAAAAAAAAACTGTTCTTTAGAGCATTTTAAGAAATCATTATTTATTAAATTGAGGCAATGTGCTACACAGTTTAGAGGAACTACGTGGGGATATTCTTCCTTCCTTAAGTGAACCTTGCATATTTCTTGCATTATCACCGATCAAAACTTCGAATTTTTGTTCGCCGTATTTCTTCATGACGTTCATAACTTCTTGAGCGATATAATCAGAAGTGTGATTATTGCTTTCCGTTGCCGAACAAAAACAATATCTGGCTTAGAAACTGGAACATTTATTACTCTTTCACTAAGAATATTGCTCCATCGTTTGTTGTTTCATTATCTGGTTTGCTTAAATACTTAGTGGAAATTGCCTTTCTGCTTGGCAATTTATATGAAGGGTGCATACCTTCAAAAACCTGTACCCACAGCGGATGTTCCATTATTGAAAATGGAGCACCAGATGCAATAATAACCTTAGACAGTTTCTCATGAAGGTCCTCTTTATACTCATCAGACATTACTTGGCATGAGTTTGATGCTTGGAGAGAATTCGATGAGCTTAAAACATTACTAGACTGAATCGAATTTTCCATTGAAATTGTTGTCAGTTCACCTGGATTTGTTTGATCAATATCTCGTTTCACCATAACTGGACATTTTAGACATTTCATTTCATGTTTCGTTATTTTATTAACATTTCCCTTTTTATAAACCGTGCCACAATATCTGCAAACAACTGTGTTCGTGTTGCTTCCACTTGTTGCAAAATGCTTCCATATTTTTTCATTTTTAGGTCTTCCCATGGCTGAACATAAAATTTATTAAAGTTTATTATTGCATTTCATCAATATTAGCTTTACTAATAAACACATACCTTCTCCACAATTTAAATTCAATTTAATCCACTTCAATATAGTTTAAATTCGATTTTATCCGCTTTTGATATTTAACAACACACGTGTCATTGAAAACGTTAAAACACAACCAGAGTTTGCCAGATGTTGAATTTCAAATGCTTTTTATAAATACCCAAATAAATTCCCAAAAAAGGTATTTATCTTTTATTTTCCCGGTGTCTACCCATGCATGAGGTAAATACCAAGTAGAATCCCATCTCTATGCATGCGGATCTCTAGGATATCGTAGTCACGTATTTGGGTGGTATTTTTAAGGCATCCTGCAAGGAGGGGAAAAAAGAAAAAGTCATACCCTGGCGGACTGTCCAGACCATTGAAGCAAGAAACTTAAAATTAGGTATGTGGTTTAATAATTCCGAGTTGACATCCGCTAAGAAGGAATGTATTATAGCAAACTGCTAAAGCGATGAACTTGTTATTTGGTAAGTGGGTACTACGAGCAGAAGCTCGAAAAAGAAAGGGGTCTATTTTCGAGGAATGGCCAACGCACTAAAAGCAGGAACTGGAAATTCTTAATCCCTCGTAAACATTCCATTATACATAACTTTTGGATATTCCCACGGGCGAGGGACACAAAGCAGAAAATCTTGTTTTTTTGCTGGCTGACCAAACCTCTTTTGATAGAATTTAGACATTTGTTCCGGTGAATATGACCTCACTCACTGATATGATAGCTTTTGGATTTCTGGCTTTTGGATTTCTGGCGCAATAAAAATGGTGTTTGAATGGGGAACAGTTTCTCCCTTAACAGCCTGCGCAAATTAATTAAAGCATACATTTGAAATTTATAAATTCGCTTCAATAGGATTTTTGTAAACTACTACAAGAAGTTAATCCGGCCCAAATATCTTCGGCTAGAGATATTAAAAATTTAAATATATGTATGATGCTGCTTCTTAAAAAACCAAATTCAAGAATTTTGGACAACCTTGGGTTAAATAAAGATTTAAAAAAAAATATCTAATTTTTCAAAATTTTGGAAAAAAAAATATTTTCGACAATTTTACCGATTTTCAAAAAGGGCATATTTTCATAAAAATATTTTTTTTTTTAAACAGCTAAAAAAAATTAACATTTGTTTTGCATTATATTTAACCCCAAATACCCACGAATAAAATATTTAGTTTTTATAAGCTGTTTAGCCTAGGCAACATTTTCAAAGCTCCAATTGTGAATAAAAAATTTGGAAAAGCTAAAAATTGCAAATATTAAAAAAATGTTGAGCGCTTTTCTTTAAATACATCATCAGAACTAAAAAAATAATAATTTTACAATCCACTTAGTGTGTAAGAAAGTTTCAAAAAACATCTGTAATTTTACAGATTTTAAGGTATATTTTTACTATGTTTAAGCAAATTAAATCAAAACCTGACTGTAGTTTTTTTAAATTGAAAGTAGTAGAAAAAATTTGTAAATTCTTCTGAAATTTGGGAAAGTTTTGGTTTACTCTTAATTGAAATTGATTTTCTAAAATATTTTCTTTATTTTCAGTGACGAACAATTCTCTTGTCAAAAGTAAGTCATACCTAAACCGGATATTCGCACAAAAATCCACTCACACTATGATTCCGTTGACTCATTTATGTGTTTTTATTTATTTTATGTATTCTTTAGACCCGACCCTAGATCTAATAAACAGTACAAAACTGGGCTACATGAATGAGCATCATTCAAATCATCATTTTTGAGGTCTAGCAAAAATTATTCTTCAAAAATATTTAATTTTATTTTTAACAAGTTCCACTGCTTAATGTTTAATTTATTAATAAAAAAATATGTTCTGAATTTGTATATTAATTAATTTTGTACATTTTAACACTCTCTGTTACGAAGAGATGCTTTTTTTACCTGAAAATCGCCTTTAATCGTATCACCAATTTTCAATATAACAACAAACAGGGATCTGTATTAGTGAAAGCAAAAGGTCCAAAATAAAATCTGCAATTTTTGCATCTTTGCCTGTATTTGACACGTTTCATTTTCAGGAAATAAAAGCATTACGGGTTTTATATTGAGAAGTAAAAAACTTTTGATATTATTTATAACGATATATTGCAAAATATATATTCATATAAAATTATATACCTAAAATATATAATTTTATCTTGCTTTATATTACAAGACTTCATATTGTGCAATATGTAAAACTATATAATTACATAAAGATCTATATACAAATACATATGTCACATTTAACCACATATATTTGTATGTAATTGTAACTAATTGCATGTAAATGTATCACATTATATAAATTATAATTTGATACATTTGGATGAGGACGAAATTCATATACAATTGTATCAAACTATATCCAATTTCATACAATTAGATCTAATTGTATCAAATAATATATTATTGTATGCGACTAGATCTAATATGAAACAATTAGATGTTCTCATTTATCGGATATAATTATATATAATACTAAAACTCACAAAATATGTTTTTTACATGTGTTGTAGAATTAAAGAAGTGCTAAGTTATGTTTCTATAGCACACAGGAGTTAATTAATTGAAGTTTAGCTATGTAAAAATTTTGTCGTGTCCATCTTATTTATCTGGCTTTTGTTCACACTACAAATGTACAACAATTTTCGTAGAAATATAAATTTGTGTAAAATACACAAATGACATCAATAAACTTTCACCCACATTGACGAATTTCTCATATGTAGTCACAGAAGGAATTGTGAATTTTACAGATTTGTGAAAAATTAAGTTTTACGATAATGCTATAAGAACAAAATAATAACGTGGTCAAATATGTCACTTCTCTATACCAATGTCTATATTTAAAAAGTAGCAATACGTATTTTCCCTCCACTTTAAAACCGTATGAATTATTAAGTTCTTAATTTGTATTCCTATTTTATAATTCTCGTAGTTACACAGTGCGACAAGAACAAAACAATATGTACGTGAATTTAGAAGCCATATATAGATAAACTGAGTTTTGCCATCATGTCGAAGTTCCTTTTAGAAGGACTTTAATGTTTAAATTTTTATAAAGAAAATATTAAAATAATTGAACTCTTGATACGACTTAATATTGGTAGCAAATTAAAGGTGAGAATCTCTGCTTTAAAATAAAATGTTGATTACAATTTTGCAGTATCCAAATTTTAATTGATGTCTTTTAAAAAATTAAATCTCTCGATATGCTTTGTTGTTTTTCATATAATTGCCCGAAACAAAATCTTTCTAGAGGCATGAATATTCTGAAAAATATACATATTTTTCATCAATCTTACTATTTTGTTTAATTTTACCAAAACAAGTAAGTTTGCTTAAAACAGAAATCGAATGTTTTCTTAAATGAGTTTTGACTTAACACTACAAAAGGCAAATTCTTTAAAAACAAATTTGTGTTGAAAAAGCATGTTTCTGGGGAATAACTATTTCTGTAAAAAAAAAATTATGTGGAAACAAATTTGTAGATAACATTACATTTTTACTCATAACTTTTTAACCGCTGAACCAATTTTCCTTATTTTTTACCAACATGGTCGGAAAAATGGCTATTAATCTAGACTGAGCAACGCCACTTGCGTGTTCGTTCTGAATTTAGAATCATTAAGGATATTAGAGGATTAAATTTTTAAAAAGACAGATGTGAAATTTTTATTCGCGAAAATATCAAAGATCTTAATCTTTCATTTGACAAGAATCTTAATACTTATTAAAAAAAAAATTAAACTACCTGAGTAAAAATAATATTATACCATATTATATGAAGTGCTTCAGTTTCGTAAAATGTTGTATAGTTAAGTATGACAACATTTATAGTACGATACAAGTTTACTTGCCACTGTTATTTTTCGTAAAACGGCATATTTAACTGTATCATACAATATGTTTATTAGGGCGGGTCGATTTAAAAATCGCTTAACGTTCAAGAAAAATCGTATTCTAGGGATCAAAATAAGAAACTTTGCCGAGGGAACCATACCTCTAAAACGAATTCTGATGTCCCGACTTTTGACCCGTATGGTGAAATTTTGAAAAATCCCACTTTGACCCATTTAGAGTACCCCAATCGAATCTAATCCAATCGAATATACTTATACTCTATTTCTTCCGGAGAAGAAATAGAGACCCTAATCTTGGAAAGACTCCTCCTAATTTCTGAAATATCCCTATCCCGAGATTTGTACATTTTGCTAAAAAAAACACGGCTAAAAATGCCCTCTTTTAACTTAAATTTTAACCCCTAGAATGATGACTTATGCATTAATCTGCTAGCGCGTCTCCTGGAGTAGAAGTATCTCCCATAATCTTGGAGAGATTCCTCCTACTTTCTGAAATATCAAAGTGGGTTTTTCAAAATTTGACCCTACTGGTCAAAAGTCGGGACATCAGAATTCGTTTTAGAGGTATGGTTCCTTCGGCAAAGTTTCTTATTTTGATCCCTAGAATACGATTTTCCTTGAACGTTGAGCGATTTTTTTGCTTCCATACATAATGTTTATGTATATCATACCTTAGTATAAGGGCAATATACAATTGGATGGGCAGAATTTAATTAATATATAATACTAGATCCCGGCGTGCTTCGCTAAGCATGAATAGTAACATTGAATCAAATTCATTGGTTTTTTTTATTTGGAGACAATGAATTGTTTGATGATGTATGGCTGATAATATAAAAAAGCAAAAAAAAAAAAAAAAATCAAATGCGACTCCTACCAATTACGTCTGTCAACAATGCGAGTTCGATGAAAAAGAACCTTAAAATGATCAATCACTGACAGCTGACAATGTGTATGCGTGTATGCGCTACAACGTGTATTTACCGTGAGTATGAAGTCAGCGTAAAGTACACATACCACACACGCTCATAGGCGCCTACGTATTTGTTGTTGTTTTTTTATATGGACAAAATCAAATGCTGACATGAAAAGTCATAACTCACGAACTCGTCGACCGATTTCTTGCAAACTTTAGCTAAACTATCTACACGATCATGCGAACAAACTCTAAGAATATAATCGAATTTGGTTTGACTGTTCGTGAGTTATAAAGTCACAACCCACTTGCAACAATTTTTTATATATATAGATTAAACAAAACAAGTTATTGGCCCACACAAAAAAATATAAATTTTTTAAGTTGTGGAAAAACGTTTGTGTTTTGAAATCCATAACCATTCTGCAAAGTTTTATATCATCAAAGAAATGAAATATGCCCCAATTTTTTTTTATTTTTTGTTTTCATATTTTTGATTCTTTTGTTACACTGTTCAGTTTTTCTGCGTGGCGGCCTGCGGCCGATCTTAGGGGGTTTCTCCTCCATAGGACGCGGCAGGTGGCTTCGCTGAATACAGTTTTCCTGCGCGCGTCTCATTATCTTCCCTAGTGTGACGCGCGCAGGGAAACTTTATTCAGCGAAGCCACCTGCTGCGACCCATGGAGGAGAAAACCCCTAAGAGCGGCCGCAGGCCGCCACGCAGAAAAACTAACAAATATTAAAAAAATTTCACTTTTAGCAAAATGAAATATCCCCCAAAATAATTGCATATGAAATAATCTGCAAAGAATTAAAATTTTGGGCTTTATTTCATTGGGGGTTGCTTCATAATGAAATAATCTCCAAACCGTAAGATGAAATAATCCCCAAAAAAAAATGAAAAAACCCCCAAACAATTTTACACAATTTTTTTGGGGGTTATTTCATTTTTGGCCGTTGGGGGTTATTTCATTGGGGGTTATTTCGTAGCGCCAAAAGAGAGATTTGCAAAGAATATTGTGGAACAGAAACACTTATCACTTTGCCAAAAAATACAATTTGATAAGTGAAAAGTTGATAAGTTGTTTTGTGGAATAGGGCCCTGGATCCGGAAATATAAGTTTTTGAAAATCTGAAAAAACTATAAAAATGTTTAAAGTTGTACTACTTATTTCTAATTTTCTTGTAAATGTTATAGGTACATAACTCAATAAGGCCGCATTAGATATATCTTAAAGTTGCCTTTGATTTGATATGCCACATGATTTATTATTTGGGAAAATTTAAAGGTCACTTTTCTTGACCTTTTTAAAAATTAAAAAAAAATATATGAAAAATTTCAAAGTGGACTTATTTTTGGATCCAAATATACAAATAATATTATATAGCTAGATATTTTACAAGGAAATTAAAGCTATGTAACGAGGAGAGTACGTGCATGGGTTCCCTCCGATTGCGATAAAATTTGGATATGTTATCAGAAATCCAAAATTGATTCACTAATATTTTTTTCTTAGCTGCGCAATCTCACTTTAAGGGGTTAAAAAGTAGGGTCAAAAATTACCCAATTTTCTGTAGTAAACTAAAGAAACTGTATATAAATTTACTATCTAATTAAAAGTATGAAGGAACATGTCCGAGCACGCTCAACATGTCGTAGTAGTCGAAAAAGCAAAAAAAAAAAAACAAAATAGGGAAACAAATAATTAACAAAGAAAAGAAAGACATTTTAAAATTTAAAAGTTTTTGCTTCCTTAATAACCAGATATATCCACAAAATCTTTTGTGAAAATTTATTTTTTATTTTGCATACAAAAAAAAAAAACATACTTACTTTCGTTTTAAGGGAAAAAGTGTCTGACCTTTATAAAAAAAAAGTAATCTTGGTAATGAAAATATTTAGCTGGGTCTATCGGATGTAATTTTGAGATTCTAATTTATTTTAAAGCTCAACGAATTTTTTTTTGACTGCCGAACTTTCAGCGAAATCGAAAAAACTTTGGCATTCATTCGTTTTCTTCTTTTTCCTTAAATATAAGATTCATAGTCGCAATAAATCAGTTTAGCAGACATTTTTCCCTACGGAAAAAACTTCATTGGCGAAAACAAAGAATTTTGCAGTAATTCAAAGAAACTTTTCTTCACACAATAAGCGAAAAATGTCTTAAACTATTTAAAAATTAAAAGATTCATATTTTTTATGAAAAAAAAATTTTAAAGAAAATTCTTCATTGAATTATATTTTGTAAATTGTATTTTGTATTTATTTATAACGAGCTTTCAACTTCTGTATATTTAAAAAAATAAAGCAAAGTATATACATTAGCTAGGCTGGTATATGTATTTCGATCTGGCTAAAGATCTCATCAGAACCCGAAGTTTTAGAAAAGCTAAAGCCTTCAGAATAGACATACCTTTAAAAAAAACCTATTAATCATTAATTGTGCACCACTCTTGTCTTCTTAGTAATAAAACACGTGGCTAGGATCTTTTCCTAACAAGCACGTTGACGATACTAAACTTTGAACAAAAAAAATGTTCTATTTACAGAAAAAATATTTAGTTTTATTCCTGCAAAAGTACTATTACTTGAGCAAAGGCAATGATTTGATAAAGCTCTGACTATTCTGGAGGCTCCAGCTTTTCTAAAACTTCGGGTTCTGCTGGAATTTTTAACCAGATCAAAATACATGTATCATCCTAGCTAATATATATACCTTGCTCCTTAATATCATGCAGGTAGTTCTCTCAGTTCAATATCGCAACTTATCTAAATTGTCTCCGAATGCTAAAAAAAATCTATAAAATATATTCGTTGGCCAAACTGTTCTGTCGGATAATACACCGAGAAAACTCTCTGCATGATATTAATGAAATTTTGCAACTGGAATTTGTCAATTAAAATTTTTTATTTAACTAAAAAAAATGTTTTTTCATTAATTGTTTCATTTACTCACTGAAAACGTTTCTTAAAAAAACTCGTTTCGCAAAAAGTAATAAGCTTTTCATTAATTTTAAGAAATATTTCGTTCACTTTTTAAACAAAAATTTACATTAGCCTACTGAAAATTTTCATAATTTTTCGTCCACTAAAATTTTCTCGGTGCAGATTCGGCAAATCATTTCAAAGTAAAGTTAATTTGCTCGATTTATTTCGGACCAAACTACAGATTTTTATATAATTATCTATTATCCAATTAATTTGAACAAATTTTGATCTAATTGATATTATGTTTATTTAATATCACGCAGAGAGAATTTTCTGCATGATAATAATAAATTTTTGCATAGAACAAATGATGTTGCACTAGTACTCGTTCATTGAAACTTTTCATTAAACCAATGCAAATTTCATAAAATTGTGTAAAAAATATCACTTTGAAAATGAATTTATTCATAACAGAATTATAGGTCGAAAAACATAATTTTTATTTTTTTTTTTTAAATAATAATTATAACAAAAATTTTTTAAAATATCACTTTGTTTATTAAAAGTTTCCTTCACTAATTGAAGAAGTTTCTTTAAAAAACTAATTTCACAAAAAAAATGTAGCTGTTCATTAATTTTAGGATATTTTTTGTTTACGTTATGAAGAGAAGTTTCATTAGTTTACTGAAAAGCGTCATTATTTTTTGTCCACAAAAATTCCCTCAGTGTAAAAGCTTGACGAATAGAAGTAAAGGGTGTTTTTGTATAAAGTTATAGAACTGAAATCTTGAAATCGAATAAAACAAAGCTAATTTTTTTAAATTGACATGAAATTTATTTTATTCGAAAGACAATTTTCTGGCATTACAATTTAAATATGACTTCTGGCATATGACCGCCACGACTGGCTCGGACGTAGGCCAATCTGGAGGTCGAATTTTCTATGACATTCGTAAAGTGTAAACGTGGTGCGAAAACGTTACATAATTAATTGAATTAATTGCTCTGATGGACGATTATGTTGACCGTAAAACGGACGTGGTGCGCGATACGTATTTCTGACAGAACCATGATTTTCAAAATAAATTTGTACAATTTGAAAGCGTTGTTCAGGCGTCAGTCTATTTATGTTGAAATGCCAAACCAAACTAAACATAAATCACTTGACAGCTGACAAAATGGCCGCGGATAATAAAGTGTTGCCAACTTAAAGTTCTATACCTGTATAAAAAAACTCCCTATAGCATGCCGATATGCAGAGAACCGAATAAAAAATAAATATTCTTGACATATGTAAACAAATATTTTGAAGTAAAAAAAATTTGATAAAAAATGTAGATAGTATTATATATTCTTGGAAAGGTTTTTGGAATTAAAAAAACAAAAGTTAGTAAAAACGCGCTATGTCAAAATTGAGATATTCGAAATTATATTTACAAAGCAGTAATATACTTTCACAAATATGCAGTACCCATATTGCGTCTGTTTTGACCATAATGTTGAAACAATGCCAAAAAATAATGCTTCGTGAAAGTTCGTCTAAAATCCAAAAGATTCGGAATATCGAAAAAAGAAAAAATACGTGTCCACTACACCTTAATAGAGAATAAAATATGTAAGTTTTTATCTGAACTGAATACACCTACAAGTACAAACCACACCAAAAAATACGTGCTACTTTATAACGGTGATTCGCATTTCAAACACTTTTCATTATATATGAAATTTATATATATTTTCTTTGGAAGAAATATGAAAAACCACAGAAATGGGGTAAAAATTTGCCTTATGTTTTAACCCGTAAATGTGAGGTTGGGCAGCTCAAAGAACATGGGTAATATAGTTCTTGATTCTTTATAACACATCCAAATTTTATCGCAATTGGCGGGAACCCCTAAACGGACGTTCTTGGTTACATTTTTATATTTCCTTGTGACAAATCTATCTTTACAATGTGATTTGAAACCGCCTACACTTTTAAATTTTTTACAACTGCAGAGAAGGGAAATACATTTAACATAATTAAAGTTAAAATTTTTAAACACGGTACTTTCAACGATATATCCTCCCAAATAATAGGTCAGGAAAAGTGACCTTTAAGTTTTCTTAAAAATTATGTTGTATATAAAATCAAGGGTAATTTAATAGAACTTTTTACATATTTATAGTTTTTCCGTTTTCAAAACCTCATATTTCCGGATCTGGATGTGTCAGTGCCCCAAATTTTGTATTTGATTTAATTCTGTGATATACTGTATTCCGACGACACACCTTTTGTTTATTTGTCATTGAATTACCCATAAACACCCATCTTTTGTCTTTTTACCACTAGAAGGTATTGCAAAAGTAAAATTTCAGCCCACTCTCTTGAAAGGAGTGAGATCAGTCAAACTAATTCACGTCAAACTAATTTACATACTTCAAACGAAATATTTTTTACAAATTGGACTTTGCACTCATAATAATCTATAGGTAAAATACACGAAAACCGTTGTTCATTTTACGAAAGTTTTGGTTATTTTGACATTACGAAAAAATTTGTAGAATATACAAATCACATTTCGTAAAGTTTTATAAAAACTTTTTTTAAATAAAAATATGGTGCATACCTTACGGGTTTATTTTAAAATTAAAAAAAAAAATGTAATGGTGCCACACCAGCATCGAACTCACGATTTCAGTGACGTCCTGCTGTGTTGAAGTAGACCCCTCCACCATTTGCACCAAAGTAGCTGATGCAATACAACAAACTAAAAGGGAACTTAAGTCGAAAATATTATGAAATTTTTATGAGAACTAGAAAAATATGCTACACATATTTAATAAAAAAGGTAAAATGGCAATTAAATATTTTTATTATGTTTATTGAACTAAATAAAATAATATAATTTTTTTATAAATGAAAATGAATGAAAATGAAAATTATTCAAGTTCGAGGCCATACTCTATATTTCTTCATTAGGATATTGTCCTAACAAATAATCTATAGAGTTTTTGTTTTCAAATTTATTATTTGACCCTTTCAGGAATGTGTTGATAGATCTATTTCGGGAATTTTCTAGGTTCCCATCATCAGAACACGTTTTGAAAGCGGTAACAATCCCATGCCAAACATCAAACATACATATGAACTAGTTTACTCACTACATGAGAACTAATATACATATGAGTTTGAAGTTAAAGATTATAACCATTGATCAAAAAATAAATTGAAAACTTGTTTGATGTGCAAGATCCACCTCTGGTGGATATTCAATACACGTTTTTTTGTTTCTCTCTCCTTTTTATATTTTGTAAACAAAACAGGGGAAGTAAACTTGGCGGTACTCTGCCTTTTATACAAGTTTGTTATAATTTTTATTAAAAATAAAAATTATGTTTTTTTTCGACATTTAATTGTGCAATGAAAATGAAAATTATTCAAGTTCGAGGCCATACTCTATATTTCTTCATTAGGATATTGTCCTAACAAATAATCTATAGAGTTTTTGTTTTCAAATTTATTATTTGACCCTTTCGGTAATGTGTTGATTGATCTATTTCGGGAATTTTCTAGGTTCCCATCATCAGAACACGTTTTGAAAGCGGTAACAATCCCATGCCAAACATCAAACATACATATGAACTAGTTTACTCACTACATGAGAACTAATATACATATGAGTTTGAAGTTAAAGATTATAACCATTGATCAAAAAATAAATTGAAAACTTGTTTGATGTGCAAGATCCACCTCAAATAATATATTAAAAAACAAAATAAAAAAATAATAATAATAAAAAACTTAAATAACAATTTCAAACTAATTGCATTTTATTATTAAATATTTTATCTTTTTAAATATTTGTTTTATTGAATTTCATACTAAACCCGGCAAAGAAAGTGGAAGTAGTGTTTTCGGGTCGTCTTTAACTTGTTTTAGGATCCTCTTTATTAAACAAAATACAAAATATCCATTTATATCAAAATACAAAAATAGTAATAATGAAATAAAAAAATAAAACATAGAAATTTAAAAAACATTAATAAACAAAAAAAAAATATAAAAACTAAAAAAAAAAAAAAAATGTCCTGGCCAGGAGTTGAACTCGCAACCTTCTGATTGCAAATCCGACCTCTAACCAGATCAACATCCATATGTAATATTTGTAACATTACAAATTTTTGTACAATGTACTAAAAAAATATTACGATAATATAACTGTAAAAAATATTACTTGAGCCAGAGTACACACTAAAAATTTTTTATATAAATAGAACATTTTTGGTCTTCAAAGTTTAGTAACGTCATGATGCTTGTTAGGAAAAGACCTAACCACGTGGTTGATTACTAAGAAGACAAGAATGGAGCAAAATTGATTATTAATAGGTTTTTTGTTAAAGTTCTGCCTATTATATAGGTTCTAGCTTTTCTAAAACTTCGGGTTCTGATGAGATCTTTAGCCAGATCGAAATACTAGTATCAACCTAGCTAATATGTTTGATTTGCTTTATTTTTGTAAATATACGGAGGTTGAAAGCTCGTTATAAATTGAAAATAACATAAAAATAATCTCGATGTATATAAAAACAAAAAACTAATATAACTGTAAAAAATATTACTTGAGCCAGAGTACACACTAAAAATTTTTTATATAAATAGAACATTTTTGGTCTTCAAAGTTTAGTAACGTCATGATGCTTGTTAGGAAAAGACCTAACCACGTGGTTGATTACTAAGAAGACAAGAATGGAGCAAAATTGATTATTAATAGGTTTTTTGTTAAAGTTCTGCCTATTATATAGGTTCTAGCTTTTCTAAAACTTCGGGTTCTGATGAGATCTTTAGCCAGATCGAAATACTAGTATCAACCTAGCTAATATGTTTGATTTGCTTTATTTTTGTAAATATACGGAGGTTGAAAGCTCGTTATAAATTGAAAATAACATAAAAATAATCTCGATGTATATAAAAACAAAAAACTAATATAACTGTAAAAAATATTACTTGAGCCAGAGTACACACTAAAAATTTTTTATATAAATAGAACATTTTTGGTCTTCAAAGTTTAGTAACGTCATGATGCTTGTTAGGAAAAGACCTAACCACGTGGTTGATTACTAAGAAGACAAGAATGGAGCAAAATTGATTATTAATAGGTTTTTTGTTAAAGTTCTGCCTATTATATAGGTTCTAGCTTTTCTAAAACTTCGGGTTCTGATGAGATCTTTAGCCAGATCGAAATACTAGTATCAACCTAGCTAATATGTTTGATTTGCTTTATTTTTGTAAATATACGGAGGTTGAAAGCTCGTTATAAATTGAAAATAACATAAAAATAATCTCGATGTATATAAAAACAAAAAACTAATATAACTGTTACGAAATCATGTTTGTATTTTTTTACGAAATTTGAAAATTTATATAATTTGTTTTATACAAAAGTTTTGTAATATAAACAAAATGTTTGTACATTCTACGAAAAAAATTTACGAAAAATATATTTGTATTTTTAAGCATGGATTATTATGAGTGTGAAAATATACCTAAATTGTGGGTAAAAAGTATCAATCAAAACGATCAATTAGTCCGCCAAAAAATTAATAATCTACAAAAAGTAAGAGAAAAATAATTTAAATTTAAAAAGGAAACCCATATCGGACACTAATAATAATCCATGCATAAAAATACGAAATTATTGTCAAAACTACAAAAAATTTCGTAAAATGTACAAATTTTCGTGTATTTTACAAAAAATTTGGTTATTTTGACATTTTTTTGTAATTTTACGCATGGATTATTATCAGTGTACTCTTACAGCAATTGCAAAAAAATTAAAGGTTTTACGAAATACGCGTTCTAGCATTATTAGAAGATATAATGACACTCTTATTGTTAATAGAAGTCCGCGAACCGATATTAAAAAGTGTATTTCTGTTTCAAATCCTAGACAGTCGAACAGAAAATCAGCTGTAAAGCCAACTGTTTAGAGTTTTTGATCGGAAAAGGTAAAAAGTGAACGGCTTAAAATATATAAAGGGCAAAAAGGCCAAAGAGCGAGCCAACAAACTATTTTTTAACAAAATATAATTGTTGTATCATTGATGACGAAACCCACGTTCTTGGTGACATTTCCCAGCTTCCTGGGCAGGAGGAGGGGAGAGTATTTTTAATTAATTTTTTTAATCTTTTTTACATTTTTGTATTGAAAAATATCATTTTATGGTGGTTGGAGGGGGGTTGAATTTCTTATTGCGTTGAAACCGCTTCTGATATAGCGGATGCAAAAGGAAATATTGACGGAAATTCGGATAAAAAAAAAAAGGTTTACAACAAAATTTTTAGCTTGGCAAACGATTTGCATTTGCGGCAAAAGGAGTACTTTTTACATAACAACATTCACAATAAACACCAATTTGGACATAAGAGAGACTTTGAAAAGCAGCTTTACGCATTTATTCGTACTTTTTTAAGGCCTGACCTAACATCTTGTCATTTTAGCAAATCAGCGATAGATTTGTACACTCAAAAAAAAAAAAACAAATTTAGTTAGGTCAGCAAAAAGTTTTACTGAGTCATCAAAATTTTAGTCATTAGGGCTGAAAATCAGAGAGTAGTAGATTCAGCAAAAGTTTTGACACTAGGTGATTAAAAATTAAAAAGTCGTGGCTAAAAGTTAATAAAATTTGCGCTGAACATTAGTAGACTAAAATAATCTCAAAAAATTTGTAGAAAATTTAAACTATATGATGAAAATCATAATATTTTTTTTTGTGTTTCTTTTAAAAATAAATTGTACCTCATTTATACTAAGTGAGATCGAAAAAGGCCTGATATATTTTCACTTACAGCTGCTTTTGTGTACTTCACGGATCTTTTATCTTGTCAAGTTACCTTTAAAAACGTGGTAAGATTATGCGTGCAAAATATTGAAGCAATCGTCTAATTATTTCACTTTCAAATGTAAATGAACAAGCAGTGAGTAATGGAATTCTTTTGGCATCTTTAGTGCCCTAATTGATAGAAGCACACCATTTCAAAAAAAGTGACAGTATTGGGAACTTGGGAACACTTAGGCAAATCTTTTTTTTTTGTAGGAAATTCAATGTTTTTAATTACTACTTTTTTGCCCTCGCTTTTTGTACAAAGTCCATTTGTAAACAAACTAATAATCCGATTTCGCTAATATTTTGTTAGCATAATCTGATGACATTTTAAAAGAACTTGATGATAAAAAAAAAGTTTTCTTTTAAACATAAAAAAGTCATAATTGATAATCTGTGTCGGGAATTCTTCGATCTCAGCTCCGCAGAGCCAAAAAGGAGAAGTTTTCAGAAACTACTTTTAAGTTGTCAAATTTCATACAAATTTTAAACCGAAAACTAAAAGTTTTCAAAAACTTCTAGTTTATGGTTGTAGTATAAATATAGTATTACAATACGTTGCAACATATAAAAAAGCAAACGTAAAAATTTACCTAAGATGTGTGTCCTTGTCTTTCGTTTTAGTCTGTCTAACTGAGCGTATAATTGCTTGACCGCACTATATGAATATTACTATACATGAATATCACTGAAAATCACTTTAAACGCCCGTATTCAAAAAAAATCTTAAGTTAGATTTTAAATACTTTTTAGTTAAAACACATTTTAAGCCTTAAAACTGTATTCATAAACGAATATTAGCTTCAAATACCTATTTTAGACCTTGTGTAAAAGTTAATATTCGTTTATGAATACAGTTTTAAGGCTAAAATTTGTGTTTGATCTAAAATGTATTTAAAATGCTGTTTTATAGTTTTATGAATACGGGGGTTAGTTTACAAATACGCATTTAATCTTTACTGAATTTAAATATTTTAGTTTGTTTTTAATT
Source organism: Delia radicum (assembly GCA_021234595.1). Classification (NCBI taxonomy): domain Eukaryota; kingdom Metazoa; phylum Arthropoda; class Insecta; order Diptera; family Anthomyiidae; genus Delia; species Delia radicum. The sequence continues at coordinate 118,082,708 of CM037853.1, forward strand.
TAGTTACTAGATAATTACTTTTTTAATCGTCAATGCATGTATACACATTTTTGGCGTTCTTTTCTTTTAAATGGAAAAGCAAATACAAAAATCTTTCATGGTTGATTTTTAATATGTCTTACAAGAGTTGTATTTTTTAGTATTATTTTCCTTGTTTCAGATACATCTTCACTTTCAATCTGGTTTTTCATACACACTATTAATGTGCTTCTCAGTAATTTTTTTTTAGCAAAATAAATTAGTAAAACATTAGTAAAATATTAGTAAAGCATTAGTTCATAACAGTTAAGTGCTGAATAAGTATAACTGAAATATTAGCTGAAAACACAATTTCAGTAAAAATTTTGCTAAAAAATATTTAATTAATTAAAATTTTTTGAGAGTACAAATCTACCGCTATGGCGAAACCACGCAACTGCCCAGAACTGATAACTGAGATCTGGTGAAATTAATTATGATGAACACAAAACAAGTCGCCAAAGATGCTAAAACTTTTGGAACTAAATCCTCATTCCACAGCAAGGAACTCAATTAAGGAACAATAAAAGCTAGAATGTATAAAATAAAATTCAATAAACCATTATCTTTAGTAAAATTTATTGATTATATCAACAGCTATATTCAATTATTCGTGCACTAGTTTGACTGATCTCACTCCTTATATGTCCAACAAAAATGATAAATGGTTCTTTTTGTTTCTAGTACTATTTCGAATTTAATTGTTTTTGTGTTAATATTATCTTTGTTTTTTTTTTGTTCTTTTATCTCAGTTTAGGATACAGGTGTTATTTTGGCAACCTTTAAGCTTCAAAACTTTAGGATTTCATATGTAAATGCAATAGATTTGAAAATAATAATTTCATAAAATTTAATGGAATAAAATAATAGAATATGTGAAAGGTAACATGAATTGTAGACTGCCGCTCACTTGAATAGGTTCATAATTTTCTTCATTTTCAAACAAATTTTTTCCAAAAAAATAATAAAGTAATTGGGTAAGGTACATTTTTAAATTTTAAAGTATTGCAATATATGTAAATAAAACAGCAAAAATTGCAACAATAACAAATAACAAATTTTAATTTTTTTTTTTTTTATAATACTACGTTTTGGAACGTATTTTTTTTTTGCTCATTTGAATAGGTTCAACGTAATTAATTCAAAAAAAAAAAAAAACAAAAACAGATAATTTTAATGTAACTTTTTTATTCCGCCTTTTCAAGAACGGATTTGTAATTAATCGCGTTTATTCTAGACGAAAGAAATTGAAGCTCACATGTCACATAGTATGAAATTGCCCCCCCCACACCACCACACTACCCTCATAGCTGCTCAGACGACTCACATAACGTTCTTCTTTTCGTAAATCATGGAAATAATAATTATAACCATCTGGACCTTCCAAATTAAACTTTTTTCATCCGAAAAAAACAATACGTTGCCATTCCTTTTTATAAGACATGTGTTTACTGGCAAACTGAAGTCGCTCTGCTTTACGAGTGGCATTCAGAGGTGGCTTTTTTTAATTTATAATATTTTTAAATGCTAGGCACTTCGTATAATACGTTTTACGGTAGCTAGACTTGCTGTAACACCCGTTTTTTGCTTAATTGGTTGCAGATTTTTTATGGAATGGCACGTAATGTCATAACATAAAATAATTTTTTTTTTCATTTTTTTTTACAAGATCGATATTAATACAATACCTTTTTATAGCATGAGATAAAAACAAAATTACGTTACACAATGAGATTTTACAAATTATAAAATACACGATTAATGAGAAGTATGGAAGTATTTTCTTTTAACGTGAGGACATAATAAATATTACAATTTGTTTGTAGAAACAATATTTAATTAATTTGGTTGATATTAATTGTTTTAAATCGAAATATTAAAAAAAAACAAAACCATACCACATGATGGATTATAAGATAAGTATAAGTATATTCAATTGAGCAGCTTTAACTCATTTGCTATCAAACATAAAAGAACACCAGAGAAATAAAAGAAAAAAAATAGAAGTAAAAGTTTTATCATAAGTCATTCAGGTACATAGTCGAAATGGGCAATAGAGATCACCGCTTTGATATTTTCTTCTGCAATCGTCATCAAGTAAAGTTGAAATTGTATTACTTAAATATTAAAAAAAAAAAAAATAATAATAATAATTAACCAACAAATTTGTGAAAGTGAAAAAAAGACGTTTTAAACTCGATATTTTTTTAATTCGGTATACTTACTTAAAATAAAGTGGAATAAATTATCATCAAACAAAAAAAAAAAAAAACTAAACTAAACTAAAAACTATTCATCACGAGATCATCAAGTGGTAATCCACAAATTACTAAGGGATTTAAGATCATTGGTACAGTCAAAACACCCAATACCTTCCTTTTTTTACCGAAAGCCTCAACATTACCGTTAACTTTCATTATAAGCCAACAATTAAAAAAAATAAATGGAGTTTTAAATTGCATTACATAACTTCAATTACATCAGTGACTATAAACCATATGAATTTCCATAAAAGACAGATGGTCCCGGGTTCGATTCCCGGTGACGACAACATCAATTTAGAAAAAAATAATATGTATGAGTTTTCTATCACTTATATGTATCGCCGCGCCCACCTTCGGTGTTCCCATATCACTTAACCCCACCGAAGTAAAATAATGAATCAGGGCTATGAAACAAAAAGCTTCAATAAATTCGCCAAATCTACATCAGGTGGCGAGCAACAACTGTTCTAAGACTTATCTACTCACGCAATTACAGTGTTGCCATGTTTGAAGCCCTTCATCTTTCACCACCTTTCATCTCTCCACTATCCCCTTTCCAAATAAAGCAACACATTAATTAATAGGAAGAATTTCCTAAGTGTTGCTACTCTTAAAAAAAAAAAACGGTGTGCTGATTTACCAATAGACACCACGTTCCATAGCTAAATTCCAGTTGTGAAGAATCAGCCTGCCATATAATGTCATTGATGTACTAAACTAAATAATAAAAAAAAAAAAAAAAGTGTTCAACAGAGATAAACTCTTGATTTAAGAATTCCGCTCAAAAGGTGTAATCTTTATTAATACACATGGCGTAATTACATATTTGGAACAACTCTATTTGTCATACAAAAAATTTAAAAAAAGTAAAATCAAAATCCATTTTGGATGACTTATCAACCTACCTACTTTGGATTTAGATCACAAAAAAATTTGAGTTTAAATTGTATGTAAGAACAACGCAACGATTAATTAGTGACATAATCAACAAGAAGTAAAATTTTGTGTGTATCCAACACAATTAGTAAGTACAGAAGTTACAAAATACTGCTCTCCTACTGTGCAACGATCAGCATTTATGACGGCATCAAATTTGAGACAACTTTAACGTAAAATTAAATATACTCATCGTTATTTTTTTTAATATTTGTCTTAATGATCATTATTTTTAATATATTTTTTATGATGAAACTAACATTTATACTTAATTGAATGCACGAACCCTTCAAGTAAAATTTAAAATCTGATTGTGTCATTAACTGTTATGTTTTAAATATTATTACTTATATTAAAAAAAAAATACTCTAATAATATCTTTAACAAAATCATTAAATACTGTCCAACAGGAATCCCAAAAAAAAAAGTTATCAAATCTTAACAAATTGCAAATTTTATTTCTAAATCAAGAAAATATCAGGGACCGTAATCATTATGAGTTTTATAATAAAAATTACACAATAATGATTATATTATGAGTTTTAAGGATTTTCTTCAATGGTAATGACTATTTTTGAGTAATATTAATAAAAATCAGCCATAATCATTATTTTTGAGCAAAAAAAAAAAAAAATACAACTAAAAAATAATCATTATTTATTGTTTTTATTTTTCTTTCGCTCAAAATAACACTCACTTTCACTTTATGACTTTTTTGTGAGGTTTTTTACCAACATAGTTGCATATCCTCATAAAACAAATAAATTGAAAGTGAGTTTTATTTTGAGCGAAAAAAATAAAAATCATAAATAATGATTATTTTGAGTTTTATTTTTTTTGCTCAAAAATTATTATTATTACTCAAAATAATCATTACCATTGAAGAAAACTTTAAAAATCAAAAATTTAAAAATCATGACGGATATGCAAAGATTGTCAAAAAATAATAATAATGGTGCAATAAATTTTTTTTATGTCTGTTCTAAGTGATTGATTCTTTGATTTAAAAAAAGGAGCAATAATCATTATTTACGGTCCCTGATAAATATAAAAATATAATATAGCATGTTAAAACTTAAAACTTCTTTACATAACTTCCACAGTTTTTTTTTTTTTAAATTGTGCCTTTTTAAGACTCGAATGTAAAATTTTTACGATTATAACTTTTAACACTAAAATAATAAAATTAAAAATTATTTTTTTTTATCAATATTAATCAAGTTCTCTCAAATTACAGAATGAAAAGTATACGAATGGATTGAGCTCAAGACATCGTTCCTGTCAAATAAGAATTTAAATAAGTGAACTATATTTTCAACTTTCATTTGTTTTTAGACCATCGATATCCTTTCTTAAGGATTTTAAACTGTAAGTTAAAACTTAAACATGCTTTTCATAACCATTTAAAACATAATACTTTTTTTTAATAACAATCTTAATATAATGCATCGGTAACAAATTATCATCGTAAAAAGTTTATTCGTTTGAATTTAAATATTATTTTTTTTTGGATTCCTCTAGATTAAGAAAAATAGATTTAAAATGTATTTTAAGGATAGATTTAATTGGACTTTGCTTGAATAAATGAACTATACGGTAAATTTAAAAATGGAATAAGGAAACTTTTAATGGGAATGTGGGGATGAAAAGGTTATATGGATAAATAGGTAATAGTGTGGATTTCTTATTTAGGGAATGACAAGAATAATTTTTATGGACACAATGTCATTTGAGGCCGATGGGTGAGAATATTTTTAAAAGTGTCCTTGCGATAAATACACCAATCACAGGTTGAATATAAACAAAATCAAAGATCAATCTGCATATAATTTCACTTAATTTAGTTTCAGTAATTGTACACTCTAAGTCTTGGAATGAAAAATAATTTTTTTTTATCAACAGTAGCTTTTGCTTTGGTTAGGTCAAGGCCCACCCTAAACCGGCGAGCTCAGCCAAAATCTAGCATTCCAAGCTCGACTAAGACTAAAGCATCAGACTTTATATACTTTTCAAAAATTGCTGCTGTAATAAATTTTTGCAGCAGAATTACAGGAGTTGTAGGATACTCTTATGATAGCTCTTCTATCCGCTTTTGTTGTGTCTCTATGCGTGCGTCCTTTCATGTTGTTTCCGTAATCAGACTGCTTTCTTATCAAATTTCTCACAACATTTTGACTTCGACCAATTTTTTTTTGCAATATTCCTATGACTAAGGCCACATTAAAAAAATGCCTTAATTTTCTTTTTCTTCTTCAGTTAACGGCTTTTTGCGTCCCATTTTTCTTTTCATTATTTTAATATTGCAAATATTTACAAACACTAAAATAGTAAGAAATTTTATCTAATGTTAAAGCTAAACTGATTTTATTCTTAATGAACCTAATCAAGTGAGCTAAAATTTACATGTGTTTTTACTGCATTTTAACTTAAAAGAAAAAATAACACAAGCTCTTTACTTTACCGTTAGTTTTTATTTTCGAAATCATTAGTATACAAAAGATCTCTCAATTTTAGTTCAATAATATAACCACGTACGAAAAACTATTTTTTTTTACTCCTATTTAAGAAGTTATCGCGATTTTCGCTTTTTTAAAAAAGCGGAATTAGGCAAAAATGTATCTAAACTTCAATTTATATTGTTCAAACTTTAACGCTTTGCTACTAATACTTAATGTCTTCCTTCGGGAAAATTTCATAAAAATCCGTTATTATTTTATAAGTTAAGACGTTGTCCTTTAGAGAAATCCTGATAAAATCGTGTGAGTCCTTGGACTAAAGTAAGGACTTATTATTAAAGATAAAGTAATGTAAATTGACTTTTTAGATTTTTGAAATATTACGAAATTTTGATTTTGAAGATTTCTCGCTTCCAAACCGTGGACACGAAAAATTTCTTCTCAAAATATTTAGCAAATTTAGTTTTCTATCATAATATATTAATTTCTATGTATAAAACGCTCATTTGACGCATTTGTGGTAAATGTTCTGAAGACTGCCCTGAGGCAGCCTTACCAGTTAGAGGGCTAAGGCATAAACGGAATTCCAAAAATATCTTAATAGATCATTGCGCTATACAATTATTATGTTTTATATATATAGAGTTAAATAAGTACACACAGAGAAAAATTTTGCCATTTGCCAACTGAAATTCGGTTACTAGGACTCAAATTCGCTTACTAAAACAAAATTCGGTTTCAACAGCTAAATATCGGTTTTAACAACAAAATTCGGTTAATACAATTGAATTTTAGTTGCAACACCTAAAATATTCAGTACCCAAATTTTAATACGGTTGTACAAACCGAATTTCTTGGTTGTTACCACTAAAATATAGTCTTCAATTCAGTTGGCACTTTATTTCTCTGTGTGTAAGTATTTATTAACCAGAGCCGGGAAAGGTCACGATAATCTTAAATAGGAATAATTTTAATAAAATAAATTCATTAGCAAAAATTCAACAAATTTTCATTTCGTATATTTAGATTTAGATTTGTACTGAAGGTAAAAATACTATAATATATACAAATTAATAAAAAAAAAAAATATTAACCCCTTAAGTGCGAATAAAATTAAGAAATTGGTTTGAAGCCAAAAAAAAATGTGATACATTTTAGTAAATTTATTCAGTTTTTCTTTTTTTGTTGAGCAAACAGATATATTTTTTTGAGTGTAGTTTATTCGCGTGAGACAACATAGTTCCTAAACTATTATATTTTTCATAAAAATTTTAACATACATTGTTAAACCCACAACTGATCTTATTTAAGTTTTATACTACCATAAACCACAATTGGCTTAAATGTACTTTTGACACGTTTTATATGCCACCACAGTTCTTTGCAGTAAGTTTTAGAATATAAAAAAAAAAACTACTACAACGATAGTAGATATATAGAATATATCTAAATAATATGGTAGGAAAAATAAAAAAAAAATGGGTAGGTTAGTTGTTGTTGTTTATCACAATTTGTTAAATTTTGTTGTTACATGCATTAAATATGATCAATATGTTCTTTATAGGACTAATATGCGTTTCATGTCTTGCAAATAAACAAGAATTTTTCGTTCAGAAAAAAAGTATCAAAAATACAAACATATGTTCTCATACAAACCAATCCCAGCAAACATTTAGAAGATTTGTTGCCGAAAAAAATTATTACAATCGTAAAAAGATATAATACTCGTATAATAAGTTTTATATCTCCTAAAATATATCTTCAGGCAGAGAAAAACTAGTTATGGTTGCAATATGATTGCGACCACAATACTATGTTTGCTACAGCCACATATAATAAAATTATTATTTCCGATTAAGAAAACTTTATATGGAACTTTATGTAATCATATCAATGTCTGTGCGACACCACATGCAATCTTTTTAAATTTCATTCGAAATATGGGCCAAAAAATTGTATCTATTTGTGCGGATTTAGATCTAATCTGATGCAATTAGATAAATGTAAATTACAATTTGATTCGAATTATGACCCGATATAATTGTATTAGATTGTACCAATTTTGTATGTAATTGAATGAGTGTATATCTAAACTAATACAAATATATATAATTACATAGAAACCAGATATTATTGTGACCGCATTTTAACATGATATAATTGTATATGATTTTTATGTAAACCCATACATCTAAATATAATTAGATCCGACTTTTAGTCTGGCAAAATTTCACTAAATGTAATATTTTTATATGTGCTTATATGAAAATATACTCAATTTCATACAATATATCATCATCCCATCATATCCGTTAATTCCATAAAAAATTATTAAGAATCATATTACTTTTTTATATTTTTCAAAATGATTTAGGGCACAATTCTGAGAATTGCACGTGAAATTAGCCCCACAAATAAAAACTTCTGCATCATTCGTTTTGTCAAGTTGGCTACAGAAATAATTTAACGGCCATACGAATTTGTTGGCTTAAGGCGGATTTTTAGCACTTTTTCTATATTTTAACACTGTTATATCTCGGTATACCGTACGGAATATCTCTTTTGTGTCTGAAGCAAAGTTGAAGATATTGAATAGTAGAACAAAAAAAAAAACATATTTGTGAATTTGTAATCCTGTTTTTGAGAAAAAAGGTTAAAGTTTAAAAAATGGGCTTTTTTGCGATTTTTAAGGCACCGGATGCACTTTTTTCGTGTAGGATTGTTCCGCATTTTTTTCTCCTATTCAATATCTACAACTTTGCTTCAGACACAAAAGAGATATTCCGAACGTTATACATAGCTACAACCGTGTTAAAATATAGAAAAATTGCTAAAAATCCGCCTTGAGCCAAAAAATTCGTATGGCCATTAAAGTATTACTGTAGCCAACTTGACAATACGAATGATGCAGAAGTTCTTATTTTTGGGGCTACTTTTATGTGCAATTCCCAGAATTGAGTCCCAAAATCATGTGTTGAAAAATGTTGTTCTGTGGAATTTTAAGTTTTAATTCGCATTATGGTGTCCAGGAAGTGTACAATTTTATATAATAGTGCTCAAACGATATGTATTATCTAGTTGATTATGGGAAAAATAAAAATCGAGAATACTTACAGTTCGCTACTCGCTAGATTTTTCGACAAAATTGGGCTCTAGGTTGGTAATGTTGAGCATATTTTTGGAAATATATGTACATAAAATTTTCATAGGTTAATTTTGAAACTCCAAAATTCAGTGCCCATTTAAGTTTCTGCTTAAAACCTAATCCTATGCTAAGGGAATTTATGTTAAATTTGTGTTCTGTTATTTGTTATTATCTCTAATTATATTCTGGAAAGGGAATTAGACAATGTTTGGGCCACAATAAGTGGACTTTTTCCTAATTCTTCCTATATAGCTTTAACCATATCCATTTTGCAGTTTACTCCAACATTTTTTTTTTTTCAAAATATTATCAAACATTTTTGATTTACATTAACAAACGTTGATAAGAGAGAACTTTTGAAACAGTTTTGAAAATAAAACTGAAACCAAAACTATATATCGACTCTACTTTACAATAAACCGGTACCCGAAGAGATTTTGACCTAGAGAACAAATTGCTGGTAATCTAGACTAAAAATATGTTTTAAAAACTTCAAAATTACTTATGCAAGATTATATTTCTTTGATAACACAGAAACAAATATTTCCCTACTTTTTCAATTAAATCGGTTTGTTGAAAGTTTTAAAAGCTGGCAGTTAAAAATTAATTGAATCAATTAAATATTTGCTCAAATTCGGAACTTGCTTGCCATTTTTTTTAGATTATCGCCCAAAAGCAAACATCAATACATAGTTGTTGTTTTATATAAATGTTTATGTATTAGTAGCAAATATTTTAAATTAATTACAATTAGATTTGATATTAATTTTTATTAAGTTATTACTTTATTAAGTTAAATAATTTTGAAATCTAAATATTTATTTATTCTAAAACATTATCATAAAATTGATAGTGTAAATAATGTAATTTTTAAAGTTTAATTTTGTTTAATAAAAATTTAATAATTTTTCTAAACGAAAAGAAAATGCTGAAAATAAATTAAGAATTACTATAAACAAAAAAAAAAAATACTCTAATTTCAACCAAAGGGCTACTTTCTACAAAGGAAAATAACCAAAAAAAAAGTTACCATAATCGCTACGAATTTGTTCACATTACGTATAAATAAATCTGCTAACTAAATGAGAATTACATGCCCGTTTAAATTCAATGTTATAAAATTCAAGCTATGAAAAATCATTTATTATGGCAAGAACACTTTATCAAATTGCATTTTGCTTTTTGGGAGGTTATACGTTATTGTGGTGGGTATACGTTATTGATCAAAATTAAAGTTATTGAATCGGCGGTTTTCGTGATTAAAAATGGTTTTAATTTTTTTGTTTGTAACATTTAGGTATTTAATATACACTTTTATGGCAGATGAATATCCAACTAAAAAAAAATTTTTAAAACATTCATACTTTGATTAAGAACCACTATAACAAGCTTATGAATACCAGGTATAAAAAGGCTGTAGTGGGTGCATGTAGGGGTGGCAAAAGTGTTTGGAACTTACATATTATCGATAAAATATACTCTTATGAGTACAATATTGCTATTTTTAATCACATGCTATTTCCAAACCCATCAAAATTCGTTTTTCATCCGAAAACCTCTTTGCCAAGGCCACCGATCCAATACAAGATCTCACCTATACAAAATAGTGGTTAGATAATGGTTTTAAATAATGTTGTAAAACAGATCTCCAATAATTGGTTATTAATATAAACCAAACATTTTTCGTTAAGTCCTGAAAAAAAAATTGTCTAATTTTGTTCCTGGAATATAATTAAAGATTATAGGGAACATCATATTACAAATTTATCATAAATTTTTGTACCAAAGGATTTATTTTAGTGATCACTGACGTTTTGGAATTTAAAAAGAGATTTTTGTTTTGTGTTTGTTGTATTAGGAACATTTTAGGAATCTTTCGGTCTTTTAATTTCATAACAACAAAGTAGATGTGAAGACGTGAAGATGTGAAAAAGTGTTGCTCTTATTTCAATCAAAGTTAAAACCCAGTAAAAAGTTTTCGTGTTTTTAGAAGCAGGATAAAACAAATGCGCTGATGTAAGTGCTTACATAATATTGAGAAGCAGCAAAAGAAACGAATAATTTTCGCATAAAAAAAAACAAACAAAAATGTTGAGCTTACTGTTTTCAGTAACAAGGATGCAGGTTGTAAGCAGCTTACCCTAATCCCTTATAAGGATGCAGGTTGTAATGCAGTAAGTTTCATATCGTGTATTATAAACGATCTGTACCAATTTTCCCAAGTGATTTCCGATTGTGTTTGTTGTTTTCGAGTATGTAATAAAAAATAATTAGTCATTTAACTGTTTCTGAAGAGCTAGCACGTGGAGCGGTAAAAAAAATAAAATGATTATATCATATGTCAAAAATTTTAACAACAAAAAGTTAATGTCTGTAGAATTTTATGTAATAATATAGACATGAAATATGATTCTACTGTAAGCCATGAAATCACTGCTTTTTATAAGCGCCCAAAGGTAATGCTTCCAAGTGGGAATTCGCCATAAAAAAATCATAGCATATGTAAGCAGGTTTGTAAGGGATTCATTATGGCTTACTGCCTAACAAACCTGCTTGCATGTAAGCAGCGTTTTTTACTGGGAATGAATGATACTTAAAATCATTTTAAAATGCAAATTTGTGGTGAGCACTCACTTTTTCAAATGACTGTATACAAAAATATCCTCTAAAAAATCGTTGCCAGAATTCGTCAATTTTCTTAAAATGTATTCTATATAATCCATTTTTTAATACTGCGCACAGGAAAAAACACAATACATCGTATTTCAGGTTCTGCTGGTTATAACTAGGGCTCGCAAGTTCAATTTCATGTAAATGCATGTTTGTTGTCATTAGCTTGACGACAAATTTAAAAAAGTATATAAATTTGCAACAAAATGGCATTGATTTGTGAATGCTTATTTTTTTATAATTTGCTATAAATGCACATTTTTTCGTCTTTCGCTTACATTTCGCGACCTTAGAATGACAAGGTTCTAAGTGAATAGAGTATAGTTCGTGGCAAATTGAGGTTCAATATTTAAAATGCTATAATTTTTTTTTTCTGGTACAAAATAATTGAACTTTTATACAGAGCATTATATTTTCTTTATTTATAAGATGCTTGATTAAAAAATTAGATTTTGATCAGGTACTCCGAGTTGCAGCAGTTAAGGTTTTGCAGTTAGAACTTTGGCCTTCTAAAATAGCAATATATATTCAATTATCTGGTTCTAAGGTATGTTAGAACCATATCATTCTGAATAAAAAAAAAAATTTTTAATGATTTTTTTATTTTTTTAATAAAAAATTTATTTAGAAAACATAAAATTAGCCTTCAAAGCAATCACAAAAATCAATTACAAATCAAAATTGCACAAAAAAAAAACCATAACTTCTTGGTATAATAAGAAAATAGTTTTTCTTAAATCTTTTTATACTTATATTATATTAAAAGTGGCCTTATAAAAATCCGAGTCTTGGGGCGCCATAAATTTTAGCATTAGCTTAAAATCTTTTATTTTTTCTGCAGATAATACTGGTTTTATTGTCAGAACTTTTGACCTGCTGGTTATAAAAACTGAAGTATTATTGTCTTCTTTACCTTTAGAGTTGCGGTGAGCACGTTCCGAAAGCCTTATATTTACGGTTAGCAAGGTTGTTTCTTGATGACAAAGCTTGTACTGAATTTCAGGTAAACGTTGTGTAAATCTTAATGTGCTTACTTTTGAAAATGGTACCTCCTTGTAGTTAAAAAACTTGGAAGCTGTACTATAGTCCCTGAAATCTGTGGCTTGCATTTGAATAATTTTGTAAGGTTGTTTTCTGTTTACCAGTTTTAATAAACGGATTAATCCAAGAGGTGAATATATTTCTGTGCTGCGCATTGCTTTCTCGATACAGGAATGCACATGATCTATTTCCTGGATACAGGAATGTCCCGGTACTGAGAACTTCATAAAAATTTGATCCATATCCTTATGGTCTTGCATGAACTCCATCAAACATTTAGACATGTGAGAATTCCTGTTTTGAGGCACACATGAGTCACTCCACAGTATAAGCTCTGTCAAAACGTTTTCTTCAACCACACAGTCTAGTATCTTACGCAATGCGCTAGCAATATCATTTCCTGCTCTACCAGATAAGGATTCATTCCATATAGCACAATATACTTGATTAGTAAGTGAGAGTTTAGCTGTTAGATTATAAATATTTAGCTTACGTCTATAAAAAAACGAACTTATTTCTGCTCTGGGACAGTTAATGACATTTTGCAAATCAAAGCTTAATATCGGAATATTACCTTTTTTATCTGCATCTCTTTCCTTCCGCATTGAATCTTTATTGGCAATATGCATATCGTATTCACTCATTTGACTTTCAGCTATAGCCAAATTGTGTTTTTTTGCAGTTTGTAAACGCCTCACATAAGTCACATCGGTCACTTTTTGGAACGTGAAAGCCAATATTAAATTCTGTGTTAAACACCCAACGGTATGTTGATTGTTTTGCGGGTTGTATGTCATTCGCTTTACACAAATCTGTATACAAACTATACATTTTAGAAACATTGAGAAATGAGTCCAAGTACTTTTTCTGTGTATTTTGTCTACAATAATGGGATTCCACGGCCGGAAATGAATTTATGTGATCGATAATCCCTTTTTTTATATCACCACTTAGCAAACGGCTGCTCCCGCTCGACTTTCCTCTGCCGTCTGGCTTAGCTGAATTAGCGTCCGTCTTCTGATGATGAGCATTGTATATCATTTTTTGTGACACGTCTAATGTTTTCAAAAAAAACTGTTTGCAAACTCTAGTTTTTTCGTTTTTGATTGTTAGGATATATTTAAATGAAAAGTCTCTTCTTGATGGCCCTGCTTCATCTTTTTTTATTTTTCTGGCACAAATAACTCGCTCTGATTGCTGAAGAATGAATTGTTTCTTTTCGTTTTGTGCAAGACTATAAAACGACTTAAATATAACACATCTTTCGTTTCTTGTAATCATTGTGTTACATTTATGAGGACACTTTGAGCAGCCAGGAACTTCTGTCACTTTTTTTGCGGAAACCATTTTTCCTCTACGACTAACGTAAGCTTTTCCACTTTGATGAAGCGTTTTTCTTTCATTAACTTTCCATTTAAGCTGGTTTCGGACCTGCTTTCTTGTATTCATTTTCCTCGGAAGCCGACGAAGGATTCAAAAGTGGATCGGCAATAGAGTATTCATTTTCCTCGGAAGCCGGCGAAGGATAAAAAAGTGGATCGGCAATAGAGTCTTCAGAAAAATCTGATTCCTCTGGATTGTTATCAGAATCTTTATCTGTTAAACCTGATATAATTTCATGTCAAAAAGAGATGTGAGGACAATCGTTCTTTATAACTTTTACTTACCATTGTTTCCACAACTAATTTGTAGATGTTGACCATCAGTGTTGTTACCAGTACTCATAATTTGGTTATAATTTTTATAAAACAAACGAATTGCACAATACACGGTTCTATTCAATCAACAATCACGATGAAACTAAAATTTAAAGCACGTGGTTCTAACTGTTGTTATAAAAACATGCAGTCGCGCAAGAGGAGAGCAAAACAAATTCCGTTATTTGTTATGACAAGGTTCTATCAAACAAATTTGTGTCATTTTAATGTGACAAGGTTCCAAATGTAAAACATAGAACCTTGTTCGGTCTATGATCACAAAAATTTGGTACGATAGAACTTTGTTATTTTTAAAATACTGCCTAAAATACACCTAAACAGCTCAGATTGAGTTTTATTCGATACTCTAGACGATGTTGAGTGAAACCCTACATATAACTCAATTTTGAAAAAAATGCGAGTTAGAACCTTGTCATTCTAAGGTCGCGATTTGTTAACCTCTTTCCAAGACGAAATTTACTTCAATTGTGTTAATAATGAGTCATTCTCTATGAAAACACCGAAAAAAATGAAAAATTGTTGCTGGACCATTTTGGATTTTGTTAAAATTTTGTGGAAATGTTCCTAAGGGTTCCAAGAACCAAAATCCAAGAGGATTTAATTTTTTCACACGGCACTACCGGTTCACGCAAAATAAAAAAACTAAAAAGTCTTGTTTTTGTGCGTAGTGGTTTGAGCTGTTAAAATTTTTCTGCTAGAGATATCTACATGATGAATACATTGTTTTAAAGCTAAAGGATTATAGTTTCTACCGAAAATATAAAATTTGACTTAATTCATACACCCGAAAAATAACGTAGTATTGGAAATAAGCATATTTCATTGGTTTTTTGTGTTTTTCAATGAACTCCAGTGTCGGCGCTAATGAATATAAAAGCATAATAATTCTTAGACACAAATTAGACATGTCGGAGAAAAATACAAAATTAAAATTGGCTCAATCTGGCAACTCGTTTTGAAAAAATCGTTACTTGAAATTTGGAAATTTTGAAAATTTGCATATTTCAGGCTACAATTTGGTCATGTTTGTTAGCAGATACAAACTTGAAAATTACAGAGTATTTACTCCCTACTTTTAGCTTTATAACACTTCAAGACCCGTTTAGTTATTTTCACTCCTCTCGGATTTACAGGGTTTTAAAGAAAAGCCTTTTTGATTTTTTGTATGTATTTTTATACTTCCCTCAATTGTTATATACAGAGAAATTAAAATAAAAACAAGTATTATTATGAGGTAACAAAGAATAATTATGGACTAAAAAATATATTTAATAAATTCAGTAGATTTTTGATGTTAAAAAATTTTACAGTGGTGGCAAAAAATAGGCAAATGGTATATTTTTATCATTTAAAGTAAAAAATTATAGTTTAAATGTGGGTAATTAAGAATCGTGGAATAAGTTTTATATTATTTTCATAAAGTATTTGTTCTTACAATATTAGGAGTTTCAAAGTTATCAGAAGCTGAAAACTTTCGTACTTTTAACTGACTGTGAGAAATCGGAGAGAAACTGTGGTAGTTTCTTGTATTTTTAATTATGCAAACATCAATAAATCTTTTTGACAAAAAGTTTTCGATAGCATCAACATCAGGAATGGATACAAAAAAAAAAATTTATACCAGGAATTTGGGTGGAACAAAAATCAAACATTGCTGTAGGTGTAAGGATATGATGATCCGCAGTTCGCTGTAGACTTGCTTTCCTTACAGTCTGCTTAATTGTACCTCCTGGTCCGTCACAAGGACTTTTGCCGTGAGAAGTGGCAAAAAAGTGTCACTCAGCTTCTGAGCCGAAATCGTCTTTGTGATGACAAATGTTGATAAAATTTTTTTTATTTTTGTAAAATTTTTGTAAAATTTTTGTAAACATAAAAAATCTACTGAATTTATTAAATAAATTTTTTAGTCCGTAATTATTCTTTATTTCTTATAATACTACTTGTTTTTATTTTAATTTCTCTGTATATAATAATTGCGGGAAGTATAAAAATACATACAAATAATCAAAAACGCTTTTCTTTAAAACCCTGTAAATCCGAGAGGAGTGAAAATAACTAAACGGGTCTTGAAGTGTTATAAAGTTAAAAGTAGGGAGTAAATATTCTGTAATTTTCAAGTTCGTATCTGCTAACAAACATGACCAAATTGTAGCCTGAAATATGCAAATTTTCAAAAATTCCAAATTTCAAGTAACGATTTTTTCATAACGAGTTGCCAGATTGAGCCAATTTTAATTTTGTATTTTTCTCCGACATGTCTAATTTGTATCTGGGAATTATTATGCTTTTATATTCATTAGCGCCGACACTGGAGTACATTGAAAAACACAAAAAACCAATGAGATGTGCTTATTTTCAATACCGCGTTATTTTTCGGGTGTACGAATTAAGTCAAATTTCATATTTTTGATAGAAACTATAATCCTTCAGCTTTAAAACAATGTGTTCATCATGTAGATATCTCTAGCAGAAAAATTTTAACAGCTCAAAACACTACGCACAAAAACAAGACTTTTTAGTTTTTTTATTTTGCGTGAACCGGTAGTGCGGTGTGCAAAAATTAAATCCTCTTGGATTTTGGGTTTTCAGACCCTAAATATCATTTCCAGTTAGTTTGAGTAAAATCTAAGATATGCCAGCTTTGCCGATTTGGTGATTTCATACAGAATAACTCTAATGTTAAAATCGCCATAAAAAACAATAATAAATGCATATTTTAAATTTTTAGCTGCATATTTTACAATTTGTAATGCATATTTTATTTGCATAGAACACGATAATAAAAGCATTAACTTCCGAGCCCTAGATATAATCAATAAATTGAATTGAACATATGTTTTTGTAACAAAAACTAAGTAAACAACGCCAATAACGAATACACCCAACATTTTTGTAAAATAACCCCCTAAAAATGTCAAAACAATATTTCCCCTTAAAAATGTATTGTAATTAGGTTTTGGGGTACGGGAATTCCCGGGAAAATTTTCAAAATTCTCGGAAAACGAGAAAAACTTTCATAATTACTTATTACTAATAATTTTTATTTTTATTTGGCTATGATATATTAATTTTTAAAGCAAGAAATGTTGATTAGTTGACTAAGAAAATTTAACCATCTAACCGGTAAGCACACCTCCAGGAGGGGTATTTTAAACTGGCCATAAATGCGCCAATTGAATGTTTTATAATAAGAAATTAAGCTATTTCGATAGAAAACCATGTTTACAATATATTATGTGAAGTAGGTTTTTGTGTGCATTGCACAGTTTGATAGATAAAAACTGCAAAATTTCGTAAAATTTCGAAAATTAAATATTTTGAATAAACACAATTAATAAAAATCATAAAAACATATTTATTTTAACTAGAAACCGTATTAAGCGCAAGGTGATTTTGAAGCTTAAACATTTTAAAAAAGCTCTAATTTTGGTCTAAGGAAATACAGGATTGCAATAGGATACCTCTAAAGGACATCGTCTTTACTTGAAAACGTGAAATCTTTCAAAAAAAATTATATTTTTTACCTGTACCAAAGTCTTTAAGTTTGAACAATATATGTGAATTGAAATTGGGATGCTTTTTCGCCCAGTTTTGCATTTTCAAATCAAATAAAATCGCCATATCTTCTTAAGTAAAAATACAAAAGTTGTAATTTTTGAATTGTAGTTACATCTTAGTAAAAGTAATTTTTGGCAATAATTTATACCTAAACATATTTATTTTTATGAATTAGTTTTTGAGATTCACTCTAAACTTATAATGGCCTATATTGCTTAAAATATCCAACGAAAACCATTGCATGAAGAACATAATGTTTATTTTTTGCGCCGAACACGTGGTACAAATTTCATTGAATAAAGCTTATGCTGGCTTAAAGATTAACATGTCCCAGTCCTGGAGATGTGAATTGTAAAGACGCAGTTGAAGCACTAAGTCGACGAGATTAATATTTTTTAGTAGCTGATGCTGTTAATAAATTATTTAGAGGGCAGATCAATAAGTCCGTGACTTTTCGAACTTCCCTCGTAGTTATCAGAAATGCAACACTGTTCCCATCAAGCAACGTCTGTTAGTAGACTTCTGTCAAATTTTGAGCAAGTTTCGTCATTTACTTTGCGTTTAACAGCTGTTCAAAGCATACAAAAATGGAAAAAAGTGAATTTCGAGTGCTCAATAAACATTATTTTTTTGCGAAAAAAAAAACCGTCAATCAAACCAAGCAAAAGCTTGGTAAATACTATGGGGACTCTGCACTATCGATTTTAATGGTAAAAAAGTGGTTTACTGACTTTCGTTGTGGTCGCACAAGTACAAATGACGCTGAACGTTTTGGACGGCCAATTGAGGTCAATACACCCGAAAATGTCGAAAAAATCCACGATATGGTGTTGGGCGATCGAAGAGTAAAAGTCTGTGAGATTGTTGATGCCCAAGGCATTTCATATGGCGGAGTGGTTTCGATTTTAAATGATCAGTTGGGTTTAAGGAAGCGTTTGCTTTCAATTAACCATAAGCGTAATCATGTGACAACTTCAAAGAATTGTTTGGAGTTGATTAACTGCAATTCGAATGAGTTTTTGCTGAGTTTTGTAACTGTGGATGAAACATGTATCCATTACAACACTCCGGAGACCAAGCAGCAGTCTAAACAATGGGTTTCTCAAGGTGAACCGGCTCCAAAGAAGACCAAGATAATATTGTCTGCCAATAAGGTGATGTCAACAGTTTTTTGGGATGCACGCGGGATAATCCACATCGATTACTTTCAAAAGAGAACAACAATAAACGGCGAATATTGTGCCAACTTATTGAACCGATTTTTTTTTATTTTTTTTTTTTATTTTATTTATTTATTAGTAAAAACAGTACAACAAGAATAAATTCTTATACATATTACAGTACTGCAAATATATTGTTATAAATATTGTAATGTATAAAAATAATAAATAAAAAATTAAAAAAAGAAAGGCAGAATTACAGAATTTGATGAATGTGTGTTATAAATCAAAAGTTTTAAAATGTAAACAATAAAGTATTAATTATAATGTGGAATTAGTTAGCAAAATGCTTATATATTGCAATTTTAAAATGCTTTGCATTGCTAAGAGTTTGGATATTTGAGGGTAGTTGGTTCCAGAGTCTTATTGCGCTTATGAAGAAATGTCTTTCGGATATGAGTTTGCGATATCGTAACAAGTTTATTTTCTTGCCTCTATTTGACCTTGAGAAATTTATTCGTCTGTAGAGATAATAGGGTTGTTCGTATTTATTAGTCTGTGTAGTAATACCAAAGAACGGCATTTAAGTAAGTTCTCAAATGAGACATTGAAAATTAGTTTTGAGTAATGTGATATTCTATCATATCTTCTTATACTAAATACATATCGAGCGATATTATTATATGTCACAATTAGTTTTTGTTTACCTTGTGAATCAAAGTTCGTGAACAATTCGCAACCATATAGAAGTGTTGGCAGTAAATACGTTTTTGCTAGTAACATTCGAATATGTAATGGCGTATAATATTGTGTCATCCAAAGATTTCTCAGCATCGCATACGTTTTACCACACGCAGCATTGATATGATCGGACCAATTAAGATTCTTATTAAATATCACGCCTAGATTTTTGGCAGTTTCCACTATTTCGATTGTTGAGTTATTAATAGTTATTGCTGGCAAATTCGTTGAAAGGGAATCAACTTTCCCAATTATCATTGCCTTTGAGTTTGTTGCATTCAGGCTAAGTCCATTCGCAGCTGCCCATTTATAAACTTTCTCAAGGTCATGATTAACTTTGTCTATACATTCTGTGACATCAGCTGGCACACAACTTATATAAAGTTGTACATCATCTGCATACATTTGTATTTCACAATGGTTGATGTGAGAGGGTAGATCATTAATATATATTGTAAAAAGTAGAGGACCAAGTATTGATCCTTGAGGTACGCCTCTTAATACCGGGCGTTTGTTGGATTTATCAGAGCCATGGTATACGGATTGGGATCTATCACACAAGTATGATAAAATAAGTTTTTCAGCTGTTGGTGAAAAATGGCACATGTGCCTTAGTTTATAACACAGTATAGAGTGGTCAACTGTATCGAACGCTTTAGAGTGATCAAGCAAAATCAGGATAGAAGTCATATTGTTATCAATTTTTGTTCTTAGCTCTTCTGATACATCAATGAGGGTAGAGATACAACTGTGTTTAGGCCTAAATCCAGATTGTCTCTCTGTAAGTAGAGAGTTGTCATGTAGATAATGCCTTATTTGGTTGTGAACTAAACGTTCAAAGACCTTTGATAAATATGACAGAATTGCTATTGGTCGATATTTCTTGTCAGGTTTCAGTATAGGTATGATTTTGGCGTGTTTCCATAACGATGGGAAAGTAGATGACATGATAATAGTGTTAAACAAATGTGTTATGAATGGCAGTATATATGGCAAAATAATTTTTGTAAATTGAGGATGAATTTCATCGTATCCAACAGATTCGGATTTAATACTTAAAAACGATTTTAAAACATCTTCCTGTGTAAAGTTTATAAAGTTAAAACATAAATGATGATTGGGGTAGTAATTATTATCATTGTTGTTAGAATAGTAGTTATTATTGTTCGAGTTAAGCATATTTACATTACTCGAACTGTAAAATGTTACGTCAGCTACTGGCATTGGTATATTGACAAATTCACTATTTAATACATTTACATCAACTAAGTTATCAGTGTTAGTATTACTATTCACTACACCCATTGCTCGAATTTCTCTCCATTTCTTTTCAGATCCAACTGCTGACTTAAATTTTTCTTCATAATATAACAACTTGGCACTTCTAATTTTTGTGTTCACCTTTCTTCTGCAGATTTTAAAAATAGTATGTAGTTCACTCGTTTTGAACTTTTTCCAAGTTGAAATCATAAGATAAGAATATAAGGTCGTGTTTTGAAAACACAGATGCGGAAATCTGGTCATAACGCAATAATCGGGAATGATTATCAGTGAAGAAGAGATCTAGTAGGGTACTTGCAGTAGAAGTAAAATGGGTTGGTGTTAAGCAATTTACCGGCAGAAGTCCGATGGCACTCATATCCTCCATTAAACTCTTCTCTACAAGTAAGTTTGCATTGAAATCTCCAGTTAGAATAACATCCGAGTATCCAAGTGTAAGTGTTGCTAGCTCTTGAATCAAGGGGTTGATATCAATGTTTTTATTAGGTCTGTAGACAATAATAAGTAAAAGCTTTTGATTGTCGTTAAAAATTTCCAAGAAGAGATATTCTGGTTTGGCAGAGTTTACCATTGCATTTTCACCGTTTGAAATCACTTCATCATTCATGTCTTCGTCAGTAGAATTTTTACATTTAAATTTACATCGGATTGTAGTTTTAACGTAAATAGCAACACCACCTGCGTGAGTAGACCTGTCTGATCGAAAAAGTCGATAGCATCTTACATTATAAATACTATCATGAACTTTAACATGAAACCAAGATTCAGAAACACATATAATGTCAATGCCAGATTCTTCAAATACCAAACGAAATTCATCCATCTTGTTGTTTAAACTTTGCGCGTTTATATGACAGATATTAATACCTGTAGTTCCTTTTGACAGTATTCTAATCATATCATAAAGTTTTTCTCTGGAACCATACCTCTCAGTATTATTGTTTGGAAAACCCATTAGTAAAAACATATTTTATAGCAATGCAAGCTGAATTATAAAATTTAAACAATTCCCACATTATATCTACATAATTATTAAAAATAGAGCACTTGATGGTAATAACTGGATTAAAGCTTGAAAACGTTAAAATAATTTTTATAAATAAACAAATTAGAAAAAATAAGAAAGCTAAAAAATTAATCGATGACAGCATCACCATGATTTTCATGAATATCTTCGGTTGGTATCTGCATTCGGTTATCAAATGCGGATTGAGAACGAAAAAGTTGATTCAGTTTGTTGATATCATCTATGCAAACCGGGTCATCATTTGTATTTATTCTAATGTAAACAAGGCCACGGTTTATAAATAGAGATGAAATTTCTTCCTGAATTTGGAGTCGGCGGGATTCCAGAAAAATACGATGATTTTCCGGTGTTAAATTCTCATTAACGTAAAACGGCTCCGAACTATCATACCCAATAAGGCTCAAACGTAGAACATCATTTGAAACTTTGATATATGTGGTTATCGACTTCAACACAAAGTTTCTATCGTATGGACTTTTAAATTTGATTATAATTGGTGCAATATATTCTTTTTTTTTATTTTGATTGTTTTTATTTAAATGATTTTTGTTAATATTTACGCGGTAGATCGGGAGATATATTGACGGCTTCACATATTTTTAAATAAGAATCAAAGAGATTTTCATTTTTTTAGTGGGTACATTGGTTATGCGAATGTCAGAAGCAACAATTGAGTTTTCTTGTTTTCTAGTAAAACTTTTTAAATATGCGATTTCATTTTTTAAATACTC
The DNA here is from genome assembly GCA_021234595.1 of Delia radicum. Taxonomy (NCBI): domain Eukaryota; kingdom Metazoa; phylum Arthropoda; class Insecta; order Diptera; family Anthomyiidae; genus Delia; species Delia radicum. Next base: position 118,105,454 of record CM037853.1, read on the forward strand.
AGTTTCATTTCGCAATTCATTAATTTCATTTGCAGTTGTTAATTTCAAACTATGCACACTTGTTTCTAAATTTGCAACTCTCTCGGTTGCTTTATTAAGGTCATTTTTTGTTAAATTTAATCTTTTATCAATCTCATTTAAGAGTCGATCCTCACTTTCACGACACATAGTTTCAATCATTGTTTGTAGTTGGTCAGTTAACTTATCAAACCGTTTATCCATTATTTGAACAAATCTTAGAGGAGAATCTGCGTTCGATAATCGGGGTGTTTTTGCAGCATTTTCGATGAAAGAATTTTGCATAACTTCTCTTATACGTTTATTTGTAGGTGTAACAAGTTTTTTCCATTATAGTTGTATGTTGGTCTTCTTGTTTTTTTGTATTGTTCTTTCTGTTTTTGTTGGTTTTGTTGGTTTTATTGGTTTTGTTAATGTTTTTGCTTCTGAGCTTGTACATTTACTTAATTTTGTTTGCTGGGTAGTGTACGATTTGAAATTAACGGCTAAAATACACAGTGGCTTAAATACACAGTGGCCCTCAAACTGTTTTGACGACTTGGTACCACTTTTTCACAACCAGTATTTTGTATGAACAGAACAGCTGGTGATGTTTATGTTTACAATAAATTTATTATTTATTAGCGTGCAGTTGTGTCTTTTGATCTGAGTGATATTTTTTAGATAATTTTAATAAATTTTGTGTTAAACATTACTTTTTTTAAATTGAAAAATATTTTGAATAAATGCTGCAGTTAAAAATGAGTTATACTACATCAAACACAGCACACAATATAATTTATTCCTTGGAGTTTTAATGGATTGTAAGTTGTTTTAGTATTTTTTTTTTTTATTAATTTCTTGGAGCCGACTAGAAAAAGCGTCTGTACACGAAGAACTTTTTTAACGAGGATTAAAAAAAAACTACCCAATATGGCCAAGAAAAAAGTTCTTTTTCATCAAGATAATGCACGGGTGCACACGTGTGCAGTCTCTATGGCAAAATTCAATAAATTGGACTACGAATTTGTACCTCATCCGGCATATTCTCCGGATTTACCCCCCCAGTGAATATTTCCTATTTCCAAACCTAAAGAAATGGCTCGTTGGAAAGAGATTTAGCTCCAACGATAAAATTATTGATCAAAGAAATGACTATTTTATGGACCGCGAAAAATCCTATTATTTGGAAGAGATACAAAAATTGAAGAAACGTTGGACTAAGTGTATTGAGCTAAAAGGAGATTATGTTGAAAAATTAATTTTTTTTTTTGCAAAAAAAACTGTGTTTCTTTCAAAAAGTCACGGACTTGTTGATCCGCCCGAATATGAAGCAAGCAAAATTTAGATGATTTATATAATACTCTATTAAATAAAATACAGCCAACATCGATAGATATCGAACGATATCTATCGTTCGAAATCCGATGTCAAGCGAATTATTTACTAAATGTTTTATATGGTATGAGACAATGGCGATTTTTAATCCAACGGGCTTGTCATTGAATCAACCATAGCGAGTAAAAAACAAGTGTTAAGCATATAGCGTTTAATAACGTGAACATTGTGCAATAGTAAACGATTTTATTAAATCTTGCCTAATTTGCTATTTGTTTCGGCCCAATGGTAAGTAAACTTACCAATATGATATTCGACTGTATTTTCAACTTTTATGTGTCGTAAATTAAATTCAATTATTTCTATAATAAACGTACGCATAATAAATTCCTAGAAACAGTGTTTAATCAACATTAATTTTTTTTTTTATAATTTTCCCAGTTGCTTTAAAATATGTCCTTTTTTGGAGTTTGACGGATATCCTTCCCAAACGCGAAAGGATAACAAAAAATTGATATCCTTCAAATTATTTTCTTAAAACATGTTAAGTTAAAGTATTTACCCAAAAAAATTAGTTTTTTTTAATACATACGTAGAGTTTTATACTTGATTAAAGTGACGGTAAGTAAAATTAGCCTCTGCAATAATGGATTAATATGGATACATGGGATAAGATCATATATAATTTTATATTTTATTTTGTTTTTCAACATTTTTTATATGGACACATACATTATAATATCATAACATATATTAACATAACATATATTAACATATATTATATTATTACCATAGATATGGCATATAAAACTGCATATGGTATACATTATTTAGCATGACTTCATATACAATTTTATATGACGTAATGTAATGTGTATAATGATATATGGAATCGTCAATAAAATTTTTATATAAATATAATCTTTAATAGCGCCCGTTTGCACTTCAGTTTTTTTGCTGCATTTGCCATTTTATAAATTATTTTCCAAAACTGCCCTTTTTACCAAGTTTATCTTAAAATTGTCAGATTGTAGAGTAGCTGCCTGTATACGTTTAAATTTTAAAGATTTCTTAGGCTAAGTTTATCATGTAAGGCCTAGTTTTTGGGATGTCAGTTACACTTGGTTTAGCTAAACCAACAACGCATTTTGTCCACTATTTCCAATTTTATTAAACAAAAACTACTCGAAACAACTTTTTCTAGTTTAGAATTTCGGTCGACAAAAACGACCGTCACGTTACTATGAATGGCGATCGTTTATCGCGCCATAATTACCGATTATTTTTTGGTCCGAATTGGAAAACATTTACTTGGACGACATTTGGTTTTAACAGGACGGTGAAACACAGCACACGTTACAAGTTTGTAAGTTTGGTGAGCGTGTTATCTCAAGAAATGGACCAGTCAATTGGCCGCCTCGTTCGCGCGATTTAACGCCTCTTGACTTTTTTCTTTGAGGATACGTCAAATTCTTCATCTATGCCAACAAGCCGACCACGTTGGAAGAACTAAGAGCCAACATTGAACGTGAAATAGGGGCCGTTACGGCCGAAATGCGTGACCGAGACATCGAAAATTGGGTCCAACGAATCGACCGCTGCCGACGTGCCCGCGGTGGCCATATGAACGAAGTCGAGTTTCATTCATAAATGTTTTGATTGTATTTCAAGTCGATAATAAAGTTTTGGAAATATCTCAAATGGTTTGCGTTTTATTTAAAAAAAAAAGTTGTCAAGTTCTTATTGAAAAACCCGCTATATGTTATAGATTGCATTAAGGAAAATATAAAAGATTCCAAGAACAAAGAAATTATTGAAAAATTTAATAAGACTTACAATCGAAATTGAGACCTATAAACTTTGACTAAAATAAAAAAATAAATATTAGAATAAAAATGATTCATACATTGAAAACAAATCCCCTTCGGAATTACATGCTTTCAAATATGCTGCAGTTACATCTACAGATATGGAACTCGTATTTTCGGTAAACTCAACTGTTTTATGTGACAATAGTAGATTGTTTCTTTTTGATAAATTGAGAAAGCTCATGATTGTACTCGTAATATGCAATCAAAATTTTATAAAAGAAAATTTAATAAAACTTTAATATTTAACTTCTTATTTTTTACACATTTTGTTTTTCTACTTTGCCATTTTTAGTTTTCATACTATTTTGCCTGCCATTTTTTTGTGGGATGGGATGGGATATTAATAAATTTTTATTTAAATTTGAATTTCTGTTTGAAAATGTTAAATATTACAAATTAAATTAAAGTTTGCTATTAAAAATTGTTACGGTTTTAAATGTAGTTGATGTTGTAGTTCAAGATTATAATTATATTTTAAGTTGTAATTTTTTATTCTGAAAAAGATAATTGGAATTATGCATTAGAAGTTGCAAAAAGTACAAATTAAACTGTGATTATATATTTTAAATTTGGAAAATTTCAAGTTAAATGTCAAATAACCCAAAAATCTTAATTTCAATTTGAATATTTACACTATCATCTTAAAATTTAATTGAAACAATAGGTGTTCTTATGTATACTCGTTTGAAGCTTTACAACTTTAATACATCCTTTTTCTAAATTTATATTAAATTAGATGTAAGCTTATGGCAATAATAGTGAATAAATTTATATAATGGGATGAGGACAAAATTCGTATAAGACTGTATCAAATCATTTATAATTGTATCCAAATAAATGCAATATGGTACAATTAGATCTAATGTTATACAATGTAATCCGGGCCTTTTTCGGATGAAATTTTATATAATTATGGGTACACTCAGGGAGGTGTTTGGGTTGTAATACAGTTTCTTTATTATAAATGTAAATGTCAGTCATTTGTATAATAAACCACAAACCACATTAAATGACTGTTTTGTAATTTAACATTAATTTTTTACAGTTGTTTTTTGTTATTTAAAAAAATAAAAAGTAAATGTATTTTTTTATTTTTTACTAACATATTGCTCATTTACTACTGTTATAAGTCAAAAAATTTGTGAGTTAATGATGCATATTTATTAGTTATATCATGCTTTATATTGTGTAAAAATGTCATATTAATATCATGTTCACTTTTCGAGATAGAGGATAATATATTGTATTTTTTCTTTAAAGTCAGTGCAAAGAGTATATACTTCATAGAGAAACTGTGCTACTCACGGGTCTCTCTATAATTAGCAAAAAACAGTGTTTACCCAGAACCGCTTCCGGAAGGCATTATTTGATAACGAAGCGCTTCCAAAGCAAATAAGTAAGGCATGATTTTTGTTCGCGATGTCCCATTTGGTATGTCTCTTTTTATTTTATTTTTATTTTATTTATTTACGCCTATGGAGATAATCCGTACAGAATATTAACAATAAGTAAATATTAAAATATTTTACAATAGAAATACTAGAATTACTTATTTAATTTAAGGAATTTATGTATACGATAATATCTCTCTTTAAATATTAAAATATTTTACAATAGAAATACTAGCAAGTTCTACGAAATGGATCAAAGTTTGCAAAATTAGATTTATGATATTTAATATATAAAAATTCATAATTTCTTGAACAACGAAAGGGAATATTCATAATTACTTTACTTAGCAGATATGGTGAATAAAGACTTCCATTCTGCAACTTAAGCAAGAAGGACACATTCAGCATTTGGAAGTGATAGGCGATGTTGATTTGAGGGCAGATTAATATTTGGATTCCAATCCAAGCCGCGAAGGCAGAATAATAAAAATTGTTTTTGAACGGATTTAATAGAATTTCAATGGATAAGCTACTGAGCGCTTCTTTCATGTGCTCTTAGAAGCAATAAATTCATGCCTTCTTAGGCACTAAGAAGCGCTTTTTTGTATGTTGACAATATTAATGCTTCATGGTATGCATACTTTATTGCTTCATTGTATGCATTATTCACTGCTTCAAAGAAGGCATTCTGAGAAGCACGACAGAATGCCTTCCCTAATTGCTTTATAGTATGCAAGGCAGTGAAGCGCTACTTTGGAAGCATACAAATGTAGTTACTGCTTACCAATTCCAGGGTTTTTTTTGCTGGGAATAAATAGAGGAGGGGTCGAGCGAGGCAGATGTGGATTGAAAACTTTAAACTCGTTTTCTGTAAAATCGTGTTTCTTGAGTAATTTTTTGAACAGTAAAAACAAATGAAAACTGTTAGTTGAATTTAATGAGCTGTTAGTCGTAATTTCTTCAAGTGAAATTTCATTTGGTTTTGACTACAATTGCTGTCGTCTTTACCTAAATAATATCCTCAGTGTAGGGTTATATTAAATTAGATAAAAAATAATGTCAGTGTTTTTGACAGGGTGCATAAATTTTTTTTAAAATTTTAAAAATTGTATACATACCCTGACATGTTTGCCGGGATATGTCTGCTAGAGTGGCATTTTTTAACTTTCGATTTTTATTAATTCTTGTTGTGGATATTGTAGAATAGTATTAGAGCCGTGGATATTGTGCGAATTAGAAAAAAAATTGGATAGCATTAACCAGTGGCGCTACGCGAACAAAGTTTTTGTTTTTGGAAAATATTTCTTAAACTGCTTTAATAAAAATATGCCTTGCGATGCATCATTTTTAATTAATTTTGGCCTGCTTAGTACGAATATTTTAAAAAAAAATCAAATTGGGCCAAGCTGGTGTAACTTGATTTTTTCTACTAATGGTGTTTTTTCATTCTACAATTTATTTAAAAATTATCCTAATTTATTTGTTCCACTACTTTTCATATTTGTGTTAATATTGGCTGAAGGATAACTGGTATATTAACCTACAAATATTGCCGAAAAACAGAAAATTTATATGGTACAATTGTTACACTTTTCACTTTTATATCCCTGATTATTGAAGTAATATTTACTTTAACTATTGATTTTCATTATTTAGTATTTTGAGTCTTGTTGCACTACGTCCTATAGTTTTGTGGTGCGAAAGCTGCGCATAAAGCCTCCGATACAAGGAGAAAAAAATAAAAATTTTAATTTATTTTTAAAACATTTCTAGAATAGAGGAAAAAGGCAATTTCAAAATATTCGTGGTCAGCTTGCAAATTAATAAAAAAAGTGTGTTTCGCAAGACTTATGTTTAATAAAGCAATTTAAAAAAAAATATTTAACAAATCAAAAACTTTGGTAGCTGGGCTCCACGGGTTTAAGCTATTCGATTTTTCTTAAATTTGCACCAACAAACTTTTAGACCTAATACTGCAGTAATCTGAACAATAAGTTGAAATTTTTCAAAAATAAATGTTTCCTTAGACAATTAAATGCCGCTCTAATATCTACAATGTCTTTTTAAATGTATGATTATTTATAAAAAATATATAATATTTTTCTGTTTTCTGACGGAAGTGGGTCATAATTTTGTACAACAATAAAAAAAAAAAACATGTTTTTGTTAGGTACGTTAAAGTGTAAACTATGTAGTGTAGATATGAATGTTCATTGTATTTATTGAAAGCAACAACTGAAGGTTTATTGAACTTTTTCCTTACTTCTATTTATTTTTTTTTTTTTCCTTATAATCGTTTTAGTTTTCTTGTCTTTTTAATGACATATTTAAAGTTTTTGCATGATTAGGTTACCAAAACAGGGAATATGTTACGGTAATTCTTGAATTGAAGGGCTTGCTGTAAAAACTTGATAATCCACATTTATTGTTTTATGGATTTTATCTATTTTCTAGACATCTATTGAATAATATTTGCTAGAACTATCGCTTAAGCACATTTTATAAGTAAATAGATTATAAATGTCCAGCAAAAGCCACATTTTTAACATTCTTTTAACCATTGATATGCTAAAACAAACTAAATATAAAATGTGGCTTATCAGGTTTTTACAATAAGACCTTCAAATGTATTGTACTTTTTTAATTTTTTAGGCATGGGTTTTTCTTTTAATAAGGCTTGTTAGTGTTTTTTTTTCATAAAACTTGGGGATTTAATAAATAAGTGAACTATTATCTTTTTATTTATGTATATACGAGGGCGGATCAATAAGTCCGTGACTTTTCGAACTTCCCTCGTAGTTATATTGAATGTAACACTGCTCCCATCAAGTATAATCTCTTAGCAGACTACTGTCAAATTTTGAGCAAGTTCCGTCATTTACTTTGCGCTTAACAGCTGTTCAAAACATACAACGTCGTGGATTTTTTAAAAAATGGAAAAAATTGAATTTAGAGTGCTCATTAAGCATTATTTTTTGGGAAAAAAAACCGTCAATCAACCCAAGGAAAAGCTTGATAAATACTATGGGGACTCTGATTCATCTATTTTAATGGTAAAAAGGGGAAAACAATAAACGGCGAATATTATGCCAACTTATTGGACCGATTTAACGAGGATTAAAAAAAAAACGACCCCATATGGCCAAGAATTGCATATTTTATGGACTTCGAAATATCCTATTTTTTGGAAGCGATACAAAAATTGGAAAAATGTTGGACTAAGTGTATTGAGCTAAACAGAGATTATGTTGAAAAATAATTTTTTTTCCAAAAAAAAAAAAAAAAACTGTGTTTCATTCAAACAGTCGTGAGGAAATTTTGGAAGTTTTTGACGATTTTAGCAGATTAATTTGTTATTTGTTTGTAGTGTAGTTTTTCCAGCAACATCATTTTGAACAAATTTTTAGTAGTTTTAGTAACAGTGTAAGTAATAACAGTGTAAGTAATAAATAGCTGCTATTTAAATTGCCTCAAAGTTGCCACATAAACATATATATTCAAGTTAGTTTTTTCGACAAAATATATATTGGGCCCCCTCCGAAACAAAATCTTGCATATGTCACTGCCAGGAGTGGGAGAGGGGATTTGATATCGACGGGGTTTGATATCAGGATATATACCGACGGCTCAAAGATGGATTGCGGTATAGGCTCTGGGGTCTTCTCTAGTGAATGCAATATACAGGGCTATTTCAGGTTACCTGTGATCAGTGCCAGTGTTTTCCAGGCGGCAGTTCTGGCTGTCATGTGGGGACCCAAAAAAAAGGTAAAAAGGTTTATATATGACCAGATATGATCGTATATAATTATATACAAAATTTAAATCTATCCAATTATATTTGAATTCATATATATTTATATATACCTTCAGATATAGCTATATATCATTTCAGATATGTTTATATAGAAATATATATAAAGTTATATAAGTTAGAAGAACAATTATTTTTATTAATTAGTTACAGACTCGTTACAGACTGAAGAGTAACCCTCTTCGTCTGCGCTTTCATTAATAATTTTAAATAAAAATATGCTGTGATACAAAAATTTATTTTAATTGATTTTTTGGTTTGCTTACTAAAGTATTTTTCTTCATAAATTCTTCGTAACAAAAAACAAGAATTGGTAATTTGATATTTGTTTATTTGCTTATTTGAAAATTAATCAAAAATTAAAAAGAAATAAAAAAAAAGATTAAAACCAAATAAAGCTTAATGCACTCAAAGTGTGCAATTAGTAGACCACTTATATAATTGATTATTGTAACCATAACTTATATAAATATATATGGAGTTAGTTATTTATATTTTTTATTTATCAATTTATTTATTCGTAATACAATAAGCCTATAAGGCCAAAACGTATTACTAAGCAGTACAAAATACTTCACTAATTATAAGAAAAAAAAAATTATAATATAATTCATTATTAATAAAAATAAAGAAAACAATATAAATGGCAACCCTAATAATAGAGAAAAGAAAAAAAAACACTCTTGTAAGATATGACACAGGTACAGAAATACGACATGACCATTATGAATTAGTAGCCCCAGTCCGCGAAATTAAAAAAAAGAAAATCACCGATTATTCAGATATGGATTCCTCTGGAAATTACGCAAGAGCCTTTTTTTAAAAGTTTCGGTGGAAATAGTTAAATCATGTAAATTTTCGGTTAACTGATTCCAATATTCCTCGGAGATCTAAAAAATACAAATTTAGAAGCCAAATATTGTGGCACATTAAATTTAAGTATCTAAAACATGAAAATCATATTACGTAATTCACGATACTGCTTAAAGGAACATCCCAAAAATTCACTAACATCACCAATTACGCGAACATGGTCATAATGAGCCATTTCAAAAACAAATCCTACTATTCTCCTTAGCACACTTTTAAGCCTACACTCACAAGAACTTTTCCATAAAAAATCAACAGTTATTTAAAAAGTTAATCGGTAAAGTTGTTTCAATGGAATATACAGTTAAATTAACAAAGAAATATATTTTTCAACTTCCTGTCTTTTATTCTATAAACAAAATAAACAAAAAAATGGACTTTCCGTAGTAGTTAAAATATTCAGTTAAAATTTTCTATTTAAAACAAAAAATTGTTATATTATACTGAGTATTCAAATAAACGAGAATCTATTGTTTTTATGGATTTTGTCAATTCATTTTTCAACAGTTGAAAATAAACTAAAAAATACAATTGTTTTAAACGAAAAGTAAGTAGTCCTGTTTTTAACTGATTTTCAGTTAATTTAATGTGTATATTCAGTAGTCTTTACGGAAAAAATATTGTGAGTGTATCAATATTCAATGCCATAATTAAGGTGTAACATAAGTAAAGCATGTGCGATCATACGTTTAACCCTGAGTGCCAGGTGCAGTCCAGAGTGGTAAAGTGATCTCAGACCTAGAGTTACCTTAGCAGAAATAGCATCAATTTGGGGACCAAAATTTAAGTACTCATCAATTACCAGACCTAAGTAAGCATCTGAGAATATCAACAAGCATAATATCCACACCACCCATTCTAATATGGGGGTAAAGAACGCTACGATATAGTGAGCGAAACATAATAGCCGTGGTTTTCATGGTGTTAATAGTATATATAAATATATATGGAATCAGATAGAATTGGATATACTCAACTTTAATATATAATTATATATGATCATATATGACCTGCAAACTCTTGTGTGCAATCGCTACTCGGACAACCGTGGGCATTTTCGTCGATAGCAGAGCGGCTCTAATGCCCCGGTGCTCGTACATTACATCATCCGTCCTTGCTGGTCAGTGTATGAAGAACTGTCTAGGCTAAGTTGTCTGCCACAAATTGCTCTAGAATGGATCCCAGGCAGGTTGCACGGGGAGGGAAAATGGAAAATTTCCTCCACCAAAATAAAAATTTTCAATACAAAAAAATCAAAAAGATTTGAAAAATTGTCACAAATACTCTAGCTTCCCTCCCTAAAATCTTTTCCTGGATCTGCTGCTGGTCCCAGGTCACCGGGACTTTTACGGTAATGAGAGGGCAGAAGGGCTTGCAATGCCAGGATGAGCCTTAACCTTATCCACAGCGATGTCAGTTGCTACACTGCTGGGGACCTACCTTTGTATGGCAAGAGGGCTGGGAACTTGTAGGACCGCGAGAATTACGTGGCCCGACTACGACCTCGGGCGTACTAACTCTCTAATTGGCATTAGCGGAAGGCTGTGCTGACCGGTTTCTGTTTGATAGGCAGTCACGGCAATAGTCTCGCGCTCGTACGCGATGTACAATGTCGCAGCTGATTCACACCGGGCGAGGAGGAGACTGTGAACCATCTCCTCTGTGATTTTCCATATACTAGACGACCTATGAGACGTGATATTGAGAGTAAGATTGGGTGATCTCATCCGATGTTTTAATCTATGGGAGTGGGTTTAGTCTCCCGGATATTAGCTTCTTACGGGGTGGGGTGGTCCTTCAAAACGGAGTTGATTTTGAATCTACCAGATGCTCACGGTAAACGTGAGCTGCCAATTAAACCAACCAACTCAACTGGTTGTAGGGAATTTTTAAATTTTTTTTTTTTAAAAATTTAAAAAATTTAGTTTTTTAATTTTTTAGGAGTATGTGGTATTTTTTTTTTTTTTTTTTTGTTTATTTCCATTCAAAAATATAGTGAAATAGAAAAATACTACCGAAAATTTAACTTGTAAGCTATTTTTTTAGATTAAAATGCAGAAAAATAGCAAATTTTTTACTCAAGTATGTGTAGATGTTATAGTTTATTTCATTATGTAAAAAAATCTATTCCCAACATATGAACTCTGTACAATTATTCGCTCCACTCTTCAGGTGTCGACTATATTTAAAGTAGTTTGAAGTAGCTTTAACATTTTTGGTAATAACTTATAAAGCTTACAAACACCGTATAAATGCAGTGTATGAGAGAAAAAGTTTCCCTTTAAATGACCTATGCAAAGCATCTCAGGTACAAATTTAAACATTATATTCAAAACGGAATGAAGATGTCAAACAATTTTATTAATCACATTATATTCTTTTAAATTACCCATCTTAGCGTATGAGTGATTTTTATTTATACATATATTCCAAATAATAACACTCATACGGTTTAGTTTACAAATTATAAGAACAAATTTGTTTAACGGTTGCGCATAGCTAACATGACCAACAGTTTTTGATAAAAATGCGGGACACAACAGATGAAAAGCGTGATTTTTATGCATTAAAGGGGATATTAACTAAGGACACGTCAGAAATTTTTCTAGTTTGTTTTGCATAAAGCGCTTTCATTTGGAAATATTAACAACCAAATTGGAAAATTGACAGAATATGAATGACGGTAGAAGTTATTTACAAAAATGTTAATTTGTTTATTTAATGGACAAATCTTAATACAAAAATATTTTAATTACAATTTTTTCAAGTTAAGCGATTTTAAAAATATCGTTTTTAAAATTAAATTACACTCACAACAACATCAAAATCTCGTACATAAGCAAAAAAATTAGTAGACAAATCTGTAAAAGCTTTTCAGTTCGACTTAACTATTTTTGTACTAACTTTTAGTAAAAATTTTTGCTATTATAATTTTACAAATTACTGAATTTCTTACTAATTTTTGGTCCTGATTTCAGCACCAATATTTCTCTTCGTGATCTTGCATATAAGGCTTATATTGATGATAGTAGCACTGAGAACTGGAGGATATTTTGTCGAGTAAGAAATAGAACTAAAACTATAATTCGAAAGGTTTAACAAAGGTTTAAGGGGCTGGGTAGTAAACATATGTGGAGAATTTTAAAGTCGAATGGTTGTGTGGAATCACGAGATAATGTCAATGATGTTGACCCAAATGATATAAACGATTTTTTTATTTCAAATCAGTCATATGAGTCAACAAGTGATTTTTTAGATGAATGTAACTTTGTTAATGAGGATTCTTTTTCTTTTCAAGGCATAAATGAGAGCGAGGTGTATTCAGCACTTTGTAAAATTCGTTCGAATGCTGCTGGTCATGACAGTATACCGCTTAAATTTGTTAAAATAATCTTTCCTTACATCTGTATGCCACTCACATGATTAATACAATTTTTTTGACTTCCAGATATCCCAGATCTTGGAAAATAGCACGTGTGGTCCCGATTAAGAAAGAGGGAAATTCAAACGCGTTGGATAATTTACGTCCGATTTCTATGATACCTATACTTTCGAAAGTTGTAGAACACATTGTAAAAGATCAGATGTTAGGCTTTATTAATAGAAATAATTTGATTCACTCACATCAGTCAGGCTTCAGGCAAAATTATAGTACAACCACCCTTTTGATTGGGCTAACTGATTCAATTAGACAAAAGCTGAATGACAAGAAATGTAGTGTGCTGATTTCATTGGACTTGTCAAAAGCGTTTGATAAAGTTTTACACTCAAAGTTAGTGTACAAGTTATGTAGTATGTATAATTTTTCTAAATCAGCCTGTAAGCTGGTGCAGTCGTATCTCCGTGATAGATCGCAGTTTGTGTCAGTTGATGGTAGGGAGTCATTGACCTTGGAGATTACTAGTGGTGTACCTCAGGGGTCAGTAATTGGCCCCATTTTGTTTATGATGTACCTGAATGATTTTGTTAATATTTTTGATAATAACTCAATTGAGACATTTTCATATGCTGATGATGTTCAGATTTTGTTTTCATCAGATAGACAATTTTTAGATGTGTTGAAAGCCAACATTGATTACTTTCTTAGCCAAATCAGTCTATGGATGCGGGAGAATTAGTTGAATATTAATCTTGGTAAAACTCGGGCAATGTGTTTTGGTTTAGATTCAAATGACTTAAATATATCGTTGGATAATGTGGGTCTAAATTTCGTTTCTGAAATGAAATGTTTAGGCGTTTTTGTAGATAATAATTTGAGCTTTGCAAAACATATTGATCATATATGTTCCCGTGTTAATAGTACCATTAGACGGTTATATTCATTAGATTTATATTTGCCTCTCCGCGTGAGGAAGCATGTTGCCAGTTCACTGCTCATGTCGCAGATTATTTATGCTATGGAAGTATTTTCAGGTACAAACAGTGTTGTTCTAAGAAGGCTGCATCTTACTTTTTACCGTATTATTAGATATATTTATAAACTGAGATTAAGGGATCATGTGTCTCCCTTTGTAATGGACTTTGTTGGATTTTCTTTTGAGAATTTTATTAAATTGAGAATTTTGTTACTTTTTCGTAAAGTCGTTATGCGAAATTGTCCTGAGTACAATAGAGATGATTTTAGATTTTCTAGATCAAGTAGAAACCCTCAGATAATATGTCACCGTATATCCTCATCTATATATGTAAGATCTTTTCATGTACGTTTAACTAGGGTGTGGAATATCCTTCCCATAGATTTAAAATTATTTGCATTCACAGATACCACCTTTAAGCGTAAACTTAAACAACATTTTGATGATCTTTAATTGATTAATTTACCCCCCCCCCCCCCTGTTCTTTTACGAGGGTTTCCATCACTGACTATAATTTCTTATATATAAATTTCTGTTATAAGCTAGTTAGGGCCTTTAGTGTTTAGTTTTTAGTAGTTAGGTTAATTATATAACTTTTTAGTTTTAAGAAATTGTTTTTTATAAATATACTTTTTTTCTTTTGATTTGTAATTTTCGATAATGGAGTAGTATTTGAACCATATTTGGCCTTATAGGCTTGGTTCTTAAATTTGAAATAATAAAAAAAAAAAAAAAAAAAAAAACATGTTACAAATTTTTTAAAACAAAGTGCTGAAATTAGCAAACAATTTTGTTAATTTAAGAAAAATATATTCGCAAATAATACTTTCAAAATAAATTGACCAAATATACTAGCACAATGAAATAAAATTTGCATAAAAATAAAGCTTATCTACACTCAGGGAAAAAAGTTCCATCATATTAGCGAAAATGTTTCATAAATCGTTTGTCATCAATTACACAAAGCTACAAAATTGACCCCTGAATTGAAAAAAAGAGTGCCGACCATTGATCATATGTATTTCGGCAACGCTGATTTTATTGGAGCCTTATGGGCCAGATTTTTTTTTGCAAATTTGCGTTAAAACGCAGTTTTTTCAACATAAACTTTTTTAAGTCAAATATTTTATCTTAGTTTTTTATGGTAAATACATAAAAGACATACAATTAGAAAAATTGTATGTCATTTTGCACAAAAATCACGCTTTTCATCACTACTGTTCAACAATTTGTTCTCATAGTTTGTAAACTAAACCGTATGAGTGTTATTTTGAATATATAAATAAAAATCACTCATACGCTAGGATGGACAATTTAAAAGAATATTAACTGTTTTTATTCTTGGTGTTATAGTTACTTCATGTTATATATACTACGATTTGTTCACAACAAAGCGTGAGTGTATTTTTTTAATGTATGGTAAATTGATAAATCAGCTGTTTTTTGTTCGCCACATATGAATCAAAAATTATTTTAATTTAAAAAAGATGCCAAAATTTACATAAAAAGAAAAAAATCACAAATTTTTTTGCTGCAAATTGCAAAATGCTTTCGTTTTAAACTGCTGTTTTCGATATTTCTATTAATTTTTAAGTTTTTCCATTAGTTAACACAAAATTAATTTGAAAATGAAAATGAACACTTGGTATCCATCCAACTATTGTATGTGAATAAAGCGCATCAAAAAACGTGATAATTACTTGTGAAAAAGAGATAGGATTAAGAAGAAGAAGCATTCTAGTTGAGAAATTAATTGTGCATTGGTATTAGTTAATTCTGTCTCTTCTGATCTAAACAATAGTTGTGTGTACGTAGTGTGACAAAACTCCACTTAGCCACAGTCATTAGATTGATGCTACGGCAGTGAGTTCGAATACCAATACGACAACAAAAAAAAGTAAAAAAGTTTTTTCATATAGAGCAAATTAACAATATAAAATACTTTGTTCAATTGACACATAAATTAACCACTGACGAGTCCCAGGAGGGGGACGAAACTGCGGCAGTCTGGTGTATCCCTTGTGTCCGTAAAATTTTTCAATAAAAATGTTTTATTCTTCTTCTTCCTACAAAGAGACTAACTAAAGAAAATTATTCAAGTTCAAGGCCATACTCTATATTTCTTTATAAGGATATTGTCCTAACAAATAATCTATAAAGTTTTTTGTTTTCAAATTTATTATTAGACCCTTTCAGGAATGTGTTGATAGATCTAAAAAAATAAAAAGGAGCAAAAAAAAAACAAAAAACGAGTATTGAATATCCATCAGAGGTGGACCTTGCGCATAACAAAAAATTTTTAATTTATTTTTTGATCAATGGTAATAATCTTTAACTTCAAGCTCATATATTAGTTCTCATGTAGTGAGTAAACTAGTTTATATGAATGTTTGATGTTTGGCATGGGATTGATACCGATTTCAAAACGTGTTCTGATGATGGAAATCTAGAAAATTCCTGAAATAGGTCTATCAACACATTCCTGAAAGGGTCAAGTAATAAATTTGAAAACAAAAAACTCTATAGATTATTTGTTAGGACAATATCCTTATAAAGAAATATAGCCCAGGAAAAAATTACACATTCCAAAAAGAAGGTGATGCCCACATTTGCTTACATATCTCATTGCCAAATTTAGTAACTGCAATACCAAACTCATTCCAACGATAGAGTCAAAAAATCAATTCTTTTAATTTAAACCAGAAAGCATGAACTCAATAACAAAGTAATTATTTACAATGAAAATGAAGTTATTCAAGTTCGAGGTCGTATTCTACATTTATTTACCAGAATATTGTCCTAGTAAATAAATTATAGAATTTTTTAGTTTTTCAATTTATTCTTTGACCACACCTCCAAGAATTTGTTGATAGATCTATTTCGGGGAGTTTCTAGTTCCCCATCATCAGAACAATTTAGAAGAGTGGTAACATCATAATGCTTAAACTTGAAAATATATATAACTCATTTTTCTAACAAAATGAGAAGTATTTGAAGTTACCAATAATAATCAAAAAAACAAATTGAAATACTTTATGTTTTTGTGTAGTACCCACCTTTGGTAGATTACAATACACATTTTTCTAAATTGTTCTAATGATGGGGAACTAGAAACTCCCCGAAATAGATCTATCAACAAATTCTTGGAGGTGTGGTCAAAGAATAAATTGAAAAACTAAAAAATTCTATAATTTATTTACTAGGACAATATTCTGGTAAATAAATGTAGAGTTAATAAAACCGTGTTCTGATGATGGGAACCAGAAAATTCCCGAAATAGATCAATCAACACATTCCTGAAAGGGTCAAATAATAAATTTGAAAACAAAAAACTCTATAGATTATTTGTTAGGACAATATCCTAATGAAGAAATATAGAGTATGGCCTCGAACTTGAATAATTTTCATTTTCATTGCACAATTAAAGGTCGAAAAAAAAAACATAATTTTTATTTTTAATAAAAATTATAACAAACTTGTATAAAAGGAAAAGTACCGCCTAGTTTACTTCCCCTGTTTTGTTTACAAACTAAACAAAATATAAAAGGAGAGAGAAACAAAAAACGTGTATTGAATATCCACCAGAGGTGGACCTTGCACATCAAACAAGTTTTCAATTTATTTTTTGATCAATGGTTATAATCTTTAACTTCAAACTCATATGTATATTAGTTCTCATGTAGTGAGTAAACTAGTTCATATGAATGTTTGAAGGTTGGCATGGGATTGTTACCGCTTTCAAAACGTGTTCTGATGATGGGAACCTAGAAAATTCCCGAAATAGATCTATCAACACATTCCTGAAAGGGTCAAATAATAAATTTGAAAACAAAAAACTCTATAGATTATTTGTTAGGACAATATCCTAATGAAGAAATATAGAGTATGGCCTCTAACTTGAATAATTTTCATTTTCATTGCACAATTAAAGGTCGAAAAAAAACATAATTGTTATTTTTAATAAAAATTATAACAAACTTATTATTAATAAATATAAGTACAATATTTTTTTTTTTTTTAATAGAAGAACTTAAAAACAAAATGATGTTGATATTAACATTTGAAGAAAAATCTAACAAATTATAAAGATTAATAAAATCATTACACATTCTTATAAGCGGATCAGCATCAGCATTCATTTGACGATAGAATGGAGTATATAGTGGAGTATAATTACGTGTTGATCTTGGAGGAACGAAAAGTACAAAATTTTCTAACAGGAAATCAGAGCATATATCACCATTCATCAAATTAATTAAAAACGTAACGGTTAGCATTGTCCTTCTACTTTTCAGAGTGGGAAGCTTAACGAGGTTTAGTCTGGTTGTATATAAAGGTAGATTATTAATGGTATTAGGATAGGTGCTTCGTAAGCAGAACAGCAAAAATTGCTTTTACACTGATTCAATTTTTCCAATTTGGACAATGGATAATGGATCCCAAATCACAGAGCCATATTCCAAAATTGGTCTCACGAAGCGATGTATAAATCGTTTTATAAAAGCTAAGATGCTACGAGCTTTATTAATCGTTATTAAAATATGCCGTTTAAAATCCAATTTTGGGTCTGAGAGAATAGCCAAATCTAGAATATTATCCACTAATTTCAACTGAAACCCACACAAATATTAAAGACCAAAAGATTCTGTCCTTCTAGAGAAGCGCATATGTTTACATTTTTTCAAATTTAGTTCCATAAAATGAGAGCAGCACCATTCGTATAATACTATTTAAATCCTGCTGTAAATAAATCTGATCGAAAAGCCACGAAAAATTTTAACGTCATCAGCATACATACATAAGAACGTTTGAAACTTTATCACCGATGGTAAATCATTAATAAAAAGAGAAAATAAAATTGGTCCAAGAAGGCTACCTTGAGGAACCCCAGATGTTACAATAACATTTTTCGACGTTGTGTTAATATATTTAACATTCTGATTTCTGTCTTTTAAGTATGACTTTATACAGCTTAAACAATTTCCAGTGAAATCCATCATATCTAGTTTTTTGAGTAAAATATTATGGTTAACTTTATTAATAGCTTTACTGAAATCAGTGTAAATGACATCAGTGTTTTCGCCATTAAGGAAACCACGATTTACCAAAGTTGTTAATTGTAATAGATTAGTTGTTGTAGAGCACCCCTTACGAAAACCGTGCTGAAGAGGAGATATTATAGAAGAAATTTGATGACACAGCGAATCAGTTAAACATTTTTCGAATAGCTTTGGAGTCGCGCTGAGAGTTTTGCTATTCCTCTATAATTAATAACATTTGACTTATTTCCAGATTTAAATTATGGAATTAAGAAAGAGTCCTTCCATAGTTTTGGGAAATAACCATTTTTAATGGAGATATTAAACATTATGCTCAAGGCATACGCCAAAGCCTCTGCACAGTTAATTAAGATGCAACTGGTAACACCATCAGTCCCACAAGTTGTTGAGTTTTTAAATTCTTTTAAATTTTTAACAATATCATCAGTAGTTATAAGAGGAAAAGTTATTAACTGATGTTCTGTAACTTGAAATGGATAATCATTCAAAGTGTCATATTGGGCATTACAATAAGTTGAGCCAAAGAAAACAGCAAACATATCACTTATGGCAATATCATCCCGGGATTCACGATCGAGATACTTCATGACAGTTGGAGAGCCAAACAATTTTCTCTTGGAATTTACAAATTTGTAAAACGATTTAGGATCTCTTCTTAAATTTATTTTCATATTTTCCAAGTAATTATCATAAAGCTTTGTATTAAGCAAATCATATTCAGCGCGCGTAACAGAATATTTGCTATAATCAGTTACTAAGCCAGTTTCTTTATATTTTTGAAATCGTTTATTCTTTAAATTTTTTAGTCTCGATAATTGTTTTGAGTTCTACGGTGGACAAATATAATGCTTGAATTTGCAACTGAGGTGCTTTGCATAGGCCATTTAAAGGGAAATTTTTTCTCTCATACACTGCATTTATAGGGTGTTTGTAAGCTTTATAAGTTATTATCAAAAATGTTAAAGCTATATGAACTACTTCAAATATTGTCGACAATAACAAGGGTACAGAGTTCATATTTGGGAATTCGCGTTTTGTACATAATATAATAGAACTGTTATATTTACACACACCCAAGTAAAAAGTAAGCTATTTTTCTGCGTTTTTAACTAAAAAAAAAAATAACTTAAAAAGTAAAGTTTCGGTATTTTATTTTTTTTTAAATATATTTGAATGGAAATAAACCAAAACACAATACCACAATACTCCTAAAAAATTTATTAACCGCTATAATTTTTGCGGCGTTCATTAAAATCAATACACGTGAACGGCTTCAAGTTACAAATATCTACACTTACAACAACTTTTCCATAAAAGTTAAACAGTTATTTATAAAGTTGATCGGTAAAGTTGTTTCAATATAATATACAGTTAAACTACCAAATAAATATATTTTTTAACTTTTCTGTCTGTTATTCAAAAAACAAAAACACGGACTTCCGGTAATAGTTAAAATATTCATTTAAAATTTTCTATTTAAAACAGCGCCCTGTCTAACGTGTAGTGCGAGTGCATGTGGCGTTAGAAATCAGTTTATCTATACCACGGTCAGTGATTGCACAGAAAATTTCATATAGACGCAATCGAACAAATAAAAACATAACAAATATTACATTATTCAAAACAAAAAAAAAAAAAAAAA
This sequence comes from Delia radicum, assembly GCA_021234595.1. NCBI lineage: Eukaryota > Metazoa > Arthropoda > Insecta > Diptera > Anthomyiidae > Delia > Delia radicum. The sequence continues at coordinate 118,125,789 of CM037853.1, forward strand.
AACAGTATCACTGACGAAGGTCCAATACCAGAAACGCAGTCTGATTCAGAAAAAAATTAAAATTTGCAATGTAGTTATGATTTTTAGAAAATACACTCATTCTTCTACCACGCCTATCACAATTAAATTAAATAAAATTGCATATTAATTATAGTATTAATTGCAATTTTCTGAAAAAGACGTTAAGATTTAAACTCAAACATAAATCAAACTTTGCTCTCTGGCAATTCTTCCCTAACTACATAAGCGCCATCTATCGAATATACAAAGAATATATAATAGATATGGCTTCACTCACAACATATGGGAAAACAGTGGACATTAGAGTGAGGTAGGGTTAGGTTAGGAAGGGTTATGTACCCAAGGGCACAACTCCACTCGGAGACCAATACGGTCCATTGTGAATCCCTTCAGAGAAAAAACGGTGAGAAAGAGTAGAAATAGACAGAAAACATAGCTCGAAAGATATAAATAAGGAAAGGTAGAAAATATATATTTACTCCCCAGAAACCGGATCCTAACGTCCCCTTACTAGAAACAGCCGTCCTATCTCCCTGACAAATCTCAGCAAATCAACTGGATTGTATCCAGCGACACACCCGAGTTCGTCGTGAAATCTATCTCCTAGCCATTTCTGTCTGAGACCCTGTAACCTAGGACAGTGGCACATTATATGCTCAACCGTCTCCAGTTCCTCAACGTCCTCGCACAGCCTGCAAAAATCCGGTATGTCCCTGTCCCATCTGCTTGTGAAAGCCCTGACAGCACAATGACCGGTCAGGAACCCCGTAAGGGCCCTGAGACCTTCCCTGTCCAGTCCCAGAAGAACCTTGGTTGCCCCTGCGTCCAAAGCGGGCCATAACGCCCTAGACACCCTGCAGTCCATTCTGCTCCTCCATGATTGGTTAACGGTTTCGCGGAATCCCTTCCGTATAACCTCAAAGTAGTAACATAAAGGGGGCTTTACCCCCCGTCTCTTACCGCCAAGTCCAGATTTGAACCCTCCCTCGCAAGTTCGTCCGCCAACTCATTGCCATCCACCTTGCAGTGTCCGGGTACCCAACACAGCCTCACCGTGAATGCCTCCATGAGCTCCCTCAGAGCACACCTACACCGTGCGACCAGGCGCGAGCGCACCGTGTAGTTTGTCAGTGCTTTGAGTGCCGCCTGACTGTCGACATAGATTGTCACTCTAGATCCCCCAACGATGTGTCCCAGTATCACTTCCGTCGCCCTCCAGATCGCCAGGATCTCCGCTTGGAAGACACTGCACTCATCTGGGAGTCTGTATGATCTTTTCACGTCAGTGCCAGCAATATAAACACCGGCACCCGTGCCCGTGTCCATTTTGGATCCGTCCGTGAATACTGCCCACCCCTCGAACAGCACATTGGATCCACGCCAGACCTCCCTAATCGGAAAGTCCACCGGAGGTGTTCCACCGAAGTCTAAGGTCAATATCATATGATCCAATATTCCCTCGAGACTACTACCATGATCGAGCAGTCCTACTTCGTACAATATTTTCGTGTGGTCATCTCTCCTAGGTCTTACCAGCGCAGACTTGTAGAGCCTAAATAAGTTCCTAGCAGCCACACTCCTCACATAATGTTCAATTGGGGATAGATGCAGTATGATATCCAACGCTGCCTGTGGAGTACTTCTCCTCGCACCTGTAATACAAAGAGAGGCACTCTTTTGGGCCTTGTTGAGCAACTTCCTACAGCTATCCACTCTCAATGCATCCCACCAGACAGTACATCCATAAGTGAGAATAGGTCTAACTACCGACGTGTAAATCCAGTTTACCATAGCCGGTCTCAGTCCCCAATTCTTACCGATGGAGTTTCTGCATGTGTAGTAGGCATTGAGGCCTCTCTTCATCCTTTCCTGAGTATTTCTCTTCCAAGACAATTTGCTGTCTAGGAAGCACCCCCAAATACTTAGCACAGTCCGATAGAGGCAACTCGACGCCATCTAACACTGGCCTCCTAAACTCCTCTATTTTATATTTCCTGGTAAAAAGCACCAGTTCAGTCTTATTGGGGTTTACCCCCAGTCCCCTATCTTTCGCCCATGCCGAGAGCTCGCCCAGCCTCACCTGCATAATCTCGCTGATCGTGGGCAAAAATTTCCCCCTGACCAGCAGTACTATGTCATCCGCGTAGGCACGGACTTTCCCTCCCCTGGAGTCAAATGTCCTGAGAATTCCGTTAACCGCTAGCAGCCACAGAAGAGGAGATAAAACTCCCCCCTGAGGCGTCCCTCTGGTAACCCTTCTCCTTACGTTATGATCCCCAGGCTCGAGTTGATGATCCTGCTGCTAAGCATCCGGACTATCCACTCAACCAGAAAGCCCCTAACACCCAGCCCCACCAGCGAATACCTAATGGCCTCGATCCTAATGTTGTTAAAGACCCCTTCTATATCCAGAAACGCAGCAAGAGTATACTCCTTGTATCTCAGGTCGTGCTCAATGTAGCCCACCACCTCGTGAAGCGCACTCTCAACTGATTTACCTTTCAGGTAAGCGTGTTGAGCGTTGCTGATGAGATGGGTATCAATTTTACTTCTAAGATACAGATCTATCAGTCTCTCAAGTGTCTTCAGCAAAAATGAAGACAGACTGATAGGTCTGTAATCTCCCGGTTTGAGTGGCCCGCCCTACCAGCCTTGGGTATAAAAATTACCCTGACCTCTCTCCACCCCTTAGGCAGATGCCCGAAACTAAGGCATTTCCTGTATATGTTCACCAGCAGAAATAGTGCATCGTCCGGGATGTTGCAGAGCATAGCCGGAAAAATACCATCCGGACCCGGTGATTTATATGGGTCGAAGGTATTGACCGCCCATCCTAGCTTCTCCCTTGTGACTATTTCCTCGATGAGGTCGGACGTATTGTCCAATGTCACAGACATTCCGTCCCCTTGGCAATCGTCCATACATCCAGGTTAGGGTCTCAGAGCTGGACTCAGTCCATGAGCCGTCATTCTTTTGGATATACCCAAGGCCTTTAGGGTCCTTGGATAAAATCCGTCGGAATCTATACAACTCGTTGACATTCTCGATGGAGTCACAGAACTGCCTCCATGAGAGTCTCTTTGCCCTTTTTAGATCCGCCTTATACTTGTTGAATTGCACCCTGTGGGTGTTCCAATCACTCTGTGCTCCCGTGAGTTTGGCCCTATTAAACAGCCTCCTTACCGTCGACCTTTGAACCTGAAGTTCCTTGGTCCACCATTTGGGCTGTTTGCGCCTACCCGGAAATGTAACCGGACACGATAGCTCATAGCTCTCATTTAGTAGGTGAGTGAACCTGTCCACCGCACCTTCCAAATCAGTCGGCAGCAAATCGCCAAGGGCCTCTTGCTCCAACCCAATACGCACTCCTTCTTTAAAGGAGTCCCATTTCGTACCCCTGGGGTTCCTAAACGGAACTCCCCTGGATGAGTCAATGTTCACTGTGAAGGTAATACGACTATGGTCTGAAAAAGTACAGTCCGATGCCACCCTCCAGTCCGCAACAAGTTGCTCATCGCGGTTCACTAATGTCAAATCTATCACTGCCTGCCTATCTCTGTTTCTGAATGTCGGCATATTGCCCCTATTACAAATAATAAGATTGTTGGTAGTTATAAAATCAAACATTAACTCACCCCTTTTATTGATATCTACGCTCCCCCATTGGTTGTGATGTGCATTGGCATCGCATCCCAAAATAAGGATAGCGCCCATCCTTCTTGCACGTGCCGTCAGTTCTCTCACCTCTGTTCCAGGCAGGTCTACTGCTTCGTACGGCATGTACACCGAAGCAAGTGTAAGAGTTCTCTTACCTTTGGCTTCTCCATTTACGACGGTCAAGTCACCGCACCTGAAATAATGAGACATGATTAGATTCAATTCATTCTTCGCTAATATACACGTTCTTACCTTGTCCTCTGTAGACGGAACAAATAATGTGTATCCCGTGACCCTAAGTCCACAAACCTTATTTTTATTAATCCAAGGTTCCTCGATAAGGGCCACGTCCGCCTGATTTTTGATGAGGAAAATTGCTAGTTCGGCTGACGCTGCTTCACAATGGTGCAGGTTTATTTGCACCACTAGCAACCTCTTTGGACTTGTCATGTTTATGGTATCTAAACCTGACATTTCCAAGACCGAACTTAACAACCCCCCCACCTCATCCAAGAATTCCTTCGACTTACGGTCCACGGCGAACCGAAAGTCGTTACCAGCATTCTCCATGCAAGCCATTGAGGCCACAAGCCTCCATTGGTCGGTAAGGAGCCTGCCGTTCTGGTTGCCCAATACCGCCAGTATGGTTTCCACCGTGCGTACGGGTGGTGGAATCCACACTGTCACTATGGACCTGAGTGGCAGCTCGGAGGCCTGTATCACTTCAAGCCTTGCCTCTGGGTTAATGTCGCTGCACTTGCCGATTGTGGTTCTTAAGAATTCCAAGGAATTCTTGTTACCACAATTGACAATTTTCACTCCCTTAGCCCAGTCTGCACCATTGAAGGATACATCCTCCTCCTTGCCATTGAATACGGCCAGTTCATCGATCAGCCTACCCTCAACTAGCTGCCATAGATCAGTACTGATCCTCCCGTCTGGATCATTTAGATCGACGACAGCCACCTGAAGATGCTTTTCTAGGCTCACCGATTTCTTCACCCTCTTGCTCGATGAAGAAGGCTGGTCATCTCCAGATCTGACCCTCTTAATGATCTCTTTATTAGATCCCTTAAGAGCTTCAGCCGAGGATGTGCAATCCCTCTTCATTGAGCTCAGTGACCTTGGCAACGCCGGTTTGGAAGGTCTGTCACTACCCGTTCCCTTTCCTGTACTGGCCTCCTTAAGGAAGCCACTAGAGGAAACGGTCAGAGAGTTTCCAGTCTTCCTCCCCGTACCCATTGCCTTAGCAACCTTACCTCCAACCTTCGGTGTCGTCCCTTTTCCCTCCGCAACTCGTTCCGTAGACGTGAGCGCATTGGTCATAGGGACAGCACCACTCTCCTTACGGCAAGTTGATGCAACCTCCAACCCTTTACTCTTTTGAGCAGTGCAAGGGTTGACAGTTACATCCTCCTGCATTTTCCAGGGAGAGGACCAACCCAGAACGGTACTGACGGGGTCGTAAATTCTCTCGAATTTAGCAACGCTTTGCCTGTGCCGTCTCAGAAGGTGCCTATCCCTCGCGGTAAACGACGAAGGATCTCTCTTCGCCATCTTGTCCAGATATGCGAGTGATTTCCTCGTACCGTTCGCGCCTTCTCCTCCTTCGTTCGGCTGGTGTTGTTAAAATCTCGTGAAGGTGTTGTTAAAATCTCGACAGTCCTAGAAGACCATACACATGTAGGTCGGACAGTACTTGCTGTTCATGTCCAATAATGCTGTCATGAACAACCGAGAGCGTTAGCTCTCCACAAGCACTGCCCGACTCCTCAACCGAGACGTCCGAAAGACCCATATCCTGGTCAGTCACATCGTCTGTCGCATCCTTTTTTTTATAAAACTTGAACTTTCAATTTTGTTCCCACGAGTAAGCACGTAAAGACGGACCGTACCACGCAGTGACGGCGTGCGTGGACTAGGCAACTAAAGTACAACAGCGCATTGCCCTGGCGCTGAGGGGAGCTGTTAGCAACTAGTTTCTTTACGCACTAACTAGTCACACAGGCCCTCGGCACCGCTACCAACACCTTGACCTTAAAAGTGCATGTGTAGTACCAACCACTGGTAAAGCCCCCACCATACAAGGGGCGAACCCGCGGGCTGGTACTTAGTATTATATGTACTGATAATGGGTCAGACAGTGTGTATACCCACTACCGCCTCATTATCATGACAAGGTGAGTAACCTTTAGTTGTGCATTCCTTCAGTATTCTTGACCACCTGTGAAGACATATACAACGTTTACCCCAGCACAGGAGATCAGAACAGTAGATTGCACTTAAGCCCTCGCATCTCGTCAAGATTGTTACCCAGGCAAGGGTAAGAGTGAGGTAAGTTTCTAAAAATAGAACTGTTGTGTTGTTGGAGTTGTACTCCTGAGATTATGTAGGCAAGAACAAAAACAACGTGTATTGAATAAAACTAGTTTTAATCACAACAAAACTCGACCTGATGATAGTCTCAGAGGGCTAAAGCGCTCTGTCTAACGTGTAGTGCGAGTGCATGTGGCATTAGAAATCAGTTTATCTATACCACGGTCAGTGATTGCACAGAAAATTTCATATAAACGCAATCGAACAAATAAAAACATAACAAATATTACATTATTCAAAAAAAAACTGGATCACTGACGAAGGTTCAATACCAGAAACTGCACAGTCTGATTCAGAAAAAAAAATTCAAAATTTGCAATGTATGCGGAGCAATAAAAAAAAATAAACAAAACTTTAATACAATTAATTGGTGGTCAGCAACGGTTGCTGTTTTTAGATTTCTAAATTAGATCCAACACTATATTCTTGAATGATATGACGGAATAGGAAAAATTTCTATTTCGATATTCGATACTATTCCATAAACGTATAACTCTCATCAAAAACGATTTTTGCCTAACTGTAGTATTAAACCCTGGATTTTCAAGCGAAGAAGTACGTGTTGAATTACTACATGTAAATTTTCTAGCAAGATAGGAAGGAGTATCAAACTTAAGTGTTCTATAAAACAGAATGAGAAGCTTTACACTTACAAAATCATCGAAACTGCATCCTAAAAATTCAAATACATATCGCGATAAGCGCTCCCTATGGCGTAAACGATACACATACCGAATAATTCTATTAAAACATTTCCTCAATTTATCACAATTAGTAGCACTTGTTCCGGAAAATATTTCCAACCCATACAAAATTATTGGCATAAGAAGTGTGTGCGCAATCTGTTTTCTAATTTTAATTGGTAAACTGTAACATGAAGTATGAACTATTCTTGAATTTAGGAAATTAGTATGTTGAAGAAATGAAAACTTTTTGTCAACATATATCCCCAATACTTTAAAATGGGAAACAATCGCAATAAGTTCACCATTAATAAAAAATGTGGGTAAAAGCTGCCTCCTAAATCCAAACAACATTGCGTTCGACTTAGAAACGTTTAAAAAATAAAATTATCCTCACACTATCGCTCTGTATTCTGTAGCTCATTGTTAATTACAGCACCTAGTTCATAAGATGTATCTGAGATAGCGATCAGTTGTAAATCATATGCATAAAGGCAACCTTTTAATGCAGACGATCGATTTAAAACATCATTAATATGTATTAAAAATAAAAGAGCACCCAGAACAGAGCCCTTGGGAACACCACGAAAGACTTGTCTTTTTCGATTTTTTTTATTTTGATTATGTATTGTTTTTTTTTTTGTAACCCGGGGAAGCTTATACAAATATGTGGACACTAGCTCTTTGTGCTAAATTTTTACCTATCAGCACGTTACGGGCAATAATGTATCAATAATAGAAATCGCTATTTCAGGTCATTTTGTGTCCAATAATTGTTTAGTTGACCAATACTGTGCAACACCATTTAAATAACTTTTTACTTATTATGTTCGTTATTTTGCTAATTTTGATGTCTAATCTGTTTTATCAAAATCTGCGAAACACGTCAAATTTGAAAACGTCCTTTAAGTTAGATACTCATCGTTATTATATAATTACGTTAACATCTTAGGTAAATATTAATTTTTAGCTTAATTAAACAAAAAGGGTCCTCAAACCCCCCCCCCTTTCAAGCGACAAGAGTCGCCTCGACCCCCTACTGGAAAAAGAGATCCCAGTAACCAGAGAATTCAGACTCTCTCCATGCCCTGAGCCTTTCCCTAACATACCCCGCAGGTATTCCACAGAATGGTTCAGGACCAATAAAGGGCCTTCGGGCCCCGCGGTTGGCAAGACAATCTGCCCTCTCGTTGCCCTCATGACCCTTATGATCAGGAATCCACCCCAAGGTTAGAGAGTTGCCCCTACCGAGCCTATTGAGAGTCTGAATGCTTTCTATGACCAACCCAGACGACACCTTATAAGCCATTAAGTCCCTCAGTGCTGCAGAAAGAATGTAGATGCGAGATATGAGCGTTCCCCTTCGCAGGCATTCCCCTGCACATACACAGATGTCCCAAAGCTCCGCCTGAAAAATGGACGGATATTTTCCCATAGGTAAAGCATGCTGGAAGCCTGGTCCAAAGACGCCCGCACCCGTGTTCCCATTCGACTGCTTAGAGCCATCAGTGAACCACACCTGAGTACCATCTTCCGGTTCCCAGGATTGATTGGTCCACATGTCTCTGTCAAACAACAACACATTAAAATATCTATCAAAGATCCACTCCGGTGACACTCTGTCCGCAACCTTAGAAATCGGGTCATCTATTAAGATGCGCGCGATCCTCATGTGACCCCTTAGGTCGCCCCCCCCCTCATGCCACGAATTCATTAAGTCTAGAGGAACCCATGCTGGCAACCTCCATTACAGAAATATACAATGGCGGGATCCCCAGCATAACCCCCAAGGCATCCGTCGGGCAAGTTCCGCCGGCCCCTGTGATGACAACACACGCAAGACGGTAGATTCTCTTAAGAGCATCCCTTGCCTTACTCTGCTCAACTTTTGGCCACCATGCAAGGGCAGCATAGGTGATCATCAATAAATCAATAGTACTGAAATCAATCAAACAATAGTGTTGAACGACCAGTAGACCATTTGTGGCCTTAGGCCCCATGTTCTCCCAAAAAGTGTATGGTATGAGACAATGGAGATTTTACAACTTCTAGCAAACTGAGAACAGTATCTGCTCCTAATCCAATGGACTTTTGATTGAATCAATTATAGCGAGTAAAAAACAAGTGTTAAGCATATAGCATTTAACTTGTGCAATAGTAAACGACTTTATTAAATCTTGCCTAATTTGCTATATGTTTCGGCCCAATGGTAACTAAACTTACCACAAGGATATTCGACTGTTATTTCAACTTTTAGTAGTCGTAAATTAAATTGAATTATTTTTATAATAAAAGTACTCATAATGAGGTCTTAGAAACAGTGTTTAATCAACATTAGTTTTTTTTTTAATTTTCCCAGTTGCTTTAAAATACTTTCCTTTTTGGAGCTTGGCGAATATCCTTCCCAAACACGAAAGGATAACAAAAAATTAATATCCTTCGAATTGTTTTCTTAGAACATATTAAGTTAAAGTATTCACCAAAAAAAAATTAGTTTTTTAAATACATAGAGTTTTATACTTAATTAAAGTGCTGGTAAGTAAAATTACCGCCGGGGCAATAATTGATTAATAAAACAAGAACAGCAAAAATAAATCTGTTAACTTTACAAACTTTTAGTTATATTCGATGTGAAATTTAGTTAATTGAAAATAGCATTTTTGTCTGTAAAATTAGCAAAAACTTTTAATAAATATTTGTAGACTCAAAATAGCTAAAAAAAAAAACTGTGATATTAACAAATTTTTTTCATGAATCTTTTTCTGACACAGTCTTCTTAAGTCCAAAATTCACCAATATGTATTTTTCAGAAGCAGCCAAATATTGTTGCAACTTATACATAAAAAAATTAAAAAATCAATTTTAATATTTTGCTTTTTTTATAGAGTTTACGAAAATATCAATATGGGATCCGTTGAATCCGAATCTAATTTAAGAAATTCTATATCACATCAGGTTTTCGAGATATCTTAGCAAAAATTAAGAAAAAAATTGGTTGTATAACATCGCGCATTATGACTTTTCAGAAAATTGTTTATATTATCTGAAATTTCTACCTATTGTTTTCAAAACAAACTTAGATTTTTTAAACCTGATGAAATATTGGAATTGTTAAATATGTTTGGTAAGACTAAATGTACCTCAAACCTTTGGAAAGGTATGTTTTTATTCTAGTGTTGACCTCTTTAAAATTATGTTTGCCTGTTTTACTGAACTTTTCTGAGTAACTTAAAACGTTTTCGTTGTTTTTTTTTATGCCAAACACAATATTTAAATTTCATTGTAAATAAATAAATAAATTTTGTAAATAAATAAATAAATATTTAAATTTCATTGTAAATTTAAATTTTTTAAAGTTTTTTGTGTTTAGTGTAAAACCTCATTTTGTTTCCTTAACAAAACAATAAACTGTTCTTTCTAACACTCTTGGTACAGCAATTCAAATAATTAACAAACAACATTTCGTCCCTGCCACAAATAATGTCTTAAGGCAATTACCAATATAGGAAAAAGACTTAAATAATGGATGAAAGAAAAAAAATAAAAAAAATAAACCATAAAAATAAGTTTAATATGTATATTAGGCTAGGCCACATATGTATGGAGAAAAAAAAAATTTAATTTTTTATGGGCACGGTGACAAAAATATGCCAAATTATAAGTGTTATTAGGTTACAAAGTTTGGTAGCAATCGGAGTTAATGTTCTGCCTCCGGTTTAATGTTTAATCTTTCAAAAATTTACTTAAAAAGAACTTAAAAATGATATACAAAGTTACTCTAATTAAGTTTATTTATTTGGAAAAGTTAGAAATCAATTGTAATTATATTTATTTAGAGAAAAAAAGCATGACAAAATTTTTTTTACAAAAGTGCAAGAAAGGATAATCATAAAAATAATGAATATAATGAGTTTATTTAGTGACAAAATCCTTTTTGCTATCGAATTTCGGCATTAATTTTCTTGATTCTATCTGCGTTTTGATGAAACCTTCTCTTGTTGTTTTGTTGCACAAAGTTGATGATGCTTCACTCACAGCTTTGACTGCTCTTTCTACCGCTTGGGTGTGACAGGGAAGGTGTAATAGTTCAATTCCTCCATTATTTTCTTCTTCAATAAACAGTCGAAGATTTTCTTCATTTACTGATTTTAATATAGGTGGTTCAGTGATAGTTTCCTCCCAATTTAAAAGATCAAAATATGATGATGCATTAAAGTTTATCGTTGGTATCTGAAAAAGCCGTAATTGCTTTGATATTGCTGATCTACTTTTCAAAATTCGATGGACAGCTAATTCACGAATGTGTTGCTGGGGATCTGTCAACATTGCAAGTAATAAGTTTTCAGGGTGTGCAAAGTAACCGTTTCTTTGAATTACTGGGTCGACAACGGCTTTCAAAGTTGTTGGTAAATATCTGCTTAGTTTAATAAGTTTAAAAAGGTGTCGTGATCCATCTTTACAGCTGGGGAGAGTTTTAATAGAAAACCACACTGGAGCGTAAACCTTGACAATATATATTGCAAGAGTGGTAAGGTTTGCAGATGGGTTCTCAACTGAAATATATAGACGAAGAATTCTGTTAGCACGTGTTAGCCATCGAGCATGAGACATTTTGCCTGGTGATTTATTTGCCAAATTGTTTGCAGCTATACCCGTTGAAACTGATTTAACTATTTTGTACAAATACTTCTGATCTGCACTTATATCTTCAACACAAAGCTCTGGTAAGTTCGTGGGAATTGGTTGAAACTTCACTATAGGTCTATTTTCACAATTTTCAAGTGCCTTGCCAATTTTTCCCAAAAATGTCTGTGGTCCTGATGTACCACCATCACCATGTTGAAACAGGTGTCTGAATGGCAGTTCATTCATATGCAACATACAAATGATCCACTGTAAGGGTCTACCCAATCTTTTTTCTAGTATACGTATAATACCCCCAGATTTGCCAACATTTACATTTGTGCCATCACAACCAATTGCAATCAAAAAAATCCATCGATATATCCGCATTCAAGAAAAAGTTGAATATTTCTTGTTCTATGTACTTTGCAGTGCCTGAAGAAGGTGAAACATATCCTAAAAACTTCGAGTTGGGTTATTTAATTAATGAGATGTGCTCCTCTAGTACACATTGCCTGTACTTCTTTCCATCTTTTTCAGATAGAATTGAAGTTCGGTCTTTTCTTCCATCGAAATATAAAGCGGGTATTTGTGAAACGCTTTGTTGTAAAGTTATATTTTCTCTAGTTTTTTTTCTTTCTCGGCGAAGCTTATTTTTATCTATAACTACTGAAATCGTGTGCGAAATGTGCAGAGCTGCAGATGCGATAGCAGCTCCTGCCCTGTCTGATACTCCAAATCTATCGCATGTTTTTACTAATAAACTAAAATCAATTGCCCCTTTTTTTGTTTCAGTTTTTGAAGGACGCAATTGAAATTGTCGTGTTTCTTCACAATCCGACTGAACACATTCGGTTTCAGATGCACTACTCAATATATCTGTAGGTATTTCGGCCATTTTTTGTTGTTTTAGATTAGATTTTTCTCGTAACAACTTTCTTTTTAATGTTTTTCTAATCTGTTTTGTTGTTCCAACATCTACGCTACTTATAGCCATTTGTCTAACCGTTCTTTGATCTATTATAAAACTTCGCTCTCTTTCAGGTATTTTTTTTGTTTTTAATGCAAGCAAATTTAAGAAAATCACTGCACTTACATGCCGAAATATCAAACAAAATCTTACTTTCACAAAGAAACTTTTCCAACTTGTTTTTAGGTATTTTTGGGTGAGACTTCAAAAGATTTTTACATTTTAAATGATATGTTTGTAGCATTACCTTCATTCGTTTAAACTCTACTGTAGGTATAGACGATTTCTCCCATATTTCCATTAATTTTGCAACTAAAATGGCTTCAATTTCCTTACATGTTGGCTCCTTTTTAGTTTCCCTCTCATATTTTAAGCTATGACGGGTCCACTCATAAAATTTCATCACATCTTCATAAGTTGGTAATATATTATCTTTCAAATCACATAAAACACCAAACAAAGGACACCTCCAAATATTTCTGGTACGCTCCATTTCGCAAACGATAAAATAAACAAATAAATGACAGCACTCTACAACGCAACACTAATTATTTTAACGATCGCGGGACACTTGTCTCATCTAACTCCGTGTTGTAAGAATTAAAGATTGTACGGGGATTTCCCTATTTTGTTTTTACATTGAACCGTTTAGATTACATATACAAAAGCAGAACGTTTTTTAGTTTTTGTAATATATAAAAAAGCAGAAGTTTATATTATTGTTCCTTAGCCGTAACCATAGCCGTAACCAAAATTCAATTGATATATGGGCAAATCCCAGAAACAGTCCACCAACAAAAAATGTAGTTAGGGACTTTCTATATTAAGGTAGCGATATGTAAATGCGTGTTCTGGGGAAATTTAACAGTGTGAATCCACATTGTAAAAGTACAGTTTTATATCGGGATTACCTCTATATACCGATACTTAAAATTATTTTGCATAAAACTTGTATAGATATGTAACTTTAAAAGTATTATTAAAGTGATGTCAAAAATCTACTTTTTCCAAAAATTCTATCGCTATCCGGAGGCAGTAAAACTTAAAATAATGCAATAAAATTTTATATACAGATTAGCATACCATTTAGCACCTTTTTATCACTGAGCCTCTCAAGAAATGAAGAAAAAAAATTTTGACCCAGCCTAATGTATATGTTAGATTGTATGAAAAGGAAACCCTAGTAATAAAAAAATTGTATATTGATAGTAAAAATGTTATTGCAAAAACCAATAGACTTCGTCTTAAAGTCTTTGCGCGATGTGGATAAGTAAAGAAGCCCATAAAGAAACCCAAGTACAATTATGAAGCTCTATAATTTAATAGGAAAAACGAAATCAACAACAAAGAAAAAAAAAAATTCATAGAATATGCCCACTTAGTCATTAAATGAAATTAATTATAATTATGGTTGTAAGACATAAAAACACTGAAAGAATTATTCATTCGAATTTTCATAGAAGTAATAAAGTGTATAACTATTCCACGAATTTAATAAAACCTTTAATAAATATGTAAACGGCAAATTTTCGCTTTTCTTTAATTTTCGAATTACCATAAAAAAAGTTTGTCTTAATTTGAGTGAAATATTTATCTTTAAAACTTTATCAATAACTCTAGTTAACAAATTATAAAAAATTGTACGCTGCAAACATGTGACTACGAGGGCAGATCAATAAGTACGTGACTTTTTGAATGAAACACAGGTTTTTTTGAAAAAAAAATAAAATATTTTTTAACATAATCTCCTTTTAGCTCAATACACTTAGTCCAACGTTTCTTCAATTTTTGTATCCCTTCCAAAAAATAGTACTTTTCGAGGTCCATAGAATAGGCATTTGGTTGATCAATAATTTCATCGTTGGATCTAAATCTCTTTCCACCGAGTCATTTCCTTAAGTTTGGAAATAGGAAATAGTCACTGGTTGCTAAATCCGGAGCATATGGCGGATGAAGTACCAATTCGGAGCCCAATTAGAAAATTTTGCATTTAGACTGCACACGTGTGCCCCCGTGTATTATCTTGATGAAAAATAACTTTTTTCTTGGCCATATGGGGTCGTTTTTTTTTAATCCTCGTTAAATCGGTCCAATAAGTTGGCATAATATTCCCCGTTTATTGTTTTTCCCTTTTGGAGGTAATCGATGTAAAAAACTGTTGCCATCACCTTATTGGAAGACAAACTTACCGTGGCCTTCTTCGGAGCCAGTTCAGCCGGAGAAACCCTTTGGTTAGGCTGCTGCTTGGTCTCCAGAGTGTTGTAATGGATCCATGTTTCATCAACAGTTACAAAACGGCGCAAAAACTCATTCGAATTGCAGACTGCTGCTTGGCCTCTGGAGTGTTGTATTGTATTCATGTTTCATCCACAGTGACAAAACGCCGCAAAAACTCATTGGAATTGTGGTTAAACAACTCCAAGCAATCCTTTGAAGTTGTAATACGATTACGTTTATGGTCAATTGAGAGCAAACTCGGCACCCGTCTTGCAAATAACTTTCTTAAAGCCAACTGATCATTTAAAATCGAAACCTCTCTGCCATATGAAATGCCTATGGCATCAACAATCTCACGCACTTTTACTTTTCGATTGGCCAATACCATATCGTTTATTTTTTCGACATTTTCGGGTGTATTGACCTCAATTGGCCGTCCAGACCGTTCAGCGCCCTTTGTTATTGTGCGACCACAACGAAAGTCAGTAAACGACTTGTTTACCATTGAAATCGATTGTGCAGAGTTCCCATAGTATTTATCAAGCTTTTCCTTGGTTTCATTAATGGTTTTTTTTTTTCACAAAAATAATGTTTAATGAGCACTCGAAATTCGCTTTTTTCCATTTTTAAAAACATCCACGAGGTTGCATATTTGAACAGCTGTTAAACGCAAAGTAAATGACGAAACTTGCTCAAAATTTAACAGCAGTCTATTAACAGGTGGTACTTGATGGGAGCAGGGTTGAATTTCATATAACTACGAGGGAAGTTCGAAAAGTCACGGACCTATTGATACGCCCTCGTATTTTTAACTCGTTTTATAGCATTCATTGATCCCCTTGGGAATTTTCTGCCAAAATTTGGTAGAATGGTGTAACGGTGTCTCAACAAACTTTTTTTTAAAGTTTTTGTATACTTATTGCTCCTTTTTTTTTTTTTTTTTTTTTTTTTTAAACGTTTATTTCAATAATTTTTTATAGTTAAACTAGAAATAAACAAAACAATAGTTTATATAACTTATTACTATACACTGTCCCATAATCGAGCTCTCTAGTATATTTCTTAACAGCATAACGATATATACATTATATACATTTTTTAAATCTAATTATGATCTCTGTACAAATTATATACATAGTAAATATTATCTGTATTAATAATAATTTTAATGTAAAGAAAATTTTTGAAAAACCTTACTTTTCTATTGAACACGATAAAAGAAAAAGTCAAGTAAAATAAAAAGAAAAGCAATTCCGGTACCTAATTCAGCCACCAGTATTTACTAATATCCAAATTTGGAAGAATATTTCTATCCTTGCGAAAAAAGCTAGTATCGAATCTCTTATTCTCAGTTGTAAGTTGATTGCTAGTGACAGCTTTTATATTGGCCCTTCTATATATATGAAAAAATATAGGTATGCCTGTTTCATCCTGTATAAAGCCTTCTCTATCGAGATATACGAAGGCTTCGGGTGGTACATAGCCATTTTGCAACGTTAATATTATGTAATCATCATTGACATAATATGGAGCCATAATTAAATTGTTCTCATAGCAGTCGGAGCGTTTTCTAGCGTGGTTTCTAATTAGGTGTATAATAAAATTGTCAATTCTGCTAATTTTGGACGCATTATAAAGTTTTCTGATTACTTATATATTTCGTGTAATTACTATTAGATGACCTGCATAACGCAGTGCAAGCTCTGAGGCATTTTCTTTCAAATTTACGTAGTTTCTCCATATATGATGGTGAAACATTAAACCAAATTTGGCAACCATATGTCAAAAACAGGACGAATTAGCGTCTGATAAAGGAGAAGCTTAATCTCCGGTTTGATGTGTTTAGAAAAGAAAGCCTTTTGTACATGAAAAAAGCCTTTCTTGCTTTCATTATTTGTAAACTAATATGTTCATTAAAGTATAAGAACTTGGGTAAGTTAATTCCCAGATATTAACCGTTTGCCTATTTGGGATACTAACATTGTCACTAGATTTTACACCAAAGGATTTCCAGTTTCGTCTTATATTATGGTTACACTTCCCCACAGGAGGACGGAAAAGTATAGTTTCGCATTTGTTTACATTTATCTTCATTTGCCAATCAACAGCATACTTTTCTATAATATTGAAGTAATTTTGTAAATTTTTATTTATTTTATCAATTCTGTCATCAGCATGATATACTATAATATCATCTGCAAACCCAATAATATTACTGATACTATGTAAAAGTTCAAAAATAAATATATTAAAAAGTATAGGTGCGTTAACTGTCCCATGTTGTAACCCATTAACTATGATAAATTTCTTTCGACTCATCTCATTTTTATTGCAAACAATAAACGATTTATTACTGAGCATATTATGAATCAAAAACACCAATTGAATTGGAAATTTGTATTTCAAAAGTTTGTATATAAGACCAGGAATCCAAATGTTATCAAAAGCTTTTTCAAAGTCAACAAGACATGCCCCTTGTACAAAGAGACTTATTTAAATTCCAATTGATATTGGAAATTAGTTGGTGAATTCCATGTATTGTAGAGTGCTTATACTTGAACCCGAATTGATTATCATTCGTTAAATTATTTTTCACACAAAAATGAATAATATTGGTATTAACACATATTTCAAAGATTTTACTTATGTTCGGTAGTAAACTTATAGCTCTCAAATTCTTCGGATTGCTGGTATCTTTGTCTCCTTTGGGTAACACAACCACTTTCGCCAATTTCCATGCTCGAGGGAAATACGAGTTGTTAAGCATGTTATTGAATAATGTACAATATTCAAGGATTAATTCATCCGGAATATTTTTCAATATTATATTTGGAATAGTATCGATACCTGACGATAATTTATTTCTTAGTTTTCTAAAAATATAAAAAATGTTCTCCTCCGTTATAAAAAAAATCATCAGACTGTGAATCCCTTATTCGATTTGCCCTCTTATCCTTGTATAAGATGATCTATTGCTCTCATATTCAGATTTTGTTTCTAAAAATCTGGTGAAGCAATTGTCAACTTCAACATGTAATTCATTGTTATAGTCAATCTCTTTAAAAGAGTGAGTCTTTTCAAGAGAAGCTCCTATTAAGTCTAAAATGTGTGCCTGCTCCCTTATAATGAAATGTAAATTATCCCTCTCCGTATGGAGAGGATTTATACCCACATATCTTAATAAATTTTCATCTTCTTGGCCTATCTTCAATATACCTATATCTATAGCTAGATTTGGTCTAAATTGTTTTTTAACCTCAGAAAACATTTGAGTTGGATTTCTCCTATTCAAATTAGTTAGTTTGTCCTTATAGTATTTATTAACTGATAAGGAAAAATTATCATTAATTAGTTTCCTAATTAGTTTTAACCTGGCTTTACATAGATTAATTTCCTGAGGAGTACATATAATTTCGGATCTGTTGTGTTTCTTTATTGTAGTTAATGTTTTACTTTTCTCTGCTTGTAATTTTCTTATGATTGGATTTACAAATTTGTTTACTGCATCATTATCTTTAAGTTTCGGAACACTTTTGTCTATAGAATCTATGATTACATCATTTAACTTATTTAGGTAATAGTCAATTACAGAATCTAAAAGATTTCTGCTGTTAGGAATGGGATCTGTATTCCTATAAGCATTGTTTATATTTTTTCTGAATTTTATCCAATTGGGTTTTCTATAGTTAAATTTAGACTTGGGGCATTCCACAAAAAACGAAAAATTATCATTTGTATCATTCAGTACATCAATTTGTAATGCCCTGTGGTCACTATCATAATCGAGAGTTTTTATGGAGTTAACAGAGTTACTACTTCTAAGGATAGGCAGACGAGAGTCTGCTAAACACAAATCTAAATACGAGCCACATCTTGGATATGACGGGGTGGCGGAGGCATAAAGACTACATTTGAATCTGATTTCGTTGTTCTCTAACCATTCTCTAAGGTAATTACCTTTTGCGTTATTTATAACATTACCCCAATCGGAATGTTTACTGTTCAAATCACCTGACATTATATAATAAATGTCTGGATTTTGTAGGTTCAAAGATTTGAAAATTGAATTTAAGTCTGATATTAAAAAATTACTGTTATTACCTGAGGGGTAATAAGCTGATATAATGTAGAGTGTTTTATTTGCCAACATAGGTATTTTAATAATGCAAGCCTCCAAACATTTAAGTAAATGGCTTATGTTATTTGTGTAATTTTTGAATTTAATATGTTTTTTTATTAAAATTGCAACACCACCACCCCTAGTGGAGTTCAATCTATCTTTCCTTATTAAATCATATTCTTCAAAATACAGTTTGTGTTTCGTATTTAGTTTTGTTTCATTTAACAGAACTATGTCTGGATTGTGTAATTTTATAAAATTTAATAAATCATATCTTCTACTAATTTTAATAATAGAATTTACATTAATTTCGATTATTTTAAAGTTTTTTACAATTGATTCATCCATTTTAATTTAGCATTGAATAAATAGTATCTATTCTACTGGTTTGTAGTTGTAGCTGTTTGTGTAAATTTATTAATTGGTTGGATAAATTTTGCATGGTATTGTTCAGTTGCTCCAAAACCTGGTTAATGGAGTTCGAATTGTTTACGCTTTGAGAATTAATTTTCACGACGTTGGCAAAGCTCATAGATGGGTGATGATTTTGAGTTTTGTTTGGTGATCTATTTCCAGCCAAACTTTGTTTTTTGGCTCGGAGCCTGTCATGCATTTCTTTGTATTTTTTCACATCCACGATATGAAGCTGGGTGTCCGTATTGTTGGCATAGTACGCAATATAGTTTTTCTCTTTGGTTTTCAGCTACTTTTTCTTGCTCACATTCTCCGATGTTGTGTATTTTCTCACATTTGACACACCTTGGTGACAAAAAGACGTTTGAAGCACTGTGGAAAAAGCTCTGGCATTTTCTACATTGAGGAATTTCTGATTTCCTTAAAAGTTCCCATCGTATGCAACGATGGAATAGCCCATTTATTGATTTAAGCTCATTAATATAGCTTTCGCCACTAATTTGAATCAAATATATAGGAAGATTTTGTCCCTTTTCAATAGATTTTTTAGTTTTAAATTGATTGACTTTTAATATTTTTAAGTGATCATTGTTAAATTTACAAAGTTCCTCATATATCTCCTCGGTGTTTAAGTTTGGGCTTAGACCTTTTAGAAGGTAAGTTTTAGTTTTAAGACTTTTAGGAGTAAAAGTAAAAAATTCAGTTTTGGTTTTTTCAAGATAAGCTTTAACACGAATATAATCATCTAAGGATGACATAAACAAAGCTGTTTTCTTGTTATTTAGTTCTTTAATTTTAAAATTGTTAATTTTTAAACCTTTCTTAATAAATTCTATTAATTCATTAGGTTCCACATTAAATATATTAAGTGGTGGAACTTTTTTATTTTTATTTTGCTTTTGCTTTATTTCATTTTCATTACTAACATTTTTGTCTGCATATGAAGCACTTTGAGATGTTGTTGTTCCATGTTCATGAACATGTTTTTCAAATTTGTTTACATATTCTTGGTTGCAATGTTTATCATTGTCCAGAATTGCGTAGTAATTATTTTTTAATTGTTTATTCATTGTGTTGTTTTGCATTTCACCTTTTCTTTTTCTATCACTTGATGAGATTAATTTATTATTTTTGTCATTCTTTACATTGGAGTTTGGAGCATTTTGCTCACTCATTTTTTTTTTAGTTTTTAGTTTTATGTTTTTGTTTTTTTTTTTTTATGTTATTATTTAAAGAGTCTCTGTCTCTTGGATTTGTTTTTTTTACAGTTTTTTTTTTTAACAAATTGTACGCACTACAATAATACGTAAAATAAAGAACATATTGAAAATATATTTTTTTTCCGCTACACGACCGTCTATCATGACATTCACGCATGAACTCCTATTGCTCCCTCTAGTGGTGGCATTCGCAATTTAAGTTTAAATTTTGACGCTTTGTATGTTAAGATTTTTATTAGATTACAATTTTTTTTTTTTGCTAAATAAAATATCTAGAAAACTGTGAAACACAATTTGATCTATCAGGCTTTGACGATTTTTAGGAGCTTTTTAATTATATTGGTTTTTTATACCATTTTTCAAAATTCTAATCCGGAAGAAAATAGCTGATTTTTCACATTAAAAAAGACAATGGAGTAATTCTCGGCATAGAGTTCATTTGGTAGCCAATTTAATATACCCCGCTTGCCAGTTAGATGGTTAAAGTTTTTTGCCTTCATAAAAAAAAACAAAAGTTCAATGTTTATGTCGTGACCGTAGTAAAATAAATTTAAGCTGGTCTTGGCCTGGGCTACATTTATAAACGCAATATGTGGCAATTTTTTGACAGAGTATTTGTTAAATGCCTTCTTTTTTTTTTTTTTAATTATACACAAATTGTAAAAGTTTGTTGACAGTTGTACATAAATTAACTAAGAATTTAGCTAAATCAACACAATTTTTAAGCTGAATCAACTTAAAATTTATGCGAAAAAGGTCTTTCCGGATTTGAACAGAGGAAGGTCCATATAAATATCTTACTGGAACTATACCCAGTAAAAAATGTTCGTGTTTTTAGAACCAGAATAAAACAAATGCGCTGATGTAAGTGCTTACTATCACAGAATACTGAGAAGCATCAAAAGAAACGAATAATTTTCGTATAAAAATAAACAAACAAAAATTTTGAGCTTACTGTTTTCCCTAACCAGGATTCACGTTGTAAGCAGCTTACCCTATTCAATTGCAAGAATGCAGGTTGTAATGCAGAAAGTTTCATATCGTGGATTATAAACGATCTGTACCAATTTTCCCGAGTGATTTCCGATTGTGTTTCGTATTTTCGAGTATGTAATAAAAAATAATTTGTCATTTAACTGTTTCTGAAAAGCTAGCATGTGGAGAGGTAAAAAAATTAAATATGATTACATTATATGTCAAAAATTGTAATAAGAAAAAATAAATATCTGTAGAGTTTTATGTAAAATAATTTATGTATATTCATAATATTCCTTTTAATCGTAATAATGTAGACATGAAATATAATTTTACTGAAAGCCATGAAAACACAGCTTTTTATAAGCGCTAAAATCCGCGCTTATTATGCCCATAAGTAATGCTTACAAGTGGGAATTCTCCACATAAAAATCATAGCATATGTAAGCAGGTTTGTAAGGGATTCTTTCCGGCTTACTGCCTTACAAACCTGCTTGCATGTAAGCAGCGTTTTTTACTGGGATAAGTAGTCAATAAGAATTTTTGATCAATTTTGCTCTATCTCGCTTAGTTTTCGAGATATAGTCGCTTTTTTGATTATGAAATTAAAAAACTTGAGAAAATAACGCTATCTATAAGAGAAGCTGCTAGCGGAGACCCAAAAAACAAAATGGTTTAACAACAATTATGGTTCAAATTAAGTACTTTAAACCACAATAATAATTAATAATTATCAATTATGGTTTTATTTAATTAATACCCAACATATATTTTGTAAGAAAAATCGAAACATTGTCCACAACCTAAAATTTAAAATTTTTCTATATTGGTTAATCACACATTTGCAACTCTTTCATCACATTTGTTAATAAAACAAAAAATAAAAAACATGCTTAATGTTGGTTCCTGTTAAATATATTTGAGAAAAAACTGCTTTGTAATCACAGTACCAAAACTGGCCGATGTAGAAAAAATTGGAGTGACACCTTCAAAGCAACATTCAAGTTTAGACTATTATTCCTCGGCTGCTGTTAAATGTATAAATAACCCAGCAAATTTTATTAGAACAGATTATATCTGACCCTGTTCTAGAACAACTTCTTTTACCACCGGTTACATTGAGCCGGTTCTAAAACAGGTTCCTGGGAGTCGAAATGCAAGATGTCACTGTCCAAGAACCATTTCCATAACAGGTTCTAGAACCAGTTCTAAAGCAACCTGTTCTTGTTTGGAGGTTAAGAACCTATTGCAAATAGGACAAACTCCATACAAAAAGAATCAGTTGCAGAACAGAAATTAGAACCTATTATTATACAGTATAAGCTGTTCTGCAACCAGTTATTTGGATTTTACTATTTTACTGGGAAGTTAACACCGTAATATAAATAACACACAAAACGTGCACACATTTAATTTACAAACTCAACGAATTCAACAATAAATGCCCACAAAAAATTTAAATCCAAACATGCAGCAAGTACATGCATGGCCTGATGGTGGGAAAAACGGGATCAACAGTTTTGTTTGGCTGGATTGAGTTTCTTTATTTAAAATAATTGTGAATTATTTGCAGTCAGAATTAAAAATGTTAACAAAAGCAGATCAAATTGTTACTGAACAAATTGACGAAAAAATAATATATTTTCAAGCTTTTACAAATAAAAAATTAATTGGCGCCAGAACGTGAATCTCTTTTGGAAAAGATGAAGATTAGTAATTCGTGTAACAAAAAATAAACTCTCGGCACAAGGGTTTGCGGAACCAATTTTTAATTCTTGGAAATAAAGCGCCGAAAAAGCCCCTTCATAAATAGGAGGTAAAACAGAGGTCTTACGGAAGACCAGCGGCCGCGTTATAGGTTAAGAAAAGAGAAAAACTTATTTTATAAACTACTAGCTGAAGTGCCCGGTATTTCCAGGGTCAACTGTGATTTTTGAATGCAGAAAAAGTTTTAGACTAGGAAATAGGCGACTTAATTCTGTTGTGTTTTGCAGAATCAGTTAGGATTTTAACGTCAAACTTAAAATTAAAGATTCCATTTGAAATTTATGAAATAAGGGTACAAAATTAAAAATTATTTTATCTTTAAAGATGTTGAATACAAAATGGTGCTTTCAATAGCAATTCACGACTACAAATCAATGCGCTTTATCAATAAAGATGTCTCATACAGATTTTAGTGCATGGTTTCGAAAAAGTTTATCCTTAAAGAAATTTTTTTTTTTGTTTTTTTTTTAATGGATTTGTTATTGCCAAAAACGGTAAGGAAAAATAAAATTAAAAAAAAATTAAATCATAAAGACATTGCGAAAAAATCAGCAAAAATTCTTAAAAACGAAGTCGTTTTTCCTAAAATGTTTTATTTGGATTTATTGCTTTCAAATTAAAAAAATAAGCTTTATTAAAAATAGTGGAATTTTTTGATTTTAAAGTTTTTGATCAAAAGTCGGTATTGAAGTGGGCTATGGTAATGAAACTTTTACTGATGCCTCGGGAAACGTAGAATATATGTGAGTAATTTCAAAGAAATCAGTTAAAAAAAAAAAAACGAAAAAAGTTGAAAAAATGAAAGTAAAAAACAATTACAATGTAGTTATGATTTTTAGAAAAGTATGCTTAATCTTCTCTACCACGCCTATCTCAGAAAATAATTTTAATTTTACATTTTTTTGTTATTAGTAGGCGCAGAAGTGGGAGTGGTCGATGAAAACTATACTACGATCTAAGTTTAGGTCCAAGGATTTTTCATGCCAGAGAATTGCAAATTTGTATAGACAACAAACAAACAAACAGAAAATGAGTTTTATATATATAGAAAAATCAAAAAATTAAAACATTATTAATACACTGATAATAGTCCATGCGTAAAATTATGAAAAAATGTTCATATAACAAATTTTTTGTAAAATAAACGAAAATTTGTACATTTTACGAAAGTTTTTGTAGTCGGACCAAGTTTTTAATTTCACATTTGTTAATGGTAATATCTCTTTAGGTGACAATTCACACAAGTGTTTTTTATTGGTCTCTGCTAGCAGATTGCAAGTATTTTAATAAGAAACAACAAAAATTAACACTAAAAATTTCTTAATAAGTACACTACATCGCTGGGGTGGAGGGGGGGTTGGGGGGTGTCCATATTGGCGGACCCGGGGCATGGGAGCTTTAACATCAAACCTTAAGCTGGATATTATGGCACGTTTGCCTGTTCCAAAGTACATTGTAATCGGACCGCTAAGTAAGAAATGGTGAATTTGATATAGTTATCACACTCTGTGTTGTTAGAACATACAAAATCGTTAAAAAGGAAACAATTTTTTTATGTGTTATTCTCCAGGGTGTCTACGCTTTGAAATCATTAAAGCTATAAACAAAATTTAGGGTTGATTTAAAATTAAAAAAAAAAATTATAAAATTTGCTAATTGCAAATAATGGAAACTAAATTAAAAAATATATATTTTGTGTGAACAAACTGACGCAAATTGAAATCCATAAAGGTTTAAAAGTGGTGGACCATTGAAGGTACTCATTAACAGGTTTAACATGCCAAATACACATTGTATTTATATATATATATATATAATGCACCTATCCCTCGATTTACACGATGCTTTTTTTACACGATTTCACTTTTACACGATTTTTTTATTTCTCGTGTAAATCCTCGATTTACACGATTTTTTTTTTTTTTGATTATTTAATTAAAAAACTTTTGTATACATATTCACGTTAGTAAAAAATTAATATACAAGTTAACTTATTTTTTGTTTACTTCTTTAATTGATTTTTTAAAATATCTGAATAAAACACACAAGTTCATTGACAATAAAATTAAAAAGGGAATTATCCATTTATGCACGTACATACAAAATATATCAAATCAAAATATCAAAAATATACAAATATATAAATCAGTCAGTGTTTACCATACAAGTCCGCCAGTTGTAGTGTTTTTGTGAAAAAAAATATAAATAAATCGGATTACATATATATAACTTTTATATATTATAACTCGATCGATATTTTATTAAAATTTCATAAAGGTTTTTTGAAAATTTTTACCTTTTATCTTATATTAGCTGAAACCAAATGCATTATAATAGTTTGTTATTTATATTTAAGTAGAAAAGGAAATAAATAATCCTAAACTCTTTATGAAAATTGTTAAGAAATTAAATTGAATACCAAATAAAGAATAAATGAATTGAATTGAATTAAAATAAATATGCCGAAAAAAATTGTAAAGAAGCAGATAAAAGAAAAATTATATCTTTAGAAACCAAAACTAAAATTTGGATTGTCTCCGCAAAGGAGAAAAATTATCAAGAGCTTCTAAAAAATATACCATTCATGAAGCCACAATTAGATCTATAAAAAAGAATGAAAACGCTATCAGGAAAAATTTAGCAGCTGGGTATGATGTATCTAAGCGTACAACTTCGTACGTTCCGGACACTATAATTGAAAAAATGGAGAAGGCATTAATGATATGGATTGAAACTCTAACCCAAAAGCGAATTCCAATTGACACTAATGTAATTACAAATAATGCATTTCGGATTTACGAAAAAATTATGGATGAGCTACCATCAACATCCTCAGGAGCAAAAAAATCTTTTACAGCTAGTCATGGTTGGGTTGCAAATTTAAAAAAGGCATTCTTTACATAATTTAAAACTAAAAGGGGAACAAGTATCTGCTGATGTTGATGCTGCAGAAGAATATGCAGAAAAGTTAGCCGAAATTATTTTATATACTCTTGATCAAGGAGTGATGACTAGTCGGGTTTATTTTGGAAAAAAATACCTGAGAGAACTTTATTGTCAAAGTGTATTATATAATGAAATCATTGGTATTATAAAATGAAATAATAATAATAACTCAGGTGAAGACGAGTCATAAATGGTTGCACTAATAACTAAACTTATTTGTGAAGGCCTTGAATTAGGACGAAATTTTTTTTTTTTTTTTTTTTTTGTGGAAACTTTCTTTATTCAAAAAATATCTTTTACAATAGTTTGTGCCTCAGCATCCTTTGGACATTACTGAGGCGAGTTGGCAAAAAATTATTTGCTTACAAGCATATAAAAAAAAAAAAAGTTTATTAAGAAAAATAAAAAAAAAAAAATTAATAAAAATTAAATATTTAAAATTAAATAACAAAATTTAAATGTATGTGGAGTATAATAATTCCAATGAGACCCATACATGTACAGTATATAAGATTTTCACAAAAGAAGCATTTCTAAGTTTTGCAATAAATGTTCTTTTAATTTATTTTTAAAGATTGAGACCTTTGAGCTTTTCTGATAACACTACTTAATCTTTTAAGCCTTCTTTCTAAATCATCACATTTTCGCTTTTTCTTCAGTTTTAAAAGATTTTTTTATACGTTATTAAAGCTTGTAAGTTTGTATTTATCCATGGTGTGATTTTATTTTTAATCAAAATCTTATTACGCTTTTCTACTGTAGAGTTCAGTACTGCGGTTGATATATGACCCATAATTTCCGAAACATCTGTACAGACATTACCAGTAACTTCAAATGTTTGCAGAGAATTACTTAGCTTTTCTTTCGTAAGTGCATAGTTACAAATTTTGCTAACTGATTCAATATATTCTGAATATCTAGCTTGGCTTTTAAGCTTACAGGATATAAAATTGTGATCCGTTATAGAACAGTCAATAGTATCAATAAATGTATCTTCTGTTAAATTACTATATACGTTATCTATAGATGTACCTGACGCAGGACGTGTTACTAAAGTATGACAATTTTTGTAATTGAAACCAGATAACAAATTTATTATGTTTGTAGATAATGTTGTTTGTAAAAAGTCGACATTTGAATCACCAACAATGATATTAGGAAACCGGCCATTTTTAGCAAGTAATAAAACTCAGAAATTTTGTTAAATCACACTTTTGTGATCTATAAAATGATGTAAGTTTAAGACATTTTCCATTTATCTTGTAATTTTCAATCGATATTGTTATTGACTCCACAAACTCCTTACTTTCACATACCTCAACGTTATATTGATAATCATTGTGAATATAAATAGAAGTTCCACCATATTTATCACTTCTACAACAGTGAACTACATTGTATCCCTGTATATTGTAAATTTGAACTGAGGTAGCACAAAACCATGTCTCTTGTACTGCTATGACACTGGGTAGGTTAGAAAATTTTGCAATTATCATTTTAAATTTATTAAATTTTTCAATAGATGAAATGCTTCTAATGTTTACACAGAGAATATTAAATATTGGAAAATTTACTGTATTAAAATAATCATTAAATGATTCAAGGTTAACAAAATGTTGATTATTATTCATAGAAAAAAGTTGATATAAAAAACAAATATTTCAAAATTAAAAATTTGTTATCATTATTTTACTAAGCAGGTGACAAAAACGAAGCACGGTCCTCATCGCCGTCATCATCATCATCTATAGTTTGCGTTAGTACTGTCAGCTGCATATTTGATCTACGTCTTGTTGTCTTATTTGTTGTAGCATCTACTAGTAACTCATCCACTTCCTCTTCAGTTTTAATTAACTTAGGTTTTGATGTTTCGCTTTTCTTCGTAAAAACTTTACCATTATATGTGTACACTAGGGTGGTCCTTATTTTTCAACTTGCGATTTTTGGGGCTGCCCCCCTCTTAAAATATTTGTTTGGGTACAAAAATTCACCATGCAAAAAATTAGAGTTCTAGCATAACGAGAAGATGTCCCGCATCGCCCTTGAAAATCGGGCCCCTTGGAAAAATGGGCATAATTAAAAAAAAAATTACAAATTTTTGTTCTTCAAAATTTAAAAAATATAAAATAATTTTTGTGTTGGGTTTAATCATAACTACACAGGTAAAAAATATTACTTTCCCAGAAAATCGCTAACTTACCCTAACTTTGTGTCAAAAAAATTAATAAATATTTTGGGGGCACCTCAAAGTGACTTTTTTGCATTTTTGAAAATTTTATTCAACAAAAATCAAAAACCTGATGTTTGCTGTCAAGTATTTTATTAAACACATCTCAAGTATTAAATAAGCCAAGTATTACGGATATCCGTTGACAAACATTTTTGTTACAGCATTTTGATTCTAGCGGATTTCAACGTTTTTTTAAATTTGTATAGACTTTTTTTTTAATAAGATTTTTGTAATATTTCATCAATGTTATTGTGTATGCTATTTTGTATAATTGTAATAACTTTATTATAAAGTATAATTTTTCGTGTTCATAGTTAACCTGTGTTTTCATGAGGTCAAAATTGACCCTCGTATTTTAAAGAGTCAAAAATCACAAAGATGACATAAAATTAATTTTTTTTTATGTTTCTAATTGTAATTTATTTACATTTTAAAATTAATTAAAATTAATTATTTAGTATAAATTCAGACATTTGTATTCATATTAAAATTGATTTTTTATACATATTCAGGAGTATTTTCGAAAAACGTATTTTTAATTTAATAGTGTAAATTTTTTTTCCTCAAAATTATTATTATGGAAAAGTTTTAAGTTCTAATTTTTACTTAATTGACCTACTCGAAGACTAGAAACGGTTAACGAAATTTTTTAAAGAATAAATATAAATTGAATTATTCCTTTCTTTATTTTATTTATAAATTTTGCCACAAAGCTGCATTTTTCTTACGTGGGTCATATTTGACCCCAGGTTAACATGTTGAAATATTATTAAAACCTTGTTTTAAAGTAAAAATGTATAAAAATAAAAAAAAACCTTGAAATCCCCGAGAATCAAAATGCCCTAAAAAAAAATTTGCCAACGGCTATGCGTAATACCTGGCTTATTTAATACTTGAAATGTGCTTAATGAAATACTTGACAGCAAACACTAGGTTTTTGATTTTTGTTGAATAAAATTTTCAAAAATTCAAAAAAGTCACTTTGAGGTACCCCCAAATATTTATTAATTTTTTTGACACAAAGTTAGGGTAAGTTAGCGATTTTCTGGGAAAGTAATATTTTTTATCTGAGTAGTTATGATTAAACTCAACACAAAAATTATTTTATATTTTTTAAATTTTGAAGAAAAAAAATTTGTAATTTTTTTTTAATTATGCCCATTTTTCCAAGGGGCCCGATTTTCAAGGGCGATGCGGGACATCTTCCCGTTATGCTAGAACTCTAATTTTTTGCATGGTGAATTTTTGTACCCAAACAAATATTTTAAGAGGGGTTACAGTCAAAATCTCGTTTTTATTTTTCGCCCATACAACGAAAGACCACCCTAGTGTACACTGACTGGTAACCCACTTTCTTTAAAGCCTTGGCGTGTTTGAAAACGTTAAGGGATTCTTTGCTTAAATAATCATTAATATATATTTCCTTTGTATCTTTATTTTCTTTGAGTTTAGGTTTTGCTGACATTAACTTGTCTTTAGATTTTTTCGATTCAAATTTAACCACCATAGTACGCTTTTTATTTTTATCATCTTTCTGTTTGAGAAAATAAGCTGTATCTATTTCATTTTCTGCAAGATTTACACCAATATCATCTGAAATGGCCAATAATTTATCTACTGCAGTTGTCTGGTCATTTACTATAACACCACTAATTAGACAATCTTTCTTTACTCTTTCATCATTCAACAACTTTACAGAATCTTTTAATATTTTTACTTCGTTTTTCAAAACACGATTTTCTCTTTGCACATTATCTATTTTCTTTTTATTTTCAGCCACCCCTCGTAGAATCTTATCATATTGTTTTGACATAAAAGTCATTGCGTCTTGCAATGCAGACAGCTGATCTAGTTTGTTTAATTGTTTTTTTATTTCACACAATTCTGCTTTAACTGATCCATCACTTTTGCTGTTGTTGCATTTATTACACAAATACTCTTCACTATCATTATTTATCAAATATTAAAATTGACGTTTATTTAGATTTGTACACAATGCATGATAGGTTATGGCGCACTTATCACATTCCATGCAATCTTCGTTCTCTTTCACCTCCATTCTGCATTCGCCACAATTAATTATTGTATTTTTTATACTTCGACGGTTTTTAAAAGACATACTCGAATTGATTATTTATCTCTATACCTTGTTATACAAAACAAACACAAGTATATGTATAAAAAACGGGTTTAACCAATATTTTTAATCAAATAAACAAATTTATATGCCTGCGATAAAAAATTTGACGTTTACGCTTAAGGGTTGCCAACTCTTCCCTCTTAGGAAATCACTTTGTCCAACATGACCAAAATGTTGAAAGAGCTCTAAAGTTCCAGAGATATATTTCTCATGGCCTGGCACAATATCGGGAGGTAAATAAAGAATTGGAATTGGAAATGAACTGATCTCTTTTAATGAACTGAATTATTATTTTTTATTAATAACTAGTAGACTGATTTTATTGATTATTTGCTTAATTTATAGTACCTGGTTTTATGTATTTTTGATGTTATTCCAGGCTTCATAATTTATTTTTGGTTTTATGAATTTTATAACTAAAATTTGTTTATAAATTTACTCATTTTGTTAGTTTTTTGTTTTATTTACGTTTTTTTGCATTAAAACAAATAAATATATATATTAAAAAATTACTTTATATACAGCATTTGCCTTTTTTTCGATTTACACGATTTTCCATAGAAACTTTTTGAATTCGATTTAAACGATTTTTTCTGGAACGTATCTATCGTGTAAACCGAGGGATAGGTGTAGGTTAATTTTTGTATTGCATGTATGTCATTGTAATAACCTTAACATATGATTATCATATGATGAACACCTAAGCGTATGAATAACATGAATTGGGTTAATAAATATAAATCATACGTCAGAGTGTTTGTTATTTTCTTACAAGGGTGGTATCCCGACCAGAACTCGCAGATTTAAATGAACTTTGGTTATGTTGTAAAGTAGCAAAGAAAATATACAAATATTTTGTTAAGCTGCCCAAGCTCACGATTAAGGTTTAACAATTAGGGTTAGAAATTAATTTATTTTTGTATGAAAGCTTGTCTTTAATTTACGAAAACTAGATTTATTTGTACGCAGGGTAAGAGTAATAAAAAAAAAAAATTATGATCTTCAATTTGCTAATACAGTTGTCCCAGTTTTCCACATTTTTTAATTATTTGAAATATAGGGGAGAAAGGCTCTTCGGGAAAAGTCACATAATAACCGAAGGTTTTGAATATCACAAAATGCTCAAACACACCCTCGATTATATTAAATCGACATTGCCATGCCTTATTTTCAGCTTAACTAAATTACATTTCACTAGATTAGGAATTTCGCCCAGAAACGTGGAAAAATAGGGGCTAATATGGAGAAAACGTGTCCCCCTTGGCGGCCTGACCAAACTGCTAAAGCTAGGAACTTCAAATTTCTTTGTTGGGAAAAATCACCTCGTTGGCGGCCTAGCCAAACCGCTGATGCTGGGAAGTTGAAATGTGGTCGGTGAGTTCGTAAACAGGTTTAGACATCTGCAAATAGCAGATTTCTGGAAATTTCTAGTTGGAATTTTAAAAAGGGGAAAAGTTTTGCTCTGGCGGCCTAGCCACAGCACTAATACGAGGAACTTGAAGTTTCATGTATGGGTACCTTATCACGAGAAGGCAGTCTGAAACTTGAAATGCGACACATGAGTTTCTAATCAGAAGTGGACATATATATACAGTGGATTTTGGAAATACCATCGGGGAGCGGCATAAAGATAAAAATTCTCCCCCTTGGCAACCTATTCAACTGCATTTGGTCAGAAATTCTACAATTAAAGTATATGTTTCTTCGAAAATGAACGAGCTTATATGATACTTTTTGGATTTGTGACCATGATTGTGGTAAAAATAGTGGTTAAACGTAGGGAAAATTCTTACCTTGGCGAACAAGGCAAACCACAAAAGGGAGGAACTTAGCATTTCGTATGTGTTATTCTTATCACGATAAGTAGGGCTAAAAGGTTGAAAAAGTCTTCCCCTTGGCAACTTTTCCAACAGCCGAAGCCAGGAACTTAAAATTTGTTATGCGCTTTCACAGAGACAAGTTAGTAGAGAAATTAGTAAAGTCGTTAGTAATCCAACTTTGCAAGATTAGAACTAAGTTTAAGTTCAAATTTGTTAAAAATGTTTCCATTTCGACTTGAATTTGTATCCTATTTATTGTTTTTTGTTAAATTTACTAAAGTTCGAAAATATTATTTTGATAATCAAAACCAGCAGAGGTCGTTGTAATGCAATGTTTTCGTTTCAGTATGGAGCAATTCTATATGAAAACGATCAAAATTGGCAAATTTTTGGACGACCCCTCTCCGATTTTGAAATAAATAGCCTCAATCGATTGCCCAGCAAAAAATAATGTACCTACATATTTTTTTTTTTTATAGTGACTAGTTTAGTGGTGGTGTGCACCACTGTCATGTGACAAAATTGAAGAATTCTTCATAAGGGACCTCATTGAAAGTTGTGATAGCTCGTTGGAAAGGTATTGAATCAGGCTTTAATTGAAAAATAAAATTTTCCTAATTTTTAAAACAACTTTCAATGAGGTCCCTTATGAAGAATTCTTCAATTTTGTCACATGACAGTGGTGCACACCACCACTAAACCAGTCAGTCTACTAAAGCGATCACATAGCTCGTTGGAAAGGTATTGAATCAGGCTTTAATTGAAAAATAAAATTTTCCTAATTTTTCTTGTTAAATAATTAAAAATAATTCAATTATAAAAAATATAAAAACATTGAGAACAAGGTGGTCTCTTAAATGCTCTTCTCCTGTCCAAACAAGGAGTCGGGCCCATTTTTTTATTGCTGATTCTTAAAGAAAAAATTATGAGGAATCCAAAAAAAATAAAATTAGCCGGAAAATTTAAGAGCTTCTGTGGAAAATCGGAAAATTTAATTTTCATGGGAAAATTTAATTTTCATGGGAAAAAAGGTAAATTTCTGAAAAAAATTAGGAAAATTTTATTTTTCAATTAAAGCCTGATTCAATACCTTTCCAACGAGCTATCACTCGTTGCGATGGCTTTAGTAGTTTTTTTTAAAACAACTTTCAATGAGGTCCCTTATGAAGAATTCTTCAATTTTGTCACATGACAGTGGTGCACACCACCACTAAACCAGTCACTATAAAAAAAAAAAAATATGTAGGTACATTATTTTTTGCTGGGCAATCGATTGAGACTATTTATTTTAAAACCGGAGAGGGGTCGTCCAAAAGGTGATCGCTTTCATATGGAATTGCTCTATGTGTGTATTTCCTTATATTGTGTCAGCATAAAATTGACAAGTGGAGTGAATACGTCGTATTAAAAAAATAAATATTTAGAAACATTTATGCAAATGATTCATTTATAAACAAATAAAAACTGAAACTATAAAAAAATATTCGAGAGTTTTTAAAAAATGAAAAAGCTTTTTTTTTCTATATTGAAAGATTATAATAAGTGGTTTTTGTGTTTATAAAATAATTTATGGTGTTTATAAAAATTAACAAAATAATATTAAAAATAACTTTCTTTTAACAATGCATAGATATTGTAAGCTTTGGAAAAGTCAGTGATTATTTAATTAAATGTTCACTTATATTTTCTAATATTTTAATTTTTTTTAGATTACGCTTCAGTCTTTGGCATATAGAATGCCTATGTATTTACGAGGGTGGATCAATAACTCAGTGACTTTTTCAATGAATAATAGTTTTTTTTTCCAAAAAAAATATTTTATTTTTCAACAATATCTCCTTTTAGCTCAATACACTTAGTCCAACGTTTCACCAACATTTGTATCCCTTCCAAAAAAATAAGATTTTTCTTATGTGGTCGTTTTTTTTAATCCTCGTTAAATCGGTCCAATAAGTTGGCATTATATTCGCCGTTTATTGTTTTTCCCTTTTGAAGGGAAATCGAAAACCACACTGCCATATGACATGCATATGGCACCAACAATCTCACTCACTTTTACTCTTCGATCGGCCAACACCATATCGTGGATTTTTTTGACATTTTCGGGTGTATTGTCCAGTCAAGAACGTTCAGCGTTATTTGTACTTGTGCGACCACAACGAAAGTCAGTAAACCACTTTTTTACCATTGAAATCGATTGTACAGAGTCCCCATAGTATTTATCAAGCTTTTCCTTGGTTTGGTTTTTTTCGCAAAAAATAATGTTTAATGAGCACTCGAAATTCACTTTTTTCCAGTTTTTAAAAAATCAATGAGGTTGTATGTTTTGAACAGCTGTTAAACGCAAAGTTAATAACGGAACGTGGTACTTGATGGGAGCAGTTTTGCATTGCATATAACTACGAAGGAAGTTCGAAAAGTAACGGACTTATTGATCAGCCCTCGTACATACAAAATGAGCAAATAAAATAATATAGACAAATAAAAGACAGATACAACTATGTATTTTATGAATTCAGAGCTGTATTTTAGTTGTCTTATTATCTATAATAAAAATTTTCACGAAAAGATGGAGCTTAGTTTTTATGTAAATAACCAAACATTTAATTAAAATTTTGATTCTGCTATTTTATAAATTTATTTTTATTATTATTATAATACTTTATTAGAATTTATAATGAATTATAAACCCAATATTAGAATAAGAGCACTAGCTACATTGGCTATCGGATCTGCAAATTTATTTCTGCAATGTCATTTTTACCCAATTGCTAAAGTCACTTTTTCTGCTATATTTATAGTCGTGGTTTCCCTATCAGGAGTAGACATCTGCATAGAACGGAAATCTGTATTGACCTGATTTTTCTAAATTCCCACTATGCACGAGGCCGTAAAGGGGAAAGTCTCACATTTTTGCTTAATCAAGGGAAGACAGCTGTGCAGATCGGATTTTTGGATTTTTTTGGCCAAAATGGTAAATGTATCTAAATCCATCCCTTTTTTAACCGCTTAAGGGAGGATATTCCAATATTCCTATGGGGAATGAGGAGTCAATTGACCTAAAAGTGACTGGTTAAAGAGGGACTTATCACAGGACTGGTATAATTTAATTCTGAAGTGGGTTAAGCAGTGTCAAATGTCCTAAAATTACCAATCCTGTGACTGGTAAAGGGAGGACATACCACTTAACCAGAAAGCTTATTAACAAGAAAAAGCCAGTTGGCCAGAATTTTACCCATTGGAAGCTGTTTAGTTTTCGCTTATTTTTATGCCCATCTTTGGTTAGTCCTGTGGCATTTCACTATGTGGTTTAAAGCAGGACAAATGACCCCCTCCTAAGACAAGCCCATGTTAAAGTTGCCAGTTGTTTACATCCCGATTAGATGTCCCCTTAAATGAGATTTTTGAAAATTCCTACGGGGATTGTCAAAAAGGGTTATAGTCTGCCCATGGACGGCCTGGCAAAGCTTCTTAAGCAACGTACTTGAAATTCGGTGTAGGGGTAGTTAATGGCTAAAAGTTTTACATTTAAATAATATGTTCCTTGGACTTTGTCATAAATTACTATTAAGATTCTTTTAGAATTTTACCGAGGAGCGTAACAAAAATGTTGGTACAAAGGCGAAATATAAAGTTTACTAGCTTAGACAGGAATTTGGAAATTCCTGCTAGGAAAATTGAAGAGTATCCCTACCTAAATTTGAAATATTTGTTCACTGTTGTATCTACTAATACACTGATAAGTTATATTTCGGAGCTTTTGAAAAAACGGCTTAAAGTTGTGGTCTATTGGCGAAAATGCCTGCTTCTTAAAGCCGCTAAAGTAATAAGTCAATGCACACAGCATAAACCGTTGAATCTAGGAACTTATAATCTGGTGCAGCCAAACTGGGTACTAAAAAATGTTTACAGAGAACAAAAAGATAAAGTCTTTCCCTTAACGTCCTGCATAAAAGATTTATGCAAAATCTGAAACTGAAATTTTTTTTATGCATGTGTTAATTTATTGAATATATCTTTGGATTTTTATAAAATATTGATATAAATAAATTTTAAATTAAATAAATTCCACCTTTAATGACATATTGAATTTCATTAAGGCATAGATCTGAAACTTTAAATCTCTAAAATATCCACTTAAAAGGTATAAACTAATTTATTGAAACAAATTCTTTAAAAAATGATTAATTTTCATCCTAATATATTTCGATAACGAAATATCCGCATTTTAAGCTCGCACTTAACATAAACGACATCACAGCTGATCTTCTCTTATCTTAACGCTTTAAATAATGCAAAGAGATATTAATTTAGAATTCCTTCTTATTCAACAGTTTTTATACGAAATTAAATATCTTGCACTCGGCATATAAAGGGTGTTTTTTATGCAGGTATATAACTTTAAGTTGGCAACACTTTTTTAACAGGCGGCCATTTTGTCAGCTGTTAAGTGATTTATGTTTAGTTTGGTTTGGCATTTCAACATCAATCGACTGACACCTGAACAACGCACAGTAGCGCCTGTAGAACAAGTGAGGTGGTAAAAATCAAAAATTTCATGTGCCCCTAAAAAATATTGAATAAACCTATTTTTTGGAAATTGTCCAACGATTTCAAATATGCCACTCTTATTACAATCCGATTTTTGGTTCAGAAGATACCCCTTCAAAGTTGACCGATGTTCAGTGTTCAAAAAAACAGAACATTTTTATGTAATTTTGTCCGCTTTCAGATGCCGAATCTCGAAAACTAGATAACAGATCGTCATTCTTTTTAATGTTGTTGATAGATATATTTATTAAGAGAAGATTAAAAAAAATTAGACTGTTTGCTTTGTATTGGTCCAGGTAGTTTGATATTTACAAACTATTTATTTTTTCAATATTTCTCAACTTTGGTGGAAAATAAAAAAAAAACTATTAAAAACTATATTTACCATATTTTCAAAATACGTTCTTTGATTAGTCCTTTACCTATTGCAACAATTTCCAGCTGCCCGTCCTTGCCCCATTTTTTGCTAGAGGTAAAATTTTGAAAAAAGACATGGTTCAAAAAAGGTGTCGCATGCATGTTTGGGCAATTAATGACATATAAACGCGAAAATCCATTCTTATTATTATTGTTAATATATATAATTCTTGTTTGTGAGTTTATGTAGATTATACTATATATTTTAAAACAACCATAATCCCGTTATTAGTCAAGGTTAGGTAGATTTTTGTTTTTCATTCAAGGTAGATTATGAAAATGTTTGCACATTAGGTAGATTTTTGTTTTTAATTCAAGGTAGATTAGACTATATATTTAAAAACTATCATTATCCCGTGATTAGTCTAGATTAGGTAGATTAGACTATATATTTGAAAAAAAAAATATCATAATCCCGTAGTTATATATTTTATGAATGTCCCTAATAATTTCTCCTCTTTTAATTATACTTTATACCCGTTTTATTTGATTAAAATATTTTATATTGTCCTACTTTTAATTTGTTAATTATGTTAATTTTGTTTTATATTATATTATCAAATATTTCTATTATAATAATGAGTTTTTATAATAATGAGTTTTTCAAACAAGTTGGACTAAAAGTAGACTAGAACAAGCACGGATTCGGAAACTCAAACGATGGAAACACTTCGAGAAGATTTTTTGAAAATGATGAGGCTGTAACTCGTATCACTGGAATAGACAATGAAATCATTAAGAGATTGGGAACGATCTTGAATATTTTAAACTGCAAGGAAAAAGTTGATTCTGAAAAGTATGGAAAATATGCCTCGAAAACTGCATCTCTTTTAGCAAACTTATATCCACAGAAAAAGTTGACCCCGACAGTTCACAAAATATTGTCACATATAAAAGATATAATTGAATATCAGCCTTTGCCAATTGGAGAGCTTTCTGAAGAAGCACAGAAGTCCCTAAACAAATTTTATAAAAAATATAGACTGCTGAACCCTTTCAAATCATCAAGGGTAAGACAAAATGAGGATCTCTTCAACATGTTAGCAGCATCTTCCGACCCACTTATTTCATCACTGCGGCATATAAAGTCACGAAAAGAGTTAGAAAATAATTATAGTTCAGAAATGATAAGTCTTTTAGATATACCTTCCTTTACGGACTGTGAGCAATATTAAAAAAAAAAATTGAAAAATAAATAAAAAAAAAAAATTAAATTAAAATTAAGAGACAAAAAAAAAAATAAAAAAATTTAAAAAAAATAAAAAATATTTTTTTTACTACCCATGAAAATGATTTTTTTACAAATATCAACTTTGCTAACCTATAAGTAGGCACCTAAGAGGCGTAGAACACTTTTCAAACACTCATTTCATAGGTTGAAATTTGTTGATTATCTCATTTCGTTCGAAAGTTATGATTTTTGCAACGAAATAACTCAAATGGCGCCACTGTGCAACGCTTCCAAATTGTGCAAATTTATTTTGAAAATCATGGTTCTGTTCGAAATACGCTAATTTTGCGAATTTTGGTTAGATAGATAAGTCAATAAACAAAACTGCCGTATTTGGAGTGATGATAATCCTCAAGTGTATGTTGAGACAACATTACATCCTGAAAAGCTGACTGTTTGGTGTGCTTTATGGTCTGGTTTAATCATTGGTAAGTATTTCTTTAAAAACGATGCTGGTGAGAACGTTACAATCAATGGTGACCGCTATTAAACCATGATTACTAAATTTTTCGTTTACCAATTGAGCAACCATGATGGGCAGGGACTGTGGTTTCAACAAGACGACGCAACATGTCACACAGCTCGTGCCACAATTGATTTATTGAAGGAAACGTTGGGTAACGGCATAGTTTCACGTTTCGGATCCGTGAATTGCCCTCCAAGATGTGGACTATTTTTGGTGGACTATATTCTGTAAGGATATGCACGCAAAGAAAAAACATGGTTGATGGAACCATATTCGAAGAGCATTATACATTTTTGGGGTTATGATTGCGACAACCATGTTACTATGGTTGTGGCAACTATACTCTTATCTGCTTCTGTATCGTAATATGATAATTAGATTACCATATTATGGTTACAGCATTAATCACGCATATAAATATTGTTAAGAATACAATTTCACAATACATTTATAATGATCAAACCATGTTTCAGCAATCATAACATTTGAATTAAAACCATAGTATAGTCATAGTTATATTAGTATGATCATGGACAAGAATTTCGTCATCATTTATTATACTATTATGATTATTGCAAACAGATTATGATTATTTCTTACTACAGACTCAAACGAACGTGCATTTTGTTTAAACTTTTCTTTCATATTTTTTTCTTTAACAGTAATTTTATGCGTAATTACATAGAATTAGAAAATAAAGCTCTTCTTTATCAATTCACACTTAATTTGTAACACTTTTATGTTCATATAATAAAAATAACTCCATTTAAGGGGTGCGCGACAAATACAATTTTGCCTATACTTCCAACGTAGACCGGGTTGAGACTACAAACTTATTCCTTCTTAAGTAAAATAAATCAGCTTTACAATTAACACCAAGTGTTTGTCTATTTTTAATGTCTTTTTGTTTAATATTATTTGATTTATTGTAGCTGACTTCTTTTCACAAAATCTCCAACAAGAATGAAACTAAAAGAGCGAAGACGCTCATAAAAAAACCGACTGATCATCTTATAGCTGGCGCAAATATAATATGGCTGTAGTTAGGAATATGATAATAAATATGATAATGAATTCTATATTATGATTGTATACAATACAATAATATGATAATTAAAGAGAAAGAGAAATTTTTCCTAGAACATGATAAAAGCAACCATATTCTTGTCGTAATATGATTAATACAACAATATTTTAAATCAAACAACCATTTACGGCTGTAGAAAACACAGTTTTGTGGCCGCAATCATATTGCAAACATATTTTTTCTCTGCGTGTGTGAAATCGCTAGTCTACGCCAATTAGCTCGAAACGATTGACCACTTGGAGGACAACATACACCGCGTTATTGCCAATGGCAGCGGTGGCGGTCATATACCAGAAGTCATATCTAAATTATAATGCAAGAAGATTATCTTTCGAATAAAGTAAATTTCATGTAAATTAAAAAGAAATCAACTCTGTTTTATTCCATTTCAAAGTTCTATACCTCTATAAAAAAACACCCTTTATATTACATTGATTATCATTATCTTACCATAATGTTATATATTTATTATTAATAAAATAAAAACACAAAAAAAAAATAGGAATAATAAACAATAAAAACCGCACCCCTAAATTACTAAAAATAAGCTACAGAGTGTTTTATTAGTTAAAATTTAAGGCAAGACTAACATATGCCCATTTAGTAAATAGACAATTGTAAAACACTTGTAATTAAAAAACTAATTATTCTTTTTGAATAAGTATTTTTATTTATAACACTGTATATAAATTATTAATTCACTTTTTGTAGAGAGCCAACGGGCCGTGATCTTATATTTGGCGTATTTTAAGTTTGATACCTCCAATCATGCTTTGGACGATTTTGATGTAAATTTTTTTAAACTGCTTTTAAATTTTTTCTTCAATTCTTCAGTGCATTTGCCTTCCCAACCATTTTCATACAGTTTTTGTCATAAAAGACACAAAAAGTCCTCCTTTGGGAAGGATTTGCGTATTTCTGTACAAAAGGTATGTTTTTTGAATTTAGCCATTATAAAGTGATTTTGGTATAATAAAAGCTTTTCCCAGCTGACCTAAAAAATATGTCGTCTTTAGAGTGTCTATCTCTGATAAATTTTCTAGTTTTACTTAACATTTATTAATCTAAACATCCGGGTTTACAGCCATATCTTTTAAACCTTGGATGTAAAATTGTGATATATATTATGGCGAAGTTTCTGTCCACACTAGTACTTTAAGTTCTAACTTGGCTTTGGCCGAATACCGTATTTTGTCGCTAGTTTTCTTTTCATGTCAACATTATAAAATCCAGAATTAGTATTTCAGTTGTTCCAAGCAAAAGTATTCGAAATTTTTTTTCTTAGTTGTCCGCGTTTTGATGGTATTTCTGCACATTGTTTTCTTACTATATCTGGGTACTGTCCACCTCTGGTAGTGTTTCACGTCCATTGTGAAGTAAAGTTTTGCGAACGTTTTCCTTTTAAACGTCAAATTGTATGGCCAACTAACGATTTGATGCCTTAATATGATTTACCGCCGATTTTTTCAATTTAACAAGCTTTGCTGTGGTCAATTTTTGTGTACGTCCCTTCTTTTTTTATCCCGGACGATGCAACTCCATTTTCAAACCGTTTGAATATGAAATATATTATGTTACGTGGTACTTGTTAATTAAGAAACTTATTTAACACTTTGTTTTTAGGAAACCGTCCAAGCATGTCGCATACATTTTTTCTTAAAATGTTTGTTAAACCACTTTCATTTTGAATTTTTTCAGTTTTGAATATTTACAATTATGCTTATAAAACAAGATTTCTTTGACATGCATTTTTAAAAAAATATACCTACTTAGCAATAGTTTGAATTTTGTCCATTTACTTAGTTGGCATAGGTTAGTTTGTACACAAATGCTATTACAATAAAATATATAATGAAAACTTATGATGTTTTAACACGCAATAATGGCTAAATGGTACAAAAGTAAATGAATTCAATAGATAAAAAATAAACGAAATTAATTAACAATAAAGTCAATATTAAATAATTAACCCTTAACTGGTACACTATCAGTCAGAATATGTATACGGTACACAGGTGAGAATTATGATTTTTGTTTTTCTTCTTTGGATTTGAAGAATAAAAAGTTTAGCTAGGTATAATGACACATGATTTTTGGGTAGAGTTTTATTGCAAATTCAAAAACGTTATCTGAATCATGTAAAAATTCCACCACATTATTCAAAATTATTCAAAAATCATTTTTAAAAATTGCATTTTTAACAACTACGATTTTAGAAAAAAAAAAAATATACGTATTATTTTCAATTTATAACGAGCTTTCAACCTCTGTGTATTTACAAAAATAAAGCAAATCAAACATATTAACTCGGTTGATACTAGTATTTCGATCTGGCTAAAGATATCATCAGAACCCGAAGTTTCCTAACAAGCATCATGACGTGAGATCTTTAGCCAGATCGAAATACTAGTATCAACCTAGCTAATATGTTTGATTTGCTTTGCTTTTGTAAATATACGGAGGTTGAAAGGTCGTTATAAATTGAAAATAACATAAAAATAATCTCGATGTATATAAAAACAAAAAACTAATATAACTGTAAAAAATATATATATTTATTTTTCTACTAATGATATTGAAACAAAGTAAACACAACTTTTCATATAAATGAACATTCTTTCATGAAAAATTAATGCTCATATCATAAAGTAATACCTAATATTTTTCCCAATGTGTCTAAATGATAGGTGAATTGCAAAAATTAGATTTTTGCATTCATTTTGACTACACTCAGGGAACTTCTGCCTTAAAAATATGTAGTTGTTTGGATTGTAATACAGTTTCTTTATTTTTAAAGTAACCCAATAAAAAACGTTGCTTACCTGCAGGCAGGTTTGTAAGGGAGTAACCCAAAAAGAATGCCTTACAAACCTGCTTACATATTCTATGACTTTTATATGGTGCATTACTTTTGGACAAAATAAGCGCGCTTTTTAGCGCTTATAAAATGCTGTGATTTCATGGCTTTCAGTAAAATCATATTTCATGTCTTCATTATTACAATTAAAGGTAAGAATAAGAATATTCTAAAATTTATTTTACATAATATTCTACAGATATTAACACTACGTGTTAGCTCTTCAGAAACAAATAAATGATAAATGAATTACTTGTTATAAAATACTCGAAAACACCAAACACAATCGGAAATCACTCGGAAAAACTAGTACAGATCGTTTATAATCCACGATAGGAAACTTTCTGCATTACAACCTGTATTCTTGTAAGCTGATTACAACGTGA
The DNA here is from genome assembly GCA_021234595.1 of Delia radicum. Taxonomy (NCBI): domain Eukaryota; kingdom Metazoa; phylum Arthropoda; class Insecta; order Diptera; family Anthomyiidae; genus Delia; species Delia radicum. The sequence goes on from CM037853.1 coordinate 118,168,963, forward strand.
ATCCGTGTAAGGGAAAACAGTAGGCTCAAAATTTTGTTTATTTATTTTTATACGAAAATTATTCGTTTCTTTTGCTGCTTCTTAGTAAACTGTTATAGTAAGCACTCACATCAGCGCATTTGTTTTATCCTGCTGCTAAAAAAATGAACATTTTTTACTGGGAAATGTAGTTCTTTTAAAAAACAAACCATATCAAATGACAGTTTTATGATTTTACATTCATTTTTTACAGTAGATTTTTGTTATTTAAAAAAATAAATATTTGTTTATTTTTTTCTAACTGTTGGGGCTACGGGCCTGCTCCTTAATGGCGTCAATGGAACTTTTTGTTGTGGCACAAACTTTCGGGGTCTTCCTTTGTTCACACAGCGGCACTTTCACGTAGTCAATAAAAACTTCCTTCTCTTTTTGTTGTTTTAGTTAAAATTCTTTTTATTTTTCTTCTTTTCTGTTAAACTACATTTCATTCTTAAAATATATTTTATTTTCTCTTAAAATATACTTTACACTTTTACTTCTTCTTTATTTCTTAAGACCACTTGTTGGTTTTCTGGTTGCTCGAAAAGGAATGACAGAAGAAAAAATACTTGTTGCCGGTGAAGTCAACAAAACACCGAGTTAGAAATTGATCAGATCCGACTACTCAGCACCTGCCATTGAATAAACGGGTACTTGCTGAGTAGTCGTTCTGGAGTATGTGTTTCACACCGCAGTAAAAAAGGTGGCAAACTTGGGCAACCGACGTTTACGCCATGCAAGGGATTGTATGACGTAAACATACCGCCCGACTTGCACCAATAGTGCAACGAACAGCCAACAAGTGTCTTAAAAGGAAAAACAAAAATACAACAATTGACTCCTATGTATTTTAACAATTAAATTCAAAAATAAATACATGGGTTAATATTTAATTAAAAGAGGAATAGTAAATAAAAACTTAACATAAAAAAAAAATTAACCTTTTAGCAATTCATTAAGTAAGGTTACTCTCAAACAAAAAAAGTTTTTTTTTTTTTTTTTAAAAATTAAGGAAATAAGTATGATATATATAAAAAAAAATAATACTTCTTATGAGATCTTGTTCTTTTAAATTCATTAAGATATCAAATTTACTTCAACGTAGCTTACAGTTTTAGGTTTCCAACCTAGGATTTCGTGGGGCCACTCTTCCTTCGCCAAAGTATACCTGTCCAAAGACAGTTTCTTGTGAATATATTTTGCCTGGTCGGCCTGCAGCGGGCCCTATAAGGACCTGTTTGGTGACGTCAGCGCCTAAAATTATAAAGTAGCGGGACTTATCGAACCACCACGGATCAGCTTCAGCAATGTCGGCATGTTGACCCCGCGTTTTGGGCCACTCTCGCTCAATACGCGCATCAGGATTAAAGCTGTACTTTTTATTTTCTACGGCGCACACCACTTCAACACGGCGTTTTTCATAGCGGCGATGGTAAAGCGTCAATGTAGTACGACCGTTTCGTACAAGGCATCCCAAACGCAGAGCTTCAGCGACGGTGATCGAGGATCGGGCTGCATTGGGATCGATCAAAAGGCGTGTTTCACGAGCGCGAGCTCCAGGGTAAGTGATGACTCTGACTTGAGCCGTCATTTCAAACCAGACTTTTCCGGCGGACATAGGGTGTAGCAAGCTGTTGTGGTCTTGCATGCATCGACGGCAACGGTCGATGCTGCGGCAGTGCGGTAAACGATGAGACTGTGCTAGACAGTTAATACAGAGACCGTGATGGGCCACGGCTCTAAGCTTCTCCTCTAACGTCATCACCAAAAAACGTGTGCACTGTCGAATGGCGTGCAGGCGGGTGCACAATGGGCAACTATAATTGGCGTTAAATAGCCCGTCAGCCATCTTGGAGCTATAATAAAAGATATATATTAATTTGGCGAAGAAAGGGAGGTTAAGATCAGAATTTATTGTTGAGAACTACGTGGCAAAAGTACCAATTTGTGGATTGGCCGGGTGATGGGTCCATTTTGAGTTCTAAGATCAGCGACGCGGACCTTACCGTCAGAGCCACGATAAACTTTCACTACCCGACCTAAGCGCCATTCGTTTTGGCAAACTGGCTCATTTTTAAGAACAACCAGATCGTTTTCTTCAATATCGGTTTGAGGAAATTTCCATTTGTTGCGCTTATGTAACTCTTTGAGGTATTCCTCTTTCCAACGGCGGCAGAAATCTTGCTGCATGGCCTTAATTTTTCGCCACCTATTGAGGATACTGTCTGCTGACTGCACTTCTTCTGGTTCTGCGGGAGTAAAAAGTGTAGAGCCTACTAAAAAATGCCCTGGTGTTAGCGCCGAATCTTCATCTACGTTTTCAGATAAAGGGCCTAACGGTCTAGAGTTGAGACACGCTTCAATAGTAGCTAACAGGGTAGAAAATTCTTCAAATGTATATTTGATCTGACCTGACATTTTTTTGAAATGTGTCTTAAAGCTTTTAACCCCGCCTTCCCACAGGCCTCCCATGTGTGGAGCCCCTGCCGGTATAAAATGCCATGATAACTGTTGGTGACCATATTTCGTAACCACATTATCGCGTAACCCTATTACGTGTTTATTAAAGTTTTCGTCAATTTTCCTTGCTGCGCCAACAAAGTTTCTACCGTTGTCCGAGAACATTTTACTAGGGCAACCACGACGGGATATAAAACGGGCTAACGCAGCCATGAAAGCAGCGGTCGATAGATCACTGACAGCTTCTAAGTGGATAGCTTTAGTAGAAAAGCAGACAAAGAGGCACACATAACCTTGGTGATTTTACAATATCGACCAGTAAAACTTTTAATCTCAAAGGGACCCGCAAAATCAACGCCTGTGTTCGTAAAAGGGCGACTAAACGTACTTCTTTCATCGGGCAAGGGGGCCATGATTTGCCCCTGCAACCTTTTCCCATACAGAACGCAGGTTTTGCAATTATGAAGGACAGTTCGTATTAAGTTCTTTGCCTTTAATATCCAACACTCTTGGCTAATTGTATTTAGCACCAACCGCGGACCACCATGATGAACAAGCTTGTGAATAAATTCGACATACAAACGGGCTAAAGTACTACCATAAGCTAGTATAATGGGATGTCGTTCATGATAAGATAAACATTTGGAAGCCCCAAGTCGACCATTCGCACGAATCACGTTATTTTTGTCCAAAAATGGGGTGAGTGTTAGCAAATTGCTGCGTGAATTTATTTTTTCATTTTTTACCAAGCAACTTAGTTCACTTGGGAAATGCATTTGTTGAGACAACAAATGCAAACGATTTCTTACGAAAGTCAACTCTTGAGCAGAAATCTTTAGCGTTTTATAACAAACTTCAGTGCGTCTTTTTTTACAAGTTGTGTTTAAAAATCGAAACATGTACGCTATTACATGAGTTGCCCTAGAGAGACACGAAAACCGGGCAAGAATATCCTCTTTTTCTGACGATTTAGCAATATGAACTTGTGCCCTTTTGGATTCTACCAAAGTCTCAAATTCTACGGGCCCCGTCGGCCACGATGATTTTTCATTTATGAGCCACTCAGGGCCATGCCACCATAAATGACTTTTCTTTAACTCAGAAGGAACCATCCCCCGGGTTGCTAGATCGGCGGGATTATAGTTAGAAGCAACGTGAAACCAATTTTTGTTTCCTACTTTTTCTAATATAGTGGCAACTCTGTTGGCCACAAAGGTTTTCCAACTACAGGGCGGTTTTCTTAACCATGCGAGAACTATTGTAGAGTCAGACCACAAATATAACGTATGGGTTTTAATATTAAACTGAGGCATAACACTGTCAACCAAATTTGCCAGAAGTACTGCACCGCACAATTCTAGGCGGGGCAACGATGGTTTTTTAACTGGAGCCACTTTTGTTTTAGCCACCAGAAGATTTGAAACTACTTGACCGGCAACCTGAACCCTTACGTATAAAGTTGCTGCATAAGCCATCTCTGACGAATCACAAAAGCCATGAAATTCAATATTACAGTCAGGGGAATATCGAATCCAACGAGGAATAGTAATTGTGTCAACGTCGTTATATTTTGATACAAAAGTTTGCCACTTATGCAGAGCTACTGGCTTAATAGCGTCGTCCCAATCAATTTTATCGAGCCACATTTGCTGCATAAGAATTTTTGCCGTTATAATCACCGGTGCCAGCCAACCCGCTGGATCAAACAGTCGTGCGATTATCGAAAGCACCTCCCTCTTAGTATATAACGGTTTAAGTTGAATTTTTTCAGTGACAAAGTAAAAATAGTCTGACGCCGCATTCCAGCGTACGCCAAGAGTTTTAGCTGTACTTTTATCATCGAGACACAAAAAAGACGAATTCAAAAGATGACCAGGGGGCAAGTTTTTCAAAATATGTTTCGAGTTTGACGTCCATTTTCTAAGTTCAAACCCTGCTGTACCTAAAATGCCAATCAGCTGATCACGAGCAACTATAGCCTCTGATACAGAATGGGCTCCCGCAAGGGCATCATCAACGTACATTGCCTCACGAAGAATTTTTGCCCCAAATGGAAAACGTCGCTCTTCATCATCTGCTAATTGTAAAAGCGTTCGAAGAGCCAAATATGGAGCGCAATTTACGCCAAATGTTACTGTATTTAACTGATAGTCCTTTAACTTATCATTTTCACAGCTTCGAAAAACAATTTTTTGAAAATGGACCTGTTGTGGGTTGATCAAAATTTGTCGGTACATTTTTGAAATGTCGGCGTTAAAAACAAATTCAAAAAAACGCCATTTTAAAATTAGGGAAACTAGATCGCTCTGCAGAATTGGGCCTACATGCAATATGTCGTTAAGACTTTTCCCATTGGACGACGCACTTGAAGCATTAAAAACTACTCTTAACTTTGTAGTAGTGCTGTCCGGTTTAAAAACCCCATGCTGAGGTAAATAATAGCTGGGACCAGTAGCAGTTTCATCACATTCAATCATATGTCCCAAAGCTAGATATTCTTTTATGACCTCATCGTACATAACCTTATATTCTGGCCTACGCATCAACGATTTTTCATTCCTTAAAAATTGACTAACTGCAATATGCCTATTTGGTCCAAGTGAAGGACAATTATCTTTGAAGGGCAGACTAACCACATATCTCCCGTCATTATTCCTCACCGTAGTAGAGCGATAAATCTCCTCACAAATTTTATCCTCTTCTGATAATATTTGTCTCTGAGACACCTCTTCTAACTCCCAAAACTTTGACATCTGATCGTCAATTGATACCTTTGTCCTAAAAGAAACTTTAACTGGCGTGGCAGCGGCATCACTGGGTGCTGGCCCTGTCACAACCCAACCGAATATAGTATTCTATGCCACTAGTGTCTCAAAGACACCGTGCTGTACCCCCTCCAGAAGGATCGATGGATACAGTTCACCACCCAATAATAAATCGACCTGACCGCTTTTATAAAACTCCGGATCCGCATAATCTAATTTTGGTAAATTTGCGTCCGTTTTTGGTTTAAAAGAATGCGTAGGAATATTTCCTGTTATTTTCGCAACAACTAGAGCCTCCATATTGAGAACATTATTTGAATCAAAAAGAGAAACAATGCTAAAAGAAGCCATCTTCTCCGAAAAGCCAACAACTTCTTCACCTAGTCCTGTCACGGCAGCTTTAACAGCCGAAGTGGGCAATTTTAATAATTTCTGTATTTTCTCAGAGATAAAACTTTCATCTGAGCATGGATCTATCAACACACGTATTCTTTCAGTCGAACCACCTGATCTTATATTGACCCAAGCTGTAGCTAACATTACTTCTTTTGACACCCTGGTGTGGTGCGATTGTACTGTTCTAGACGTGCTTGGACCATTAGCGGACTGTATTTCATTTGATAAATTTGCCTGACTAACATTTTGAGAACCACTAGTAGATTGATGCTGTTGCTTAGTCTTTTCAGTGAAATCCCTATGCATTAGCGTATGATGTTTCTTTTTGCATTTAGAACAGTTGTTCTGAATTGTACAACCACCGTACATATGGCCAATAGTAAGGCAATTGAAACAATAACGATATTTTTTCAAAATAGAAACACGATTTTATGGTCCATATTCAAAAATTTGTGACATGTACTAATCGCATGAGTATTTTTGCAAATTTGGCAATATAATTTATCAACTTTAGTATGGTGGGTCTTCACTTGTTTAAATTTGGTACCTGTGTGAGAATTTCCCTGCGACACGTTTTGAAACCCTGATTGTGAACCACTGGACCACTGATTACCCCTTGAAATTCCATTTATGCTCTCGAGAGTGTGATACCGATCAGTTAAAAAAGCGTTTAGCTCCTCCCATTTGGGCATTTTAGTTTTGCTTTTAACCGATTGCTCCCAAAGGTGTAAGGTTTGCGGTGCCAAGCGCGTTGAGCATTGAATAATGAAAATCGCATCCCAAGAATCAATGTTGTATTCATATAATTTAAGAACCGACATACAATTATTTATATCTCTTTGTATTCTTTTCACCTCCTGAGCAGTATCCTCGTGGCACGGTGCCATATTAAATAAAAATGTTAATTGATTGGTTACTAGCACCCGTTCGTTCTCGTAATTTGATTTCAAATTATTCCATGCAACATCAAAATTTTCAGCCGTTATTGCAATATTCTGATTTATTTCCCTAGCCTCACCAGCGGTTTTTTGAAATAAATAAGATAATTTTTCAACTTGGCTAAGTCGTGGGCTATTTATTATAATAGCAGTAAATAAATCCCGAAAAGTGGGCCACGATAAATAGTCGCCATAAAAAATACCCGTGTCGACCTGAGGCAAAGGCAAAAAATTTCCCTGGTTGGGAACCACTGCATTAGAAACCTCTTCAGGGAGCTGTTTTCTTCGCTTTTGAAAGTATGTTTATGCATCGGACATAAGCTTTACGAACCTGAGGGTGTTTCGCTTGAACAGTAACTAAATCCTTCTTTTTTTCTATAGTTACCGCGGAACACTCTTCATAAATCTTTTTATATTTTCCCCATATTTTATTTAATTCAGATTTTTCAAATTCAAACGCTTCTGACGTGTGGTCGGAAAAATCTTCTTCATTAAATAACGATTCCATAGCGATAACCTCGTCGGCTGCGCTTATATATTTTTCTAAAGTTGACATATTTATTCTTTTTATTTAAAAGCGACGCAAAAAATATGGCAAAAGGGCAGAAAAATAAAAGAGATACAAAGGGTTTATAAAGAGAAACAAATTTCCCGTTATCGGTCACGTATATCAATAAAGCAAACAAAAAAATCAGAATAAAATTACAACAAAATTAACGGGACCATAAAAAAATAAAATGGCACTTTTGTAAAACACGCTTTGTATTACGTAATATAACCTCACAATACTGAGCCACAAACTGTAAAACACGATTTGCGTTACGTAATAAATATTCTACTATACCGAGCCACAAATTGGGTTTGAGACACACTTTGTTTTAATTACTTTATGTCTACATGCACAGCACTCTAAATAAATTCAATTTACGCACCTGCTTTTTCTCCAATTAATTGTTTAGCTTACTCGTATAGATGTTTTTGTGGATTACTTGCCCTCTTTGTGAAAATATGTTGAGTCACACACCACAAATTTCTCCAATTCTGTTACGGTAGAAGGACCAAATGTTGGGGCTACGGGCCTGCTCCTTAATGGCGTCAATGGAACTTTTTGTTGTGGCACAAACTTTCGGGGTCTTCCTTTGTTCACACAGCGGCACTTTCACGTAGTCAATAAAAACTTCCTTCTCTTTTTGTTGTTTTAGTTAAAATTCTTTTTATTTTTCTTCTTTTCTGTTAAACTATATTTTATTCTTAAAATATATTTTATTTTCTCTTAAAATATACTTTACACTTTTACTTCTTCTTTATTTCTTAAGACCACTTGTTGGTTTTCTGGTTGCTCGAAAAGGAATGACAGAAGAAAAAATACTTGTTGCCGGTGAAGTCAACAAAACACCGAGTTAGCAATTGATCAGATCCGACTACTCAGCACCTGCCATTGAACAAACGGGTACTTGCTGAGTAGTCGTTCTGGAGTATGTGTAAAAAAGGTGGCAAACTTGGGCAACCGACGTTTACGCCATGCAAGGGATTGTATGACGTAAACACTAACATATTTGGTTTATTTTTACTACACTCATGATTCATTTTTTGAACAGTAAAAAACAAATGACAATGTAAGTTAAATTTATTGAAGTGTAAGTCATCCATTCTTTAAGTGAAATTTCATTTGTTTTTAACTACATTTGCAGTCGTCTTTACCTACATAGTATTCTAAGTGTATATTTATCAAAAGGAGTCATAATAAATCAAAAAAAAAAAATAAATCATTATTTAATATGTTTTAATATATTCGGGTTTCACAATCTCAGCAAACGATATATTGTTATTTAGTATTTCTTATTGTCTTAAAACATGCACGGATCCAGGGGGAATAAAAATGGAACAAAAATAAAATTTTTTAATACAAAAATTTAAAAACAAGTTCCTGGATCCGCGCCTGCTAAAACACATGTTTTATCTATTATTACCCAGCCAGAAAAATACGAACGGCAAAGCATTGGCCCAGTGCTTTCAATGTTGGTATGAGCGTTGGCAGAGCGTTGGATTTCTGGAGATTTGAGTGCTTTTCCAACCCCAAAATGATAACATCGGGCAGGGCTTGGCCGTTCCTTTTTTAAAACGTTGGCAAAGCGCTGGCAATGAGTGTTTTGCCAGTACCAAAATCATAATTTTAAAACGTTGGCAAAGCATTGGTAGGGCAGGGCTTGACCGTTTCTTTTTTAAAACGTTGGCAAAGCACTGGCAATGAGTATTTCGCCAGTACCAAAATCTTAATATTAAAATGTTGGCAGAGCATTGGTAAAACAACTAATAAAGTAAATAATAAATTAATATAAAAACAGTGTACTTATAATTTTTTTTTATTAAATTTTGGTTTTATTATTAAGATAATAAAATTATGTAAAAATATAAACATACAAATTAAATTTCTGCAATCTAAATTAAAATAAAATTTAATTACAAAAATCATTTTTATTCAGACTGTGAACTTGTAATTCTTCATAGAGAAAATTGAAATTTATTTTATAAAGATTTTCTTTAAAAAAGAAATCAAATTGATTTATTTTTTAAAGACAGATTAATTTTTGAACTGTATAGTCCTACTTTGTAATGCACTTAAGTAAAGACTTGTATTACTTCTTATTGAAATATTTTGGTAATTTAAACAGAAATAACAAGAGGTTTCAGCTAAGTTAATTACAAAATAACTGAATATTTTTTTATCAAATTATTTTTGTGATAAGTTAGCTCCAAGTACGACTTTTTTACAACAATTTTACTAAAGAAAGAAATTCGAAAATAAATGTCTTAAGTAAAATTTTAGTACAAAAACTATACTTTGTGTTGACTATAATAGGAGATCTTAATTTTTTTAACTTCAAATAAACTGCAATTTAGTTTTGAATTTTTCCAATCCTGTAATTTTAAATTTTATAAAGGTATAGATTAGAAAAGTTTTTAAATACGCTAAATTTGCAATGTTTCTACAAGGATCCTTTGAACAAAAATGGTGCTGACTTTACTGACTTTTTTTAGTGTATGAATTTGATTTGAACACCATACGCTTATGGTTAGTTGATTTTAAATTCATTTAAGAATTGAAAAAAAGAACAAAGAATTAAGTTTTAAAGTATGTAAAATAAATTTAAAAAAATACTATTAATTTGTTATTTTTATTAAACCCTGCTTACTTATTTAAAAACAAGTACATGAATTAAATTTCGTTTTTATAAATTGTTGTAAATTTAGCAAATCGAGCACTGGCAAAGTACTTTTGACCAGCGTTGGGAAAGCGTTGTGAACAAGCGCTGTGCCACTGTTTTTATTATGTTAACGGTTGTAAATTTTGTAAATAAGTACTGGCAATGCACTTTTTGACAATGTTCAGAAAGCGTTCTAAGCCAGTGCTGTGCCAGGGCTTTTTTATTTTTACGCTTGTAAATTTTGTAAATCAAGTACTGACACCGCACTTTGAACAAACGTTGGTAGAGCGTTCTAAGCTAGGGCTGTGCCAGTGCTTTTATTATTTTTAATGTTGTAATTTTTTTTAATTAAGTACTGGCACAGCAGTTTTTGCTAGCATTGGCAGAGCGTTTTAAGTCAGTGCTTTGCCAGGACTTTATTTGTTGGACCATTAGCAAACAGTGCTCTGCCAGTGCTTGATTTTTCAGACCATTGGCAATTTCTGGCTGGGTAGTTATAATAATAAACGAATTTACTAATTTGTTTATTAAATTACAAAAAACCGCGATTGTTATTTTTTCATTGAGAACTCATAAAAGGAACACTTTTGCTAATTTTCACATATCCAAATTTCTCGTGTCAATTCCTCGGCTATGGTCAGGCGAATCAATATGTGTTTATGCGTGATGAATTTGTTGGAGTATAGACATATTTAATGGAAAGGGGAGAAACATTTAAGGTATTTGTAGAAAAAGCAGTAGTGTTCATGGTTACGAATTCTCACCTATATTCCGTTTGTCGTTAAATATATTTTTTCATTTGTTGGCTAAAATAATGAACAAATTTACTTACATTTTAATCAAATAAATTGTTTAAGGCACAAACACACATTTTTTTTTTATTATAAACCACCATTTGACACATTGACAACGGTAAACTATTTAACCACCTCAAGCCTCTCCCACTCCTGTATACAGGCGAATTATCATATGAATACGCGTAGTGAACTTGCTAGGTTGTAGATACATTTAACGCAAAATAAAAGAAACACTAGAAGTACTAATAGAAAAAGTTGCACTGTTTTGGAATTTGCATGGGTGCGAATTCGCACATGTGTACTGTTTGAGGGTTAAATTTTTGAAAAAGAGAGTGCTTATTAGGTTGTCAATAAAAAATAAATTTATCATTACACCCACTCGATTTATTGCAAATGCTTCCAAAGTTTACCCAGTTTTATGGTCGACCAGTCTAGACCATGGTTTAAGTATAAAGGTTAGCCTATTGCTGGGTGTTTTGGTAGCCAGAACAACTTTTTTGACAATTTTCAGTATAATAATATTTACGAAAATACAAAAGAGAATAAGAACATTTTGTTCGGTATTAATGACACAAATTCATATTAAGTTATAAAAGTTGTAACATAGTTTTAAATTTGTTAACATTTTATTTTGTTTTTGCTAAAGATTTAATGTGTTAGCAATTTAAATATTAATATCACTTTGTCATTGTGGACCTATTTAACAGGTCGACCGGTCTACCCGGTCTTTTCGGTCTAGACCGGTCGACAGATCGTCCTCGTAGACCGGTTTTTAGTACATTTTACAAAAGGGTATTATTTGTGGTACTTTTCGGAAAATATCCTAAAAGATAGAAATAAATATAAAAATATCAATATTTTTGAAAAAAGTATTAAAAAATATTACTTGAGCCAGAGTACACACTAAAAATTTTTTATATAAATAGAACATTTTGGGCCTTCAAAGTTTAGTAACGTCATGATGCTTGTTAGGAAAAGACCTAACCACGTGGTTGATTACTAAGAAGACAAGAATGGAGCAAAATTGATTATTAATAGGTTTTTTGTTAAAGTTCTGCCTATTATATAGGCTCTAGCTTTTCTAAGACTTCGGGTTCTGATGAGATCTTTAGCCAGATCGAAATACTAGTATCAACCTAGCTAATATGTTTGATTTGCTTTATTTTTGTAAATATACTTAGGTTGAAAGCTCGTTATAAATTGAAAATAACATAAAAATAATCTCGATGTATATAAAAACAAAAAACTAATATAACTGTAAAAAATATTACTTGAGCCAGAGTACACACTAAAAATTTTTATATAAATAGAACATTTTTGGTCTTCAAAGTTTAGTAACGTCATGATGCTTGTTAGGAAAAGACCTAACCACGTGGTTGATTACTAAGAAGACAAGAATGGAGCAAAATTGATTATTAATAGGTTTTTTTGTTAAAGTTCTGCCTATTATATAGGCTCTAGCTTTTCTAAAACTTCGGGTTCTGATGAGATCTTTAGCCAGATCGAAATACTAGTATCAACCTAGCTAATATGTTTGATTTGCTTTATTTTTGTAAATATACGGAGGTTGAAAGCTCGTCATAAATTGGAAATTCATTACCATTAATTAAAAAAATGCTAATGAAAATAATTTCATTACAATTGATATCAATGAAATTGTAACGAAAGGTAGGTAAATAACGTCCATCTGCAGCTTCAGAGTTGTAAAGAATTTTGTAATCTGGTTTTTTATATGACACCAAAATAGCATTATCCGTTACGCAACCAATGGAGAACACACTTAATATACTTGTACTAGCCCAAAAAATCGTAAGAGATTGTTCTTCAAATAAAATAAGCAAAATATATTGTTATATCTTAACAAACAGTGAAACCCCCTATTTACCACCCAAATATCAATTTCGTATTTGCAAATTGCAATTCAGCTTTGAATTTAGATACATTTTCTAACAAAATTTCTATAATATTTTCTGTTTTTCGTCCGTTTGTTGGCAAATAGTTGTGAATTTGTTAATTCTTATAAAAAAATATTAAAAATAATATTGACATTTCTAAGTTACGCATTTTATCTCGAATCAGGCAGAAATGCGAACAAATGTAAAAGAAGACAAGAATGGAGCAAAATTGATTATTAATAGGTTTTTTGGTAAAGTTCTAAAGTTCTAAGTTTTCTAAAACTTCGGGTTCTGATGAGATCTTTAGCCAGATCGAAATACTAGTATCAACCTAGCTAATATGTTTGATTTGCTTTATTTTTGTAAATATACGGAGGTTGAAAGCTCGTTATAAATTGAAAATAACATAAAAATAATCTCGATGTATATAAAAACAAAAAATTTATATAACTGTATTAAAATTAAGTTTGATATAATTTTTATTAACAATAAAAATTATGTTTTTTTCGACCTTTAATTGTGCAATGAAAATGAAAATTATTCAAGTTCGAGGCCATACTCTATATTTCGATCTTGAATAATTTTCATTTTCATTGTACAATTAAAGGTCGAAAAAAACATAATTTTTATTTTGAGTAAAAATTATATCAAACTTGTATATAAGACAATGTACAGTCTAGTCTACTCCCCCTGTTTTGTTTATAAACTAAACAAAATAATAAAAAGGAGGAAAAAACCAAAAAACCTGTATTGTATACCCAACAAGTTTTCAATTTATTTTTTGATCAATGGTTACAATCTTTAACTTCAAGCTCATATATTAGTTCTAATGTAGTAAGTAAACTAGTTTATATGAATGTTTGATGTTTGGCATGGGATTGTTACCGCTTTAAAAACGTGTTCTGATGATGGGAACATAGAAAATTACCGAAATAGATCTATCAACACATTCCTGAAAGGGTCAAATAATAAATTTGAGAACAAAAATCTCTATAGATTATTTGTTAGGACAATATCCAAATAAAAAAATATAGAGTATGGAATTGCACTTTATTAGTTTTCTTGTTCAAAGTATTAAAATTAAAAAAAAAATCGAAAAATTTCAAAAAATTTAAAATTTTTATAAATAAAAAAAAAATTTTTAAATCGAAAAATGATAGAAAAATTGTTATATTTATAAAAATTTTAAAAATTATGAAATTGAAATAAAGAAAAATTAAAAAATAAATAGCCAAATAGCTATTTACAAAATCGGCAAATTTTCCACCAAATGTATAAATGGAAAATTAATAAATCATTTTTAGCTTGGTAGTTATATCGGATATTAATTTTACAAAGGGCAGTATTTTTTGTATACGCTCAAAAATGAAAAGTTAGTAAAACGTCTTACGAATCAAGCATACCCTTTTTCAGCGAAATTTTTAGCTGCAATTGTGTTTTACAGACAAACTTTTAGTTATACCTATTCGGCGCTTACCTGTTTTTCTAATATTTGGCTAATTTATTACTAATTTATTTGGCAAACAACTCATTAACAGTGTGGACGACAACCATATTGAAAGATATATGCAGAATGTAGTAGATATAGCGGCATGTCAAGATGTAGTAGAGGCGAGGAATATGATACTAAAAAGTACAACTCTTGTAAGACATAAAAAATCATTCACGGAAGATTTTTGTAACTGTTTGTCATATATAAGACAAAAGGACGCCAAACAATGTGCATAAATTGTGGATTCTAAAAACTTAAATTTTGTGTTGTCACCGGCTTGCAAATTGTCTATTAATTAAACTAAAGACAAAATAAAACATTTAAAAGATTAAATGTGTAATTGTGTACTAAAGGTGATTTTCAGTGATATTCATGTAGTTTGATCAAACAAATATACGTTCAGGTAGACTGACTAAAGAGTTTTTCCTTTTTCTTATTTCATCAAATCAATGGTTGTAATTATATGTCATATTTTGATTCGTATCTATTATAACTTTAAAATCTGCCATCAATTAGACAACCATTGATGTTAGTAGTTGAAACATAATTTTGTTTATATTTATGATCAATAGTAGCCGGTTTAATTATTTTATTTTTCAAATTGCGCAGTGTTACTTTACTCTTACTTAAGTGGCCTACTTTACTTTTACTTTAGTGGCCTGGGGACAAAATAGTTGCATAAAACATAATTTACAATATGACTACAAGAGTGTAAAACTTTTAAATTGATCAAAAAATAATTTTCACTTGATTAAACAATTATTTAATATAATTAGATCCACATACACTCAGGAGACTTCTGATGTAAATATTTGTAGTTTTTTGAGTTGTAACACAGTATGTTTATTTTTAAGTGAAAAAAACAGTCATTTGCAGAAAAAAATATTATTTTTCACTACAATTGTAGTTCATTTAAAAAAACAAACCACATCAAATTACTGTATTATGATTTTATATTCATTTTATACAGTAGTTTTGTTTTTCTTTAAAAAATAAAACTAATAAATGTATGTTTTTTTTTATTGTGGTTCATATTTTGAACAGTAAATACAAATAACAAATGTTAGTTGAATGTGAGTTGCCCTTTCTTCAAGTGAAATTTCATTTGTTTTTAACTACATTTGATTGAATTTAGATAAATGATAAATTGTAGTAAACTAACGAACATGCGCAATTCTTTATAGTAACAATCCTACAGTGAAAAAAATCCATACGAAATATATTCGAAATTTTTAGTACATTGTATTTCGCACCACGAAAATCTTTTGTAAAATGTACGAAATCTACAAAACATTTGTATGCATTTAAGGAATTTCTTTTTGTGTTTTACGAAAGAAATTCGTTGTTTCGCATCAAGGAAATGTTTTGTAAACTATAAAAAATTGTTGTCTGCCTTTTACAAAGTATTTTTTATATTTTAACAAAATATTTTACGAAAATTTTTCTTTAAATACATGAAATTACGACATTTTTTTATTGGTTATGCAAGTTAATAATGTCGATTTGGACAACATATAGCATAACTTGGTTGGTGTCAATATAAACAAATATGGTATTTTGGAGGGTAAACATCTGTCATTATAATTCAGTATTCGATAGATGCCAAAGTGTAAACACATATTTTTTCAATCGCTATAATAATGTCGAATTTAGTGCCTAAAAATATGTTTTGCGGGGACGTCTGATAACCTGCTTTCATTTGAAGAAAACGGAAGCTGAATGTTATCGATTGTTGGAGAAGCTTACTGTCAACATCAACCAACTCAAAAAACTTTCGAACGATGGTTTGCGCAATTCAAAAGTGGCGATTTCGACACACAAGGCAAGGAGAACCCTGGTCAGCTGAAAAAGTTTGAAGATGAGGAATTGGAAGCATTACTCCACGAAGATTGTTGTCAAACGCAAGAAGAACTTGCATTATCATTGGGAGTCACACAACAAGCCATTTCCCTACGTCTAAAAGCATTTTGATTCATTCAAAAGCAAGGAAATTGGGTCCCATATGAATTGAAGCCGAGAGACGTTGAAAGACGATTTTGCATGTCGGAATTGCTGCTTGAACGCTACAAAAATAAGTCATTTTTGCATCGTATTGTTACTGGTGATGAAAAATGAATACATTACGATAACCCCAAGCGCAAAAAAAGCCCGGCCAACCAGCCAAATCAACTCCTAAGACGAATATCCATGGCGCCAAGGTAATGCTCTGTATTTGACGAGATCAGGAGGGTGTTTTGTATTATGAGCTGTTGAAATCGGGTCAGAAGATCACAGAAGACCTGTACCGAACACAATTTATTCGTTTGAAGAGAGCAATCAACGAAAAACGACCAGAATATTCGACTAGACACGAGGCCAAAATCTTCTATCATGACAACGCTCGGCCACATGTTGCAAGACCGGTCAATAACTATTTGGAAAACAGTGAATGGGAAGTTTTGGCTTACCAGCCTTATAGCCCAGACATTTCCCCTTCTGACTACCACTTGTTTCGATCGTTGCAGAACGCCCTTACTGGAATATGCTTCACTTCAGAACAGGCTATCAGAAATTGGCTTGATTCATTCTTTACCTCAAAACCGGAGCAGTTTTTTTGGCGCGGAATCCATATGCTACCAGAAAGATTGGAAAAAGTAGTGGCTAACAATGGACAATACTTTGAATAATGTATCAATTCAAATTGCTATTATAATAAATGTATTTTTCAAGCAAACAAATCGACATTGTTAACTTGTATACCCAATACATGTTAAGAAAAAATTTGTTTTTATTTAACAAAAGAATTTTGATGTTTCGTTTCCAGTATTACGAAAAAACTATGAAAAATTAATAAAGTTTTTTTATAATTACCAAAATTATACTTTCTCAAGAAAAAAATACAGAAAGGTTATCGTTTATTTAATCAATTAACCCTTTACTGCCTGAAACTCGAGATTTAAAAAAAGTTATATGTTTTGGAAGAAACTGCAAAAAAATATACTTATTTCTGCATCTTCATACGTTTTCGATTTTAACGATTTTATTAAAGGATAACGATTCGATATATATATGCAACAAACTTGTGTTAAGCAACAAACTTGTGTTAAGCAAAAAAAATGTTGTTTTTTCGCCATTTTGGAAACATCCCATGCAGCACAGTGTCAGAAAAGTATCGGGTCCTTTGGTTATGTGTTGGCAAAACGTGCGATTACCAATCTTGACAGTATTGTCCTGTAACTCGATTGATAACAGTAGCCAATCGTTCGTTTGAAACTTGTCACCGTTGGCAAAGTTTTAACACGGTGGGTTTTACAAACATTGCAGTTTTTTGCCAGTACTATATTTTTGGTACGGTTGGAAATTTTTACCTGGGATGGTACATAGCAACTTTGTTAGTATTTGGTAGTGCGACATTGTTTCTTCAAATGCTCTTTAAAATTTTTCAGATATCTCATTTCTCTGATATTAGCACTATTAACGAATATCAAAAGACGCTTCATCCGTGAAAGATTAAGATATTGCATAAAGCTTAATTCGCAATGTTATAGCATCCCGAATATAGCGAAAACAGGGTTTTCAAAATTTTGTGTTGTGATATCTCAAAAATATGTTGTGATAAAGAAACTCTAAGATCAGAATCGAATGCAGCGCACATCATATCTTTGAAGATTATTACTATTATTATTACAATTGTCAATATTATTATCACAATTACAACCTGTCTAAAAAATAATTATATATGTGGTTGGTTCTGAGATGACCGGCTAACTTTCTGTCCTTGTGTATTTAAATTGGGAAAAATAAAATATTTTCTTCTATATTATTTAACTTACAATAAAGCTTTATAGGTCATTTGCAGCCACTAAAACATTTTTTCCAAAAATAATTTTCTTCTTCAACAAATTGGCTACTAATATGTTTCAACATCATTACACTGCACACAGGGTCACCACATGAGTCTGTTGGCCAAAAGTTTTTCCCGTAGTCGCAGCTGCTTGAAGTTGTGTACCGAGAAGTTGTGGGTTGGGGTGATTTCAAAAATGAACTCAAAAATTTGGAATTCGAAACTGCGGATCAAATATGGTAAAAAGGTGGCAAAGTTTTTCAAAAGAGCATCGATTTGTCTCAAAATTAGTTGTCAGGATTATATAAGAATATTAAATTCGATTCTATATTTAGAACTTTAAAACTGAAAATGGTGGACCAGATGCCTCACCTAAAGTTGCTAAAAGTGTTGAATATTTAGACAAAAGTATACAACACATTAAGTTTAAGAATTTAACCACAGATTTGAATTAAAAAATTCTTAAAACAATTGAGTAGAATTTCAATATTAACTTTTCGGGTTCATTTAATTCTATCATAAAGTGTGATTTTTTAAGAGATTTCGGATTTGGTTTAAAAAAAAAAAACATAAAATTTCGAAAAATGTATGAAACTTGTATGTAACTTGTTTTTGAGTAGAAGTTTATGACCGATTATGGCCAAAAGGCTAGGTCATTGGAAATGAAGAAAATAAAATAAAATAAATAAAAAAATATTTATTAGAGTCGATATAACGATCTATATTATTCAATGTTTAAAAATGATTTCCTGTAAATGTTGACCGCGGTACGCCTCAAATGGTTCACATGCTGGGTCCAATTTTGGCATACTCTCTCCAACATATCGGACGGTGTCTCACGAATAAATTCTTCAATATTGGCTTCCAGTGCGTCAACCGTTGCTGGCTTGTCCCTATAGACATGAGCCTTATCATAGACATACAAAAAATATTCTAAAGACGTTAAATCGCATGACCTAGGATGCCAATTGGCCTGCTGCAAACGTGAAATACACTGTTCACCAAACTCACCTCTCAATTGGGGCATTGTTTCTCATGCTGTGCGGTATGTGGCACCGCGGTGCACCGTCTTGTTGTAACCACATGTAACCGAAGTATAGCTCTTTCATTTTGGGCAAAAAAAAAAAAAAAGTGTTATCATCGCACGGTAGCACTCGCCCTTTACAGTAACGTTCCTGCCTTCGTCGTGTTTGAAAAAGTACTATCCAATGAAGCCATGTGATGCGATATGAGTGTTTGGTATTATTGGAAAGTATATAAAATGTAGATTACGTTATTTTTAAAATACCAAGTTTATAATTTCACATTTTCAATTTAAATATCTCAGGAACTGTTAAGAGATAACTCTCACATGTACGCATTTTAGTAGTGAAAAAAAATGGTGAGCACTCAAAATTTTATATGCACAAAACCTCCCTATTTTGGGAGTTTATACTTTCGCCCCCGGGGGTCTCGAATATTCAAAGTCAAAACTTAAGCTCAATATTACGTCACTTATGTATATTGCAATCGAACTACTAACTATGAAATGGACGAATTATTTCCAACAATTTTGTGATATATCCCACTGTGAGCTGCTAAGCTTATGTAACAAACAACCAGAGTCAGAAATTAAGCTCATGTTTTCCATGCGAATTTGACATTTATTACCTTTTGGTTTTTTTCAATTTATTTGCGGTTTGAAATGTTAAACCGTCATGTCAATTAATTTATAATCATTAATTATTTCTTATGTTTATGACATTGATATCATGTCTAATTATAATGTAATTGGGATGTTAACCCAACCATTTAATTTTGATTTGAAATGATTTCAATGAAAACTTTATTGAATCATAAAGTAAGACATGGGTAGTAGAGTGGATCGTTTTTAAAAATGTTGCGTACTCGTAACTGAAATTCAGTTTTAAAGTTTGGTCGAGATCGAACAATATCTTTTGTATCCACTTTTAACCTGAAAATTGCGATTTCCTTCAAATTATTAAATTAAATCCCTACTCACTCTAATTGGGTGAACGGATTTTTTAAAGTTTTTTTTGCTATATGTTTTCTCCAAGATGTATGTATTACGATTTAATAATTTAAATATTTAAAAAACTAAAAGTACCCGTTGGATAATGATACTAATAAAATGGTGTTTTCTTGGGGTTGATTGGAAACACGTTAGTGATACCTTGGTAATATATATAAGAGGGTAAATCAAAAAGTCCGTGTCTTTTCGAACTTTTCTCGTAGTTATATGAAATGCAGCACTGCTCCCATCAAGTACCCACTGTAAGTAGACTACTGAGCAAGTTCCGTCATTTACTTTGCGTTTAACAGCTGTTCAAAATATACAACTTTTTAGATTTTTCTAAAAATGGAAAAAGGTGAATTTCGAGTGCTCATTAAACATACTTTTTGCGAAAAAAAACCCTCAATCAAAACAAGGAAAAGCTTGATAAATACTATGGGGACTCTGCGCAATCGATTTCAATGGTAAAAAAGTGGTTTACTGACTTTCGTTGCGGTCGCACAAGTACAAATGACGCTGAACGTTCTGGACACCCAAATGACGTCAATACACCCGAAAATGTCGAAAATATCTACGATATGGTGTTGGCCGTATGCTATAGGCATTTAATAAGGCAGTGCTACAGGCATTTCATATGGCAGTGTGGTTTCGATTTTAAATGATCAGTTGGGTTTAAGAAAGCTATCTGCACGATGGGTGCCGTGTTTGCTCTCAATTGACCATAAACGAAGGTGTGGCCAATAAGGTGATGGCAGCAGTTTTTTGGGATGCACGCTGGATAATCCACATCGATTACCTTCAAAAGGAAAAACAATAAACGGAGAATATTATGCCAACTTATTGCACCCATTTAACGAGGATTTAAAAAAAAAAACGACCCCATATGGCCAAGAAATGCCTATTTTATGGAACTCGAAAAATCCTAATTTTTGGAAGGTTTACAAAAATTGGAGAAACGTTGGACTTAGTGTATTGAGCTAAAAGGAGATTATGTTAAAAAATATTTTTTTTTTTTTGCAAAAAAAACTGTGTTTCATTTAAAAAGTCACGGACTTACTGATCCGCCATCGTATATATATATATATTTTTAATTTTGGATCAAATATTATAAATAAAAGATTTTTGAATTATAAATTTACCTGCAAGAAGTGTTCTGCCAAACGATGGTTCTGACGAGCAATTTCATCGATAAAAATATGATTCCTTCCTTGTCTTAGGAAGGAGTCGTATCCTTAATACTATAAAAGAACTTTCTACGAATATTTTATGACTAAATAACTTCCACAAATTGGTTTAGGCAGAAAAACTACCAAAGAATCATATTTTTATTCATCGATGAAAATGCCTAATTTTCAGGTTAAAAGTGGATGCAGAGGATATTGTCCGGTCTGGACCAATTTTTAGATCTGAGTTTCTGTTATGAGTATGCATTGCATGGCGTTACGTTTCTATATGAGAGATTTAGCAAAATTATCCACTCTAATGTAAAGTGACATTTAAGAAATATTTTCAGTAAAATCGTTTGTGTATTTAATCAATTCAATGTTAAGTATGCTTAGTTACAAGTTTGCAATCCAGAGAAAATTCCAATACCTTTTGGCTTTACGGAATAATTTTGTTGATTTGAAAGCAAGCCTTTAATTTGGAAAACAGTGAATGGGAAGTTTTGGCTTACCAGCCTTATAGCCCAGACATTTCCCCTTCTGACTACCACTTGTTTCGATCGTTGCAGAACGCCCTTACTGGAATATGCTTCACTTCAGAACAGGCTATCAGAAATTGGCTTGATTCATTCTTTACCTCAAAACCGGAGCAGTTTTTTTGGCGCGGAATCCATATGCTACCAGAAAGATGGGAAAAAGTAGTGGCTAACGATGGACAATACTTTGAATAATGTATCCATTCAAATTGCTAGTATAATAAATGTATTTTTCAAGCAAACAAATCGACATTGTTAACTTGTATACCCAATACATGCTAAGAAAAAATTTGTTTTTATTTAACAAAAGAATTTTGATGTTTCGTTTCCAGTATTACGAAAAAACTATGAAAAATTAATAAAGTTTTTTTTATAATTACCAAAATTATACTTTCTCAAGAAAAAAAATACAGAAAGGTTATCGTTTATTTAATCAATTAACCCTTTACTGCCTGAAACTCGAGATTTAAAAAAAGTTATATGTTTTGGAATAAACTGCAAAAAAAATATACTTATTTCTGCATCTTCATACGTTTTCGGTTTTAACGATTTTATTAAAGTATAACGATTCGATATATATATGCAACAAACTTGTGTTAAGCAAAAAAATTTATATTTTTTTACTATTAATTAAAAATTGTTATTTTTTCGCCATTTTGGAAACATCCCATGCAGCACAGTGTCAGAAAAGTATCGGGTCCTTGGGTTATGTGTTGGCAAAACGTGCGATTACCAATATTGACAGTATTGTCCTGTAACTCGATTGATAACAGTAGCCAATCGTTCGTTTGAAACTTGTCACCGTTGGCAAAGTTTTAACACGGTGGGTTTTACAAACATTGCAGTTTTTTGCCAGTACTATATTTTTGATACGGTTGGAAATTTTTACCTGGGATGGTACATAGCAACTTTGTTAGTATTTGGTAGTGCGACATTGTTTCTTCAAATGCTCTTTAAAATTTTTCAGATATCTCATTTCTCTGATATTAGCACTGTTAACGAATATCAAAAGACGCTTCATCCGTGAAAGATTAAGATATTGCATAAAGCTTAATTCGCAATGTTATAGCATCCCGAATATAGCGAAAACAGGGTTTTCAAAATTTTGTGTTGTGATATCTCAAAAATATGTTGTGATGAAGAAACTCTAAGATCAGAATCGAATGCAGCGCACATCATATCTTTGAAAATTATTACTATTATTATTACAATTGTCAATATTATTATCACAATTACAACCTGTCTAAAAAATAATTATATATGTGGTTGGTTCTGAGATGACCGGCTAACTTTCTGTCCTTGTGTATTTAAATTGGGAAAAATAAAATATTTTCTTCTATATTATTTAACTTACAATAAAGCTTTATAGGTCATTTGCAGCCACTAAAATATTTTTTCCAAAAATAATTTTCTTCTTAAACAAATTGCTTACTAATATGTTCCAACATCATTACACTGCACACAGGGCCAGCACATGAGTCTGTTGGCCAAAAGTTTTTCCCGTAGTCGTAGCTGCTTGAAGTTGTGTACCGAGAAGTTGTGGGTTTGGATAATTTCAAAAATGAACACAAAAATTTGGAATTCGAAACTGCGGATCAAATATGGTAAAAAGGTGCCAAACTTTTTCAAAAGAGCATCGATTTATCTCAAAATTAGTTGTCATAAGAATATTATATAAGAATATTAAATTCGATTCTGTATTTAGAACTTTAAAACTCAAAATGGTGGACCAGATGCCTCACCTAAAGTTGCTTAAAGTGTTGAATATTTAGACAAAAGTATAAAACACATTAAGTTTAAGAATTTAACCACAGATTTGAATTAAAAAATTCTTAAAACAATTGAGTAGAATTTCAATATTAACTTTTCGGGTTCATTTAATTCTATCATAAAGTGTGATTTTTTAAGAACTTTCGGATTTGGTTTAAAAAAAAAACATAAAATTTCGAAAAATGTATGAAACTTGTATGTAACTTGTTTTTGAGTAGAAGTTTATGACCGATTATGGCCAAAAGGCTAGGTCATTGGAAATGAAGAAAATAAAATAAAATAAATAAAAAAATATTTATTAGAGTCGATATAACGATCTATATTATTCAATGTTTAAAAATGATTTCCTGTAAATGTTGACCGCGGTACGCCTCAAATGGTTCACATGCTGGGTCCAATTTTGGCATACTCTCTCCAACATATCGGACGGTGTCTCACGAATAAATTCTTCAATATTGGCTTCCAGTGCGTCAACCGTTGCTGGCTTGTCCCTATAGACATGAGCCTTATCATAGACATACAAAAAATATTCTAAAGACGTTAAATCGCATGACCTAGGATGCCAATTGGCCTGCTGCAAACGTGAAATACACTGTTCACCAAACTCACCTCTCAATTGGGGCATTGTTTCTCATGCTGTGCGGTATGTGGCACCGCGGTGCACCGTCTTGTTGTAACCACATGTAACCGAAGTATAGCTCTTTCATTTTGGGCAAAAAAAAAAAAAAAGTGTTATCATCGCACGGTAGCACTCGCCCTTTACAGTAACGTTCCTGCCTTCGTCGTGTTTGAAAAAGTACTATCCAATGAAGCCATGTGATGCGATATGAGTGTTTGGTATTATTGGAAAGTATATAAAATGTAGATTACGTTATTTTTAAAAATACCAAGTTTATAATTTCACATTTTCAAATTTAAATATCTCAGGAACTGTTAAGAGATAACTCTCACATGTACGCATTTTAGTAGTGAAAAAAAATGGTGAGCACTCAAAATTTTATATGCACAAAACCTCCCTATTTTGGGAGTTTATACTTTCGCCCCCGGGGGTCTCGAATATTCAAAGTCAAAACTTAAGCTCAATATTACGTCACTTATGTATATTGCAATCGAACTACTAACTATGAAATGGACGAATTATTTCCAACAATTTTGTGATATATCCCACTGTGAGCTGCTAAGCTTATGTAACAAACAACCAGAGTCAGAAATTAAGCTCATGTTTTCCATGCGAATTTGACATTTATTACCTTTTGGTTTTTTTTCAATTTATTTGCGGTTTGAAATGTTAAACCGTCATGTCAATTAATTTATAATCATTAATTATTTCTTATGTTTATGACATTGATATCATGTCTAATTATAATGTAATTGGGATGTTAACCCAACCATTTAATTTTGATTTGAGATGATTTCAATGAAAACTTTATTGAATCATAAAGTAAGACATGGGTAGTAGAGTGGATCGTTTTTAAAAATGTTGCGTACTCGTAACTGAAATTCAGTTTTAAAGTTTGGTCGAGATCGAACAATATCTTTTGTATCCACTTTTAACCTGAAAATTGCGATTTCCTTCAAATTATTAAATTAAATCCCTACTCACTCTAATTGGGTGAACGGATTTTGTTAAAGTTTTTTTTGCTATATGTTTTCTCCAAGATGTATGTATTACGATTTAATAATTTAAATATTTAAAAAACTAAAAGTACCCGTTGGATAATGATACTAATAAAATGGTGTTTTCTTGGGGTTGATTGGAAACACGTTAGTGATACCTTGGTAATATATATAAGAGGGTAAATCAAAAAGTCCGTGTCTTTTCGAACTTTTCTCGTAGTTATATGAAATGCAGCACTGCTCCCATCAAGTACCCACTGTAAGTAGACTACTGAGCAAGTTCCGTCATTTACTTTGCGTTTAACAGCTGTTCAAAATATACAACTTTGTAGATTTTTCTAAAAATGGAAAAAGGTGAATTTCGAGTGCTCATTAAACATACTTTTTGCGAAAAAAAACCCTCAATCAAAACAAGGAAAAGCTTGATAAATACTATGGGGACTCTGCGCAATCGATTTCAATGGTAAAAAAAGTGGTTTACTGACTTTCGTTGCGGTCGCACAAGTACAAATGACGCTGAACGTTCTGGACACCCAAATGACGTCAATACACCCGAAAATGTCGAAAATATCTACGATATGGTGTTGGCCGTATGCTATAGGCATTTAATAAGGCAGTGCTACAGGCATTTCATATGGCAGTGTGGTTTCGATTTTAAATGATCAGTTGGGTTTAAGAAAGCTATCTGCACGATGGGTGCCGTGTTTGCTCTCAATTGACCATAAACGAAGGTGTGGCCAATAAGGTGATGGCAGCAGTTTTTTGGGATGCACGCTGGATAATCCACATCGATTACCTTCAAAAGGAAAAACAATAAACGGAGAATATTATGCCAACTTATTGCACCCATTTAACGAGGATTTAAAAAAAAACGACCCCATATGGCCAAGAAATGCCTATTTTATGGAACTCGAAAAATCCTAATTTTTGGAAGGTTTACAAAAATTGGAGAAACGTTGGACTTAGTGTATTGAGCTAAAAGGAGATTATGTTAAAAAATATTTTTTTTTTTTTGCAAAAAAAACTGTGTTTCATTTAAAAAGTCACGGACTTACTGATCCGCCATCGTATATATATATATATTTTTAATTTTGGATCAAATATTATAAATAAAAGATTTTTGAATTATAAATTTACCTGCAAGAAGTGTTCTGCCAAACGATGGTTCTGACGAGCAATTTCATCGATAAAAATATGATTCCTTCCTTGTCTTAGGAAGGAGTCGTATCCTTAATACTATAAAAGAACTTTCTACGAATATTTTATGACTAAATAACTTCCACAAATTGGTTTAGGCAGAAAAACTACCAAAGAATCATATTTTTATTCATCGATGAAAATGCCTAATTTTCAGGTTAAAAGTGGATGCAGAGGATATTGTCCGGTCTGGACCAATTTTTAGATCTGAGTTTCTGTTATGAGTATGCATTGCATGGCGTTACGTTTCTATATGAGAGATTTAGCAAAATTATCCACTCTAATGTAAAGTGACATTTAAGAAATATTTTCAGTAAAATCGTTTGTGTATTTAATCAATTCAATGTTAAGTATGCTTAGTTACAAGTTTGCAATCCAGAGAAAATTCCAATACCTTTTGGCTTTACGGAATAATTTTGTTGATTTGAAAGCAAGCCTTAATTTAAGGAATTTTATTTAAAGTAACTAGAAAAAAGTGATATAAACAAGAAAAACACATGAAAATTTACAAAAAAAAAATAAAATAAAAATTATTGAACAATATGATCAAATGATTTTGATGTGCAAAATATAGTCAACAAAATACAGCCAACACAAGCATACAATATGAAAATTAATATGTCTTCTTTATCGTCACTGTTATAAATTTGCTAATATTTTATAAATACACTCTAATGTTGTAAGATCATATGGCAAATAAATAAATTTTATATGATGAATTGTAGAATTATTTTCAGTTTATTTTTCAAAAAAACTTTCTCTGTATAAAGAAAAAATTATGTTAAAATATTGTTTATGTGTCAAACAACAAAAAAAAAAAAACAAAAAAAAAAGGATTTAAAAAAGGATCCAACAAAGAGTCCATTGGAATTATAAATGTATATAAATTGCTAGTACAAGGTTGAATATAAATGCCAAATACACTCTGCATTCCTTTTTTAGTCCCAAGGCTAAAACAAATATTTTTTGTATGCAGTGAATTAGTCTGTCATTCATAACAAAACAGCTTATTTGTTTACAAAAAAAAAAAACAAAAAAAACATTTAAATATATGAAACGGACGATAAATTTCGAAAAAATTATAAAACTGACTATGAGAAAATCTATAAAAATTAAAAACTTATCCAAGAAAATCAAATGACTTTATGTTTTATTTAAATATTTAATACCTACAAGATTGTACACACAAAAAAATATTTCTTAAATTGCACAAAGTAAACATTTAGTTGAATAAAAAAAACATAATCAATTACTTTTTTAATTGACTCAATTACTTTTTTAATTGACTCAATTAAAAAGTAATCAATATTTTAAATAATATTGATTACATTAAATAAACAAAAATATTGATTACTTTTTAATTGAATCAATTAAAAAAGTAATTGATTATTTTTTTTATTCAACAAAATGTTTACTTGGCGCAATTTTTTTTTTTTCTGTGTACACAATGATTTCGAAACATTTCACCATCGAAGAATTACATCTAGTACATTAAAACTTCATCTAAACATAGATTATTCTTTCAGCACTTACCTGAGTCATTCTTGGGCTGACCGAACACCTTTTTTACAACACCTCTTCCGATTTACTTTAAATTTGCCAGACGTAGTAAACATTTAAAATATTTTACCCGTGTTTCCAAAAAAAAATTTAAGATTTTTTTTGAAAAGGCTTATGGGCATTTGAAAATTGTCAAAATCGTGAAAAGCCATCCGACATGACAACTTTTAAGCTGATGTTTTTCTAAAACTAGTGAATAGTGTAAATAAAAACAATTTGTTTGTATTTTATTTTCTGTTTCTTTGCATAGAGCGGCTTAAACGCTCCCAATGGTGTTAAGCAAAGAAATCCCTTTATTGATTGAAATCGAGCTTAATTTATAGTACATAATTGCTTACTCGACATTTCTAAATACAGTGGAAAGTGTAGCAACAGACTAGGTACTTTTAGTTAGATTGTTAGTACAAAACAACGATCAATGTACAATACCAGAAGGGTTGACTGTTAATCAATGTGTACAGTTGATGTTCAACAGTCTGACTGAGCATTCTCAGCTTAGAATGTTTGTAACCACAGCAGTCGTCGTACAATGTAATACGTGTTGATCGTTGTGTAATATGATCCTTTATACTTAAAGAACTTGAAAATATTCTTGTAGGTATTAATCGCATACAATTCATGCTAAACATGCTACAATAGATTTTAAAGTTTAATATCTTTCTAAACATTATTTTCTTTTTGTTTAATTTTTTTATTTTTAAACTTTGGGTTTTTTACTTAATTTCTCTTTTCTACCATCTTCGAACAAGTCGAAAAATCTGAAAAAAATATTTTCTTAAAGGTCAATATAACTATAATATTCCCTGTAAATTTCAGAATGGAAGTCAAATGGATTCTATTTTTTTCGTAAGACATACAAAAAAGTTATGACTTCACATAGAAAAAGGAAAACATACATCATGCATTACCATTTTCGTTAACACGCTTAAAAATATAATCATTAGTGTCCGACCGAACAGTTCGACCAAAAACCTATATTTTGTCGGTTTTTTGATATCAAGAGGCAATGATGACAAATTTTGGTATTGGAAACATGTTTGTTGAGCCGATTTAATTCGATTTTGTGTATAAAATTCAAGAGAAAAGCCGAAGTTTAGCTTCGAAGTTTAGCTTCGGCCGCCGAAGTATTTTCAATTTGGCCGAACTTTCTGAGGCCGAACAGTGAATTCATTGCTTACCTACAGACTTTTCTTCAAAGTTGACACTCAAAATAGCATCTAATCAGCCCAATAAACATTTTTCCATCCACCAAATTTGTCCATAATGCTTTAAAATACCGAATACAGACCAAATGCATTTTTTGGCCGAACTGTTCGGTCGGACACTAATAATCATCACATACAAAATGTAATTTTTCGTGGTACTACAATGGAAAAAAAATCGGAAAAAAATAGAATCCATTCGATTTCCATTCTAAAATTTACAAGGAACAGTAAGGATATATTGAGCTTTAAGAAAATATTTTTTTCAGATTTTTCAGCTTGTACGAAGATAGTGAAAAACAGAAATTAAGTAAAAAATAACCCAAATTTTAAAAACAAACAAAAAATAAATTAAAAAAAAAATTATTTTTAAAAAGAAGGTTTAAATACCTTTAACATAAGCTATCAAACTTTAAAATCCATTCACTAGTTTTAGAAAAACATTAATTTAAAATCTGTCGGAAGATTTTTCATGTCGACAGATTTTTCACGATTTTCAAATGCACGTAACTTTTTGAAAAAATATGTTAAATTTTGTTCTGGAAACACGTGTAAAATATTTTTTAATGAAAAATACGGGCGGTATGAAACAAGACCCCAATGAAATAAGGCCCCAAACCGAAAATGAAGTAAGGCCCCAAATATTTCGATAAAAAAAATTGGGGTGTTATTTAATTTTTTGGGACTTTATTTCATTTTTTTTTTGGGACTTTATTTCATAATGAAATAAGGCCCCAATATGAGAAATGAAATAAGTCCCCAAATAATATTTTTGGGGTGTTATTTCATTTTCTTAAAAAGCACAATTTTTAAGTAATATAAGCAAATAACCGTTATAATTACTGCATGAATTATCAAGTTATTAATGTAAATAGTTGTTTGCTATTAGTAAGTGAGATTATACCGTGTAGTAATTTTGAAGTTTCTTTTATGTCGCACGGCCGCCTGCCGTGTTCTACGGAGGAAAAAAACCCCTAAGACCGGCCGAAGGCTGCCACCCAGAAGAACTTGTTTTTCAAATCAGATGTCGAATGCATTGAAATCTTATATTTTGAAGACATCAAGTAATTTGTAAAAACAAGTTTTTCTGTGTGGCGGCCTTCGGCCGCTCTTTGGGGTTTTTTCCTCCGTAGAACGCGGCAGGTGGCTTCGCCAAATAAAGTTTTTTCTGCGTGCGATTATACGATTTATAAATTTAGTTTTATTTTGTGATATACTACTAAAAAATATTAAAAAAAACTGTATTGATATACTAAATATTATTAATCTTTTTATTTTAAAAAGGCTGTGTAACGACGTGAATTTCACTGATGCTGGGGTAAGGCTCAGTCACGCCAGGGTTCGTGAAATAAAACTCGTTTTCTTATATTTTTTTCAAATAACGTTATAAACCGTATCCCTTTTATTTAATATTGTTCACGGGAATTAACATTTAATTTACCGACACGATAACACATACACGACTACTTTTCCGACACGAAGATAAAGGGGCACCACCTTTCCGAACCGATCTATGCTGGGCTACCTATACTGGCAGTACCTAACCGATCTATGCTGGTCTACCTATACTGGCAGTACCAGGCGTTGCTACCTTTTTACTAGTACGAACCTTTACTGGCTCTTTACTGGTCTCTGGCTGCAACTCGACTGTCCCTCACGTACGTTGGGTTGCTGCTTTTATACACAAATTTTACGATCATATACATAAACATACATGCTTACACACAATATCATCGTGGTCAGTGCTACCAATCTTTTAAATATACAAAGCTTATGACAACTCAGGGTTGTAGCCTAAAAAGTCAGCATTGACAACCAGGGGTGTTGTTAGCACATACACGAACCTACTATTTACTCAATAACGGATAATACATATTTAAAATTATTAATACAATTAAGTTAATATAATGTACTTTGGTAAGATGTAAGAAGAATAAAATAATGCTGCATTAAACAGTTTTGGCCAAAACGAACTGGTGACTTTGGTCGTTACAGCTGAAAAAAAAATCGAGCAATTTTTTTCCAGCCTTTTTACTATGCATTAATTAGGAATAAAGAAATATTTCAAAGTAATATATAATTTTGTTTTTTTTTTTTTATTGGGGCCTTATTTTATTTTCAAAATGGGGCTTTACTGCATTACGAAATAAAGCCCCAAAAATTAGGGCGTTACTTTCATTTTGTTTTGGGGTGTCGTTTCATTTGGTTGGGGGTTTATTAAATTTTTTTTGGGATATTATATCATAATGAAATAAAGCCCCTAAAAATGGGGCGTTATTTGATTTTTGGTTTGGGCCTTATTTCATTGGGGTGTTGTTTCATACCGCCAAGAATACGTACCAAAATCGGAGACATGAAAGTGTATTTTAAGCAAAAATCGCACGGTCTGACATGGAATGACTCATATAGAGTGTGTTTGACATTTGTAATTATTTTATTTAAACTTGTTAAAAATTATTTCCTTTTGCAAAATTAAGCTCAAGTGGGATGACCAAAAAAGTTTAAAAAAAGCAATAAAGTTAAAATATATAAGAATTTTAAAAAAGATAATCTAAACAATTTTTAAAAATTTTCTAGCAATGTGTATCAAAGTGGTACCAGGCCTAAAAGTTTGCATATCCTCTTCGTTCCCGATGTGCAGCCTACTCGACATTTTTTCAAAAGTGCAGAATTGTTTTAAAAAAAAAAACATATCATCTTATGTCCATTTATACAGCTAACTGAACAAAAAAAAAATTGTTTTGCATTTGTGATCAAGTTGGAATATGTTTTCTTCAGCATTTAAACATTTTAATTAAATTTTTTACAAAAGAAATATATAATTTTATTGTAAACAATTCAATAAACAATGTTAAGTACATACATTTTCTTTAACTTTATTGATACACTCAGGGAACTTCTGCTTTTAAAATATGTAGTTGTTTAGGTTGTAATACAGTTTCATTATTTTTAATGTAAATGTAAGTCATTTGTAGAACAAATAAAATTTTTAACTAACCTTGTGGTTCATTTAAAAAAACAACTCACATCAAATGACTGTTTTATGATTTTTCATTCATTTTTACAGTTGTTTTTTGTTATTTAAAAAAATAAAAATAAATAAATGTTTGTTTATTTTTTACTACCATGTGGTTCATTTTTACTACAATTGTTAGTCATTTTTTGAACATTAAAAAACAAATGACAATGTTAGTTGAATTTAATGAAATGTAAGTCGTCCTTTTTTTAAATGAAATTTTATTTGTTTTTGACTACAATTGCTGTCGTCTTTACCAACATAATTTCCTAAGTGTAGGCGCTTATTTTAGTATCTTCTTTACATGTCCATCCAGCTGCATATTTGTAACCTATTATTGAAATAATTGCACGTAAATTTTCAGAGCAACAGATTTTTGTATACAAAATAACAAAGTTTTTTATTTCACTTAGTTACAAATGTCCAGTCGGCTGCACCAGCAATCAGAATCCGTTCGTCCTTTACGTTCGTGAACAAACATTTTTTTTATTGTTTCTTTCAGAAGCATAAAAAAAATAATTTTGAAAAATTTTGAAATTTGAAATATTTTGATACTGACGATATTTTAAAAACTTCAATGCACTTGCGCTAACTGCATAATTTTTTTAGCGTGCCGAAATTTGAAGCACATTCGTTTCGAAACAAATGTAATCTTTTTGGTCAGGCACAATTTTGATATTAAAGGAAAATAAATAAAAAATTAACGACCTTAGTATGTATGTTGAAATTAAAAGCAATAATTAGTGACTTATTTATTACAAAGACTTAAAAATTAAGATGCAAGGACCTGTAGCCATTACAATAGTTAGTCTAAGTTATATAATATGGTAGGCATTCATTTAAAAAAGCGATCTGAAACTTATTCCAATTTGAGCACGCGAAAAAATTTTAATGTAGTAGAGTAAGAAGGAAAACGTTATGATCGCAAACTTTTTCCCGATCTAATCAGCCACAGAACAGCTGGCAATATATCAAAATTTATAGGTCGGACCTTGTAAATTTTTTTTGTGTTATACACTGTAATGAAGTGAAATTGCCTAGAGCTAAAAAAATGTAATTAATGAATACATCCTATCCAAATTTGCTATCGAAGGTAAAATAATAGAGATATTACTGATTTTTAGTTAAATTTGATTTTTTTTATTATTCCTTGTGGAGTTAATAAAATACCTTAAGGAGTTAGAGGTCTAACATATTCTACAAAAATGTTCTCCGTAACATTTTACATAAATTTGCTGAACACACCATATACTTTAAACGTAAGCTTTACTCGATTTTCTATGCCGATTGACAGATTAGTCATTGCTTAACGTGAGTGCCGACCTCGAAGGCATAACCTCACGGTGCTTTTAACACCGGGTGAAATATGGCGTCCACCAGCGCCCCCTTAACAAGAGACTGAGCATCAAGTAGGGTTCCAGATTTTGAGTTTGAATATTGGCAATTACTCATCCCACTGGAGAGGTCGAGGCCCATCTAAAACCTCTGCTTTGATCTCTGGGTCACAGCACACGGTTGAGAGTGCAACTCCACACTGAACACCGAAGTGCTCTTCCTGCATTTAGGCTGACCACAGCCACCACGAAACTCCCCGAAGGTCCGTTCCCAATAGCCATTACCGTAAAGGACAATAGAGGAATCATGCAAATATGAAATTCAACTCGAACACAAAGCAATGACGCTGTATAGCTAATTACCAGTTAATATTATGACAGACCAACGATCGCCATTATCCGCATAACTAGTTAGTATCACAAATACACCGAGACTTCTTGCCAATCCGAGTTCAACTCGAACACAAAGCAATGACGCTGTATAGCTAACTAACTAATATTATGACAGACAATACAAACTCGCCCGACGAACTATCATATCCGCATAACTAACTAGTATCACAAGTATACCGAGACTTCTTGCCAATCCGAGTTCAACTCGAACACAAAGCAATAACGCTGTATAGCTAATTACCAGTTATTGTTATGACAGACAATCCAGACTCGCCCAACCAACAAAACATCCAGCAAAACGCACTAACTTGGGCCTAACCACCCAAGTTTCAACAAAACCAGAATAAGCAACATTTCAACCGTCTCACTCCACACAGACACACTCCACTCATCCGTACTGACCACCTCAACTTCTGTTGCAACAGTTGTCATAATTAACTAGTATCACAAGTATACCGATACTTCTTGCCAATCCGAGTTGAATATAAGCAGCGGATTCCTTTACGGCGGGCCAATGGCTCCCGTGGTACCATATTACAGTTTTTGGTAAGACCTTGTAGCCGAAACTACTCCCACTTGAGTCCCAATATAATTTAGCAGCGAGGTCCACAAGCGAGGTCCACAAGTACAAATCTGCATACACAGATAAGACCGTAGAGCCACGCCAATCCAGCCATGATCGTTAGCCGCCAAGGATCATTAGCCTCTGTTGCTATGCCAATAGAGACCTCCCACTTGACTTTGCCCAGGTGATACCGCGCGGAGGTGTTCGTTAGGCACTTGTTGCGACAAGCAAGCAACTTTACACCCATGCCGAGGGGGAACTTTACCTCCCCCTAAAATGGAACCTAGATGTAAATTTTCAAAACGCCGATACACGTGTCTTTTTTTATCTCTTCTACCAAAATTTATAGTACCTTGTAATTTTTTTTTTGTGTTGTACAGTGTAATTAAACAAAAAATAACACATGTAACAATCATACAGACAACAATGTTCCGGAAAAATTAAAATGATATTATGTGTAGATTTATATTTTTCCCCAAATGTATATAAATACATACAAGCATAAAAGTAAATAAAAAATATTTATAGGAAATTTGTGTTTATTAAAAAAGTAATTCTGAAAATTGATAGTTACAGAAATTGTACTAAAATTTAGTAGAGCGTACTAATTTTGTCTATTAATTTCATTGAACTAAGATTATTACAATTTAGTAAATTTTTTTTTTTGATTTTAACAAAACGGGTTTTAATTACTTTTTACAACAATTCTACTAAAATTTAGTACACAGAAAAAATTATCAACCTTAAATATCTAATAAAAGATTTGATTTAATTTTGTTTCCAAACAAATATTTCATTGACTCAATTAATGTTTTAATTAACTTCTAATTATGTCTGAAATAAAATATGAATTTGTAATTCATATTCTATTATCATTATTTGCAGATTGTCTCTATATGATACATTTTTCAACAACCTGCCAGCATGACGTGTAGGTTTTACGTTAGCAACTTTGCGTGTATGTTGAGACATCGCCATAGGACAAATTTTGTAATTTATTTTAATACAGTTTTATTATAACGTTGTATAGAGAGTTGCAATTAATTCTTAATTAATAGGCATATGACAAATTTAATTTAGAATGCACTGAGAGAATTATCTGCATGATATCAAGGAATTGTTGCCTAAATTAGATTATAGTGGCACTATGCACTGCGACCAGAAATTGGTATTTTGTGCTAAAAAAAATTATATGAAAAATTTCATATTATTTATTAAAACTTTCATACGTTTAATGAAAAAGTTTCATTAAAAACAGTCTCAGTTAAACTATGAAACTTTTTCGTTCAGTTCAAGATGTTTTTCATTCACATAGGGAAGAAAACTTCATTAGTTTAGTGATCAAATATCATTGAAACTCATCCACTGAATTCTCTCTGTGTAGTTGAGGTTAAAAAGAAGAATAAACGTTTTTCTCTAAAAATTATAAACACTGTCAATTTTCATGCCTATCTCAATGCCCATATCGGGCTTTCGCGATGTGGACATTAAATTTTGCAGAACTGCGAGCATATTACTTAGAAGTATTTTTAAACATTTTGTGCTGTAATTTTGGTTCACAAATGCAACTCTTATGATACAAATGCAAAATAAAAAAACATTTTTACAAATTTTACTGCATGCGTGCCTTTTTTATTTCAAAATTACCCGATAAAGCGATTGTTATTATTAATATGTTATTGCATATCACGTGGTGGTAGGTAATAGTTTTGCAAAAAAAGTTATAACCCTAATATATACCCGTTTTCTATGTTTTTAATTTATAATTTAATATTTCACAATTAAAAGAGATTTTTCCAAAATTAAATATCAATAACGTAACTCTGGGATAAAAGTCTTTAACTCTTTGCCTTCTAAATTAGTTCTTAATATAATTTTTAAAACTTTTTATCATAAGATAATTTTCAGTTTATTCAAAAAATGTGTATATTTATATCACAGCGACACATGCAGACATTTTTACAAATACTTGGTATTTTAAATCTCTTGAGCGTGGTAAATAATTACTTGCAAACTTGTTGAAATTTTAAGCATGTACGTATAACTTTTCAATCATTCACACAATTTACATAGTCATGTGCAGGCTTTTTTATTTTGTTGTAGGTACATTCTTAGAAAATTCATTAGCTGGCGGTAATATTGTTAATTACATTTTATGTTTAAATTATGTTTTATATATATTTGCATTATGTATCAACTAATATACCAGCAAAAATTTCCCGTAATAAGTTTGAGAATAAGAAATTAATTTCGACAACTTATTACTTTTCTATTACAAAACCTATTACTTAAAAAAGGATTTGTCCAGCGATGTAACTACTTACCTCGGTAAAATGTTACTAATTATATTTAAGTAAAGAGTTATCAAAAACTTTTTATTCAAATCCTTTAGTTTTACATCGAATATTATTTTAAAATTGTCACATTTAATTATATTAAATTTTATGTAGTAACGAATGAATTATACCATAAAAACATTTAAATATGCCAGTGTAGAAAAGGAAATAACATGTAATTACTTTTCTCACTACCAGTAATGAAACAAAAACATCATTGATTTTCGTCTAAAGTAATACTCCATAAATATGATGAAGCTATTTCATAAAAGAACAAATTGATGACAGGCTTATTCATATTTCATAAATAAGAGGGCAAATCAATAAGTCCGTGACTTTTCGAACTTCCCTCATAGTTATATGAAATGCAACACTGCTCTAATCAAGAACCACCTGTTAATAGGCTACTGTCAAATTTTAAGCAAGTTCCGTCATTTACTTTGCGCTTAACAGCTGTTCAAAACATGCAAGCTCGTGGATTTTTTTAAAAATGGAAAAAAGTGAATTTCGAGTGCTCTTTACACATTATTTTTTGCGAAAAAAAACCTCCGGCCAAACCAAGGAAAAGCTTGGTAAATACTATGGGGATTCTGTACCATCGATTTCACTGGTAAAAGAGTGGTTTACTGACTTTCGTTGTGGTAACACAAGTACAAATGAAGCTGAACGTTCTGGACGGCCAATTGAGGTCAATATACCCCAAAATGTCGAAAAAATCCACGATATGGTGTTGGCCGATCGAAGAGTAAAAGTGCCGGAGGTTGTTGCTGCCATAGGCATTTCATATGGCAGATTGGTTTCGATTTTAAATGATCAGTTGGGGTTAAGAAAGCTATTTGCAAGATGGGTGGCGAGTTTGCTCTCAATTGACCATAAACGTAATCGTGTTACAACTTCAAAGGATTGCTTGGAGTTGTTTAACCGCAATTCCAATGAGTTTGTGCGGCGTTCTGTCACTGTGGATGAAACATGGATACATTACAACACTCCAGACGCCAAGCAGCAGTCTAAATAATGAGTTTCTCCGGGTAAAGCGGCTCCGAAGAAGGCCAAGGTCATCGATTACCTTCAAAAGGGAAAAACAATAAACGGCGAATACCTATTATGCCAACTTATTGTCGATTTTTTTGCTTGAAAAGTGCATTTATTATAATAACAAAATGAATTGATACATTATTCAAAGTATTGTTTATCGTTAGCCACTACTTTTTCCCATCTTTCGGTAGCATATAGACTCCGCGCCAAAATAATTGCTCCGGTTTTGAGGTAAAGAATGAATAAAGCCAATTTCTAATACTCTGTTCTGAAGTGAAGCGTATTTCAGTAAGAGCGTTCTGCATCGAACAAAACAAATGTTAGTCAGGGCTATAAGGCGGGTGAGCCAAAACTTCCCATCCACTGTTTTCTAAATAGTTTTTGACCGGTCTTGCAACATGTGTCCTAGCGTTGTCATGATGGAAGATTATGGCCTCGTGTCTGGTCGTTCAATGCTCTCCTCAAACGAATCAATTGTGCTCGGTACAGGTAACCTGTGATCGTCTGACCGGATTTAGCAGCTCATAATACAAAACAGCCTTCTGATCTCACCAAATATCCTTGGCGCCATGGATATTCGTCTTCGGAGTTGATTTGGCTGGTTGGCCGGGCTTTACATATGTAAAGTAATGTATCAATTTTTCATCACCAGTAACAATATGATGCAAAAACTACTTCTACTACATTTCCGACATGCAAAATCGCCTTTCAACGTCTCTCGGCTTCAATTCATATGGCACTCAATTTCCTTGCTTTTGAATGAATTCCAATGCTTTTAAACGTAGGGAAATGGCTTGTTGTGTGACTCCCAATGATAATGCAAGTTCTTCTTGCGTTTGACAACAATCTTCGTGAAGTAATGCTTCCAATTCCTCATCTTCATACTTTTTCGTCTGACCAGGCCTCTCCTTTTCTTCTGTGTCGAAATCACCACTTTTGAACAGCGCAGACAATCGTTCACAAGTTTTTTTGAGTTGGTGCATGTTAACCGCAAGCTTCGACCACCAATCAATAAGTCTCAGCAGACGTTTTCTACAAATGAAAGAATGTTATCAGACTTCCCCACAAAACATCGTTTTAAGGCACAAAATTCGACATTATTATAGCGATTGGAAAAAATGCGTGTTTAGACTTTGTCGTCCATCGGATACTGAATAACAATGACGAGATGTTTACCATCCAAAATACCATATTTGTTATTACCCGGCGGAAAATGAAGGGTCGATTGATCCAAAGTGGTAATTCTGTGATATGTGATATATTTGATATATGAGGAATTTTTTATGTACCGACTTTGTGACAGTAGAATTGAAGATGTTTAAGTGCAGTGACTGGTTCCGGACGGGCTATTTATCAACCCGTACATAATTTTACACACTCTGAATAAAAACTGGCAGGTTACTTGCTAATTACTTTTCACATGCCCGGCGACATGTACCCCTTAGACCTGTGCAGTGACACATGGCAGAACTATTCCATTCAAACTACCCCTGTAACAGAACACATTGCGGTTAATATGAGACTAGTTTTCCTTCAAAAATTATTTTCCAGTTCTTCGATACGTCCACGTAATAATTTTTTAATCACTGGTTCTGTTGCATGTCACATAAATCCTAAAATGGTCATACTTTGACACTACCTATATCTAACTTGTCCCGTAGCATTTTCATTTCAGTCGGTACGGTGATAGGTTACCTTGGTCAAGTTATTCGCCACGTCACACAGTGCCCCGCAGGTAGCAATTGTCACCTTCTATGACAAGCCCTTGTTAAAAGTACCGGTCACTTTCATATAACAGAACCGAAACTTGGACTGGTTCATACACACAAAGTTCTAGTCACGTGACCATACCAATGACTGGTCCATTTCAAAACTATAAAACAACACTTTTTAAATTTGGAAAGATTTAAATTATTTAAATAATTATATAAGTTCATTATGTTTTTATAAATTTTGATTTCTAATTTTAGATGATGGTGGTTAATTTTTAATAAAGTTAATTTTAATTTTTAGTGAAGATTAAGTTTTATAGACATTTATGAAAAAAATATCGCTTTTGTTCTAACTTTGACTGTGTTTTAGTCTTCTATTGACATTATAGCTATTTCATCACTGTTGAGAACTTTTTTTTTCAAAAAAAAGAGCTAAGTCTGACTTAAAAATCGCTAGGAATAACTTTTTTCAGTGAAATTGTAGAAAAAACGGTAAAACTTGAAATATATGCAAATTATGGAGGTATTTGCGGTTTTTTTTTTTTTTTTTTTGGTTTACAACTAGTAAATATTACTAAATAAAACTAAGTAATACATAACTTTATAGACATTTAGTTGGAAAATGCTAAAGAGCAAATAAATATCATTATTATAGTAAAATGAATTTTAAAGAACATTTTTATATTTCTTATATTATCATCTATGGTCAAATATAGCACAAAAAATGCTAGTGTTGGAAATATTCAAAAAATCAGTTTTTTGTATAATATGTTTTAGCGGAAATGGCTAGAGATTTCCGATTTGCCACAACTTTTAAGAATATACTTTTTACTTTTATGTTCTTGATGAAGGATTGGTTAGAAAAATCTGTATTTATATAAATTTAAAGCCGTTATTTGCAAGCCGTTATTATATTATTACCCCGCGTCTTCACATGCAATAAAATGATAGCCAGCAAATTATTAAAATGATATCAGTTCCATATATATCACATGAATACACTTAATTTCAATGTTAATTCAATATCAAGACATCGTTGACATGCAATCGGCTCTTGCAATGAAGTTTGCCTTAAATTGCCACTTATAGTTTTCATTTTAATTTAGGAATCAACAACTACATAAATTTTAGTAAATAATTTTGTAGAAAAAAATTAGTTTTATGGCAGATTTTATTATTTTTTAAAAAAATTATGACATTTCTTAGCAATAAAATACGCAATTGAAATAATTTTAACGTTTCCCTAAAATATAGGTATTATACTACAGTTTATTGCTTTTGAAGAGAGAAAGAATAGCAAAAAACCATTCACTTTACGTGGTTG
Source organism: Delia radicum (assembly GCA_021234595.1). Classification (NCBI taxonomy): domain Eukaryota; kingdom Metazoa; phylum Arthropoda; class Insecta; order Diptera; family Anthomyiidae; genus Delia; species Delia radicum. The sequence continues at coordinate 118,209,527 of CM037853.1, forward strand.
AAAAAACACACGCGAAACAACAACAAATTGTACTTGTTGTTATTGCTATGAAGTGTCTCATTTTATTTATTTAAAATTATATGCTAATTTTCGAAACAATTCTATTTACTAGAATTTTTTTTGTAGCAACAGCTGAAACCGTCTTTTCCAAAAAAAAAAAAATCGCTAGATTTCTATTTAAAAGCTAAATTATGTTTTTACCAATTAAGGAAGAAAAAAATCGTCAAATCTTGCTGGAAAATCTCCAAATTGGTAACACTGTATTTGAAGCAAAAACTAACAATTCCTGATTAGATCAAGCAAAAAAAGTACAAATAATGTGATATTTATCATTTTGTTCCTGATTTATTGCAATGAAATTCAAAATATTTTTATGTGTGTAATTTGTTTACATCAATTCAAGTAAACGTAATCCAGGTCTAAGAATCATGTGTCGCAAATGTTTATGAAATTCCATAAATATGATGAAGAGTTTCATAAAAATTGATGACAAACGATTTATGTAACAATTTCATCCATTTGATAAAACTATTTTCCCTAAGTGTAAATATAGCAATACCAACAATAATGCGGTACCCATAAGTACTTATTTTTATCATTATTTTAATGATCTAAAATTTTTTTGAAAATTTATTTTTAGAATCTTCAATAAATTCGCCAACTCTACATCAGGTGGCGAGCAACAACTGTTCTAAGACTTATCATCTCGCGCAATTGCAGTGTTGCCATGTTTGAAGCCCTACATCTTTCACCACCTTTCATCTCTCCACTATCCCCTTTTCAAAGAAAGCAACACATTAATTAATAGGAAGAATTTCCTGAGTGTTGCTTTTCATTAAAAAAAAAAAAAAAAATTACAACTACTTATTTTTTGATTTTCTGTCAGCTGAAATGTAATAACATTTGGTGCAGGCAAATCATGTATGTTTTAATCTGTCAAGTATAACATGTTGAGATGGTAGAACGGTTGACTGACAACATGACTCATTATTTTTGTACTACTTTATTTTTAAAATAATGATTAAAATAAGCACAAAAAAGTGTTGTAAGTACAAAAAAGTATAAGTACAAATAAGTACAAAAGGTATGGGTAACGCATTATTTTTTTTATTAAAATAATAATAAAATTTACTAGTTATTAGTAATTCCTTATTATATGTGTTAAAATAATGCAGAGAGTAAGCTTTTGTCATTACTGGTGGTGAGAAAAGCAATGACATGGGATTGGGTTGTGAGTTTTGTTTAACTAATGATTAGTCGGTAATACCAACTGTTGCGAAGTAAAGCAAGGGTAAGGAGTTTAACTTATTCCCTGTTAACATATCCTGTAATACTAACACATTACCAAGATTTTGCTGGGATAATTTGAGTGTCAGAAAAATGAATACAAAGACCGACATATTGTAACTCATACCTAAGCATAAAGTATGGACACGATACAATTTTTACATTTAAAATTTTTTATTAACTTCTAATCTAACAACAACAAAATTAGTTTTAATAACACAAAATTTAGTTCTGATTTGAAGCGAAATGTAGCGATATTTCACCATTTCGGCTAAAATGGAACAAATTTGGTTTTGAACACATATTTTTTCAAAGAGTACACAAACTTTTAGCGGAAAATGATGATTGTTTTGTCATATTGACAATCTTTTCGAATGTTTTCTCAAAACTGCCCTAAGTTTTTTTGACAAATTTTATCATCAATCAAATATTTTTGGGAATTTGTGACTTTGCTCTCCAATGAACCCATTTCATTCTAGTAGATGCAGGTCATTATTCTGATTAACTGCCATGAGTAGTCGAATTAGGATTAAATTATCTAGAAACATTACACAAAGGACCTTATTATTATTTAAAGAAATCAAATATTTCTTCCGCGATCTGTACTGTGCAATTTCTTTACCAAAAGCACTGCAAACCTTAAGAGGACATTTTAATTGAAACGTACTTCAAAATCTTTAACGCACTACGATTGCGTTTGGCCATTAAAACTTTTTAATAATATGATACATTCTTTAGACCTTATATGCACTCTATAAAATGCATGTAAAATTACTGTTATAATGGTAGTAATTTTGTATGTAAAATCAAACACAATGCGTAAGTTTAAGCACAAACTGCTTAAAAAAATAATTTACTGAATTTTGTTAGCATTAACGCACACGAATTATGGTGTTAAGTATGTTGATTAATTAACATGTTTCTGCATTTTAAGTACTTAAATAGGTAAACTTACATTGAATGTGTACAATTTTTGTTTTTATCATTTTCAAACTTTTTCAAACAGAAAAAAAAAAAAAATAGTGCTGTATTTGAATAAAAATTAACGAATAACTGCGGTAAATATTTATTTATCTATCTTAAAACTAAATCAATCTTAATTAACTTATAATAAATACAATCCTTTGACAAGACAAACATTTTTATACACATCTTTATACTCTTATGTTGTTAGCATAATGTTCTAAATACTTATGTTTATTGACTGGTATGGAGTTATTTAAAGTTTTTAGGTTAATAGGAAGCTTATTCCAAAGCCTTGATGCTCTTATTAAGAAAGATTTTTCAAAAACTAAGTTAGATATTCTAGGTAAAATAAGTTCTGGATTTCTTGTAGATCGTGAGAAATGAAAAGTATTGAAAACACACTGAGGTGCACGAGTAGTTACAATTCGATATAATGTAAGCAGCGACCTGATTTTAATGAAGTTTTGCAAAGAACAATGTATAAAATTATAGGACAGACTGGATACATGGTCAGAGATTTTAAGCTAGAAAATATATCTAATAATCCGATTATATATCAAACGCAATCTTTTTAAATTAGTTTTCGTGGTTCCGCTATAAACATCTAAACAATAAAGAATATGTGTCATAAGAAGAGAGTGAGCCAATTTAATTTTTATATGAACTGGAAAAAACAATCTAAATTATACAGTGACCGTAAAGCCATGCACACTTTAGCAGACACCACAGAGATATGATTTCCAAAATTTAACGCACTATCTAGTATTACTCTTAGACATTTTAACGAGCTTACAAAATTAACAGGAAAACCATTAAATTGATATTTAAAATGCTACTAGGATCCCCAACTGATCCAAAAACTAGAGCATTGGTCTTATTTGGATTGAAGTGAAGCTTATTGTTTACTGCCCAGATAGAAACTTGTGACAAAATATAATTTATAGTTACTTCATGGCAATCTAAAACCTGTTTTTCGCCAGAAAATAACAATTAACCCCAATTAACCCCACCGAAGTAAAATAATGAATCAGGGCTATGAACCAAAAAGCTTCAATAAGTTCGCCAACTATCCATCAGGTGGCGAGCAACAACTGTTCTAAGACTTATCATCTCGCGCAATTACAGTGTTGCCATGTCTGAAGCCCTTCATCTTTCCCCACCTTTTATCTCTATACTATCCCTTTCCAAGGAAAGCAACACGCTAAATATAGGAAGTATTTCCTGAGTGTTGCCTCTCTTTTAAAAAAAAAAAAAAAAAAAAAAAAAATTAGTGTCATCTGCAAAAAGAAAGATCTCACATTGAGAAGAGCCAATAAATTCGACGAAATTATTCATATACATTAGGAATAACAAAGGTCCAAGGATCGAACGTTGAGGAACGCCACTGAAAATCTAAAAATATAATTAAAACTAATTAAAGAATGTGTCCGTTTTATATTTTTAGTGGTTTTGGTCAGAGATAAGATTTTGATAAAATCGAATCATTGTTCTAAATATCTATCATGTTCAAAAGTGATGCTTCTGACAGTCTTTTCTTAATTGCATTTAAGATTTTTGTTATTCTTTCCAGTAAAAAGGATTTGTATTTTCTCGCTTTTTCTATCCAGCTAATCTCGACATTCCTCTTTTATAAGGCCATGTTGAACCAATTGACGTTTTATCTTTCTTATATTGTTGGATACAGTTTCAGATTTAGAATAACTGTAATGGGTTACCGGGAATTAAAATCTGATGTGTTTATTTTATAATGCCACATTATTTAGAGGCATTTTCCGTTTTTACTTTGCAAATAAATAAGCGTTTTTTTATTAAATAAATATAGCAAAATAATAAGTAATTGCATTCCTTTACTGAAATCTTTATTAGGTACATTAAAACCTAAATTTACACACACTACACGCAGATAAAAAATATGGTTGCAATATGATTGCGGCCACAAAACTATGTTTCCTACAGCAATAAATGGTTGTTTCAATTAAACTATTATTGTATCAATCATATTTCACCAATAATATGGTTGCTTTTATCATGTTCTTGTAAAAATTTCGTTCTTTTTTCAGTTATCATATTATTGTGTTGTCTACAATCATACTATAATATTTATTACCATATTCCGCTATCTAACTGCAGCTACATTAAAGTTGCGCCAACTATAAGATGATCAGTTGGTTTTTTATGAGCTCTTTTAGTTTCATTCTTGTTTAAGATTTTGAGAAAAGAAGTTGTGAGTGCGCCCCAGGAGGGTAGTTGGTAGCGTGCTGGCTTATCAGTGCGGGGGTCGTGGGTTCGATTCCCACCAGAGGCACTGGTCTGTTTTCGTTACAACGCGCCGAAGGCCATAGTAGCTAGTGCTCGGTTAGGGTAATAGTATATAATTTGTAATTATATGATTATTAATTAATAAAAAAAAAGAAGTTGTGAGAAACAGTCAGCTCTAACAAATTAAATAATATTAAATAAATTGACATTAAAAATGGACAAACAACGTAGTGGTGTTAATTTTAATGGTGATCTGTGGAAGAAGGAATAAGTTTGCAGTCTCAACCCGGTGTACCGTGGAAGTCTAGGCAAAAGTTTAGTTATCGATCACCCGTTAAATAAAGTTATTGTTCATTATAAAAAAGTGATAAAAAAGTGCTTTATTATTTAATTGTTTATAATTACTCAAAAAATATTGTTAAAGAAAAAAAAATGTAAAAAAAAAATTTAAACAAAATGCTTTAAAGTATATAGGACAAAATAATCATAATACGTTTGCAATAATCATAACATGTTAATAATTGATGACGAAATTCTTGTCCATGAGCATACTATGATAACTAGGGCTATACTATGGTTATAATGCAGTTGTTATGATTGCTGCAAACATGTTTTGATCATTATTAATGTATTGTGAAATTGTATTCTAACCAATATTTTTATGCTTGCTTTATGCTGTAACACATGTATAGCTTGTATAGCTGACACGCTATTTCACAAACCTTTTTTTCTTCTGCACAAAGACAATTGGATTACTTGAATTATTTTAAACCTAAGTTTATTTAAATATGTGAATTATTAAATAAATATACTATTAAAAAACACGCATATCTTTTTAATCCAGCTTCAATAGAATGCTGGGAGAATACTGTAGGGCTCATATTATGATAATTCATACAAATTTCCAGAACAATAATATGATAATATTGGGATATACTTGGAACCATAATATGGCAATTTAGTTATCATATTATGATACAAAAGCAGTTAAGAGTATAGTTGTCACAACCATAGTAACACGGTTGTCGCAATCATAAATCCAAAAATGTATGATGCTCTTCGAATATGGTTCCCTCAACCCTGTTTTTTTTTTTGCGTGTATGCGTAATATAGAATGTTGCTATACATTTTTGACACGTTTTGTGTGTACCAATTTACACACATAGAGTACATTTACCCAATTTATCGTAGGCGTACAGTTTCCTACTATCAGTTGGGTAAATTTAAAGATAAATTAATTAGAGTGTAAGATAGACATTATGAAATCGCGTTTCATGGAGAAACATAATTTAAACTTTAATAGATATTTTGTGGTCTAATAAAATCGTTCTCCAAAATTGACTAATTTTTAATATTACCAGGTTCACGCTTACTCTCTGAATTTTTTTTTCCAAGGAATACTTTGATTTGGATATGATCGATATTGAGGATTCAGATACTCTTGATGTTCTGGACATGAGAATACAGTGTGATGTCCGTTGGACATATCACATTATTCAAGTATCGAAAGAAGCTTTCAAGTGTCTTGGTTTTCTAAATCGGTGTAAGATATACTTCACTCCATCTGATCTCCTTACTATATATACCACCTACATCCGGCCGAAGATGGAATATAAGTCCCATATATGGGCAGGTGCTTCAAAGTCTATTTTGGGGCTTCCGGATCGTGTGCAACTGAGAGCGTTGATGCTTATCAACGACAGTAGGGTTTCGAACTCTATTGACTCGTTGGAGCATTGTCGGAATGTGGGTTGTGTGACTTTGTTCATTACAGAGAAAATTCGTGTTTCAGTCGCACTAGTCGTATGCGGAATTGTCTCCCTGCGAAGATCTTTCCTGCAAATTACAATTTAGAAAAATTCAAGTCAAATGTCCACAAACACTACTCCCGCTTTCCTCCTCCCCACAACCTATGTTCCTGATATCAACACAATGCAATGCATCAGTAGTGAGTGTTGGCTCAACTTAAAAAAAAATTAAATTATTTTTTGCAGTTTCTGTTACGAGGAGAAGATTTTTCTGCTTGAAAATATCCATTTTTCTCATGACTTATTTTTAATATTCATAAACACTTTTTCTGACAGATTTGGTAATAATATAGAAAGGCATAATCCAACTTAATTAATAGCACTCCATTTGTTTCTCCTAGTTTCTGCAGATTTTTTTCATTTTCTATTTTAGCAAGAAATTGCACAAAATAATGTGGTTTTATTTTGCTTTGAAAATTCTCAAATTCTTTTTCTGGTGCTAACAGGAGTGACTTAATCGAAGCTTAACCTTGTACAAATTGTATCGTGTACATGCTTTATTTAATCACATATTTGCACCTGTGCTGTATAAAGGAATTTGCTTTTTATTTTTCTTTGAGAATTTATAAACTTTTTATAAAAGGTTAAAATAAACAAAACAAAAAAAAAAAAAAAAAAAAATACTTAATATTAAAGTTAAAGCTAAATATTTAACCTAACATAAAATAATTAAATGAAATCTTTTAAAAAAAATTTATATGATGATTTATATAATCATATGTAATTTAAATGTGTATTTATGCAGTTTTATCTGGGAAATGGGCTCATTTAATTATATAAGTTTGCATTAGTGAAGCTCTAATTTAATACTACCAGATTAAATTAGATCGAAATAATGGCGCAATACAATTTAATAAGATTTTATATAATGGTATTAAATTTTATCGGAACTGATACAAACATATACAAAATCTGTTATTGCTGGATCCGGTTTTTGCATTAAAAATTTTATTAAAATTCAAAACATTTGCAGAAATAACAGCCACCTGGTCCTTTTAGACCTTATAATGAGTTTAGACTGAAAATTTAATATTGCAAAAAGTAGATTAACCGCTTAATTTCAGCGCAAACATATGCAGTTAATCCACTTTTAATTAGATTAACTTGTCAGTATAAATTGCCTAGTAGTCACTTGCAGAAAGATTACGACTTCATAATTTTAAGAAAATTCTGTTTCATTGGGAAATTTTATATTGTTCATAAAATTTCTTGAAATCGCCTTGTGTGACTTAAGTCATGTGTTGCTTTGAAATGAAAATTTTATAATATAAATATTTAAATTTAATAAATTTTAATTTTCGTTTCATAACCAACCACTGACTTAAATCACTTAAGCCAATTATGTTTCAGCTTTAAGTTGTTTGGGAAAAGAAAATTTAGAAAAATTAACGATGATTTTATGGGATTTTGTAATTTACAAAACTGAATAACAAACAGGGAACAAAAGTTAGAACTTAATTTAGTTTTTTACACTGAAATAATGTAAAACTGCAGTAAAAACTCCTAACGTTTGAAATTATCTTATTGTTTTGTTTTTTCAAACAGAAATTAGTAATTTTTCATTTTTCATAAATGAGGTTTTTTTAATATTATTTTTTTTTCTTTTTTATAAAAAAATAAAATTTCTGATCCACAGTTTTCAAAAAAAAAAAAAAAACGTTTTGGAAACATGCATTCCCTACCAAAAATACTCACCAAATTTTATCAAAATCGGAATGTATCGAAAAATCTGTTGTTGAAATAAAATGGAAATGCTCCATATTAGTTTTATAACTAAGGCGTATGAGTGTTATTTTTTAAACTGAATGAATAAATATCACTCATACGCAAATATCCGTTTATTGCATCCCAGGAAAAAATTACACATTCCAAAAAGAAGGTGATGCCCACACTTTCTTACATATCTCATTGCCAAATTTAGTAACTGCAATACTAAACTCATTCCACCGATAGAGTCAAAAAAGCAAGTAGTATTGTAATCAATTCTTTAAATTTAAACCAGAAAGCATGAACTCTATAACAAAGTAATTATTTACTTAACAGAAAATAACAATGTTATTAACTTATATGTATAACTTTTTGTACTCAAGAAGTAATCATATACTTTTTCTTAATAAAAGGACGTTATTGGAAGTAGTTCCTAATTTTGAAAAAAGAAGTTATACAATATTAAAGAATTTATCTCATATATTTTTTCAAACAAATTTTTATTTGCAGGAAAATAATACTAAAAACAGAAATTGCATGTTGCCTAAATTTTGTTAAACTATGGTTAGGTATAAATTAGGGAAGCGCACGTGAGCAGAAAATTGTGAGTGGAAGTTGAAATTACTGACGTTATCGTGAGTGAGTGTAAAAAAAATTTTCGAGGGTGACTGTGTGTGAGTAATTTTTTTGGTTTTTCAATTTTGAATGGTTCTTTTTTTTGAAAAATTTATATTTTCGTGGTTTATAGCTCCAAAATTATGACAAACCCATGTTATATAACACTTCGATGTTTCACTTTTTAGGATTTTATTTCCGTATGAGTTTAGATCGTTATATTTGAGTGACCTAGGAGAATCAAGTGTGAGTAAAAGTTAAATTTACTTATGGAACTGCTTCTTTTTTTTTAAATGTAAGTACTTCTTATTTTTTCTAGGGAACTATTTATTTATTTTTTTTGTGTAAGTACTTCGTAGTTTTACAATGGAACTATTTCTTTATTAAAAAATGTATGTAGTTCTTAAAAATATAAAGTAAATGGTTCTTCGGTAAAAAAAATAATCAATTCTAAAGAATCAATTATTTTAGTCTCACGCCCTGTTAAAAGAATCGAGTAGGTAATCTAGTAAGGAATGCGTTCTGCCCAAAATGCTTGATTACAAACCCGCTTACCTTTTTGCAAATTTTTTACTGGGATGATATAAATGAGATTATTTTTTTTTTTTTTTAATAGCAAATGGAACATGACATGGTACTACAAATAAAAAAAGATGCAATCACTTTTCAAGAGACCTAGTGCTGAGTGCATTACAAAAGCGGTTTAAGTGATTGAAATATACGCTCAAAATTTCGAGATAACGGTAAAGCGTATATTTTGCTACTGGCGCATTTAAACAGTTGTAACTCAGTCATTTTAAAACCGATTTAGAATTCTTAATCGGGTTTTAAAATAAATTCACCATTTCCATATATATATTTTCTTTATATTATTAATATAAATATTTTAAGATTTTTTTAATAACAATGAAAATGTTAATTTTTTTTCCTAAATTTTCAAATATTTTTTTCAAACAACAATATTCTTAAAGTTAGTGTTTTTTTTAGTAAAATGAGCGTTCATTTGTTAAAATCGGTAGAAAATTGTAAAAGTTATGGTGCATTTTGGATATGGGGAACTTCAAAAATTTAGAACACTTAGAAGTAAAATATTTTGAATTTTTTTTTTTTTTTGCATAACATGAATAATCTTTTGTATAGATGTTATCCGATGTTTAAGCCTACTGCATCCATTCGAGTCAATTATTTACAGTTAACGGCGTAAAAAATCTTAAAATTTAATAGTTTTCTTTGCATTTGTCACAGTTTACAAAATATATTAAATAACACAAAAATATAAAAATGCACTCAAAAAAGTGTTTGTCATATATTAGAACTTATAAAGAAAACCGCGATTATTTTGGAAAACTTTAATTTTTTTGCCGATGTAATGATATATAGGCAGGCTTAGGGTTGCTTATATGCAGGAAATCATATTTTGCAAAATTAAAAAATTTATATAAGGAGACTTTATGAGGTTACGAAAATTTTGTTTGCTTTAAAAAATTCAAAGGCCTTAAAACTCGTTGATGTCTTTTTGATTGTAGTATTAAGCTTATTAAAATCATTTATTGAATTGACGTTTTGGTGGAAATAATGCAGCGCATTAGTTCTCAGAAAGTGAAATGTGTTTTGAAAAAGACTACTGCTGCATTTGATTAAGCCAGTTCGTTGTAAGGATTCACCTAATTATATTCCCAAGCCATGTTTTGTTTTATAAAAAAGTGCAGCACAAAGTAATTAAATGTGGCTAAATTAATAAAAAGTTTTTTATTTTTTATTTTATTTTTTAATAATCATAAAATTAAAAATTATATCCTTTAGCTTTCGGCGCGTTGTAGCGAAAACAGACCAGTGCCTCTGGTGGGAATCGAACCCACGACCCCGCACTGATAAGCCAGCACTCTACCAACTAGCCTACCGGGGAGCACGTTTAAAAAGTTGATAACATTTTTGCGGTTAACATTTTTAAAATTCCTTTTGGACTAGGTGGTGCTTTTTACAAAGTAACTAATATCAGTTCACGCAATACGCTAACCAATTTCAAACATAATTGTGAATGTCAGACGCGAAAAACATATATTTTCAAAAACTTACGCCAAATCCTTATAAGTTTGTGATGTTGCTATCCTGGTATTGGTGCACTGACATTAATTTGATATACCTCAAGCTTTATAAAATTATACTATTTTTCAGATACTGTTCTCAAAACTCAATTCCATTAAATGGCGCAAAAACCCCATGGAAAAATATCTTAAAATTTTGGTTTCACTTGTAAACCACCATAAAACTTTTCACCAAGCAGCGATAAGGAAATTACTTTTTCAGAGAATGTAGCTCTCATGTCTAGTTTGAATCTGAAAGTTAAAAACTATGAGCAAAAAATAAAATTATTGAAAATCTCTTGTTGGCTTCAAGTAATTTTTTTTTTTTTATTTTTTGACATTTAAATTGCCATCAATTACATTAATATTTCAACGTGAAACTTTGCACGGTATAGCTATTGAGTATAATCAAGCTAGCTCATCATTACTGTCAATTCGTAGACCCTTGAGAAATGAGAGGGATCTAAAGTCAGCTTTAAAATGTGTCGACAATTTCGAAGTTGGTGTATGTTGTACACTCAGGGAACTTCTGCTTTAAAAATATGTAGTTATTTGGGTTGTAATACAGTTTCTTTATTTTTAATATAAATGTCAGTCATTTGTAGAACAAATATCATTTTTTACTAACTTTGTAGTTCATTTAAAAAAACAAAATACATCAAATGACTGTTTTATGAGTTTACATTAATTTTTTGTTATTTAAAAAAATAAAAAAAAATGTTTGTTTATTACTAACATGTGGTTCATTTTTACTACAATTGTTAACGTACGTTCACATTAATCAAATATTTTAACAAAATATTTGTTTACATATTTGCTTCCAATTGTGTCAAATAAAAAATTATTTGATTTTATGTTCAAACTATGATCAAATATTTGATGGTTTTTGTTTGTTCAAACAGCTCTCAACTAGTGTCAAATAAAATAAACGAAAAAATATTTGTCTAGCGTTCAGATTGAAACAAATATTTGTATTAAACATTTATTTAATCAAAGTGTAAAAACATAGATTTATTTAATTGAAAAACTAACTGTTTTTTAAAAAATTGATCACTCGGGATCTCTCTCGGACCAAGCCTATTTATGTTATAAGGGTATATTAATACTCCTCTGGAGCAAAAATTTTGTCCGTTTTGGTCTATCTCGCTTAGTTTCGGAGATACTGGACATTTTAAAATATCGCCATTTTGTAAAATGGCTTGTATCTCGAAAACTAAGCATGATATCGCAAAACGGACAAAATTTTTGCAAACCTTAACGAAGGGCGCTATACTGACAACATAAATGTGTACAGTGTTCCGATTCCAATCATTCCCCGTTTCATTTCATATCGTTCCATTTTGGACCAATGTTCCATTCTGTTATCGGAGTGATTAAATTTTTATTTTCACGTACGACAACACAATTCAGTTTTTTATAAAGCCTTTTTTTAATAAATTTATTAAAAAAATTTATAATTGACGATTTCACCACCTGTTATTTGCCATTGTTTGTTCTTACATTTTTTTTGTAAGATCAAATAAATATTTGCTCAAATCAGAAGAAAATATTTGATAGCTAGTGTTCACACTATGGTTAAGTTTGTCAAATATTTATTTGAATGCAAATAATTTTGTTTGACCAAAATCAGCTGATTTGCTGTTTGACACACAAAAATATTTTATGTTTTTTGTCAAATATTTGACTAATCTGAACGTACCTTTAGTTATTTTTTGAACATTAAAAAACAAATGACAATGTCTGTTGTATTTACTGAAATGTAAGTCGTCCTTTCTTTAGGTGAAATTGTATTTGTTTTTAACTACATTTGCAGTGGTGTGTACCTACATAGTATTCTAAAGGTACGTTCAGATTAGTCAAATATTTGACAAAAAAAATCTGAACACAAAATATTTTTTTGTGTCAAACAGCAAATCAGCTGATTTTGGTCAAACAAAATTAGTTGCATTCAAATAAATATTTGACACACTTAACCATAGTGTGAACACTAGCTATCAAATATTTTCTTCTCATTTGAGCAAATATTTATTTGATCTGACAAAAAAAATGTAAGAACAAACAATGGCAAATAACAGGAGGTAAAATCGTCAATTACAATTTTTTTTTAATAAATTTATTAATAAAATGCTTTATAAAAAAACTGAAATGTAAATAGATATTAAAAAAATGTAATCACGCTATAAGGGATTGGAACATTGGTCCAAAATGGAACGATATGGAATGAAACGGGGAACGATTGGAATTGGAGCACTGTACACAATTGTGTTGTCGTACATGAAAATAAAAATTTAATCATTCCGATAACAGAATGAAACATTGGTCCAAAATGGAACGACATGGAATAAAACGGGGGCTGATTGGAATCGGAACACTGTACACATTTGTGTTGCCCGCATGTCCATTTTGCGATATCATGCTTAGTTTTCGAGATACAAGCCATTTTACAAAATGGCGATATTTTAAAATGTCCAGTATCTCCAAAACTAAGCGAGATAGACCAAAACGGACGAAATTTTTGATCCTTTGGAATATATATATACACTTATAACATAAATAGTCTAGGTCCGAGAGAGATCCCGAGTGATCAATTTTTAAAAAAACAGTTAGTTTTTCGGTTAAATAAATCTATGTTTTTTTACACTTTGATTAAATAAATATTTAATACAAATATTTGTTTCAATCTGAACGCTCGACAAATATTTTTTCGTTTATTTTATTTGACACTATTTGAGAGCTAGCTGTTTGAACAAATAAAAACCATCAAATATTTGATCACAGTTTGAACATAAAATAAAATAATTTTTTATTTGACACAATTGGAAGCAAATATGTAAACAAATATTTTGTTCAAATATTTGATTAATGTGAACGTACCTTAAGTTTAATTTTGTCACATACAAATTTAATCAGAAATCAAAATTTAGTATTGCCTTTTTTACGTAGTTGCCGAAATAATTAAATAGCGCTACCAAAATGTTCTGAAATAACGTTACCATTAATAACAACTACATCGTCTTGCTGGTCTACCAGGTCTTAGACCAATTAATACAGAGTATTTCCAATGGAAAAAATTTATAATGAAAGTTATTTAAGTTCGAAGCCATACTCTATATTATTTTATTAGGATATTGTCCTAACGAATAATCTATAGAGTTTTTTGTTTTCAAATTTATTGTTTGACCCTTCTTAGGAATGTGTTGATAGATCTATTTCGGGAATTTACTAGGTTCCCATCATCAGAACACGTTTTGAAAGAGGTAACAGTCCCATGCCAAACATCGAATATTCATATAAACTAGTTTCCTCACATGAGAACTAATGTATGAGCGCGAAGTTAAAGTTTATAAACATTGATCAAAAATTAAATTGAAAACTTGTTTGTGTTGTGTGCAAGGTCCACCTTTGGTGCATATTCAATACACGTTTTTTGTTTTTTCCTCCTTTTTATTTTTGGTTTTGCTTTGTTCCTGGAAGGGTCAAATAATAAATTTGAAGACAAAAAACTCTATAGAGTATTTGCTAGGACTAAATCCTAATAAAGAAATATAGAGTATGGCCTCGAACTTGAATAACACTAGTTTACAAAATGAAATTTTTTTCATGTACATTTAATGAGTGATAGATTTCCTTATGTATTTTCTCCCACTGAATTTGAAAATCAACGTTAAATTTCTTTTATGCAACAGTTTTGAGATATTGTAATTTTTTCATTTTTAACCTTTTTTCACTTGCCAAATCATATATATACCCGAATGCAAGGTATTGAGATGACGAACAAACATGTATAATCGGATATTTGATTGGTAAAGCGGTTCAAAATATATCGATGAAAATAGGGCACATTATCAAAAAAATCATATTTTACAGTGACAAAAAATCATATTTTACTGTGCCGACGGAAAAGTACAAATTGTTAAAAAAAAAAAATGTCTGGTTTCTCATCATGTGCGTAAAGATGATACTTTTACGTAAGAACCAAGACCAACCAGAAGAAAATCGACCGAAAATGACAAAGTTACACTGATAATAATCCATGCGTAAAATTACGAAAAAATGTCAAAATAACCAAATTTTTTGTAAAATATACGAAAATTTGTACATTTTACGAAAGTTTTTGTAGTTTTGACAATAATTTCGTAATTTTATGCATGGATTATTATGAGTGTATAAGCAATTGTGTGAATAAATCCAAATCTCATATTTTCCGAAAATTTAATTTTTTTTGATAATATGATTGACACAACAATTATTTAATTGCAACCATATTTTTTCTCTGCGCGCATTAAAGTTGACCACTGTATGCTTCAAATAATATACAATTGAGGATTTTACTTAATTTTCTTTCAGTTGTTATAAAGTGCGACCTTAAGCAGACATTAGGGATATAACTTTCAGCATTTTTTGCAATTATCAAAAATAATATGGCATATCAGACAATGCCTTGGAAAATGTAAAGAAAACTAAAATTACTTGTTCGCCGTTGTCAAAGAAAATTGCCGCAGCAAATGCTTTGAAATTTGGAAGACATATTTTTGCTAATTTTATTTATTTATTTTTTTTTTGCAAAATATAGGTTTATTTATGTAACTAAGTTGAATATAGATCCGAACGGAATAAAATTAAACGTCCCAATCCAAGCTGTTACACAAAAGCATTCTGATGAATTTAGTACAATTCGAATAAAAAAATGTTAACACTATCTACTAGTTTTTCGATAGTTCCGACCCTCTGTAGTGTCTGTAATTTCTCAAGGATATTTAAAAAAATATCTTTACAAACGACGCCAAACGGTCTTTCTCCAAAATGTACAAACAAAAATATTTTTTATCAGTAGTCACCAAATTTTATTAAAATCAGAGACTATCGAAAAATTACTCGTTGAAATAAAATGAGTTTATATGAGTTTTATACGAAGGCGTATGACTGTTATTATTTTAAATGAATGAATAAATATCACTCATACGCAGATATTCGTATATTGCATGATGTTCCAGATCCTAATGAAAGTTTTTTTTTTTAAAAAGTAAAAGAAAAATAACACGGTGCTACAAATAAAAAAAATTAATTTTCAAGAGTCCTAGCCAGGGACCGTAACGGTCATAAGTGATATCAAAAAAATTCCTTTATAAAAATTATTTTACGACTTAAAAAGAAAAAAAAAACATCCAAAACAGTTATTTTTCAACTTAAAAATAAAATATCGGATGAAACTCTTAAGAGAGTTTTATTTCGCCTTCATAAAATAAAACTCATTTGAGGAGTTTTATTTTTTTATTTTTTCCGTCAGAGAATAAAACTCCTTTTATGTAAATTGACACTCAAAGCTTGCCGTTTGCCAGATCATTACAATTTGTAAGGCAGTATAAGTGAGGATGACAAAAGTTTTCTATGAAATCGCCAATTTTTCTCCAAGGCCCTTATCGATTGATAAACCTCTTTTTGAGTTCTGGGAGGCTAAAAGAATACACTATCCGTATTTGTATACATTGGCAGAAACAATACAGTGTGTATCTGCACCCCAGGTAAGAGTGGAAAGAGCATTCTGTGCTCTGAAATTGGTATTGAGCGACCTGCGTTCAAATCTTTCCGCAGAAAATTTACAAAAAGTTATGTTCGTTAAATTAAATAAATAAATTACTACACACATATAAAGTCAATAAAAAAGAAGAAAATAAACAACATGAGTTTTATTTTAGTCGGAAAAATTAAACTCTTTAAATGAGTTTCAAAATAAAACTCCTCAAATGAGCTTTATTTCCTGACAAGAAAAATAAAACTCCTCAAAAGAGTTTTATTTCAGACGGAAAAAATAAAACTCCTCAAAAGTTTTTATATAATGAAGGCGAAATAAAACTCTCTTCATCAGAGTTTCATCCGATCTTTTATTTTTCGTTGAAAAATAACTTTTACCTGTGGAGTTGAGATCGTGTCCTTAATATCACAATAGATTCTGAAAGAGCACTTCAATACGAATCGTTTGGTATATAATAGTATACGTCTCCGTTGACTCTAACTTGAGAGTTTTTGAGTTAAAATTTTCGGGATAACTGTTGTTTTCGGTCCCTGGTCCTAGCGTAGGTTGTAGGTCTAGCCTCAAATTTTCGAGATAACTTAAAACGAATATTTTTTGGGGTAAAATATTATGAAATTTTTCTGCATGACATAAATAATCTTTTGTGTATATGTTAGCCAATGTTTAAGTTGCCAAATCCATTCGCGTTAATCATTTATCTTTAAGTATAAAGATAATTGTATAACGAATATTTGAATGGGCCTTTTCAAAAAATAATTTTGAAATTTTTTTATAAAAAAAATATTTTAAGAATGTTATAAAATTTATTCGTGTAAAATGTTTAAGCCACAAAATTTGCACTATTCCTATGCAAAAAGAGTTTGTTCAATAAATTTCACTTAATAAAAGTTATGGTGTTTCTAATAAGCTAATTTTGCGATATTTCAAAGCTTTAGGGTTGAAACAGTTTTCAACAAAATAAATAAAAACACCTTTTGAAAACATGCGTTCACTACCAAAAATACTCACGAAATTTTATCGAAATCGGAAACAGTCGAAAAATCAGTCGTTGAAATAAAATGTTATCGTTGAAATAACATATGCCAATTAGGTAGTTTGACATTTTTAAAACGCTTGCAGTTTAAAAGTAATTATTTTTTTGGAAAAAGTATTTTTATTTGTAAAATAATATGTACTATAAATTATTAATTCACGTTTGGTCATTATGCAGCACACAGTGATCTTCTATTAGGCCTACTCTTGCTTGATACCTAAAATTATGCTTTGGACAACATATGTGAATTTTTTTTACACTGCATTTAATTTTGTTCTTCAATTATTTAGCGCACTTCCCAACTATTTTCATACACTCTGTGACATACAAGACTCCAAAAGTCCTCAATTGGACGTGCTTTTGGGATATTTTGCAGAGGGATATATAAAAAAAAAATGTTGGAAATAATTCGGTAATTTTTTTAAATAGTAGTCCGATTGCAAATAAAATTTTGAACACGCATAGGCTACATTATATTGAGCTTAGATTTTGATTTTGAAGCTTCCAAACCCTAAGGAAGCGGCAATATGACCACCCAAAATATAAACCTTTTTACATATACGAGGTCCGTGTCTTTTTAAATAAAACACATTTTTTTTGCAAAAAAAAAAAAATATTTTTCAACATAATCTCCTTTTAGCTCAATACACTTAGTCCAACGTTTCTCCAATTTCTGTAACCCTTCCAAAAAAATAGGGTTTTTCGAGGTCCATAAAATATGCATTTGTTTGATCAATAATTTCATCGTTGGAGCTAAATCTCTTGCCACAGATCCATTTCTTTAGGTTTAGAAATAGGAAATAGTCACGTAGGGCTAATTCCGGAGATTATGGCAGGATGAGGTACCAATTCGTAGCCCAATTCATGAAATTTTGACATTGAGACTGCACACGTGTGCACCCGTGCATTGTCTTGACGAAAAATAACTTTTTTCTTGGCCATATGGGGTCGTTTTTTTTTTAATCCTCGTTAAATCGGTCCACTAAGTTGGCATAATATTCACCGTTTATTGTTTTTCCCTTTTGAAGGTAACCGATTTGGATTATAGTGCAGAGTCCCCATAGTATTTATCAAGCTTTTCCTTGGTTCGATTAACATTTTTTTCGCAAAAAATAATGTGTAATGAGCACTAGAAATTAAATTTTTTCCAATTTTAAAAAAAATCACGAGGTTGTATGTTTTGAACAGCTGTTAAACGCAAAGTAAATGATGGAACTTGCTCATAATTTGACAAAAGTGTACTAACAGGTGGTGCTTGATGGGAGCAGTGTTGCATTTCATATAACTACGAGGTAAGTGCGAAAAGTTACGGACTTATTGATCCGCCGCACTGTGGTCAATATTTTGAGATAGCGGCCAAAACTCCTTTTGGTTTTTGTTCTCCGATTTTAAAGTTATTAGACTCATATGAAAGTAGACAGTAGTAAACCTCGGGAGCAAAAAAATTAGAACTCTATTTCAACTATTTCACTGAGAACAGGGTGGTCCAAAATGGGCTTTTTCAAAATTTAGTAAATTTATGATATTTTTAGTTAATTTTTAAAGTTTAAATGATCATAACTTTTTTGTTTTTAAAGATTTTTGGACGAAATAAATTTTGTGTTGTAACTTAACTTATTTCCTATTATATACTCCTGTGAGTCAAGCTGAGTCAAAACACAAATTTACTATTTTGTAGTCGTAACTCTCCCCTACATTCCTATATATACATGTATATGCATCGGGACTGCACTTTTTGAGCTACAGCAATTTTTCTGACCCAAGGTAAGATATTCGGTACAAATGCACGTCATATTTTTTGAGAAGTTATTTGTATGTGAAAGTGGCTATTATGCATATATTTTAATGAAATTTTGTACAAGAGTTCTTATTGACCCAAAAAATAATTCTGTTGAAATTAGGAGAAGTTGGCCCATATTTGGACCTAGTCCGCATAGAAGGGTGTATCAAAATTTTGACAAAAATGACAATAAAACTCTCAAATTATGTGGTATCTGGCAATTCATTTGGAAAAGGTAAAAAATGATTTTATTGCCATCTAATATTACATAACTTAAATACCTGAAAATTGCAAATAAATGTAAAACCAATGGAAATAACTGGTAAAACCAAGTACCTGTTATATTATTACCAGTGCCTGTTAACTCTCAAATTATGTGGTATCTAGCAATTCATTTGGAAAAGGTAAAAAAGATTTTATTGCCATCTAATATTACACAACTTAAATACCTGAAAATTGCAAATAAATTTAAAACCAATGGAAATAACTGGTAAAACCAAGTACCTATTATATTATGTTTCAAAGAGGTAAAAAAGATCATGTTGAAACTTCGAGCAATAGTATATTAATCCATGCATTCATTTTTTTTCTTCATTATTGTTTAAACAATGGCTAAATTGAGTTATAGTGTTCTATCTGATATATATTTTGAACGGAAAGATGAAAACGACATTATTTTACATATAATGAATAATCCATTCTTCAAAATATGCGACAAACAAGAAATTAAAATTCATAACTTAAAAATAAAAAACTTTTTAAATACTTTAAGAAAACGGTACAATCAATGTTCCAGAAACAAGAAATTGTTTTACTCACGCAACCAAGAATGGCTAAGAAATAAACTTATTTTTAAAAAGCCATCAGTAACTACCACGGAAACTGGAAAAGGTGGTCGACCAGCAAAGCCAATTGATAATTGTAGTGAAAGATCACGAAGACGCAAGCTTAAACATATCAATGAAGAAGTTTCTTGTAGCATCATAAAGGATTCATTTCTGCATCAAATTCAACCATCGAAAACTAAAAAGAGTAAAATTGATATCATTGAAAAAATAGTGGAAGCAAGCCCCAGACGCACAAAAAGGATTTTAGAAAGTATGCCGACACCAACTGAAGAAAATAAATTTACTCCAGAAGAAGCATGTGCACTATTTTTGGATTTGAAAATGACTAAAAACCAATAAACAGAATTGCGGAAGCGAACCAATGAAAAAAATTGTGGAATTTTTATATCATATCGAGATATAGTTTCTGACTTCACCAACTGCTATTAGTGTAACTTCAAGTTCAGCAGAAATAAAATTACAGGATCTTCTTGAACACACTGCAGAACGATTATTAAAGACATTTGATGCTGACTATTTAAAGAAGTTTAAAAATTGCAGCATGACTTTAATTTCTAAATGGGGATGTGATGGGTCCTCTGGCCAGAAACAATACAAACAATGTAATGCGGAAAATTCATCAGATGCCAATTATTTATGATTTCTTTCGTTCCATTACGTTTAACAAAAACTTATATTGGTTCAGAGCCGTCAACTAGTAGAGCTGCAGAGATAGATGTATGGAAGAATGAAATTCCCTCGTCAACAAAATTTTGTAGACCAATAAAATTTGCTTACAAAAAAGAAACTAAAGATGTCATAACTGAAGATGTTGGCAAAATAAGAGATGAAATTAAAGAACTTCAACCAGTGATATTTGAATTTAATGACCAATGCATCGAAGTTAACTTTAAAATGTCACTTACAATGATCGATGGAAAAGTTGCACAAGCTTTAACCGAAACAAAGTCTTCGTCAAGCTGCACCATATGCCAAAAAACATCAAGTCAATTGAGCCAACCACCAACACAAGACGATAGTTTTAATGAAGCATATGAATTTGGAATGTCACCTCTTCATGCTAGAATTCGTTTTATGGAGCATATTCTTAAATTGGGATACGATTTGGAATTTGGCCCGTTAGGGCGAAACAGTGAGAAACAACAAAGAAAATTTGGAAAAAAGAAAGCAAAAAAAAAAAGATATTCAAGAAAAATACCGTGAGATAGGCCTTATAATTGACCAGCCAAAGCAAGGAGAAGGAAATTCTAATGATGGAAACACAGCAAGGAGATTTTTTTCCGATCCAGAAACTGCAGCTCCTATAACTGGAGTAGATTATGATTTAATACGACGATTCCAAATCATATTAGAAGTTATAGCATGTAGCAAAAAGATAGATGCAAAAAGAGACAGCAACCCTTTATAACCAAATATATTCTTGGAGACATATGCCAACCACAGTTCACAAAATTTTGTTCCATGGGGAACAAATAATTCAGCACAATATGCTTCCAATTGGAGATCTCTCAGAAGAAGCGCAAGAAAAAAGGAACAAAGACTACAGATTCTTTCTCGAGCACAATACAAGAAAAATTTCCAGATATTGTACTAATGAAGATCTTATTAATATTTTGTTGTGCACATCAGACCCATATATGTCCAGTATTCGACAAAAATGGAAATCAACCTCATTAGAGTTAGATGAAGAAGCTAAACAACTACTGCAAAATGAAAATCAAAGCTATTTGGAAGAAATTTTTACTAATATTGTTTAATTAATACTAGTTTAAAGATTATAATTTGTTTCTAATTTTAGTATAAATTTTTATTAATACATTTAAATAAAATATATGTGCACTTTAAATCAATAGTAAAAGTTTACTTAAAATTTTATCGATGTTGTGTTCTGTATATAATATATCCAAATGTTATTGATATTGTTGGGAATTTCAGTGTTATTTTTCAGTTTAATCCTCACAAGAATTAGCTTTCTTCCAAAAAAAACCAACATTTTTTCCCTGTGAATATTGAGACTAAATAAATGTCAGGGGCCAAATGTTGGCATTTTCTGACCAAAATTAAGTTTAGGAATAATAAATAAGTATTGGTTGTAAAATACGATTGAAGAAAATAAGAAATTATAAAAAAAATACCTATTTAAAATGTCAAAATATTCAACTTTTACATGGAAACTCAACAAAAAATTAAAATGCATTTTTAACTCCACATTACTTACGTTCCTATCAGTCGATTTTTACGTTTGAACACGCCAATTGAAGCTTAAAGTCCCTCCTATTGAACAAAACAAATTGCGTAAAAAATACCAATCCGGTCAAAAGTTATAGAGTTTTGACCGCTATCTCGCGAAATTGACCACTGTGCGCCGTCGTCAAATAAAAATTTTTGAGTGCTCGCCATTTTTAGTTTCTAATACGATTTTTAAAAAATTAATATATTTGTAGTCTGCTAGTAGAAACTGACAAACAACATGCTAATATTTTTGGTTTATCTCCAATAGTTCCCAAACTGGGAATGTGAAATTCCAAATTTGGTCCGACTCAAGTCCAGCTTTTTGCGAATAGCGGGACGAAATCGTGCAAATTACTTTTTTAAAATATTTGTTTTATAACCAAGTAAATTCTTGATTAACACATTGAGTACCAAGGGGTTTTGACGAAAACCTTCCCCGGGTGCCAAGCACATTTTTTGTTATAAACTGGTGTAAAAGTAGAAAATATTCAGTTCTGCGCCAATCCCGGATGATTTTGTGGTTTATTTTGGATTTTATAACGGTTTTTTTTATGTCGCACGTTTCCGTACGACGTGGCACTGCACGACGGAATTGCAATCGTAAAAATCACTGTCGTACGAAAATGTGCGACGCGATTTTTTTTTGCTATTTCTTACTTTTTTTTTGAACTTTTACTCGGAATTTCCGTGGTAAATGCCTTTACTGTGTATAAAGCAGCTACGAATAAAAGCATTAATATACGAACATTCCATGAACGCGTTGCTAAGGACCTACTAAATCTCACATCCCCGCAGCCTGTATCGCAATCAAAACATATTATCACAAAAAGAGTAGATGAAAATAATAAAACCATCCGACGTGATTGCGTTTTATGCTACGCTGAACCAAAAAGAAAATTTATTTGAAAGGAAGCAAGAAAGAATATCAAAGGACAACTACGTACTGTCCGCAATGCCCCAACACTCCCAAATTGTGCATTGATTGCTTTCCAAAATATGCACATCTAAAAAATTAATATAAATTGAAATTATCATATCCTTATTTTAATATTTTTGTATCTTTTTTATACTTTTTTTCCGAAATATCGAATGAATTCCAATAAATTTTCAAAATCAAAAAGAACCTCCGAGTTTTTATCATAGAAACCGCAAAAATGAAGATATCTCTATGAAACTTGGACCAAAATTTAGGGCAAACATTATGGTACTAGAAACACATTAAAAAAACCCTGTAGAGTCAAACAGAAACGCACGACAATATCTAAGGCCAGACAATGCCTGTCGCACGTTTTCGTACGACGTGGCACCCCAGGAAGGATTAGGTGTCGCACGAAAACGTGTAGCCATGGCACTCAATATGTTAAACAGTGTTTGATATCGTTAGAAAGAAAATTACCTGTAGATTACGATATTTTTAAAAAGAGTCCCATTCAGCACTATGGGTAGAACAAAAACTTGGGTATTCCTAATAGGAAGGTAATAATTTCAGTTTTTGTTAAAATTTAAATTTTCACTATTCAAAAAATATATAATACATTGACTTTTGGGACTTAAATAGAATTTTAAGTAGACAATGTTCAATTTATATTCGAATTGGTGATTTGCTGTAAGCAATACCACAATTCCCAAAATTAAAAAAAAAAAAAAAAAAAAATAAAAAATTGGATTTTATTACCTACATTTTGTGCTGCTTCACACATTTATAGCGCGGATTTGAAGAAACTTATCAAATTAGGTACATGCTGGAGTAGCTACAACCGATTCCGCTACCTAACAGAAAGCTTGCACAATTTTTAGCAGGGGGTTGATCTTTGCCTTAAAAATTTAACAAATTTATAAACAGCTGGGGGAAAAGTAAATACACAGAGAGAAAAATGTAGCTATTTGCTAACTCAAATTCGGTTGGTACGACTCAAATTCGGTTATTACGAGTTTCAGATATTTGGTACAACTAAAACATTAGTTTTCATAACGAAGCTCGGTTAATTCAACTAAATTTTTGTTGCAACACCCCAAATATTCAGAAATCTAATATAAATATCGTTGTACTAACTGAATTTGTAAGTTATTGTCATTAATATACACTTGGCACTTTATTTCTCTGTGTGAACGAATCGAAAACTTTTTTATCGCAGCTCGCTTTTCGTATAAAAAGACCTTACAGAATAGAATGCACAGTTTTTATGTTCAGAAAGAAAATATTTATCTGGAGGTAAAAGACTGTTGGTGCCTTTTGAGGAAAAAATCTCAGAAATTTGGTTTTTTTTATAATTTAAACTAATGTAGTTTTTGAGTGGAATAGGATACTTCATTAAATTTTTTTATTTAATCAAGAATATATTTAGTTAAATAACCCAAAAACTGGACCTGAGGCGGACCAAATTTTTAAATTCACATTTTTAAATTGGAATATCTCGGCAACTATCACATGTAATCGTGTTTTTTTTTTTGTTAAGATCTAGCAGATTACAAATATGTTAATTTCATCAAAGTCGCATAAGAAACAAAAACATTTCGACCACTCAAAATTTTATATGCAAAAAGTTCCCTAATTTGGGTGGTCATATTTCCGCAGACGGGGGTTTGAAAGCCTCAAAATCAAAACTTATCGCCAATATTATGTCAATAATGGCTGTTCCAAATCCCAATAGACGACTTATTTCCAAAAATTTTGTGATTTATCGGCACTGTGTGTTTAAAGGATTTGCGTATTTTGGTACAAAAGGTATGTTTTTTGCATTAACCCATTCTAACGTCTTTTTTGCATACTGACAGCTTGCTAAGTCTGGCCGAGATAATATATCGTGTTTAGAGTGTCTATTTCCGATACATTTTTCGAGTTTTACTCAACATTTATTAATGTAAAGTTATGATATACCTTTTGCCGAAATGGCTGCCCACGATAGTACTTCTGATTTAAACTTCGCTTTGGCCGAATACCGTACCTTGTTGGGAGTTTTTTTCTTCAAGTCATGAAAATAAAATCCATAATTAATACTTCGGTTGTTTCAAGCAAAATAAAAATATTTTTTATCATCCAAAATTATTTAAAAAAAAATTTTTTTTATTAAGATTTTTGTCAGTTTTCTGAATTTTGTTGGTATTTCTACCAATTTTTTTTTTAATATATCTGGGTACCGTCTTCCTCCGGTGATGCTTTACGATCATTTGTAGCATGTTTTTGCTAGTTTTTGTGTTGTGGAAACTCGAAATTTTCTGGCTAAGTTACGATTTGATGTCACAATTTGATGCCCCAGTTTTTCAAATTAACAAGCTCAGATGCGTTAAATTTTTTTGGTTATACCACTTCCATTTTGAATTTTTTCAGTTTTGACTATTTGCATTTTTTGAATTTTTTCCAATTTAGTTGGTATGTGTTATCAGCTTTGAACTAAGGCGTATGAGTGTTATTATTTTAAATAAATTAATGAACAAATATCACTCATACGCAAATATCCGTTTATTTCATGATATTCCAGATCTTAATGAGTTTTTTTTTTTTTTTTATAGTAAATGGAATATAACACGGTGCTACAAATAAAAAAAATTGCATTAACTTTGCAAGAGACCTAGTGTAGGCTGTAAGTATAGCGGAGTACATTGCAAATCAAATTTGAGAAGCTAAAATATACCCTCAAATCTTAGAGATAACGGACATCGTTTTTCTCGAAAATGACGTTTTGCAAATCCAAGATGATGAGCCCATAGAAGTTGTTATCGAAGGTACTAGTCTCGTAGAATACCCTGTAATTAAAAAGGCCCGCGTTGGTCGTAAACCGGTACCAATTGCTGTAGAGGATGAGCCAATTGCATCGACTTCAAATGCTGTAGTAATACCAGAAAAGCCAGCACTTGTTATACCACCAGAGAAGACTTTTCGGTTCAGAGAGGCGCTTGCCTATAAAAACCCGTTTTCACCGGATTTCAAGAGAATTGCACATATGAACATTCCCAAGTCCAAAAACCCATTGTAAATGCACATGAGGATATGCCGCCAGCGAATGATGTGTTCAATGCTGTTTGTAAATTTGAAGGTAAGTTTTTACAATTGCAAAATACTAGTTCTTTTTTCTATTATTTTTTGGTTTCAGAAATGTGCATAATGATAGTGGAGCAGTCTAACATATATGCCATGCAAAAAGGTCGCGTTTTCACTCTGGCCGTGGAAGAATTCAAGGCCTATATGGGTCTAATCGTACGTATGAGCCTAGTAAAACTACCCAGCATTCGGATGTATTGGTCTACAGATCCGACATTTCATCAAGCTCAAGTCGCAGATATCATGACGCGGTCTCAATTTGAAGAAATAACGTCTAATCTGCACTTCAAGTATCGCTTTAAAGAAGCCAAAATCTTTGCATAAAATGAAAAAACGTGAAAATTGGAAAAGATGCATTTTGTACTATATGCAATGTATTCCTTTGCTTCACTACATCACGTGACTGATTTGACTGATTATTACCATAAATTTGTTCAAATTCTTTATAAATTACTTTTTAAATAGTTTAAATAAATCAAAAATATATAAAACATCATACTTTTCAATTACATTTTTTGGGTAAAAAAATTCCTTTCAGCCCACAGGCAACTATATTTGCCAAGGAAAATAATTTTTTTTGTGTAAAAAATTCCCTTTCAGCCCACAGGCAACTATATTTGCCAAGCAAAATGAGGGGCAAGGAGAGGACCTGGGGGCCAATTTTTTTTGACGTAACTATTATTGGGGCATATATTATGAAAATAAAAAAAAGCTAAAAATTGCTTCGGCAGAAAAAGTCTGGTCCTCAAAGGGTTAAGTAGATATACTATTTAAAAAAATTAACAACTTTCTTAAAGCTGCAGCTGTCTACTGGTTGACTACTGGTACTTCTTTCTAAAAATGCATTTTTACAGCAAATGCAATTTATGAATGCATTTTGCACTCACCCACCACCTTCGATTTTAAAAAAGTTATAATTTTCCAAAATACTGAGTTTTGTTAAAAAATAAAACTTTGATTTTTTTCGAATTTTTTTAGGATTTAATAAAAGCCAACCACTTTGTTTTAGTTTGAATTTTAACGTCTTTTTCAGACAATGGCAATTAATACTATAATTAATATGCAATTTTATTTAATTTTAATTGTGAAAGGCGTGGTAGAGAAGAATGAGTGTATTTTCTAAAAATCATAACTAGTTTTATTCAGTACACAGTTTTTTTGTTTTTAGGGTTTCTAATTGTTTTTGTTTCGGCTTAAGGTCCTCTGCTGTAAAATATTTTATATAAAAAAAAACACAAAGGATTTATATTTTTAATAATTATTTATTTTCTTTCAGTTATTTCGGTTAAGTTATTTCACCATCCTCTGGGAGATAACAGGATGTAAATAATTTATATAATTAGATTAAAAAAAAAACAATAATTTTTACACACATTGTATATTTACTTTAAATTAGATAATTTTAAACTTTAAAGCAGAATTTGGTTGTTAACTATACAAAAGCTTTTTTCCAACTAATTCTTCTTTTGAGTTTGTGGTTTATATTTGTATATCGTTTGTCTGTATTTCTTCGTATCTGTTTTGTAAGTCCTTGTTGTGTAGGTGTATTAATGAAGTGTTTCATTTTCAATGTAAATCTCTTTGTGTAATTGTTTTCTTGTCGTAAAATGCTTACTATATTAAAATTTGGTTTATTACATGTAAGAGCACAGTGGGGCCACTAATGAAGTCTTTTGCTATATTGGTTTGCTCACATCCTTGAGATCCGATTTGTGTGAAGAAAGTAAATTTTTTAATTTTGTTTTAGTACTGCCAATATATGATACATGATTTGTTACATATGTTGGACCCTTTGCCATTGCAATTGATTTTGTAAATAAAGTTTGATTTTTCTCCCTTTTCCCATGTTGTCTTTGTGTTGCTAAAAAGTTAATTTAACGAGTTAGATGTTTTTAGTGCAAAATTGTATTTTCATTATTATAAACGTCAGAGTTTTTTTAATCTTTCTGACAGTCCTGGGATATATCCAAATGATTTATATATCCTTTGTTGATCCTCTGCTTTTTCTTCCTCTACAGTAATTGTATTTTAATTAATATAATTTTTATTCTTCAAATGTTGAATGAGATCTCTTATAGTTTTTCCTGGAAATTAATTTTTTATTAATATTTCGGTGATTTTCTTTAAATTGTCCTTTTATCACTGATACCTAAAACCCTTCTTATAAAATTTATGACTGTGTTAATGGTAATATGTCTAGGGTGTTTTGAATGAAACTTCATTAGTCTAACAGACTTCCATAACGATGTCCGGGGAAAGTGCAAAATGCATTCAAAGAGTACATTTGCAATACAAATGAAATAAAACCACTACAGCTTTCACAATCGTTTTAAATTTTTAAAAAAGTCTATCTACCTTACAAAGTATGACTCTTTAAACTTCAAAATTTTTTTAATTTTTTTTCAGTTTTTGAAAAATGACAAACGTGAATAAAATCGTTAGTTTGAATGCTCCATGGAGTCATCCTATTCACAATATAAAAAAACCGTATGACTTGAGGTCAAAATATACAAATGTTTTATTGTTCTTTTATGGAGTTAATGATATACTTTCTTTATATTATTAATATAAATGTGTTGAAAATTGTTTAATAACAATTAAAATGTTACATACACACAGAGAAAAATTTTTCAGTTGGCAATGAAATTCGGTTACTACAACTCACATTCGGTTATTACGAATTTCAGTCAGTTGGCACAACTTATCTTCGGTTTTATCAACAAAGTTCGGTTAATTCAACTATATTTTAGTTGCAGCACTCGAACTATTTAGAAATGTAATGTAAATATCGTTGCACTTACTGAATTTATAAGTTCTTACCATTTAAATAAACTTTTCAATTCGGTTGGAATATAAAATTTGTGACCTCCACCCCCTTAAATTTTAACCAAACTTTGTATGTAAGGTAAATGTCATATATGTATCTAATAGTCCCAGTTTTGGATGTAGAAAAAAAAATATTGAAATAGTAGTAAAAATATTTACATAAAAAATATTTAATTACCCATCAAACAACAATTTTTCCAAATTTATTAAAAACAGATTTAGACCTGCTAAGTTATCTCAAATTAACCTAAGTTTAAGTCTTAGCCATTGTTATGAATGTCAAATTTACATGAGAATATGAGTGGTTAAATGTAAACTCTGATTTTTTTTAGAAAACTTATTCACCCTTTAATCAAACAAGGGGTTATTTGGTTCTGTATATTGTAAGATATAGCTTATATGGCGAAACATATCAATAAATATGATCATATATGAATGTATTTACTGATATTCAAATGTCAGTCAGATAATACCAAAATTCCGATCAAATCGTATTAGATTATATTTTAAGTAAATACAAACTGATACAATTGGACTTTGTTTGATTAAATTTTATTAATCCATTTTACGAATTAAATCTTATATCTGTTTAAATTTTGTTGCGAATAGCATCGTATAAGATAAGATGTGATTATACATGGAAATCTTTTTTTTTTTTTTTTATTATTGAAATGTTATTAAAGATAAATATATATACATTTCATTTAATTACACCTAGCATTACACTAATAAGTAATATTATTCTATTTAATAAGATTTAAGCAATAGTAGAAACCAAATCCTGTGGTTTGGTTCTCTTTTTAATCTTCTCGAGTAGATTTCATCTAGACGTAAATTATTAGCTTCTGGGTTTATGTGACTCTGAAGTCTATTCGCATGTTTAGTTGCAAACAGCCTTATAACTTCGTCGGCTTTCATTACACCAAGATCTCTATGTAGATCGTCAATTCTAACATAGTATGGAGCATTAACAATGTTTTCTAATATTTTGTTCTGCATACGCTGAATAATTTCAATATGATTTTTAGCTGCACAACCCCACATCTGAACTCCATAAGTCCAAACAGGTTTTATTATTTGATTGTAAATAAGTAATATGTTTTCTATTGATACCATAGAGTTTCTTCCAATTAACCATTTCAGCTTCTTCAATTTCAAATTAAGTTTTGTTTCCTTCATTTTGATATGAGCCGACCATCTAAGTTTCGCATCAAGCGTCATTCCAAGATATTTTGCGCTGTTGGCATATGGGACTGTAGAGTTTGATATTTTAATTGGTTTATACGAAATTTGTTTATTGGTAAAATTAACATGGGTTGATTTACATTCATTTAATTTAATTTTCCATGTGTCTGTCCATTCAACTATTTTTTCTACAGATGCTTGTAATTTAGAAGAAGATTATCACCAATCGATAGTATACAGGTGTCGTCTGCAAATGTTGCTATTTTACTGTTGTTTGGTAGAGGGGGTATATCTGCTGTATATAACAGGTATAAAATAGGACCAAGAATACTGCCTTGTGGGACTCCAGCTCCAATTTCTTTTATATCTGAATATTGCTGCCTTTGTTTTACTCAGAAATAACGATCGTTCATATAGGAATCAAGCAAACATGTATATTGTATTGGAAGTTGTGTTTTGAGCTTATAATTTAACCCTTTGTGCCAGACCTTATCGAAGGCCTGAGCCACGTCTAAGAAGATAGCTGTTCTAACGCTTCTTCAATTGTATGAGCTATTCGATGAGCTTTTCTCTAAAGCCAAATTGATGAGATGGTATCAGTTGTTTGCATGAAATAATTTTTTTTAATCTTTTTGAAAATAATTTTTTAAAAATTTTCCCATTACCGGTAGTAAAGATATCGGTCGAGAAGATGAAACATCATTGGCGTTTTTACCAGGCTTTTGTATCATTATTACATCGGAAACTTTCCAGTTTAAAGGAAAATATTTTAAGTTTAAACAAGCATTCATTATGGCGTTAAGATTGAAAAGGGCTTTATGTGGTATATTTTTAAGAACTTCAGCAGTTATTAGGTCAAAACCAGGACTTTTTTTATTCTTTTGATTTGCTATTTCTTCAACCGTTTCTAAAATTGTAAATGGTTCTATGTCTGTCGATTCTTGAACAGTGCAAGGCATATTAATATCTCTTATTATATCATAAGGTTGAAAAGTGGTATGTAAATGTTGGGCAAATACTTCACCTTTTTCAGCGTCAGATTTTGCCCATAGACCATTTTGCTTCTTGATTGGGGGATTATGAAAGATAGGACGTTTTAAACATGATATAGTTTTCCATAAAAGTAGTCATTTATTTTCTCTGAGGATAAGTTTAGCATTTTTATATTAAGATTTTTGTTTTTATATTCTTTTATTTTTTCTTGAAGAATTTTTGTTAAATAATTTAGTTGCGTTTTTATCGGAGGAAATCTGGATGTTTGCCATTTTTTCTCTCTTTTATAAGCTCTAGAATTTCGGGAGAGTATGGTTACTGAAAGATTTTTGGTTTATATTTTGGTGTACTAAGCCAGGCAGCTTGTTGTATTTGAGATGTGAGTTTTTCGCTTTCATATTCAATGTCTTCAGTGGTTTGAAAATCCAAGGCAATACTAATATTATTTTCCAATTTGAACTTGAAATAGTCCCAATCGGTTGATTTATTGGAAAGGTATAGGTTTTCCTCTGGAGTTTTTGGTTCACCATCAATATAAAGATAAATTGGTGATGGGTCAGAATTTAAATATGCACTGTCTTCAACATTCATAATATTTTTGGGAATATGCCTGGTTTACAAAAAAGTTGATTAGGTCTGGAACTTTATTTGTGTCAGTTGGCCAGTATGTTGGATTGCCTGTTGATAAAATTTCCTCCAATTATAAATCTACCCTTATGTTTGTTGTATATCTTGGTGGGCTATATAATGCGGATATCATTAGTTCTGACCCATTTAATGTTGTGCTTATGGTAGTTGCCTGAAATTCCTCGCAGCATATTTTTTCATTTTCATAATGCTCAATTGATTTTTTAATTATAACTGCGCTGCCTCCTCTAGCGTTATTTAAATTATGATTTGTGCAATATAAATTATAGTTTTTAAAAGAGGTAAACATTTGGTTGGTCAGATGAGTTTCTGATATAAGGCATATATCAATTTTGTTCCTATGCAGGATTACTTCGAGCTCGTTTTTGTGATTCAAAAGACCATTAGCGTTCCAAGCCATTATTTTTAGACAGTTTTAAGGCATACTTATTTTGTTCTAACTTTTCAATTCTATGCATTATCTGTTGGTTAAAAGCCATCTGTTCATTTAGTTTGTTTAAGATTTGTGACAGTTTATCATCATTTTTGGGTGCATTATTTTTAGATGATGTTATGCCTTCAGCTGCTACACTAGCAAAGGTTTCACCACTTCTTACTTTTCTAGAGTTTTGACTATTTTTTACCATATTCCGGTTAGATATACTTTTATTTCTAATTTTTTGAAGCTTTTTAGCAACTGAACTTCCCCTGTAACTTGCGGGGTGATTTTGTCCACAGTTGCAACATATTGGCAAATCCTTGTCTGATTTTTTACAATCAACTGTTGCGTGGTTGCCCGCACATTTTACACACTTAGGTGGGTTACAACAATAATTTTTAGTATGTTGAAAACCTTGGCAAGATTTACATTGTGGTATACGTTTAGATGGTTTGATGGGTTCTGTTTTTACAATAGTTTTTAGAATTAGCTTTATTTCATATAAATTTTTTATGTTTTCTGTAGAATCGAAGCTTAGAATAAACATATTTAATGGTTCTTTAGTCTTCCATTTTAATTTATTGACCGCGCTTGTAGCTTTACAGCCTTGCCGAATAAGATCTGTAACTATATCTGATGGATCGCATGAATATTGTAGATCTTTGATCATTACTCTTATTTGCCTTGTCTGCTTGTTCTCGTATGAGTGCCAAGCTGACTGAGACTTATTAAGAATATTTGTAATTTTTCTATAGT
The DNA here is from genome assembly GCA_021234595.1 of Delia radicum. Lineage (NCBI taxonomy): Eukaryota > Metazoa > Arthropoda > Insecta > Diptera > Anthomyiidae > Delia > Delia radicum. The sequence goes on from CM037853.1 coordinate 118,242,544, forward strand.
CTAAACTGTCAAATAGATTTATTTTATATGAATCTTTGTCTATCAGTTTTAACAGAAAATCCTTTTTCACATTTTGTTTTAACATTGTAAGGATATTTTGATAAGTTTTTCCAGCAACTGAGGAGGCCTTTGTTCTTCAAAAGTTGTACCTCTTTTGAGTATTTCTTTTGGAGAAGCAGTTTTTTTTTTGGGTGAGAATTGAATTTTCCTCTTTTTATTTTTTGGTTTGGTTCCTTGTGATAACCATTCAGTTTCTCTTATTACCTCTTCTTCATCAGTAATATATTCAGTGTTTGATAATACCTCATTTTCCTGATTAGCATGAGGTTCATTTTTTAAGACAGCAAGTTCTTGCTTAATTAATTGATTTTCTTTTTTTAGAGTATTACAAAAAATTTCTAAATTATTTAATTTTTCCAAAAGATTTTTAAACTCATATCTGCCACCTCCTCCTGGACCAGGAGTAGTTAGCGCCATCTATTGCCTGTTAGTAACTACACTATGGTTGGTAACGCGAAAGTTTTTGAATTTTCATAACTCGGCAACCCTGCCAAAACCCCAGTATTTTGACAGAACAGAATAGCTGATGTTGTGTTGTTTACGATAATGAAGTAAATATTTATTTTATATTTTGTCCTTTTCTTAGAACTTTCCAATAAATTTATAAAAAATTTATATATTTTTTTAAATTAAATTTTTTACCAAAATGAGCAGAATTTCGGCATGCGACCAATGGATGTTGTAGTTCACCCAGTAAGCTTCCTGTTCTGATGGAATTCGGTAAATAATGTACTTGTTTTTTTTTAGCAATTTTTGTGAATTATTTGGAGACACTAAGAGATACGTTTAGACGTGTTTTTAAAAACAAATATCAAATCCTATATATATATAGAAATCTGATTGTATTTTTGCTTTTTTAATATTCGGTGCCAAATATTATCATATCCAAAAATATGTTTTCATTTATATTATTTTATAAGCCATATACAGTCAGATATTCTTGATTAAATTATATTTGGTTGTAAGGTCTAGATTTTAGTACCATATATAAATATATTTAAAAGAAATGTTTTAAAATGTTTAGCTAAAAATGTTTATATTTGCAAAAGTTTTCCTAACAAAAATCTCTGTTTTGGCACATACAGCTGCGGTCATTAAAATAGTAGTGGTTTAACCTTTGTTTTTTGAGGTTGTGCCATATATCCCTTTTATCTCCGTTTTATATGATTTATTTTTTATTTTGTCTAGAATATGCTGTTCTACATTTTGAGAATGCATTTTAGTAAATGCACCTTACGATGATATAGATAACTTCGATTTTTTATTCACTGCATTAAAAGTAATCGGACATAAAAATAGTAGTATCAGTTTTGAAAAAAATTATAAAAAGAGTATATAATTTATATTAAAGGTGCAAGTACTAAAAATATATATAAATTTGCAACCCTGTTACTAAAAACCAAATCCTTGAACAGAGCTGTAAAGAGACTATTTAATAAACCATCCATGTTTTCTTATTTGCTGTTAAATTAATTCGCTCATACATTCGAGGCGAGGATATACATTTCGTGGTGGCTTGTGAGTTAGGCTCTGCTCACCCCATACTTTCTGTTGCAACATAAATTTTAAATTACATTGAGTTTGGATGGCAGATTTTCGATTAATAAAATTGATCCCTTTACCATGAAGTTAATTTCTTTTTATAAATTAACAGGCATGTTTCGAGTATATATCCATCTACAATCCCAAATATTGTGAATTCTAATAAATTTTGTAATGGTGGGTCAGTTCTGGATGAAAGATTTTATAAAGCTGTTGCAATTATTACCTAATACTACTATACGAGTGTGGATCAATAAGTCCGTGACTTTTTGAATAAAACACAGTTTTTTTTTGCAAAAGAAAAAAATTATTTTTCAAAATAATCTCCTTGTAGCTCAATACACTTATTCCAACATTTCTCCAAAATGTTGGACTAAAAAATAGGATCTTTCGAGGTCCATAATGGGTCATATGGGGTCGTTTTTTTTTTAGTCCACGTTAAATCGGTCCAATAAGTTGGCATAATATTCGCCGTTTATGGTTTTTCCCTTTCGAAGGTAATCGATGTGGATCCCAAAAACTGTTGCCATCACCTTATTGGCCAAGATTACGTTTATGGTCAATTGAGACCAACGCTGCACCCATCTTGCAGACAGCTTTCTTAAACCCAACTGATCATTTAAAATCGAAACCACACTGCCATATAAAATGCCTATGGTATCAACAATCTCACGCACTTTTAATTTTCGATCGGCCAACATCATATCGTGGATTTTTTCGACATTTTCAGGTGTATTGACCTCAATTGGCCGTTCAAACTGTTCAGCTTCATTTGTACTTGTGCGACCACAACGAAAGTCAGTAAACCGATTTTTTTATCATTGAAATCGATAATGCAGAGTCCCCATAGTATTTATCAAGCTTTTCCTTTTTTTGATTGACGGTTTGCAAAGAATAATGTTTAATGAACACTCGCAATTCACTTTTTTCCATTAAAAAAAAACCACGAGATTGTCTGTTTTGAACAGCTGTTAAACGCAAAGTAAATGACGGAACTTGCTAAAAATTTGACAGTAGTCTACTAACAGGTGGTACTTGATGGGAGCAGTGTTGCATTTCATATAACTACGAAAGAAGTTCGAAAAGTCACGGACTTATTGATCCGCTCTCGTAGCATACCTTCAGCTGGCAGAAACTTACTAACAGAACTTACTAAAAAAAAGTAATTCGAAGTCCTTAAGTGAAATTTGACCGATATTAAAGGTCTGGTTGTGACTGGTATGTTCTGGAACTACATCTGCAATTTCAATTTCGTATATTCCAAATAGACTGCGCAAAATAAATATATACAAATAAATATATACAATTCTAAAACAAATATGTATGGCGTTCATATGTATTGTATTTAGCATTAAGGAATTTCTTGATCTCACTTATGCCCCATGGTGATTATGTCGCATTTTTCATTAAATTCTTATTTGAGCAGACTTGAGCAAAGTCTTTTTAAATTGTGTAATGAATAACAAATTATAGTTTGTGATAAATTTACATTACTTAAAATTGGAGAAAAAAATAAGAAAAACCGCTGAATAGCAAGTTTAAGACACAGTTTTGTGAATCTAATATGTACTTCAAATAAAATACAGTAAATATCTCTACATTTCAATAGAAAGTAGTCAGATTAATTGCATTTTAAAAACGTTATACGTAAAAAACTGCATTTACATGAGCCAAACTTTAAAGTAATTTTGTGAAAAAACTTTACTATTGACTAAAAAATATAGAAGTATATAGAATTGGTGTTTATAGCCTTATTAATTGTTAAAAGTTATGATTTTGGTCTCCTGTGTAATATTAAATAATATTCTAGAAATTATAACAAAATTTGTCAATATTTAACCATGCCCATTTCGTCCATTTTTTAGAAAAATTCTAAAGTGGTATATTTCACTTTTTATTCACCGAGTATCATATTATGTACGGGTTGCTAAATAGCCCATCCGGAGCCAGTCACTGAAATTACACAAAACAATCTGTGATACGCCCTGTTTAAAAAACTTTGAAAAAGGCACAACAAAAATCAATTAAATAAGTTTATTTTTCTATAGCCTCATTTTATATAAAACCCCCAAAAAAGATCCAATTTTCGTCCTCTACCCCCGTTAATTTTAACCAAGCGTGGTATGAATGGTAAGTGTCATATAAATATGTCATCGTACAAGTTTTGGGTTGTTAGATCTAACGGTTGAATCTAACGGTATTTTACCACTATGCACTTTAAGTTTCTGACTGAGTGCTGAGTTCTAGAAAACAATTAGATTCCAAATAAAAGTTAATGAAATTCGATAAATTAAATTTATTAAATTCTTATAACCACCATCTAAACAGTTCCGTATTCAGCTCTTTTGAGTCAGTGCAGTGTTACGTCTTTATTTCTACTGTCACAAAGTCGGTACAGATAAAATTCCTTCAGTCTTTTATCCAATTTGTAGCAGTCAAGCGACTGAATTCTTTGGCACTAATTGACATGTTTTCATCCACTGCTAACATGTTTGAACCAGTTTAATGACTACCCAGGTAGAAAAGTACAATCTTTAAAACGTTTTAAAAGCATTTTTCATGATGGTACAAGCGTTTTCAGAACATACCAAATTACAAATTTAAAGCGTTTTGAGAATGTGCAAAATGATAACCCAAATTTACGGTCTGAGGATGGTATTTTATAACGTTCTCAAAACATTGGAAAACAAAATTTTTGAAATGCTTTTTCAATCGTTAAATAAGTATTTGCAGAACATTTTGGCTTACAGTTATTAAGCGTTATGAAAACGACCCAAATGATAACCGCTTTGAGGGTTGTAATTTTGAACATTGTCAAAACGCTCGAAAGACAAATTATAAAAATCTTTATGAATTGTTCATAAATACCACAAATAATGAAACATGTAAAATATGATTAAAATAATATAAATAAAGTAACAAAACATTGTAATTTTAAATAGTTTAACTAGCGTTTTATAAAGTTTTGAAAAAGACCTCTAAAATATTGCTTTATCTGTCCTCAAAATATAGTGCTTTATAAAAGATATACAAGGACTATACACTTTATAGAGTCGCTACATTATGGGCTGGCCATATTGAGTGATTTATTGAACTCGGTTCATGAAGAGAAAAGCATATAAAAAAATTGCATAAGAAACCGAGTTCGCATATAGATAGACCCCTTATGACAGTATTGTTTTTTAATCAGTAAAATATTTTGTAAAAAAAAAAAGTATTTCTAAAGTACTATTGGCAAATGTTAGAAAAACGCTTTAACGCAATGGTTTTACATTGGTTTTATTTTATAAACCGTTGTAAATTTTGTACGATAAGAACTTCTAAAGTACTTTTTACAAACGTTGGAAAAACGCCAATGTTTTTACAGTGTTTTTATTTCACAAATATTTGTAAGTTTTGTATAAAAAGTATTCCTAAAATACTTTGTCCGAACGTTCGAATAGCAATCCAAAATAATGTTCTTTAAATGCTTTTTTTTCGTATTATTTGCAATTATCGCTTTGGAAACGCTTTTATTTTAGTACCATCAAAAACAAACGTTTTGAAAACTCTTCGTTTTTTGTACCATCCCAAATTTCTACCTGGGTAGTAACAACTTCAACTGCTTTGATGTTATGTTACGTCTCCAGTTACATGATATACATATCTACACTTAGAATACTATGTAGGTAAAGACCACTGCAAATGTAGTTAAAAACAAATGAAATTTCACTTAAAGGAAGGACGACTTACATTTCAGTAAATTCAACTAACATTGTCATTTGTTTTTTAAAAATGACTAAAAAATGTAGCAAAAATAAACCAAATGTTAGTAGAAAAATAAACAAACATATATTTTTTTAAATTTTTTTAAATAAAACAAAATCAATGTAAAAAATTAATGTAAAATCATAATGGTGGTTGATGTGGTTTGTTTTTTTAAATGAACTACAAGGTTAGTAAAAAAATTTTTATGTTCAACAAATGACTGACATTTACATTAAAAAAAAAAGAAACTGTATTTAAAGCCAAACAACTATATATTTTTAAAGCAGGAGTTCCTTGAGCGTAGTACCGACCACTACTACAGTCACATGATAGGTTATTTCACCAAAATTAACACTTTTTGGTACACCACAATTTTGGTTTCACCAGTTTCGTGACGTGCCACCCATCACAGAATTGTCACTTTGCTTTCCTTCATTTCCCACAGGTGAAGTATTTTTACTCAGTTTGTACAGAGCTTAACAGGCACTGTCATGTTGATTACAATTTAACTTTCAGAAAAAATATATAGAAATATAAATAATCGTTTAATTTAAAAACGATAGAATTTGAAACGCAACATTTTTTTTGACACGAATTTTTTAACGCAAACACTTTTTCCTTGGAAAATCTTATACTTTTATTTAAAAATTTATTTTGTAATAACTGATTTTGTAATAATATAGGCGGGAAATGAAAAAAAAATCTGCCATATTGAAATGCGGATTGTCCAAAACCTATATTAGCTAGAAATAAAATTTGAATATTCTTGACTTCTCTGAAAAAAATGAGAATTAAATGCACTTCCGCATTTGCTGCGACGTAAATTGGCTGGTTGTAAGGAAACATTTTTATACATAAATTTAACGTTTTAAGCCAAAAACTTTAAGAAGAGCTTTCATATATGAAAAAAGGTTTATATTTATTAAAACTAAGATCATACAGATTAAAAAAAATATATGTCTCAAATACATGGAGTTGGTAAAAGTGCGATTGAAAATTTTATATTTCCATTAGTCATATTTTTGAAGTATTTTAAATAGTCACTGAAACCGACGCATAATTAGGTATTAAACTTGTTCCTACATTTACTTTTTATATGGCTTACTTTGTAACTGTTGCGTAGAAAATAAATGCAAACAAACAATTTTATTAATTTCGAATGAAGCGTGTTTTTGCTAACGAAATTGAAGATATGATCTTTTCAATATATTCAACAATATCTTCGACTGACAAATGTCAACTTAAAAAAGTTTATGCAACCTTTAAGTACATTTCATTAAAAAGTCCATGCACTAACGTACAATCTACCAAAAGCTCTTCGCTTATCCGTACGTAAAAATAATACTGCAATATTGTCATAGCCGATAATGTGAAAATTGACCAAAATGTTATCTATTATCCATGATGTTCTGAAACACAAAAAATGCTAAAGCGTCTGAATTTTCTAAAAATTACCAAAACTCTGTTATTTTTTATATTAAACTAATCCGAATAATTTTAATTATAAGTGTCCACAACTTAACATTGATTTATACAGCCAAAAAAAAATAAAATTCACCACATTTCGCAACGATTCGTAAAAACAATCATATGATCAAAAACTTTCGAGTATTGTTCTTAATTTGTGATATCATGTTTGTTTCTATTGCTGTTTGTGTTCATAATATTAAGATTTTAAAATGATAATTTTACTACCATTGTTCAAAGTTAGTCAAAATCAAAAAATGTGTGTTTTGTTTATAATTATTTGCAAAGAAAATGTTAATGCAAGACCGAATTTAAAAAAGTCAAACGTAGCAATGAGTTTTTTTTTTCAGAAAATCCCCTACATTACATTAAATGCTTTTAAACTCGTATAAAATCGCTTGGCATCAAGGCTTTTATTACTTTTTTTTAATTCTGTTAAAGTATTGTAAACGGCTGCGATTTATCATACATTTAAATTTTATCAGATTTAGATTTTCACTTTTAGTTAAAATCTATTTACATGTTTAACAAACATTCTAATAATTTTTCTAGCATTTAGGAAATGAGCTATTTATCTTTTTGCGGTGTATCAAAACATTAAATGAAATTTTTTAAATTTTAGATCTATGTATGGTATGTACGTATATATGTATGTATGCATGTATAACATACCAGCAAAACTTTTTTGAATAAGTATGTACTGCATACTTTTTCGATAATAACACATTACTTATGTTAAGTGGAATATACTCGTATATAAGGCCCAAAAGCTTTTTGGGAATATTTGGAAGGGGTTATGGGATCACCGAAATTGATTTTGTGCAACAAAGAGGTTATGAAACAAAAAACCAATTTATTTGTTGGATACATATTTAACATACATTTCCTTTAATGTAAAATTAACTCTTATTCTTTAAAAAAAATACAAACAAAAAATTACAAACCTACGACAAAAAGTGTTTTTTGACTCTTATTTTATATGAAATTTGAGCGAAAATTCATGATAATTGAAGTCACGAGTAAGAATATTTGTATATAACACTGTGCAACAAATTTTAGTTCACCGATTTTGTTCTGATTGACATCAACGGATAATAAAAATGACTATCAGTAGTGTCCGACAGAAGGCTTCGACCAAAAAAAATATTTGTTGAGATTTTGACCGATTGTTCGGCGACCGATTATTAAATTAATTGCTTAACTACAGGATTTTTCTTAAAATTTTACACCCAAAATAGCATCACATAAGCCCAAAATATATTTGAACAGTGTCAAAAGTTCATAATACTTCGAAATACCGGATATCAACAAAAAAAAAAACATTTTCTGGGCTTCTGTCGGACATTAATTATCAGTAAATCAAAACCTCCAAAAGAGTCTTAAAAACTAAGCTCTGATTTAATTTTTATGGTCTTTTGAAGTTACGTTTTTTGAGCCAATTTTACGATTTATTTTATATGTTTTTTTTATAAAACAATTAACCCAGACTAAAATAGGATCAAATTTTAATATACAGTCAAGGAAAAAAGTCTACATACGCCCTTTGATTTAGGGGTTTTATAGAGTTTGTGAAGAAAATTAAAAATATATTTATGGCATTAATAAATAAGTTTATTTATAAAATAAAAAATTAATTCTTTCACATAATAAAAACATTAAAAATTCATTGGAAAAAAGTCTACATACAGCTAAAAAAATTAAACATTATTTCAAAATGTTATATAAAAAAAATGTTAACTTTTAGTATTTGGTCGGCATCAATAACTTCTTGAAGACGACGGTGCATTGATCTCACCAAATTTTCCGTAATATCGGGTGTTATTTCGGCCCATGTACGAATAAGGCGGTTTTCTATGTTTCGCGGCTACTAATGTTATATTTTCGTACCGATTTTTCCAAAACGTCCCATATGTGCTCTATAGGGTTTAAGTCTGGAGACTGGGATGGTGAATTGAGCTGTTTTGGGGCATAGTATTTAGAAGCCAGTCTCGAACAACGTGTGCAGTATGCTTAGGGTCGTTATCTTGTTGGAAAATCCCTTGATTTCCCAGGCCCAAGCTATCAACAGATGACTGCAGATTATGTTCCAATATGTTCTTATATTGATAGCGGTCCATATTAACCTCAACAAAAACCAAACGACCAAGTCCAGATGACGCAATGGCGCCCCAAACCATAACGTTACCCTCACCATGTTTGACAGTAGGTATTATATTCTTTGGATCAAGTGCTGTGTTTGGTTTTCTCCAAATTTTGGATCGACCATCACTTCCAAAAATGTTATACTTACTTTCGTCGGTAAATATAACACGCTTCCAAAAATCTACATCCTTGTCTAGATGTGCTTTAGAAAACCAAAGGCGAAGTTTACGATTCTTCGCTGAAATTAGTGTTTTTTTGCGAGCCACTCATTTGTCATGTAAAACATTTATTATTGTTCGTGGAGTAACAATTATATTGGAACATTTTTCGATGTGTGCCGCCAATTTTGGGGCACTTATTTTCGGATCCTGCTTGACTATTTTAATGATACTGCTAACATCGCGTCTCGAAGGTCTCTAGGGGTGCCAGAACGTGACTTTTTTTCGGTACTATTGGTATTATTATTATTATTTCTAATGATCGTCTGTACAGTAGCACGACTTAATTTAACTGTCTGCGCCCCGGTAGGCTAGTTGGTAGCGTGCTGGCTTATCTGTGCGGGGGTCGTGGGTTCGATTCCCACCAGAGGCACTGGTCTGTTTTCGCTACAACGTGCCGAAGGCCATAGTAGCTAGTGATCGGTTAGGGTAATAGTATATAATTTGTAATTATAGGATTATTAATTAATAAAATAAAAAAAAAATAAAAATATTCTATTCATATTTTTTTTCTTCAAATAATCTTTATTTTAAATGCCTTAAACATTGATATAAAATGTTTTTCAATTATCGCTACTAATTCACTAGAACTTCAAATCCGTAGGGTGTATGTAGACTTTATTCCTTGACTGTATGTGATCATTAGGGCAAAATTTTTTTGGCATTTGCCATTTTTTCAATTATTTTCCAAAAATGCAATATTTGCTCCATTTTCGTTGGACACTAATTATCAGTAAATCAAAATCTCTGAAGGGTTTTGAAAATTTTGCTTCGATTTCATTTTTATGGTCCTTTGAAGTTGGGCTTTTTTAGGCCAATTTTTCGAGCCCTCTGGGGCTCCTTTGGTTCCTTAATATATTAATCAAAAGTGTGCGCCACTAACACTTGTCATATATGCAATACTAATTATACGAAATATTTATATATGGGATTTTTAAAATAATGGGCACAAAAAAAAGACTTTTTTAACTTTGCCTCTTCGGATTTTAGTAAAGCTTGATAAGAGCATTTTCCTAGTTAATATTTAGTTAATGTGTTTTTTTATTTTTTCAAAATTCGTTAAAATTCGGCTTTTATCGCTGCTCAAATTGTGTGGGTTTTAATAAATGTGTAAGAATAGAAAATTAAATGTTTGGTGTCATTTTTAAGATAAAATCCTTTTCTTTAAACAGCGTTGCAGACAAATTCGTGTTTTACGCGAAGAGGATAACGAGATTGAAAAAACGTCATTAAATCTCAAATTTCTATGAAATTTATTTTGCAATTAACTCAAAGTATCACTTACAACGTCTTATACTTTAAAGTTGGGAATTGGAGGGGTTCAAAAATAAAAGACATTTTTCCGAATGTATTTTTAATATTCAATATAATATTTTGTATATTCATATAGCATCCTAAGACATATTTCGAAATTATTTGCCTCACATGGCAAAATCGGTATGCATTTTAAACAGCTTTTTTATCACATCCTATGTCCTTTCAAGATTTATAATTTTTAAAACCAATTACTTAAACGGTTTTACTCATTAAATTTTTATTTATTTTTTTTTTTAAGAGAAGCAACACTCAGGAAATTCTTTCTATTTATTGAAGTGTTGCTTTCTTTGGAAAGGGGATATTAGAGAGATAAAAGGTGGTGATGGATGAAGGGCTTCAAACCTGATGGAAAGTTGGTGAACTTGTTGAAGCTTTTTGGTCCATAGCCATGATTCATAATTTTACTTTGGTGGAGAGAGCAAGAGAGCCCTTGAGGAAGACAAATCTCACAAACTGCCCTTAACTCAGACAAGTTGAAAGATATTGGGCTCTTGCTAAAAGAGAAATAAAGGACTCATAAAGGGTGTCGCATTGCATGGACGATTTTAAGCAGAGATGGAAACCCTGATCCGAGAAGGTTACAAAAAGTACTTTAAAGTCATTAATGGGAGGGTTTCCCGAAAAGGCGAATTAATGTATAGAGGAAGAATAAAACTAAAATTTCTCCGCTTGTAAAGTAGAATATATTTTTTTTATAAAACTATTTATTTTGAGTTTAACTTTTCATTAAATTTTTTTCGTGTTAACAATTTTTCGAACTCCCAAATTATAACTATTAAAATTTTGTTTGTAAAGGGTGTTGTTTATAAAGGTATACGACTTTGAAATGGAATAAAAGAAAGATGAATTTTTTAAATTGACATGCAACTTACTTTTTTCGAAAGATAATCTTCTGGCATTAAAATTTAAATATGACTTCTGGCATATGACCGCCACGGCTGTCTTGGACCTAGTCTAATCTGGAGGTCTAATTTTCGATGACTTTTGCCAACTGTTGTTCGTTTATATTTCATGTAGATTTTTAAATTTAATCTTTTTAATTTTGAAAAATGAAAAAAAAAAATTTTTTTCTATGGAGACATGTTGCAAGCTTTTTTCAATAAATCGTTAATAATAGATAAACACCGGTACCCAAAAAAACGAAAGTGTTGTTTTTTAGTAAAATCTCTATATTTTACAAATATGCATCCTTTTTCAAATCGAGAGTGGCCAAATTTCAAAAAAGTGGATTTTAAAAATAAATTACATAACAAATGTATTTCTGTTTAACGCTAACAAAACCTTAATCCCGCAGTAAAAAAGTAGGTGAGTTTACCATTCGATTGTAATTTAAATGCTGATAGTCCGATAAATATTAAATAAAATACGAAAATTCAAATTTACACATTTTTTGCATTTAAAAAAAAAAACTAAATCGCGCTTAAAACCGTGGAATTTTCGAAATATAAAAAATCAAAAATTCCAATCTTTAAGTGGGTCCATAAAGTATTCGAATGTAAAATTTAATTGAAATCGGAAAATACGAGGTAAGACTAGGTAAGGTATTATTCGTAACATCATTCTGTCAAATTAATACTTTTTAAATTCTTTTACGTTAAACTTGAAAAATCCAGAACTTTTTGCATGTTGAATAGGTCTCAGCGGGTTATAATTTTGTAGAATTTCAGAAATTATTATATTTCATCGTATATCCGATATTGGAATCACAATAAGTACAAATATTTAAATAATTTGTTTAAAAGTTTTAAGTTTTAAATGACCTTTTTAAAAAAATAGGATGTGATAATGAAAATCTGAGTAGTAGTAGTAGTAGTAGTAGTAGTAGTAGTAGTAGTAGTAGTAATAGTAGTAGTAGTAGTAGTAGTAGTAGTAGTAGTAGTAGTAGTAGTAGTAGTAGTAGTAGTAGTAGTAGTAGTAGTAGTAGTAGTAGTAGTAGTAGTAGTAGTAGTAGTAGTAGTAGTAGTAGTAGTAGTAGTAGTAATTCTTTATTTTCAAAAAAGTTTGATACAAAGATTTCTCTTAAAAATTAAAGAAAAAAGAAATTACATACGGCTTTGACATTGTCGTTAGCCGGAAAAAGTGGCTTAAAAATATAAATTTATAATTATAACTCATATAAATTTCGAAATATAACAATTGCATTAATAATTGAATTCATCTATCAAAATTTTTCTATATTTTAATGCGTTGATAATATAATTTACAAGTATTTCGTAATTAAATAGTTCACCGTCTAAGATTTTTACTAAAACTTCTTCTGATATTCTTACGTTATTAAAATATTGCAAAATGAAGCTTTTTAAAATGGGGCATCGGCACATAAAGTGTTGTATGTTTTCTACTTCGCTGGTATTACATAAAGAACATTCTTGTCTGCTTCTTCCAGAAAACCTTGTGCCATTTAAAAGGATTAAATCACACCGAGCTTTAAAAATCCACGTAACATTTTGTTGAATATTCATATTCATGAAGTAGTTTTGCACCCTTGTGAATTTACGTTTTTATAAAATGATTGAGTTTGTGTAGCTCTTGACAAGCGCTCCTCATGATATTGTTTTTTTAATGTTATTAATATGTATAATTGTTTTTCATTCCACTCTTCAAAAGTAATACCAGACCGCCATTGAACGTTCCTGTTTCTTCCCATATCATTGTAACCTTTTGCCCAAAAAATTTGTTTTTGGTGTATTTTTAAACTTAATTTATGAGGAAGACGTAGCTCTGGGAACTTGAAGAGAGTGCGACTTATATAGCGTAAGTTCATATTAAATGTATATAAATGAGAATCTTCCAGACCCGACTCAAGCATTAATGCATAGTTTGGAGTTGAGTTTGGAAGTTTAAGAACTTTTTTGAGGAAATACCTCTGTAATTTATCCACTTCCTCAAAATGAGTACGCATTTTAACTAAGTGTAGTCTCCTGTTAAATAAGCATATCGATTTTCCCTGTGTGACAAAAATGACTGAAATTTGTCGTAGGGTAGCACCTATTTCAAAATTTTAAACTGACTTTAGACGCCACTTATTTCTCACGGTTTTACTATTTGAGAGGAACGGTGGTGATTGTTAGGTTGATAATGTTTAAAAGCTATGACGTAAAAAGTTTCACGTTAAAACGTCTTCAGTAAAAGAATTGATGGACATTTAAATGTCGATATAGTAAAAAAAAATTACATGAAACTTCCAAGAGTTTTTTTATAAATTTTTTTTTTTTTGCTCATAGTTTTTAACTTTTAGATTCGAACCAATACAAAATTTACTTACTATACTTGGGAGATACATTTACTGAAAAAGTAATTTCCTTATTTCTGCTTGGTGAAAATTTGAATGGTGGTTTACAAGTGAAACTAAAATTTTCCGATTTTTTAAACTTTCGCAGTATTTTTTTATATACTTTTTGCGCCTTTTAATGGAATGGTGTTTTGAGGAGAGTATTCAACAATGATGTAATTTTATATAGTTTGAGGTATGCCAAGGTTATGTCAGCGCACCAATAAAGGGATATGACCATCACAGTTATATTTGAAATTAGCTAGCGTATTTTTATAAAAAAAAACATGGCTAATGAGCAAAGTTAGGTATCTACAGTAAATCTTAACAAAGAACTAAATCAACAAAGTGCACAAAAGTTTAATTTTTTCATTTCTAGCGGCTACAGCCGTAGTTTTTTGCAAACACATTTAGCTTTGTGACAACTAAAGTCCTGTATCAATTCCATCAAAATTTACATCAAATCAAAGACTTATAAACTTAAAACTAAATTCGAAAAGACATTAAAATATTATAAGGAATTTAAATATAATGGAGCAAACTAAATTTTCATAACCTCAAAAGCCAATCAGGTTGGGTTAAAACCTAATTAAAACCCATATATGTTAGGTTAGGTCGAAAAGAGGAGTCGGAGAAGGGAAATGCTTGCCTAATCCGACTCAAGTCCCTAAGGACTTACACTTAAGCCAGAATGTCGGCTTGTTGTGGTCTCTAAAAATCGGTCCCATGTCTATTTCCTACCCCAGGAACTCCGTCGCACGAACGAAATTCCTCAACCTCTTCCATCATATGCCCCTAAGATCCCTCAATGCGGATATTGGATCAAAACCCATATAAACCACATCTAAATAACAAAATTCTAGGTTCAATTAAAGCTTAACTAACAAGCATAGTTAATCTACATCCTTACCCAAAACGTCGGGACTTTCAAATATTTTAAACAAAACATGAATTTCTTATATGAATTTATTAATATATTATACAATTTTTATTTAAAGTAAGAATATGCGCCAGATATAAGAAAAATAGATATTTCCGCTAGTTTAAAATAAATTACAGTGGACTTTTTATGTAAATTATTTTTCTAACATACATCAAAGAAACAACGCAACACTCCACACAAGTTTTTTAACCATTTCTCCTAAGAAAATTACAAAAAACATTTTCCAATTAAAAATGGAATGTAATTGATTTCGAATACAAATATATTTTAAAATTGTATACTGAGCTGGAGTTAATTTCATCTTACAACTTAAATTCCTTGCTGCAGATCTGATCAAATATAGTAACATAAGTAAAAAGATACATTTAGATATGGGGGCAATATCAAATATGATCAAAAAACAAAAAACAAATTTGTTAAATGCATATTAATTAAAAATCAATTGCGACTATCTATATGACCTTAAAATAACATTGTACTAAAATACATTAGAAAATTTGCCCTGTGGCGATGTCTTAACTTAAAACGCAAAGTTGTCAACACTGAACGTAAAAACCATACATCAATCTGGTAACGTGAAATGTAGACGGAGGAGATTAGAAAAATAAACAAAAATATAAAAATAGAATATTTGTGTTTGTTAGTGTTGTCACTTCGGAGTATAACACACCTATCCCTCGATTTACACGATACTTTTTGTATACGATTTCGCTTTATCCGATTATTTTATTGGATTACACAGTGACGCAATATTCAACTTTTTGACTCCAAACAAAAAACACTTATTCCAGCCGAAAGTACTCGATGAGAGGAGAAAAGTTATTTCTGGATTTTGCTAGATTGGTTGCCGTTCGTTTTTTATGAGCCTCTATAGTTTGTTCGCCAAATTCGATTTTGAGCACTTTTTTGCAATTTTCTTCTATTTTTCGCATGGCCATAGCTCGAAAAATGCTGTGAATTTTTTTTTGCAGTCTTCAGCAAAGTTGTAGCTCTTGACTCGGCCAACAAAAATGCTGAATATATTAAGTCGGAAAAATTTCATCTTCATGCTCAAAACCCCAAAAATGTCGAAAAAATTACCACTTTTTTCACCGATTTTTTCCGTTTTTCGACTACAGCTCTTGAACTATTGAACATTTTACCAAACAATCAAGGGAAGAAATGTAGCCTATAAACGACCACTCCTTGACAAACATTTTGTAATTTTTTTTTTTATTTTAATTTTTATATACGAAACAACAAAATAAATGCGTATGTGTCAAAATCGTTGTTGTTATTTTTTTTAACGAAAGAACAAAGTAAATGTATATACTAATGTTTGTCAAGTTGTTGTTACATGTTGGACTTTGGAGTAGAAGTTGTTGATATTTTTGATTTTGTTTTTATTATGTACTGGAAAGTTGTTCATAATTTTATAGGCTACATTCTTCCCTTGATTGTTTGGTAAAATTTTCAATAGTTCAAGAGCTGTAGTCGAAAAACGGAAAAAATCGGTGAAAAAAGTGGTAATTTTTTCGACATTTTTGGGGTTTTGAGCATGAAGATGAAATTTTTCCGACTTAATATATTCAGTATTTTTGTTGGCCGAGTCAAGAGCTACAACTTTGCTGAAGACTGCAAAAAAAAATTCACAGCATTTTTCGAGCTATGGCCATGCGAATAATAGAAGAAAATTGCAAAAAAGTGCTCAAAATCGAATTTGGCGAACAAACTATAGAGGCTCATAAAAAACGAACGGCAACCAATCTAGCAAAATCCAGAAATAACTTTTCTCCTCTTATCTAGTACTTTCGTCTTGGATAAGTGTTTTTTTGTTTGGAATTTTTGTGCTGCACTGTGTTATTCAATTAAAAAACCTTTGTATACATATTAACGTTAGTAAAAAATGAATATATAAGTTTTTTTTTCCTTTTTTTTTACTTCTTTAATTGATTTTGTAAAATATCGGAATTAAACACACAAGTTCATTCACAATAAAATTAAAAAGGGAATTCTACGTTTATGCACATACATACAAAATATAAATGGGTATGCAAACACAAATCAGACATACAAGTCCACTAGTTGTAGTTTTTTTGTGAAAAAAAAAAAAAAAAAAAATATTATAAAATTTATATAAATAAATCGAGTTATGTATAATAACACTGCTATTTTTTCTAAAGCTTTTATAACTTGATCGATATTTTATAAAAATAAATACATATATTAAAAAATTACTTTATATATAGGATTTGCCTTTTTTTCGATTTATCCATACAAACTTTTTTGAATTCGATTAACACGATTTTTTCTGGAACGTATCTATCGTGTAACTCGAGTGATAGGTGTATACAATAACAGAAAAAGCTAATAGGAAAGAAAACTGCAATCTAGCTGCATTACATTCGAGGCCAAACTTGGGCGTGATCGCTAAACGGTCATGACTTGGTATTGTTACGTTTGTAATGTAAGAAGTGCGCAGGTTTGACTCTTACAGCTGCAGGTTGTTGGAAAAATTTATCATATATAGACAATCTGACAATTCTAAGACACAAATAATAGTACAATTTAAATGGAAAATCACTGATGACAAATGTCAATAAAAAGGCAGAAACTAGTCTAGTCTGATTTAATAAATTAATAGTGTTTATAATTTTTAGAGAAAAACGTTTATTGTTCTTCTTAAACTCAACATTTCTAAAAATTTTACATATTGTGCCATACACAGCAATATATAGTGATATATAGTTGTATTACAAAATATAACATAATATATCTATGTTCAGATATCGTTAATATTTTCCATGTGTATAAGATATAATTTTGTATATTTATATATAACCTCATACATAATTAGAGTTCGTCAGAAATGTGTAAGTTTTTTTTTGGATATTATTATTTTTTTAAACGTTTGTGCATAAATTAAATTATGGCGTAATTATTTTGTTAAAATGCACCATTTGGGTGGTAGAATGGTCGGAAAAAATTATTTTTTTAAATTATGTTTTTATATCACCCAATCAAAACGCATTCCTAGATGTAAAAATGGTGCAAATTGCATTTTCCACGTTATTGTAAAATTGGTAAAAATTTTGTGTTTACTTAAATGTAATAATTTATTGTTTGTATATTTTATATTTTATTGATTAACAACTTTTTAGCGGTTTGCGATACATAAATTTTTTTTAAACATTTTTCGTAGTCGGGATACATGTTTATTGTGTGCGATTAAAACAAATATGTTCAAAAGTTTTTTGCAAAAAATAAAGTTTTCCTACCACTCTATTGCTTAAAACTGTAGCAATGAGTTTTTTAAATAATTTTTGGCGTATAATCTAATTTTGCTTTCAAATTTCATATAAATGAGGTACTTATTTAAAATTAAACATTTTAAGGGATTCAAGTAGATACATTTTAATCTCAAAATACCAAATTCGATTCACAAAAATTACGTATCTTTTTGAATCTAATTATATCCAATTTGATCCAAATTATTACCATGGGGTATTTTGCGATCTATCAGGATCTTAATTATATATTATTGTATCCCCCAATTTTGAGATTAATTTTGATCTAAATTAATCCACTAATATATTTGGGGGATCTAATTGGATATTACTGGATAGACCAATTTTTGAGATGAACATGGATAACATTAAATACAGATCTATGACAAATGAGATATGATTTTATATTTGAGATACAACTTTGTTTTTGATTAGGACATTATAAGTAAGTGATTTCATTTATATTGCAATGTAATGTTAATGTAAGAGGTTTAACTTATCGCCAGGTAAACGTAATACCAACATATTATCGAGATTTTGCTGGGATGCTTAAATGTTTCCCATAAGCAAATACATATTTTTATGATGTACAAGTGCGCGTAAATTAATAGCAGGGTGAAAATGAAAATCGTAGACCAAAAAAAAAAAATCGATTTGTCGGATTCATCGCTCCCGATTTTTATAAAAATTTGTTTTTAATTTCTAGTTTTTTAAATTCGTTGTACTTTGAGTTTTATCGCAGTTTATATATGTAACTTTTTAAAAAAATACATCACATAATAAAGATAATATTACTATCTCGAAACGGTTTTGAAGAAATTTTTTTTTTTTTTTTTTGAAATGATATTTAATTTGATTTGCAAATAATACGAGGGCGAATTAATAAGTTCGTGAGTTTCAAACTTCTCATGTAGTTATATGAAATGCTCCCATCAAGTACCACCTGTCAATAGACTACTGTCAAATTTTGAGCAAGTTCCGTCAATTATTTTGCGTTTAACAGCTGTTTAAAACATACAACCTCGTGGATTTTTTTAAAAATGGCAAAAAGTGAAATTCGAGCGTTCATTTCAATGGTACAAAAGTGGTTTACTGACTTTCGTTGTGGTCGCACAAGTACAAATGACGCTGAACCCTCTGGACGGCCAATTGAGGTCAATGCACCCGAAAATTTCGAAAAAATCCACGATATGGTGTTGGCCGATCGAAGAGTAAAAGTGCGTGAGGTTGTTGATGCCATAGGCATTTCATATGGCAGTGCGGTTTCGATTTTAAATTATCAGTTGGGTTTAAGAAAGCTCTCAATTGACCATAAACGTAATCGTGTGACAACTTTAAAGGATTGTTTGGAGTTGTTCAACCGCACTTCTTATGCTGCGTTTTGTAACTGTGGCTGAAACATGGGTCCATTACAACACTCACGAAACCAAGCAGCATTCTAGACAATGGGTTTCTCCGGGTGAAAAGGCTCCGAAGAAGGCCAAGGTAAGTTGTCAGCCAATAAGGTGATGGCAGCAGTTTTTGGAATGCACGCGGGATAATCCACATCGATTACCTTCAAATTGAAACGCAATTAATGGCGAATATTATGCCAACTTATTGGACCGATTTAACGATGATTTAAAAAAAAAAACGACCCCATATGGCCAAGAAAAAGTTCTTTTCATCAAGATAATGCACGGGTACACAATTTTGCAGTCTCAATGGCAAAATTCCATGAATTGGGCTACGAATTGGTACCCTCATCCGCCATATTCTCCGGATTTAGCCCTCAGTGACTATTTCCTATTTCCAAACCTAAATAAATGGATCGGTGGGAAAGAGATTTAGCTTCAACGATGAAATTATTGATTTAACAAATGCTTTTTTTATGGACCTTAAAAATCCAATTTTTTGGAAGGCATACAAAAATTGGAGAAACGTTGGACTAAGTGTATTGAGCGAAAAGGCGATTATGTTGAAAAATATTTTTTTTTTGCAAAAATGTACATAAAGCATTGTTAACTTTCAAACCCTACTTATTGTAACAACAATGCAAAATTTGTAGTTTATACACTTAGGCACACAAAGATTCTTATAGAGTTTATTTTGTCTTTTGTATGTAACGTCTGCGTTTGAGTTAAGCCAATTATTTGTTTGTAAAACAACTGAAGATTTGGTTGATGCCAATGAAACAATTGTATTGTATATCATGAAAATGATTAAACTTATCCAAAAGCAACAAATAAAATCTAATATCACCATATATGATATGATTTTTGGACTCGAGGTAGAAAAATATTATAACTAAAGATATGATAATACTAATTATTTTAAAATAAAATATTTTATAAAAAGAAAGTTTTAAAAAAACTAAGATTTTCACGGAACATATTTCAAACCCATTTACATAAGATAACATGCCAAGTAAACTCTAAAAAAAAATTAAAAAAAAGCAGAATACGCATTTTGAAATATTTTGCAAGTCAACGACATTATTAATTTTGTTTTATCCTTTTTAAAAAAAAAAAAGATTTTATTTTCCTCAAACCCATTTCGAGAAGGTTATATAGGCTTTATCATGAGACGAAGTGCATAACAATTTGATTAAGCGTTCATGAGATATAATTTTGGTTTCAAAAACACTTGGCATTTCAACACTATGCATTTTACTAAAAAGTCACAAATTTAAACAGCGATAAAACGCAAACTACAACGAATTTAGGAAAAACTAGAAATTTAAATGTTAGCAAGGTCCAAGAGAATGCTTGCTCAACACTTTGTGTAAATTTTAACACATGAATCCGATTGGTGTGTCTATTTCCTGAAGAATGATCCAGCTGTACAAAAATTTCATAAAATTACTTTTAACTTATATTACATGCATAAGTTAAGTTAAGTAACTTTTTATTGTATTTAAAGACAATTTTTTTTAAACTTGAATAATGTTCATTTTTATTGCACAATTAATTAAAGGTCGAAAAAACATATTTTTTTTTTTAATAAAAATTATTTCAAACTTGTATAAAAGACAAAGTACGGTCTTGTTTGGTACTCCCCCTGTATATTTTGCTATTAAACAAAACAAAGTGTACAAAAAAGGGGGAAAAAAACAAAAAACGTGAATTGAATATCTACCAATGGTAGACCTTACACACAAACAACAAGTTTTCAATTTATTTTTTGATCAATGGTGATAATCTTTAACTTATATATAACTTTTTAACTCATATATTAGTTCTCATAGTGAAAAAACTTGTTTATATGAATGCTTGATGTTTTGCATGGACTGTTACCTGTTTCAAAACGTGTTCTGAAGATGGAAACCTTGAACATTTCCGAAATAGATCTATCAACACATTATTTTAAAATGAATATAATTTCTTCTTCTGGGACATTGAAAAGAAAATGTATTGATGATCGTAAAAAAAAAACTTTGATACTCAGAAACAAATCTCCGTGTCGTATTCACAAAATTTCTTAAGTGAAAATTTGTAGATTTGGGATAGTAAATTTTTGTTCAAAATTTACATAATGAAAATTTGTTACAATTTTTAAACTAAATAGAATTTTGTAAATAGCTTTAAACTACGAGTACCATTTGCATCTTAATAAGTAAGCCCTTGACTACTTACTTATACTTAATAAAACGCTCAAATGTCATAATTTCAGTTGTAGCACACTTAAATATACATACACTGCTATTATCATGATTCTAACTGTGCAGGAGCTTTTTTAACTGAAATCGTGATTTAACAATTGTTGACTATATCGTCCCCTAAAATTCAAAGGCCGTGACCAACAAAAAATTCAAAATTAGTTTTTTTATTTATTACGATGTAGTTACGCCTTCATACAAAATGTTACACGTTTACGTCTAAAATCGTCAAATTTATTAACGAAAATCGAAAGGCCGAAACCTTTCGAAGTTCCCTCGTAGTTATCTGAAATACAACACTACTCCCATCAAGTACCACCTGTTAATAGACTACTATCAAATTTTGAGCAAGTTCCGTTATTTACTTTGCGTTTAACAGCTGTTCAAAACATACAACCTCGTGGATTTTTTTAAAATGGAAAAAAAGTGTATTTCGAGTGCTCATTAACCTTCATCTCACTCTTGTGTGAAAAACCACAGAAAATTAAACATTTTTATACATTTAAAAATCAAAAAATTGAGCGATGATAATGAAATTCCTTGACATTTCCTGCCGCATCAATTTAGCACAAAAAACACATCAATTGATTCAATTTTTTTTTTTTTTATAACGAGATATTTAAAAAGTGACGTTGCTTACCCTGGTGTGTGGTTTTCCACACATATGTAATATCAATGAATTTTAACCTAAGCACATAAGTTTTGTCGTCAAATGTGCATTTCTTTTGTTATTCTTACAAACTGTATTATAAAATGTTATCTTGAAATGGTCAAACGTATATGCAAAGGCGCAATGCGGCGACAGCTATATCGAAATCGATTCAAACTTGTTACGTGCATATATCGGAGATCTTATTTTGGCTGGAGTATACAGGTATATTATTTGTGTATATTGTGTTTCAAATAAATGTAATGTTTTAGTTATAAATGTAATAATTTAGATCAAAAAATAAAATAATGTTGGATTTATTTGATGGTGAATATGGACGTCCCATATTTAGAGCGATAATGTCTAAGAAATCATTTCAATACATGAATAGTGTTATCCGGTTTGCTAACGTTATGAGCATACGTCAAATAAGCTCTACAGACAAATTTGCTCCAATTCGTGAAATATTCGACAAATGGTCTAAGCTATTGGCTGATTTTTTCAACCCGTCAGAGTATGTTACTATTGACAAGCAACTGCTTGGTTTTCGTGGAAGATGAAAGTTTCGACAGTATATGCCTTCTAAGCCTAACCGATATGGAAAAAATTTTGGCTATTAGTTTGCTCTGAAACTTGTTACGCTTGGAAAATCTAACCGTATTTAGGTAAGCCAGTTGGTAGTTTAGCTGAAAAAAACAAGGTGAGCGTGTCGTTTTGGAAGTGGTTCGTGGACTGAATGGTCATAATATAACAATGGACAACTTTTTCTTATCGTACGAACTTGGTCAAAAGTTGTTATCCCAAGAGCTAACAATGGTCGGTACAATGCGCAAAAATAAAAGAAGCATTCCACCAAAAATTTTAGAATGCAAAAAAGCTCCCTTGTTCCAATCAACATTTGCATTCACCGAAAATACAACACTTGTATCATACATCGGCAGAAAATAAAATTGCGGAATTCTGCAAAGTACAATGCATGCTTCGAATGATGTAATAAAACGAAAGGTTCGTTTAAAGACTTATTTTGTTTACATTGATCATGAGCTTTAAATTGTTAAACTGTTGACAACATGTTGTCTTGTTACAGTTCTAAAAGAACGACGAATCGATGGCAGTTTTCGCATCTCAGCATTAAACGCGTAGACTATATTCAAAGATGTGAAACCAAATTGGCAAACCAACAAATCAACAATGCGTCGTGTTTTCTTGCGTGAGCTTGGAATATCCCTTGCAAAATCTTACATGACAATGAGAAAAGGCGTGCCACGAACCGAATCAGCGGCATCTTTGCTTTTTGCAATTAGCAGCAATTCAATAAATGAATCAATGTGCTACCGGAGTAGCTTAAAAGCCCAGTCCACATATTCGCTGTTCCGTGAAAGTTCATAATCTCGGGAGAACTCATCACTATCATTCGACGTTCCTCCAAAAAATCCAAAAGTGTTCCTCCGAACATCGAAGGAAAAGCTAGATGTCACATTTTTTATAGCAGGAAGTCGAAAACTAAGAACTATGTATACCAACCAACGTGTTGTTTTTGCCAAAAGGGTGTATGTAAACATACTCATAACCGAAATGTTTGTGTAAAATGTATTGAAGAAAAACTTATTTGATTTAATACTTAACAAAATATAAAAATAAATATGTTATTGATGGTAAACCATGATTTTTACTACAAAAAAATTATGTTGCAAATGCAAAATATGTAGACATACCGTATGTGTGGAAAGCCACACATGAGGGCAAACAACGTAAGTTTTTTTGAGGGTGAGATGAAGGTTAAACATTATTTTTTGCGAAAAAAACGTCAATCAAACCAAGGAAACGCTTGATAAATACTATGCGGACTCTGCATCATCGATTTCAATGGTAAAAACGTGGTTTACTGATTTTCGTTGTGGTCGCAGAAGTACAAATGACGCTGAACGTTCTGGACGGCCAATTGAGGTCAATACACCCGAAAATGTCGAAAAAATCCACGATATATTGTTGGCCGATCGAAGACTAAAAGTGCGTGGGATTATTATAAGAAAGCTGTCTGCAAGATGGGTGCCGCGTTTGTGATGGCAACAGTTTTTTGGGATGCACGTGGGATAATCCACATCGACTACCTTCAAAAGGGAAAAACAATAAACGGCGAATACTATGCCAACTTATTGGACCGATTTAACGAGGATTAAAAAAAAAAACGACCCCATATGACCAAGTAATGCCTATTTTATGGACCTCGAAAAATCCTATTTTTTTTTGAAAGGGATACAAAAATTGGAGAAACGTTGGACTAAGTGTATTGAGCTAAAAGGCGATTATGTTGAAAAACAAACAAGTTTTCTATTAACTTTTTGATCAATGTTTATAATCTTTAACTTCAAACTCATATGTATAATTAGTTCTCATGTAGTGAGTAAACTAGTTCATATGAATGTTTGACGTTTGGCATGGGATTGTTACCGCTTTCAAAACCTGTTCTGATGATGGGAACCTAGAAAACTCCCGAAATAGATCTATCAACACATTCCTGAGAGGGTCAAATAATAAATTTGAAAACAAAAAACTCTATAGATTATTTGTTAGGACAATATCCTAATGAAGAAATATAGAGTATGGCCTCGAACTTGAATAATTTTCATTTTCATTGCACAATTAAAGGTCGAAAAAACATAATTTTTATTTTTAATAAAAATTATATCAAACTTGAAAAATATTTTTTTTTTTTTTTTTTTGCAAAAAAAACTGTGTTTCATTCAAAAAGTCACGGACTAATGTTCCGCCCTCGTATATTCATTAACTGCATATCGTAACTGCAATATCAATAAATTCGTGTAACAAGTGCCGTTTTAAGCATTTTATATAATGATTTATACTGTTTTTTGCTTAAAGAATTTAATTGTATTGTAACTTCTCGGATTAAATTAATTAATTCTATAAATTTTTATCGAAGATTTTAAAATTGTTAAAATGCGTTTTGTTTTAAAAATACTCACAATAAATATATATAAATACATGAATTACTTTCGAAAAGCAGTATATTTATCTTAAACGTTTGTTTTATTTTTTGCATACAGCGTCATTTTGGTTTCAGAAACAGCGATTACAGAAGGCAGTAACTACATAACTAAAAAACAACTATGTTTCCATGAATTTATTTCTCAGAAACAAATCCGCTTTTGTTTCTTAAGCATAATTTGAAAATTTTGATAGTAAACTTCAAGTAGTTTTTTTAGTTATGATGTTTTTTGTCTTTGCTGTGAAAAATTGAAAAGTGTAGCTACGGCCTTTTGGATTTTTGGTGACGATATGTATATGCGTGTTTGTGTGTGTATGTTTTTTTCTTTTAAAAATAATTTAACATCCTGCTGTAAAAAAGATTACATCTTAGATTAGTGTGGATCGATTTTGGTATCTGTATATGATATATATATAAATTTATATATATATAAATAAATTTAAGTAACTTCACCCATAGAAATAAACCTACAAAGCTAGAAAAAAAAGATATAAATTAGGTTGCAGAAAAACTACTAAAATTAGTAGATTTCTTTTGCTAAATATAAGTAAAGTGAGAGCAGCCAAAACAGTTAAATTTACAAAATTTTAGTTAAATTTGCGATAATTTTGTGTTAATTGACAATAGCAAAATACAATCAGCAAAATAGCAAAAATTTTTGCTACAGTCAGCAAAATAGCAATATTTTCTGCTACAATCCGCTGCCGACTTGCAA
Organism: Delia radicum; assembly: GCA_021234595.1. NCBI lineage: Eukaryota > Metazoa > Arthropoda > Insecta > Diptera > Anthomyiidae > Delia > Delia radicum. The sequence continues at coordinate 118,268,525 of CM037853.1, forward strand.
ACAAAAAAACAGCAAAAAAAAAATTTAATATCACCCTATTTTTTTGCTGTTTTTACATAAAATTTAATTAAATGCAAATATCCAACCATTTTGGTAAAATAGACAGAAATATTTGCTAAAAAATTGTAGACTGCTGATTCCAGAAGGGCAATAACAAGATCTTTAAAAAAATATATAAATATCACATATTTTTGGATTATACAGATTTTATAATTATAATACAAATTTAATGCAAATCCGATGCAAAATTGGCAAGCAGCTTATAATAATATTCGCGTCTTATACGTGGTACAAGGATTTAAATTGACATGACTCTGAAAGGGTAAGAGCAACTTAAAAAATATTTTTTAACAAAATTATTTAGAATGTACATATTTTTAAACTCACAACAATAGTTTTGATTTATTTTCACAGAAATTTTTAAAGTTATAATGTGCTTTTTAAAAAATGTATTTAAATGTTACGTATGCCACTTGAAAGTACAAAAGCATTGCCGAAACTTATGGTTTATGCACATAAAAATAATATTTGGACAGTTTTCATTGGAAATAATGACTCAGAAGCTAAGAAATTTTTGAATAAAAATCGTCCAAAAAACATAATTTTTGCTATTGTTTTGTGCAACCTCTAAACATCTTTCGAAAAATCGGAAAAAATCTCAAAAATACTTTTTCACATACGTATTCAAATTAAGCTTGAACCGAAAGCAAATCGTGTGAATCAAGCTTAATAAAATGTAACTTAAATGTTACATCTTATGCAAAAAAATCCTTCTTATAAATGTTTTTATCACATCTTGCATCATTGAAAATTCGTTATGCAAAAGTGTCTTACTTTTTTCAACATCAAAACTTAAGCTCTATGTTAGGTCACTTATGCCTGTTCCAAATTTAATTTCAATCTGACAACTAAGTAAGAATACATGTAACTCCGGGTTGAAACCTTTTAAAAACAATATATAATATCTTTTTTTTTATTTAGGAATGTTACGGTTAAGAAGAAGAATAAATGTTTTCCTCTCAAAATTATAAACACTATTAATTTTTAAATCAGACTAGACTAGTTTCTGCCTTTTTATGGACAGGCTCATCAGTGATTTTCCATTTAAATTGTATTATTATTTGTGTCTAATTGTCAGATTGTCTCTATATAATAAATTTTTCAACAACCTGCGGCTTGTAAGAATCAAACCTGACTGACCTAATACAAATCAGACTAGACTAGTTTCTGTCTCTGTGATTTACCATTTAAATTGTATTATTATTTGTGTATTGTCTCTATATGATAAATTTTTCAACAACCTGCGGCTGTAAGAATCAAACCTGCGCTCTTCTTACTTTACAAACGTAACAATACCAAGTCATGACCGTTTAGTGATCACACCCAAGTATGGCCTCGAATGTAATGCAGCTAAATTGCAGTTTTCTTTCCTATTAGCTTTTCTGTTATTGTATATTATACTCAGAAGTGACGACAGTAACAACACAACTATTCCATTTTTAGATTTGTGTTTATTTTTCTAATCTCCTCCGTCTCTATTTCACAAATTTAATAAGATTGACGAATGGTTTTTACGTTCAGTGTTGACAACTTTTGCGGTTTAAGTTGAGACATCGCCACAGGGCAAATTTTAAAATGTATTTTAGTACAGTGTTATAGTATCGTTAATATTATATCAACTATCAGCATATTTGAGACAACGAATTTGACCAGGCGAACGAACATCCTAAATTTTAATATTTATACTGTTAATGTGCTCTACTCAATTAAAAACTACATTGATTTTATATAAATATATAAATGACAAATAAACTAACAAATGAGATCAAATGGATCAGTGTGCCTTGAGAAATAAAGAAAATATTACAGAACATATCTCGTCTTGTCTATGCCTATGTATTAGTGCGGGTCGATTTAAAAATCGCTCAACGTTCAAGGAAAACGAATTCTGATGTCCTCTAAATCGAATTCTGATGTCCCGACTTTTGACCCGTAGTGTCAAATTTGGAAAAAGCCCACTTTGATATTTCAAAAAGTAGGAGGAATCTCTCCAAGATTATGGGAGCTACTTCTTCTCCGGGAGACGCGCTAGCAGATTAATGCATAAATCATCATTCTAGGTGACCGTTAAGGGGCTAAAATTTAAGTTGAAAGATTGCCTTTTTAATTTAAAAGAAATAAAAACACGAGTTCTGTATTTGTTTTTGGTTATATTATTATTTAAAACAAAATTTTTTTATAATGTATTATTTACATAATAATATACATATGTTAGGATTTATTTTTAAAACTAAATAATAAGATTAATTGAATATTAAAAAATTTTAAGTTATATTTAATAATAAGACAAGCGGATATATACAATAAAAAGATAAGACGTTATATATAAAAAGAATAAGTTAATAAATTTGATAATACTACTAAACCAAGCTTACCGACCTTACCGATCGATCCTAAATTGTTCGGCCCCGCTAATAACCAGTTTTTACATTTATGGACAAGATTTTTCCCAAAATTAAAGTTCAGCATGTTTTAACGAAGTTTTTACTATATCAAATTTTAAAAATATGATATTTTCTCTTAATTTTTTTCTGTTAAATACTGACAACATTTGGGTATCAAATTTGTTTGATAAATACGCAGCATTAAACAAGTAAATTCGCGGGTTTTTTAAATTTTACTATATTTTACTATTTTTGAACAATTTATCATCCCACTTCGAAAAGTACTAAATCATTATTGTGCATAAGCAAAAAGACAAATCTGAACAGTTATTTCGTGAAAAAATAAAAAAAGGTACTAAAAAACGAAAAAAAATACACTTCATGCACAAAGAGCGAATGGCGCCTAACATTTATATGGCAGCATAATGAAAAAGGATGACCTTTGAATTCATCTTTTGCTATAATATGTAAATAGCTTAAAAAACTACGTGTACGAAAATGCAGCCAGAAAAGTTAATATTTGCGAGGGTTAGTTTAACAAAAGCTTTTGTGAATGAATTTTAAGCTATTTACGTATTATGCTAAGTCATAGGTCATCCTTTTTCGTTATGCTGCCAATTAAATGTTAGGCGCGCTTTTCCCACAAAGAGCACTTTCTTTTTTTATCTTTTTATACGAAATAATTATTCAGATTTGTCTTCTTGCTTATGCATAATAATGATTTCATGCATTGCGAAATAGGATGGTTAATTGTGCAAAAATAGTAAAATCAAGTAAAATATGAAAAACCCACAGATTTACTTGTTAATGTTGTTTATTTATTAACAAATTTAATACCCAAATCTTGCTGAAGGTCTTATCAGTATTTACCAGAAAAAATTAAAATTTTAAAGTTACGCCAATTAAATTAGCGAGACCGAAATATTTAGGATCAATGGTCGGTAGTTTTGTTTTCGATTTTAGGGGTCACTTTTGTAGCGCTGTATAATAAATTAAAACAAACGAAGAAACTAACTTATAGGAAAACTATGTACACAGAAAATAAGTTTTTTAAATTGTCACAAAAAATGAGGATTTGTAATTTTGTTTTTAATTTGTTGATTTGTTTTTAATTTAGAATTGTTGATTTGTTTTTAATTTAGAATTGTTGTTTTTGATGAATTTTCATATGAAAAACCACAATGTACAGAAACTTAAAAATATTTTTGGGAATAAATTTGAATTTAAAATTGTATTTACAAATTCCATTGTTGGCGCCTAATGCTTTTTATGTGTAATACCATTAAAACTAAATATAGTGGGCATTATAAAAAAGTGTATTTACAATAGCTTATCATATCCTTTAAAAAACGATGATATGCATCGTAAACTACTGCCTATACAATCAGATTTTAGGTCTATTCCGAATAAAACTTTTTGGACAAATAACCAAAAGTTGAGTCTATTAGTGCTGTAGTTAAAATTAAAGAATTGGTATGCTTTGAAGCATAACGCTAATGCTGCGGCCACTGAATCCATTTTGAAGGCTATTTGGTCAATTACAACAAATATGCCTTCAACATTAAAAACATTTTTTTTATTAGAAGAAATGGTGGATGTCCGCTGTACAAATCAAGTTCAATATCGGTATCAATAAACTTTATTGTAGATATTTGAGAGTCGGCGATAGTTGGCTTTCCAGTGTTTTTGAAATGCCGTTCCGGCTTCAAAACACCATGGAGTACAAATACAAATACTGCTTCTTTAGAGTCTGAAAACAAAAGAAAAATTCATTTTAATATATCTTTTATTTTTTAATTGTAAACAAAAATTATTTTGATCCAGTTTCGGCCATTTTTCTTGAGCTTCGCACCATATTGAATTCAACCTTTTATCTTTCAATTCATATTAAGGTATATTGGTAATATATTATTCAGTTTATTCCAGTTAACAAAAAAGTTTTTTTTTCAGGATAAAGCACATCGAAATCAATGGAAATCTGTGTATAAAGCAGCATAAAACATATGAAGATTCAAGTTAGCCAATTCATGGATATAAGGACATTTTAACATTTCGACTTTTTTGGATTTTTGAAATTCTTGAAACGAAATAGATTTTTCATAATTTTTAGAGGCCGCTAAAATAGATGGTTGTGCAGAAAAAGAGGTCATGAAACAAAAAAAAAATAATTTTTCTCTTTCGGTTTGATTTCACTACTAAAGAGTTTCAGACAACAATAAAAAAAATGTTGGAGTACAAATTATTAGTTTAAGGTACACTCATATGACCATACAACTAAAAATTCAGTATTTTAAAACCTCAATAACTTCAAAAATAGGCATCGTTTTTGCAAGAAAGGTATTTTAAATACCTTTTAATTGATACAGACTTCAGTTATAAACAAATTTACATACCTTTCGTCTACATTTCATGAACAAAATTTGCAATTTTCACATTAAAAGACATCAGAGTGTCCCTTAAACTAATAGTTTGTACTCCAAATATTTTTTCTTAAGTAGTGGTTTATGTAGTTTTTGAAAAAAAAATACATTTCAGCGACACCTTATACCTCTTAAAAAAATTCATAAAAATCTTTTGTGCAATAAGCTTTTATATTCCGTTTCAAGAGTTGTAAAAATCCAAGAAAGTGGAAATGTTGAAACGCCATAATGGATATATAGAAAAACTTAGTAACATTTTTGCAAAAATTAATATGAATATTAGTAAAATAAGAATAGAAAAAATAAATCTGTTGCATGCACAAATATTTAGTTATATTCGAGCTGAATTTTTGTTAGTTGAAAATTGCAAATTAATCTGGTAAAGTCAAAAAAATTTACTAAATACATATGTACATATTAGTAAAAAATTAAATATTCAAAGTTTTTTTTATATTATTTTTTCAATTACAATAAATATCTGACTTCAGTTAGCAGTTTAAAATTTGTTTAGCAAAATATTGTTTTATTATAAATTCGGCTCGAATTTAAATAAAATTTTGTAAAGTTAACTGGTTTATTTTTACAGATCTTATTTTATTCGTATTTAGCAAAAATATAATGTTCCATTTTCACCTTTTGCCATTTTACGAAAACATGCAAGACGATTTTAACAAAACTTGTGATCGACATTCGACAGATGTCTATATAGCCTTATAATGTGAATCCAAAGTCAAAAATTTGTTTTTTTTTTGTTTTTTTTTTATGTTTTTTTATGTTGTTTTTATGTTTTATGTTTTTGTTTTTTATAATTTTAAAAATTTAGTTTTAAGTTTATACAAAATGGTTTCTATTTTGAATTTAGCAAAACTTAAAGCAAATTACAAAATTAAAACATGGACAAAATCTTAACCCATTTTGGAGCGCCAGTCCATTCTATATTTCTCCGATAGGAGTAAAGCTCCAAAAGCAGGACAAATTTTATTTTTAGTCATTGGCCCAACGCTCCACGAAGTTTCGTCAAAAAATCTTCAGCCGTTTAAGTTTGGTCGTCAAAGGCTTAAATATTTACAAACGCATGCAGTTGCAATTTGTAAATAAGAGATTGTGGTTTTTGGCATGGTTGTGTTTCATTAAAAAAATCACATGATTTTTTAAACAAACTTTTATGTATTTTTATGTATTTCAGTACTAAATTATCCCAAAGATTTTTAATTTTCAGGTAATTTATTACGTAAACAATCAATAATTGATACGCTCTTAATATAAAAAGGTCATATTAGATTTCTTATTTATTTAGAGAAAAAAACATTATGAAATCTGAAAACCTATGCTATAAAATATCTTTAAGTGCAATTTTTCATTCCAAGAATTATTGTATCCAAAGTATTTCACATTAAATTTTTGTTTAACCTCTTCAAAAATAAAAGATTGAAAAATATGAATATCAATATATTTCTTACCCGCTCGGAAACAAAACTTTGCTTATAAGCAGGCCAATTGTCAATAATGTTTGTAATATTAGCATCACTACATTCAGTCAATTGTTTTAATCTGTTTTCAACGCACTGCTTCCAACGTTGGCATGTTCCTTCCTTGTCTGTAAAGTTATATTTAAGAAACGATTTCATTGCGGAAGCATCTTGGTCTGTTAAAAATATAACATATGCATAAATTCTATTAAAATAAATATGAAAATGTTTTTACCATTTCCAAGAAAGCAAATATTTTTTTCTATATATTGATGGGACGTTTCAATCGTTCTTCCTTTGGACGTTAACTTTATCATATTTTGGTATCTATTAAATAGTTTACCTTTTGCCTTTTTGTTTTTTTGTTTCTCAAAGTAAACTTCTGCCGATTCATTGGGAAATAATGCCACTATTTGACAAGCCAGATTTTCCGTACTTAATTGACTATAGTTTTACATTTTTTGATACATAAAAATCAATAATGCTCTTGTTAGCTTATTTTGCTCGGTATTGTCTAGACCCCCATACTTATCGTAAAAGGTTTTAAGATCGTTCAAAATTGGATTATTTTCGAAAACGTGATTTAAAGTCTAAAAATAAACATAAGTTGCTTTGTTAATAGAGATTAAAAATAATTTATATATTGCATAACGTACATAGTTGGGAGTAGTATAATTTCATAAGCGAGGCAAGTGGGCATATGCGTCATTAGGGAAACTACCACAAACATTGTTTAAGTTTTGAGAAGATTTCCAAACAGTAAATTTTCCAATAAATTCGACTTCTCTTCCAAGTTGTCGAATGTGCTGAAAACTTCCTATTTCAAACAATTTTTCTAAATGATATCGATCAAAGATTTTTACTTGATTTAACGTTATGTTCTGTTCTGTAAAATACAAAGTTATTTAAAAGCAGAAATAAAGGATTAAATTACATTGTATGAAAATTTATATGAAGGAAATATAATCGAGATACCCTAAATATCAAATTTTAGCAACTAGAAAATTTTTATCAATATCGAAGAGTTTAAGGGCCAGTTTTAAAGTGTATACTAAAAAGTTTTTAAACTTAAGTGTAGTATTAAGGCATTTTAAGTAAACTTTTTAAAGAATTTTTAATCTGGCTGGTCTTAAAATATGTATCTCACTATAAAAAGTAATTTTAGAGTAGGTAACTGAGCAAAAATACCCACAGTTAAGAACTACAATTTAACATTGATTATTTTGATGCAACTTTGCAGGTCCTTATCAATTTTTTACTAAAGTGCGATTAAAGACTCGTCTATTTCTAAGAGCTTATGACATCTACTAAAAGGTGATCTATAAAAATAATTAAAAATGTTTCGAGAATGCCATATATGGCATCTTCTTTAAATCCATATATATATGGATTTAAAGAAAAATTTCAAAATATATTTAAATACTATATGAGGAAGATTTGCTGATTTCGTTTAAAATTTACGTTAATGATTTTTTAGAACAGTATTAAAAAAAGTAGTGAAATTTTATAGTTGGCGTTATACCAAGAATGAAGAAGTTATACCAGGAATGTTTACAATAGCAAAGCCTTTGAAAACAAAAAAGTAATGGAATATTTACCTTAATGAACAAAAACCCACAAACCACAGGAACTTAACATTCGAGATTTGACCAGCACGATCAGCTTTTTAAATTAACATCTGGAATAAACATGTGTTTAAATATTATAAATTACAATAATTTTGTTTTTACTTACCAATTTTCATTGTTAAAATATTTTTTTTCGCAATTTTTACCAAACCCACTAGACAGATTTTTGTTTTGCACAAAATAAAAGACAATTAAAATCTAAAGAAAAACTATAGTGATGGTAAATAAAATATTTGGTTTAGTACTAAAGTAAAAAGCATTTTTTAAAAATTTTTGGTACTTTTTGATTTCATTTAATTGTTAATGTAACCTTGCAATATTATTGCAAATATTATTGCCAATTTTATTATCATTCAATGTGGCCAACTCTATATTAAATATTTTTCACATTTCTTGTGTCGGCAAAAAGAATCAAAACCCTTTTGATTTTTTCTAACCATCCAATATGACATACACACTGGTAATTTGTTGCACACTAGCAAACGTTGAACAAGAATATTGCGTGGTGCGTTTAACTTTACAATAAACATTGATGCGCTAAATCTTGTTTACCTAAAAAACACTCGAATTTTACCATATTGCTAAATAATTTTCTTGTTTTCAAATAATCAGCTAACACATGTTCTATACTGCGAAAATTGTAATCCTAACTTTTCGTTTTATTTTATACATATTAAAATTTGTTATTTGTACATGAATAAAGAAACTCAGAGTTTTTACTCTATCTCTAGCAGTCTCTTCATCTCCTAGATGTCATCTACTAGATGTTCTTTAACATATAAATTTGGAACAGTGAGGGAACTCCATCCATGTTCTAATATGCACATTATGCACCGTCAATACTGCTCAAGGATGAGAAAGTGCAAATTTGCATCGTGTGCAAAAGACCACGCTAAATACCCTCAGTAACAAAAAAAGAAAAACAAAATTTACTGAAACAAAGCACTTAATCGTCAGCTGGGCCACTTTGGTACTTTTTGAACTGAAAATGTAAATAAGTAATTTAGTTACCATCCCCAGTTTATGCATATGAAAAACGTTTGAGAGAACTTTTAAAAAGATTACTGTGATTTCTGTGTGATTTTTTTTTTAACATGTAGATTTTTTTTTAAACATGTAGATTTTAAACGAAAATATTAACTGCTACAGAAAATCCGTATTAATTCATAGTTTGTTTTTTAAATAACAGATAAAAAAGTTGAAAAATATGTTTCTTTGTATTTTAATAGTTTATTCAGTTAAAAACAAACTTTACGGATTACTTTTTAAATAAACTACAATCGGTAACGGAAAATATATTGTGAGTGTAGCAAAATGTACAAATCTCGGTATAGAGATATTTCAGAAAGTAGGAGGAGTCTTTCCAAGATTAGGGTCTCTATTTCTTCTCCAGAAGTCGCTTTAACAGATGAATGCATAAATTATATTCGATTGGGTTGGATTCGATTGGGGCACTCTAAATGGGTCAAAGTGGAATTTTTCAAAATTTGACCCTACTGGTCAAAAGTCGGGACATCAGAATTCGTTTTAGAGGTATGGTTCCTTCGGCAAAGTTTCTTATTTTGATCCCTAGAATACGATTTTCCTTGAACGTTGAGCGATTTTTTTTGCCTCAATACAAATCGACCAGGCCTACTATGTATAGATCTTAAAATTTTATATTTTTTGCAATATTTTAAGAAACGAAACAAAAAAATAACAAAATATGACGTATGTCAAATAAAACGCGGAAACATTAAAATTTATCTAAGAAGTGTGTCCTTGTCTGTCTACCTGAGCGTGTATTTGTATGTGAAAATGACAAATTAAAAAGATATTTCGGTTTTAAGTTCGCATTGACCTCACTCGAATTTTATAGTGTATTTTAAGAATTGTTTTTTTGTCTAAACTTAAGTCTAACAATGTTGACCATCCATTTTTAAGAGGATATAATTTATTTATATACAATCCGAAACGTAATAGTAATAACATTTGATACTGTTAGTCCAGTATCATAGGCTTAGAATCTTCGAATTTTATTAGAAACATGAACTGCCGTCTTTTTTACGTTGGAGCTTGGACATGTAAGCAATAAGTAAAGTAATTTTAAAAGAGATTTCTATGTCTTTTACTTAAAATACACTCAAAAAATCGTTTAAATATTTTTTTTCTTGCCTATCCTATTAAAACATATCCTATTTAAACTGAATTCTACGATCCAAAATTAAGTTTACATGGTTGAAATTTTACTTACAGTGTAATCACTGTAAATTTTTAGTTTACAAATACACATTAGAGGCCTATTCTTACGAATAAGTTTTTGACTCTAGTTAGGACTATATTTCCCGTGTGTTTATTGTTGCAAGAGTCACAAAACATTTTGTTTATTTGAAATATTGTTTAAAAAATGCAAAAGGTCAATACCTTGAACAGACTTCATCATAAAATGGCAAATAAAATTGAAATTTTGTTTGAGATAGGCGTGGTAGAGAAGATTAAGCATACTTTTCTAAAAATCATAACTACATTGTAAATTTTTTATGGAATTAGACTGCGCAGTTTCTGGTAACACAACCTTCATCAGTAATCCTTTTTGACAATACTGTAATTATTTGTTATGGTTTTTATTGTTTGATTGCATCTATATGAAATGTTTATTTATTAAATGCAATCCTGACCGTGGCTTGAACCTGCTTTCTTTGCCACATGCACTTCGCACTACACTTAGACAGAGGCTCTAACCAATTGATCTAAGTAAGGTCGATTTTTGCTGTGGCTTAAAACCAGTTTCAATTACACGGGGTCGATTTTACATTTAATTGTAATTGCAGAAGATAGCTAAGACAAACACCACAACAATTCACAATTGTTAGAAAATCATATGTAATCTAATTTCCACTATTTCCCACATTTTGTGAGTTGGCGCAACTATGATGTATTTTTTGTACATACGGTAGTTTGGCTATTCACGTAGTTAGGGAAGAGTTGCCAGGGAGCAAATTTTTTGATATATTTTATTGGGGATTTTTGAATTTTATTCATCGTCTTTTTAGACAGTGTGCAATTAATACTATAATTAATATGCACATATTTTTCAATTGTTTGAGATAGGCGTGGTAGAGAAGATTAAGCATACTTTTCTAAAAATCATAACTACATTGTAAATTTTTATTGAATTAGAATTTATTGAAGTTTATTTATTGATTATTATAGAAGGTTGAGACTTTACGTCTTAAAAGTAGTCTTATGACAGTCATAATGAGTCACAATTAGGAATAGGCCTGTTAATACTATTAAATTTAATTATTTCAATTTTTCCCTTATGTAATTAATAGACAATTACTTGGACAAATAGGAGACAACACAATATTGGAGTTTTTTATACCCACAATTTATACAAGACGTTCTGCTAACTTTGTTTATGAGTGTACCATACGACGTATGCACTTTTTGTATATTTTCTAACGCCGTTCCTTCCTAATATGCTTCATGTATTGTTTTTTTGCTAACAAATACAAACATATTATAAATTAGGGTGTATTTGAAATGAAAATTCTAATGTAAATATATAATAAAAACCCATATTGAAAGGGTGTATTTATTCATGCTTATTTTGGTTGCGTAAGGAAGTTAGCAACTTCCTGTATATGTATAGATATGCATAAGTGAGTGTACGTACACATCCACTCGTATGAATGTGTTAACCAATATATATGTATTAGACCGACTTACCTTATACATGTGGAAAACAGAGTAACATGCTATAGTAGTTTAAAAACACATAACAATCATACTATAATCCTCATAATAATATTATATGGTAATAATATTGTAGACAAAATTCTTTGAAAATCTAAAAAAAATAAGATTTTTGAAAACAGTAAAGTTTACGGGATCTCAATGCTCGACACGAAATATTTTGGAAATCATCATAAAGCAAAATAACCCAGGCAATTACATATCTCATTGCCAAATTTAGTAACTGCAATACCAAACTCATTCCAACGATAGAGTCAAAAAAGCAAGTAGTATTGTAATCTATTCTTTAAATTTAAACCAGAAAGCATGAACTCAATAACAAAGTAATTATTTACTTAAAAGAAAATAACAATGTTATTAACTTATATGTTTAACTTTTTGTAATCAAGAGTAATCATAATCTTTTTCTGAATAGAAGGACGTCATTGGAAGTAGTTCCTAATTTTGAAATTAGAAGTTATGCAATTTTAAAGAATTTATTTTATATATTTTTTCAAACAAATTTTTATTTGCATTAAAATAATACTAAAAACAGAAATTACATGTTGCCTAAATTTTGTTAAACTGTGGTTAGGTATAAATTAGGGAAGCGCACGTGAGCAGAACATTGTGAGTGGAAGTTGAAATTACTGAAGTTATCGTGAGTGAGTGTAAAAAAAATTTCGAGGTTGATTGTGCGTGAGTCATATTTTTGTTTTTCAATTTTGAATTGTTCTTTTTTTTAAAAAAATTTATATTTTCGTGGTTTATAGCTCCAAAATTATGATAAACCCATGTTATCATAACAATTCGATGTTTCACTTTTTAGGATTTTATTTCCGTATGAATTTTGATCGTTATATTTGAGTGACGTAGGAGAATTACGTGTGAGTAAAAGTTGAATTTACTTATGAAACTACTTCTTTTTTTTGATGTAAGTACTTCTTATTTTTTCTAGGGAACTATTTATTTATTTTTTTTTGTGTAAGTACTTCGTAGTTTTACAATGGAACTATTTCTTTATTAAAAAATGTATGTAGTTCTTAAAAATATAAAGTAAATGGTTCTTCGGTAAAAAAATAATCAATTCTAAAGAATCAATTATTTTAGTCTCACGCCCTGTTAAAAGAATCGAGTAGGTAATCTAGTAAGGAATGCGTTCTGCCCAAAATGCTTGATTACAAACCCGCTTACCTTTTTGGAAATTTTTTTTAGTTCCATTGTACAACTACGAAGTACTTACACAAAAACAAAATAAATAAATAGTTCCCCATAAAAAATAAGAAGTACTTACATTTAAAAAAAGACGTAATTCCATAAGTAAATTCAACTTTTACTCACACGTAATTCTCCTAGGTCACTCAAATATAACGATCAAAACTCATACGGAAATAAAATCCTAAATAGTGAAACATCGAATTGTTATGATAACATGGGTTTGTTATAATTTTGGAGCTATAAACCACGAAAATATAAATTTTTCAAAAAAAAAGAACAATTCAAAATTGAAAAACAAAAATATGACTCACGCACAATCACCCTCGAAATTTTTTTTTTACACTCACTCACGATAACGTCAGTAATTTCGACTTTCACTCACAATTTTCTGCTCACGTGCGCATCCCTAATTTATACCTAACCACGGTTTAACAAAATTTTGACAACATGCAATTTCTGTTTTTAGTATTATTTTCCTACAAACAAAAATTTGTTTAAAAAAATATATAAGATAAATTCTTTAAAATTGTATAACTTCTTTTTCAAAATGAGGAACTACTTCCCGTAATGTCCTTTTATTAAGAAAACGTATATGATTACTTCTTGATTACAAAAAGTTTTACATATAAGTTAATAACATTGTTATTTTGTTTTAAGTAAATAATTACTTTGCTATTGAGTTCATGCTTTATGGTTTAATTTTAAAGAATTGATTACAATACTACTTCCTTTTTTGACTCTATCGTTGGAATGTGTTTAGTATTGTAGTTACTAAATTTGGCAATGAGATATGTAAGCAAGTGTGGGCATCACCTTCTTTTTGGAATGTGTAATTTTTTCCTGGGTAGTTACACACAGAAAACAGTTTTATAGTTGCAACCGAATGTTTTGGCAACGATTTTTTGTAGATCCACGTACTATTAGTATTATTAAATTTGAATGCTATTGTAAGAACCAACATTTATTAACAAATTTAAAATTTTTATTGTAACATTTAAATAATATGGATTTTAATATTCTATAAATAGACTGAAATGCGTTCCAAAAATTTATTTTATTAAGTTTTAGTTGGCAAATGGCTAAATTTTTTTCTGTGTATATCTATTCTATATATGAGCTACTTCAAAAATGTAGACACCTGCTGAAACTGACTCTAGATTTCTATCGTTTGTCAAGGTTTTATGAATTGAGAGAATATATATTACTGAGTAATAGAGTATAGTGAGTAATGTATATCCTGAGTATACGTATTCCAAATTTTGGCAAAATCAAAGTTCAGGAGGACAAAAAATTACCGTTTTTGGACGTTATCTTATGGAATGGACTATATTCTTAAAAAAAAAAAAATGTATGATTCTGCGGTTAAATTTCGAAATTAAGGAAAATATACTAAAAAAAAATTTGGTGAATGATATAAAATAAAAACCGCGATATTTCAAAAACTGCAACTGAGAAACAAATTTTGACCGACTTTTATTCGGCGTACTAAAAAAATCTGTATTTCAAAGTGATGTTCTGCAAAAATTTTAAATTCGTTGAGTAGAATTTAACCATTACATTTTATTTTGATCTGTTTGTTCAAATGGTACGGTAAATTTTGCAATAGTTGTTTTGCATATTTTGAAATTAATAAACAACCAACTAAAATAGTAAAATCCAAATAACAGGTTGCAGAACAACTTGTACTTTAATATAACAGGATCTAATTTCTGTTCTACAGCCGATTCTTTTTATATGGAGTTTGTCCTATTTGCAATATGTTCTTTACCTCCGAATTAGAATAGGTTGCTTTAGAATCGGCTCTAGAACCAGTTATAGAACTGGTTCTGGGACAGTGAAGCCTTACATTTTGACTCCCAGGAACCTGTTCTATAACCGGTTCTATGTAAATGGTGGTGCAAGAAGTAGTACTAGATCAGGTTCAAAGGTAATCTGTTCAAAAAAAAAATTGCAGGACTGTTAAGAGACTATGTACGTTTTGAACTTATATCTTAAGAGACTGTAGAATACCATACGGAATTTAAAAACCACAAAAAATAAATAAAAATAAATAGAACAAAGAAATTAGCTTACATCAGACGATTTTTGTTTTTAATTTTACAAATTTGCGTAACTATAACATTTGGAATATAGACCTAAAACGTTCACTCCAACACATAACCCCCCGGCCAGAAGGTGGAAATTCTTAAGAAAAATCAAGCACTGTTGAAGCACCTTATTTCAAGTACCATTGGCAAAAATTCGAATTAAAGCACTGACAAAGCCCTTATTTACAACGCTTTCCCAAAAAGTTGTCTAAATGTGCTTTGCAAGTACTTGATTTATAAAATTTACAACAGTAAAAAAACTTAAAGCACTGGTAAAATCTTGATTTAGAACGCTTTGCTGGGGTTAGTGAAAATTGCTTTTGAAGCATTGATTTTAAATAATTTACTACACTTTGCTAAAAAAAAATAGTAACATTTTGCTTTTTTATGTTTGTGAAAACTCTTTTTTTTATACCACCTTTTTTTTGATTTTCCAGTGTTGGCAAGTTACTTCCAAAAATCGTTATGCCAGTGGTGGCAAACTATCACAACCAACGGTCTGCCAGCTGTTATCACCTATTTACGTTTTAAGCTATCAAGTATTACGTGTCTCGTTAGCTCAGTGGGTAGATCTCTCGGCTGGCAATCTTGCGGCCAGGGTTCGAGTCTCGACAGGACCAAAAAAATTTTAAATTTACTTTTTTTTAATTTTATCTTGGAAAGTTTATTTTTAGACTACATATTATTTGGTTTTGACTGTGTTTCGCCAACCTTGGCAATTTCGTTTATATAGTGCTTTGTCAACGATGTAAAAAAGGAATGGCCACATCCTGCCCGGTGTTATCATTTTGGGGTCGGCAAAGCACTTAGATCTACAAAAATACAACGCTCTGCCAGCGCTAAAACCACCGTTAAATGTTAAACGTATTTTTCTGGCTGTGCCGCTTTTCTAAACTAAAAAAGTCAAAGTATATAAACATTTTATGAAAAGCCCATGTATTTGGAAAGCTCAATTAAAACTATCAGAAAACAAAAATCAATTGGAAAAACCTAGCAAGGAAACTACACATTGGCAATCACACAAATTTGAATGAAATAGGAAATGTTTACAACAATTTTTTTTTTCTTTTCTCAAGTGCTAAGCTCAAGTTCTTTTAATATATTTCTCATAAAGATTAATATACTATTGGAAAATCGGGGATCAAATAAAGAGCATTTTAAAAGTACATCCACATTACAAAAACTTTTTCAAATTCCTCATTAATATTCACTCTCATAAAAATCTAAAGATTTCATCCAACCAAATTGATTCTATTACTGCAACATCGTAAATTCAGGTTGTAGCAACTTAATTCGGTTGGTGCGACCGAACTTGGGGATTGTGGCAGCCGAATTCGATTATGACAACTGAATTCGGTTGAGACAACCGATTCAATTCGGTTGGATGAAAGTCACAACGGAATTCGGTTGAGACAACCGATTCAATTCTGTTGGATGAAAGTTGACACAACCGAATTCGTTATGTGAGTGTAGGAAGATGTTTATGAATAATAATGCTTATTTAGTTTTATCGAGGAGGTGTAAGGCTTTATCATAATCTCTCGGCTTTAAGACGACTTTTCCCGAAAAGCTTTTATAACCTTTTTTTAATATTGAAAATAAGTGGTTTTCTTTTTTTTTTTTAACAAATACTGGCGATTACGCATATAAAATAATAAATGTATATAAACTCTTTGCAACATATCCAGTTTTATTTTAATCTACTGGTCCTCCAGTGTGTAGTTTCTTTGCAAGTTAGGATTTTTTTTAATCTGCCATATCTTCTAATATGGGTTTTTAACAATAACTTTAGATTTTGTGTATTAAGGGTAAAGAGTGTATTAAAATTCCAAAAAAATAGTAATGGTATCTACGCAATAAGACCAGCAAACACCCACTAGGTCGCTTTTCATTTACAAATACTAAAGTGGTTCCTTTTTACAGCCCCGTGTAGGTTATCATGGTTATTATATTTTACAATACGAAAATTGAAGCAAAAATTTAAAAACAAAAAAAGAACATGTTATTGTTATTACAATTTCTAAAAGAAAAGGTTGCTAATAGCAAAAAAAAACAGAAAAGGAAAATGTATATTAAAAAAACACTTAACCCTTTGACAACCAAACTTAAACCGCTGAAGAAACTTAAACATATGTCAAAAAAAAATTGCAAAGCTATTTTATTTGGCTTTAATGGAAAATTGGAACTTAATTTTATCGTCTATAGCTATTTAGCATTTTGATTTACACCATGCACATAATAAACAGTTTAGTATCAATTCAGAACTACATTTTTAAATATCAGGTTCAGATATCCATAAAACACTACATGTCACTAGTGTACATCACAAAATGTTGTGTTCAAATTGTTTCCATCACAATTCTAAATTAGCAACAAGTAAAAATGGGACAAATTGGTCATCAAAAGGTTAAAGTTAAAGTGTTTCTATTCTCCGTAAAAGTGGCTATATATTCGTTAACTCTAGGATTTAATAGTTGAGTGTAAATGTGTTTTAAAAATATCGTCCACTCCATAAAAGAACGTTCAAAAAATGTAAATTTTTTTTATCTTCAAACCCTTTGATTTTGTTAAAACTTGGTATACGTATACTCTAGGATTAGAGTTTTCAAATTCCGAACATTTTTCAACTCCCGGGAATCGGAAAATTTTTTTTGGAAAATTCCCGGGAATTCGCAGGATTACTAAAATAAAATGTTTTAAGGTTTTGATAGTGAACGCTTTTTTTTGTAGGAAAACCCAAAATATATTAAAACTTAACAATCACTGTTAATGCAAAAACATGTTTAAACATTTATTTTACTAAAAATAAACTATTAATATTTTATTTCAAAATTTTTTAAATATAGTGGAGTAAAATATTTTATCTATTTGTGCTTTATATATTAATTAAGAAGAAGCGAAAAGTTTTGATTATTTCATCTTAGCAAAATTTGACATAAATATTAAAAAATGTTGAAATTTCAAGTTATTACTCGTATCTTCTGATGTACATTCACTATTTCAATCATTTTAAAATCGTCTGAAGGCTATTGTTGTCTACTTTACGATTTTAAATTCGAAAGAAACATTTATTTTTTCTAGAAAGGAATTTTAAATGCAAGTTTTATAATAACATCACATTTGCATCTAAAATTCATATAAGAAAAACCAAATGAGACTTTTGAACTCCAGCTTCCAAAGGATTTTTAAATTATGGAAATAGTCAATACACTTCAAAAGACAATGCACTTCTAAATTCAGTGCTACTATGATTCTATTTTTTTAAGTTATAAAAAAATATACTTTAAAATCATAAAAAACCAAAAAAATAATTTTTATATGAAAAGGAGTTGGTATTCTGGTCACAAAAAAGTCAAAGTTGTTTTTTTTTATTAAAAACATTATAAATTTTTCAAACTGAAAACATTTCAAAATCGAATGGAGGGATGGTAAGGGGAAAGTGCACAATACATTTAAAAATTGCATTTGCAAATTGAATACATTTTCACAAAAAAGTGGTTGTTTTTTAATTCTAAATCGTAAATTAGACAATACACAATTCTTAAATCTTTGAAATAATCCATTTAGTTTCGGAAATATACTTTACAAAGTTCACTACTTTTAAAACTTTTTTGATTTTTAGAAGCTGAGAAACGGCCAAAAAATCGCAAATTTACAAGACTCGAAACTGAAAACGATAGAGACTAACACACAGAAAAATAAAAACACATTTCAATCACGAAAACCAACGATTCCATAACTTTAATTGCTGAAATTTTTTGTTTAAACAATTGCTACATTTTTATGAAACGAAATTTAACTTAAAAAATTACACTTTCAATTTTATGATAATGTTTTAGAATAAATTAATATTTAGATTTAAATCACTGAAATAAAATTATTTAACCTAATAAAGTAGTAAACCTAATGAGAATTAGTAAAATCTAATTAAAATGGATTTAAAATATTTATTACTAAACTGACCATACATTGGAAGAAGTACACGATGCACTTTCTTAACCAAGCATGAATTCAATAATTTTCAAGCGTAGTTCGTTTGTAAGTCATTTCACGGCTTAACTATCGACCAAACTGAACATGTTTAAGAGTAACATGTTACACGATAACGGCTGAGCTGCCAAAAACAGTGTTGCCAAAAAGAAAGTTGCTAAAAAATTACTCTTTACATAAATATTGCCAAACATAAAAACAAAGTTCCGAATTTGCGCTAATAAAGGGTGTTTTTTATAGAGGTATAGAACTTTGAAATGGAGTAAAACAAAAATGAATTTTTTAAATTGGCACGAAATTTACTTTATTCGAAAGATAATCTTCTGGCACTATAATTTAGATATGACTTCTGGCATATGACCACCACGGCTGGCTCGAACGTAGACTAGTCTTGAGGTCCGATTTTCGATGACTTTTTCCAACATTTGTGGCCATATATTGGCAATAGCGCGGCGAATGTTGTCCTCCAAGTGGTCATTTTTTTTTGGCTTATGGGCGTAGACTAGTGACTTTACATATCCCCACAGAAAATAGACCAGCGGCTTTAAATCGCACGATCTTGGAGGCCAATTCACGGGTCCGAGACGTGAAACAATGCGGTTACCAAACGCTTACTTTAATACATCAATTGTGGAACGAGCTGTGTGGCATGTTGCGCCGTCTTGTTGAAAGCTTAGCTCCTGCATACCATGGTTGTTCAATTTATGAACGAAAAAGTCAGTAATCATGTCTCTATAGCGGTCTTCATTACCGGATAGACTGACTGGGCTCTTCTTCTACGCTACGCTCTACAGCAACAATGACTTCTTCTGTACGCACTGTACGACGTCTCTGTGCATGCATATTATCAGGTAGAGTAAACGTGGAGCAAAAACGATCAATACCACAGTGCAACACGAAAAAAAAATAACCATATACGGACACCACTACGTGATAAAAGACTAAAAAAAAAAGACTCGTGTCTTCCAATTTTTCCGAAAGTCATCTCCTCTTTTGTTTATGGGCCGCCAAAGATTTGGGGCCTCGGTATCATTTTCGCAAAAAAGTGATCATTTTCTCAGGCTCATATCTTGCAAACCGTTCAGAATTTTTCTAGAACATATAAACTTCCTGCGAATTGGGTTTGCTACCTATGCACCTGAACAGGAGAAAAAAGGAAAAAAAAATTAAATTAAAAAATTTTTCACTTTTGCGCGCTACCTAAACAGTATTAAGAATCATCTCTAGGAAGTTTATATGTTCTAGAAATTTGTTTATTGAGATCTTAGGTAAATTTTTGTAGTTGATTGTTTCCTTGAATTTTGAACGGTTTGTTACCTATGGACCTGAACACGGGAAAAAAGGTAAAAAAAAATCGAATTTTTTTAAGTTTTTTGCGATTTTGATCTGGAAGGTGAAGTTTTTTTTTGATTTTATGTGTTCGCAATTTTTGTTCTTTATGACAATAGCTATAACTTTGCCATAGAGAGTAAATCGAAATTCTGAACCGTTTGCAAGATTTGAGCCTGAGAAAATTATCACTTTTTTGCGAAAATGATACCGAGGCCCCAAATCTTTGGCGGCCCATAAACAAAAGAGGATATGACTTTGGGAAAAATTGGGAGACACGGGTCTTTTTTTTAAGTCTTTTATCACGTAGTGGTGTCCGTATATGGTTATTTTGCTATGACTTAAAAAATTACACACAGTGTACTTAATCGAATTAATTGCTTTGATAAACGATTGTGTTGACCGTAAAATGGAGGTAGTGCGCGATACGTATTTCGAACAGAACCAAGATTTTCAAAGTTTTGAAGCATTGTTCAGGCGTCAGTCTATTCATGTTGAAATGCCAAACCGAAGTAAACACAAATCACTTGACAGCTGACAAAATGGCCGCCAGTTAAAAAAGTGTTGCCAACTTTAAGTTTTATACCTGTATAAAAAACACCTTTTATTTAATTAGTTCAATCAATTTTTAATTGACAGCTTTTAAAATTTGCAGCAACTCTATGTAATTGAAAAAGGTAGGGAAATATCTGTTCATGTGTAATAGACATCCTAGAGAATACGCATTATAAAGGAATTTTAATGACCACCGGTAAGATTTTGGCCGATCTATCATGGAATGGACGATATATTTTATAAATATTTATAATGTTTCTATAACAATTCATGATATAGTACGTTCAAGTTGTATAAAAATGTTTTCTTTTTTTATGATCACAAAAAAAAAAAAAATAAAAAATAACTTATCACTTAAAAGGTCTTTAATGGTTATATATAAATTTATTTTTCAAAAATTTAATATTTTAGTTATCGTACAGTTTTTATGCTAAATGTATTTTCCTAATAGCACAAAATTTGTTAAATAATTATTTAATTTGGTTTGTTTTTCTTAAGGTAGATAAACAAAACGAACACTAAATAGTACATGTTTTGACAATATTTAGGATATTTGCTAGATTTGAAGAAAAAAATGCAAAAATCGACTATAAAAAGTTAATTTGTATTAATGAAATTTTGATTGTCCTATGTTTCACACAACGCATTACAGAGAAAATTCGTTTTTTTAGTCGAACGATTCGTATGTTGAACAAACTTCCAGCAGAAGTCTTCCCTGTTACTTAAATTTCAAAATCAAATATCCACAAACACTACTCCCTCTTTCCTCCTTCCCTTACCCTATTTTCCTGATCAATAAAATGCACTGCATGAGTAGGGGGCATCCCCTGAGTATTGGTGAAATTATAAAAAAAAAGAAAAAAAAATTGTCAATAACAAATTAAAGTAGGTAAGCGGTTACTTTTCTATTACAAACCCAATTATTTGAACAAGGGCATGCCCACTCAGGTAAAACTTTATAAAACACATATTCCAATTAAAATGTAATAAGTTTTTGTTTAATACAAATCTATTTTTTTTTATATTGGGCGTTAAATTAAAATTTAAAATTTGTTAACTGAAAATTGTATATACTAAAGTTTTCATAAATTTTGGGGGAAAAATAATCTTTAAGTAATAAGAAGGTAATTTTCACATTTCTATTACAAACCCTATTATTTGAACAAGGGCATGACCATCAAGGTAATTATTTATTTCTATAACATGGTACTTCCCACTCACTGGTAGAGCGTTTTCAAAATCTTTTTATTTAAATCATTACTTTTCAAATCAAATATTATTTTAAAATTGTCAAATTTGTAGTCGAAATTTAAATATTTTGAATTCTATATGACCTAATTAAAAAATGTTCAACGCCTGCTGAAACTGACTTATTATTCAAATTTTTATCAATTGATTGTAACGATTGCCAGAGTTGGGTTGACTATACTATGACATGCAAAGTTTCACGTTGGAACGTTTTTACCAAAAGAATTGATGGCCATTTAAATGTAAAATTATTTAAAACTTACAAGAGTTTTTTTCATTTATTTTGTTTTATTGCTAAAGCTATGTACAGACGGTTGTCAGATCTTACAATATTGTAAGATCTGGCAATGTACTGACAATGAAACATGTTAAGCAAAAGGTAAATTGTCAGTTCAGACGATTCTAAGAAAACCTTTCAATTTCATTGTCAGACAATTGTCAAACAATAAATTTATCTGCCAACGAAAATTGTCAGTTCACACGGTTGTCAGATTCTTGTATGACAACAATTGCCAGATCTGTTCTTAGACATTGCCAGAACTGTCAAAGCATTTGAAAAAAATTATTAATTGTCCATTGTGTGTTTAATTTAATTGAAAAAGTAATAATATTAATTGTGATGGAATAAAAAAAAAAACAATTGCAACAATTTTAGCTGCATATGTATTAGAAAGTAGCGAGGATGAAGACAAAATATTTTTGCAAATTGCAGTTGAAAGAGGTGCGGAGATTTGCCCATTTTCCTTTGCAATCGTTCACAATTATCTGGATGGCATCTGCAAGCTCTTGTGATAAAATATCTTTGGGAAGTTTATACTCAGCGCAACCAGCATCCCATAAACTTCGCCGTACATCAACTTCCTCGATAAGTTTGATAATACTTTCGTGTGACCACACGGATTCCACCTTTTCGCGGTAGTTTCTTTGTTTGGATGTGGTTTTTTTCCCGGCTTTAGAACCTGTTGGGGGCATCTTGGCGACTGGGTACGAAACATCAAGTAAGTTGGCTCATAGCTGCAATCTATGACCCAGGTTTCATTAATGGAAATGTCGCCATCCATTTTTTATTTAATTTGATTTCCTATATTGTTTCACTTTTGATTTTTAATATTATTAATATGAACTTTTGTTTTTTTCATTATTTGTGGACAATAGAAACATTTCTGTGACAATACTGTCATTGTCAGATGTATTAATTTAAACACATCTACCAATAAAAAATAGTTTACAATGTGTTGCAATTATCTGACAATGGCAACATAGGGTGTTCCTCCGAATGTCAGATGTCTGACAATATTATTGTCTTACAATGTACAGACAATGCTTTTTCTGACAATGTTGCAAGACAAAAGTTGTCAGTTCACACTGTTGTTAGACATTTTCTGAACATTTTTCTGACAATACTGTAAGATCTGACAACCGTCTGTACATAGCTTAATAATTTTTCTTTCTCAGTTCCAAACGAATACAGAATGGAATCACTTGACTTGGAAGATACGTTCACTAAAAAAGTAATTTCCATATCGCTGATTGGTTAAAAGTTATTTGGAGGATTTCAAGTGAAACTAAAATTTTCCGATTTTTAAACTTTTTTTCATGGGATTTTTTATCCGTTTAATGGAATTGAGTTTTGAGAACAGGATTTAAAATTTTATTTTATACAGTTTGAGGTATACGAAGTTGATGTATCGGTATGCAAACATCACAAACTTATAAGGAATTGGTGAACATTTTTTGAAAATAGATGTTTTTTTACTTCTGACACTCGCAATTATATTTGAAATTGGTTAGCGAATTGTGTGAACTAAGTTTTTTTTTTGTAAACAGTACCTTTGAAAAAAAGGGTCAAAAGGGCATTTTAAAAATTTGTGTGCACTTTATAAAAACTTAGAGAATTTTAATTGATATTTTTTTTGGCGTTTTTTTCTTATTAAAACCATGTCTTTAGAGTGAACCTGTCTCTAGAGTGAACCTCTAGAGTGAACCTTCACGACGAAATAAATTGATAGAGTAAAAAAAATATTTTTTTTTTCAAGTTTGATATAATTTTTATTAAAAATAGAAATTATCTTTTTTTCGACCTTTAATTGTGCAATGAAAATGAAAACTTTTCAAGTTCGCGGCCATACTCTATATTTCTTTATTAGGATATTGTCCTAACAAATAATCTATAGAGTTTTTTTGTTTTCAAATTTATTATTTGACCCTTTCAGGAATGTGTTGGTAGATCTATTTCGGGAATTTTCTAGGTTCACATCATCAGAACACGTTTTGAAACAGGTAACAATCCCATGCCAAACATCAAACATTCATATAAACTAGTTTACTCACTACATGAGAACTAATATATATTATATGAGCTCGAAGTAAAAGATTATCACCATTAAGCAAAAAATAAATTGAAAACTTGTTTGTTATGTGCAAGGTCCACCTCTGGTGGATATTCAATACCCGTTTTTGTTTTTTCCTCCTTTTTATTTTTTGTTTCGTTTATAAACAAAAACAGGGGTAGTAAACTAGACTGTACTTTGTCTTTTATACAAGTATGATATAATTTTCATTAAAAATAAAAAACAACAAACAACTTTTTAATTTATTTTTTGATCAATGCTGATAATCTTTTACTTCGAGCTCATATAATATATTTTAGTTCTCATGTAGTAAGTAAACTAGTTTATATGAATGTTTGATGTTTGGCATGGAATTATTACCACTTTCAAAACGTGTTCTGATGATGGGAACCTAGAAAATTCCCGAAATAGATGTATCAACACATTCCTGAAAGGGTCAAATAATATATTTGAAAACAAGAAAAACTATTTAGATTATTTGTTGGGACAATAGCCTTATAAAGAAATATAGAGTATGACCTCGAACTTGAATAATTTTTTTTTTTTATTTATTTTTATGGACAGCGGCAGTTTTTTCCAAATACATTTCGCCTGGTGACAACTGAAGCAATATATCAATTTCTTTAAAACTTACAATCAAATAAAAGATTTTAATGAGCATAGTTAATACAACAATCGAAAAGGCGTCACAAAATTTTACATTCTGACTGTTTTGGTTGGTATCTTTGATTAAAAAGTACAGGGTTTTGTTCCAACTTATTGCAGATATTATTATATAATTTTTGTAGGATTAAGTAGAGTAACAATTTCACATAAACTACTTTTTGAATTTCACTTAGTTTCCGAGAAAAAAATTTTTTACCTGCTCCGCCAAAAAACCAATCAAAATGACTGGTGTTTTTTAAATTCGTCAATAAATACATTTTTCATCCAATCATTGCGGTTGAAGCAGCAATGTAATGTAGAAGTCTAGCACTTCGAAATTGCATTTAAACAATTTCCAAATGTTGTGTGATATATGGAACATAAATTAGATTTTTAATTAGCTTTTTTTGGTGTAACTTCTTATAAAATAGTATAATTTTTAATTTATTTATATATTTTAAATCTAGAATATCAAAATAACAAAATGATATCAAAAAGAGTCTATTTATCTGCAAAAAATAATAAAATACATTTGAAACAATAGCTTATGCTAGAGTATTTCCTACTTATACACATTGAGTTTAATATGAATTTTACTTTTGAACCTAAAATGTCCAAAAATATTTTTTTGTAAAACCATACAACATAAACTTCTGAATATAGTGATATATATCACTATGATCTAATTAAAAAAAAACTATTTTTGACAAGTTTTTAAATGTTTTCAAGCATTTTACTGGTTTATGAACAGCTCAGTTTTTTTATAAACCTTGGTTGTGATTAGACGTATAGTGGTCATTATTAGCAAATACGATTTTTTCTAAAACAACAACATTATTAAAAACAAACAAAGGGATTAACAATCCAAGATTAGGATTAAAAAAAAAAAAAAATATTAAAATAAACTTTAACTGTTGAAAAAACAACTTAACAATCGATATGCCTAATTTAAGTGGAGATGGTAGTGAGGAAAAGTGATGGTATTTGGTAGCAGGTGCCAGAAAATATATATAGGGTGTTTTTTTAAGCTAGATAGAACTTTAAATTGTAAAAAGTAACACAAAAAATTAAATTTTGATGAAATATTTTTTTTTATTGTTTCAGTATACTCTGACAAATCATCATGAATAGACTCACGCTTGAACAACGCTACGAAATTATCCAAATTTACTTTGAGAATCAGTCGTCGATTCGCGCAACTTATAGACGACTTCGTCATTTTTATGGCGTACATAATCGTCCATCTGAACAAGCCATTCGTCGAACAGTGGATAGATTTCGTACCACATACTCTCTAGAGGATGCAATAACACCAACACGTCGAAGGAATGCACCGTTTGGTGCGGTTTTCACGCTGGTGGCATCATCGGACCTTATTTCTTTAAAAATGAGGCCGGAGCTCGCGTTACGGTCAATGGAGATCGTTACCGCACCATGATCAATGATTTTTTGTTTGAAAATATGGATGACATTGATTCGGAGGAGATGTGGTTTCAACAGGATGGCGCTACGTGCCATACGGCGAACGCAACCATCGACTTATTGAAATCAAAATTTGGCGATAAGTTGATTTCGAGAAATGGACCTGTCAATTGGCCTCCAAGGTCGTGCGATTTGACACCTCTCGATTATTTCCTGTGGGGCTACGTGAAGTCACTGGTTTATGCTGATAAACCAGCAACAATTGACGCCTTGGAGGCCAGCATTGTTCGTGTTATTCGTGACATACGGCCAGCAGTGCTCGAAAAAGTGGCCCAAAATTGGACGTCCAGAATGCGCTTCGTCAAGAACAGCCGCGGTGCCCATATGCCCGAAATCATTTTCAAATGTTAATGTCACGTATTGATCTTTCGAATAAAAAAAAAAATTTGATTACAATTTAATTTTTTGTGTTATTTTTTACAATTTCAAGTTCTATCGGGCTTAAAAAACACCCTTTATAAACGGCGTTTAACTAAAGCACCCTGAAAAACCAAAAAGTTTAAGAGAAAATAAATTTCAATTACTTGCTGAAAAAGACACCGCAGAGGAAAATCAAGATACAGAAGCAATAGAAGAAGAAAAGCATCTCCCAAGCCACCACCAACACTCAGAAAACATACTCTAAAGTAGCACCCGTATTGTTGCCAATCAAATGCTTCGGTAGTTGCTACCGAATGTTTAGGTTGTGATAAAAAACGTTTTATTGAATCAGCAGAAATTCCGGCACGACAATAGAATTTCGGTTGCCTCAACAATAATTCGGTAATAATTACCAACAAATTCGATAGCTCCAACCGAACCATTCTATTTGCTACAAATGCGGCTACTACTACCGAGTTTCTTTTCTGGGTGAATTTATATTCCGAATGTATCATGCATTAGTAAAGTGATTAAAGCTATAAGTAACTTATGTTAGTGAAATACCTTTACTCAGAAAACAGACTCGCTGTAACTACCGAATTTGTCGTAGTTACGCGAAATTTCACATCATTTTCTGGCTCTATGAAACAAGACCCCAATGAAATAAGTCCCCAAACCAAAAATGAAATAAAGCCCCAAAAATTTCTAATAAAAAAATTGTTGTCTTATTTCATTTTTTGGGGTTTATTTCATTTTTTTTTTTAGGACTTTGTTTCATAATGAAATAAGGCCCCAATATGAGAAATGAAATAAGTCCCCAAATAATATTTTTGGGGTGTTATTTCATTTTCTAAAAATCAAAATTTTAAGTAATATAAGCAAATAACCCTTATAATTACTGCATGAATTATCAAGTTATTAATGTAAATAGTTATTTGCTATTAGTAAGTGAGATTATACCGTGCAGTAATTTTGAAGCTTCGTTTATGTCGCACGCAGAAAAAAACTTTATTTCGCGAAGCCGCCTGCCGTGTACAACGGTGGAAAAAAACCCCTAAGACCGGCCGAAGGCTGCCACCCAGAAGAACTTGTTTTTCAAATCAGATGTCGAATGCATTGAAATCTTATATTTTTAAGACATCAAGTAATTTGTAAAAACAAGTTTTTCTGTGTGGCGGCCTTCGGCCGCTCTTAGGGGTTTTTTCCTCCGTAGAACGCGGCAGGCGGCTTCGCGAAATAAAGTTTTTTCTGCGTGCGATTATACGATTTATGAATTTAGTTTTATTTTGTGATATACTACTAAAAAATATTAAAAAAAAACTGTATTGATATACCAAATATTACTAATCTTTTTACTATGTATTAATTAGGAATAAAGAAAAATTTTAAAGTAATATATAATTTTGTTTTTTTTTTTTTAATTGGGGCCTTATTTCATTTTCGAAATGGGGCTTTACTGCATTATGAAATAAAGCCTCAAAATTGCGGTGTTATTTCATTTTATTTTTGGTGTTTCGTTTCATTTGGTTGGGGGTTTATTTCATTCTTTTTTTGGGGTATTGCTTCATAATGAAATAAAGCCTCAAAATATGGGGCGTTATTTCATTTTTGGTTTGGGGACTTATTTCATTGGGGTCTTGTTTCATAGCGCCTCATTTTCTCCCCCTGGATCAGCGCATGGAAACAATTAAATATGCCGATTTTCGAAAAATTGCACAGGCAAGTTGAATTGTATCTTACCATAGATTATGTCGTATTTAACTACATTAAATTGAAAAAATCTGTATCATACTACACAAGATTATATAATATTATTTATACTCGGGTATTGCTTTATTGTTAATATTCAAAATAAAATTATTCAAGTTCGCCATACTCTCTCTATATTTATTTATTAAGGTATTATATTAACAAATAATCTATAAAGTTTTTGTTTTAAATTTAATAATTGACCACTTTCAGGAATATGCTGATATATCTCATCAGTGGGTATCCTGGGTCCTGTTTTCGCTACAACGAACCGAAAGCCATAGTAGCTAATGTTCGGTTTGGATAATAGGAATAGGGATGGAAAAAGCTCGTTCGCTTGGGCTTGCGCTATATTTACAAATTAAGCGAGCCCAATAAAAACGCTCGCTCGTTTTTTTGAACGAGTCTACAAATATTTGCTCCCTCTTTTGTAAAATAACAACGAGTCAACAAAATAAAAATCCTTCACTTTTTAAAACCAGCGAGCATTATTATTACGGCTAAAAATTTAAAAACAGCTTTCTAAATATAAAGTCTCTTTTTCAAAAAATATAACGAGCATTCTGAAAGCGTAAGCTCTTTTCAAGTAAATTTGTTAGCTCGCTTGGGCTTGTTTGCAAAAAAAAAGTTTAAATAATATACTTAGATTTAAAAAAATAACTTCGAATTTAAATACATCATTTCCAATAGTAATTCCGCAGTTACTAAAAGATTTCTGACTACACCATTTCCACAATTGTATTTCGATAACTAAGTAAAGAGCTGATCAAAACTATTTCCAATAACATATTTTTAGATTTTTAAAAATAAATAAGAATTTTCAGAAATGTAAAGACACCATTTCCAATTTAATTCCGAAAAGTGAGAAAAGAAACACAATGACACCAAATAAAATTTAAGTTATTTAATTTCCAATTTGTTTTGAATTGCCTTTTTATTTATAAAATTAAAAAAAAAATCGTTTAATTGAACAGACACTTCATTTTTTGTTTATAACACAAATTAAAGATATAGATAGATACGCTCAAAAAAATAAGTTAGTACAAAAGTCAGTAAAACGTCTTGTAAATCAGGTATACTATTTTTTAGCAAATTTTTTTGCTAAAATCGTGTTTTCAGCTAAAATTTTTGTTATACTTACTCAGCACTTAACTCTTTTATACTAATGCTTTACTAATATACTAATGTTTTGATAATTAATTTTGCTAAAAAAAATTGTGCTGATAAGCTCATTAATAGTGTGGATGACAACCAGATTGAAAGATATACGCAGAATGAAGCAGATGTCGCGGCATGTCAAGATGTAGTAGAGAAGAGGAAAATGATACTAAAAAGTAAAACTCTAATAAGACATATAAAAAAATCAACCATGGAATACTTTTGTATTTGTTTTTCATACATAAAACAAAATTGAGGATTAAATTTTGCGTTGTCACCGGCTTGTGAAAATAATTGTCTATTAATAATATAAAAGACAAAAGAAAATATTTAAATTTAATATGTATTTCTATAATTAATGTTAATAGATTAATAATCTAGTGTGGTCAAATTGCAAACAAACAAACATATACAGACATGTAGACTGAGTAAAGCGAAAGACAAAGACACACATCTTAGGTAGATTTGTATGGTTCCTTTTTCTTATTGCAAAAAAGGGTTGTTTTTTTCGTTTCGTTTGTTTTTGTTTATTTTTTCATTTCGTTTCTATAATTATCTTCGGCAGTTGCGTCCTTTAAAAGAAAGCATCATTTACACTACCATTGATGTAAGTAGTTGAAAGAAAATTTTTGTTATGTTATATATATTTATTTCTATATATTTTCAGATATTAAATTAATTCATGTCGTCAATGTGGGAAAATGAAAATTTTTATATTTCGTAATTATTGTAAATTATTTTTAAAAGAATCACAAAAATATGTTTTATGATTTTCAGCAAATAGATTAACTAAGTTACAATTTTTCTACAAATTTTTTGCGTTTTTTTCAGTCTACTAAAATTCAGTAAAAAATGTATTGATTTTTAGCAAGGCTTTTGTATTTCTAATCTAGCAAAACTTTTGCTGAATCTACTAATTTTGTTGCTAAAAATCAGCTCGCTGATTTTCAGCAAAAGATTTTGCTGACATTAGCAACTTTTTTTGCTAGCACCCTCCTGACTAAAATTTTGCTGACTCAGCAAAATTTTTTGCTGACAAATTTTTTTTTTTTGAGTGTAGATGTAGAATAAAATGTGACAACAGAGATGTTGTTATATATACAGTTTACTTTTCCCCCAAACAAGATCAAGAGTTGACAATCCTGAGGGGAAGAAACTTTAGAATTACAAAACCATGTATACGGGAAAACCCACATATTGGCCAAGAGATCCATATAAAATGCTAGATTTATTGGATTTTTTTTTTGTCTAGTAATTTACTTTATATAAAAGAATGTGATGGTCTTAGTTCGAAACACACAGCAATATTTCTAAACCACAGTACAGAACGTAACTGAACACTTAAAAATTATCACTGCAAAAACCCACATTAATTATTTTCAAATTTGGATGACCAAAATTTGCAACTGAAGAAATTTTTTAAATCACGTGATGAGCTCGAATTAGCTGTCGAAGGACTTACCAATCTAATTTTTTATGCTGCGTTACACCCCAAATTACGGCCCACAATGGTAATAAGCTTACAATATCAGCTGAAATATGGGATTTAGTACGAAATAAGAGAAGTCTCAGAAGAATTTTGCAAATCAAGTAGGAGTCCAAGAAATAAAACGAACTAACACAATTACAATCTGTCAATGTTTTTAAGAAATTTGAATAGCACAAAAAACAACGAATATAATTTATGGAAAGCCAAAAGTATCTTAAGATCCCTGTACAAAGAAATATTCCAGCAAAGGGACCAAACGGAACATGGTGTCGAAGTAATAAAAGTAAAGTTTCTAACTCTGATATATTATTCTATTCTAAGATTGTCACACTTTCCAACTGATGGAAATGTGATGAGGTTGTAATGACACTTAAGCCTAATAAACCTGAAAAAGTATAAAAATATAATGTCATCATATAGACCAATGAGTTGCCAACCTTTCAAAAATGTTTTAAAAGATTTTTTTCAAGTAAAGGGTGTTTTTTATACAGGTATATAACTTTAAGTTGGCAACACTTTTTTAACTGGCGGACATTTTGTCAGCTGTGGTTTATGTTTAGTTTGGCTAGGCATTTCAACATGAATAGACTGACGCCTTAACAACGCTTCCAAATTGTGCAAATGTATTTTGAAAATCATGGTTCTGTTCGAAATACGTATCGTGCACGAACTTTGAGAATTTTGTTTAGCGGTGAAGCTTAATTTTGGTTAAATGGATACGTCAATAAACAAAACTGCCGTATTTGGAGTGATGAAATGTTAAGACATCGTTACATCCAGAAAAACTGACTTTTTAGTTTGCTTTATGGGCTGGTGGAATCATTGGTCCGTAATTCGATTCTGGTGAGAACGTTACATTCAGTGATGACCGCTATGGAGCCATGATTACTGACTTTTTCGTTCATAAATTGAACAACCATGATGTGCAGGAGCTGTGGTTTCAGCAAGACGCGCAACATGTGACACAGCTCATGCTACAATTGATTTATAGATGGAAACGTTTGGTAAGCGCATAGTTTCACGTTTCGGACCCGTGAATTGGGCTCCAAGATCGTGCGATTTAACGACGCTGGACGGCGCTACGAAATAACCCCCAATGAAATAACCCCCAACGGCCAAAAATGAAATAACCCCCAAAAAAATTGTGTAAAATTGTTTGGGGGTTTTTTCATTTTTTTGGGGATTATTTCATCTTACGGTTTGGAGATTATTTCATTATGAAGCAACCCCCAATGAAATAAAGCCCAAAATTTAAATTCTTTGGAGATTATTTCATATGCAATTATTTTGGGGGTTATTTCATATTTTTTGGGGGATATTTCATTTTGCTAAAAGTGAAATTTTTTTAATATTTGTTAGATTTTCTACGTGGCGGCCTGCGGCCGCTCTTAGGGGTTTTCTCCTCCATGGGACGCGGCAGGTGGCTTCGCTGAATAAAGTGTCCCTGCGCGCGTCACACTAGGGAAGATAATGAGACGCGCGCAGGAAAACTGTATTCAGCGAAGCCACCTGCCGCGTCCTATGGAGGAGAAACCCCTAAGATCGGCCGCAGGCCGCCACGCAGAAAAACTGAATCGTGTAACAAAAGAATCAAAAATATGAAAACAAAAAATAAAAAAAAATTGGGTACATATTTCATTTCTTTGGAGCTTATTTCATTGGGGGTTATTTCATTTATTCCTTTGGGAGTTATTTCATTACGAAACAACCCCCAAATTTTGGGTGTTATTTCATTTTCAACCTTTGGGGAATATATTATTATTTCATTTTTTTTGGGATTTATTTCATTGGGGGTTATATCATTTTGTCGTTTGGGTGTTATTTCATTGGGGGTTATTTCGTAGCACCACGCTGGACTATTTTCTGTGGGGATATGTGAAGTCGATAATCTACGCCGATAAGCCCAAAACGATTAACCACTTGGAGGACAACATTCGCCGCGGTATTGCGAATATATGGCCACAAATGTCGGAAAAAGTCATCGAACATTGGACCTCCACATTAGACTACGTTGGAACCAGACGTGGCGGTCATATGCCAGAAGAAATATTTAATTTGTAATGCCTGAAGATTATCTCTCGAACAAAGTAAATTTCATGTCAATTTAAAAAATTCATCTTTGTTTTATTTCACTTCAAATTTATTCATATTTGTTTTATTCTACCTCTATAAAAAAAACACCCTTTAGATTACTACCGATTTTAGAACAACATAACATTATCCCTATTCACCAGTTTGGCTTTCGGCATGAACACGGAACTCCGGAACAATGTGATCGAATAGTAAATTTGATTACAGATACTTTGGAGAATAAATTGTTCTGCTCTATTTTTAGACTTCAGGTAGGCTTTTAATACAGCATGTCATGAAGGTCTGCTATGCAAGCTCAAAAAGCACTTATCAGCTCCAAAGTATTTGTTTCTTAAATCATACATAAAACAACGTAAATTGTATGTTCAGGTAAGCGATGCTGCTTCCAATATATGCCAAATTAACTCAGGTGTCCCAGAGGGCACAGTGGGATACATCACAAAATGTTTGGAAAAAATTCAATCATTCCTAAATTAGTACTCTGGTTGCAATGACATTCGGAAAATACATATGCGGCGCAATATCGAGCTTAGCTTCTAATCTTGAACCTTCCAGACCACCCGGGGGGCAGCAATATGACCGCCCAAATAGGTAATATTTTACATTTCAAATTTTGAGTACTCGCCATTTTTTGCATCATATTTACGTTTTTTTGTGAATAGAGTCTTGATTAAATAAAAAAAATTAATGCAATATCTTGTTCCACTCAAAAACTACATGCGTTTAATTTAGAAATTAAAAAAAATATTAAATTTTTGCGATTTTTTCTCCAAAAAGCACCAACAGTCTTTCTTTCTGACTACTATTCTGAAAGGCGCATATTATTCTAAAAGGCAGTTTTCTATAAAAGTGAGTTGTGCTCAAAAAAAATTGATTTCTATATACTTCTCCCCCAGGCGCTTATAAAGTAGCCAGATTTTTGAGCCAAATATCAATTTTAACCCACTGTTCAAAATTGTGCACGCCTCCATTTAGTTAGCGACACCTGTTGTAGATACGTCAACATATACCTAATTTAATGGGTTAGTCTCCTAAATTATCGCTATAAACGTAGACATGGCATCAAAAAATTTAAAAAATCCAAATTATGGATTTTTTTTTTTTTTTGGGAATGGTGGGCAAATCATAAGTTCGGTCAAAAGTTTCACAGTTTTGACTTAAAAGTCTATTTAATGCCTAAAAATCATTGCATTATGTATCTTAATAACAATTTTTATTGGAAAGTAAAAATTTATATTTTAACACAAACTGATAGTTTTACCATCCTATTAGAATTACCCAAGGTTTTGTTTTACCAAGAGTGCTAAATGGGACTCTAATCAAAAATTTCATAACCTACAGATAGTTTCCTTTCCAGCAATACCAAACACTTTTATGATATGTTTATAACTTCTTGACAGCAAATCTTCAAAAGTTACTTCTTATTTCTTATTATGAGTCTTTGCTTTCACACCTTGCATCATCGAAGTCAGGTTAAAGCTAAATACAAACAATCACAATGAGAAATATAAAAAAAAAAATTGGGACTTGTACATTTTTTGCTGATAAGCCTTAATTTAGAGCGGCGGTGGGAAGAGACGTAACAAAAAATTAGGTGTATGTCGGAGTATATAAAGGCTCCCCATCTAACTTTTTTTTCAACTAGTGCTTATTTCGTGAATGGTAACACTTAGCTCATGTCTAATTTGACAGGTAATTAGTTTTATCCTTCCGCTGAACGAATATGGTGGTGTATACGCTTCAACAGGCCAGCCGAGGCAGCCATTTGAATGAAATTATTTTCCATTATTAACCGGAAGGATTGTACTTTCAAATAAAAAAATAAATTTGAGAAAATATTCAGTAGTTTTTTTTTATAGCATTTTCAAAAAAAAAAAAGTTATTTGGCGTACCCTTTATAACCGTTTCCGCTATCTAAGTGGTGGGGTGCACAATTTTTTATCAGTGGGCTAAAGTTGATAATTGTTCTAAAAATGTATCAGCTTTAGAAGCGGCTGGCGGGAAAAGTATATTCAAATCAAAAATTTGTTAACACAACTCGAATTTATATAAAAAAAAACCTTTCAGAATAGTATGCACACTTTATATGTTCAGAAACAAATATTTATCTGCAGTTTAAATACTGTTGGTGGTTTTTGGGGGAAAATCGCAGAAATTTGATTTTTTTATTTCTACTTTAAACGAATGTAGTTTTAGGGTGGAACAAGATATTGCATTCATGTTTTTTTTTTTTATTTAATCAATAATTTATTTTGTTAAATATTTTAAAAATAAATTGGCCCAGTTTTGAATGGAATATCCAGGGAGCTATTACACATTTAAGCATGATTTTTGTTAGCCTCTACTAGTAAGTTACAAATATGTTAATTTTGTGAAAATCGAGTTAAAATCGAAAAAAAAAATGGCTAGCACTCAACATTTCGAATATCGGAAAAACCGAACAATTTCCAATATCTGCAAAACCGCAGACACCCCCTCGATTAAATCAGTTCTGCATTACTATGCAATATTTTTAGCTCAATACAACTAAAATTCCTTAATAAAACGCCAGATTTAATGTCATTTAAAACACATTTTTTTAATAACAAAAATACTTGAAAGTCTTTAGACACATTTTAAACGACAGTAAATGTGTCAAATATATTAAGTTACTTAAAATAAAACGAAAAAAACATAAACATGGGTCATTTTTGACCCCACTTAGTGACCCCTAAACTTGAGATTGCGTTGCTAAAAAAAAAAACAAACACCGGTGACTTAAATTTGTATTCTCTGCAACATATCCGAAATTCATTAAGCTCTTTCGTCCGGGTCGGAATACCTCCCTTGTAAGTAAGAAATGGCAGAATTATTTCCTAAAATATTGTGATATGTCGCACTGTGCAGGGGAGCGTATTACGTACATAAATGATACTGCTACATATGCTGATGATACAACTTTATTAGCATTTAATTACTCGCCAGTTGAAGCATCATCAGTAGTGCAAAAGTATCTAACCCAATAACAAAAATCGTTAGCAAAATGGAAAATTTTCATAAACGCCGAAAAATCTAATCATGTCACATTTGCTCTACGAAAATGGGAATCTCCCACCTCTATATATTAAAGGCTCAGAAATAACAAAACCTAATACGGTTAGTTTTTTTTTTTTTTTTTTTTTTAATTTATAACGAGCTTTCAACCTCCGTATATTTACAAAAATAAAGCAAATCAAACATATTAGCTAGGTTGATACTAGTATTTCGATCTGGCTAAAGATCTTATCAGCACCCGAAGTTTTAGAAAAGTTAGAGCCTCCATTATAGGCAGAACTTTAACAAAAAACCTATTAATAATCAATTTTGCTCCATTCTTGTCTTCTTAGTAATCAAGCACGTGGTTAGGTCTTTTCCTAACAAGCATCATGACGTTACTAAACTTTGAAGACCAAAAATGTTCTATTTATATAAAAAATTTTTAGTTTGTACTCTGGCTCAAGTAATATTTTTTACAGTTATATTAGTTTTTTGTTTTTATACACATCGAGATTATTTTTATGTTATTTTTAATTTATAACGAGCTTTCAACCTCCGTATATTTACAAAAATAAAGCAAATCAAACATATTAGATATCTGGGAAAGCACATGGATCAACGACTAAAGTGACAGAATCACATTGTCAGAGTGTGATCATCTTAATATTTAAACCAAGCAAATGTGGTGGTTATCAGCACCAAGGCCTGAACTTAGCCTTGAAAATAAAATTTTACTAAATAAGTGTATATTAAAGCTAGTGTAGAGATATGGTTCTCAGCTATGGGGCACGACAAGTAACTCTAAAGTAGAAATTCTGCAGCTATTGTTTACTGGTCTAAAACTTTGAGATTTTAAGCTAATGGTCCGTGGTATATAACAAGCAGATAAATTCATTGAGATGTTGAACTTCATTTTATGAACGACGAAATAAACAGGTTCAGCTCTAGATATATTGATCGACTTACACAAAAAAAAAAAAAAAACATTATCATACTATTTTTTATGACATTTATGAACAGTTCATAAAAAAATACTGAGAAAGTTTGTGTCTCGTAAATCATGACAAGGTTCTTAAAATGTAGTTGAAACACTTAATATTTTTAAAAAAAAGTACATTAAAAAATTGCCAATGTGCATAATCCTAATATTTAACAAAACTTGCATAAATTGCAATAATACTGTGAATTTTATGTACCTTTTTATAAATGCTAGGGAAACTAGGAACATTTCATAAATACTCGTAGTATGAACCTTTAAAAAATTTAACTTTTTCATAAAAAATTA
Source organism: Delia radicum (assembly GCA_021234595.1). Lineage (NCBI taxonomy): Eukaryota > Metazoa > Arthropoda > Insecta > Diptera > Anthomyiidae > Delia > Delia radicum. The sequence continues at coordinate 118,306,255 of CM037853.1, forward strand.
TGAATATTATTTTTGTGTGTGTTGTAACCGCAATAATGTTGGTATCAAGTTTTAGATTAGATATTGTACTTATACACACAGAAAATTTTTTAGCTATTTGCCATCTGAAATTCGGTTACTACGACTCAAACTCGATTAGTACGAATTTCAGACAGTTGGCACAACTTTGTATTTGTTTTAACAACAAAGTTCGGTTAATTTTTTTTTTATTTATTTATTTATTTATTTATTTATTTATTTATTACTGCAACTAGTTTAATAAAAACTAACAAGCAATTCATTTCATATAGATTGGTTAATAAAAATATATATATATTTTATGATGAAAAATATATGGTGTGTTGATACGTTATGCCATTAAGGGACGACATTAACGGTTCTGACGAGGTCGTACGGTTTTATACGTTTGAGTCGGCGCTCAATTCCTGTTACATTAACCAGGGATGATGGGTTGACATGTTCTTGCAGCCTTTCATGATGTTTTGTTGCAAGATTATGAATAACAGAGGATACCATTTCCACACTCAGGTCACGATGGAAATCAGATATTTGGATGTACCATGGTGCATTGACGATGTTTTTCAAAACTTTGTTTTGAAAACGTTGTATTGAATTTATATGACTTTTGCAGCACAGCCCCAGAGTTGTGCACCGTATGTCCATATTGGTTTTAACATTTGATTGTAAATTAATAGCTTGTTTTCGATGGATATCGTTGACTTTCTTCCTATTAGCCATTTTAGCTTTTTATATTTAAGTTCGAGTTCCACACATTTGGTTTTGATATGTTCCTTCCATCGGAGTTTTGCATCTAAGGTCATGCCGAGATATTTCGCTTTATTTCCATAGGGCAGCTTACATTATCTATTACTATTGGAATATGTCTTATGGGTTTGTTTGTAAAGTCTATATGTACAGACTTAGTTGCGTTTAATTTCAATTTCCACTTGTTCGTCCATTCTATTACCAGATCGAGAGCAGTTTGTAGGGTTCGTGTTGATTCATCGACAGTTGCCGCTACTGAGAGAATAGCTGTGTCATCAGCAAAAGTTGTCATTGTTGTATTTTCTAACTTTGGAACATCACACGTGTATAAAAGGTACAGAATTGGTCCCAAAATGCTTCCCTGTGGAACGCCTGCCTTTATTTCTTTTAAATCTGAATATACTTCTTCATGTTTTATTCGAAAATATCTTTCTTCTAAATACGATTTTAAGCAGGTCACAGTAACTGGTGGGTAGTTGAGATGTGAGTTTTGCAATAAGTCCTTCATGCCAAACCTTATCAAATGCCTGGGAAACATTTAGAAAAATGGCAGAGCATATCTTTTTTTCTTCTAGAGCATTTTCTATAACGTGTGTGATCCGATGAACGTGATCTATAGTGGAGTGTTTATTTCTAAATCCAAATTGGTGTTTGGGAATTGTGTTATTACGATCAATCACTTCTTTAATTCTTTTTAAAAGTAATTTTTCATAGAGTTTTGAAATTGTGGGTAATATCGAAATTGGTCTGTAAGAACTAACGTTATGTAATTCCTTTCCCGGCTTTGGAATCATAATAACTTCGGCCAGTTTACATAGGCTAGGGACATATTTCAGCCGGATGGATGCATTAAAAAGTTGTGTTAGGTGTTGAATAGTATTACTTGGAAGATTTCGTAGCACTTCCGTGGTAATCAGATCAAAACCAGGACATTTTTTTGTTTTAAGGTTGGTATTAATTTGTTCCCATACCTCTATAGGTGATACTTGTTCAACGTTCTCCTCATTAGTCTGAGCATAATATGGATCTAGCGGCTCGATTTGGTTGAGATTTCCTTCCATAGAGAATGTAGTCGCTAAGTAGTCTGAAAACAAGTCTGCTTTCTGGCTATTAGTTTTTGCCCACTGGTTGCTGTTTGTTCGAATAGGAGGATTTGTTGTTGTTGGCCTTTTTAAAGTTTTTGTCGCTTTCCATAGAGAATAGTCTGAGTATTTTTGGTTATTCAATTCTGTAAGATATTTATTGTAAGATTCACTTTTTTAAGCTTTTATCGCGTTTGATAAGTCTTTACTCATTCTATTTAGGCGTGTTTTATCATTTGGGTAACTAGTTTGTTGCCATTTTTTACGAAGTTTTCGTTTTTGTGAGATCATATTTAATATGTTTGCTGGGTATCGGTTCACATTGTTTGTTATTCTTGGGGTGGGTGGACTTTCCCACGCTGCAGTCTGTATCATTTGTGTAAGATCTTCTACATCTTTCTCTAAATCTTCTAGTGTAACGGGATCTTCAAAATGTAATGCTGAGTTCTGAAGTACTGACTGGAAGTGCTCCCAATCAGTGTTTTATTGGTTAAGAAAGCTGGTTGTTCTTTTTCATAAGCATTTTCGAAAAGAGTTAGAAAAATTGGTGAGTGATCCGAGTTTAGATCAAATCCATTTTCTAGTTTGATTGTAGATTTACATATCTTCTTAATGACGAAAAAATCAATAAGATCCGGAATCTTAGCTGGATCTGTTGGCCAATATGTTGGCGTTCCTGTTGAAGTTACTTCACAGCCGGTTAATTCAACAGAATTTTAGTTGCAACACCAAAAGTTTTCTGAAATAGAATGTAAATATAATTGTACTAACTGAGTTTTTAAGTTGTTGCCATTAATAGACACTTTTCAATTCGGTTGGCACTTTATTTCTCTATGTGTATGTATATATATATATATATATATATATATTTTTTTTTTTTTTTTTTTTTTTGTTGCCTTTTACACAATATGTTTAATCTTGTATGTATAAATAATAGTTAATAAGAACAATATATATATATAAAGGGTGATTTTTAAAGAGATTTCGGATTTGATTTAAAAAAAACACATAAAATATAGAGAAATGTATGAGATTTTTATTTGAGTCGATAGAACGATCTATATATTTTAATTTTTAAAGATGATTTCATGTAAATATTGACCGCTGCTACACCTCAAATGGTTCATACGCTCGGTTAAATTTTGGCATACTCTCTCCAAAATATCAGCCGGTATCTCATAAATATAATCTTCAATTTTGGCTTCCAGTGCGTCAACCGTTGCGGGCTTGTCCCTATAGATATGAGCCTTAATATAGCCCCACACAAAATGGTCTAAAGGCGTTACAATCGCACGATCTAGGCGGCCAATTGACAGGCCCCAAACGTGAAATAAACTGTTCGCTGAACTCGCCACTCAATTGGGCCGTTGCTGCGTGTGCTGTATGGCATATGTCACCTTCTTGTTGAAACCAGATGGCATCCAAGTCCAGCTCTTCCATTTTGGGAACAAAAAAAAACATTTGTAAACATCGCACGGTAACAGAGGCCCAATTTTCTGCGAACGGCGCCGAATCGATAATTCACGGTCATCAACAACACTGGCGGATACAGCAGCAATATTTTCCTCTGTCCGCAATCTACGTATGCGTATTGGTGGTTTAATGTCTAATAATGTAATGTGTAGTGTGTGAAATTTAGTCACAAGATTCTGAATACCCACCTCAGAAGGTCGCCCAAACTGACCATAACTTGAAAGAAGTCCACGATGCACTTTCTTAGCATAATATGAATTTTGATAAAAAAAAAATCAATAATCCGTAAGCGTTATTCGTTTGTAAGTCGATTCATAGTTAAATTATAGACCAAACTGAACATGCCTAACGGTAATATGTTACACGAAACAGTTGAACTGCTAAAAAGTCACCCTTTATATATTTTTAGGTTAAGTTTCTTAAGCTTGCTGGAGCTTAATAACATATGCTACCCAGCAAAAACATGGCAATGACAGATCATTACCGTATATATTACCAAGTAAAATTTAAATTTTTAAAATATTTCTTTATAAAAATTTAATTTTAAGGTAACCACTTATTCCATAATTGAGAGTAACGTTATTATATATAACCATCTAATCTTTCACTATGAGTAATTCACTCATGAAATTTTGAACATCGCGAACAAAACTAATTAAGCGAGTAAATAGCCTGAATCCCTTTGTGTGTTACACTCAAAAAAAAAGTTTGTAAAGTCAGCAAAAAATTTTGCTGAGTCAGCAAAATTTTAGCCAGGAGGGTGCTAGCAAAAAAATTGCTAATGTCAGCAAAATCTTTTGCTGAAAATCAGCGAGCTGATTTTTAGCAACAAAATTAGTAGATTCAGCAAAAGTTTTGCTAACACTCAGTAGATTAGAAATAAAAAAGCGTTGGTAAAAATTAATAAATTTTTTGCTGAATTTAGTAGACTGAAAAAAACGCAAAAAAAATTGTAAAAAAATTGTAATTTAGTTAATATATTTGCTGAAAATCATAAAACATATTTTTGCGATTCTTTTAAAAATAATTTATAATAATTACGAAATATAAAAATTTTCATTTTCCCACATTGATGTCATGAATTAATTTAATATCTGAAAATATATAGAAATAAATATAAATATATAATATAACAAAAATTTTCTCTCAACTACTTACATCAATGGTTGTCTAAATGATGGTATCTTTTAAAGGACGCAACTGCCGAAGATAATTATAGAAACGAAACGAAAAAATAAACAAAAACAAACGAAACGAAAAAAAACAACCCTTTTTTTTGCAATAAGAAAAAGGAACCATACTAAGATGTGTGTCTTTGTATTTCGCTTAACTCTGTCTACATGTCTGTATATGTTTGTTTGCAATTTGACCACACTAGATTATTAATCTATTAACATTTATTATAGAAATACATATTAAATTTAAATATTTTCTTTTGTTTTTTATTTTATTAATAGACAATTATTTTCACGAGCCGGTGACAACGCAAAATTTAAGTTGTTTTAATCCTGAATTTTGTTTTAAGTATGAAAAACAGATACAAAAGTATTCCATGGTTGATTTTTTTATATGACTTATAGAGTTGTACTTTTAGTATCATTTTCCTCTTCTCTACTACATCTTGACATGCCGCGACATCTGCTTCATTCTGCGTATATCTTTCAATCTGGTTGTCACTATTAATGTGCTTATCAGCACCATTTTTTTTAGCAAAATTAATTAGTAAACCATTAGTATATTAGTAAAGCATTATTATAGAACAGTTAAGTGCTGAATAAGTATAACAAAAATTTTAGCTGAAAACACGATTTTAGCAAAAAAATTTGCTAAAAAATAGTATACATGATTTACAAGACGTTTTACTAACTTTTGTACTAAATTATTTTTTTGAGTGTACTTACGCCCTTAATTACTTCATGCCTGTTTTTAATGGGTAATTGCTTTTATATTATCAAAATAACTAAATATTTTACAATAGATTGTAAATTAAAATATTAAAATAAAAAATGTGCATCTGAAGCTGCCAAATGACGGCACCCCTAGTAGTTAATGTAAGAGAAAAATCGGCACTTATTGATTCCATTTTGTACCTTTGGGATTTTAGATTTAAAATTTATAAATTTAATTAAAAATTCTGAAATTTTATAATATGTTACACAAAACACACTAATAAAAACTTCATCAAAAAAGCATATAGATACATTATGTTCAAAATATCGCTAAAACAACACAATACTTCAAAATACAGTACATGCAGTTTTGAAGTGATAGACTTTTAGATTACACTTCTGCTTAAACCGTATTGATCGGATGAATACTGTTTTTTGACGAGTTTGTAAAAATCACCAGTTATTTTGACTGGTTAAGGGAAGAGTGGCTACAAAAAACAATCTAGTGTTAAATTTTATTTAGTAAACACAATTTTTATAAAAACAAAAAGCATCCTTATATAAAATTTTTAATCTTTAAGGGTAATTCATGAAAGTCGAAAAACTTAAAATTTGCAAATTTAATTAAAAACTATAAAACGCGTTTTTTATGATATCGCAAAAAGGCCAAAAATTATTAAAAAAAAAAATTTAAATAAAAAATATATTTAAGTGAAACTAAATGTAAGCTTTCAAAAAAAATATTTTTTTCGTTACTATATTACTTCATTTATGTGTAAGGAATATTAGAAAATTTTGACATTATTGGATTTTCGGTTATAAAACGCGTAACTGAAATTGGCTTAAAAATCGTGTTACGCAGTTTTTGTTTATTTAGCATTCTACATCATAAATACACACTTTCATATAAATCGTCGAGATTATTCATTTAAGTGTACATTTCTAATATATGACAACAAATTTTTTTATTGTATTTTTATGTTTTTTTATAGTGAAAAATATATTTTGAAATGTGAATTATATCCAAGCACAAACTGTCATTTCAATATTTTAATTTGCTTTAAACTTAAAACCACCATAATTATTGCATCGTTTAAGATAAACGATTACCGCGGATGGATTTAACATGCTTAAATATCGGCTAACACATATAGAAAAGACTATTCATGTCGTACAAAAAACAAATTTGAATATATTTTGCCGAAGATTTTTGAAGTTCGTCATATAGAAAAGAACTACCCAGCCAGAAATTACCAATGGTCTGAAAAATCAAGCACTGGCAGAGCACTATTGCCAATAATTCAACAAATAAAGTGCTGGCAAAGCACTGATTTACAACGCTCTGCCAACGTTAGTGAAAAGTGCTTTGCCAGTGCTTAAATAAGAAAATTTTCAACAGTAAAAATAATAAAAGCACTGGCACAGCTCTGGCTTAGAACGCTCTGCCAACGTTTGTAAAAAGTGCTTTGTCAGTACTTTATTTACAAAATTTACAACCGTAAAAATAAAAAAGCACTGACACAGTACTAACTAAGAACGCTTTCCCAACATTGGCAAAAAGTGCATTGCCAGTACTTATTCACAAAATTTTCAACCATTAACTTAATAAAAACAGAGGCACATCCCTTGTTCACAACAAGAGTGGAAAACTTCAAAACTAAGTTGAAATTTATGATTTTAAGTTAAGAATATTAAGGTCTCCTATTATAGTTAGCACAAAGTATAGTTTTTGTACTAAAGTTTTCCTTAAGAAATTTATTTTCAAATTTTTTTCTTTAGTAAAATTGTAGTAAAAAATCGTGCTAACTTATCACAAAAATATTCGGTTATTTGTAATCAATTTAGCTGAAGCAAGCCTATTGTTATTTCTGTTCAAATTACCAAAATCGTTCAATAAAAAATAATACAACTCTTTACTGAAATGAATTACTAAGTAGGACTTTATTGGTCGTTTTTGGTTTTGGTACTGGCAAAGCGCTTATTGCCAGTGCTTTACCAAAGTTTAAAAAAAGAAGAACGGCCAAGCCCTGCCCGGTGTTATCATTTTGGGGTTGGCAAAGCACTTATTATATTATTAAAAAAGCCAATGCTTTCTACCAATGCTTTGCCAACGTTTTAAAATTATGGTTTTGGTACTGGCAAAGCGCTCACTGCCAGTGCTTTGCCAACGTTTTAAAAAAGGAACGGCCAAGCCCTGCCCCGTGTTATCATTTTGGGGTGGCAAAGCAGTTAAATCTTCAAATATCTAAAGCTCTGCCAACGCTCATACCACCGTTGAAAGCACTGGGCCAATGCTTTGCAGTTCGTATTTTTCTGGCTGGGTAGTTATACCAATAAAAGACTACAGCATGTAAATTTGGTACACTTAATATATTCTTACAGTAACTACATGTACGTCATTCTGGTAGTAAGCGGCTGTAGTTTGTTTTAAACTCCTATTGTAGTCATTGTTCTGCAAGAAAATTAAAAACTACTAATTTAGATATTCATTAAAAAAAATTAAACAAAAATACTTAAAAATACTGTTCATAGTTTGCAAATAATAATAAGAAAATTTCATTGTATCTCCAATGCATTTAAACAGTCATAACTGGAATACAGTGTGGAAGTTTGACTTTACATTTTAAATAGGATGTATAAAAACAAATTTTTATTGAAACTAATAGAAACAAAATTTTTTTTTAATAAAAAATAACTGTTAAAAACAGTAGTTTTTTACAACTTATGTAGTCGTTTTATGTTCATTGTTTCTATTACACTGTTGTTCGTTTTTATGGTTTATGCATTCATTTAAGACTAGTTTTTTTTGATCGCTTCAATAGTCGCTTTATTAATATTGTAGTTGTTTTATCCATAGTTAAAAATTACTACATGGTTAGTTATTTTTATGCCAAATACAGTCAAAAATACGCCTTATGGGCTACATTTGTAGTAATTTTAACTGTAATTTGTAGTAATTTCTACCTTCTTTTTTTCTGAGTGTATTACTAATGGGCAAAGTAATTTCATTAAAGTAGCAAAGTACGCAGCAAAAACACACCTTACCAAATAATGAGTCTAGTAATCTAAACACGATTACCATTATATTACCATTTATATTATAAATTTGTTTAAATGAAATGTCCCAAAAGTAATGAATTATGCTTTACTAATAGCCTTGCGTAGATATGAATTATACTGAGTATGACTACACTCAAAAAAATAAGTTAGTACAAAAAATTAGTAAAACGTCTTGTAAATCAGGTATACTACTTTTTAGCAAATTTTTTTGCTAAAATCGTGTTTTCAGCTAAAATTTTTGTTATACTTATTCAGCACTTAACTGTTTTATACTAATGCTTTACTAATATACTAATGTTTTACTAATTAATTTTGCTAAAAAAAAATTGTGCTGATAAGCACATTAATAGTGTGGACGACAACCAGATTGAAAGATATACGTAAAATGCAGCAGATGTCGCGGCATGTAAAGATGTAGTAGAGAAGAGGAAAATGATACTAAAAAGTACAACTCTAATAAGACATATAAAAAAATCAACCATGGAAGACTTTTGTGTCTCTTTTTCATACATAAAACAAAATTGAGGATTAAAACAACTTAAATTTTGCGTTGTCACCGGCTTGTGAAAATAATTGTCTATTAATAAAATAAAAGACAAAAGAACATATTTAAATTTAATATGTATTTCTAAACTAAATGTTTATAGATTAATAATCTAGTGTGGTCAAATTGCAAACAAACATATACAGACATAGCCAGAGTAAAGCGAAAGACAAAGACACACATCTTAGGTAGATTTTTATGGTTCCTTTTTCTTATTGCAAAAAATGGTTGTTTTTTTCGTTTCGTTTGTTTTTGTTTATTTTTTCGTTTCGTTTCTATAATTTTCTTCGGCAGTTGCGTCCTTTAAAAGATAGCATCATTTAGACAACCATTGATGTAAGTAGTTGAAAGAAAATTTTTGTTATGTTATATATATTTATTTCTATATATTTTCAGATATTAAAATAATTCATGACATCAATGTGGGAAAATGAAAATTTTTATATTTCGTACACTCAAAAAAAAAAGTTTGTAAAGTCAGCAAAAAATTTTGCTGAGTCAGCAAAATTTTAGTCAGGAGGATGCTTGCAAAAAAGTTGCTAATGTCAGCAAAATCTTTTGCTGAAAATCAGCGAGCTGATTTTTAGCAACAAAATTTGTAGATTCAGCAAAAGTTTTGCTACCACTTAGTAGATTAGAAATAAAAAAGCCTTGCTAAAAATTAATAAATTTTTTGCTGAATTTTAGTAGACTGAAAAAAACGCAAAAAATTTGTAGAAAAATTGTAATTTAGTTCATTTATTTGCTGAAAATCATAAATAATATTTTTGTGATTCTTTTAAAAATAATTTACAATAATTACGAAATATAATAATTTTCATTTTCCCACATTGACGACATGAATTAATTTAATATCTGAAAAAATATATAGAAATAAATATATATAACATAACAAAAATTTTCTTTCAACTACTTACATCAATGGTTGTCTAAATGATGCTATCTTTCAAATGACGCAACTGCCGAAGATAAATATAGAAACGAAATGAAAAAATAAACAAAAACAAACGAAAAGAAAAAACAACCCTTTTTTGCAATAAGAAAAAGGAACCATAAAAATCTACCTAAGATGTGTGTCTTTGTCTTTTGCTTTACTCTGCCTACATGTCTGTATATGTTTGTTTGCAATTTGACCATACTATAAACATTTAGTATAAATAAATAAATATTTTATTTTGTCTTTTATTTAATTAATAGACAATTATTTTCACAAGCCGGTGACAACGCAAAATTTAAGTTGTTTTAATCCTCAATTTTGTTTTATGTATGAAAAAGAGATACAAAAACTTCCATGGTTGTTTTTTTATATGTCTTATTAGAGTTGTACTTTTTAGTATCATTTTCCTCTTCTCTACTACATCTTGACATGCCGCGACATCTACTTCATTCTGCGTGTATCTTTCAATCTGGTTGTCGTCCACACTATTAATGTGCTTATCAGCACAATTTTTTTTTTTAGCAAAATTAATTAGTAAAACATTAGTATATTAGTAAAGCATTAGTATAAAACAGTTAAGTGCTGAATAAGTATAACAAAAATTTTAGCTGAAAACGCGATTTTAGCAAAAAATTTTGCTAAAAAATAGTATACCTGATTTACAAGACGTTTTACTAACTTTTCTACTAACTTATTTTTTTGAGTGTAATTATTGTAAATTATTTTAGATTAGATTTAGATTAGATTATAATGGCACTATGCACCGCGACCAGAAATTGGTATTTTGTGCTGCCAGCGAATACACCCTATAGGTTCAGGCTCCCTACGAAGCCAATTATCCTACCAGGTGAACAGTTAAAAACGTCCGATGGCGTCACTATTCGATCACCAAAATAACGCACCCTCCTGTCGGAGAGCCTCGGGCATTTGCAGAGAACATGCTCAGAGGTCTCGGGTTCCAATTCACAAAACCTGCACGTATCCGTAGAGGATCGTCCCATCTTGTACAATTGATACCTAAGGCCACAGTGTCCTGTGAGGTAACCCGTTACGGTCCTTAGTTCGCCCCTCGTCATAGACAAGAGTTTCCGCGATCTCTCCCCAGAGGGAGATATAAACAGCCTCGCCTGTCGTTGCCCAGGCGATCTGGCCCAATAGGCCCTAAACTCCGACTCCCTCCATCTTCAGAGCCTCTCTCTGACATACCCATTGGGTACGCCACAGAAGGGTTCCGGGCCAATGAATTGTCGACGAGCTCCTCAGTTGGCTAAACAGTCAGCCCGTTCGTTGCCCTCATGCCCCTCATGGCCTGGAACCCAGCCCAGTGTCAAGGAGTTGTTAAGTCCTAGACGATTTAGAGAGTCGATACATTCCTTAACCAGACCAGACGACACATCTTGAGCCCTCAAGGCACCAAGTGCCGCTTGGCTGTCAGATAGAATGTAGATCGTGGCCCTCGTGTCCTCCTCCGCAGACACTCTTCCACACAGATACAGATAGCGAAGACCTCAGCCTGAAAAAACGGAGGGATATTTGCCCATGGGCAGAGCACGCTGAAATCCGGGTCCGACGACACCCGCCCCCGTATCCATGTTCGACTGTTTCGAGCCATCCGTGAACCAGACCTGTGCACCAACCTCCGGTACCCAAGATCCATTCAACCACGTGCTCCTGTCGAAAATCACAACAACGAAGTGCCTAACAAATACTTGCACAGGCAGTATCTTGTCATTGACCCTAATAACCGGGTCATCAGCGAACATTTTCGCAATCTCAAGATGCCCCTTCAGATCCCCACTCCTCATGCTGCCAATCTCCCGCAGCCTTAGGGATCCAATGCATGCGTTTTCCTTTACAGAAATTTGCAAAGGAGGAATACCCAGCATGACTCCAATGGCATCAGTCGGACATGATTTTGAAGCACCAGTGATGCCAATACATGCCAGTCGATAATCCTCTTAAGAGTCATCTGAGCCCCGAGTTGTTCAACCTTTGTCCACCACGCCAAAGAGGCGTATGTGACCATCGGTTTCACAATGGTGTTAAAAGACCAGTAGACCATTTGAGGTCTAAGGCCCCAGGTCTTGCCAACATTGCCCTAGTGGCCCTTTTAGAGATCATATCAAGGTGCTCATTCCAATTCAGAGACCTATCCGATATAACCCCCAAGTACTTAACGCAGATCCTCGTCCCCTGAATCACAAAAATATGTTTTATGATTTTCAGCAAATATATTAACTAAATTACAATTTTTTTACAATTTTTTTGCGTTTTTTTCAGTCTACTAAAATTCAGCAAAAAATTTATTCATTTTTACCAACGCTTTTTTATTTCTAATCTACTGAGTGTTAGCAAAACTTTTGCTGAATCTACTAATTTTGTTGCTAAAAATCAGCTCGCTGATTTTCAGCAAAAGCTTTTGCTGACATTAGCAATTTTTTTGCTAGCACCCTCCTGACTAAAATTTTGCTGACTCAGCAAAATTTTATTTTGAGTGTAGTAAGCCATTACCAAAAGGAAAAAAAGAATGGATCTAAAAAAAGGCTTGAAAAAAAATTACGAATTAAAAAAAAAAAAAAATATTTTAATTTTCAAAAAAATATAATTTTATATTTTTTTTAATGGTCGAGCTGGAAGTCGATCCCTGGTCATCAGATTAACAGGCGAGTGCTCTATACCCTAACCCACAGAGGCATAAACCTTTTAATAGTTTAAAACATAAATACATTTTTTTTTTTGTATAAATTCTTTAAAGAAATAAAAATACTAACACTTTACCCTTTAGCTTATAAAAAGACGAATTATAACGATTCTAAAAATAGATATCCAGAAAAATGTTGTATCATTAAATTTTTTTCCTGAAAGTGATAAAATTAATAACCTATTATTGTTCAGCAACTATTTTTTGGTAACCCATTATTTTATTACTTAATGTAATGCAGAAATAGCAATACTGACATATTACAAAGTAATTTATAAAATAATAAGCAGTCATTACCATGTTTTTGCTGGGTAATGCAAGGTTAAGGAGTTTAACTTATTGCCAAGTAACGTGTTCCGTAATACCAACCTGCATATTATTTCGCAATGTGTTCTTAGTTTTTTTGTGTGAAGTTTTATTATTAGGAAATTCTATTTGAAACAACCTGTTTTTGGCAACAACCTGTTTTTTGGCACTATTACAGTATGTACACTAGGGTGGGGCGATTTGAACATCTTAATGGGCGCTGCGAGTTTCTGATTCTTGGGATTGTACTGAGCAAAAAGGTCCACTAGACCATACGTCTACGGTGAAAATCTTTGACTTTTTAGCCGTATTTTGTGAAAGTATGGACATATCTCAGGAAGTAGGAGGAGCTTATCCAAGATTGTGGTATCAATCTCTTCTTTGGAAGATTCTCTAGCAGATTAATGCCTCAATCATATTTGTGGGTTGGGTTTAAGGGGTTAATTTTTAGTTTCAAAATAGGGCTTTTTTCCCTAAAGTCAAAATCTGGAAGCTCGATTTTCACCGTAGACGTATGGTCTAGTGGACTTTTTTGCTCAGTACAAACCCAAGAATCAGAAACGCGAAGCGCCCATTAAGATTTTTCCTTTCCATACTAATCGCCCCACCCTAATGTACACAAATAATTTTTTCAAATTACAACATTGAAATTATTCTTATTCAGAAGTTGCTTAAAATATACACTGCATATGCTTAAAACTAAACTTAAATTGAAATGTGCACTAAAACCCAGAAAAAAAAAAAAAAAATACACTAAAAATTCAAAAATATGCACTAAAATTCCAAATATGCAATTACAGTTTTTTTTATTTTTAAAATCGCACTTCAATGAGTTTTACAGTTACTACATGACAATTGTTTGTGTAGTAATAAATAGTAGTTTTTTTTTTTTTTTTTTTTATTATTTAACCAATACCCAGGGGATGCCCCCTAGTCATGCAGTGCATTGTATTGATCAGGAAAATAAGGTATGGGAAGGAGGAAAGAGGGAGTAGTGTTTGTGGATATTTGATTTAAATTTTTCTAAATTGTAAGTAACAGGGAAGACTTCTGCGGGAAGTTTGTTCCACATACGAATCGTTCGACTAAAAAACGAATTTTCTCTGTAATGCGTTGTGCGAAACACAGGACAATCAACTACAAACGGATGTGCTCTACTAGATAAGCGAGTATTACGAATAAAAACTCGGGCTCGTGGAACAAGTTCACTTATCTCAGATGAGCATCTCCCATGGTAATATCGATAGAAAAGTGACACACAACCCACATTCCGACGATGCTCCAATGAATCAATAGAGTTGGATACACTACTGTCATTGATAAGCTTCATAAATAATAACTACATTTACATTTACAGGATTTAAGGCGGTAATTCCAGAGGAGTATCACTACTTCTATGATAATCCAAGCCACGCGCAGTAAAAATTATAATAAATTATAATAAAAAAATTATAAAAAACATTGTCTTTGAATTTAAACTGGTTAAACAATTCTTCTGAACACACCTACCCTCTATCTGACACCCTTTTTGAGACACCCATGCCAAAAACAAACAAAAACTAGTCAAAAACAACCCCTAGCTCCCTGAAGGGTTCAAATGTTAGAACAGGTTCTACTATTTTTCTATCCCCAACATTTCTTGTGAACATATCTACCCCCTATCTCCCACCTTTTTCGGGGTCACCATACAAAAACCGTAATACAAACTTAATTTTAAAATAAGGCAATACCGTCTATCTACATATTATTTTCCTACACAATGATTTCATTTTTGAGGCAATACCGTCTTTCTATCATAGAAGCTAAAATAACGCGAATTTCAAGAAACTTTTTAGTTAGAACGTTTGTTGGACACATTCTGTTAATATTGTAGAAGATGAGTTCATCGAAATTGTTGCTTATTTGCATATAAAACAGTTTTTTGGCTCTTCTGAAAAATTGTGTTTTTGTAGATAGACGGTATTGAATATAAGCTCTCGATAAAAAATACATAGAAAATTAATTTAAAAAAAAAAAATTCTTTATTTATTGGCTTTATTTTTATGCAAATATAATCTACTTATGCTAGTATATTTAGCCAGTTTGTTTCTAAGTACACCTATCCCTCGATTTACACGATAGATACGTTCCAGAAAAATCGCGTAAATCGAATTATAAAAAGTTTATATGGAAAATCGTGTAAATCGATAAAAGGCAAATGCTGTATATAAAGTAATTTTTTAATATATATATTTATTTGTTTTAATGCAAAAAACGTAAATAAATTATGAAGCCTGCAATAACGTCAAAAATCCATAAAACCAGGTACTATAAATTTAGCAAAAAATCATTAAAATCAGTCTACTATTAATTAATTAATAAAAAATAATAATTCAGCTCAGTAAAAGAGATCAGTTCATTTCAAACTAATAGTGCCAACTAGTCTTATCTTTCTGGTTGGTGACGAATTCACTTTCATCACTCGATAGTATTTCAAAAGTTTCTGTTTCGATGTTGGAGATAACTTCAGCCCGCAGAGATTTGGAAATATATTTTGTTATAAGAACTTGTGACGTATTTTTGTTAAATTCTATATTTACCTCCCGATATTGTGCCAGGCCATGAGAAATATATCTCTGGAACTTTAGAGCTCTTGTAACATTTTGGTCATGTTGGACAATGTGATTACCTAATTTTCGTCCCAATTCAAGGCCTTCACAAATAATATTAGTTATCAGTGCAACCATTTATTACTCGTCTTTACCTGAGTCATTATTATTATTTATTTAAAATCAATGATTTCATTATATAATACCCTTTGACAATAAAGTTCTCTCCGGCATTTTTTTTCCAAAATACACTCGACTCGTCAGCATTGAAGACTTGATCAGGAGTATATGAAATAATTTCGGCGAACTTTTCTGGATATTCTTCTGCAGCATCAACATCAGCAGATGCTTGTTCCCCTTTTAGTATTAAATTATGTAAAGAATGTCTTTTTTTGAATTTTCAAACCAACCATGACTAGCTGTAAAAGTTTTTGTTGCTGCTGCTCATCCTTAACTTTTTCGTAAAACCGAAATACCTTATTTGTAATTACATTAGTGTCAATTGGAATTCGCTTTTAGGTTAGGTCTTCAATCCAAATCATTAATGCCTTCTCCATTTTTTCAATTATAGTATCCCGAGCGTACGAAGTTGTACGTTTAGATACATCATGCCCAGCTGCTAAACTTTTCCTGATAGCGGTTTTATTCTTTTTTATAGATCTAATTGTGGCTTCATGAATGGTATATTTTTTAGAAACTCTTGATAATTTTTCTCCTTTGCGGAGACAATCCAAAATTTTAATTTTGGTTTCTAAAGATCTAATTTTTCTTTTTATCTGCTTCTTTACAATTTTTTTCGGCATATTTATTTTTATAAAATATCGACCGAGTTATAAAAGTTATATACATATATATAATCTGATTTATTTATATAAATTTTATAATATTTTTTTTTTTTTCACGAAAAAAACTACAACTAGCGGACTTGTATGGTAAACACTGACTGATTTATATATTTGTATATTTTGATTTTGCATAAATGGATAATTGCCTTTTTAATTTTATTGTCAATGGACTTGTGTGTTTTATTCCGATATTTTTAAAAATCAATTAAGGAAGTAAAAAAAAAAAAGAAGTTAACTTGTATATTAATTTTTTACTAACATGAATATGTATACAAAAGTTTTTTAATTAAATAATCAAAAAAAATAAAAAATCGTGTAATTCGAGGTAATTTCCATATTCCTGGATTTACACGAGAAATAAAAAAATCGTGTTAAAGTGAAATCGTGTAAATCGAGGACTAGGTGTACTAGTTCTAATTGTTCCGAATAAAATTTTCTTAAATATAATTTTTTTATAAATTAGCAAAATTATTTGCTAACATTAGCACTTGGCTTTAAAAAATTAGTAAAATATTTTGCTGCAATCAGCAACAAAAATTAGCAAAAAGGTCATTTATTTGTAAAACCGGAATAGCAAACATTGTTACTAAACAAATTTATTGTACTAAAAATTATAACAAACATGGTAAAGTTGAATTGAAAACCTTTTACAGATTTTCTACTAACTTGTTCGCCTGAGTGTACAAGACTTTGGGGTTTTTCTGAGTGTATTTCAATTTAAAAAAATTAAAAAAAGTAGTATGACATCACGATGTTTTCTAATCGTTTAATTTAAAAAAAATTAAATTCATGTATTTTTGAATTAAAATTTGTCCATTAAATAAACAAAATATAATTTTTAAAAATATCTTCCACCGTCAATCATATTCTGTCAATTTCCATCTTTAATTGCTAATATTTCCAATAGAAGACGCTTTAAGCAAAACAAATTAAAAAATGTCTGACGTGTACTCAACGAGTTAATATCCTGCTTTTTGCACAATTAGCTAAGCCCCGCTTTTTGATCAAAAGTATAGCTATACCCTACTGATCAACCCGTTGCTCTTATAATTTGTAACCTAAGGCGTATGAGTGTTATTATTTTGAATAAATAAATAAAAATCACTCATACGCTAAGATGGGTAATTTAAAAGGCTGTAGGTTGATTAATAAATTTGTTTAACATCTTCATTAAGTTTTAAATATAAAGTTTCAATTTGTACCTGAGATGTTTTGCATACGTCATTTAAATGGAAACTTTTTCTCTCATAAACTGCATTTATACGTTGTGTATAAGCTTTGTGTATGTTATTTTAAAAATCTAAAAGCTATATGAGCTTTTTCAAATATTGTCGACACGTGAAGAGTGGAGGCGAATAAGGGTACACAGTTCTTATATTGTGAATAGCGTTTTTAACATAATATAATAGAACTATCACATTTACATACACCTGAGTGAAAAGTTTGCTAGTTTCTGCGTTTTTACCTAAAAAAAAAATACATTAAAAGTTAAATTTTATGTTTTTTTTTTTATTTTTTCAATATTTTTTAAAATTAATTGCATAGAACTTTTCCTTTTTTAGCACAATTTTGAAATTACAATAGCAAAACAAAGTAACAGTGTAATTAGAAAATGTTATTGTATTTTCAATGCATGCAAACGTTATAACTGGAATACTGTTAGGAATTTTGACTTTGCGTTTTAGGTAGGATGTAGGAAATATAATTTTTGTATTGTAAATTAAAGAAAAAAAAAAATATTTTTAGAATACTGAAAAAACAAATTTAAGGTAAATCCTAATTCAAGTGTGTACAAAATATTAAAAAATATACGTTTGAATTGAAAATATACAAAAAAAAAAATCCAAAATATAGATTTAAATCAAAATATGATCAATTTAGCATTTACAATAAAATATGCAAAAGCAAATCGCTGCCATTTTGTTGAAAATTTTTTGATTCGGAAAAGTATATGGTCAAAATCGATTTTGGGTTACTGACTACAAACATACGTTTGCATGAAAGTCGCTGCCCTGGAAATAAATATAGAATTTCTGATGTACTGATCGGATCAGTATGTATTAAAATGTAAATTTGAAAAAAGACGTTAATCTTCTGAAATATTGTGACTGGATTTAAAGGCTTTCAAATTTCCAACATGTTTTGTCAAATATTCGAACATTCGCGGACATTTCCGGGATTTCCTAAATAAATATTTATTAAGGTTTCGATAATTAAAGCTTATTTTTCTTCTGAAAAAGCAAAATGTATTTAAATTTAACTATTACTATTATTTTATTAATATATTAAAATATTTATTTTACTAAAAACAGCCCTTTACAGTACTTTTTTAAAACTTTTTAAAAAAATCGCTTTTATATAGTGGAAGAAAATATTTTGTATTTACAGTGCTGCTCAAAACATTTGCAACTGCCCTTGCAGTGAAATAATTTGAGGAGATACTAAGATAGTAATGGTTTTATACATAATACTTCTATTAAGAAATAATCCATAATTAATCATCTTTCTAAATTATGATTGAAAAAATAAATATAGTACACTAATTTTTTGTTATCGTTTCAAGTATAAAAAAAAGTTGTTTAAGCGTGCTCAGAACAGTTGCAACTGCCTAGTACAGTCTCTTATTTTCATTTTCTATCGTGATATTTTCGCATTATTATAATGGTAAAAAGATCATTGCAAAAATGAACTAGATTGACAAAAAAAAAACATTTCCAAATAAATTTCACATTAAAAAGCAAATAATCGACGATTATATCAAAGGTGCATCTCAAAAAGAAATATCAAAAAAGTATAATGTTCATAAATCAACAGTATCTCGTGTTATTAGTAGTAAAAACACCAAAAAAGTGCATAGAGGTGGGAGAAAACGTAAGATTACACCAAAAGAGGACCGAAAAATAAAAAGAACTATACAACATTTCCCGCAAATATCATCAAGAGAAATAAAAAATTCGCTTCAACTTGAGATATCCGCGCACGCGATCAGACGTAGAGCCGTAGAAGTCGGACTTAGAGCTTACAAAACTGTTAAAAAACCTTTCATTTCAAAGAAAAATAGGTTAGCTCGCCTTCAGTTTGCAAAAAAAATATCCTAATTGGTCTGAGCAGAAGTGGAAATGTGTTCTATTTTCTGATGAATCAAAATTTAACCTACACGGTTCGGATGGCAGGTGTCTGGTGCTAAGACCGAAAGGGGAAGTTCTGAATCCAAGATATACAAAAGTTACTGTCAAACATGGTGGGGGCAGCATTATGGTGTTGGGGTGGAATTGGCCCGATTCATAAAATAGATGGAATCATAAGGTCAGATGATTACAGAAGCATTTTATCTGACGTAATGTTGCCATATGCATCTTGGGAAATGCCGCTTGCATGGGTCTTTCAACATAGATAGAGAATGAAATATTGTGTGTGCTTGATCGGCCTGCCCAGTCACCTGACCTTAATCAAATTGAAAACCTTTGGGAGATCGAGAAACGAAAGATTGGTAATAAAGTTTTCAAAAAACCTGAGGATCTTTACGTTGACATAAGAGAGCAGTGGAATAGTATTCCAAAATATATAATTGATAATTTAATCAACTCCATGCCAAGGAGATGTGCAGAAGTCATTAAACGACGTGGTTACGCTATTAGTTACTAACAACAAATTTAAATTTTATCTAAGTCATGTATTATAAGTTGCAAATGTTTTGAGCAGAGTTATATATGAGTTGTAACATTATTTTGTAGATTATCAACAAATCGTTGTCGATAAGTAATTTATGTTACATAATCCTTAAAATTGAAATAATAAAGAATAATTTAGCGTTTTAATCTTCGTTTCTATATTTTTATTTTCATTAAAATTAATGTGTTTTTCAATCATGTACGGCAAAAAATAAACAAAAATTTATTTGTTTTTTTTTTTTTTAATAAAAAAAACTACGGTATAAAATTAATGTAAAATCATAATACAGTAATTTGGTGTGGTTTGTTGAACTGCAATTGTTTTCAAAAATTAAATTTCTTCTACAAATTACTGGTTTTTTACTTGAAAAGAAAGATATTGTATTACAACTCAAACAACTACAAATATTTACAGAAAAAGTTCCCTGAGTGTAACTTTACTATAGCAAACATAGTTGTTTTAGTGGTTTTTAGAATTACCACAAAAATTCCCAGCAATCGGGAAGTAAAAAATTTACAAATTTACAGAGAATTTCGTTTCTTTGATTCCCGGGATAAAAACCCTACTGGGTTATTTCTAAAATGTTTAGCCCATTATAATATAAGTTGTAAGATTAAGAAAAAAACATGCTTTAAGTGCTAGTTTCTCTACTTTAAAAGTTTTTTAAATTTAAAAATTTTAACTAATCGATTTTATAACAAAAAAAAATTCCCCATATTGATTATACTTCTAATAAGCTTTAATAGTTTGACGTGCAAAGTCCTTAAAGTTTAAAATAAAAATAAATAAAATTAAAAAAATGTACATTTTTGGCCCATTAAGTTTTTTTTCTTTGTTTACAATTTGCTTGAAACTACCCAGGCAGAAATTGCCAATGGTCTGAAAAATCAAGCACTGGCAAAGCACTGTTTGCCAATGATCCAACAAATGAAGTGCTGGCAAAGCACTGATTTACAACGCTCTGGCAACGTTAGTAAAAAGTGCTTTGCCAGTGCTTATTGAACAAAATTATAAAATAATAAAAGCACTGCCACAGCCTTGGCTTAGAACGCTCTGCCAACGTTCGCAAAAAAGTGCTTTGCCAGTCCTTGATTTACAAAATTTACAACCGTAAAAATAAAAATGCACTGGCACAGTACTGACTTAGAACGCTTTCCCAACATTGGCAAAAAGTGCATTGCCAGTACTTATTTACATAATTTACAACCGTTAACTTAATAAAAACAATGGCACATCCCCTGTTCACAACGCTTTCTCAACGCTGGCCAAAAGTGCTTTGCTAGTGCTCGATTTACTAAATTTACAATCGTTCGTACAAACGAAATAACAAATGAATAGTATTTTTTAAATTTATTTTATATACTTTAAAATATAATTCTTTTTTTCAAATCTTAAATGAATTTAAAATCAACAAACCATAAGCATATGGTATTAAAATCAAATTCACACAATAAAAAAAGATTTTAAAGTTAGCAACATTTTTGCTCAAAGAATCCTTGTAGAAAAATTCCTAATTTAGCAAATTTTTTGCTGATATTAGCAATTTTTCTGCAAGTATGCTCCCAGCAAAAATGAAGCTGACTTAACTGCCTTTTTTTGGAATGTTTAATAAGTATTTACTCAAATCGTATTTAAAAACTTTTCTAAAATTTAATATTACAAGAGTGGAAAAATTCAAAATTAAATTGCAATTTATGATTTGAAGTTAAGAATATTAAGGTCTCTTATTATAGTCAGCACAAAGTATAGTTTTTGTACTAAAATTTTTCTTAAGAAATTTATTTTCAAATTTCTTTATTTAGTAAAATTGTAGTAAAAAAATCGTGCTAACTTATCACAAAAATAATTTGAAAAAAAAAATATTCAGTTATTTTGTAATTAACTTAGCAGAAGAAAGCTTATTGTTATTTCTGTTCAAATTACCAAAATCATTCAATAAAAAATAATACAACTCTTTACTGAAGTGAATTACTAAGTAGGACTTTATTGGTCGTTTTTAGTTTTGGTACTGGCAAAGCTCTTATTGCCAGTGCTTTGCCAACGTTTTAAAAAAGAAACGGCCAAGCCCTGCCCGGTGTTATCATTTTGGGGTTGGCAAAGCACTTATTATATTATTAAAAAAGCACTTTATTGGTTGTTCTACCAATGCTTTGACAACGTTTTAAAATTATGGTTTTGGTACTGGCAAAGCGCTCATTGCCAGTGCTTTACCAACGTTTTAAAAAAGGAACGGCCAAGCCCTGCCCGGTGCTATTATTTTGGGGTTGGCAACGCACTTAAATCTTCAGATATTCAACACTCTGCCAACGCTTATACCACCGTTGAAATCACTGGGCCAATACTTTGCCGTTCGTACTTTTCTGGCTGGGTATGTTCATGTTTCATGTTTTCTGAAAAATAGGGCTTTGAAAAAAAATTTTAATTGTAATTACACGAGTTTTTGGCATGCACCCTGCCTCTTTAAGTGTGCGTTAAAAAAATTCTGGCTTGATTTCATAACTCTTTTTGATTTCGGATTATGAAACAATGTGTTCTTAATATTTGTTTTGAGTATCATATCTCTAATTAAATTCAGGATAGAAGATTTTGTGAAAAAAAAAAAAATTTTTAGAAAAACATTTTTTTATCCTAACAAAGACATTTTCTAATTACTTTTTTCAACTGAGGTTAATTTTTTGTATTATATATATTTTGAGCGTTAATTTTTTGAAAAAATATCATTTACAGCCATTAAGCAATTTAAAGCTGAAGTCAAACAAAAAAAAGCTATTTTTATTTGATTTTTTTTTATGGGCATATTTGTACAAAATTGTTCAAAGTTCTTTCAAATCTAAAATTATTTATAACTTTTTTAAATAAGACTTATTTTCAAGGATGGCAGGCAATACCGCTAAAATACCTTTATTTATTCAAAATCCTTTTAGCTCGCTATCGTTATCTCTAAAATACCGTTACCGAAATAATTGAAATACTGTTTTACGTAAAATACCATTACAAATATAACTAAAATATCAATATCCTTGAAAACCCGTTACCAAAATACAGTTATTGCTAAAATACTGTTACCGAAATTATTGAAGTAGCGTTATCCTGAAAATAATCTGAAATAATCTGACAAGATCTGAGATTAAAATCGCTGCAAATAAAGGGTCCGCTAAATAACTTTTTTTTTTTTTGAACTCCTGAACCAATTGGACTTTGTATGGCGTCATATCAAGGTCTTTATGCAAAATTCGTCTCAATGATGTCTCCGAAATGTTCAATTGTTGAGAACGACGGTGAATTGATGTTGATGGCGCTTCACGCACACTTTCTGCCACAGCAGCAATATTCTCGGGTGTACGCACTGTTTTTGGCTTTTCACGCTTTGTTTTATCGATGAGGATGCCAGTTTCTTTCACATTTTTCACAAGATAACGAACATACGTATTCGTTCAGCGGAAGGATAAAACTAATTATCTGTCAAATCAGACATGAGCTAAGTGTTACCATTCACGAAATAAGCACTAGTTGAAAAAAAACGTTAGATGGCGGACCCTTTAGATATATTATCCCAAAGTTTGCTCATTAACTAGCCAGTTATTGGAACTCGAATATAATGGGGCAAAAATAATCGGTGTGCATTGACTGACATTACCTGATTAACATAAATAACGTTACCCTTAAAATACCGCTACCGAAATAACTAAAAACCGGTTATCCTTAAAATAACGTTACCGAAATAACTCAAATACTGTTAACGCTAAAATACCGTTACCGAGATAAGTAAAATACTGTTAACGAAATAACTGAAAAACCTTTACCGAAATAACGTTAAGCCTAAAATAGCGTTACCGAAATAAAAGAAAATAGCGTTACCCTTGCCGATACTCCCATCGAATCGGTTGCCATCCATGCACATTTTCTTATCTATTGTTATAAAATGTGTTTATTACGGCTATAACTTTTAAACGTGTTCTGCAAATATCAAATTTCTGTTTTTTATTATAAAACGAGACAGAAGTAAGAAGCCAATATTATTTTTGTATTCGTTTGAACATGTGTGTTAATTTTTGAAGCATTACTTTGTTTTTGTTTTTGAAATTAAATTGTATAGAATATAAAAAAATATTTATAACAGAAGATTTGATTTGCGAACATATTTGTAAACATTTTAGACAATTTAACGTATTTTCTTTGTCTACATTTAAAATGTCAATTGATGGAAAAAATTTATTTTGAAGTTGTTATATTTATATTAGGGATTTTAAAAAATACTTTATAGATTTTCTAAATTATTAAAGAAATTTTCTAAAAAAATTTATAGATGCGCATACACAAACAACTTTAGAAAGGTCTTATTGTGGGAGAGAGAGGGAGTTTTTCTTATAAAAAACCAATAGTTCTTATTGAAAAAGGAGATCTTTTTTTAAATCCTTGGAACAACTAATTCTTAGGCATTTCGATTTTATTTGAACTACTAATTTTTAGATGGTCTCCGACTATGATAAAATCTGGGGAGTATGTTTTTCCGGGAATGCATATTTCTAAAATAATTTTTTTTTTTAACTGTGGCAGCCATGAAGCTTTGAAATGTCGAAAAATGGCGGGTTCATACATCATTCACAATTTTATAACTTTTATTGTTTGAAATATATTGAAAAATTTCAGAAATTAAAGAGCCTCTGCCTATTATAGAGGCACTAGCTTTTATAAAATTTTAGGTTCGAATAAAATTAATGATTAATAGGTTTTTTTTTAAAAGCTCTGTATATTATGGAGGCTCTAGCTTTTCTAAAACATCGGGTTCTGATTAGATCTTTAGCCATATAATATGTTTGATTTGCATTATTTTTGTAAATATACGAAATTGAAAGCTAGTTATAAATTGAAAATACCATAAAAATAATCTCGATGTTTATAAAAACAAAAAACTACCCATTAAAATAGTAAAATCCAAATAAGTGGTTGCATAACAGCTTATACTGTATTATAACAGGTTTGTCCTATTTGCAATAGGTTCATTACCTCCAAACAAGAAGAGGTTGCTTTAGAACCGGCTCTAGAACCAGTTATAGAACTGGTTATTAGACAGTTAAACCTTACAGTTCGACTCCCAGGAACCTGTTCTAGAACCGCTTTCATGTAACTGTTGGTAAAAGAAGTTGTTCTAGAACAGGTTCCAAGGTAATGTATTCTACACAAGTAATCAGTAGTAAAAAAAAATTATTTTAAATGTTTCACTTTTAAATTTTAAAAAATTTAAGCCAAAAGTTGATTTTTCGATCTTTTATCATAAATTATGAAGTGAGCAAGATTATTTATTTTTACTCAAAAAAGTTTTCTGTCCGGTAACTTAAAGCAGACTATATCTACTGACAGGTCCTTATATGTTTCATTTCGCGTCACCGAAAATCATCAGAGAACCAATGTAGAAGGGGTAGAATATTTGTAACCAAATTTTGAAGGAAAAATATCAACACTTTACCCGTATTGTTTTATTTACCCGATGAGAAGTAAAAAATTAAATTTGAAAATCTGAACTAATTCAAATCAAAAATAAAACATTTTTAACTAAAAAACATTGTTCGTGTATAAGCTAGAATCTCTAGCCTATACACGAACACTGTGTTGTTATTGTTTTTTAACAAAAAACAAATGATCTTGAAGTTGAATAATCTTGCTCACATCATAATTTATGATAAAAGATCGAAAAATAAACTTTTGGTTTAAATTTTTTAAAATTTAAAAGTAAATCATTTAAAAAATTTCAGAGTACGGCAAAACTGATTTATGGTCCTAATACTATAGTCAGAAAGTGTTGTTGTTTATTTAATAAACAATAACAACACAGTGTATTATGACTATTACATTGTGAGTTATACAAAAAAACATAAGTAATTTATGACCAACATTTAACTGATTGTGCCTAAAAAAAGAATTTTTCTAGAGACGTACTACACATTTCTAAATAGATCTCAAAAAGTAGTAGAGATTAAACTTTCAAATTTTCAAGTTGTTTAGAACACGTGTTTAGCTATTTGAATAAAGATATTAAAATATAGTTTTGATTTGTTTTTTATAAAAACAAAATATGAGCAATTTTTTTTTAATTCTTTTTTAATTTTTAAACTCTAAAATTTTCGCTAGTCCTATGCAAAAATAATTTTTCAATATCTTTTACACATCAAAAGACAATGGGCCTTAGGAGATTAATGAATTTCGTCATCATGACGGAGTTTCGGGAATAGATATGGACAGGAACCAGAAAACAACAAGCTGACTTTTGTTATCGAAAACATTTATCGATTAAACAAATATCCTTTATCGTTGAAAACGTATCGAATACGGCTTTTTCCATTTAAGATTAAATTCAAAAATATTGTCGAGCCCATAGGAATTGCGCTGATTGTTGTTGAAAACGAACTTTATGGGGAATTTAGTGCTTCTAAAAGTATGAGAAATGGCTATCGAATATTTGCCACCTTTGGGTACTCGATACTTAAAAGTAACTACTAAATATTTTTAGAGCTGTATTTTGGACAGAAAAATAACACAAAAATGCGACCGGGAGCATTCTTAATTTGAATACTCATAAGGCTAAGAATTTTTGAGAATTTTTTCAGATTTTTCGGAGGTGGTTTAGAGGTCGCGCAAATCGATTTTTTACCAAAAAGCGAGATTTTTGGGATTTTTTTGAATTGTGCTTGAAAATTGGTAAAAAAAATCGATATTTCTTCAGCTTCTGAGTCAATATTCTTATAGAAAATTTTCCGATCTTTAATTTTATGTGCATAAATAATAAGTTCCGGCAATGATTTTGCACATTTTGACAATTTAATAACGGTTTTTCGTAAATTTTCAACAAATTTGGAAAAGAATGCTTTATAACTTTTAAAATTTGTATAAAGACTAAAAAAACTAATGATGCAGTTTAACAGACTATTAAGTTTTAAATTAATTAGCAGAAAAAAAAAATGAATTTTCTCTCACCGTTCTCGAGTTATACCGTTTTAAAGCTTTGTACACATTGTATGAAATGTATAATACTATAAGGTGTGAACTAGATTTGCATTGGTTTAAACTTTAAATAATTGGATTTAGAAAATGTTTTTACAAATAAAATAATAGTTACTTACCACTCATACATTACAATTATATTAAAAACAAAGAAAAATAGATTTGTTATAAATCATTTATTAGAGTTCTTGCGATGCTGCTCTACCCCCTGCAGTAAACTCTGAAAGTCTGTTTCAGAAGTTGTGATATTGATATAACTATTAGCCAAGGCCACACCACGTTCTGCGACATCATTTACAACTTGCAATTGTTGAATTTATAGTAATTAAATGTGCTAAAGTCCCAAAACTTATTTAACAAATTGTGAAAAGCAATCTGATGTAGGCGTGTCCCTATCCGGATATCATTCCTGCCTAAGGAAATCTTCAGGGGACTTTGTTATTAGAATTTCTAGAGATATTTGTTATGTTAAATCACAAGCTCACAATTGGCTTTGTCATCTTCCAAATACTACTCTGTTTTTTTGACAGACCTAGCAATGTAGTGACGTTTATTCAAGTAAATCCACAATAGAAAATCATATGTTTTCTATTAGTGTCAGTTACATTGCACAATGTTTTGCTTCCTGAAATGATTTGTTGTTTTCCCATTTTTCTGGATCCGTTTGTAAAAAATCAGTAGAAATGTTGCAGGCTTCAAAAAAAGTTAGGCTGGCTTTTGTAATAAAACACAGAATTTGTTTTTTTTCAATCATGTCTTCTGTTAAATTTCCTTTCACTAATTCGTTGTTATTACTTGGTTCATGTAGGTTTCTAAGCATTAAACGCAAAGTTTTGGTATCTTCCACTTATCAGTTTACAAAAATTTTAATTTTATTGTGACTTGTTATCTCTAAACCTATAGACTATCTGCCAAAAATAGGGTTGTAGTTCCCCCAAATCCAATAAATCATGAATTTTAGTTCGAGCCATATCAGTGCCACCTAGTGATAACGGCTTTTTGGCTACTTTTTTTGCTGTCCACAACTTGACAACACTTAAAACTAAGCTTTGACATACAATAAATAAATTTTCAAATCTCATAATCTAAAGATTACAACAAATCGGACGCCCAAATCTTATAGTACTAAAAATTTCATACAATGGGTTCAAAGCTTTAAAAGGGTATAACTCGAGAACGGTAAGAGAAAATTATATTGTTTTTTCCGCTAATTTATTTAAAACTGCATAATCTTTTAAACTGCATCATTAGTTTTTTTAGTCTTCATACAAATTTTAAAAGTTATAAAGCATTCTTTTTCATATTTGTTGAAAATTTACAAATTTATATAATGTATCAAAATGTGCAAAATCCCTGACGAAACTTATTACTTATGCACATAAAATTAAAGATTGGAAAATTTTCTTTAAGAATATTTACTCAGAAGCCGAAAAATTACCGATTTTTTAGCAATTTTCAAGAATAATTCAATAAAAGCCCAAAAAGCTCGATTTTTGGTACAAAATTGGTTTGCGCGACCTCTAAACCACTTCCGAAAAATCTGATAAACTTCTCAAAAATACTTTACCTTATGAGTATCCAAATTAGGAAAGATCTTCCGAGAATATCCAATTTTTTATTTTTTTTTGGGACAACCTAGTATACAGTAGTTTCAAGTATCGAAATTAAAAGTATTAAGTATTGAAAAGCATTAATACAGAGTCGTTTAGAAATATTACACTCAAAAAAATAAGTTAGTAGAAAAGTTAGCAAAACGTCTTGTAAATCAGGTATACTATTTTTCAACAAATTTTTTGCTAAAATTCTGTTTTCAGCTAAAATTTTAGTTATACTTATTCAGCGCTTAACTGTTTTGAACTAATGTTTTACTAATATTTTACTAATGTTTCACTAATTTATTTTGCTAAAAAAATTGTGCTCATTAGCACATTAATAGTGTGGACGACAACCAGATTAAAAGATATACGCAGAATTAATTAGATGTCGCGTCATGTCAAGATGTAGTAGTAACGAGGAAAATGATACTAAAAATTACAGCTCTAGGAAGACATATAAAAAAAATTTCAAATGTTATTTATCAGTTTATCATACATAAAACAAAATTGTGGGTTGAAACAACTTAAATTTTGAGTTGTAAATAAACGACAAATTAAAATATCACCCCTGTTACGGCTTTTAGATCAGAGCGAAAGTGAAAATTTTAGAATTTTTCGGTGTTCTCGCGATTAAATCAGTACGTTTTTCTTTATTTTTATTCGTGTAAAAAAGCCTGGTCGAAAGTAAAACGAATGCCCTTTTTTCTAATAAATTACAATTTAGGGTCAAAAATGGTGCTTAATATTAAAAATTTAGAACTTTTTTTTACTTATTTCAGATTTTATTGTATTTTTGGTTGTATTGTTTATACTCTAAAAACTGTTTTAAAAAAAACATTTTTTTTTGTTTTGATATTCTAGAAAACACTCAAACAATTGACAACAATGTTAGAAGCATTTCTTAAAAGCATTTTACTTTCCATATGTATTTTATTTTCCATAAACCCATATGTTTATGGCACTTCGATAATAATTTTGAAAAAATTCGAATTTTCGAAAGCTTTTAGGATTTAAGAACACCATATTTCAATTTCGTATGATTTCACAAATTCGTTCTAATTGCAAAACGTTCTAAAGTAGGGACATGGGCGTATACATATGTGTTTTTGTAAACTAAATGTTTATTGAGATTTATAATCTAATGTGGTCAAATTACAAACAAATATACAACAGGTAGACAGACTAAAGCGAAAGACGAAGACACATATCTTAGATAGATTTTTATGTTTCCTTTTGCTTATTGTAAAAAAGGGTTGTATATGATATGTTTTGTTATTTTTCGTTTCGTTTCTATAATTATTTGCGGCAATTGCGTTCCTTTAAAAGAAAGCATAATTTAGACAACCATTGATGTCATTAGTTGAAAGATAATTTTGTTTATGTTATATATAATTATTTCTATTTTTTAAATATTACATTAATTCATGTCGTCAATGTGGGAGTATGAACATTTTTGTATTTTGTAACGTATTGTTAATTAGTTTTAAAAGAATCACAAAAATATCTTTTATGATTTTCAGCAAATAAATTAACTGAAGTATAATTTTTCTACAAATTTTTTCAGTTTTTTTCAGTCTACTAATATTCAGCAAAAATTTTATTAATTTTTAGCAAGGATTTTTTAATTTCTAATCCACTAAGTGTTAGCAAAACTTTTGCTGAATCCACTAATTTTGTTGCTAAAAATCAGCTCACTGATTTTCAGCAAAAGATTTTGCTGACATTAGCAATTTTTTTGCAAGCACCCCCTGACTAAAATTTTGCTGACTCAGCAAAATTTTGGGCTGACTTTACTAATTTTTTTTTTTGAGCGTAGTCAGATAAACAATTTGATTAACTGGCACTCAGTAAGATTTAAAAATGGTTAATCGTCTTGTTTAGTGCTTGATTAAATAGTTAATCCTATTTTTAGGAGATTAACTTGTCCATGTGAATTCCCTTTAAGTGTTCACTTTAACACTGTCCATACATAACACACGAAATAAAACTGTAACCAGAAAAAAATTTGTTTTAAAAATTAGTCTCTAGACCTACTAACATTATTGTTTATTAAAATTGGTAAACATAAAAACTTAAGAATTAAATTATACCCATATCAAGTTAAAACATCTCAATAAGGACAAAAGGGTAGAAAAAGAAAATGACACTTTCATTATAAAAAATCACTAACAAAAAATGATTTTTAGTGGCATTTAATTTTACAAACATCTTTTTAGCAAACACTATTAAACATCTTTTCTTTCATTTGAAAACATAAAAACTATTTTTGAGATATCTTAGACGCCTTTCAGATTTTTTGTGAGACTTCCAGTGTATGTCATTTGACACTATCAATTTCCTTGTCTTTTGTTTTTTTTTTTTTTTTTTTGAATGAATTGAATTTTCTGTTTGAATGCCTCGCTCGAATAAGGGTATAAGCTAAATTTTTTTGAAAACACTTTGTGCGAAATATGATTTCCCGTGTAAAAAAATGTTAGATCATATAAGATCTCATATAATATCTGAAATTTGAGTCTATCCATTAATATATATGGATAAACTGATTTTTGGCAGTGAAATACATCTTTGCATTTTCTTATCAACCTAACAAATAAAATTTATGAAACTTTAGAAACATCGCAAAGGCAAAAATAGATTTTTATCAAATAATTATTTTTCAACTCTGGATAACAATTTTCTAAAACAAATTTCTTTATGATTAAAGTCAAGATGTTTATTATTTGGTCGTTTTAAATTAGGTTAGGTTAGGTTAGGTCGAAAAGAGGATTCGGAGAAGGGAAAATACTTCCCTAATCCGACTCAAATCCTTGAGGACTTACACTTAAGCCAGAATGTCGGCTTGTTGTGCGCTCTAAACAATAGATCGTTTTATATTACTTAATTATTTTAAAATACACAGGAAAAGCTTAATTAAATAAAAAAAAATAAAAATACTAAAAAAAAATATAAAAAAATATAAAAAAATGTATCTTCCCAGTCCGGAATAGATCTCACAACCTTCTGAGTGCAAATCCAACCGCGGTTGAGGTGGTACCTCTATATAACGAAAAGAATATATGAATCTATGAAAAAGCACTTCTTTAGATGTTATTAATTTAGATACCAATTAATTTATTTGGTGATGCAAATGCTGTCTAAAAGAACTTTAATTTAACGTTTTATACAGTTATTAACCAATAACTTAAATTAAAGCACAAAATGTGAGTGTACTAACGCTTTGGAAGTCATGTTAAAGGGCTTCTTAAAGCACTACTTCCACTTTATTTTGCTGCTTATATAAAAAGCAGATAAGGTCTTATTCGAATTTTGATCTGACATAATTGCATATGATTGTATGTAAACTGATACATGTAGATATATTCACTTAAATCTGTTTTAATCACTTAGTCTGGTGGAATTGCAATAAATGTTATATTTATGTATGATAGTATGAAAATATACTTAGTTTCATACCAATGTATGTTCATCCCATAATATAAATTAATAGTGAGCAAAAGATGAATATTATTCAGTTGATGTTGGGCAGTGTTGCCAGGACTTGGTTATTAACAATGGTGAAATTTGTGTAAAAAGAAATGCTAAAATAAAGACAAAAAAAAAAAAGCTGAACAATTTTATAGAAAAAAATTCGGGTTTAAAAAAAAAAACAAATACTGAAAATAGTGAATCCTGCCAATAACGAACACTTCGATTAGCAGAAAACTCAATTTAACGAACAATTTTTGAACAGAGGCTCTTTGAATCAAAATTTTAGAGTTAAATTTCCCCCATTAATGGATTATGTCTTAATCAAACGCAGACACTGAAACACAAACTTCTTAAATGTTTGTATTATTTTGAAATTTGTGAATCGCAAATTAAATGCAGTTTTTATTCTATTCCCTCCGATTAGTGGACAACACCCTGTGACAAACAAATCTGGGCCGCTTTCCGCTTTTGGAATATTTAAATGTAATTAATAATGCAAGGAATATCATACAAATGCATATTTTTTCTCGATAATCTAAAACTAATATAGACTAAATATTAATCCGAATCATAAATTGTTTTAACAAAATGGCATCGATTTGTCAAAAGTACATGGTTTTGCATATTTTGCCTTTTAATGCATGGGTTATGCATTTTAATGCATATTTCGGCCTTTTTAGTGCATATTTTTCATTTATTTTAAGTATTTGTTTTTTATTTTATTTTTTTCATAAAATTTGGATAAAATTTACAACATAGTTACAGTTTTTATTCAAAAATACTTATCTTCCGAAAATTAATCTAGGGAAATTTTATAATTGTTTTCGCATAATATGATAAGCCTTGTCAAACTTTTAAAACATGGTTGATTGAACCATATTCGAAGAGCAACATTTTTGGACTTACGATTGAGACAACCATGTTACTTATCTGCTTCTCTATCATAATATAATAATTAGATTACCATATTTTGATTCCAAATAGATCCCAATATTGTCATATTATGGTTCTGGAAGTTTTTATAAATTATCATAATATGAGCCCTACAGAATTCGCCCAGCATTCTGTTGAACCTGGATTAAAAATATATGCATGTTTTTTAATAGTATATTTATGTAATAATTCACACATTTAAAAAACTTAGTTCTGAAAAAATTTAAGTAATGAAATTGTATTTGCGCTGAAGAAAAAGTTTTGTGAAATATTATGTAAACAATACAAGCTATACATCTGATTACAGCATAAATTACGCATAAAAATATTGTTAAGATTACAATTTCACAATTTATTTATAATGATCAAACCATGTTTGCAGCAATCATAACAATTGCATTATAAACATGCTATTGTCCTAGTTATCATATTATGAACATGGACAGGAACTTCGTCATCATTATGATTATTGCAAAAATATTATGATTATTTCGTACTACAGACTTAAAAGCACTTGCATTTTGTTGAGACTACAAATTATTCCATCTTCCACAAAACAAATCAGCATTACAATTCACAACACAACGTGTATGTCTATTTTTAATATCTTTTTATAGTTTTATTATTTTTTTGTTTTTATATACATCGAGATTATTTTTATGTTATTTTAAATTTATAACGAGCTTTCAACCTCCATATATTTACAAAAATAAAGCAAATCAAACATATTAGCTAGGGTGATACTAGTATTTCGATCTGGCTAAAGATCTCAATAACAGGCAGATCTTTAACAAAAATCCTATTAATCATCAATTTTGCTCCATTTTTGTATTCTTAGTAGTCAAGCACGTTTTGTTTAATATTATTTAATTTATTGTGGCTGACTATTTCTCACAACTTCTTTTCACATAATCTCAAACAAAAATGAAACTAAAAGAGCGAAGACGCTCTTAAAAAAACCCGACAGATCATCTTATAGTTGGCGCAGCTATAATATGGCTTTAGTTACATGGAGAAATATGATAATAAATGCTATATTATGATTGTAGAAAATAAAATAATATTACAACTAAAAAAAAGAGAAATTTCTACTATAACATGCTTGAAGCAACCTTATTATTGGTGAACTATGATTGATACAACAAATATTTAATTGCAAGATCCAACTATGGCTGTAGGAAACATAGTTTTGTGGCCGCAGTCATATTGCAACCATATTTTTTTTCTGTGTGTAGCAACTATAAGTACCCTCATAGAAATGCTTGCTTTTTATCCATAAAGAGCTCAACAATACCTATCGTTTGAGTACGTGACAAAATTCGCAAATTTTTTTAGTTCGTGACAGATTCATATATTAAATGAATCTGTCACGAACTAAATAGATATTAAATGCGCAATATATAGTTTTATATAACATATCTCAGTTTTTTTGGTATGGAACGATATATTTTTATACAAAACTATGAATAGGTCAATGTATTGTTATTGTTTTATCCAAAAGCAGATTTATTTTTTTTTAAGATTACGCTATATGGTTTATATATAGTTTGGATTTGTGTTTTATCTAATTACGAGGGCGGATCAATGAGTCCGTGACTTTTCGAATTTCCCTCGTAGTTATATGAAATACGACACTGCTCCCATCAAGCAACAACTGTTAGTAGACTACTGTCAAATTTTGAGCAAGTTTAGTCATATACTTTCCGTTTAACAGCTGTTCAAAACATACAACCTCGTGGATTTTTTTAAAAATGGAAGAAAGTAATTTTCGAGAGCTCATTAAACATTATTTTTTGCGAAAAAAAACCGCCAATCAAACCAAGGAAAAGCTTGATAAATGCTATGGGGACTCAGCACTATCGATTTCAAAGGTAAAAAAGTAGTTTACTGACTTTGTGGTAGCACAAGTACAAATCACTCTGAACGTTATGGACGGCCAATTGAGGTCAATACACCCGAAAATGTCGAAAAAATTCACTATATGGTGTTGGCCGACCGAATAGTAAAAGTGCGTGACATTGTTGGTGATTTCATATGGCAGTGTGGTATTTCATATGTCAGTGTGGTTTCGATTTTAAATGATCAGTTGGGGTTAAGAAAGCTGTCTGCAGGATGGGTGCCGTGTTTCCTCTCAATTGACCATTAACGTAATCGTGGGACAACTTTAAATCATTGTTTGGAATTTTTTAACCTCAATTAGAATGAGTTTTTGCGGCGTTTTGTAACTGTGGAGGAAACATGGATACATTACAACACTCCGGAGACCAAGCAGAAGTCTAAACAATGGGTATCTCCAGGTGAACCGGCTCCGATGATGACCAAGGTAAGTTTGTCGGACAATAAGGTGATAGCAACATTTTTATGGGATGCACGCGGGATAATCCACATCGATTACCTTCAAAAGGAAAAATAATAAACGTCGAATATTATGCCAACTTATTGGACCGATTTAACGAGGATTTAAAAAGACACGACCCAATATGGCCAAGAAAAAAGATGTTTGATCATGAATTCGTACATCTACAAAAATCCATGCCACTTAATACGAAAAAAACTTTCGTAGCTTTTTTTATTTTAAAATACAAGAAATTTTCTTTCATTTTAGGAAAATAAATTTAGTGCAGTCTTTCAAAATTTCACGAAATTAACTAAATCATTTGTACTCACTTTTTTCGTACCATATATGAAAGCTTTTTTATTTTTATTTTTTGCTTGTTTTTCTACAAAACTAAGGAAAATATTTCGTATCATAATTGATCGTAGAATATAAAAATTTTGATTTAAATTTTCGAAATGAATTTTAATAAATTAGTATGTGCAAAATATTGAAATTAAATTGACATGAAATTTACTTTATTCGAAAAATAATCTTCTGGCATTATAATTTAAATTATGACTTCCGTCATATGACCGCCACTGCTGGCTCGGACGTAGTCTAATCTGGAGGTTCAATTTTCGATAACTTTTTCCAACATTTGTGGCCATATATTGGCAATAACTTGGCGAATGTTGTCCTCCAAGTGGTCAAACGTTTTGGGCTTATCGTAGACTAGCAACTTCAACTATCCCCACAGAAAATAGTCCAGCGGCGCTAAATCGCAAGATCTTGGACTATGCTGTCTTGTTGAATCCACAGCTACTGCACATCATGGTCACCATTGACTGTAACGTTCTGACCAGCATCGTTTTTACAGAAGTACGGACCAAAGATTCCTCCAGCCCATAAAGCACACCGAACAGTCAGTTTTTCTGGATGTAACGGTGTCTCAATATACACTTGAGGATTATCATCACTCCAACTACGGCAGTTTTGTTTATTGACGTATCTATTTAACCAAAAGTGAGCTTAATCGCTAAACAAAATTCGCAAATTCTAAAAATAAATTTGCACAATTTGGAAGCGTTGTTCAGGAGTCAGTGTATTCTTGTTGAAATTCCAAAACAAACAAAACATAAATCACTTGACTGCACGCAGAGAAAAAATATGGTTGCAATATGATTGCGGCCACAAAACTATGTTTCCTACAGCAATAAATGGTTGTTTCAATTAAACTATTGTTGTATCAATCATATTTCACCAATAATATGGTTGCTTTTATCATGTTCTAGTAAAAATTTCGCTCTTTTTTCAGTTATCATATTATTGTGTTGTCTACAATCATACTAAAGTATGTATTATCATATTCCTGTATCTAACTGCAGCCATATTAGAGTTGCACCAACTATAAGACGATCAATTGGTTTTTTTATGAGCGTCTTCGCTCTTTTAGTTTCATTCTTGTTTGAGATTTTGAGAAAAGAAGTTGTAAAAACAGTCAGCTCCAACAAATTAAATAATATTAAACAAAAAGACATTAACAATGTTTATTTTAATGGTGATCTGCTTTGTGGAAGAAGGAATAGGTTTGCAGTCTCAACCCGGTCTACCGTGGAAGTCAAAAGTGTAATTATCGCTCACCCGTTAAATAAAGTTATTGTTTATTATAAAAAAGTGATAAAAAAGTGCTTTATTATTTAATTGTTTATAATTACTCAAACCAATATCGTTAAAGAAAAAAAATGTGAAAAAAATATTAAACAAAATGCACGTGCTTTTAAGTATCAAGGACGAAATAATCATAATAAGTTTGCAATAATCATAACATGGTTATAAATGATGACGAAATTCTTGTCCATGATCATACTATGATAATTAGGACTATACTATGGTTATAATGCAATTATTATGATTGCTGCAAACATGTTTTGATCATTATTAATGTATTGTGAAATTGTATTCTTACCAATATTTTTATGCTTGCTTTATGCTGTAATCACATGTATAGTTTGTATAGCTGACACACTATTTCACAAAGCTTATTCTTCTGCGCAAATACAATTGGATTACTTAAATTATTTTAAACCTAAGTTTATTTAAATATGTGAATTATTAAATAAATATACTATTAAAAAACACGCATATCTTTTTAATCCAGCTTCAATAGAATGCTGGGAGAATACTGTAGGGCTCATGTTATGATAATTCATACAAATTTCCAGAACCATAAAATGATAATATTGGGATATACTTGGAACCATAATATGGCAATCTAATTATCATATTATGATACAAAATCAGTTAAGAGTATGGTTGTCACAACCATAGTAACATGGTTGTCGCAATCATAAATCCAAAAATGTATGATGCTCTTCGAATATGGTTCCCTCAACCATGTTTTTTCTTTGCGTGTGCTGACAAACTGACCGCCAGTTAAAAAATTGTTGCCAACTTAAAGTGATATACCTGTATAAAAAACATATTTTACCCTTTTGAAGCGCATGAAAACAAATTCTTTCGTAATACATAGAAAAATGTTTCCTTAAAAAGAAAATTCCTTTCGTACATTGCACAAAATACTTTTGTACGTATTCGTTTATTTTACATCCACCTTTCTTGGTAAAAAACAACGAAATATGTATGTACGTCGATTTTCATATGTATAACGCATGGATTTTTTTTCGCTGTATATAATTAGATGAGCCATATAACATATAATAGTATATATCATAGACTACTTATTATATATAGGTCGATATGTAATAAGATGTGACATTGTATTAAAAAATTTGGTGAGAAAAATTGTGTACATCAACATATATATTTATATATAATAGCATGCAATAACATATATATTTATATAAGATAATATATTTCTAGGAATTTACATGTAGTGGCTCGAAAAATCCAAAGAAGAACAAAATTATATGAAAAAGATAATATATGAAAATACAAATAAATTTCTAACATATACCCTTATTTCACTAAACAAAATTTTCAAGTACAATTTTTTACTACACTCAAAAAAAGTCAGCGTTTCTGCAACGTTTTTGATGGAAGGATCCTTGCAGAAATATTGTTAATATAAGCAAAAAAATTAGTAAATTGAGCAAAATTTTTTCTAAATTAAGCAAATTTTTTGCTGATACTAGCAATTTTTCTACAAGGACTTTACTGACTTTTTTGAGTGTATTTATGCTTAATATTATTTAATGAAAGTTTGTACACAAATTAATGAGGCCAATATTGGTAGGATAACAAAAAATTATTAAAACTTAATGTTTTGACCGTTTCCCACACTTTTTTTCTCTCCTCAACACTTTGGTTTTTGGATTTTATACCCTTGTTCGAGCGAGGCATTCATTTTTGCCATCTCTTAATTACACATGGTTATATTTTGACACAACTTTTTTGTATTCTTTCCTTCTATTGTTGGAATAGTATATTTTCCTTGTCTCAGTTATTTCAATGATTACGTGTTAGTGTCAAAGTGAAGATAAATCTTCAAAACTGGCAACACTGTGTGTAAATGTTTATTCAATGCAAAAAATGAAAAAAACATTAAAAACAACCCAAAAAATACAAATGAGCACGATATATGGCAATGACGGAATATTAAACTACAGAAATCTTTAAAAAAAAATTTCTTATATGAAAATTCATGTAGGATTAAAAACTTGAAAGCTGTAACAGCTGTTAACAGGCGTGGATCCAAAGGGAGGGAAAATGGGACATTTTATCCCCCAAAGTTAAAATTTTCAATACAAATTTGATGAAGATGTTGCAAGCTTTAATTGAAATTAAAAAAAATTGCGGTTTTTTGGTAAAATTTAAATTTTCACTGTTCAGTCAAATAATATAGGGAATATACCCAGATTTGGCCCTACTCCTGGCATATGGGCTATATAAAAGAAAAAACAAAGTGGAATATTCCAAATCCAAATATATCATCTTATAAGCCAACTTCTTTTGCATTTCTCGGCTATATATCATTTTCCTTTGGCAACTAATTTAAAAAAGTTATATAACAATTTTCAGAACAACCCAAAACCTTCACCTTTCGTAACATATACAATTGATAAAATCGACAAAAAGTTCAAATTAATATTTATGTTAATTTTCCTTGTTAAAAAGTTTTATATTTATATCGTTTAAAGCTG
The DNA here is from genome assembly GCA_021234595.1 of Delia radicum. Classification (NCBI taxonomy): domain Eukaryota; kingdom Metazoa; phylum Arthropoda; class Insecta; order Diptera; family Anthomyiidae; genus Delia; species Delia radicum. The sequence goes on from CM037853.1 coordinate 118,345,589, forward strand.
ATTGAGGGTTTACCATATATAATGCTAACTTTTTTAATTGCGCTAAACAAAAAAATATTTTTTCTTTATTGTCAAATACGTTGAAAAATTGACAAAAATTAACAGGAACATTTAACCCTCCGATGAGTGAGAGTTCTGAACTTCACGGCCGTGTGAAAAGGTCCCTACGGACCTTTTTTGTAAATCATGTTTTTTTTATATAAAAAATTTTTTTTTGATTTTTTTTTTTGTTTTTATTGTTTATAACTAAATTCTACATACAAAAATAATTTTTTCAATTGTTTTAATTTTTTGTTTTTAGCATCATCCCTAATGTCTTTGAGTTTAGGTCTTTGTGTTCAGAACAAGTAAATTATGTGTTGAAACAATAAAAAAATTATAATGATGCCCAAAAACATGCATTTATTAGTGAAATTCAGTACAAGGTCCATACGGACCTATTCACACGTCCGCGTACTATTCTCACTAAAACCTCAATAACTCCTAAAGTAATGATCCGATTGGCTTGATTTTTTTTTCCAAAAGATGCGCAACAAAATACTCTTGAATTTTATTATTTCTGTTACAATACTGATTTTTAATTGCTATTCTAGCATTTTCTATCAGGTTTTTGTAATCCCAAATTATATGGCAGTTCAGAGTTCACTGGAATATAAATTGTTTATTGTCTTTATAATATTATGACTCCCTCTCGGCTATAATTTTTAATTTTGTTGCTTTTGTTTTGCATATCCTCATAATGGGAGATTTCTTATTTTTGTTTGCCTTTTTCCACACATGTGCTTTGATCAGTGTTTTTATATACATCCTATATACTCTTTTTCTATTTATTTATTTATTAAGTCTCTGGATACAAGTCCTTACAGACTAGAACAATTAATTCTTAAATCTATTTATTTTTCTCATAAAAGGAAAAATTTAATAACATGTTTTTAAATTCATTTATATTTAAACTAAAATCTAATAAGCAATGTTTACATTTTTTACAATATTGACAATCAAATGTTAAAGAATTATATAAAATAAGAGACCTGTCAATAGGTTAATTTTTCCCATATTCAGTACGATGTGTTTTGACATAAATATATTCATGATATCTAAGTGCATAGACTGGAACACGTAAATGTATATACGACAACAATAGCGGACAATCAATGGAACCTGAAATAAGTCCATCAATAAATAAAAGCGATGAGTTCATTCTACGCGAATTTCGATTTTCAAAGGATGGTACTGGGTCATGATAATTTATATTTTGCAATGCAAATTTGATAAATTTTAGCTGTAGCTTTTCCAGGCGATTTATGTGAACTGCAGCATAACGGTTCCATATATAAGATGCATATTCTATTTTCGGACGGACAAACATTGTGTACAGTAGTTTTCTAGTGTATACATCACTAAACTCTGCAGAATTTCTTCGGATAAATGCTAAGACAGAATATGCCTTAGCAATCATGAAATTCAAATGGTTAATGAAACAGAGATCTGAGTCGAAAATTACTCCCAAATCATTGATTTCATTAACTGTTTTAAGTGTTAAATCTTGAATTTTATACGATGATAAAAGGGGGAATAACATTTATAATAACTCATATGATAACACTCATCAGTATTAAAAGTTAAACCATTTTCCCATGTCCAACATACAACTTGATCAATATCACGTTGCAAACCACGAACATCATTTATGCTCGAGGTTCTATTGTAGACATTGAGGTCGTCAGCATATAACAAAAATTCGCTATGAGAAAAACAAAATTGAATATCATTTATAAAGAGGTTAAAAAGCAACGGTCCTAAAAGGCTTCACTGCGGAATTCCAGAGACAGCAATATATGAATAAGATGTGATATTTTCTATTTTTACAATACATATTCTGTTAGTTAAGTATGATTTTAGCTAATTTAATAAATTCGAGTGAATTTCCAATAAAGAAAGTTTTAGAATCAACACTTCATGTGATATACGGTCAAAAGCTTTTGTTCAAATCTGTATATATAACATCAACTTGAAATCCTGACTCTAAATTAGCGTTACAATACTTTGTAAATACAGCAAGATTTGTCGTCATAGCACTTCCCGAGACAAAACCATGCCGTGAAGGATTAATGTAGTGCTTAACTAAAAATGATAATTTAGCACAAATAATATACTCAAATATCTTTGATATAGTCGATAATTTGCATATTGGCCTATAATTCTCAACTTTACTTTTCACTCCATCCTAAAAGATTGGTTCAACACAACTAGTTTTCCATTTAGGAAAAAATGACCGATTTTCAAAGACTTATTAAATAATAGAACATGTGGAATACACATTGACTTAGCACAACTCTTAATAAAGAATTGTAATAAACCATCAATATCCGGCTTTTTTGAGTTATTCAAATTATCCAGTGCAAGTAAAACATCATCCATATTCACCACAAAATTTCCCATATCAAGGAAAGAAGGAATATTTCATAGTATAGTAATTATTTCATAGTATAAAAGATCCAAACAAAATCTAAAGGTGTTGTCAGATGAAGTGTTTTAAATTAAAGATTTGCGTATGGTTTGTTGCTTTAATTTTGCGCGACAGTGAATATAATTTTGAAAATTTTATTTTTCATATATTAAGTGAGATTAGAACTATTTTCCACATTTTTTGTTTGCTTAAACTATTTGTTTATGGAATCATTATGGTATTAAAATTGTGAATAAACTTCTTACCATTTACAAAATTCCGACTTGGAAGAGTCTTTAAAACTTTTTATGTTTACGAAAAACTACACCTTATATTTGTTTTGTTTTTTTTTTTTTTTAACGACGCAATAAAACCAAGAAAATGGTGTGCATTCAAGTCGAGACTTTTTAAAATAGTGATAGCAGAAATTAAACTCAATGACAGTTTTGACAAGAAAACAGTAACAACACGAAAAAACGAAAGGTACACGTTGAAATACAAAAAACGAAAGGTCCGCGTTGAAATACAAAATACCAACTTTCTGATAATGGGCTATAGAAGAAATCATTTGTAATTGCAAAATAATGAATTACTTGTAATTATTTACATAAGAACCGTTTTCGTATTTTTTATTCGAATATTATATTTACTAAATTTTTCTGAAAATTTTTACACGTAAATTTTTCGAGGTGAATTTAAATAGAAATAATTTAAATGTAATCACTTTATAACTTTATAGGTTATCGTTTATTCTATCATTGCAGTTACTCACTGATTTCTTACCTTAACCTTCATCTCACCCTTGTGTGGAAAACCACACAAAATTAAACTTTTTTATACATTTAAAAAAAAAAATAATTGAGCGATGATCATGAAATTCCTTGACATTTCCTGCCGCATCAATTTGGCACAGAAAACACATTAATTGATTAATTTTTTTTTTTATAACGAGATATTTAAAAAGTGACGTTGCTTACCCTGGTGTGCGGTTTTCCACACATATGTAATATCAATGAATTTTAACTTAAGCACATAAGTTTTTGTCGTCAAATGTGCATTTATTTTGATATTCTTAGAAACTGTATTATAAAATGTAAACATGTTCTTCCCCGTCTATGCACTCTACAGACAAATTTGCTCCAATTCGTGAAATATTCGACAAATGGTCTGAGCTATTGGCTGATTTTTTCAACCCGTCTGAGTGTGTTACTATTGACGAGCAATTGCTTGGTTTTCGTGGAAGATGCAAGTTTCGACAGTATATGCCTTCTAAGCCTAACCGATATGGAATAAAATTTTGACTAATAGTTTGCTCTGAAACTTGTTACGTTTGGAAAATCCAACCGTATTTAGGTAAGCCAGTTGGTGGTTTAGCTGAAAAAAAACAAGGTTAGCGTGTAGTTTTGGATTTGGTTCGTGGACTGAAGTGTCATAATATTACAATGGACAACTTTTTCTCATCGTACGAACTTGGTCAAAATTGTTATCCCAAGAGCTAATAATGGTCGGTACAATGCGCAAAAATAAAAGAAGCATTCCACCAAAACTTTTAGTATGCAAAAAAGCTCCCCTGTTCCAATCAACATTTGCATTCACCAAAAATACAACACTTGTATCATACATCGGCAGAAAAGCAAATTGCGTAGTACTGCAAAGTACATTGTATGCTTCGAATGATGTAGAATCCGACGGAAAAATGTTGCCAAAAATAACTCAATATTATAATAAAACCAAAGGTTCGTTTAAAGACTTATTTTGTTTTCATTGAGCACGAGCTTTAAATTTTATATCTTATAGGTGGCGTGGATACTGTTGACAAAATGTTGTCTTGCTACAGTTCTAAAAGAAAGACGAATCGATGGCTGTTGGCAGTTTTCGCAAATATGGGTGACATCTCAGCATTAAACGCGTTGATTATATTCAAAGATGTGAAACCAAATTGGCAAACCAACAAATCAACAATGCGTCGTGTTTTCTTGCGTGAGCTTGGAATATCCCTTGCAAAATCATACATGCCAATGAGAAAAGGCGTGCCACGAACCGAATCAGCGGCATCTTTGCGTTTTGCAATTTGCAACAATTCAATAAATGAATCAATGGGCGACCGGAGTAGCTTAAAAGCCCAGTCCACATCTTCGCTGTTCCGTGAAAGTTCAGAATCTCGGGAGAACTCATCACTATCATTCGACGTTCCTCCAAAAAGATCCAAAAGTGTTCCTCTGAACATCGAAGGAAAAGGTAGATGTCACATTTGTTATATCAGGAAGTCGAAAACTAAGAACTATGTATGCCAAACAATGTGTTGTTTCTGCCAAAAGGGTGTATGTAAATATACTCATAACCGAAATGTTTGTGTAAAATGTATTGAAGAAAAACTTATTTGATTTAATACTTAACAAAATATAAAAATAAATATGTTATTGATGGTAAACCATGATCTTGACTACAAAAAAATGATGTTACAAATGCAAAATATGTAGATATACCGTATGTGTGGAAAGCCACATATGAGGGTAAACAACGTAAGTTTTTTTGAGGGTGAGATGAAGGTTAAAGTAACTACTTATTGTTTCAGTATGAGTAACCATTCAGATAACTCATTATGAACGAGAGTGTAGTGCACACCCCTGAATTTTTTGACATCGCGAACAAAATTAATTAATCGAGTAAATAGACTGGTATCTAGTGACACATTTGTGCTCCATTTATATGCTTAATTACTTGGTAATGTCGGGTTTTGCTGGAAAAATGTATCTGAACTCTGTTTTCCGTAGGAAGGTCATTTAAGATTTCGTTCAGAAGAGGTAATGTGAAATATTTTGAAAAAATGTTTTCTACTCAAACAAGGTGATAGGTGATGAAGGAGAAGGTTATGAATACATTTTATTGGTAATACGCATCCAACCATTATGTGTATGTTACTATGCATTCATTGTAAAAGTATTAACCTTAATGTCAGCAGCCAAAAAATATACTTAAACATGCACCCGACATACCCAGGTATGTCATACATTTTGTAGGCTTTTTTTTACTTTTCTATTCGAATAGGGTTTTTATAAAAACATATTTTATTTAATGTCTAAAGTAGTTTTGTATTTTCACTAGTGTCTGTTTTTTATGCCTTTTGCCACTTAATACGACATTTGCCACTTTTACAATTATTTTGTAAAACTTTAATTTTTTTGATCCTTGACATAAAATACCATTTTTTTCAAAGTTTTTTAGACTTTTCTTTCCTTTTACACCCATAAAATGCATATCAAGCCATATCTTCACTTGTACACTCATAAAAAATAGTAAGTACAAAAGCCTGTTAAACGGGTTCTATTAAGGTCGAACTAATTTTTTCTGTTGCTTGCGTTTATAATATTTATTTAGCTAAAGTTCTTAGTTATCTTACTTCACCTCAAAAACAAACACTTATGTTCCAGGAAATATGTATGTACTTGTGTATGGTCAAATGCCGAGAGCACATTTTAAAAGAAATTTCTGTTGATTTAGATTAAAGATTTTGTTGATTTAGCTTAATTCTTAGTTAATTGAAGTACAACTGTCAACCAAAATTTAGTTCTTATAAAATTTAGGACAATTTATTAGATTGTGATTCTCAATTTCATTAAAAATTCTGCTGGCGCAAATTAGGGTCTATTTTATATTGTCGTAGCTAAATTTTCAACAATTTGTACTTTATTTGTTTTATGGGTGTATTTATTTATTCTATAACTCAAGATACATCAATTTGAAAATGAAAAATATACCCCGGTATGCGGGTGTAGACATAAAGGTGTCATTCAATGCTATTAAATCACATTGTCCTTTGTTATTAAAAAAAAAAAAACATATATTTTACTTTTTACTAACAATAGAAAATTTTAAATTCGTCAAAAAAGTTTGAGATTAATAAAATATTTTAAGAAATTTTGACATATTTTAAGACGTTTTTGTGGTAAACAAAAACTCTTTTGTGGAGACAATTTGGCTTTGTTATTTAATTATAATGCCGATTAACAAAAACACTAAATTGGTGTAATTTATTATTTCAATTTGGTAATTTTGGCTACTCTGTGAAGAAAAATAAAGACTATATTGACTTATTCCATATAAAACCATCAAAAAATATTTAATTTTCGACCTGTACACCCTTTAATTTTAACCAAACTTAGTACAGAAGGTAGGTGTCATATAAATGTGTCAGCGTACAAGTTTTGGGGTGTTAGCTCTAAGGATTGTGGAAATATCGCGTTTTGAAAATAGGGGAAAAAAAAAATCGAAAATTTAACAAAAGTAGTCGTACTTAATCGTCCATCTATTTTTATGGGTTAAAGCTACGTGATTTACTGATGCCTTATTTTCAAGCCACTGTTATCGTGCTTTAAATAAATTAAACCAAAAAATAGTTTTTTGAAGGTTAAATACATGTTTTTTCAAAATCCGCGGTTTAAAAAGCTGTATTTCAAAAAACTGGTTTTTTAAAGTTTTTAAAAAAGTATATGTTAATTATAATTATTGCACTATGCTGTTGACAAATTAATATGTAGCTTAAGCCGTTAAGATATGGAATATTATGTACCAATACTTTTTTCAAAGTTTTTGAATATTTTTCATATTTTGAAAAGCGATATTTCAAGATTCGCTAGAATTAGCTGTCCTACATTTGGACGAAGTTATACTTACACACAGAGAAATAAAGTGCCAACCGAATTTAAAAGTGCATTTTGAAAGCAACAACTTATAAATTCAGTTAGAACAACGATATTAACATTAGATCACTGAATATTTTGGGTGCTGCAACTAAAATTCAGTTGAATTAACCGAACTTTGTTGTGAAAACTAATGATCGGTTAAATCAACCGACTGAAGTTGGTATTAGCCGAATTTGAGTCGTAGTAACGAAATTTCAGTTGGCAAATATTTAAATTTTTCTCTGTGTGTATATGATGAACATCCTCTATAACGATTTCGGTTGCAACCAGAAGGGGCGCTGGAAATCGAGTGGTTTATTTTCTCTGTTTTCAGTCTATTTTAGAATAAGTCCGCAACATAATAAATTCAATCTAAACAATTGCATTCGAATCCAGTTATTTAAAAGACATTTTTCGACATACTTAGTAATTTTTTACTATCGAATGAAACTTAATAAAATAGACATTTTATTATCCTGGCAATATTTAAATGCAATTCAAAGCTTAAGAAATTTAAGCAATTTGGGATCTGAGAAGTAATCACACAAAAAATCATCCAATGAATTTTGCAAATTGATTTTAACCACAAATAAATTATTTTAAATGTTTAAATTTTAATTAAAAATAAATATTAATTAATATAACTAAAAAAGTTAAAAAAATGCGCTTTTATGTGTGCATATTTCATATTTTTGCTTTTTTTTTTGGACAGCCTCTTTAGGGAAACTTTAATATATTTGCTAGCTTTTTCCCACATTCTTTTTTATAATATGTGCTTTTTTTATATTATCCTTAAATAATTCAGACAGTAGTATGTATTTAAGATCCAATCAGAACTTTTTTATAAACCGCTTAGATATTGTTGAAAAGTTTGCGAACCTCCCTTCCGAGATTCACAAGGGGTAAAATATTTTCTCTCTCAAAGAGGGTATGCTTTCTCAAAAGATTTAGAAAGGTTACTAGTAAGGGTATTTATCTACCTGTCTATATCCTCGACCTCCTTAAAAACGGGTGGTTTGCTAATAGGGGTCTGTAAATTCGATCTAAGCCCAGGCCAACACGTTTTGGGCTTATTTCAACCCAAATTCACTAGTTATTAGTATGTAGGGAATACATCCTAGGATTTCTTGACCCAGAATTCCCGTTAAACTAAGCATTTTTTTTTTGTTCCCTCAATACCGGTAATTTAGAATTATTAATGCAGTAATTAGAAATTGAAAGAAATTTTGAAAGCAAAAATTTATAATAACTTAGACTTTCAAATTGTTGGTCAATATGCAAAATCATTTCAGTTATCATTTCAGCCAGGTCACGCACCTGCAGCCGACGATCATCCAATACCATTTTGTGAATTTTCTTAACCGTTTCTGGCGTGGTCACCGTAATTGGTCGACCACTACGGTGTTTGCTTGGCAGCTCATGCGGCCAAGTTTAAACTTTGCACCCAATGTTTTATAGTCGTAAACGAAAGACTTTGCTGCCACAGAGTAGAATCTAGCTCGGCTTTAATATTGGTTTCCCTAAAAACTGTCAAATGAAAATATTAAATTACATAACGGTGGCCAATTTTTTTTAATATTTACAAATTCAATGAGATCGTTTGATTTTGATGGCGCCAATAAAAAAATACTAAACAACGTGGCGCCTTGTAACTTAAAACATATGTTTTGTAGAGTTGCCACTTTTCTCCAATGTAATTTTTTTCTAACTACTGCCGCCATCTGTACGTCATGTCGGCTAATTTTGGAACCGCCCTCGTAATTTGGCTATTTTTTGCTTATATAACCTCTAGCAAATCCTGTTAGTTTGGCATTTACTTTACTTTAGGTGTAAAATTAGCTTGGTAGTCTACGTATCGTCCAGCCCCCCTTGTGGCAGTTCATTTGCTAGCTGATTTTTAACAATAATGGAGTACGCGTTGGCAATTTTTTTTTTTTCTGCTATTTACAATGTCAAAATGTGTCATTGACATGTAAAACAAATCAAAAGTCTACCTAAAACAAAAAGACATCACACTTCAACTAAAACATTTTGGTTTAAAATTTAATATAGAATTCAGTTGTCATTAATCAATGTCAAGCCAAAATTAATTTATGGCTCTATGGTTAAAAATAAAAAACGAAAGAACAGCAAGTATTAAGTTAAGCATAATTGATAATATTATAAAAAAAAAAAACAAACAAAATGTCCACGATAAAAGCACCAAAAACTGTTAAAATTGTGTTTACGTTCTTGGATCTGTAAAAAGCACACCTGTCAAAAAATAAAAATTTACAGAAAAGAAAATCAGAAAAAACTTGACTGGCATTTAATGACATTAATCTAAAAAAACACACCAAAAATCATCAAGTTTTTTAAGATGGAAATTAAATGTTATATCGTTTATACAAACACACTTCAATTCAAAAGCGCGAACACAAGATATGGTTTTCTTGATGTAATCGTATTGCAAGTAAATATAAACAAAATCCAAGGAATAATTTTGATAAGCAATTTTTTTCTAAACTGTTTAGAGATATTTCAATGATAAAGGGTGTTTTTATTTAGGTATAAAACTTTAAGTTGGCAATACTTTTTTAACTGGCGGCCATTTTGTCAGCTGTCAACTGATTTATGTTTAGTTTGTTTTGGCATTTCAATACGAATAGACTGACGACTGAACAACGTTTACAAATTGTGCAAATTTATTTTGAAAATCATGGTTCTGTTCGAAATACGTATCGCGTACTACGTCCGTTTTACGGTCAACATAATTGTCCATCAGAGCAATTAATTCGATTAACTATGGAACGTTTATGCACCACGTTTACTCTAAATGATAGTATGCATCCACAGAGGCGTCGTACAGTGCGTAGAAGAAGACCACAATCAGTATATCCGCCATCGTGCATGGTGTCCATCCACTTTATGGAAGATTTTGCGGAAAGATCTTGGTTTGCGAGCTTAAAAAATCCAACTCGTGCAACAATTGAAGCCACACGATCACCTAGCAAGGCGTAGATTCGGTGAATGGGCCCAAAACAAGATTGATGTTGATCCCGATTTTCATAAGCGAATTTTGGATACGTCAATAAACAAAACTGCCGTATTTAGAGTGACGATACCGTTACATCCAGAAAAACTGAGTGTTTGGTGTACTTTATGGGCTGGTGGAATCATTGGTCCGTACTTCTGTAAAAACGATGCTGGTCAGAACGTTGCAATCAATGGTGAATGCTAAAGAGTCATGATTACTGACTTTTTCGTTTATCAATTGAACCACCATGGTGTGCAGGAGCTGTTGTTTCAACAAGACGGCGCAACATGTTACACAGCTCGTGCCACAATTGATATATTGAAGAAAACGTTTGGTAACCGCATGTTTTCATGTTTCGGACCCGTAAATTGGCCTCCAAGATCGTGCGAGGCTACGCCGATAAGCCCGAAACGATTGACCACTTGGAGGACAACATTCGCCGCGTTATTGCCAATATACGACCACAAATGTTGGAAAAAGTCATCGAAAATTGGAGCTCTAGATTAGACTACGTCCGAGCCAGAAGTCATATTTAAATTATAATGCCAGAAGATTATCTTTCGAATAAAGTAAATTTTATGTCAATTTAAAACATTCATATTTATTTTATTCCATTTCAAAGTTCTATACCTCTACAAGAACACCCTTTAAAATCAAAAAAGTGTTATCGCTTTTGGAATCAGAGCTTTAAGGAATTCACTCCGTAAATCCCATTTTTTTAAATGAATTTAAATTTTAGGAGTGAATTTTGTGCCCAACTTGAAGAAATTGAATGAATTCCCTTTTTGTCATTTGATTTGTCTTGAAGCAGTTCATTCCCATTTTTTAAATTCCTTCATGAAACTTATGGAAGTCATTCAATAGGGAATTAATTCAAATCTAATTATTTAAATTTTTGTTCGGGAAGTTTATTCCCTAGGGATTAAAATTCTTAGCAGTTCATTATATTTTGTTTAATTGCCTTAATGACTTTACTTTTTGTTTTAAATCACCAGGGACTTCATATGTTTGTTTGATTCCTTAAACGTAGTTATATAAAAATAATAAGAAACGAAGACTCAGTTTGTTAAATAAATACTATAAAACCGGATATGACCCAGTAAAAAAATTTCGTGTTTTTAGAAGCAGGATAAAAAAATTGCGCTAATGTAAGTGCATACTATTACATAATACTGAGAAGCAGCAAAAGAAACGAATAATTTTCGTATAAAAATAAACAAACAAAAATTGTGTGCCCTCTGTTTTCCCTTACAAGGATGCAGGTTGTAGGCAGCTTACCCTAATCCCTTACAAGGATGCAGGTTGTAAGGCAGAAAGTTTCATATCGTGTATTATAAACGATCTGTATCAATTTTCCCGCGCGATTTTTGATTGTGTTTGGTGTTTTTGAGTATGTAGTAGGGTATTCAATTTACTCGGGTTTGCTTTTGTTCGAGTAATCGAGTAACTCGATTTTGAGGTTTTTAATTTACTCGAGTAGGCGAGTAAGATTTTAAAATTGCTCTAATAACTCGAGTAACTCGAACAATTTTAATACTTTAATTTTATTTTCCAAAAACTCACATTTTTGTAAGTTTTTATATTTTATTAGTACTAATATAACATATACATAAAAATTAACAAATTAATTAAAAATTTTAGTAAAAAGTATATCTAAAAGAGAAAAACATTTGCTAAGATCATTTATTATTGCGACAGTTTTGTCTCAGTACACTCAAAGCAAAAGCGTTATTATATCAATGAAATTCTTTATAAATATGTTGAAATCTTCATTGATTTTCTTTCAATATAACTGGTTCATAAATATGTATTAAACTGTTTTATATAAAAATATTTGTAAGGTGATCCGCTTTGTAATTTCACTCAGACTTGACACAGTTTTGTTATATTAGTGTGTTAGTACTAAACGAAAAAATAGTCCATTTTGTCCTATCATTTTGGGATTTTGAGATATGTAATTTTTCTAAAAAAATTATAAAGAAGTTTTGAAACAACTTTTATGAAGATTTAAGAAGATTTTCATCATATTAATGAAAACTTCATTACATCTAATATGTGGAAATTTTGCGTAGGACCGCTATGAATTTCCATATAGGGCTTCTAAAATTGGCTTGTTACAACGACATAAAAGGGACCAACAAAAAGTTTTTAGTAAATGACATTTAAAAACTACTTTTTGAAAATATAGTTTTATATGTAGTTTCTTTAGATCAAATGGCAACTAAATTAAAAAAAAAAATAATGTTTGATCCCACTTTTAACCCTCAAATCCGCACCAATAATCTTAAACACCCCAGTCTTAGAACTTGTTTCTTTAAAAAATATCCAAGTTTCTTCGATATCGCAATTAGTTCTTCGTTTTTCGTAATATAATTTATTCAACAGTGCTCACTTAATATAAAAATACACTTAACATTTAAATATTCACTATAACAGTCACATTATTTTATACAAAATATTAAAAAAATGTAAAATAGTTCATATTTTTAAATTACTCGAGTTACTCGATTAATCGACCAAAATTGTTCGAGTTATTCTTTACTCGAAATTGGCCACTTCGAATTACTCGAACAATTGTTCGACATCAGTCCTTAATCGAGTAACGGGTAACCGATTGAATACCCTAATATGTAATAAATAAATAATTAGTCATTTAACTGTTTCTGAAGAGCTAGCACGTGGAGCGGTCAAAAAAAATAAAATGATTATATTATATGTTAAAAATTTTAACAACAAAAAATTAGTGTCTGTAGTATTTTATGTAAAATTAATTATGTATGATATATTCATGTTATTATTTTTAATCGTAATAATGTAGACATGAAATATGATTTTACTGCAAGCCATGAAATCACAGCTTTTTATAAGCGCTAAAATCAGCGCTTATTTTGCCCAAAAGTAATGATTCCAAGTGGGAATTCGCCATATAAAAATCATAGCATATGTAAGCAGGTTTGTAAGGGATTCTTTTTGGCTTAATCCCTTACAAACCTGCTTGCATGTAAGCAGCGTTTTTTACTGGGGTATTTTAATATTTTATAGTTAAAGTTTTCAAAATAACGCTGATATAGGTTTGTAACGAAATACTATAAAAATCGGTTATTGGACAAAACAAAAATAATGGAACAAATGCATTAATAACAAGTTTTAGATCCTACACCCGATTTTTGATAAAAAAAAAGTATTTTTGTTTTCAAAGGTCATGTAGTAACATTCAGGGCATTTCATTTAAGGTGCCCTTCTGTGTCTGACCGGTCTTTAATATTTTAGTGTATTATTTATATTATAATTTCAATATAGATATTATAAAAGTAAGTCCTTAGGGAATTAAACAAAAAAGTACCAAACAGTTAGGCCCTTAGGGAATTAAACAGAAAAGTTAAGTAACTAGGGACTTTAACCAAAAAGGTAAGTCCTTAAGAAATTAAACAAATAAGATTTATTCCCTTAAATATTTAAATGAAAATGGAATGAATGAATTTAAATGAAAATGGAATGAATTCAATGACCAAAAGTTGAATTAACTGAATTGGAATTAATTCTTGTTGAACGAATTCCTTAATCTTAATGCTTAATATTTTAGTGATGGAATTCATTCTCTAGATTTTAGTTATTTGAATTCATTCACAGAAATTCATTCTAAGTATTTTCTTATTAAATAATTCATTCCTTGAATTAAAAAATTAAATTCAATTTTGAGAAATTCATTACCAAATTTAATGAATTCTTCAAAGCTCTATTTGGACTTAAGATTATTGCCAGTGGCTTTTATGTTTTATAAATTAATTATGAAATCATAAAATATTTTATAATTTAATCTAATATTTAAAACGCATTGATTATCAAATTTGAAGGTTGTTTTTTCTATTTACGAGACAGCGTCTTAAATAGACAAATTGACGATTTTGGACGGGGCATTACTGGGTTAGTTTAAAATCAATAAAAACAAGTTTCTAGTTGTTTCAACATTAAACAAAAAAAAAAAAAAAAAACTGAAAATTTTTACGATTTCTAAAATTGACATATTTTCATAAAAATATATTTTTTTAAAAAACTTAAAAAGTCAATAAACTCAGAAACTCAGGACAAAAATGTTTAGTTTCTTCAATTTAGTAGGCCAAAGAAATATTTAAAATCTTGAATTATTTTCGAAGCTCAAATATCACTGTTCAACAAAATCAAATTTTTTCCAAAATTACAAGGACCGACCTATAAATTTTGATAGAAGAGACAAAAAAAAAGACACGTGCATCGGCGTTTTGAAAGTTTAGGGGCAACATATAGGGTTAACATATTCTACAAAAATGTTTGATTTTGGTGTATTCAGGGACTTATAGTAAAAATTCACGGCGAATATTATTGCGGAACATTTTAACCTCTTAAATACCTGTTTTAATGGTGTTTTTTGTTCTTTTTTAAAAGAAGGACAAAAAAGACCCTTACCTTGATTAGTTAGAGGATTAAAATATTCTACAAAAATGTTCTTCGTAACATTTTACATAAATTTGATACACCACCATTTACTTTAAACGTAAGGTTTACTCGATTTTCTATGCCGATTGACAATACAAAATTTGCATTTGGGGGAAACTTTACCTCCACCTAAAATGAAACCCAGATGTAAACTTTCAAAGCGCCGATACAAATGTCTTTTTTTTTTGTCTCTTCTATCAAAATTTATAGGTCGGATCATGTAATTTTTTTTTGTGTTGTACAGTGTTATGACTAAAAAAAACTTAAAAAAAAATTAAAGATTGCAAACAAAAAATAAATTTAAAGCCCTTTTCTTTACACAAATAATATGAATTAAACAAAAAAAAAAATAAAAATAATAATACTGAAGGGATATCTCAAAAGACTTAGCATGTGGAAAAATTTTATTTTTGGCGGAATTTTTGACAAAAAGAAAATTTATATATATTTTAGGTAAAATAAACTAATTTTACATTGTAAATTGTTGAATTATACCAAATTGACTTATTTCCGAAATATTAAATAATTGCCGCATCCTTAACCCATGTTAACCTGAGGTCAAAATGGTCCCACAAAATGAAATTAATGGTTAAAACAAAATTTTGTTTATTTTATTCAACCAACTGAAAATACATTTAGTTCTTGGTTATGTCAAATTTTCAAAGTAATGCATTATCAGAGAAAAGAACTACATGCACTAAAAAAGTGTGCTTTTGGCGCTTACAAAAATATCCACTAAAATTTTTTTTAAATTAATTAAATCTTAAAATCGAACAAAATTAAAATTCGTTTAACAATATTTAGATCAAGTAATGAGAAAAATCAAATTAAGTATTTTCATGTCCCGCACTGAGGGGTATGCTTTGTACTTAAATAAAGGCAAGTGGCAACATTTAACAGCTGATATTATATCGGCTGAAAAAAAAAGAAAATAACCAAAAAGAAAAAAAATTGTTTTTGTTATTAATGGGATTAAATGCATTTAAAGTTTTCAATGGTAAGTCCTGAAATGGAAAAAATTATAATTGTTACCTTTTGGCGATGAATAATTTAAAAGTTTTTATTGGAACTGAATAAGCCAATGTAGACGGCTCCTAACTGGGGTACTGCTTATTACGAATTAATCTGGAAATGCATCTCTTTGTACATTTTGGTTTTTTTTATTTAAACAATCAAGTTTTGCAAAATACATTTCCATATTTTGCAATTTAATTTTTTTTATATTTTTATACAAAAATTTCTTTGTCGTAAAACAGCTGATTATGTTGTAATATACACACAGAGAAAGTTAAGATATTTGCCAACTGAAATTCGGTTACTACGACTCAAATTTTAGTATTACGAATTTTAGTCAGTTGGCAAAACTAAACATTAGTTTTCATGAACAAGTTCAGGTGAATTAAATGAATTTTAGTTGCTAGACCCATATATTATGTCATGTGGTTCCTATTGGGAACAAAGGGCCACAAGATATTCATAAAGACCCATAATATTCATAAATCTATAAATATCGTTGTAGTAACTGAATTTTTAAGTTTTTCCCATTAATATAAACTTTTCAATTCGGTTAGCACTTTATTTCTCTGTGTGTAGGTTAAATCCAGCTTCAGCTAGTTTGAAATTTAAAACAGATAAACACCTTTTTTATTTTTGTAGTTTTCCTAAAAAGCATTAACGATAAATTTACAAAGCCGGTTTTAAAATATAACTTGATTTGTTGTCGAACTGTGTTCATAACAAAAATGCTTTTTCTTTATTATAATAAAAGTTATACATGAAAAAGCTTAGGTACTCAAAAAGTTTACATGCTCAAATATCGAGGGTAATGTGGAGTCCCTAGTCGGGTAAAGCGGAATATTGTGAAACATTATCCACAATCAAATCTAAATAGTTTTTTTTTTTTTTAACGATTGAAATATAAAATAATTACAGATCTGTTTCTGTTTCGATTTTTTTCCAGTGAGAGCGTTTGTGGACGAAAAATAATGAAAATGTTCAGTAAACTAATGACCCTTTTAACTAAAAGCTTTATACTTTTCATGAAACTAGTTTTGCTATGAAGCTTCTTTATGGAGTGAATGGAAATTTTAATAAATAAAATTATATTTTTCATAAAATTGAATTCAAATTTGCATTAGTTTAATGAAAAATTGCAGTGGATACTTTAAAGTGAAACTTTATTGCTTCTATCAAAACTTCATTAATATTATACAGAGAAGGGCATCCGTGTGTTGTTTAATATCAACATGATTTTTGTTTTTTTAGTATATAAAAAGTTGGACTTACTCTTTATTGGATATAAACTTGCTTTGCTTTCAAAAATAATTGTGCCACGATTTACTAAAACATTTTGTTTTAAATCAAAAAAAAATTTTTTTTAGAAATGTTGAGGTTAAGAAGAAGAATAAACGTTTTTCTCTAAAAATTATAAACACTATTAATTTTTAAATCAGACTAGACTAGTTTCTGCGTTTTTTATGGACAGTCGTCATCAGTGATTTTCCATTTAAATTGTACTATTATTTGTGTATTTATAATTGTCAGATTGTCTCCATATGATACATTTTTTTTCAAGAACCTGCTACTGTAAGAATCAAACTGGCGCTCTTCTTACATTACCAACATAACAATACCAAGTCATGACCGTTCAGCGATCACAAGTATGGCCTCGAATGTAAATTTCATATCTAATAATATTCTAAAGTTTTTTATGGACAAGCGTCATCAGTGATTTTCCATTTAAATTGTACTATTATTTTGGTATTTATAATTGTCCGATTGTCTCCATATGATACATTTTTTTCAACAACCTGCTACTGTAAGAATCAAACTGGCGCTCTTCTTACATTACCAACATAACAATACCAAGTCATGACCGTTCAGCGATCACAAGTATGGCCTCGAATGTAAATTTCATATCTAATAATATTTTAAAGTTGTTTATTAAGCCTACAATACCCGGCCAAAAACATTTATCAATCTAATAAAAATCTAAGAAATCTGAATATTTAATTTATAGATATTTTGCTCAGAATGGCTGATTTTGAAAATTTTTAAAAAGTACGAGTGTCCCACTTTAGAAGAGAAGATAGTTTCATAAAAGCTACACTCAAAAAATAAGAGTGTAGTAAAGTTAGTAAAACATCAAGTAAAGGTATACTATTTTTCAGCAAATTTAATGTAAACTTAAATTTTAGTTATACTTATTCACACTTAACTGTTTTAAACTAATGTCTTACTAATATTTTACTAACGTTTTACTAACATATTTTTCTAAAAAAATTGTGTTGATTAGCACATCAATAATGTAAAACGACAACCAGACTGAAAGATATACGCAGAGTGAATTAGATGTCGCGGCATGTCACGATGTAGTAGTGACGAGGCTGTACTAAAAAGTACAGCTCTAATAAGACATAATATAAAAAATCAACCATGGAAGACTTTTGTTTTTCATACATAAAACAAAATTGTGGATTAAAACAACTAAATCTATTAATTAAATAAAAGACAAACTAAAATATTTAAATTTAATAAAGATTAATTGTGTATTTGTAAACTAAATGTTTATATATATTAATATTCTTGTGTGGTCAAATTGCAAACAAATATGCAATAAGTACACTCAGAAACATAAGTTAGTAGAAAAGTTAGTAAAACATCTTGCAAATCAGGTATACTATTTTTCAACAAATTTTTTGCTAAAATTATATTTTAAACTAAAATTTTAGTTTTACTTATTCAGCACTTAACTGTTTTGAACTAATGTTTTACTAATGTTTTACTAATTTATTTTGCTAACAAAATTGTGTTGATTAGCACATCAATAGTGTGAACGACATCCAGACTGAAAGATATACGCAGTATGAACGTGACGAGGAAAATTATACTTAAAAAATACAACTCTAGTAAGACATAATATAAAAAAATCAACCATGGAAGATTTTTGTATCTGCTTTTCATACATAAAACAAAATTGTGCATTAAAACAACTTAAATTTTGCGTCGTCACCGGCTTGTGAAAGTAATTGTATATTAATTAAATAAAAGACAAAATAAAATATTTAAATTTAATAAAAATTAAATGTGTATTTGTAAACTAAATGCTTATATATATTAATAATCTTGTGTGGTCAAATTGCATACATCTTAGACATACATCTTAGGTAGATTTTTCTGTTGTATATGTTATATTTTGTTATTTTTTCGTTTCGTTTCTATAATTCTCTGCGGTATATAAGTTCCTTGAAAAGATAGCATCATTTAGACAACAATTGATGTAAGTAGTTCAAAGATAATTTCGTTTATGTTATATATAATTATTTCTATTGTTTTTAGATATTACATTAATTCATATCGTCAATTTGGGATTATGAACATTTTCATATTTTGTAACGTATTGTAAATTATTTTAAAAAAATCACAAATATATGGTTTATGATTTTCAGCAAATAAATTAACTGAAGTATAATTTTTCTACAAATGTTTTGATTTTTTTCAGTCTACTAATATTCAGCAAAAATTTTAGTAATTTTTAGCAAGGGTTTTTTAATTTCTAATCTACTAAGTGTTAGCAAAACTTTTGCTAAATCTACTAATTTTGTTGCTAAAAATGAGCTCGCTGGTTTTCAGCAAAAGATTTTGCTAACATTAGCAATTTTTTTGCAAGCACCCTCCTGACTAAAATTTTGCTGACTCAGCAAAATTTTTTGCTGACTTTACAAACTTTTTTTATTTGAGTGTAGACAGACTAAAGCGAAAGACAAAGACATACATCTTAGGTAGATTTTTCTGTTTCCTTTTTCTTATTGCAAAAAAGATTTGTATATGTTATATTTTGTTAGTTTTTCGTTTCGTTTCTATAATTCTCTGCGGTATTTGCGTTCCTTGAAAATATAGCATCATTTAGACAATAATTGATGGAAGTAGTTTAAAGATAATTTCGTTTATGTTATATATAATTATTTCTATTGTTTTTAGATATTACATTAATTCGTATCGTCAATTTGGGATTATGAACATTTTTATATTTTGTGACATTTTGTAAATTATTTGAAAAAGAATCACAAAAATATGTTTTACGATTTTCAGCAAATAAATTAACTAAAGTATAATTTTTCTATAAATTTTTTGATTTTTTTTAATCTACTAATATTCAGCAAAAATTTCATTAATTTTTAGCAAGGGTTTTTTAATTTCTAATCTACTAAGTGTTAGCAAAACTTTGCTGACATTAGCAATTTTTTTTCGAGCACCATACTGACTTAAATTTTGCTGACTTTTTTTATTTGAGTGTACAAATAGTTCTAGGTAAAACTTAATTTTTTTCACAAGTGAATAAAAATTAGCGAATAAAATATGTACCGAACGGTTTAAATCACACAGAAATGACAAATACAGTAGAACTAACATATTTCATGCAAATTAATACGATTATAAGGAAAATTGTTTACAACAAACTTTGTATATAACGAAATAATTTTTTGGATGCTTTCACGAGTTTTCGTACTAATTTTACGCTTACAACGAACACATAAAACTTTAGCTTTTTAATTACAAATTTACTGAAAAAGCATTAAAAACTATATGAAACTTAATTTAATGCAAGAATTGTTTTAAATTATGTGAATTTTAGAGAAAATCCTGAAATTTTTATAATTTTTTGGAAAATGTTTATCTCGATTATAGCGAACTTCGCTTATAAGGAACTAAATCGTCCGGTCCATACGATTTCCTTACAACCGTACTCCACTGTACCTTATTTAAAAATGATTCTTAGGCCTATTGCATGTTGAATTAAATAAAAGTAGATAGTAATAGTAAATTCAATTTAAAATTGTTATATTAGATTAAAAAAAAATAAATAAAAATATAAATAATGTGGCATTAGTATTCCACATTGGTACACCACAGCGTATACGTTACAATTAAACCCATTTAAAATTGCTCATACGCATTAGTGTCATATAAAAAATTATAGATGCATGTTAAATGCGAACTAAAATGTGAAACAATATAAGGATAATTACCATTAAGACATATAAAACGTATTAGGGACATATAACTTGGTATTGAGTATAATGGAAAAAAATCAAGGTTGGCAATCGAAACGAATAAGGGTAATGGAAGTGGTTTTTATGTTCGTTTCGGTATTGGTGTCAGCATAGGCATTTCATTTGTATTGGTATTATTGATAACTAGAGTCAGACCGATTAATCGGCTTCGCAATCGGCTTCGGCCAAAAATATACAATCGGCCAAATTATGGCCGATTAACGATTATTACCAAAAAAAAAAGAGATCAAACGAAAATAATTTATTCAACATTTTTTGTAGAGGTGCGTCTTTGGTCTGTTTTGAGTTTAAGCGATGAATTATACATTGAAATATACCTGTTAATTGCAGGGTTGGCAACCGTTTCATTCGGTTATCGGCATTGAATAACGGTATTTTGTGAATATGTTATATAGTTATGTTAAATTAAGTTAAGGTTAACGTTAATTTAAGTTATTTCGTGCGGTTATTTTATGATTAATTAATTAAGTGCAAAATGCATTCCAAAATTGCATCAACAGTAAAAATGCGCTTTTATAAATAGTATATTATTTTTTATCACAGATCGTATACGTATACCACCAAAACCCTGGGACACGTAAAGTAAATTTTGGGGCGTAGAATCCAGTGCTATACTCAGTTTTCATAGGTTAGGTCTAAATAAAAGATATTTCAATTTTAAATTAGCATTAACTCAAACGATTTTTTGAGTATATTTTAAGTAAAAGACATCAACATCTTTTTTAAAAATACTTTATTTATTGTTTAGATTTTTAAACTTAAGTCTAATAATGATGGCCGTCTATTATTATATAAAATCCGAAAAGTCAGGGTAATATCCTTTGACTTATACTGACATCTGTCAGTTCAGTGTCATATGGTTCGAATTTTAAAATTTGATTAGAAAACATCGTCTCAAAATGGACATAAATTTTGTTAGCTTTCAGTTTCGACATATACATAATAAATAAAGTAATTTCAAAATACATTTCGATGTTTTTAATTAAATTACACTGAGTCAATGTAAACTTAAAATTTAAATATCTTTTATCTGTTGACCGAACCCATTTAAGCGGAGTATACTACTGGATTCTACGACATAAAATTACGTTTACATGTCCTGGGGTTTTGGTGTGTCATTTTGAAAGTTTAAATTTTAATTACAGTATATTTACTTATGTCCTATAAGGTACTGTTATTGATAGTGGTACAATTTCATTACAATTTTAATGATATAAATCAGTGTGAAAATAATAATTAATATTTAAAATATTACAGGTCATGTCATTTTATACCTCAACGCCACAAATCAAGTATAATGAACTTTATTATAAAGTCTCTAAAGAAATTCACAACCACATCATTTCAGGGGAAGCCTCCCAAACTCATACACACCGATATGAATATATGATGGACAATCCATTTGTATTCCCAATTTTTCTAAGTGCTATCGCTGATGTTTGGGTGATAAAAACGACGATAGAAAAAAATTTCTTTTTTTGTACTATTTTCAAAGCAATAAGCTTCGAATATTATGCGAACTTACTGGACCGATTTAACTAGGATTTAAAAAAAAAAAAAACGGCCCCATATGGCCAAGAAATGCCTATTTTATGAACCTCGAAAAATCTTCTTTTTGGAAGAGATACAAAAATTTTAGAAACGATGGACTAAGTGTATTGAGCTAAAACGAGATTATGTTGAAAAAATTTTTTTTTTTTTGCAATAAAACTGTGTTTCATTCAAAAAGTCACAAATTTATTGATCCGCCCTCGTAGCTTAAAACTTAAGAATATGCTTGCACTGGCATAAGGTGTGCTAAAAACAACTTGCGAAAATTGGGGAAACAACAAACAAATTTGGTCTTAAAAAGCTTTTCCAGAAACAAAAAAATCTATATTATGTAAAATTGAGATACATTTTGTAGATTTGGTTCAAAATTTGAATTCACTTTTCATTAAATTTGAGAGCCACCATATTTAGCTTATTGAATTTGAAAATGTTCGCCAGATTTGAGAATCAATTCTATGTTTTTTGTTTTTGTTTCTTTTTAATTTTTTTATTTTTTTTCATTTTTTTTTTTATTATTTAGTAAATTTCTTTTGCTTGTTTGAAATTTTTATAATTTGCTTAAATTGGGTACAATGTGACTCGATGGTAAATTAATAGAAATGGAGCTTTACGAAAGTTGTCTTAAGTTAAATATGGGTAAATATTAATTCAATTTCGCTAAATATAGTTGGGCCTTAAAAAATCACCAAGAAAGTTATACCTGAAACCGGTATTGAACTTGAAACTTTTTAAACAAAACATCATCATTTTTATAAAATAAATGCTCTACCAGTGGTTAGAATTTTGAGCCGTTGGCAGTTTCTGACTTTAAAGCACTTTTTGCTAACATTGGCAAAATAATCTCAGTAAATTTTTTGCCAACGGTTATATTGTAGACCACCGAAATGATTGTGAAACTAATACTGGCAAAACGATTTTTGGAAACGCTTGTAAAGCCTCTTCAACCTCTTGGTTAGCCAGTGGTTAATTTTTTTTTGTACAACTGGTAGTTCCTGACTTGGTGAGTAGCACCTCCAAATATATTTCCATTAAAGTGTTACTTTAATATGGTTATATCGAAGAAATTTTTAAGAAATTAGAAAACGAAAACATGGCCCCTATCCGAGTTACATTCAAATCCGAATGTAAGCATTGGTAGGCTTCTCTTTTTAGTATATACTTTTGTAAAATTATTTCCTTTTTCTGTTTCTTCATCTCTTGTAATTGTTAGTTTGTCGGGAGGCTATAAGTGAGATTGTTTACTTAGCTACCATAAAAGCACTTCAACAAATAACTCTAGGTAATAAATAATTCACCTTTTCAGTTTTGTTTTCAAAAGTATTTCTCAAAAAAACTTTGCTAAAACCTTTTTGTTCGTGAATGTCATTATTAACTTTTTCTTTAGTATCGAGTTACTTTCCTTCACAAATAAATTGGGTATTTATTACACCATTCCTTTACATCAAACAGATAAATAGCTACGCATATTAAAAATACCAAAAGGCAAATGATAAGTAAATATTTAGCTTATATTTGTACAATAAGATATTTACAATGATCTTAAAGGAAAATTCAAAAGAATTTTTTCAACCTTCAAAATATAAAACAATTGAAAAAAATAAAAATAAATATTATTTAAATTACCTTCCTTAAGTCGACTCCAGTCATATACAAAGAAGTGTCTAAATAACTATGACAACCGCCACAATATTTAACGACATCACCATTAACAATCCCACTTTATTTTTATACCCTCCACCATATATTCCGTTTGTAACACATAGAAATGCAGTTCTAAAACCATATAAAGTATATATATTATGGATCCTTATTGAATTTTAAGCCGATTTAGCACTATCCGTCTGTCTGTTCATCTGCATGTTATGGGCTGCTCATGTTTACCTAAATCTATTTATATCCACCCAAAGAGATTGGAATTGAAAATTAGACCAATTTATGAGTGAAAAAGTGAAGATGCCTGTAAATTTACAATACATATTGCTGTGTATTGCACTAACTCATCTTATATGATTTTTGTCCACCCCTCAAAATGTTCCTCGGTCTTTTTTTTTTGATAATTCCCGAAATATTTCGTGGCTAGCATTGAGATTCCGTGAGCTGGACCGTTTTCAAAGTAGGTATTTTATTTTCAAAGAACTACATATACATAGCAATATGCCAGAATGGTTCTTTGGGGCTTTAGCGGCAACTTTTGTTCTGCAAATTTTTCATAATTCCGTTATTTACAAAATAACCGTTATTTTTAGGTTATTGAAGAAAATCAAAATTTTGACCTTTAAATTTCCAGAATTCGACCAAATGATGTTTGGTAACTTTGTACAAAATCCTTTGCCGAGAATTTTTGCTAAACATATGAGTTTTTCAATAAAAATTAATTTTGCGCCATATAGCGGCAATAATTTATGCTAACTCTATTAGCAATTAGAAAGGTAATTTGAAAACCTTTCCAACAAAAAAAAATAAAATAAAATTTGAAAATCGGTTGAAAAATAACCGAATGAGAAAGAAAAGAGCTATAAGATAATGAAATAGTTTAAAATGTATATTATATTATTATATTTATATTATTTATATTTATTATTATACTCGTATGTAACTTAAACTCATCATTAAAGTTTTGTATGTACGAGGGCGGATCAATAAGTCCGTGACTTTTTGAATGAAACACGCTTTTTTGCAAAAAAAAAAAATATTTTTCAACATAATCTCCTTTTAGCTCAATACACTTAGTCCAACTTTTCTCCAATTTTTGTATCCTTTCCAAAAAATTGAATTTTTCGAGGTCCATAAAATAGGCATTTTTTTTTGATCACTATTTCCACCGAGCCATTTCTTTAGGTTTGGAAATAGCAAATAGTCACTGGGGGCTAAATCCGGGGAATATGGCGGATGAGGTTCCAATTCGTAACCCAATTAATGGAATTTTACCATTGAGACTGCACACGTGTGCACTAGGGATACAACTTTTTTACAATTTTTGAAAATATTAAAATAGCCCTATTCATACCATGTAGTGCATAAAAAACAATAAGAACTGCATCTTTAGATTTTCGATATCGTTAAAAAAGGTTCCGCGTCAAATGCAATTAAGTTTGAGATATTCAATATGCGAATTAATATGTGGCCCTTGATACAACATTTGGTTTTCAGACCATTGTTACAATAAAAATGTCTTCGAAGCCTTAAACAAATCATTATCAAGCTTTACTAATGCTCAGAAATGCTTTCTAAGACATTGGGTGAAAGATGAATCAAGAATTCCAAAAACACAATGCAGCAACATTTGTGAGGAACGCGCCATCAAAGTCGTACAAGATATTTTCCCCAATGCAAATCAACACGAATTCTTAATCTTAAGTTAATTTCACTTAACAAAGATAGTTTTTAGATTATGATTTAGATTATAATCATATAATTACATTAAGAAATGTAAATATCCAGCCAGAAATTGCAAATGGTCTGAAAAATCAAGCACTGGCAGAGCACTATTTGCCAATGATCCAACAAATAAAGTGCTGGCAAAGCACTGATTTACAACGCTCTGCCAACGTTAGTAAAAAGTGCTTTGCCAGTGCTTAATTAACAAAATTTACCACAGTAAAAATAATAAAATCACTGGCACAGCTCTGGCTTAGAACGCTCTGCCAGCGTTGATAAAAAGTGCTCTCCCAGTACTTGATTTACAAAATTTACAACCGTAAAAATAAAAAAGCGCTGGTACAGCAGTGGCTTAGAACGCTTTTCCAACATTGTCAAAAAGTGAATTGCCAGTACTTATTTACAAAATTTATAACCATTAACTTAATAAAAACTGTGGCACATCCCTTGTTCACAACAAGAGTGGAAAAATTCAAAACAAAATTGCAGTTTATGATTTGAAGTTAAGAATATAATAGGAGTATAGTCAGCACAAAGTATAGTTTTTGTACTAAAATTTTACTTAAGAAATTTATTTTCACTTATTTATTGGTTGTTCTACCAATGCTTTGCCAACGTTTTAAAGTTATGGTTTTGGTACTGGCAACTCGCTCATTTCCAGTGCTTTGCCAACGTTTCAAAAAAGGAACGGCCAAGCCCTGCCCGGTGTTATCATTTTGGGGTTGGCAAAGCACTTAAATCTTCAGATATCCAACGCTCTGCCTGGATACATTGAAGAAACATTTTTCGTTTTCAGCACAACATCGGCTACGGCGTGGTGATAGGGCCTTATTTTGGTTGTGCACCTAGTGTGCACCCGTGCATTATCTTGATGAAAAAGAACTTTTTTCTTGACCATATGGGGTCGTTTTTTGTAAATCCTCGTTAAATCGGTCCAATAAGTTCCCATAATATTCGCCGTTTATTGTTTTTCCCTTTTGAATATAATCGATGTGGATTATTACGCATACATCCCAAAAAACTGTTGCCGTCACCTAATTGGCCGACAAACTTACGGAGTGTTCTAAGGGATTCATGTTTCATCCACAGTTACAAAACGCCGAAAAATTAATTCGAATTGCGGTTAAACAACACAAAACAATATTTTGAAGTTGCCACACGATTACGTTTATGGTCAGTTGAGAGCAAACGCGGTACCCATCCTGCAGACAGCTTTCTTAAACCCAACTGATCATTTAAAATCGAAACCAATGAAATGCCTAGGGCATCAACAATCTCACGCATTTTACTCTTCGGTCGGCCAACACCATATCGTGGATTTTTTCGACATTTACCTCAATTGGCCGTCCAGAACGTTCAGTGTCATTTGTACTTGTCCGACCACAACGAAAGTCAGTAAACCACCTTTTTACCATTGAAATTGACTGTGCAGAGTCCGCATAGTATTTATCAAGCTTTTCATCGGTTTGATTGACGTTTTTTTCGAAAAAAAATAATGTTTAATGAGAATTTAAAATTGACTTTTTCCATTTTTAAAAAAATCCACGAGGTCCAAATGACGGAACTTGCTTAAAATATGACAGTAGTCTATTAACAGGTGATACTTGTTGGGAGCAGTATTGTATTTCATATAACTACGAGGGAAGTTCGAAAATTCACGAACTTATTGTTCCGCCCTCGTACTTACACTTACTGTAATACATAATATTACCTTATACACAAAATTTTATTAAAACTTAATTAATGAATGCACAAGTTCCAGTGCAGCTCCATTGTTTCTATGCAAAAAATCATGCAGATAATTCTGTCAGTGCGATAAAAAAAAGTTATATCTCAAATCATATCTTACTTGATTTACATCCAAGTTATAAACCTTCCTACCTTCGCCAATAACACAATTTTTTATGAAAAATCATACTATTTTTGTGATCTTAACCCATTTTATACCACTTATCGAACCCATGGGAATTTTTTGACGAAATTTGATAGAAAGATGCAATGGTGTCTCAATAAACTTTTTTAAAAGCATATGTTTTCTTAATACGCCCTCTAGCGGTGGTATTCGCAGTTTAAATTAAATTTTTTTGGCACTTTTTAATAACTTAGCAGGTTAAGATTTTTTTTTTTTAATTCTAATTTTTAATTATTTCTAAAGCAAAAAATTTACAAAACTGTAATACACCTATTATTTATTCAATAGATTATTTCCTCAATAGATACCTTCCAGAAAAAATCATGTAAATCGAATTCAAAAAAGTTTGTATGGAAAATCGTGTAAATCGAAAACTAATCGAAAAACTAACAAAATGAGTTAATTTATAAACAAAATTTAGTTATAAAATTCATACAACCACAAAATTAATTATGAAGCCTGGAATAACATCAAAAATCCATAAAACCAGTTACTATAAATTAAGCAAAAAATCAATAATATCAGTCTACTATTTATTAATAAAAAATAATAATTCAATTTGTTCACGCCGTGAACAAAAAAGTACCACAAGTACCAACACTGTGTCGTCATCTGTTCCCAGTTCAAAATTAGCCGTCAATTATTACAACTGAGTTGCAGCTAACTTAACAGGAAGTTTTTATATCCTCACAATTTTTAAAACCTTCAACCAGTGCAAAAGCAATCAACCCGCTAAAAGTCTCAAGTGAAGTATACAGTGAAAATACAAAAAAGGACAATTTTATTTAAACACTAAATTTAAAATAAGGTTAAAACTTTAATATAAAAGTAAACCCTAAAATTTAAAGTTAAGCCTAAAGTTAAAAGTTGAATTATTTAAAGTGAATGGCGGAAGTAAAAATATTTAACCCTACATTTAAGTAAAAATAACTATTAAATTACACGTCCGCGAAATTGTTAAAATTGAATTAAAAAAAAGAAAGAACTGCCTAAAAGTGTAAAAATACCTAAAACTAAAATTTACTTAAATCTTAGTTCATAACGAGTAATCTTAAAACTTAACCTAAAGAGATTAAATAAAACCCAGTGCATATTTTTATAACGTTTAAAGAAACCCGCCATCTTTTATTTTATTATATAAAAGAAGATCCCTCCAAAAAGTATATAAAGATATTCGCGTTCTAAAATTAACCCCCAAATATACACAGTTCATTAAAAGAGATCAGTTCATTTCAAACTAATAGTGCCAACTAGTCTTATCTTTCTGGTTGGTGACGAATTCACTTTTATCACTCGATAGTATTTCAAAAGTTTCTCTTTCGCTGTTGGAGATAACTTCAGCCCGCAGAGATTTGGAAATATAATTTGTTATAAGAACTTGTGACGTATTATTGTTCAATTCTTTATTTACCTCCCGATATTGTGCCAGGCCATGAGAAATATATCTCTGGAACTTTAGAGCTCTTTC
Source organism: Delia radicum (assembly GCA_021234595.1). Lineage (NCBI taxonomy): Eukaryota > Metazoa > Arthropoda > Insecta > Diptera > Anthomyiidae > Delia > Delia radicum. Next base: position 118,374,592 of record CM037853.1, read on the forward strand.
AACATTTTGGTCATGTTGGACAAAGTGATTTCGTAATTTTCGTCCTAATTCAAGGCCTTCACAAATAATTTTAGTTATCAGTGCAACCATTTCTTACTCGTCTTCACCTGAGTCATTATTATTATTAATTATTTAAAACCAATGATTTCATTATATAATACCCTTTGACAATAAAGTTCTCTCAGTCATTTTTTTCCAAAATAAACCCTACTCATCAGCAATGAAGACTTGATCAGGAGTATATGAAATAATTTCGGCGAACTTTTCTGGATATTCTTCTGCAGCATCAACATTAGCAGATGCTTGTTCCCCTTTTAGTTTTAAATTATGTAAAAAATGCCTTTTTTAAATTTTCAAACCAACCATGACTAGCAGTAAAATATTGTTTTGCTGCTGAGGATGTAAATCCGAAATGCCTTATTTGTAATTGCATAGTGTCAATTGGAATTCGCTTTTGGGTTAGGTCTTCAATCCAAATCCTTAATGCATTCTCCATTTTTTCAATTATAGTTTCCCGAATGTACGAAGTTGAACGCTTAGATACATCATACCCAGCTGCTAAACTTTTCCTGATAGCGTTTTCATTATTTTTTATAGATCTAATTGTGGCTTCATGAATGGTATATTTTTAAGAAACTCTTGATAATTTTTCTTCTTTGCGGAGACAATCCAAAATTTTAATTTTCATTTCTAAAGATATAATTTTTCTTTTTATCGGCTTCTTTACAATTTTTTTCGGCATATTTATTTTTATAAAATATCGATCGAGTTATAAAAGTTATATACTGTATATATGATCCGATTTATTTATATAAATTTTATAATATTTTTTTCACAAAAAAACTACAACTAGCGGACTTGTATGGTAAACACTGACTGATTTATATATTTGTCTATTTTTGATATTTTGAATTTGATTTGATATATTTCGTATGTACGTGCATAAATGGATAATTGCCTTTTTAATTTTATTGTCAATGTTTTATTCCGATATTTTTAAAAATCAATTAAGGAAGTAAAAAAAAAGAAGTTAACTTTTATATTAATTTTTTACTAACGTGAATATGTATACTAAAGTTTTTTAATTAAATATATATATGTATATATATATATTCCCGTCGTTCCTATAAGGAGCATAGGGCCTCAACAAACTTCTTCCATTCCAATCTGTCCAGCGCAATATTTTTTACTTCGCTCCAGCTTTTGCGCATTCTTCCTGATTCGATGTCAATTTGTCTTCTCCATGTGTGAGCTGGTCGACCTATTCTGCGGCTTCCCTGGGGGTTCCACTCAATAGCATTTCTGGCAATATCGGTGGGCGGCTTGCGGAGTGTATGGCCGATCCAGTTCCACTTTCTTCTCTGTATTTCTACATCCATTAATTTTTAATTAAATAATCAAAAAAAAAAAAATCGTGTAATTCGAGGTAATTTCTATATTCCTCGATTTACACGAGAAATAAAAAAATCGTGTAAAAGTGAACTAGTGTAAAAAAAGTATCGTATAAATCGAGGGATAGGTGTACACAATTTGATCTATTAGATTTTCCCAATTTTTGAAAATTTTTTAAAAATACTTATGTTTTCAGACAATTTTTTTAAATTGCAATATAGCAATACTGGATAATGCAATTTTTAAATTTTTTGTTTTTGTTCTAAGAAAATAGTTAATTTTTTACACTAAAAAAATAAAATATAGTAATTTTCAGCATATTAAAATTTTTACCAGATTGAAAAGTTCTTGATCCAATCTTTTAAATTTACACGAAAACTGCATAATCTACAACAAAATTTTCTCATTAAAAAAATGGTTCCATAGTTCGCTAACTAAATCAGCATGTAGCCTTTAGAACACCGGTCTTCTATCTATAAATTACTAATTTTTAAAAAAATTCTATACAAAAATGTAAAATATGTTTTTTTTAAATGACAACCCTGGAGAATAGATTGAAAACGAAGAATAAGAATAAGTGAAACAAATTGTCAAGCAAACATATGAACTAAAAGAACGAACTAGTTCAATAAATGGAAATGCACGAAAATGATAATGAACTATTAACAACAAATTTACTGAATTCCAATTAAAGAATCAAATATATAAATTTATTACAGTTTCTCTAGCCTAAAGTCTTTAAAGTGGATTAAATGGCCTTATATAAGCAAGACGTGCAATTGTTTAATATCTTTTATACATGAGTTTTTTTTTTTTTAATAAATTAAAGTGGTGAAAAATATTTAACAATTTTGCTAACAAAACTTGTATTTTGTTAATGGCTTAAAATTGAAAACTCAGCTGATCACTTTAATGTTATATATGACAAGCTTATAAGACAAATCCATGTAGTTATATGTTTTTGGGACTTCTGTTTGAATTGATCTGTCAAACTTAATATGTTTGTGACATATCCATGTTTACAGGACAAGGACAATTGGCTAGCGACAAAACCCGTTAATTTTATAATACATGGAAAATACTGAATGATCAAAGTATATATTAAAGTAATTATAATAAACATATATTTTTTTGAAAATTTAATAAACCAGTTTTTTGAGAAACACCGGTTTAAGCCGCGGATTTAAAAAAAAAATAGATTTTACCTTAAAAAAATATTTTCTTTAGCTTATTTTGTTAAAATCACGACAACAGCCCAGCAAAACCACACATTACCAAATAATGGGTAAAGTAATGTATCGCCAAATGGTTTCACTCATTAGAATACACATTACTTCACTGATGAATTTTACTGGCGATGAGCCTTAAAGTAATGTTTGGACTCATTACCTAATAGGGTGTTAAATTACTAGTTACTTTTATGGTTACCGGGTTCAAAAAAGAAGTGGGTCTAAAAATAGATTTTCATTAAAAAAAAAAATACATTATTAAAAAAGAAATATTATTACAACCATGTTTTTTTAATTAAATAAATAACGTGGTCTCGCTGGGATTTGAACTTGGAGTCTTATGGTTGTTAGGCGAGAACTCTACCCACCGACCGATCGTCAGATATAATAATAACTTGCTTAAAATGTAAATGAATTATTGTGCTTCAAATTTCCGTTTGTGATGTTAAAAATATATATGTACCTTACCATCATGTTTACAATAAATCACAAATTAATGTGTCTAAATATAGATTTAAAAAAAATATTTTAAATATAAATTTACGTTTATATTTCATGCATTAAGTAATTGATGATCGGTATGTCATTAACTTATGTTTCGAAATAATGCTGAAGGTAAGGAGTGTCCATTACAAATGCATTAATCGGTATCCCATTAATGTGTTATATCACCCATTACCAAAGTTTTGCTGGAAGTGGCTTTAAAATTAAGTATCAAAGAATCACGTAGCTTTAACCGTCACAAATATGTGTATGATTAAGTACGACTACTTTTGTCAAATTTTCGACTATTTTTTTCATATTTTAAAACGCTATATTTAAACAACCGCGGTGGTTTATTTGAAAAAAATAATGGTTATGAATATACGAGGTCGGCTCAATAAGTCAGTGACTTTTCGAACTTCCCTCGCAGTCATATGAAATACAACACTGTCCCCATCAAGTATAAGGTGGCTCAAAAATAACCTTCCGATGTTTTTTTTTTTATTATGTATTTATTATGTATAGCATTTTCTGATAGGAGGGTTACTTTTGCGCCACATTATACAACCTGTCCGTCATTTACTTTGCATTTAACAGCTGTTCAAAACATACAACCTCGTGGATTTTTTTAAAAATGGAAAAAAGTGAATTTCGAGTGCTCATTAAATTTTATTTTTTTGCGAAAAAAACAGTCAATGAAACCAAGGAAAAGCTTGATAAATACTATGGGGACTCTGCACCATTGATTTCAACGGTAAAAAAGTGGTTTACTGATTTTCGTTGACGCTAAACGTTCTGGACGGCCAATTGCAAAATTCAATGAATTGGGCTACTAATTGGTACCTCATCCGCCATGTTCTCCGGATTTAGCCCCCAGTTATTTTTTGCTATTTTCAAACCTAAAGAAATGGATCGGTGGAAAGAGATTTAGCTCCAACGATGAAATTAGTGATCAACCAAATGCCTATTTTATGGACCTCGAAAAATCCTATTTTTTGGAAGAGATAAAAAATTTGGAGAAACGTAGGTCTAAGTGTATTGAGCTAAAAGGAGATTATATTAAACAATATTTTTTTTTTTTTTTTCCAAAAAAACTGTGTTTTATTCAAAAAGTCATGGACTTATAGATCCGCCCTAGTAGAACTTCTAAACTTCTGATCCGATCGGTACGACTGAGATGGGAAATTATACAAGGTATAATTACAGGTTGTCAAATTTTATTACATCGTGTATAAAAATTGTTTTGGAGAGTGTAACTTTTGTAAATGTGGATATTTCAAAAGAAAATAGTTTTTAATGATTACTTTAAACGAATGTTGTTTTTGAATGGAACAAGATATTGCAATTTATTTTTTTTTTTTTTTTTAATCAAGAATTGAGTTGGTTAAATAACTGATATTTTAAATAAAAATTTAGTCTGAGTCGGACCAAGTTTTGAATTTCATATTTTAAATGGGAACATCTCCGGAACTATAGGATATATTTTACTCAGGTAAGCATGTTTTTTGTTAATTTTTTTTGAAATGTGATTCGAAACAGAAATATGATTAACACACACACTTTTTTGCAAAAATTACCCTAATTTGGCGGGTCATATTGCATCTCACGAGGCGTCTGGGAGGTTTAACAGCAACGTCACTTATGCCTGTTCAAAATTCAATTGCAGTCGGGTCACTAGGTTAGAAATGGCAGAATTATTTCCAAAAATTGTATGATATATCCCAAAGTGCAACACCAGGACTCATCCGCAACATATTGTGAGTCGAACTTTATTTTTGAGACTGAGTTTATTTAATTTTAATGCAAAGTTCTTTTCATCTTTAACGCTAAAATAATTGATAAAATTAATTAAATTTGATATAATTTTTATTAAAAATAAAAATTATGTTTTTTCGACCTTTAATTGTGCAATGAAAATTAAAATTTTCAACTTTGAGGCCATACTCTATGTTACTTTATTAGGATACTCCTATTGTCCTAACAAATAGAGTTTTTGTTTTCAAATTTATTAATTGACCACTTTCAGGAATGTGTTGATAGATCTATTTCGGGAATTTTCTAGGTTCCCATCATCAAACACGTTTTGAAAGAGGTAACAATCCCATGCATAACATCAATCATTCATATAAACATGTTTGCTCACTAAATGAGAACTAATATATAAGTTTGAAGTTAAAGATTGATCGAAAACTAACTTTAAAACTTGTTTGTTGTATGTAAGGTAGATATTCAATACACCTTTTTTGTTTTTTTTTTTGTAGATATTCAATACACGTTTTTTTTCTCCTTTTTATTTGTACACTTGTTTTATTTAAAAACACAATGTACAGGGGGTACGGTCTTGTTTACTACAAGACCGTACTTTGTCCTTTATAGATGTTTGATATTTTTTTTTTTTTTTTTAGATTATATGGCACTATACACCGCGACCAACTTAGGTCTTTTGTGCTGCCTAAAGTTACCCTGAAGATTAAAGCTACCTATAAAGCCAATAATCCTATTAGGTAAAATCTTCATAATGAACGAAGGGGAGACAAAGCGATCGCCAAGAAACTTGGCATGCCTTTCACAAAGCCTCGGACATTCGCAAAGAACATGCTCCGATGTCTCAGCTACCAGTTCGCAAAACCTACACTCATCCGTGTCCGAAAGACCCCTTTCGCGCAGGTGGTATCTGAGATTGCAGTGTCCAGTCAGGTAAGACACCAGGTCCAGTCATCAAGTCACCCCTCCCGAGGGACAAGAGTCTCCTCGATCCTGTACTGGAAAAAGAGATTAATCTCTTAGCCTGTCGTTGGCCAAGAGAGTTTTCCCAATAGAGAGAGAATTCTAATTCCCTCCACGACCCGAGCTTCTCCCTAACATACCCCAAAGGTATACCACAGAATGGTTCAGGGCCAATAAAGGGCCTTCGGGCCCCGCAATTAGCCCTCTCGTTGCCCTCATGCCCCTCGTGACCAGGAACCCACCCTAAGGTAAGCGAGTTGCGCCCGCCAAGTCGGTTAAGAGCCAGAATGCATTCCATGACCAGACCAGATGACACCTCATAGGACATTAAAGCCCTTAATGCCGCCTGACTGTCAGAAAGAATGTAGATGCGAGATCTAATAGTTTGATATAATTTTTATTAAAAATAAAAATTATGTTTTTTTTTTTTTAATTAGTGTAAATTAAATATAAAAATATCTTGGTTTTAAATAAATTACTTTTATTAAGTAAATTTACCACAAAAATAAATTTCATAAATGTGCGATAACCTTTTATTTTAAAAACTAAAAATATTTTAGTACAGTGGTATATTAACGTCATATAGACAGTCGCAATTAATTTTTAATTAATATGAATTTCACAAATTTAATTTAGAAATGTTGAGGTTAGGAAGAATAATAAACGTATTTCTCTAAAAATTATAAACACTATTAATTTTTAAATTAGACTAGACTAGTTTCTGCCTCTTTTTATGGACAGGCTCATCAGTGATTTTCCATTTAAATTGTATTATTATTTGTGTTTTATAATTGTCAGATAATTGTCAGAGACAATCTCTATATGATAAAATTTTTCAACAACCTGCCACTGTAAGAATCAAACCTGCGCTTATCTTACATTACAAACGTAACAATACCTAGTCAATGACCGTTTGGCGATCACACCCAAGTATTTTCAAACGAAACGCATAAATTCTTTCGTAAAATAAAAAAAAAAAATCTTCTTAAGATGTCTACAAAATTTTGTAACTTCCAGTATTTTACGAAGGATTTTCGTTGTGCGAAACAACGAAGCTTTTTCTTTAAAGAAATTTGTAAAATGCACACAACAATATCTTAGAGTTCGTAAAATTTTCGAAAAACGTTCGTGGTGCAAAAGGTTTCGTACATCTTGCGTATGGATATTTTTCAGCGTTTTATTAGCACCTAAAATTGTTCATTATAATTACTCCAACTCCTGTAAGTTTTTATAGGACATACTTCTTCTGCTTTTATTCTCATAGTCATTTGTCATTTTGTAAAATATGATAATACTCATCTGTTAAAACATAAACAAATGAAGAAAAAAAAAAATAGGCACCTGTTTTTATACTACAGTGAGCATTGACAGTTAATATGGCATTTAAGTGGGTGGTTGGTGGTTGGTTGTTTTTTTTTTTTTTGCCTCTCTTCCTGATGGGTTGTATTAAATTATGTTTGTAACACTTGAACATGACATAGCAAAGCAAATATAATGGCAATGACAATGATTTAGCACATAAATATCACATGAAAACGTAAAATATTAACAGAATATGTTTGTTTTATATGCTTCTAGACAAATTTAAAAAAATGAGACACGGTGAACACAGAAGAAACTAATTAAAGTGTAATGAGCTATAAACATTAAAAAGATTATTTAGCAAAGCATAACACACACAGATGGTTAGATGTAGCTAATTAAATTCCCAGTAGGTATTAAATAAGTGGCAAATATAATTATAAAATATAAAAAATGGCCTAATATCAGTAAAATTTTTAAAAGTTTTGAACAATTTGTGGAGTATAATGTTGCACTGCCATAATATTTCTGACATTATTTATGTACCCGCGCAAAAGAAATTTATATGGAGTTCTATGTCGTCATATCAATTTCTACGTGACGCGATATGCAATCTTATAAAATGTGATCCGAAATAAGGGCCCGTATAACTGTACATATTTCTATTGATTTTGATATGATACAAATAAATAAATGTCCGATAAAATAATATCCAAATTATGTCTAGATAGAATTGTGTAAATTTTTTTTAGTTTTTCGGTAATACTATCAGTTTGTATATAAACTGATACAAACAGATGCAATTATATAAAAATATATAGAGTCATTCCAGAAGGCCTATTGACGAAAACATGATTTTTTTCAATTTCCCTATTCCGATTTGCATAAAATTTGGTACGAGAGCGGTTCAATAAGTTCGTGACTTTTAGAACTTCCCTCGTAGTTATATGAAGTGCAATACTGTTTCCATCAAGTACAGCCTGTTAGTAGACTACTGTTAAATTTTAAACCAGTTCCGTCATTTACATTGCGTTTAACAGCTGTTCAAAACATACAACCTCATGGATTTTTTTAAAAATGGAAAGCTTTAAAAACACTTTGGGGACTCTGCACTATCGATTTCAATGGTAAAAAAGTCGTTTACTGTCTTTCGTTGTGGTCTCACAAGTACAAATGACGCTGAACGTTATGAACGGCCAATCAATAGACCCGAAAATGTCGAAAAAATACACGATATGGTGTTAGCCGATCGAAGAGCAAAAGTGCGTGAGATTGTTCATATGGCAGTGAGGTTTCGATTTTGAATGATCAGTTTAAAGAGGATTTAAAAACAAACGACCCCATATGGCCAAGAAAAAAGTTCTTTTTCATCAAGATAATGCACGGGAGCACACCTGTGCAGTCTCAATGGCAAAATTCCATGAATTGACTACGAATTAGTACCTCATTCACCATATTCTCCGGATTTAGCCCACAGTGACTATTTCCTATTTACAAGCCTAAAGAAATGGGTCAGTGGAAAGAGATTAAGCTCCAACGAAGCAATTATTGATCAAACAAATGCCCATTTTATGGACCTTGAAAAATCCTATTTTTTGGAAGACATACACAAATTAGAGAAACGTTGGACTAAGTGTATTGAGTTAAAAGGAGATTATGTTGAAAAAAAAAATTTTTTTTGGAAAAAAAAATTTGTTTCATTCAAAAAGTCACGGATTTATTGATCCGCCCTCGTACAACTGTGAGACGATAAATCAGGGATATCATTTGGGTCGTTTTCATAACGCTCTAAATTTAGAACCAAGAATGTTTGTGTTTGCAAACATTTAAGAACAGTATAAAATACAATCCTCACGCCGTAAAACATGTTGATAATTTGGGTCTTTTTGAAATCGATTTAAACCTGTAAAGCGGAATGCTCTGAAAACGCTTGTACCACCTATTCAAGTGCTTTTAAAATGCTTTAACGATCGCATTTTTCCACCTGGGTATTGATACGGGCAAGTTTAATTCCAAAGTAAAACAAAATTAAATTTTCAACCAAAAATTTAATAAAAAAATATTTTTTTAACTTTGCGGCAGTATAAGCTGCAAAAAATGTAAAAAAAACTAAAAAGTTTATTTGGAACTAGTCAGAGTGTTATAATTAATTTGAAATCAACATTTTATCAAAATAAAGAATATATATATTTTTTATTTTTGGCTAAAATCTGTTACCGTACACTGGAATTGAAATTCGAAGTTTTTTTTAAAGATAATTTTGGTTCTTGAATGATTTTCTGCTGAAAACACGAATCCAAAGTACTGTACTAAAAATCGACTTTTTCGCCTTTTCGGAAGTCGACTTTTTGAAAGTCGATTGTTTCTGATGAAAAAGTCAAAAAGTCTACTTTCGTCTAATGAAAAATTCGAATTGACTTGTGCTTTGGACTTTTCGACTTTTTTATTTGTCATATATTTATGGCTTAAAAGTAAATTAAGTTTAAGTTATAATAAAGACAAACATAAAGACATTTTTTACAACAAAATCGTTAAATATGTCATAAATCCAAAAAGTAAGCTAAAAAGCGAAAAATGATGTCAAATCCTACAAGAAGTTCCGATTTGGATATAATGTGCCCAATTGAAAAGCCCGTGTATAAAATTTGTATATGGTGTTAATGTTTTTTTATCTTGAAACATATTATAATATGTGATTATATATGGTGTCATTCATGGCCACATGTTTTTTATGTGGAAGCATATATAACGATATATTATTATATATTGACCTTTATAAAATCAGATATCAAGCATATGTGCTATACATAATAAGATATTGTAGACCTATTGTCATAAATAATAATGCATTCTCATATATAAGACAATATGTAACCATATATGGTGACATATAAGCTATATAATTTAAGATATAATAATATACAGTGTTATAAAAAATATATTTTTAAATGCGATATAAGATGTGCTTATGTATGGTGCCATATATGTATTGGAATTTATTTAATTTACCAGAAACAGGAATTTTATAGCAAATGTTTCACAAAAAAATTCAATTTATTTTTATATAGACTAATAAGTATTTATATATTAAGAAGCTCTGGGACATTAGATTTGATTAGACTAGAGTGGCACTAAGCACCGCGACCAGAAGTTGGTATTTTGTGCTGCCAGCGAATACACCCTATAGGTTCAGGCTCCCTACGAAGACAACTATCCCACCAGGTAAACAGTTCTAAACGTCCGATGGCGTCACTATTCGACCACCAAAATAACGCACCCTAATGTCGGAGAGCCTCGGACATTTGCAGAGAACATGCTTTGAGGTCTCGTGTTCCAATTCACAAAACCTGCACGTATCCGTAGATCATCGTCCCATCTTGTACAATTGATACCTAAGGCCACAGTGTCCAATGAGGTAACCCGTCACGGTCCTTAGTTCGCCCCTCGTCATAGACAAGAGTTTCTGCGACCTCTCCCCAGAGGGAGATATAAACAGCCTCGCCTGTCGCTGTATTCTTAAATTTGACATTCTTTACAACTTGTCTGTGAAAATAAACAAATAATAAAAAATACGAATATTTCTGAAAAAAGTGAAATTACACAAAAATGCATAAAACTTTCTTTTATTCAAAAATTATCCAACGAATGTGCCAACAGTTCCGTTTTTGGTTAATTATTCAAATAGTGGCAACACTGTTGTATATGATGAATTTCATGTAAAAATCGAGATGCATTGAACCCGACCCCCTCAGATATCGATGAAATTTTGTTCATAGCTAAATTTGATCAATACAAACAAACTCTCATTTTTAGAAATGACTGTTTTGCGATTTTTTGGGCGTGACACAGTGGGAACGTTTTCGAAAAAACGCGAAAATGGTCGAAAAGAGCTCCATTTAAACTACAATAACTCAGAATCGGCTAAACCGATTTCCATGATCTTGGTATCATTAAAAAGATATTTTAACAGACTTTATGACACGTGAAAAAAAAAAGAAATACACTGTAAAAAAATTTATAACAAAAAAAAAAATTTTAACTGACGAAAAAACCAAAAAGATCAAGGGTTTTTTTACAGTGTATTAATTTTTTAGAAAGGTATTTCCTTCACCTATAACATATCCAAAAAGTAAAATGGGTTCTTTTTTATTTTTTTTTTTAATAATTTTTTAAGTAGTGTCACTTCTAGTAATACGTACCGAAAGTTTTCGAAATAATTCGAATAACAGCGAAAATAGTTAGTCACATTCACAAAATAGTTCAACAATTCTAACATTTTTTAAATGTTTACAAATAAAAAACCATCAACAATTGTTTATATTATTTGACATGTTTTTATTAATTTGTGTTTTATTTTATTTAAATTTTTTTAAGTTAATTATTTGTAAGAAATTTTGCGCTGCTCAAATTTGGCACAGTCAGAATATCTGCGCACATGTACAAAAGTTTCATTTATCGGAATGAATGAATGAAAGCCTTGAGTTCCTGTTATAGTTTTAGCTTCTTTATATCTTGAAAATAGCTTTTCTTTACCGTTGTTGTATTCGTCAGCATCTGCGTAAGCAACTTGTATGCTGGTCTTATATGTTTCTGATGCCCAGTGATAGAGTTGCCTCGTTGTCTGGATTTCATTTTTATTTGCAATACTATAATTTCGAGCACCTCTCTTCAATGTTCCTCCGATTCCATCACATGCAGATTTTCCGTGACGGGTAGCATAAAAGTGCCATTCAGCGTCAATCCCAAAATCAGATTTGTGATGGCATAAATTAATGAAGTTATATTTATTTTTATATTGTGCTCCTGCACCATCTGATACGTAAATGATTTTATTAATATTGTTGGTTATATTGGCCTTCACGAACTGTATCATTTTTGAAATATATAGATAAACTGCTATACTATCATGGGTATTGCAATCAGATATTATGGCGAAGCTTTTATGAGTTAATTTATCGTTATCTGAAAATAAACAAACAAAGGAAAAAAACAAATAAATAAAAATTATTAAATATTTTGATGAGTGTGGATGGATGTGTTTACTAATACCAAAATATTAAAATAATTACCTTTGTAATAAATAACGAACGGATGTATTGTAGCCTGATCATTATTCCAATGGTATCCTTGCACGGCATCTTGTACAAGAAATGCATAATTTTCAGCAAAGTCCATTTGAATTAACATTTCTCCTGATAACAGCGCCGCTCTTTTATTGCTGATAAATTCAGATTGTCGCTTTGCTATGAAATGATGCGGAATCAGAACTTTGATGTGTTCAGTAAAATCGCTGACAAATGATTCTGGGTTGGTGGTTAACGTTTCCAGAACACATCTAATCCTTGTATTCCACTTTTGTGTGTATATTATTTCTTCAGTTTGGTTATTTTCAAAATGTTTTAGCATATGCGTTTTTAGATTATTTAAATTTTTAAAGCAGTGACCACACATTGAAACGCAACACTCCCTTTTTTCTATGTCACCATTACAAACAACGAATTTTAACATTGTAAATTTTGTAAAACCCACTTTGGTCAAGGGATGTTTTTTTTTTAATTCGTAGTAAGATTCGCGTAGTGAAGATAACATCAGTCTTTTTTGAACTTTTTCACGTAAGTTTCCTTGTTTAACAGTAATTGAATCTTGCGATCCAGGCATCATTCGGCTAATTTCATCATCTTCATAAAATAACTTGACTGTGCTTAGAGTTTCGGTTGGTAAACTACGTCTGCTCATTTTAAAAAGAATGATTTATGCAAACTTCGTTTTATTCCTTTGGATATCTTTACTTTTTTTGATACAATCTTGAGATATATCATCCCCAAAACGATCTTTAATTTCTGCGTGACTCATATTGATTGGTAAGAGAGATAAAAGTTTTTGCTTTTCCAAAAGATTTGAGCTGTTCTCTATTTGATATTTGATGTTTTCCAAAATTTCTTCGTAAATGGCTTTGACGATTTCAAGTTGCGCTGACAAATCAGATAATGGATCAGCTCCAAATGAATCTGCTATATTTTCGAAAATTTGCAGTGATTTTCTATTTCTGTATGCATCTCGTTTCATATATTTCCTTTTAAGAGGCGACATTTGGTTTAGTAGATGAGGAATAATATGATTATTTATATTTTCAATGACTTCCGTCCTTTCGATGTTCGCATTACGGCTGGTACAAGTTGGAAGTTCATTCAATTCTTCGCTAATTTCATCGCTGGGCGTTGTTGGTAAATAATTTGAGACTTCATTCTGCTCCACGTTGGATTCATTACGACTGCGCGCTTTTCTCAGTGTATTCCGGCAAGTTTCGCAAATACGGCTACAATGAATGTTGGCGACAGCTGGAAAATATTCAATTATATTTGCAGCCTCGTTTTCACTTATTTTACGAAGCGAAGCGCAACACTTATTAGATATTTTTATGCATCTGTACTTATTGTTTGAATTAATATTCACTCAAATTTTTAAAATATACGCGTAAAAATTGTAATGGGATATCTTGGCTTCTCGAAACTGTTTATAATTATGAATTTCGGTACGTTCATCAGGTGCAATTATATAGCATTTTTTAAGGCAAGCAAGAACTTTTTGCGGTTAAAACATATTCATAATTTTCCTGGGACAATGTTTATTTATTTTACCTGTTAACCCTTCGTCAGTTACATATTTTGAGCCCTTAGTTCTGGCACATGGTGTCTACCTGAGGAAGAAAAAATAGACCTGAAAAAATCTTTGGAATGAAAAGGGCAACAATTTTTTTGTTCTATATATATTTCTCTTTATTATAGGTAAAGTAATAAATGTTTATGACAAAATAGAAAATTATTATGAAGAATACATTGATTTTTTTATTCAGAATTTTGCGGAATTACTAGAAGTGACACTACTTAAAAAATTATATAAAAAAAACTAAAAAAGAACCCATTTTTATTTTTTGATATGGTATAGATGAAGGATAAACCTTTCTAAAAAATTAATACACTGTAAAAAACCCTTGATCTTTTTGGTTTTTCGTCAGTTAAATTTTTTTTTTTTGTTATAAATTTTTTTACAATGTATTTCTTTTTTTTTTTTTTAACGTGTCATAAAGCCTGTTAAAATATCTTTTTAATGATACCAAGATCATGGAAATCGGTTTAGCCGATTCTGAGTTATTGTAGTTTAAATGGAGCTCTTTTCGACCATTTTCGCGTTTTTTCGAAAACGTTCCCACTGTGTCACGCCCAAAAAATCGCAAAACAGTCATTTCTAAAAATGAGAGTTTGTTTGTATTGATCAAATTTAGCTATGAACAAAATTTCATCGATATCTGAGTTGGTCGGGTTCAAAATTTCAGTTTTATCTCGATTTTTAAATGAAATTCATCATATGCATTTTGCCATTAATTCTATATGACGTATGATGAATATTATTTATTTGAAATAACACTCATACGCAACCAAAGAGTTAGTTTTATATTTCATCATATCGCAAACCTAATTCAAAAGTGACTCAACTCAAAAATTTTCATTTTTCAGAAATCGAAAAGTTGAGTCACTTTTGTACTAAGTGTGCGATATGTTTTTTTCACTTTAAACTACTTATTTATTATGATTACTAAATTTAATTAACGCTCAAAAACGGATTGCTAAATTTTTAAAAAAGTTTTTTCTTCTCAGTAAAAAAAGTAGTTTTTAAATATATGATGGCTTCACAAAATGAAAAAATCCAAACAAATTTAACCCCTTATCGCATGAAACTCCAGATCTTAAGTAAAGTTGAATATTTTAAAAGTAAATTGAAAATAAGTGAACACCTATTTCGGCATTTCATACGTTTTTAGTAGCAAAAAAAGCAAAAAGAGTATGAATTACGGTCAACCAATAACCAAAAATAAAGCGCATATATAAAAACCAGAATATGTGTTTTAGAAAAATTATAATTTTTACTTCATAACTACTTAGTTTGTTCAATACATTTTTGGGGACATTCCAAAATTTTGGAATCGATGTGTTTCGATGTGTTTCGATATTATTAAAGTGAGTTAATAGCTATTCAACGTTCTGATGATATATTCCCTGTATTAATGTATCCCCGAATATATTTAAACATACTCGTATTAATTAAAAATATCTTCATCAGCTAATTTAATGCAGACTTTATCCATTGACAGGTAGTTTATTTTGTGAAGTTGTTTATTTTCTGAGAAATGAGCATAGCATATGTCTGAGAGACGTATCGTTATCTTTTGAGTAACTTTTGGACTGTTTTACTTATGTATTTTATTTAAATTGCAGAGGAGATCAAAGGTAAAATGAGTTGAAAATGATGGCATATAAGTCGCAGGGAGTATATGAAAGAACTTTCTAAGTCGTTATCAACCCCGTGGATGGAAGAAAGAGTCGAAATTCCCACTTTGTCGCGAACATTACGCAGGATTATTCAAGATGCCATATCCAATGAATCCAGCAATAATTGTGGTATCAGCAACACTCCAATATCATATCCGATGAAGTTGATAATAATCGTGTCCGATGAAGTCGATAATAACCAAAAATACGACGCATGTCCAAAATGTCATGTGTCAAATGTGATACACCTGTATGTGGAGACCACAAAAATTTAGTTTGTGATTCTTGCATATAATACACTTTGAATTTAATTTTTGTTTGTTTGTTTAGTTGAATGCTTTTATTATTTTCTAATTGGAGAACATTTTTTTTTTTTTTTTAGTTTTTAAACAAAACCAAAGTTCTTCAAAGAAGACTTCAAATGTTCTCATTAATTTTAATACACATTTTATTTTTTATTTTAATGTTATACTTAAGTTTTCTTTAACTATAATTAAAAATGAAAAGAAATTGAATAAAAAAATTATTTTTAAAAACAAATTTATCAATATTTGACTATTTAGTGTCCTTACAAGGCTCTTGTTTAAAGCCTTGTAAGACGTATCGTTATCTTTTCAGTACAAAAAAATAACGTTATCTTTCTAGGGTTAAATAAACAATAACGCTTTCTGGCTATAGCATTAGGGACATAAGACAGTTTTGCCTAAAAGTGCAAAAGCACGATTTTCCGTCATATTTGGGACGTTACTACACCGCGAATAAATTTTCTTATATAAAACTCGTTCCGGCATATGTTAACTTTATTTTTAAAAAGCTTTTTGAATTTACTTGATATCTTAACTTTTCCTTCGTTGCCAGCAATAACCACAACATTCGATACCTACACAAAAAAAAAAAAAAACATGGTTGAGGGAACCATATTCGAAGAACATCATACATTTTTGGATTTAATTGTTTCTTTATCATAATATAATAATAAGATTATCATATTATAGTTATACTTAAATACATCCCAATATTATGGTTCTGGAAATTTTTATGAATTATCATAATATGAACCCTACATTATTTTCCCAGCATTCTGTTGAAGGTATGTATGGTTTTAATTCAATTCAATTTAATTCTTTGTTTAAATAATATTTCAATGTACAATGTTTTAATAGCTTATTTCGTCGGTACTCTGACGTAACTTCGTAACTCAATATTTGAAGGTTTTGAGTTTAACCCGGATTCATATTCGGAATATGTTTCTACACAACTGTGTAAAATTTTAGATAAAAATGCCCACCCGTTAATTATTTATTTCAAAAAACAGTACCTCGTATCTCAAGCGTCTAATTTTAAAAGCCGTAACTCATGTCATGCATTCACGTACTCTGGTCGAATACTAGATAACTTAAAATAATACTTTATAAAAACCTATTTGTCATTTTGTACAATATTGCTTCAATATACAACAATTTTTTTTGCAATATTTTTGTGCAATATTTCTACAGTGCACAAGTTAGAAAACACTAAAACGTGAACATTCCTTACTCAAGTTAAATCGTTTAGATTTAATATTTCTTAGTTTTGGAATCTCCTATTAAGACAAAAGTGAATGTGAGTAGACCATACATACGCATTTTTGACGAACCAGCAAATCTCAATTGCTATTTTATTTTCTGTGGAGAAAGTTATACAACCTTTCTTTGTGTCCTATAAAAGAATTCATAAATAAAGTGCCTTGTATAATTTTTTCAATATTCTTTAACGATTTAAGATTTGAATATCTGGTAAATTAAATTATTTAATTGATGTAATTTCTTACCTCACTTACTCGATATAACATCTTTATAATTTATTTAGAATCACTAAATTTTTTCAGAAAATGCCACCAAAAAAACGAATGCTTGAAAAATTACCAAAAGTAAAAGAACTGGGACCACCTAAAACGTCATATGTGCTGGTATGGAATGATACTCAGACAGGAGAGAATACATCTAATGATCTGGAATTACATACAAATGTACCCACTGCAAAAATTAATGATGCATCTGAAGTTCAAATAATTTGTACATCAGATTATATAAATCATCAATCATATATTCTTGATGAAAAATCTGGTCAACTGGTTCCAATTGAATCTGGATCAATTGAAAATACGGATGATGATTATGATAATAACGAAACTGAATTTATTAATATGCGTTTGGATGAAACGACAGGTTTATTAGTTGAGGATTTCGACAAATCAACTTCTTCGCTAGAGTTGCAAACTTCTGGTAAATCTTAGTTTAAATATGAGTTTAAATATAGTTTAAATATGAGTATAGAATCAAATGGAAAGGATGTTTCACATCACCCTAAAAAAACTGTTTTAGATGAATGTTCAGGATTAACATCAACGCACGGGAAACAGGTCAGTCATATTATAGTGTGAGCAAAAAAAAAAGACAGTGATCAACAATTATTACTAAGAAGCGCTCGAAAAATAAAACCAGGTTGTAATTCCAAAAAATGTGAAAAGAGCGTAAATAAAAAATGTAATGAAATTACAGAAGGCATGAGGAAAAAATGTTTCAAACCTATTTGGAATGGTCTGAACTGGGATAAAAGACGACAATACGTTGTTTCATTAGTAAAGAAGGAAACAATATCTCGATCTGATAATAATTCTGAATCTCGGCAAAGCTGTAGTCTAAAATATCATTTACTTATAAATAATCAGAGGTTACTAGTATGTAAAAAAATTATTTTAAACACAATTGGCATTGGTGAGTGGCAAGTATTAAATTGGGTCAAGAAAAATAACGATACTGGGATTTTAAAAAAGTCAAAACTGAAAAATACACGAAAAAACGGTAAAAAATATATATTAAAGAAAGCACATGTACCAAAGTACTTGACTGATTTGCCAAAACTTGAATCTCATTATTGCAGAAAGAATACTGCAAAATTGTATTTGGAAAATATATATCAGTCAGCTCAAGATGTTGTAGCTATGAATTTTTACGCAAGGAAATGGAATCAATGAATATTAGTATTTATTTACCCCGGGAAAGATTTTTGCGACACATGTTTTTCTTTTAAAAATAAAAACATTCCAGAAGATGTGTATTCTCGCCATTTGGCAGAAAAAAATAGAGCCCGAGAAGAGAAAGAAAGTGATAAATTAAATGCTATTTCTGGAAAAATAAAAGCTTTTACAGTAGGTGTGCAAGCGGTTCAAATGATTCCATATTTGCCAGCTGGTTCATTATACTTTAAGCAGAAGCTAAAATGTCATCAGTTCACTGTATATAATATTGCCAATGGTGTTACCGTTTGCTACGTATGGCATGAAGGCGAGGGTGGTATGGATGGTAATGTTTTTGCATCATGTTCAATTGATTTTTTGAAAAATGAAGTCAATCTGAGTACACCTATTGTTTTTTATAGCGATGGTTGCAGCGCGCAAAATCGTAATGTAACTCTAGCAAACGCCTTGTATCAATTTGCGAATCAAAAAAATATAACTATAAAAGTATCTAGTCAAAGGACACACGCAAATGGAATGTGACTCCGTACACTCAATAATCGAAAGGCGTAAAAAAAACGCGAGTTGTATGTGCCCGCTAATTTTGTGCAAATAATTCAAGAAGCAAGATTAAAAAATCCTTATAAAGTGAAGTATATTGATCATACGTTTTTTTATAATTATTCAGAAGTGAAAACTTGTAAATCTATTAGACCAGGTAACAAGCCTGGATCTCCTGCTGTTTTACAGTTACGAGGCTTAAAGTACAGTAAAGATAGTATTATGTATAAATTATCATTTAATGATAAGTGGAAGGATCTACCTCAACGATTGACTAAGAAGTATAACGAAGTTCGTCCAAATCCTTTGTACCAAGGAGTTATACCTATAACTATTAATTTTATAGAAGTAAACGTATCCTGTTTTTACACGTTTTTTTTTAATAACACGGCAAAACTTATCCTGTTTTTACATTTTTTGTTCCTATACCACTTTTTTATGTTCCTTGAATATTAGAACTTTTTTATTTTTACATTGAGTTTTTATATCGTAAAAACTTTAAAATGATTTTATTTTTTATGTTTCATAAAGATGTAATTTTTCTTTTATATTTAAGTTGTGTTTTTATATTTAAAAATACATAGTATGTAAATTTTTTATTTTTAAAGTAAGTTTTTATTTCTTTAAAATTATAAAATGATTCTGGATATTCTGGAACGAATGTATCGTGTAAAAACAGAATTCTGTGTGAATATAAATAAAAAATAAGTTTGAAATAAATCCCACGTTTTAAGTTATTAAAATTTGATCTTAGAAAACATTTATTGTGAGTATTTAAAATAAAATACTGAATTTATTTATACATGTAAAACCTCGTAACTGACATTTTATTTGAAACTTAGCGGATCGTAAACTCGTATCTCAGCATTTAACCAAAAACTTAAACTTAAAATAATTTCTTAAGCATAACTAACATATATATCTATAAGAAGTTAATAAAACTTTAAAATTTACAACAAATAATCAAAAGGTTGTTATTAGATTTTCTAATAAAGTGTTTTTTGTCTCTCCTGTAAAGTAGTGTTTTTTGAGTTACGAGGTTAAGTCAGAGTACCGACGATTTGTAAAGAGTTCATGACCTATTCTTTTTCTACTTAAATACACAAAACTTTTATAAATAACTCAAAATTTGATTTAGACAATATTTTAAGTTATTCATTATGTTTTAATTTTTTAGAAAAAAACGCTTAAAGTTAGGGGTAAAATTATGATGATATAATCTCACTGCTATGAACATCTTCAGAATTAAGACATCTAGCATTAAAGTTCTGTATGAGTCGATTAAGTCTAATATATACTAGTTCAATGTTGGCTGGTGTGTGTAGTCGTTGAGTATTGCCAGGTTAAATTGTGAATATTTTTTAATAGTTTATTCTGGTTTTTTTTGACCATACAGGTGCAGCGTAAAACATAATGGCATGAAATATTAATTTCATTATTAGGCTTTTGTTCTTTGTGGGTACAGTAATCTGATTAGTATATTGACTTTGTCAATAATATGTTGGATCTTAAGTTTCGGGACCAATATAACAACTAAGTGTTTTACATTGTCCATCCAAGAGATAAGGCTGTTATTAAACCTAATTAGGTGTTGAGGCAGAAAACATGGTTTAACTCTTCTGGAAAAATAAATGGATTGGGTCTTTTGTGAATTAACTGTAATTTTCCACTTAGTAAAGTAAAAGTGGACCTCAGTTAGTGCTGTTTGAAGATTTCAGAAAACATCAACTGCTAGTATTTCAGAGCTGAGGATAGCAGTATCATCTGCATAGATTGAGATAGGATATGTTTCAAGTCTTGGAAAATCTGCTGTATATTTATTATATAGTATTGGAGAAAGACAGGAGCCTTGCGGACATCCAGCTGTTATATCATATTCGCTTGAGTGCTTTGAGCAAATATAAAAACTAAAGTTTTCTTTCTTTCTGAAAGAAAACTTTGAATAAGTTTTATTAGAGTTGGTGGAAAATTCAATCTTATCAATTTGTAAAAGAGACCACTGTGCCAAACCAAGCCAAATGCAGCTTTAATGTCTAATAAGACCATTCCAGTTGATTTTCCAATGCTGAAGTTTGATTTTACTATGTTCTTTATTCTTACAAGTGTTTGGACTGTATTATGTTCTTTGCGGAAACCAAATTGTTGTGTTGGTAGTACATTTTCTGTTTTAATAAAATCTATAAGTTTTCCCTTAAGGATATTTTTAGATCTCTTGCTTAAGGATAATAGCAACATGTTTTTAATAGTATATTTATTTAATATTTTACACATTTACATAAACTTGGGTTTAAAATAATTACCTTTGCGCTGAAGAATAAGCTTTGTGAAATAGTCTGTCAGCTATACAAGATATACATGTGATTACAGCATAAATCACGCATAAAAATATTGTTCAGAATACAATTTCATAATACATTTATAACGACTAAACCATGTTTGCAGCAATCATAATATTTGCCATATAACCATGTTATAGTCCTGGTTATCACATGGAAAATAAGATCGTCATCATTTATTACCATATTATGATTATTGCAAACATATTATGACTATTTCGTACTACAGACTTAAAAGCACGTGTATTATGTTAACATTTTTCTTTCATGTTTCTTTATATTTGTTTTCTTTAACAATATTTTTTTTTTACATAATTACAAACAATTAAAAAATAAATAACTTTTTTTATCACATTATACTTAATTTGTAACACTCGTATGAACATATAATAAACAATAACTTTATCTAAGGGTGTGCGACAATTAAACTTTTGCCTAGCCTTCCAGGGTAGACCAGGTTGAGACAACAAACTTATTCCTTCTTTCACAAAACAAATCAACATTACAATTAACACTACGTTTCTATATTTGATGTTGAGATATTGTAGCAAACACTTCAAGAAAACAAAAACAACAATTTGTTTTCGCAAACTTCAATTAACCGTTATTCTGTGAAGCTACAAAGTTCAATGTTTTAAGTGCACTGATAAACTAAGACACGTGTTGTGATTTTGTTATATTTTTGTGACATAATTTACTAAAAAATAAATATACTTTTTAAATCTATTAATAATGGATATTGATGACAATGGTAAGTATTTGAATTTTTAATAGTGATATATTCAATAAATTTTATGTAGATAAGAAAAAATTAGAAACTTTCATAACCTCAAAATTTGATTTTTTTAAAATTATGTTATAAGATATAACTAAAAATGTTCAAAAGAGTTCAACGAACCAAAAACGCCTTAAGTTGCAGTGATTTGTGGTGCATCCGAATCAGTAACAACATTATGCTAAAAGTTGCATGTTTTTGAGTAATCTATTTGTTTTTCAGGCAACTTGTGTTTTAAAAAGTCTGAACTACTAAAAGTGTGGCAGACTGGACAAAGCAAAATTGAGAAAATCGAAGTTCTTTTTAATTATAGTCTTAAAAATATTGGAAAATCAAATGTTTCCACTGAATATGAGAATTACCTGAAAGAAAAAGTTCGTGTATATTGCGCTAGGCTAAACGACAAGTGGCAGAAATCTTGTCGATCAATTCAACTTTTTAATACTAAAAATGACACCTGGCTGCAAAATGAAATCTTAGTTAAGAAACCTGAAGCAAGTGACGTAAATGAAGATGCAGACAAACCTTCATTTTCCCGTGGACGTCCTCGAATGAAATTTTCGGACATGTCTCATCGCAGTAAAAGAAGAGAAGTGGCAGAACTGTCAAAGTCTACAGCAAATGAGACTGAATTATTAATGCAGCCATCAATAATGTCGGCTAGAAAAGAGGGAAAGAAAGATTTAGTGGTTGTTCTTAAAAACACTATAGAAAGTCCAACAAGACCGTCTAAAATAAGAAAAATGTGCTTGAAAGATGATATGGGTCCCATTGCTCTTTCCGATGAGGAAGCTTTAGCATTTTTTCTTTTTTAAAGAATCTTAAATTTAACAGAAACTAATATGTCCCTTTGGCTAAAAATGGATTAAAAACAAATTTCCTTTTAAGAACAATAAATAAAATTTATGTTTATTTTTACAAATTGTGTTTTAATTTTTTATAAATTGCACGCATATATGAAATTTTGTTAGTTTTGACCAAATACTGTCGCTCACATATGTTCCAAATGGATTCCTGGGTAAAGTGGGTTAATGATATCCGATGAGGTCAGGATTGCACATCTGAATAATTTTGAGTATATTAAATGAATAAGTTAACGAAAAAAATATTTTTTCTTAACTTCGAATTTTAGTAATTTGTAATGATACATTTAATTCAAAAGATGGGTCATTTTGGGCCGTCTTGCGGTACGGGTTAACGTTTTCAAAAAAGGTTTTTTTCTATTTGGAACCGGTTGTAATAAAACTGCTGACATATAAATATATATATGTGTTTTTTTTATTTTTGGCCAACAAAAGTTGCTCGCAAGTGCTTTGTTTGTCTATTTTTAATGCCTTTTTGTTTAGAATTATTTAATTTGTTGGGGCTGACTATTTCTCGCAACTTCTTTTCACAAAATTTCAAACAAGAATGACACTAAAAGAGCGAAGACGTTCATAAAAAAAAAAAAAAAAAAAAAAACAGACTGATCATCTTATAGTTGGCGCAACTATAATATGTCTGATAGATAGAGGAATATGATAACAACCCTATATTATGACTGTAGATTATACAATAATATGATCACTGAAATAAATAGAAATGCTTAACAGAATCTGATGAAAGCAACCATATTAAAGGTGAAATATGATTGATACAATAATAATTTAATTCAAACAAAAATTTATGGCTATAGGAAACATAGTTTTCTGGCCGCAAGCACATTGCAACCATACTTTTTCTATGCGTGTATATGAAACTAAACTACTTAATTTATTATCTGAAAACAAATAAAGATAACTAATAGATTCAAAAAGTATTTTGATAATTCCGTATTAAAGCTAATGAATCCGTAACGATTTTTAAGTACGAGGAGATATTCGCGGTATGTTAAAGTTCCGAATAATGACGAAAAAACGTGTTTTTTGCATTTTTAGGTTACAATGTTTCCAAAACTTGATCAGTTAGTGGAATTCTGAATACAGATTCAATTTCAGAGCATTGACTATAGTTTAAAAAGTATATTATGAACTAAAGATCATGAGTTTTGCGAAATAAACAATTATTGCGTATTGAGCAAAATTGAAAATTTTATGTTTTTAAGAAAACACTATGAGAATTTCGCACTAAAATCTAAATATTTTTCTAACCCATGGTGAACATACTCCGAATTATACAAGACAATATGATGTAGTTTTTGAAATAAGCGCAAAAATTCCCGTTTTCGAAAGATCCAATGGTAAGATTTGTAAGAAACCGGATAAAAACTTAAAAAGTTAGAGCAGTTCAAACATGAGGTATTTCTCTCAGTTTTGATATAAATACCGAACTGCAACGAGTTTTCAAAAACCTAATATAGCACATATATAATATGAACGTTGAATATCGATGTGTTTATTTTCAACGATAAACGTAGTCACATATCCGAAGACCGTATCGAAAATTTTTTGAATAACTCTAATATGATTTGTTGGAAATAATTAACCCTTAACTCAAGTTAATACGAGGGCAGATGAATAAGTCCGTGACTTTTTGAATGAAACATAGATTTTTTTTGCAAAAAAACAATTTATTTTTCAACATAATCTGATTTTAGCTCAATACAATTAGTCCAACGTTTCTCCAATTTTTGTATCCCTTCCAAAAAATAGGATTTTACGAGGTCCATAAAATACGCATTTCTTGGCCATATGAGGTCGTTTTTTTTAATCCTCGTTAAATCGGTCCAATAAGTTGGCTAATATTCGCCGTTTATTATTTTTTCTTTTTGAAGATAGTCGGTGTGGATTATCCCCCGTGCATCCCAAAAAACTGTTGCCATCACCTTATTGGCTGACAAACTTACCTTGGCCTTCTTCGTAGTCGGTTCACCCGGAGAAACCCATTGTTTAGACTGCTACTTGGTATCCGGCGTGTTTTAATGGATCCAAGTTTCATCAACAGTCATAAAACGCCGCAAAAACTCATTCGAATTGCGGTTAAGCAACTCCAAGCAATCCTTTCAAGTTGTCACATGCTTACGGTTATGGTCAATTGAGAGCAAACGCGGCACCCATCTTGCAGACAGCTTTCTTAAACCCAACTGATCATTTAAAACCGAAACCACACTACCATATGAAATGCCTATGACATCAACAATGTCACGCACCTTTACTCTTCGATCGGCCAACACTATATCGTCGATTTTTTTGACATTTCCGGGTGTATTGACCTCAATTGGCCGTCCAGAACGTTTGTACTTGTGCGACCACAACGAAAATCAGTAAACCACCTTTTTACCATTGGATTCGATTGTGCAGAGTCCCCATAGTATTTATCAAGCTTTTCCTTGGTTTGATGTTTAATGAGCACTCGAAATTCACTTTTTTCCATTTTTAAAAAAATTCACGAGGTTGCTCAAAATTCGACAATAGTCTACTAACAGGTGGTACTTGATGGGAGCAGTGTTGCATTTCATATAAGTACGAGGGAAGTTCGAAAAGTCACGGACTTATTGATCCGTCCTCGTATATAATCAAATATTGTTTCGGTGATCGGTGTCTTACAAATTCCTGCTACTAAGGTTTGGGTTGTTTATTTAAGTTTAATTATTAAATTGTTTGCATATTTCTTTTTTTAAGTTTAAGTTATTACGAATACATAAATCTTACTCATAGACTACTATGTAATCGTTTGGCCACCACTGGCTTTTAGAATATGAATAAATAAATGGAATGAAATAAACTAAATATTTTGCTATCAACAATTTATATAAAAAGTAATAAACTTAATAAAAACTAGAAATCTAAAGCAACAATTTATAATAACATTGCCAAAGACTAGCTTTTAAAATATGGAGAATAAAGTGAACGCACTAGAACAAAAAATGCTAAACAGAAACATAGAGATCAAAAATGTACAAGACAACAAACTAACACCAGTAGAGGTATTGAAAACTATAGCAGCATCTGTAAACGTTGAGATCATGGACACTGATATTAGCAATGCGTATAAAATGAAAAAACAAAACAAAATAATTGTTGAATTTTGTTCTTTAAACAAAAAAAGAGAATTGATGTCCAACATTATTGGTCATAGGGTAAAAGGAGATTTATTCAATGCAACAACATCAAATAAAAACGATGATAACACCATTTTTGTAAATGATGAATTAACGGCTAATAATCGCAGACTATTATGGTTGGCAAAAAATAAAGCCAAGGAGGCGAAGTGGAAATTTGTTTGGTTTAAAAATGAACATCTTTTAGCTAAAAAAAATGAAAACTCTACCCCTATTTTAATCCTAAACACTTGTGATATTGAACTTATTGCATAAATAAACATTAATTTTTTTTTTACTTTTGAATACTAAACAAAAAAAAAACAATCTTTTATTAAAAACAAAAAACTAAATATGAATAATATTATATCCGAATCGGTTGACAATTTTAGTCAAATAAATCCAGAGCTTTTAAGTTATCCTATTTCAATAATTTTTTTAAATATTCGTTCTCTACGCACAAACTTTAACTCTTTCTTGGCCACAATACATGGTATAATAAACCAAATTAAAATAATAGTGCTTGTTGAAACTAATATAACAGACGTAGAAACTTCCTTTTACGGTATAAATGGTTTTAACTCTGTATTTATAAACAGATCAGACAGAGGTGGAGGAGGTGTTGCAGTATACATCAAAGAGCACATTTCTTACACTCATATACCAGTAAAATCAATATCGTTTGAATGCCTACACATTAACTTACATACACATGAAAACATTTCACTCTTCGCAATTTATCGTCCACCATCCACCCTCACCCGTTCTTTTACCTATGAACTAGATCACTTGTTAAACACTGTAAACAAACAACAAAATAGTATCGTTGTTGGGGATATGAATATTAATCTCTTTAATGACGACATGCCAACTACTCTTTATCTCGATATGATGTCATCTAATGGTTTGCAGTGTATGATTAACGATTGTACAAGAGAAGACCTTAATAGAAATACAAGATCATGCATTGACCATCTCTTTGTAAGACACAGACATATAAACACACACATCTATGCATCTATAATCAAAACCAACATCTCTGACCATTATTCTTTAATATGTTGGCTCCAAGATAAAGAAGCTGTTAATGAAGAGATAATTATTGATACCCAATATACAAAAATATGTAAATACAAAGTAAATCGCCAGATCTGCTCAACAAACTGGCACGAAGTAGGAAATCATTCTAACCCGGATATGATGTTTAACTCAATCTATGAGACATTTAATCAAATCTACGAAAAGTCAAAAATAAAAACACAAAAAAAGAAAAATAGAATTCCAAATCCTTGGATGAATGAAAATTTAATAAAAAGCTGTGAAATTAGGGATAAACTTTATAAAAAATGGCTATCAAATAAAAACAATAAAAACAATGAAACTGAATATAAAAAATACAGAAATTCATTAAATAAAAAACTAAATTATGCAAAAAATTTGTATTATAAAAATAAGTTTTTTGAAAATAGATACAATATTCGTGTAACATGGCAAATTATAAACGAAATAATTGGTAGAAAATCTAACAATTTAGATGAAATAATAATAAAAAATTTTAAAAACATGAACATAACCGATATTTGCAACAATTTTGCAACAAATTTTAAGCAAAATGTCAATAATATTTTACACAATTGTGATATTCAAACAATTAATAACTCAACACGATTACTTCAAAATTCTTTTTACATGTCCTATACAAATGAAGAGGAAATCTTTAATATTTTAGTTTCTCTTAACACCAAAAAAAGTGCGGGTTACGATGGAATAAGACCAATTGATCTTAAAAACAATGCCGGTGTAATGACACCAATTATAACCAAATTAATAAATCTAATACTACACAATGCAATAATACCTGATATACTTAAAGTATCTTTTGTTCGTCCTATTTATAAAAACGGTAAAAAATCAGATATTAATAATTACCGACCAATAGCAATCTTATCCGTTATTGAAAAAATAATGGAAGAAGTCGTGTGCAGCAGATTAACAGACTATATACACAAATACCAAATAATTTCGTCGAACCAATTTGGGTTCCAAAAAGGAAAAAACATAAACAAACTTCTTGGCAACTTTGCAAATTATATTAACGAACATCTAAGTAAAAAAAATCAATGCTTAACACTTTTTATCGATTTTAGCAAAGCTTTCGATACCCTATCGCATAGCAAGCTTATATTAATGTTAGAAAGAATTGGAATACGTGATAGATGTTTGGAATTGTTTAAAAACTATCTGACACTCAGAACATATTATGTAAAAGTGAAAAACAACTTAAGTGAGGAAACAAATTCGGAATTTGGTGTACCACAAGGCTCAAAATTAGGTCCCATACTCTACTTAATATATTCTAACGAACTTATTAATACATTAAAAACATGCAAAACGTTTGCATATGCGGACGACACTGCTATAGTAGTTGCCCATAAAAACATAGATACAGCAACAATTATAATGCAACATCAGCTCGATACTGCTGTACGATGGTGTCACGATCATGGTTTAATAATCAATGCATCAAAAACCAAACTAATGCATATTAAGCCGACAAATATACTATATAGGGAAATCAATATAAGGTTCCACTCAACAGAATGTCTGCATAGTAAAAAATGGCAGATTTTGACTACAGTAATGACCTTTGTTCTACCGCAATCGATATAGTAAACACATACAAATACTTAGGCGTTTATGTAGATCATAATTTTAAGTGGATGGTACATGTAGATGAACTCCGAAAAAGGCTAAGAAAAGCATCATTTATGCTTCATCATTTAAGTTACAGCTCCAGCAATATGGTGCTAAGACAAGCATATTTTTCATTAGTGGAATCACACCTACGCCATGGTATTACAGCCTGGGGAAGCTCAACTTTTTGTAATAAGCTACAACAAACTCAAAACCAACTGCTTAAAATTCTAAAAAAAAATCGCTCTATAAACAATATTCGAAACCCCACTACAAGTAATATGGGTGTCGCCATTGTCAACAATAATAACAACACAACAAACAACATCAACTACATACAAAATGCAATCACAACCAACCTTACAACAACTAATTCCAACGTTTATGATCAAACAACCAATACGACTAGAACAACATTTAATGATAACAACTCTAGATCTACCAACAGCAACGCCACATCTTCCAACAACTATGTAAATAATAACAACAACGCATCAAATAACAACATTGCTAAAGATCTGAACATATTAAACGTCAACAGCATCTTTTTTACTACAATATCAACAGAATTTTATAATGATTCCAGGTTTCTAAAAAGAATAGACCACAATCATCGGACTCGTTTGAATGTTGAAGGGAGATACCGTGTACAAAGACACAAAAACAACTATGGGAAAAGCACTTTATCAGTATTATTACCAACAATATTAAACACACTGCCCCCGGAAATAATTAATACAGTCAATAACAATAATAAGAATAAAATATTTAAAAACTTTTTTATTAATCAGCAATGAATGCTGTTATACTATAAACTAAAAATTTAATTTAACTTTAATTAATCAGCAATGAATGCTCTAAAACTTTACATTTAACTTTTAAAACTTACCTGCAGACAAGCTTTACTAGCTTTACAAGGTTATTAATATATGTAAATAAATTGTAATTATATTTATTGTAAATTAAAGCAAAATAAATAATAATAATAATAATAATAATAATATAAATAATAATAATAATAAAAAAAAAAAAAAAAAAATAAAAAAAATAAAAAAAAAAAAAATAAGTTGAAAAAAACTTCATAATTACGCATTCATTATTTTATAGTATTCCAGATGAACTATTAGAATAAAGAAAATATAATTAAAAAATAATGAAACGTACTTCAAAACTATTTTTATTAAAATAGAATAAAGTAAAAGAGACATTTAAGCAAAAATAAAATATTAGGGGAAAACGAATTAATAAAAAAATTAAGTAAAATGAATTAGGTATTGAGATGTTTTACTCTATGCCCGCGTCTAATTAAAGATAAACACATTTGATTAAAATAAATTAAATTTAAAGTTGCCCATGTATAAATGATCGTATATTATCGTATATGAAATATCATATATTATCGGATCCTTAAATTGAGGTTATATGGCCATATATTTTAGTTCACATACAGTTAAGGAAAAAACTCTACGTACACCCTACTATTTTGAACTTCTAGAGAACTAGTGATAATATTAAAAAGAATGTTAATGTCAATGTTTACGACATTAATAGTTAAGAATGTTGGAAGAAAAAAAAGTTTGAAAATATTGATCTTTTATAAACTATAAACTATAAACATAGAAATCGGTGGGGAAAAAATCTACATACAGCATTGGCAACTCTTAAAATGAATAAGACAATGAAGAAGATAAAGGAAAAAACCCGTTAGTTTTCTTGATTTGCTTTATTTCTCAAACATTACAGTCATTTAAATTCAGAATGCGATTTGTAAAACACATTTTATCTTTAAAAATGGTAAATAGAAGAGAAATACAACAATTAGTTCGAAATTTGGTGGTTAACATCCGAGAAGAAAACAAATCTTACGGGGAAATTGCCAAACTAGTAAAATTAAGTCGCTCTACAGTGCAAACTATTGTCAAAAACCATCAAAACACCAACAGTACCGAAAACAAGCCACGATCTGGAAAACCGAAGAAGCTTTCAAGACGCGATGTCAGTAGTGTCCTTAAAGAAGTCCCAAAAGATCCAAAAGTAAGTGCGCCAAAATTAGCCGAACACCTTGCAAGATGTTCGAATATTACTGTTTCATTAAGAACAGTAATACACGTTTTGCATGATAGCGGCTTTAAAAGTACAACACGCAAAAAGCCATTTATTTCTGCCAAGAATCGTCAACTTCGCCTGGACTTTGCTAAGGCACATTTACAGAAAGGAATGGATTTTTGGAAGAAAGTTATATTTACCGATGAAAGTAAGTATAATATTTTCGGGAATGACGGCCGAAACAAGGTTTGAGGAAAACCGAACACTGCTCTTGATCCCAAAAATATTATACCTTCTCTGAAACATAAGACAATATTGGAACAAAATCTGAAGTCATCTGTGGACCAACAAGACAACGATCCCAAGCATACTGCGCATATTGTTCGAGGCTGGCTTCTTTATCATGCCCCAAGACAGCTCAATACACCTCCCTAGTCACCAGACCTCAATCCAATTGAGCATATTTGGGACGTTTTGAAAAAATCTGTGCGCAAATATGATATCAGAAATCGTGAAACTCTGAAAACTGCCCTAACTCGGGTGTGGTCGGAAATTGCGCCCAGTATTACGGAGAATTTGGTGATGTCTATGCCACGTCTTTTTCAGGCGGTTATTGAAGCCCAAGGTGGTCCTACAAAATATTAAAAATATATTGTTTTCTTTTATTTATTTAAAAGAAATTAAATATTGTATTCGATTTTTAAGACTGTATGTATACTTTTTTCTCATGAATTTTTATTGTTTTTG
The DNA here is from genome assembly GCA_021234595.1 of Delia radicum. Lineage (NCBI taxonomy): Eukaryota > Metazoa > Arthropoda > Insecta > Diptera > Anthomyiidae > Delia > Delia radicum. The sequence continues at coordinate 118,406,227 of CM037853.1, forward strand.
TTATTTCTGTTTTGTTGTTATGCTTTTGAACTACCCAGCAAAACTTTGGTAATGGGTGCGATAAAGTAATGCATTACCTTGCAATGTGTACTCCTTACCCGTATCATTATTTTCCAACAAGAAGTAATGAGTTACCGATAATTGGACACACCTTATAATGAGACCTCATTACATTTTACATTACTTCAAAACATAAAATAATTACTTACCGATCATCAATTACATAATGCATGAATTGTAAACGTAAAGTAATTATTTATATATATTTTTGAAAATCTATTTATAGACACATTACTTTGTGATTTTTTGTAAGCATAATGGTAAGGTGTATATTTTTGATATCACGAACGAAAACACGAAGCACAACAACTCATCTACATGTTAAGTAATAAAATATTGCATGTATCGATAGCTCAGTTGGTAGAGTTCTCGCCTAACTAATTGTTAAATACCAGAGACGCCAGGTTCGAATCCCAGCTTGACCAAGTTATTTATCTAATTAAAAAAAATATCTGTAAAAAAAATTTTTATGCATTTTTTTTATGAAAATCTATTTATAGACACATTACTTTTTCCCCCCATGTAACCATATAAGTAACCAGTTACTTTACCCACTACAAGGTAATGAGTTACCTTGAGGCTCATCGCCTGTAAAATTCATCAATGAAGTAACGTGTAAAGTAATGCATGAGGCCCTATGGCGATACATTACTTTACCCATGATTTGGTAATGTGTGGTTTTGCTGGGTAGCTTTTTGTTTTGTAAATAAAGTTTGCTTTTTGGTACTTAAAATATTAATGCAAACGCTTTATTAATTTGCCTTACGAATATCTTAAAAACACAAAATAAGGGGGTGTATGTAGAGTTTTTTCCTTAACTGTATATATTTCTTTATATTTTTTTATTTTTGTTGTTTGTCTCTGAGGTCCGAATAAATTAAAAACTATTAAATGATTTGTATTCCAATAATAAAAATCAAATAACAGTTTTTTATATTATCAGACCCCAGAAACAAACAATAAAAATCAAAAACCATTCTTTAAAAACTAATGGCTGTTACTCCGGGAGTTAGTGGATTATTTAGATTGTAACATTGCGGGGTTCCAATTTAATTCATATTAAAATAGTTTCTTATATTTTCTATTTCTGTTCGACAGAACTTTCAAAAATTTTTATTTTGTTCTGAAAAAAAAACAAAAAAAATATGGAAGATAATTTAAAAACTCTAAATGATAAGCCTGCTCATCAAAAGGCAGAAACTAGTCTAGTCTGATTTGAAAATTAATAGTTTTTATAATTTTTAGAGAAAAACGTTAATTCTTGGTCTTTACCTCAACATTTCTAAGATAAGTTTTTTTAATGAGCTTTTTAAAATTTAAAGTTTTTTTATATAGATTTTGAAATAAACCATTCCCTGTTCACCAGAAAAACTTAGTAGCGAAGAGAACCGCATCACGGTTACAGTTATAATCAAAGTTGTAACAAATTTTTGCAAAAATTAAACTGAATATTGTATTAAATTATATCCGGTAAATATTACATAACAACACTATTTAGAGTTATAACGATCATAAAGCTTTTTAAAAATAAAATGAGTTTTAGATTCTGCAAATCTATATGCATTAAATTCATTTCTGTTTGTTTGTTTGTTCTCTATACAAATTTGCAATTCTCAACGGCTTTTCCTCAAATTTGGCATGAATAATCCTCAGACCTCAACTTAGATCGTAGTATAGTTTTCATTGACCACGCCCTTCTTAAACTTTTATCAGATTTTTAATACAAACTTCTAAGACAGTTTTGAAGAATTTCTTTGAAATTACTCACATATATTTTACGTTCACCGAGGAAGGCCTCCGTAAAAGTTTCATTACCATATCCCAATTCAATACCGACTTTTGATCAAAAACGTCAAAATCAAAAAATTTCACTTTTTTAATGAAGATTATTTTTTTAATTTAAAAGAATTAAATCCAATCAAAACATTGTAGGAAAAACCACCTCGTCTTCAAGAATTTTTTCCCCCGTACCTACTGATTTTTTTGCAATGTCCTTATGATTAAATTTTTTTTTTCAATGCAATATTTTAATGCAAATTTTGCAAACAATCTGGCAAATGAGTGGAAAACTGGGTATGCCATTAAAATAAGCGTAACCGAAATATTTATGATCAATGGTCTGTACTCTTGCTTTCGCTTTTAGGAGTCAATTTTGTAGGGCTGTGTAATTGATAAGAAACTATTGTATTTATGAAACATTTTCGTCAATATGATGGAACTATTTTCCCTGAGTTTAGTTAGGCTTCATTTTTATGCAAGTATATTTAGCACATTTAGTTCTAAGTATTACACTTTAAAAAATGATTGTAAATATACTACTATAAAACGAGTAAAATTTCATGTATTATTACGCAAATTCGGTAAATTTATACATCAAAATGCGTAAAACTATTTTGCGCACACTTTTATATACAATAATACACACTTACAGTATTTTTACCAATTATGTGTTTACAATTAAACACATTATGCCTAAAAGTAGTATTATTTTGTTAAATAAAATTTTTACGCACAAAGTTTGTAAATATACTAACTTATAATAGTAATAAATATTTTGACATTAATAAATTGAAAAATAATAAAACAAATTAAAAAAGCTAAAAAAATCTAAAAAAATTTAATTTATTGTTAATTTTAATGAAAAAAATATATAAATGTAGTATTTGTAATAGTGAATTAAAAATTTCCTATGGTACCATAAACGTTTATTTCCAAGTGTTTGTAGCCTAATTGTGGAAAAATATTTTCAAAATACGAGTATAATATATGTACAGAGCTTTAAAGAATTAAATTCTTCATTCGATTTATTCAGTTGGTTTATACTCAATCGATTTTAAAATATCGCCAATATTGAAAAAAATTCCCAAAATTGAAAAATCGCTTAAATTGAACAAATCTTTAAAATAAAAAAAATCGCCAAAAATGAAAAAAAAATTGCTAAAATTGAAAAAAAACGCCAAAAATTAGAAAAATCCCTAAAATTAAAAAAAAAATCGGCAATAATTTTGAACTCCGGTGCAAACATTTTTCCAGTAGCTCTCTTATTTTTGGAGTTATAGATGGTTTTTATTTAGTCGATTTTTAAAAGGTACATATTTCGAAAACTAATGGAGCTGGATTAAAAATGGTTGCACCATTGTTCAAAACTCAATCCCATTACACCTACATTGATCCTAAATTTCGATTTGATTAGCTGAATTTGTAAATCACGTTTTTCTCGAAAAGTAAGCATCGCAGATAAAAAAGAGTATTTATTTGAAACATCGCCTATGTTTTAAAAACTAACAGAGACAAATAAATGACTAGAACAACTTTTTCCAATTTGAGCTATTTTTTTTTATCAATTATGGTGATTTTTTTTTAATTTTCGCGCTTTTTTTTCCTTTGCCGTTTTTAAATTTTTAAGCTTTTTGCATTTTCGCGATGTTTTCACTTCTAGCAATTTTTCTCATTTTTGGCGATTTTTCAATTTAACAAATTTAAGTGATTTTTTTTTAATTTTGTCGATTTTTTGATTTTATTACATTTTTAGAGATTGTTTTAAATTTTTGCAATGATTGAATTCCCAACAATTGACTTCCCAACGATTGAATTAACAATGATTGAATTCAATAATTGATAATATCGAATGAGCTAAATTGATTGAATTCCCCACTAGCGAATTCCAAAGAATGAATCCTATGCGATTGATTAAGAAAAAAACCATTCGATTTAAAAAAATCGGATTTGATGTCTTTAAAATATAATTCAATCTTTGAAGCCGCTTATATAAGTTAAGGTACGCGTTGTAGCGTATAGAAAAGTCGTTACAAACATCTTTTGTTGGTCACACGAAATATAAGCGTTACACGCGCACTCAAAATATTGTAAACACAGCAGTAATTTCGTAGCAGACACTACCATGCATTTTTCATATTTTGCTTGATTCATATTTTGCTGAACGGGCATAATTGCTGTGGAATTGTTTACTGAAGTTGTGGGCTTCTTTATTTAATTTTATTACAATAAGTTAGTTTAAAAATTGAACTCAAGCTCACATAGTGAGATCTTACATTCTGTTAACAAAATACTTAGAAACTTAAGCACTATAGAAAACTCACATAGTGAGATCTTACATTCTGTTAACAAAATACTTAGAAACTTAAGCTACAAACAAGAAATAAAACACTATAAAAAGTAATGGACTAATTGTTTTTTAATAAAAAAGGCAACAACTCGCATAGCGAGAAATTATAAGTATAACTAAATTAATTTATACAAATATTTATTATTAAATTTATTATTATATATACAACACATTAACAAAACTATTTCTAAAAATGAATTTTTTGTTTTATTTAAAACATTTTTTGTATATTTACAAATATGGCATGTATTTTTACTCAAAAATTCAGTAAAATTATTCACTAATTTCTAAATTTAATTATATTTTTACGCACTTGCATAGTACATTTACACACTTTTTGTTGACCAACTTACACGTGTAGTGTGTATTTTTTTCATTTACACACATAGAGTAGTAGGAAACTATACTCCTACTATAAGTTGGGTAAATTTCAACAGAAATTAATTAGAGTGTAGTTTTCATTGTTTCGAAACAAATTTTTTAAAATATAATTTCTTTTTAAATTTGCAAAATTGTTAACTAACTTTAGCACTTGGTTTTGAAAAATTAGTAAAATGTTTTGCTAAAATAGGCAACGTAAATTAGTAAAATATTTAGTAATTTGTAAAATTAGAACAGCAAAGAAGTACACAAATAGTAAAGTCGAACCGTCAATCATATTTTGTCAATTTCCATCTTTAATTGCTAACATTTCCAATACAAGCCGCTTTAGGCAAAACAAATTAAAAAAATGTCTGACATGTTCTCAACGAGTTAATATCCTGCTTTTTGCACAATTAGCTGAGCCCCCCTTATTAATCAAAAACAGTATAGCTATGCCCTACTCTACAACCTGTTGTTCTTATAATTTGTAACCTAAGGCGTATGAGTGTTATTATTTTGAATGTATAAATAAAATCACTCATACGCTAAGATGGGTAATTTAGAAGGCTGTAGGTTGATTAATAATTTTGTTTAAGTTTTAAATATAAAGTTTCAATTTGTACCTGAGATGTTTTGCATACGTCATTTAAAGGGAAATTTTTTCTCTCATAAACTGCATTTATACGGGGTGTATAGGCTTTGTGTAAGTTATTTTAAAAATCTAAAAGCTGTAAGAGCTTTTTCAAACATTGTGGACACGTGAAGAGTGGAGGCGAATAAGGGTACACAGTTCTTATATTGGGAATCGAGTTTTTTTAACATAATATAATAGAACTATCACATTTACACACACTTCAGTAAAAAATTTGCTATTTTTCTGCGTTTTCCCCTAAGAAAATACATTGAAAGTTAGATTTTATTTTTTTTTTCAATATTTTTTTAAATTAATTGCAAAGAACTTTTCCTTTTCTAGCACAATTTATAAAATACAATAGTAAAACAAAGATTTTATGGACTGTGTTCAAGGATAACATCATAAAGTTGTAGATTTGCTGTTCAAATTTGCAAAAAGTCAATCATTGCAAGTGCTATCAGTATAGGAATCAAGTAGAAACATCGAAAATTCAAAATAAAAACAACATTAAAAATGTATTATAAAATCTTCTGGGCACTATAATTGCCTGTCTAGTTGTAGGTTAAAAGAGAATTATGTGTTTCTTGTCACCTCAATTCATTGTTTCGTGTCACCTCAATTCATTGTCATTCAATTCATTTGTCAAAATTACATTACTGACTAATAAAATCTACTACACTCACAATATTTTTTCCGTAAAGACTACTGAATATAAACATTAAATTAACTATAAATCAGTTAAAAACAGGACTACTTACTTTTCGTTAAAAACAATTGTATTTTTTAGTTTATTTTCAACTCTTGAATATTAATTGACAAAATCCATAAAAACAATAGATTGTTTTCGTTTATTTCAATACTCAATATAATATAATAACTTTTTGTTTTGAATTGAAAATTTTAACTGAATATTTTAACTGTTACGGAAAGTCCGTTTTGTTGTTTATTTTTTTGTTGAATAACAGACAGAACATTAAAAAATATATTTCTTTGGTAATTTAACTGCATATTCCATTGAAACAACTTTACCGGTTAAACTTTTAAATAACTGTTGATTTTTTATGGAAAAGTTCTTGTGAGTGTTATTACTGATGCGTCTATATTTTCCACTTCCATTTCACAAAACATATAATTGAAGCCCTTCAAACTTTTCCAACTTTTACAACATGGTTTCAAAAATAAATTGGTCGGTATACACTTTTTCAATATTATGCTAATTTTGAAGTTTACCTTTTTGCAACTTCTACCTAGTTTTTTGATACAAAATTTTGCATAGTGATTGATGTATTCTAGATATATAGATATGCGGAAAAATATTTAAAAATTTCAGATTTTAGCCATTTCCTAAGTTGTAATAGTTTCCTGAATAATTAACATTATGGTCTGTATACCCTTATTACCGTAAAATTTATATCGGTTTTAAGTTTAGAGTAAATTAAAAATATTACAATTACTGGTTTTGCTTGGATTTAATTAAAGTTATATGAATTTATAGATCTTAGTGTATTAACCATATGTAAAAATATATTTTACACTCCCAAAATATTAAAAAATACACTCAAGCAAAACTTTTGTCTTTAGTTAGTCTCTTTACAGGAAGAAGAAAACATTTTTATTGAAAAATTTTACGGACACAAGGGATACACCAGACTGCCGCAGTTTCGTCCCCCTCCTGGGACTCGTCAGTGGTTAATTTATGTGTCAATTGAACAAAGTATTTTATATTGTTAATTTGCTCTATATGAAAACTTTTTTTTTTTATTTTTTGGTGTCGTACTGGTATTTGAACTCACTGCCTTAGCATCAAGCTATGCATCGTAATCTCACCTCTTAACGAGTTGAGCCACGGTCGACACAGCGATGACTGTGGCTAAAGTGGAGTTTTGTCACCTACGTACACACAAGTATTATTTCGATCAGAAGAGACAGAATTAACTAATACCAATGCACAATTCATTTCTCAACTAGAATGCTTCTTCTTCTTAATTCTATCTCTTTTTCACAAGTAATTATCACGTTTTTTGATGCGCTTTATTCACATACAATAGTTGGATACCAAGTTTAGGTTAGAGATTGAGTTGCCGTTAAGCAAGTTTTCAAAAATTAGAAAGTGTTTTGCAACCGTCAGATAATAACAATCGTAATTAATTTTTAATTAATTACTGGAGAATATTACTTTAGTTAGTCTCTTTACAGGAAGAAGAAGAAACATTTTTTTTGTCGTATATTATAACTTAAAGATAAAACCACGACTATTTTAGAAAACGAGCGTTTTTTTTTACCGGTTTTATGATATTTAATTAGTTTTAGGGTTACGCAAATTAAAAATTTAAAAAGGGGTGCTTTCTGTGGTTTTCAAAATGTTATTTGCTCCATAAAATTTAAAGTCAATTAAATTGTTTGATGCCTTTTCGATTTTAGTATTAAGCTAACTAAAATCTTATATCTCATCTACGTTTTGGCGGAAATGTTACAAAGCTTCAGTGGTCATAAAACAAAATTAGTGAGGGGATAACTGCCGCTGTACTCGTTAGCAAATTTAATTGTTTTACACTTAATCAATTTAGTCCTTCGTGAAGATTAACTTTAGATACCTAATTATGTTCTCAAGTCAAGTTAAAAAAAAACAAATGCGAAAAAATATAATTAAATAAACCAAATTTTTGAAAAGATCATAAAATATTTGACTTTATGATTCGAAAATGACTTTCTGATTCGGAGGTGCTGCTTACTGTGTAACACAGTTCACGCCATACTCTAGCAAATTTCAAATAAAATTGTGTATTTCAGAAGCAAAAAACTTACACTTTCAAAAAATTTCCTACAATTTCTTATAAGTTTGTGATGTTCTTGTAGCGTTATTTGTGGCTGACATCAGCTTTTCATACCTCAGACTTAATAAAAAAAAATCAAAACTCAATTCCGGTTATAAGCGAAAACCGCTATGGAAAAATCTGCGAAAGTTTAAAAATCGGAAAATTTTGGTTTTACTTGTAAGACACCATAATACTTTTGAATAAGCAGCGATGTGGATATTTGTGTTTCAGCGAATGTATCTCCCAAATCCAGTGATTGCATTTTGTATTGGTTTGAATCTGAAAGTTAAAACCTATGAGCAATAAAATAAAATTAATGAAAAAACTCTTGTTAGTTTCATATTTAGTTTTCTATTTGGGACTTTTAAATGACCATCAATTCTTTGGGTGAAGTCTTTTCAATGTAAAGCTTTGCATGACCCTGTTCTTAAATATTATTTCAACTGAAGAAAACCTTGAGAAATAAGAGGCATCTGATGTTAGTTTCAATAGGTGTCGAAAATTTTTGAAATTACTCATATGACTTATTACAAAAATTTTCGAAACATAAATCTCGTTTCCCTTAACTGTCAAAAACCTTCAGAAATAAGAGTCATCTAAAGTCAGTTTCAACAGGTGTCGAAGGTTTTTGAAATTGCGCATATGTGCTACTTCAAATATTTTCAGCACCTGTTGAAATTGACCTTTGATACGTCTTATATCTCAAGATCTTAAGAATTGAGCGGAACGATGGACAGGGTTAGGTTAACTGTACTTAAAAGCTATGAAGTGCAAAGTTTTACGCTGAAACGTCTTCACCAAAAGAACTGACGGCCACTTAAAAGTCGACAAATTTAAAAAATTTCTTAAAACTTACAAGATTTTTTTTATTTTATTTTTTTGATCAAAGTTTTAAACTTTCAGATCCAGACCAATAATAATGGACTCACTAGACTTGGTAAATAAATTCACTGAAAAAGTGATTTCCATATCGCTGCTTGGTGAATAGTTGTATAGTGGTTTAATAGTGAAACCAAAACATTCCGATTTTTAAACTATCGCTGTATTTTAAATACGGGTTTTGTGCCGCTTAATGGTATTGAGTTTTGAGAAGAGTTTTATTAAATAATTGACTTTATTAAATAATTGAGCTCCAGGTCTCGTTTGTGTTTATAAAACATCCTTTATTATTTTACATACCCTCAATATTTCGTCATTCTTTGAATGACATCTTCAGGGAGTCTTAAATTGCCCAATAATAATACAATATTAATACATATAATGAATCATATTATAACATAATAAAAATTTTGTAATATAATACATTAACATATAACGCAAACATAACATCAAACTAATACTACCAACTTAAGGTTTGTAGGGTACAAAACATATGGAAGTAAATGCTTACATGAACAACAACAAACAATATTGAAAACAAAATTTCCTGCCGCTGCCCACCACTCTGGTCAGCACAACATTGCAAACCGATTTTTGTTTAGTTATTTTCATATTCGTTTGCTTACTAAATGTCTAAAGCTCCTCCCAATGTTGTCAGTGTCTGATTTGAAATTCATACTTTCATTATGTTCAGAGCTTCTAGCATGCAGCGGTGCCGGTACCTGCTCTCAACTTGTAGTATCCGCACAATTTCTAAATCGGGGCCGTGATTGTGGTGTTTTCAATGTGCCGTAAATGCTGTTTTATGAAATGTTTTAAGACTTTAAAAGGCTTAAAAAATTCTAAGGAATCTAAATTTTATTGAGCAAACAAAATTTTCATAACCACAAAATGCATGTTCATATAACATTTTTAATTTTGTGAATATTAACATGATTTCCTGCAAATAAGTAACCCTAATCCCAGCAATATGTCATCAAACCGTGATTTGCTTTTTAAGTTTTAATATATGACGAAAAAAATTGTATCTGTTTTTGTGTTGTAACATATATCTTGAAATTTGATAAATACTATGAGATTTATACATTGATGTAGCTTTTATTTAATCTAACCAAAACCTGCAATTTTATTAATTTTTAATTTGCTTGAAACTTAAAACTGAAATAATTTCTGTGACGTTAAAGATAAATAATTAACGCGAATGGACTTAGCATGCTTTAACATCACAAATAATTATTCATGTCATATAAAAAAAAAACATTAAATATTTTCCTCAAAGTGCAGAAAATGTTTGAAGTTCCCCATTAACACATTTTTAATAAAAAAATTCTTCACTTCGTAAAATATTCACAATTTCGAAAAACCATTTTGTCCAGAGCTTATCGTTCTAAGCTTTTAGTTCTAAACGACAGCATCAATTTAGAAAAATAATATGTGTGAGATTTCTATCCCTCATATGTGTCGCTGCTCCCACCTTCGGTGTTCCAATAGCACTTAACCCCACCGAAGTAAAATAATGAATCAGGGCTATGAAACAAAAAGCTTCAATAAATTCGGAAACTCTACATCAGGTGGCTAGCAACAACTGTTCTAAAACTTATCATCTACCCCAATTACAGTGTTGCCATGTTTGAAGCCCTTCATCTTTCACCACCTTTCATCTCTCCACTATCCCCTTTCCAAAGAAAGCAACACATTAATTAATAGTATGAATTTCCTGAGAGTTGCTTCTCTTTCAAAAATAAAAAAAAAAAAAAATTATAAGAAAACGTATAAGTGTAAATTAATCAAAAAAATTTAGATTATATGGTACAGAAGTGCGTGCTCAAAAGGCAGCATAGTTGCACAGTGGGATACATCACAAAATGTTTCGAAATAATTCGGTCATTCTTACTTAGTGACCCGATTATTATGAAATTAGGAACAGGCAAAAGTTGCGTAATATCTAGGTCAAGTTTCGACGATAGATCCCCCGGGCGCAATATGACTCCCCAAATTAGGGCACATTTTGCATACAAAATGTTGAGTGCTCGCCATTTTTTGTTGCTCAGCAGATTTGTTAAAATATTCACATATTTGTAGGTTGGTAGAAGATGCCTACAAAAAACATGATAATATGTGTGGCTTATCTTATGATAATATGTGTGGCTTATCTCTATGTCTATTTGAAAAGGTGAAATTCTTAATTTTGGGCAAGACTCAGAACCAGTTTGTTGCGAATACCAGGATCAAATCAATGACAATTTTATTGGTTAAACTATGCAACAAATTTAAGGTCATCGCTAACAGCGAAAAATTTTTCATAAAATTGGTATTTTTACATGCAAGTGGTTAATCGCACTTTTCAAAATAGCGGTTACGCAATATTTTAGTAACAAAATTAGATGTTTTTTAGGATTTCCGATTTGTTTATTTAAATTTGAAGTATGGCTATAAAAAAATCTTGTTTAAAATAACTGGTATGTTGGGCAAATCCATATTCTCATCACAATTTTTAGTTTTTTGAAGATTTTGTGCACGACATTTTGCTTTTTTCACAAAACGGATGACCAAAAAAATATTTTACCCTGGCCACAGACTTTTTCTATCTCAAATGCAGACATGGTGTGTCATCAAATTTTTATTGTTAAAAAAAAAAACAAAAAAACACAAATCAATTTGATGCCGTTTACGCAAATGGAAAGCTTTACCAGCTTTGAAATAAAATTTTAAAGAAATACAGTTAGATTTTTAACAATATTTATAACTAAGTAATAACAATATAATAAAAAATTATTCGCCAAGATATAGTGCGTAAAAATTTTACGATGAGCTCCCAAAAATATGCAAATAATTTATATAGATATGTTTATATATATATATATATGATATTAAAGATTTTTATATATTTTATTAAAGCTGAATAAATGGCTTTGAATTTGATATCTCATACTATTATGTGGTTCTTTTTCTTAAAAAGTTATTAAGATGTTTGTGAGTCCAGATTATGAGTGGTCCATTATTTATAACTAATAACCTATTGTTGTTAGAAAACTTTGTACGAAATATTTTCGATAGCTTTTTCTTCAATCTCAAAACAAAAAATTAAAAAAAATTTAAAAAAAGGTTTAACTTTTTTTAGGAAAATTCATGTGACTTGTTTATATTTCTTCTTTTCTTCCAAAGTAGGGTACTTTTTGCATTAAAAATTTTGAGTGCTCGCCATTTTTATGAAAACTCATCCAACAAATTCTCATAAATAGTTGGGTTTAATTTCATATGAAAAATAGCCAAATTTTACATGGCAATTTTTCGTAATTTTTGGGGAATAATACGTTTTTAATATTGGGCGGTTTTTCGTTTTGGAAAATTAATCAAAAAAATTTTATGAAAAATTACTCATTTTTCAATTTTACATTTTGCGCATAATTGTAGATTTTTTTAATCTGAAAATATATGGTAGAACAAAAACCTCGAAGTCCGAGTAGAAGGTTACATTTGCGGATTTTGTTAAAATATAAATTTTCACTATCCAATAATATATTGTTTAGTAGACGTAATAAAATGATTTTTTGGACTTAAATAGGATTTAAATTCGCAAATGTGAAATTGATGTCAGAATTTCAGATTAAATAGAAAAATATTAAAATTTCGAAGACTTTGAATATTTTAATTGTTTGCTGCTATGTCTGCATAAATTTGATATATGTTGGACTATCTACAACTATTTCCGCTTCCTAATTGGAGGAGTGCAAATTTTGGAATAGTAGGTTAAAAAATATATTTGCTTAAGAAATATGGCAACTTAGAAGCAGCTGGATGGAAAAGTATATACTAATCAAATATTTTTTTTAACACAAATCTCTTTTACATAAAAACACCTTTAGTAATATTATGCATACTTTATATGTTTAGAAAGAAAGTATTTATCTGAAGATAATAGACTGTTGGTGCTTTTTGTGAAAAAAATTGCAAAAAGTTGAATAATTTATTATTTTTTTTTTTTTATAAAAGAGAAGCAACACTCAGGAAATTCTTCCTATTAATTAATGTGTTGGTTTCTTTGGAAAGGGGATAGTGGAGAGATGATAGGTGGTGAAAGATGAAGGTCTTCATCTTTCACCACCTGGAACAATTGTTTTATTAAATTGAAAATTTATTTGGTTAAATAATCAAAAAATATAAAAAAAAATTGTCTTTTTTTGGTCCAGTTATTCTCAAAAACTGGACCTGATTAGGACCAAATTTAGTATTTCACATTAGCAAATAGGAATATCTCCGGAACTTACAGAGGTAACCCACAAGCGTGGCTAAGTTTTTTTTTTATAGGTTTTTACTAGCAGATTCGAAATATGTTAATTTTATGAAATGCGGATTAAAAACCAAAAATGGCAAGCACTCAAAATTGTTGGTGCAAAAGCACCATACTTTGGATAAAAAGAAGAAAGATAAATAAGTCGCATCCCACTAAGAAGGGAGGTATCCCGTCCCGGACTGGCACATTTTAGTGAACTTCGATATGTGATATAAAATTTTAATTTAAGGGATACGTGTTTTTTTTCTAGAGCTTCCCAATATAATATTTAGGCGTTACTAGGTAGAGTCAAAAATTACCCCATTTTATGTTTTTTCGGTCTATTAAAGAAAATTTTTGTTTCCTTAAGTACTTTAACAAAGCGTACAAAAAAAATTTTGTTTTCAATTTAGTTTTCATAAATTAAAAATAAGTTTTAATACAAAAAACAACCAATTTTTTTAACTCATTTTTAAACCTTAAACGTGAGATTGGGCAGCTTACCAAAATACGTGTTTCTTTATTTTAGCTAATTTACAACAAGGAGCTACACACCGGTTTCAAAAGTTCGGTCACTTGAAATTAACTCCCCCATTTTTATATTTCATAGTGAAAAAATGCTCAAAAATATCCCAACAAACATTGGAACCCCTTTTATTTTCTATTGTAACCATTGAGGCTGATTTTTCTTCTTGCACAGTGTTATTTAACTAAATCAATTAATTTTTGTTTAAATAAAAAAAAATATTGCAATATCTTGTTTCACTCAAAAAATACATTCGCTTAAAATAAAAGTTTAAAAAAAATCTAATTTTTGAGATGTTTTCCCCAAAAAAGTTCCAGTCTTTTATCTCTATATAAATATTATCTCTTGAAATATATAAAGTATGCATACTAGGGTGGGGCGATTTGAACATCTTAATGGGCGCTTCGCGTTTCTGATTCTTGGGATTGTACTGAGCAAAAAAGTCCACTAGACCATACGTCTACGGTGAAAATCGAGCTTCCACATTTCGACTTTTTAGCCGTATTTTGTGAAAGTAACAATGTGTGGGATGGACATATCTCAGGAAGTAGGAGGAGCTTATCCAAGATTATGGTATCAATCTCTTCTTTGGAGGATTCTCTAGCAGTTTATTAAGCCCATTGAGATTTTTTCCTTCCATACTAATCGCCCCACCCTAATGCATAAAATTCTGAAAGGTCTTGTAATGCTGAAGCGAGTTATGTAGAAAAAACTTTGGCTTGTTGATAATTTTCCCCCCAGCCTCTTCTAAATTTGCCACATTTATAAAGAAAATATCAACTTTAACCCACTGTTAAAAAATGGTATACTCCTCCAATTAGGTAGCCCGAGGCGGTTGTAGATACTCCAGCACACATTCGATAAGTCTCTTCCAATCCCCGCTTTAAATTCTCTGGAAACACGTAAAGTATGCATACAATTCTGAAAGGCCTTGTCATGCTAAAGCGATTTATGTCGAAAAAAAACTTTAACTTTCCCCAGCCGCTCCTAAGGTTACCACATATATAAAGAAAATATCAACTTGAACCCTCTGTTAAAAATGTTGCATTCCTCCAATTAGGTAGCCCGAGGCGGTTGTAGATACTCCAAAACACATTCGATAAGTCTCTTCCAATACCCGCTTAAAATGTAGACATGTCAGCAAAAAAATACAAATCTAATTTTTGAAAATTTTTGTTTTAATTTTGAGAATTGTTGGATTCCTTAGAGCAGAATTTTAGTTCTGACACCAAGTTTACTTTTGTGACTTAAAAGTTTATTAATTTTTGGTTTTGACAAAACCTAATGTCGTACGGTGTATTTGGGTAAGAGTTAGTAAATATCCTTAAATTTTTTAATTCAATTAACACAATACAATTCTGCTAATAAAACGAAAAATTGTATATGCATATTGTCTACTTTATAACACAGTACTAGTACTGCAATAGTGCAAATAAAAATGTGTCTTATATTTAAAAAGTATCTTTTGGTACATTTTTAAATGCTAATTTTATTTTTTTTTTTTTTTAATTTTATGTTTCTAAAGTTAATTACTTTTATATAATGTTACATATCAATTGAAAGCTTATGGACAAAAAGCACAATATAGTGCAGAAATAGTTACTTCGTCGCATATTAAAACAAAAAAATATAAAATGCAAAAAACTAAGTTTTTTACTGATATTTGAATGGCAGCCTGAATTAAATTTACAAATTAATTATTATTTTTTACATGACCCCAGAGAACTCTAACAAAATATGAAGTTTGAGGTTATACGTAGTGCTATTGCCTTCAAGGGTGACTCATCGGTTTGCTACGTTTGTACGGGGTCGCCCGGACTTTGGCTTCGGTCTGAGTCTGTGCTTTTTGCTGACATGGCTCTATCAATGCGTTCCTGCATTCGAGGGGTCTGACTGGCGATGCGGACTGTACTTGCGGTGGTGTGCCTGAGGACTGGTTGCACGTACTGACGGGGTGTCCCTTATACGATGACATCAGAGACTTAGGTAGTATGGGGATAGTTTGCCATGGTGGTGTATGGGATGTTAGCAGGTTGGTAGAGGACGAGAGGACCTTTGGTAAGTTGTGTGAATACGCTAGGGAGGTATTCAATAGGAGGATGACTAGACTATAGTGGCGGTGGATCCCTAGTGCGGTCGACTGTGGGGGTTCTTACTGCCAATTGCAATATCGTACTCAGTTGCTGTCCTTTGACCCTGGATTGCAACTATGCACATGCTCGTTGGCGGGTGTTGTGTCTTCTGTGGGTGTCGATCCTGGTTGCGGTTTGCTGTTGTTCGTCCTGTGAGGTTTGGTAGCGCTATCATTGCTGCTGGTTGCTGACCATTTGACTTTAAATAAGGGTTGTCGAGTGGTGTTGGTGGGTCACGTTTGTGGCCGGTGACTCGCCCGTGAGGGCGTTTCTTGTGTTGTTTTGTGTCGTTTTGTGTTGTGTGCTTCTGTGTGGGTCACCAGTCCCAAACTGTTTACAGTTCAACTGTTAGTAGTTTCGGATACGTGGTGGCTGTGGTTTATAATCAAATCGCCGGTAGAGCGTGAGTTCGATGTGGAGTTGCATTGCAACCGGGTGCCGTGACCTATAGATCGGTAGGAGTTTTAGATGGACTCCGCTCCAAACCAAGGGGGAGATCATGCCGAATGTATGATCTCGAATTGGTACTCATGGGTGGCACTGTTACTCGTGGGGGCGTTGGTTGACGTATTGTATTCGCCCGGTGTTAATAGCACCGTGGGGTTAGGCCATCGCGGCGGGTACCCACGTAAATCCGTGACACATCTGCCTATATTTGAGCTACAGGGTTCCCATCATAATAATATAAAAATTAGGGCTTCGGATAAAACTCGACAAAACCAGAATTTGCTGAAATATCGAAAAAAAAATATGTGTTAGCTTAAACTTAATAAGGATCAATATATGTGAATTTGAGTAGTATAACTATTCATGTCCATATAAAGTACCCTAAAATAAGGACATTTTTTACAACAATAAAAAAGGAAGCAGGAGATTGCTTTTGAAAATTCCTACCCAAAAATATAACATTTATATATAGTATTATTGGAACAAATGCCAATAATATTCAAAAAACGAAACCTCGTCCTTTGAATTATTTTCTCTACAAAATATGCCAATTTCATCAAAATCTCCTGAAAGACCTTCCTTGAAAGTAAAAACTGACCGAATTACTTCCAAAAATTTTGCCATAAATTTACAAAATTCACACTTATGTTAGGTAAGGGAATGTTTCCATTTGTGGCATGTTCCCTAAAGTATACTTTTTTCATGTTGTTACATGTACATATCAAAACTGTCAACAGTCATTTAGTTTAATTTCCGCCATTACTATTTTAAAACAGTTTCGATTTGAATGAACACATTTTTCTTGGTTTTATTAGGTCGTTTCCAAAAAAACGCAATATAACGTGTATTATTTTGTTGATACAAAATAATACACCTTATATTTTCTAATTCGGATTTTTGTAAGCGGTAAGAATTTCTTTCACGATTTAAATAAATATAATTTATTTCATAAAAATAAAACAAAAATGTGACAAATTAAATGTTCATAATATTCCCTAAAGTGGATCTTTGATATATTTTCTTACTTTTAGTAATAGTTTTAGTCTTTTTTTAAATGGATTACGCATCACTTTAACTGTTCTTGTCTATTTTGGATTTTTTTTTTTTTAATATGTTTCAAAAAAAAATATCGTTTGTTTCCGCATTAAAAAAGTTAGCGTTACATATGGTAATGCTTTAAGCAACTTCGAACGATACATAAAACCTTCACAGAAAAAAACTAAGAATGAGTATCAGTTAAAATATGTGTTGATTCAATTAAGAGTTTAATTGAATTCGGTCCTATTGAAGAGATTGAAATAATTTGTAACTATTCAATTAATTTTGTTTTCAATTGATGTTTTAATCATATCTATTAAAAATTGAATTGAATATAGCTTTTAATTAAAAAAAAATTAGCAGACACTATTAAAAATGTAATTATAATTTGAAAAAGACCGCCAAAAATTTTAAAAAAATCTTTAGAATTTAAAAAATATCACTAAATTTAAAAAAATTGACTCAATTAAAAAAAATCTAATATTAAAAAAAAAAATAAAATCATCAAAATTGTATAAGAATATTTGAAATAATCGCTAATATTTGTAAGAAAAACTTTTAATATTTGGTGATTTTTTTATTAATTTTGACGTTGTTTTTAGTTTTTGTGAATTCTTAATTATTTCTTTCAATTTTGGAGAGTTTTATTTTGATTTTGGTTATTTTTTTAAATTTTTTAAGTTTTTTGGTTCATGATAACGAGGTTATAAAACCTGTAAATTTTGTTTGCACCAAATTCATTTTCAATTAAAGGTTTAATAGATATTATAAAACTTTTAATTGAAAGTGAGTTTGAGTTAAAAAAAAGGTTAATTGAATTATTTTTGACGGTTAACGTTTACTCGATTAATCGATGAACTTAAATCAAACAATTGTTTGAGTAATTTAAAATGGCCAATTTCGAGTAACGAATAACTCGAAAAATTGTGGTCGATTATTCGAGTAAACATATATTTAGTTCAGTTCTCACTTATGTTTTTTAATTTTTTTCGTAATAAAAAAAATAGAAAATGTAAAGAAATGTGTCAATTACCGTTTGAATTTACATATCATACATATTTAGTAGGGGTATAGCGGTAAGGGCAATGCTTTACTTATAAAAAAAAAACGTACCCCTGGAGTCCAGTTCCTAAAATATCACATTTTTAGCATTTTAAGATATTTCAAAATTATCTTTGAACAATTACAGACATTACTGTATTCAAATGAAAGGCTAGTTTATATACCCAGAAAAAAATAGAGCTTACCAGATGCGCTTCCAGAAGGCATTATTTAATTACGAAGCGCTTCCAAAGCAAATACAGAAGACATGATTTTTGTTCGCGATGTCCCACTTAGTATGTCTCTTTTAAAGCGCTTCTTTCATGTGCTCTTAGAAGCAATAAATTCATGCCTTCTTAGGCACTAAGAAGCGCTTTCTGTATGTTCACAAACATTAGTGCTTCATGGTATGCATACATTATTGGTTCATTTTGAGTATTATTCACTGCTTCAAAGAATGCACTTCTTCAAAGAATGCATTCTGGGAAGCACTACAGAATGCCTTCCCTAATTGCTTTATAGTATGCAAGGCTGTGAAGCGCTATTTTGGAAGCATACAAATGTAGGTACTGATTACCAAATCCTGGTTATTTTTTGCTGGGTAGTCGAACTATATACAAAAGTTAGGACCAAAAGGTCCGAAATCCTGAATTTGATCAAAAGTGTTAAATATCTAAATATTCAACAAAAAATGGCAACAATTTAAAAACTCTTAGATTGTGTTAAACATTTTTGCAAGTTCCGGACTCAACTTAATTTAACATCTTTTTTTTGTAATATTTCTTTATATTTTTAAAAGGAATAGACTGCTATACCATATTATCATTTATATAAAAAAAATAATCTAAAAGTTATACCCTAGTTTTCTTGAAGTCGATATTTATAAATTTATTTCTAAATTTGTTACAAAAAAAAAAAACATTTCGGAACTGCAAATTTTGCACTTATTTTGTGTGTTACTGTGTACTTTTATGGAAAAGTTAATGAAATAAAATTATTGAAATTATTCAAGTAACTTGAGTAATTTTAAAAATTTAAACCCTCAAAATCACCTCACTTGTTTACTCGAACAAAGGTAAACCCGAGTAATTTGAATGCCCTAGAGTTTTAATAAACAAAAATAATATGTTTTAATTTAATTTTATATAAACTTTTGTCGATTTTACATCATTCTCGAACTATTTTATATGATTTTAAAGAGTTTTTTTATTTAGGTCCACTTTAGGGTACATCCTTATTATTTGTTGTAAAGTAATGCAGACAGTATGCTGGTGTCATTACTAGTAGTGAGAACAGTAATGGCATGTCAATGCCGTTTCTACATTTGGAAGTTAATTAATTTATATATTTCAGTGCGAAATAAACAGCCAAAATGTAAAATAGATAGTGAAAATCTTGTAGATAAATATTATAGTCTAAAAACATTGTCAATAGTTGCAAAATTTATACAAATACCAATAAAAAGGGTAATCACATTTAAAGGGTAATCACTTAAAAAACGTATTTAAGGGCAACTAAGGGAGTGGAGTCTTACTTCCATAAAAGCTCCAAAATACACTAAAAATGGGCCGCTAAAATGTGTTATTTTTACAAATTATTATGATCAGTCCGCATTAAATGCAACAAATTTCTCTCGGGAATTTCATTAAAAATTAAAAAAAAATGCAAAACTGTTTGATCTTACACTCAAATAAAAAGCTTCATCATGTTTATGAATGTTTCATCAATTTTCGTCCAATTTTGTTGTATTTATGAAACATTTTATAAAAAACTAAATCAATTTCATCATATTTATGAAATGTTTTTCTATATCTATAAAGTATATTTTGTATTAGTAAGGATTTCATTATTGTTGTGTAAAAAAATAGTTAAGGACCATGATATGGTCACTATAATTCTTGTTGTTTACAAAATGTTTCCTAAATATTGATGAAATTGTTACGTTGAACAAAAATTTATGACACTTATTACTATTTTTCTCTGGGCATAGATTGAAATTAGCATTTTTAATCTGTGACACATGAAGAGCATTCCATAAATTTGTTAAAATAAATTAAATTGGTTGTCCTTGTTCATGTCATTTGATCTGAAAAAATAGTCTAAGGATATAACACAATCTGAGTATATAGCATATAATGACATTCATTATACAGAAAAACTGTTCAAAAAATAAAAAAATTGCAGACAGAAATTTCAAAATATAATGAAAATTGAAAATGAAAATGAAAATTATTCAAGTTCGAGGCCATACTCTATATTTCTTTATTAGGATATTTTCCTAACAAATAATCTATAGAGTTTTTGTTTTCAAATTTATTATTTGACCCTTTCAGGAATGTGTTGATAGATCTATTTCGGGAATTTTCTAGGTTCGCATCATCAGAACACGTTTTGAAAGCGGTAAAAATCCCATGACAAACATCAAACATTCATATAAACTAGTTTACTCACTACATGAGAACTAACATATGAGCTTGAAGTTAAAGATTTTAACTATAGATTATTTGTTAGGACAATATCCTAATAAAGAAATATAGAGTATAGCCTCGAACTTGAATAATTTTTATTTTCATTGCACAATCATAGTTCGAAAAAAACATTATTTTTATTTTTAATAAAAATTATATCAAACTTGTCTAATGAAATTTTTTAAAATTTTTCAAAATTTCTAGAAATTCCACCTTTAAAGGTAACTTGCAAGCCTTCAAAGGTGGAAACCTGCATTCTGATGGACTTTTTGGAATTAATTAAAAAAATAAAATTGCAAACTAATGAAATATGTTTGCAATTCTGCTTGAATTATTTAAACTGAATGAAAAGTAACCACAGAAAAAATATTCACCTTAAATTTTCGATAAAAAAGATGCGCAAGAGAAACCAAATTTGGGGAGGGATATTGCCGTACCCAGGGGGTATGTCACTTATCCCTGTTCCAAATTTCATTGCAATCGGGTAACTGAGTACGAAATGACTGAATTATTTCCAAAACTTTTGTTATTTGTCGCACTGCGTTCTGGTGGAAACTTGTAGCCTATTAACGCAGCACTGACCAACTACCAAACCGATGCCATTATTCTACATATGCTCTATCTTGAGCTCCGCTCTAATTTGTTGTGTTTTTTAAAATGTATGTCAAAAAAAGAAATCGTTTGTCGAAGGTATGTCATTGAAACTTTGATCGAATAAGGATTATTTTGGTTAACACTCAAAAATATTGTTGAGCCAAATCAAATTTCATACACTGCTGTTTTAACATGATTTGAAAAATCGATTACAAGCATTTGCTTTATTATTTTTTTTACTAAAATATTAAAAAACTTTCCATCAATAGTTCTTTTATTTTTTGTTTACAACATTTGCGATCCACCGAAATGCGCTTTTGTAATATATAGTTTTAAAATTGCTTTAAAAATATGTAGTTTTTTGGGTTGTAATACAGTTTCTTTATTTTTAATGTAAATGTCAGTCATTTGTAGAATAAATTACATTTTTTACTTACCTTGTAGTTCATTGCAAAAAAACAAACCACATCAAATGACTGTTTTATGATTTTACATTAATTTTTTACTGTAGTTTTTTGTTATTTAAAAAAATAAAAAAAGAATAAATGTTTGTTTATTTTTTACTACCATGTGGTTCATTTTTACTACAATTGTTAGTAATTTTTTGAACATTTCAAAACAAATGACAATGTTAGTTGAATTTACGGTAATGTAAGTCGTCCTTTCTTTATGTGAAATTTCATTTGTTTTCAACTACATTTGCAGTGGTCTTTACCTACATAGTATTCTAAGTGTATGAAATTTAATATACAACAAAATAATATTCTTACTAAAATGTGTTTAAAATCTTATTTTCCAATTATTTTCGTATAATACTTGCCCATGTCAATATATATGGGGCATTCCATGCTAAATCGGCAACTTTGAAATTTTTGATGTTTTTTTTATTACCCGTTCAAAAGATATCGATTTTACAAAAAAAAAATCTATCGTTTTTCGCTTTTTACTCATAACTTCTTTAAAAATGGTTCAAAATCAAAAAATTACAAAAAAATTTGTAAATGTTTTCTGTTTGTACTTTCAACAAAAAAAGTGTTCTAATACACGATTTTAAGATTCAAAATTGAAATCTCACTTTTTTAGAATGCTTGTATTCCTTGATTTTGAATATTGAAAATTTTTGGCGGTGAACTTTAATCAATTCCACAAATGTTATGCCCAATTTGATTCTGGGATTATGTTAATTACAATTTTTTACGACGTTTAAAAATTAAAAAATTGTTTTTTTTTGCTATTTTCGAATCTGAACATTAAGTTTCTTTATTGTGTAATCTTTTCTTTGTCATTTTTAATCTATTTTCTTAAAATTATATTCATAATACGTAACATGTTTTTTAAATAAAGAATCAAATTTTTAGTTTGTAACGGAGCAATAATACTAAATATGTCAAATAAAATAATAAATTCAGAAAATCTAAAAGTGTTCGATTTGGCATGGAATCCCCACATGGTTTGCACACACATTTAATCAAACTTCTTCCCGTGTTAAGATTTCGAAACCAGAGGAAAAAACAAAGTTTTTATTATTTACTAGCTGCTTGCACCCGGTAATTCCCGGGCTCCAAAGCATTCTGCCATAAAAACCATGTGCAAAAAGTTATATACTTTAAAAGAAATATTATGTACTGATTAAAAAAACATATAGCGGAAACAATAGGGTGATTTTTTAAGAGCTTTCGGATTTGATTTAAAAAAAAAACACATAAAATTTAGAGAAATGTGTGAAATCTTTATTTGAGTCGATAGAACGATCTATATAATTAAATGTTTAAAGATGATTTCATGAAAATGTTGACCGCGGCTAAGTCTCAAATGGTTTATACGCTGGCTCCAATTTTGGCAAATGGTTTATACGCTGGCTCCAACTTATCGGCGGATATCTCACGAATAAATTCTTTAATATTGACTTCCAATGCGTCAACCGTTACGGGCTTGTCTCTATAGACATGAGCCTTAACATAGCCCCACAAACCTGAAATAAACTTTTCACCGAACTCGCCTCTCAATTGGGCCATCGCGTGCTGTATGGCATGTGGCACCGTCTTGTTGAAACCGCATGTCACCCAAGCCCAGCTCTTCCATTTTAGGCAAAAAAAAAAAAAAACAATTTTAATAATCCCACGGAAGCCCTCGCCATGTACAGTTACGTTCCTGCCTTCGTCGTCTTTGAAAAAGTATGGTCCAATCATGCCACTGGTTTAAAATCCACACCAAGCAGTGCTTTTTTGGGTTGCATTGGCAGTTCTTGCAATGCTTTTGGCTGCTCTTCACACCAAATACGGCAATTTTGCTTGTTCATGTATCCATTCAACCAGAAATGAGCTTCGTCGCTGAACACAATTTTCCGATAAAAAAGTGGATATTCATCCAACTTTGCCTGCGCCCATTCACCAAAATGTAGCCATTGTGGTCGGTCGTGTGGCTTCAATACTTGCACCATCTGTATTTTAAAAGGTTTTACACCCAAATACTTTCGTAAAATTTACCACGTAGTGGAGTGACAGAGGCTCAATTGGTGCGAACGGCGCCTAATCGATAATTCACGGTCATCAAAAACACTAGCGGATACAGCTGCGATATTTTCCTCTGTCCGCACTCTACGTATGCGTATTGGTGGCTTAATGTCCAATAATGTAAATTCGGTACGAAATTTAGTCACCAGATTCCGAATAGCCGCCTCAGAAGATCGCCCAAAGTGACCATAAATTGGAAGAAGTGCATGATGTACTTTCTTAACCGAGCATGATTTTTTATAATAAAAATCAATAATCTACAAGCGCTGTTCGTTTGTAATTCGATTCATGGAAAAACTATAGACCAAATTGAACATGTTCAACAGTAAAAAATCTCCCTTTTATAGGGTTTGCGAGTGCCAAATTTGCTTAAAATACGTTCAAGAATAGAAAGCAAATACTCAGAATACAAATACCCATTTTTTTGGGTTTAAAGTGGGCATGGTAGTAGATAGCTATGTGAAGACCGTGCCTAGGTTATGGAGATCATGTGTACCAAATCTGACCGAAATCCTTTTAAAAATAAAACTTAATTTTAGCAGAAAATATTTAATGTGAAATAAAAAATCACAACAAAAATTTGAAAGATTGAATTAAAATACAAAAATATTGAACGTAAAAGAGGGTGTTTTGCAGCCTCGGCTACATCTGATTAAAATCTGTTTAAAAATAAATTTTAAATCTTTTTTTTTTAAATTGTTCGCTAAAGTGCGCATAGCTGATAAAGAGTATGTAGAATTCTCACCTGGAGTATAGAAATCGTGTGTATCATATTTTAGAGAAATCCGTTAAAAAGTAAAAATCTGTGCGCCAAACACTCAAATGGAGAATGAATTGAAAAATATTTTAAAAAAGTTCGAATAAAAAATAAATGATATCCTCGGCTGGATTTGAAGAGTCATGCGTACAAAAGTTTACCAAAATCCGTTGGAAAATATAAATTTGTATAGCGATTATTCAAATTCATAATTAAAAAATAAAAATGTGCGTAAAATTGTGTGTTATCTTTCAAATAGTATATGGCATCATTCTCTGGAGTATGTGATCGAGTATTACAAATTTCAAGAAAATCCCTTTAAAAATACTTTGTATAGCGACCATCTAAACAAACAAACAAACAAACAAACAAACAAACAGAAAACAAATTTTATTTATATAGATTTTTTTGCGGTTTATGGTTTGGGCATGATTGGTATTTTTATTACAATAGTAACTACAAGTATTATTGCAGGTTGAAATAATTCAATAGCAACGGTAAAACTCTCAAATATTTCGACAGAATTGGGTCATGTAAGGTAAAACAAAAATATAGAAAATAAAAAAAAATGTATTAATTAAATTCACAAGTCACAGTTTTATTTTATATGAAATAACACATTTCCTTTGATTTAAAATAAAAACAGTTGATCTTAATTTGTTTTGTAATAAAGCGCAAATTAAAGTTTTACTGACAAAAAAAACATTGTTTTGTAAATTAAGGGCCTGAAAACAGAATTTTCGGAATGTTGCTAAAAGTTAGCGTGTAAATATAAGTAAAATGTGTTTTTTTTTTTACTGCAGAATTTACGAAATCAATTACAAACTCTTTGGTTGCTGCCTTATATACATCGGAAGGAGTACGAATATAAAGGGTCCGCCAAATAACTTTTTTTTTCTGAACTCTTAAACCAATTGGACTTTGTATGTCGTCATACCAAGGTCTTTATGCAAAATTCGTCTCAATGATGTCTCCGAAATGTTCAATTGTTGAGAACGACGGTGAATTGATGTTGATGGCGCTTCATGCACACTTTCTGCCACAGCAGCAATATTCTCGGTTGTACGCACTGTTTTTGGCTTTTCACGCTTTGGTTTATCGATGAGGATGCCAGTTTCTTTCACTTTTTTCAAAACATAACGGACATACGGACCATATTCGTTCAGCGGAAGGATAAAACTAATTATCTGTCAAATCAGACATGAGCTAAGTGTTACAATTCACGAAATAAGCACTAGTTGAAAAACAAAAAACGTTAGATGGCGGACCCTTTATAAAGGAACAATTGCACCGTTCTTCTTCAATAGAATTTTTCAAAACCTAAACTAAATATTTTAAAGTAAAAATATTCTTTAACATTTTTATGAACTTCTGTGAAATAAAATGATCAAAAACTAAAATTTGTTAGGAAATAAAATGCCGTTTAAATATAGGGGAATCAAATAATGCTCCTAAATGATGATTTTACTTTTATCAAAAAAATCGTTAACCCTTAATCTTAATCTTAAAATTTAATTATGACAGCAGATCGTAAAGCATTTAAATTGATAAAAAAAAAATCTTCACTTAATAAAAATTATAATTTTATATAAATGGTTTAATTTTTACACTTCTGTCAAAAAAAAAGACCCACTAGAAAATTTAAATAAAAGCGCCATTCATAACTTTCAGAAAGAGATCATTTAAATTTTATAAGACTATTGTTGTCTTAAATTGTATTTAAGAAACCTATAACCTTACTGGCCATGTGAAAAAACGACTCAAGAAGAGAACAAAAAGTCTTAAAATGGGTAAAATAAAATGTTGCACTCGTTAAAAATAAGTATTTTGTGTAACTTGATATACGAGGGCGGATCAATAAGTCCGTGACTTTTTGAATGAAACACAGTTATTTTGGCAAAAAAAAATTATTTTTTATCATAATCTCTTTTTAGCTCCATACACTTAGACCAACTTTACTCCAATTTTGCCACTGAGACTGCACACATGTGCACCCGTGCATTATCTTGGCATTCTTGGCCATGTGTGGTCTTTTTTTTTTTAAATCCTCTTTAAATCGGTGCAATAACCTGGCATAATATTCGCGGTTTATTGTTTTCCCCTTTTGAAGGTAATCGATGTGTATTATCCCGCGTGCATCCCAAAAAACTGTTGTCATTACCTTATTGGCCGACAAACTTACCTTGGCCTTCTTCGAAGCCGGTTCACCCGGAAAAACCCATTGTTTAGACTGCTTCTTGGTCTCCAGAGTGTTGTAATGGATCTATGTTTCATTCACAGTTACAAAACGCCGCAAAAACTCACTCGAATTGCGGTTAAACAACTCCAAACAATCCTTTGAAGTTGTCACATGATTACGTCAATTGAGAGCAAACGCGGCACCCATCTTGCAGACAGCTTTCTTAAACCCAACTGATCATTTAAAATCGAAACCACACTGCCATATGAAATGCCTATGGCATCAACAATCTCACGCACTTTTACTCTTCGATCGGCCAACACCATATCGTGGATTTTTTCGACATTTTCGGGTGTATTGACCTCAATTGGCCGTCTAGAACGTTCAGCGTCATTTGTACTTGTGCGACCACAACGAAAGTCAGTAAATCACTTTTTTTACCATTGAATTCGATGGTGCAGAGTCCCCGTAGTATTTATCAACCTTTTCCTTTTTTTCGCAAAAAATTATGTTTAATGAGCACTCGAAATTCACTTTTTTCCATTTTAAAAAAATCCACAAGGTTGTATGTTTTGAACATCTGTTAAACGCAAATAAAATGACGGAACTTGCTCAAAATTTGACAGTAGTCTATTAACAGGTGTTACTTGATGGGAGCAGTATTGCATTTCATATAACTACGAGGGAAGTTCGAAAAGTCACGGACTTATTGATCAGCCCTCATATATAAGGGTGATGCATTTTTCACCAAGAAAGACCCAGTAGGAAACTTACTGAACAACATCTATCAGATTTTTACTAAATTTTTAATTCCAGAACTGCATACCTAAATAATTTTGAGTACCCGAGTAAAAACGATCATATACAATCATAATTTATTTAATAAAGGGTCCGCCATCTAACGTTTTTTTTTTTCCGATGCCGATTTTGCCAAAAAAATCATCTTTTTAGATGAACCTCATACTGCATGGCCAGCCGAGGCAGCCATTTGAAAGAAATTATTTTCCATTATTAACCGGAAGGATTGTACTTTCAAATAAAAAAGAAATTTGAGAAAGTATTCAGTAATTTTTTTTATAGCATTTTCAAAAAAAAAAGTTATTTGGCGGACCCTTTATAACGTTATATAACAAGATATAGTTTTATATAGCTTAATATGGATACATGTGATGGCGCATATGAATATATATAACTTCATCTTGGATTTGGTTTTTCGAAAATTTTGGAAATGGTCTCATACATATTAATATCTTAATATATATCGATTGGTATAACCGTAGCATATATAACTACATATTATTAATTATCATGATTTCATATATAACTGTATATGGCTTAATGCAATGTTACGTATAATAATGTAAGGTATCATAATAATATTTATTTTTTTTACGTTCAATCTAAAGTGCTAAATGGCAACATGAAATTGAAAATTAAATTACTCTTTGCACATGTTGAACATTTAAAATTAAATTGTTGTTTGAAATTCAAAATTTAGAAAATGTCTAATGTAATTGAGTTAAACTAAATTTTAAAATGTAATTTTTCTATTAAAAATTGCATAAATAAATATATTTATCTGAAATTTATAAAATTACAAACATAATTGGAATTTTGAATTAAAACTTGCAAAACCTATATAATAAATATTAGCTAATTATTTTAAACTTAGAAAATTTTAATTAAAATGTTTAATAACTTAAAAATCATAATTTAAATTAGAATATTTTCACTGTCGTTTAAAATAAATCCATAATTAATTTCTAACTTCTTTAATTACAAATGAAAATTTTCAATATCAATTAAAAATGTTCAGTATTTCAAATAGAACACTTTATAATTTATTTGAAGTTTTATTGAATTCATCGGAAATTGTAAATAAATACAACAAACTCGTTTATAGCCTTGAAACTAAAATAAATTTTAAGTTTAACATAGTTTCACAAATTTACACGCTTTATTGAAGTTATATGAAATCACCTCATATGGTTTCGCTTTTCGAAACGTTGACGTAGTTGATGTTTATAATGCAATGATGACTATTAAAACAAATGCTGTTGGCCCAGATGGTATATCTTTAAAGTTTTTAAAACTTGTTTTTCAAGGTAGTCCACACCATTGCTTTTTATACTGAACAATATTATAAACTCTTCCTACTTTCCAAACAATTGGAAGATTAGAAGAGTTACTCCAATACCAAAAATAAAGTTTCCTCGTCTTATTTCTGACTTCTTAAATGCGAGTTCTAAGATTCTCGAAATTTTACTTAGAGATCAAATGCAGGAACATCTAAATTCAAGAAATTATTTAAACCCATACCAATCAGGATTTAGAAAGAATTACAATACTACTGGGTTAGTATTAGATGTAGTTGAACAACTAAGGGGTTATTTAGATATGAAGTTAAATTCAGTGCTTATATTTTTGGATTATAGCAAGGCTTTCGACTCTCTGAGTCATGACTTACTTTGTAGTAAATTATTTAACCAATTTGACTTCGGTTCTTCGGATTGTCGTTTAATGTTTTCTTTCCTTAATGATAGATATCAATATGTTCAAACCCTGCGGTAAATGAATCGTCGATTGATCCAAAGTGACAATTTTGTGATATATGATTGGGTGGCACGTCAAGAAACTGGTGAAACCGAAATTGTGGTGTATTAAAAATTGTTTATTTGTGTGTAATGACCAATCACGTGACAAAACATTGACAAGTTGGTATCAGGTATATCATTTAGCTGGAGAAACAGCAACATAACATTATAGTGTACTGAAGCAACTAGGGCCGATGCAGTTGAAGTTCTTACTGGTCATTGAAATGGTTGAATCACGTTAGCAGTTGATGACAACATGGCAATTAGTGCCAAAGGATTCAGTTCCTTGACTGCTACAAATCGGATATAACACTGAAATAAACTTATTTTAAAATTGATTTTTGTTGAGCCTTTTTGAAGGTTTTGTGAACACTGTTTTGGGGAAGTTTAGTGACTGGTTCCTGACGGACAATTTAGCAACTCGTATATAATATGACACACGGTGAATAAAAAGTAAAAGGTTATTTGCTAATTACTTTTCGCATACCCGGCGACATGTACTCCCTAGACCAGTGCAGTGGTACTTAACAAATCTAATCCATTCAAACTACGTCAGTAACAGCACACATTGCGCTTAATATGTGACTAGTTTTCCATCAAAATCTGTTCTCCAGTTCTACGATACGTACACCTACACCAGGTACGTGATACTGGTCCTGTTGCATGTCACATAAATCCTAAAAGTATCCTACTTTAACACTGCCTACTTCTAACTTGTTCAGTAGCTTAGTAATTTCAGTCGGTACGGTGATAGGTAACCTTCGTCAAGTAATTCGCCACGTCACAAGGTGCTCCAAATGTAGCAATTGCCACCTCCTATGATAAGCCCATGTTAAAATTACCGGTCACTTTCATATAACAGAACCGAAACTAGGACTGGTTCATATACACAAAGCTCTAGTAACGTGACCATACCAGTGACTGGCTCATTTCCCGCAGGGAAGTAACGAGAGAATTTCCGCATCATTTTTTTTTTTTTTTTTTTTTTTTTTAAAGAGAGGCTACACTCAGGAAATACTTCCTATATTTAGTGCGTGGCTTTCTTCGGAAAGGGATAGTATATAGATGAAAGGTGGGGAAAGATGAAGGACTTCAGACATGGCAACACTGTAATTGCGCGAGATGATAAGTCTTAGAACAGTTGTTGCTCGCCACCTGATGGAGAGTTGGCGAACTTATTAAAGCTTTTTGGTTCATAGCCCTGATTCATTGTTTTACTTCGGTGGGGTTAATTGCTATGGGAACACCGAAGGTGGACATTGCGATACGTATGAGGGATAGAAAAAAACTCATACATATTATTTTGATGTTGCCGGCACAGGGAATCGAACCCGAGACCTTCTGTGTAAAAGTCCAACGCCTACATTGAAAACTTTCAGAGGGTGCCCAAAGGGTCAAATCTGGGGCCCCTTCTTTTTATGGTATATATAAACGATTTGTACCAGCACGTTAAATTTTGTAGATGTTAGACATATGCAGACGATATTCAGTTTCTAGCTGATGATAAGGGATTTGGTCTTTAATATTTGGAAACCAATGTTAATAATGATTTGCTTCATATTATGCAATGGTCGGAATACAATTTTCAAAGTTTAAACCCTTCTAAAACGCGATGTTTTAATAGGGCAGTACGTTATGTTTTTGGGCTTCGATTTCGGGAATGGGTGCATATGACTCCCTTTGTTATTGACTTTATTGGCTGTGATTTGAAAAATTTTATTGATTTAAGAATAATGGTTAAATTTTATAAAATCATTAAAAATGGAAATCATCCATATCTTCTTAAAAAGATTACATTTTGGTAACTCTACGAGAACACATTCAATTAATTTTCCACGATTTTCATCTCTTATTATGAATAAATCATTTGTTGTAAGAGTAACTAGAATATGGAACTCAGTAATACCTTATGAGGATCGCAAATTGACTGGATCTATTTCAATTTTTAAAAAGGTTTTATTAAAAAATTTGTAGAAAGCTGCTACATTAACTGCCACTTTCGAGATTATATTGTAGCTTGATTTTCAGTATTTCTGCAAGGGGTATGTTTATACTTTCGTAATTTTTTTCATATATATATTATGAAACGAAAATAGTTTGTATTTTTGTTAAGCTTTTATTTATACAAAGATCAGCAAATGAATATACAAAATGAATTTTTTAATTTTAAGTCAAATTAATTGTTTTGTAACTGCCATACTTATTAATCTGGATTAATTAGGCCCCAAGGGCTTGAAATCCATAAATAAAAATAAATAAATAAATAAATAAATAATATTATGAAAATTAAAAGAAAGTTAAGTTAAAACCACACGATATTTAACTTAAAATATAGACGTTTTTACATCACAATATATTTATTTAGAAATAATCTTATAGTATAAAGTATCCTTTGATTAAATTGGAAGAGGTCAAAATTATGACAAAAGTATACCAAATCACTTCTAACTGTATTTAAATAAATATATGATACAATTAGACCTAATCTAATATAATTTAATCAGGCCATTTTTTTGATAAAGTTTTATATATTTAATTGGCCATATAAAATTAGATAAAACTATATAAAGCTTCATATCAGTTTTTAATTTTAAAATAAAAAATTATTTTTTTGGAGACTTTGAATTTTGAGAATTTTTAATACTAATACACTTTTATTCCAAAATAGGCCATATTCGGCCAACTTACCGTTAAAGTTTTCCAAAAAAAACATTCTTGCTTTCGTTTGGAATCATTTGTAATAAAACTGGTGAGATTTAAAGAACGAAAATCGACAAATCGTTATATTAAGGGACATCATATTAGGGACATATTATATCTGAGAATATTTGATTATATATTACAAGAGATCTACCATATCTGACTATGTATTTTTTGTACACCGAGGCGTATGAAATTTTCCTTTTATATTAATTGCTGGATATTTAACAATAATAGTCATAAAACAAACTAATTCAGATTTTCAGAGAGGGCACTTTTTTAACTTTTTACGGCAAGTCGCTCTAGTATATATACATCATGCTCGGATGTATATATACTAGAGCAACTTGCCGTAAAAAGTTAAAAAAGCGCTTTCTCTGAAAATCTGAATTAGTTTGTTTTATGACTATTATTGTTAAATATTTTTATACTCTAGGTTTTCACGATCTCGAGTGTAAATGTTGCAACCTGTGCAAACGATGCAAATAAGTTCAAATACGTACATTTTGTTGTTGTCTGCATCGTTTGCACAGTTTGCACGGTTTGCACTAGACATCGTGAGAACCCCTACTATTTAGTACATTTGTTGTTAATATTTTTTACAAACTGTAACTTTGAATTTTTGTTGTTACCAATAACGTAGTACTGTTTAAAAATTATCCCTTTTTTTTTTTAATTACCAGAGTACCGAGGAAAATTTGTTAAAAACAGTAGATTTAAAATAATTCGTAAACAATTTTAATACAAAATAAAAAACAAGAAACATTTTAATACTCATATTGTCAATATATAACTTTTAGGTTTTTTTTTGTGCGGAAACTGTATTAAATTTTGGTAAATTTTATTTTATTTTCACATAACTTTAATATACTTGGCAAAAGAAAAATTTTGATACCAAAATTGCCCATATAAAAACATCCGCCAAATTTTGGTAAATCGCGAACTTAAACGAATATGAAAAAAGTGTGTACTTACTTTTTATGTTAACAAGTGATTAAAATATATTGATGTGATTGCAAAATTATTAAATTTTTATTCAAAATTTGCAAAAAAAAAAAACATTTCACGGAATTTGCACGTGTAAAGGTTATGCTCACTAATCTCTTATACCCCGTTGGACGAGTCTTAGCGAAAGAAAAATTTTAATACCCATATTGCCCATACTAAAAACATCCGCCAACTTTTGGTAAATCGCGACCTAAAACAAATAGTCAAAAAAAAAGAGTATTTCATAACTTCTTTTATCTGAAATAGTGATTACAATATATTGATGTGACAGCAAAATTATTATATTTTTGTGCAAAAACCTTAAAAAAAATTACATTTCACTGAATTCCGCGTGTGTATAGTACATGCTTCTTCATGTCATATACGTCGTTAGACGAGTCTTCAAAAAAGCTTTCATATTGTGTGCATAACTTGCATAGCAAAGCTTTCATATTGTGTGCATAACTTGCATAGTGTATTGGGTTAAAGTCGAAAATTTTCCAAAAAATCAAAAAATAGACATTTTCTAAAAACGGTCCAGCTCATGAACGGCGGCCTCTAGACCAAAAATATTTTGGAAATAGTCATAAAATAAACTAACTCACATTTTCAGACGGGCATTTTTTTACTTTCTTATGCTCCATACAAGGCGAGTCGGTCTAATATATATCATATATGTTGAACATCTATTTTTTTAAAAGTCAACATATAAAAATATATCGTTATATATGTTATCATATAATGAAAATATAATAATATGAATATGCATTACACCATATATAATCACGTATTATAATATTGTTAAGGATAAGGAAACATAAGACCATATATAAACCATATACAAATTTTATTTTGCAGTTTTATTTTTTTTTTTTTTTCATTTTTCTATTTTTTTTCTACCGATAATTGTGGTCGAATAAACAAGAATTACTTTTAAAACTGTTGTTTTTATATTTTTTATTGAGTCCCACTACTTCTTTACTTCATTGAAAAGATCGCCAAAAAATGCAACTAACGAATAATTTAGTAGTGTTGTTTTGAGTTAGGAAGCTACAACACTAAGCACCCTTTGTAATGGACACCTGACAAAATAGCGGTGGGTACTTTTTAGGTACTAAAAAAATAGTCCCAAATTATACAACCTTTCCCTGTTTATATTTTATTGTATATATATGAGGTGCCAAGTACTTTATCTGTTTATTTATGATTAAATTTATTACCAAAAAAATGAAAAATAAAAGTTCGAAACACATGTTATTACTCAAAGTTATTGTAGCATATAGACATAAGAGTTGTTAAGCATAATATAATAAAAATATTATCATTTTTTGAGATAAAAATATATAAAAATGACAAGCATTAAATTTTCATGATATATTGAAGTTTTTTTATAGACATCTTTGTCTGTTATATTGATTAAGGGTGAAAGCGAAAAAAAACATTTTTATACTACACTTTGTTTCGGCGCAATTATAAATTGCTTTAGAAGTATTTGTTTGGCATTATTTCAAAGCTTTTTATATATTAGCTGTGTTTACGAAGTAACTTTATTCGTTAACTCTGAAAAAATCTCAAAGCACACTATTTAGTATTGTTTGGTAACGAATTAGTCATGATGGAATAGCTTTTGATAATATAGTATACACACAGGGAACTTCTGCAGTAAATAATTGTAGTTGTTTGAGTTGTAATACAGTATCTTTATTTTTAAATAACAAAAACAGGCAATTGTAGAAGAAATTTCAGTTTTGACTACAACCGTAGTTCATTTAAAAAAACAAACCACATTAAGTTACTGTATTATGATTTCACATTCAATTTATACAGTAGTTTTCTTCTATTTAAAAAATTAGTTTGAATTTAGTTGAATTTACTGAAATGTAAGTCGTCCTTTTTTCAAGTGAAATTTCATTTGTTTTTAACTACATAAACAGTGGTCTTTACCTACATAGTATTCTAAGTGCACTTTACAAAATACCGAATATACGAGGGCGGATCAATAAGTCAGTGACTTTTTGAATGAATCACAGTTTTTTTTGCAAAAAAAAAAAATATTTTCAACATAATCTCCTTTTAGCTCAATACACTTAGTCCAACGTTTCTCCAATTTCTGTATCCCTTCCAAAAAAAAAAATTATTTTTCGAGGTCCATAAAATAGGCATTTGGTTGATCAATACTTTCATCGTTGGAGCTTAATCTCTTTCCACCGAGCCATTTCTTTAGGTTTGGAAATAGAAAATAGTCACTGGCGCCTAAATCCGAAGAATATGGCGGATGAGGTACCAATTCAAAGACCAATTCATGGAACTTTGCCATTGAGACTGCACACGTGTGCACCCGTGTATTATCTTGATGAAAAAGAACTTTTTCTTGGCCATATGGGATCGTTTTCTTTTAAATCCTCATTAAATCGGTCCAGTAAATTGGCATAATATTCGTAGTTTACTGTTTTTCACTTTGGAAGGTAATCGATGTGGATTATCCCGCGTGTATCCCAAAAAACTGTTGCCATCACTTTATTCGCCGACAAACTTACCTTGGTCTTCTTCGGAGCCGGTTCTCCCGGAGAAACCCATTGATTAGACTGCTGCTTGGTCTCCGGAGTGTTGTAATGGATCCATGTTTCATCCACAGTTACAAAACGTCACAAAACGGTTTTTAAATAACTCCAAACAATCATGTGACACAATTATGTTTATGGTCAATTGAGACCAAATGCGGCACACATCTTGCGGACAGCTTTCTTAAACCCAACTGATCATTTAAAATCGAAACCACACTTCCATGTGAAATGCCTATGGCATCAACAATCTCACGCACTTTTACTCTTCGATCCGCCAACACCATATCGTGGATTTTTTCGGCATTTTCGGGTGTATTGACCTCAATTGGCCGACCAGAACGTTCAACGTCATTTTTACTTGTGCGACCACAACGACAGTCGGTAAACCACTTTTTTTACCATTGAAAACGATGGTGCAGAGTCGCCATAGTATTTATCAAGCTTTTCCTTTTCCGTTTTTTTTTTTTTTTTTTTTAGTTAAGCTCTGTTTTATTTATTTATTTAAGACTACGGGATAAATCCCTACAGACAATTTTCTTAAATATTTGTGGAAAAATCTATAAAATTTTAAAATTTATTAAAGTCGTCGCATAATCTTCTAAATGGATCAGCATTAGCATAGTTTACGCGAAAGCAATCAATATATAATGGACTGAAGTAAAGTGTTGGACGTTGAGGAACGTTAAATGTAAGATTGTTCACCAAAAATTTAGAGCAAACGTAGCCTTTAATTAGCTTGATTAAGAATGTTACATTTAGCATTTTTCTGCGGCTAATTAATGAAGGTAATTTAATTTGAGCTAACCTTGATTTATATGAAGGAAGATTAGTAGGATCAGGAAAAAGACTTCGTAAGCAAAAAATTAAAAATTATTTTTGAACAGACTCAATAAGATTACTGTTAACGTCGTAATACGGATCCCAGACAACGCAGCAGTATTCCAAAATTGGTCTAACAAGAGACGTATACAATTGTTTTGTAATGCTTGTATCAGTAAATTCTTTAGCCCAACGTTTAATAAAGGCAAAAACCCCACGCACTTTATTAGATGTTATAGTAATATGTTGAGTAAATGTCAGTTTTGTGTCCAGTAAAACACCGAGATCGAGATAAACATTTACGAACTCCAACTGATGTTCACCAAAAAAATATTGACCAAGATCTCCAGAATTTCTAGAAAAAGGCATGTACTTGCATTTACTTAAATTCAAATCCAATAAATTTAGATTGCACCAAACGAAGAAACTGTTTAAATCACGTTGAAGGTAAGCTTGATCACCAGAATCTTTATAGCTAAGGAAGATTTTAACGTCGTCACCATACATAAGCACGTTAGAAAATTTAATTATAGATGGAAAATCATTTATAAATAGAGAAAATAAAATTGGACCCAGGTGGTTGCCTTGCGGTACCCCAGAATTTATAATTATTTTCTTAGATGAGGTATTATTAAACAAAACACATTGCTCTCTAGCAGGTTGATTGACGGGTTTTTTTTCGCAAAAAATAATGTTCAATGAGCACTCGAAATTCACTTTTTTCCATTTTTAATAAAATCCACGAGGTTGTATGTTTTGAACAGCTGTTAAACGCAAAGTAAATGACGGGACTTGCTCAAAAGTTGACAGTAGTCTATTAACAGGTTGTACTTGATGGGATCAGTGTTTCATTTCATATAACCACGAGGGAAGTTCGAAAAGTCACGGACTTATTGATTCGCTCTCATATATAAAATTAGTAAGCAAATTTTTGTCTAAATTTGCAAATAAATTATTTTGTAGTCAATTGTAACAAACAATTATAATAATCAATTATTATTGTCTGCTAAAAGCATTGGCATTGATCAATGCCAATTAAAACAAAATTACAGTGGCATTGTTTAAGCAATTGTTATGCCAAATAAATTTTAAAACCATTGACATCAAACAATGCCAATAAAATCGTCCATTAATTGGTCTATTCAATGAACTAGTCCAAGTATGAGATATGCATAAAACATAACATATGAAAATGGAGTATGCCACTGGATAATACGCCCCAAAATTAAGTTTACGAATCCGGACGTTTTGGTGTGTCATTTCAAAAGTTGATATTTTACTTACAATGTAATTGTACCATCATCCTAGCGCCCTGTATTCAATTTAACAAATTAACTTGCATTGGTTTTAATCGTATCAAATTATATTAATTGGGTCATTAAATGATGCAAACATGGATATCAAATAAAAGATAATAATCTCCTCAGTTCCACAAAATTGTTATTATTATCACACAAAATTTTATTATTATTAACAACCAAAATTTTAATATAACTAATGAAGTTTTTACGTTTGATTTTTATTTTCCAGGGCTAATTCAAATGTTTGTTATTGCTAAACTAATAAAGCTAGAAGGCTGAAATTTGAATATGAATTACAGTGTAGTCAAATATTTAACATGAATTTGTTCTTTTGGCGAACTTAGTTAAAATAGTCAACGATATTAAAGGATCAAATTTTTAAAAGGACATTTTTAAAATATTTTTTCAATTATGACAAATAATTTTGTGGAAGAACAGAGATTATTATATTTCATCTGATGTCCATATTGGCATTACTTAATTGGTACAAATATTGAAATAATTTGTTTAAAAATTTAACTTTAAATGTTCTTTTGAAACGACATACAATATTATATCAAAAATCTGAGTGCGCATTTTAATTACATTTAGTATCCCGTTGAACATACATATCGATTTTATTATGAGTGGCAAAAACAATTGAAAATTGTCATAGGGCACTATGTGAATATACAAAATTATACGATATTAATATTGTATTTATCAAATAAAATTACAAACATACATACATAAATATATAAAGGGTGTTTTTTATACAGGTATATAACTTTAATTTGGCAACACTTTTTTAACTGGCGGCCATTTTATCTACTGTCGAGTGATTTATGTTTAGTTTGGTTTGATTGGTGCAAATTTATTTTGAAAATCATTGTTCTGTTTGAAATACGTATCGCGCACTACGTCCATTTTAAGGTCAACATAATCGTCTATCAGAGCAATAAATTTGATTAACTATGGAACGTTTTCGCACCACGCTACTGTAGAACGTAGCGTAGAGGAAGACACCAATCAGTCTATCCGTATCGTGCACAGGAATTGGATAAGTGTCCATCCACTTGGTGACCACTATAGCGCCATGAATACTGACTTTTTCGTTCATCAATTGAACAAAGATGATGTGCAGGAGCTGCACATCATCAACGTTTCCTTCAATTGATTTATTGAAGGAAACGTTTGCTAACCGCATAGTTTCACGTTTCGGACCCGTGAATTGGCCTCCAAGATCGTGCGATTTAACGCCGCTGGACTATTTTCTGTGCGGATATTTGAAGTCGCTAGTCTACGCCGATAAGCCCGAAACGATTGACCACTTGGAGGACAACATTCGCCGCGTTATTGCCAATATACGGCCATAAATGTTTTAAAAAATCATAGAAAATTGGACCTCCAGATTAGACTGCGTCCGAGCCAGCCGTGGCGGTCATATGCCAGAAGTCATATTTAAATTATAATGCCAGAAGATTATCTTTCGATTAAAGTAAATTTAATGTCAATTTAAAAAATTCATCTTTGTTTTATTCCATTTCAAAACTCTATACCTCTATAACAATCGCCCTTTATAATAAATGCTTTCTAATTATAAAGAATAATGCATTCTAATTATAAAGAACATATTTAAAGAAATCCATAAAATTTTATGAAAAATGTTCATAGTATTTATTCAACATTTTTTTTTTTTTGTTCTCTTATCTACTACAATTGACTACTTTTACAACAGTACAAAAAGTAAACAGAATTTTCATTTGTAGAAAAAGTAAAAATGGTACTTTTTACTAATATTTAGTAAAATTTTTGGTTGATTTAAACAATTTCATTGCCATTTTTTTTTTGCAACAGTGTTTTTAATTATTAATAATTTTTAATAATTTTTGTACTAAATTAATTTCACTAATATTTAGTATGAATTTAGCAAATCGATTTCAATTAAGAGTTTACTAAAATTTTAATAGATCTTAGTAATTATTTTTTTCTACTACTTTTACTTTACTAAAAAGTTACAGATACGTTTTGCTAAAATTAGAACAATGATCTACTGACCTAATATTAGCAAATTTTCTCTAACAATTACAGTTATTTCTAAAAATTTTACAGACTTTTTTATTTGAGTGTACTAGAACACCTACAACAACACCTACATACGACAATTAAGGCTTTCCGGCAAACAAATCTTAACTAGAGAATATATTTCCTCTTGTGCGCCCGGTAGGCTAGTTGGTAGCGGGCTGGCTTATCAGTGCGGTGGCCGTGGGTTCGATTCCCACCAAAGGCACTGGTCTGTTTTCGCTACAACGCGCCGAAAGCCATAGTAGCTAGTGCTCGGTTAGGGTAATAGTATATAATTTATAATTATATGATTATTAATTAATAAAAAAAAATTAAAAAAAATATTTCCTCCTTCCGCAACACCATTTTGAATTTTCTCAATATTAATCATCATTGGTTGGAAATTATCAAAATTTGTCTGGGAAATTTGAAAACAGTGTATACAGTTAACGACACTTTTGACAATAGATTAAAACGAGTTGTGAAAACACAAATAAATAAATTTCGAATTTTGGGCTTGAATTTCGTGATTAAGTGATCTGGAACACATCAGTTGCCGGGGGGAAATTTTAATAACTCGACTGGTTTTTAACCAATTTAAGTTTTTATTGCTTTATTAAAAATTCATTCCGAATTACGATTCTATATTGTTTATAATTCCAATTTCATTTAATATATCAAAATTTTTCAGAAAACGTATAAAAAGTCAATTTTTATACATTTGTACAAAATTATTCACATTCCCAAAGTTGTTACTGCTATTAGAGTTGAGAACTATCGCCCGATATCCATTCTTTCAATCATAGATAAAGTTTTTGAAAAAATAAAAACTATCCAATTACCTTGATGACAACAATATATTGTTTGAACGACAAAATGGCTTAAGAAAAGGTACTGGAACTGAGGAAGCTATAATTAATGAAGTGGATTGTATTTGCAATGGACTTGATTTATAATATAAAGGAGTGGTTGGAGTATTCTT
This sequence comes from Delia radicum, assembly GCA_021234595.1. NCBI lineage: Eukaryota > Metazoa > Arthropoda > Insecta > Diptera > Anthomyiidae > Delia > Delia radicum. The sequence continues at coordinate 118,447,063 of CM037853.1, forward strand.
CGATTTATCGAAAGCTTTTGATTTGGTAGATTATAATATATTATTACAAAAGCTTTATTTTATAGGGTTTTCCAGTAATGCTATAGCGTTTTTCAAGGATTACTTAACCAAAAGAAACCAATATGTTCAGATTGGTGAATCTAGTAGTTACAAGCTGGAAGTATTTTGTGGAGTACCACACGGCAGCGTTCTTGGCCCACTTTTGTTTAAGATTTACATAAATGATATGAAAAACATAAACTTTTACGGAAAGTTATGTATATAAAGTTATTTTTATGAAAAGGTATTGAGGACACATATTGAATATGATGCTGCGATTTTGGCGGAATTTTTGCGGTTTAATAAATTATTATTAAATAGCAAGAAACCGAAATTTATATTGTATAAAACCATATATTTTAAAGAATGGAGAAGTGATACAGGAATCTGAAAATGTTAAATACCTCGGAATTAATATAAATCACAATCTTATGTGAAAAAATCATATTTCTATGTTGAAATCCAGAATATCGTCCGGAATTGGTATACTCTACAAGTTTAGAAATAAGTTGGATACCAAAACTAAAATGTTGTTGTATCAGTCGTTAATTCACTCACACCTTATATACCTACCTGTTATTTATGGTTGCAAATCAAGCACAATAATAAAATCATTGCAATCTGCACAAAATAAGGCACTGAAAATTGTATTTAAGCAACCGTTGAGGCTTAGCGCAGTTGAATTATACAAAGATTTTGTAAAAACCGTTCTTCCTGTAAAAGGGCTTTATAAACAGCTGCTGTTTTTTTATGTATTCAAATGTTTAAGAAGTGTTGGATCTCATACCATCAGTTTTATTCAAAAAATATCATACACTGAAAGAATCACAAGACAGGCTTTGAGTCTTAATGTTGTAAGGTGTCGTCTTGACTTAACCAAACAACGTATAAGTTTTGCGGGACCTAACGAATATAACAAATTACCAGATTGTTTAAAAAATATTGAAATTTTATCTACCTTTAAAAAAGAATTAAAACAATATTTACTTCAAAATGTTGAAATGCTTATTACAAATTAGCTTAAAATTTGAATATGCATATTTTTATAATGAAATTTTTATATAGTGTTAATGTTGAATAAATTAATTTTTATTATTTAGAATGTTGCCAACTTGGTAGCCTCTAAAATGCCAAACTTGGCGCTAAAACGAAAACTTGTAAATTTTGTAAATAAAATATTAAAAAAAAAATAAAAAAAATTCGGTTTTCAAACTACATATTGTCACCAAACCCTGGACAGAACGTACCGGAAGCAGCCATCCTTGTCCGACTAGCTCACGGACGACAGGGGGGGTATGACCCGCTACTTCCGGTCGAGGGCCGAACAATAAAATTTATACAAAAAACTACATAAAACTGAACTCAAAAAGAAACACAACTCAAAATCAACAACATAACAAAATCAACCGCAAAATATTACTTAAAAATTGAAATTACTTTATGTCCCTAAACAAAAAAAAACTATATTTTCTAACAAAACGGACAGAAAAAAAAATTACAATAAACTGAACTACAATGCACAAAAACGAGGACAAAAGATATAATATGTCCCCCCCTAGCTTGCCCACCCTTCCATGGTAATCTACACTTAACATTTAAACGATTACCCCACCGGCCGATGCGGCACGTTTTCCCTATATCGGATTATCCAAATTTTTTGGGAGACGTAAGTATAACAAAAATTTTAGCTGAAAACACGATTTTAGCAAAAAAATTTGCTAAAAAATAGTATACCTGATTTACAAGACGTTTTACTTACTTTTGCACTAACTTATTTTTTTGAGTGTACCATGTATTTAAGTTGTTGGGTTAGTGTATACCAATTAATGATGTGCTGAATTTATCTCTCAAGTTTTGGGAGATTCCATAATACCAATTGGAATCCAAAAGTTGAAAGTCCCAAACAAAAAAATAAATAGAAAAAAAGTGTGCTTGTTTTAAAATAATTTTTAAAATTTTTCAAATTTCGAAACGATAAAGACTTAGAAATATTGACCTAAACTTTAGCACTAGAGTAAGTGCAAGTAATGTTGCTGTTAATGTGGTATAGTAACTTTTCTCCAAATCTAACAATATAAGAATAACGGAAACAGGATTAATAGTTTGCAGCTCTCAGATAATTAAGAGAGCAACGATATATTTCATTTTTGCAAGTCATTGTGGGAGTCAGTTGAAAAAATTTTTGCGGTGGTGTGTGGTCGACTTTTTTTTTGGTTGGTGTTAAAAAATAAGTTTTTGTTTTAAAGGTGTGTTTTAAAGTTCTTAAGTTAAAGATTAAAATAATTGGTAAGTACTAAATAAGCGAAGAGTATATGCAATTGATCCATATATGTAGCAGTTTTTTTTTTTTAATATATAAATATCTACATAAAACATAAGTGCAGCTATTGTGGTATAGTTTGAGGATACTAATTTGGAAAAGTGTACCACATTACCTTCCAAAAAAAAACCAGAATGCCCAAAAAAGGTGAAATAAGGAAATGGCTAGCAGAGGATATGAAAAGAGCTATACAGACTGTTCGAGGTGGTAAAATGGGTATTCTCTTGGCTTCAAAACCATTTGGTGTACACCACACAACTTTACAACGAAATGCTATACCACATTACCAGCATATGGTGTACCACATTAACTGTACATTTTTTAAATTCGCGCTTAATTTGATTTGCAATATTTTCATTAACATCTCTGAAAATGTGCGTTTGATTATTTTCCCAAATAGCTTCGTGGAAGCCTAACATATGTAGCATGTGTATAGTTAAATCATATTTTAATCGGACGAAAACTAAAAATTTGGCAATCTAAAATCAAATAGGTATACCACATTACCCGCACTTACTCTACTACGAGTTAAAGTGTTGCTAATCCAAAAATATTACCCGAGAAAATTATAGAAAAATAATGTTAGTTTCAAAGAATTTAAAAACCTTTGACATAATCCCATATATATCCCATTTGGTATCAAAGTCCTGTAGGAAATGGAATGAATCATTTCCAATTTTCTCAATGTTTGTTTAAGCTTTCGGGAAAATATATATATCAAAAATGATGAAAAATTGTACTCGTATTTATGAACTTTGGAGTTCATATTGGTCCGAGTGGTTGGTATGATCTGTCGATACACACCACACTCGGAAAAATCGGATGGAAAGTGCAGCTAATACAACAAAAATACAAATAAGACATATATCATTTATCATTGATCGTCAAAGGGCTAAACAGTGTCACCACGTTTCACTGTCACTCATTTATGCAACTTTATACATTTTCTTAAAAATTCAGTTAATAACTCATGTGTCTAATGTAAATCTTTCCATATTAATAAAATTTTGTTCATTTACATAATTTCTCTTAGATGCAAGCATAGTTTTTCTGTTCATTGTTTAATATAAATTAAAATCTTTACAAATTTAAAAAAAAAAAATAATCTTTTTATACAAACATAAAGAACATTTGGTTGCAATTTAGATTGCTTTTTCTCACGCTGTGCTTGAGGTGAAAAGAATTTGTTTTTATACAAATAACTTTTTTTAAAAAAAATTGCAATATTTTATTTTTCTTTTTGTTATCAAACTATGTTTGTTGAAAGTTAAACCAAAAGTTTCTTGTATAAATCCTATATTCATTGACATTTATTTAACTTACACTCAATCACAGCGTGTCTAAATTTAATTACACTATACTATGAATTTCTATAAATGACACAATACAAAACAATCCCAGCAAAACGTGTTCTTATAAGAACTTACGTTTTCGAAAATAAGACACTACTTTTAAATAGGCATGTCATTAAAGCAGTGATGTGCTTCCTCTCAATTTCCAACCACACGGGGTTACAGAAGAAAATGCTGCTTACGCTGCGTCAACACACGTACACTATAAACATCTTCGTATGGCTTTCGATGTGCATATTCGGCTTTTGCTTTGTTCTCACTGAGTTAAAAGAAAACAAATCAATTGTAGTTGAACCATTGTTGAAGCAACACCACGCTGCGGAACACAAATAAAAATACACGTAGAAATATGTTTGATGATGAATGGGAAAATACTTTTTTTTTTTATAGAGAATATGGATGACGATGCACAATGCTTAATTTGTAATAAAATTATAAGTGAAAAATTTTTATTTATTTATTTTTTTATTTAAAAACCCTAAACAAACACCAGTGAAATATTCGTATTTTAAATAAAAATATTAATTGACCCAGCAATATCTTTATTTATAGAAATAAGTCTGTAGAAAAAGCATAAAAAGTAACTAAAAACTAGTTAAAAATGACCCCGCAGAAAAAAACCAGTTGAATTAACAGATTTTTAAACTAAATATTTGTAGACTTAAAATAGCAAAAATAAACCTGATGAATAGTAACAAAGTAACAAAAACACCTGCTAACATTAGCAAAACTAATTACTAAATATCTGTACCCAAATAAAATCATAAACATTTTGAAAATTTTAAGTTTTTTTTAATGCAATTAAAAATTTTCCGTTATTAAATCAGAAATTTACAATTATTTAGCAAAAATTTCAGTTGGTTTAACAATTTAACCTGTTATTTGCATTTTACAAAATTCGGGCTAAATTTAGCAAAAAAAAAAATGTTAACACAACAGTTTTTGTTTGATATTTTAAGTCTGCAAATATTTAGTTAAAAAATCTCTTAATTCAACTGGTTTTTTCTGCAGAGTCACTTTTATCTAATTTTTAGTACCTTTTTTTTGCTATTTCTACAGACTTATTTCTAGGAGTGTACCAAAATTATATTTGAAATTAATTCTTGTACAGTCATAGAAATGAAAGCTATACTCATAGAAATAAGTCTGTAGAAATAGCAAAAAAAGTTACTAAAAATTAGTTAAAATGCCCTGCTAATTTTAGCCCGAATTTTGTAAAATTTCTATGAGCGCATTTGTACAGCTTTATTTCTATGAGTGTAGCTTTCTTTCTATGCAAAAAATCTATTTTTTTAAATTGTAACAAAATTTTTTTCACTTGAGTACACACACTAATATGATACAACGCTAAACTGTTTCTGAGCCATGGTGGTTCCCAGGAGCCCTTGTCCGCTTAAGCCCAAATAGAAAAAAATATATATTTTTTAGTTTCAAAGGGGTTCATATATTAAAAAATATATTTTTATGAAATTCACTTTTTTCAAAAAAAATCTTTTTTCTGCAATTGAAATTTATTATCAGTGTACCGTAGAATAAACTTCGTTTTTTCGCTGCTACACACACAAGTATAAATGCAATAGTATGCGTAAAGAACATCACTGCATTAAAGGTAAGTACTTACATTTTCTCTACAAATAAGCTCAAGCCTAACAACTTCTATCCATATAAATTAGTAATTAGTATGGATAGAGAAGACACATTTGCCATTTTTCCTTTTTTTGGAATTTTTACTTTTATAGGTTTTAAATTTAAATTATTTTAAAATCAAACACAATTTTTTTAAAAACAAATTATATTCTTTTAGAAACTAATTAAATTTTATTAAACACAAATTCAACTTTTTTCATTTAAAATAAAATCCTTTTTATTTCCAAATATTTTTTTTTTTCTTTAAAAATTCAATTTATTTAAATATATGTATATTCAATTCAATATTAACGCTTAAAATTTAGTTGTTTTTTTAACTTTTGATTGCTTTTCTCTTACTGTCTTGTTTTTGTACCGAACCGGAAAATATTTGCAATATTCTCCCGTGAAATAAGTATATAGAGCTTTGCACTCCTCTAGCATATAAAAATTTTCCGTTACAATTGCGAGAGACCTGATAATAAATTAAACGTTTCTATTATAATGACCATACCATATTGTTTGTTTTATCATCTAATCAAATGAAATTGTTTCTTTAATTAGGAAGAATGTAAAACTGGTCACCTGTTCAGATTATTGAAAACACGTGTTTTACTAGTTATTAATTTGAAGCAACGTTTGTGAATTTCAAAAATTAGACGGCGTGAATATAGATTTGAAATATGTCATCCATCACAGAGAGTAATTGTAGCTCTAATTCTGTTGCAACAAATACACGAAATTATCGTCGTATTCAACGCTTCAGAAGAAAGCGTATCGGAGATATCAACACATGAACGTCGTGGTATCAGACGTGGAAAATACGAACATATAAGTTTAGATAAAAAGAATATTTTGATAAAATTTTACGAAGAAGGAAGAAGCATAGTTGACTCCGCGGAAATAGCTGATATAAACAAAAACACTGCTACGTCAATTATTAATCGCTATATGAAGGATGGGTGCGTTGTCACAAAAAACCGTGGTGGTCGACGTCATTTCAAATGGACTACAGAAATATTGGACAAAATTGAGGTGATAATCGAAAGCAACCCTTGTATAACATTAAAAGGCATTCGTGAAAAAAATCAAAACACATGCAATGTGGAGTTAAGTGCAACAAGCATACACACTGCATTAAAAACTTTGAAAGTTACACTAAAAACTGCCCCAATTAATATATATCATTTAAATAGTGAATCTACAAGTCAACGACGCATTCCGTATGCAGTGAATTTGGCTCAAAACACTCAAAACGCTCCAGAAATAAGAGAAAAAATAATATTCATTGACGAGTCCAGTTTCAATTACCACCTCCGAGGAAACAAGGCGAGATCTAAAAGAAATACTGCAGCACATGCCATTGTTCCCACTGTTAGATGACGAAATGTTTCCCTCATCGCAACTATGAACATACATGGCATTTTACACCAAAAAGTAATTGTAAACTCCGCAGTTAATACTAATATTTTTGTACCTTTTCTTGATGAACTTTTCGACAAACTAGCTGAATCCAACATCACGGGTGCGTGGCTTATACTAGATAATGCTCAGATACACAAAACGCAGGCAGTGAAAGTTTTTCTTCCTACATAATCTTCTATGCTAAATCCCATAGAAAAAGTTTTTTCAAAGACTGAACTCTGAGCTCGGAATTTGATTTCGGATCCAGAAAATAATAATGACTTAGTTACAATTATTAAAGGTTCCGTAGAATCTGTAACACCATCAGATTGCAGCAAGTATTATGTGGCCAACAAAGTGAATCTGCCACTAGCTGTTTCAGAAGAGCATTTGCATTAAAAAAATTGTCATATGTATAAAAATATCGCTTTTTTAATAGTATTTAAATAAAATATATTGATAAGAATTAAGTAAAATTTATAAATAATAAAATATGAAATAAACCTATTAAGTTAGAAAAATTAAGCTTAGTTAAAAAAGAATTTATTTTGATATTAAAAAAAATTAATTTGAAATTAAAAATAAAGGATTACGCAATTAAAGAAATTGTATAAAGCATACAGAATATTGAATTTACATTGAAAATAGTTTAATTTGTTTTAAATAAAGTTTAATTTATTTTGAAAAAAATTGTGTTTGATTTTAAAATAATTTAATTTGATCCGAAAAACAGTTAATTTGAGAGTAAAAACCTATATATGCTTATATTGACATTTTTCAGTTTTTTGTTTTTGAGCTTAAAACCAGCTTTTTTGAAATTCTTTTGTTCTAAAACTTTATGTTTAAAAACGTCTAATTTTTTATCTTTTCGTAGTTTTCCAATTGTTGCCTCCTTTCGAAAATTTTTTTTACATACTCGTAAACACCACGGATTTTTTATCTTTTCTGGTAATAAGCTATAGATTGCATGTTTTATTCAAATAATGATGTTTTCACCCTAAAGGTAACAAGAGATTTTGCTAGGATAGTCTCAAATCTAAACGCAATTGTTCGAGAATAAACTAGTTTATTAAAAATAAATTTATGTATTAAAAATGGACACATGTGCTAACAAAAAGACTTATAAACGACAAGATTTTAGAAAGTACATACGATATATGTATGTAATGATAAAATTCATAATGCATTTTAAATTTATGAATAAATCAACATTTTATTAGATTATATAAAAAAATATGAATATAAATCTTTTTTGTTATCAAATCTTGTTGATATTGTTCACTGAAGGACATGTGTGTCTTAAGATTTTTTTAAATAAAAAATTTTGAAAATTTGTAAAAAGGAAAAAAAAGTTATTTATTAATTAAAAAATTTCTTTATCCGCTCAGTTAGTAGCTAAAAACTGCTTTAAATTAGCGGATGGGAAAAATTGTTAAAGCCAATAAGTCGGATTATTTTGTAGAAATTTCAACAGACATTTAGACATTTAGACTTATTAGGGTTTAAATAAAGACCATCTGCGATGGCCTAATGATGAAAAGATTAGGCTCTAGAAATAAAAATAAAATTTAGCTGACAGTTAGGCTATAAAAATGCGGTATTTAAAAAAGCAATCAACAAGATTTTTATCTAAGATGAAAAAGATTTTTTATTAGTCAAAGAAAAACTTGGTGAAAACTCCTACTTTAATTTTATTACATTTAAGTAGAAATATTAATAATGTAATCTAATTTTTTTTTATAAAAACTCCTAAGTATTTAATTTAACTATTTTCGAATTTCAAAAATCTAAACCGGGGTTTCTTTTTACATATTAGAGTGATCGACCATTCGAAAAATGTTGAAAAATCGATCACCCCAATATGTAGTTATATATAATATATATAAAATTAAATACGAGCTCATATATAACTCTATATTGTATATATAGTAGTATATACATAATTAGTTATATTAACTACAATTATAAGCAGCATCATGTAGCGGATGGCATCGCGAAATTAAATAAAAGAGCTGTTGTCGGTTTTAATGATCAATGCAGACTGACTGTCTGATCTCTTTATTGGTTATCTTTTAGCCTAATTCTAACTTTGTAAATTATAAGTGTGTATGTGTCCTTATAAAGAAGTAGGTTAATTATTATTGTAAGTGAGTAGATAAAATAGAGATAACTTAATGTAGTATAATCAGAGTAAGTAAGTTAGATATATGTATTATAAGTAGATTTAATAAGTATGTAAAATAGTACGATAATGGGTGATGCATTTCTACTACACCTCCCTTCTGAAAAAAAAAAAATGTTGAATCAATCAGGTGATCAAGCTGTTTGATTCAATATTTTTAATATTTGTTTTTGACTTTATATTAAAAAATTTAATATTAATATACATTATTAAATTAATTTATTTTAAATTTTTAAAATATTCTATCACACTACTATATTTTTGTGTTGTTTGTTTTTGCATATAGTTTAAATTGACATTAAATTAATGATTAATTAATTTGATTTATCTCTTGATTAATAAAGTTTGTTATAAAAGTTTTTGCTTTTCTCTGGTTTTAGTCAGATTAACAATTATTTTATAATTATTCATTATGAGAAAAATGATATTCAAATATTTAATTTTTTTTGAAAATTTTAAATTACTTGAGAAAAAAAAATTTTATTTTCTTTTGTTTTTGAAATAGTGTTTTTTTCATTTTTTTTTGTTTATTTTTTTTTTGTATTACATAGTTAATTTGTTCAAAATTACGTATCAAGTACATTTTCATTATAAAATTGTTGAGTTTACATATGATATATTAATATATAAAAAAAATTTTTTTTTTTTTATATTATTTTGAAAATTTGAAAAATATTTGAAAATTTGAAGATTCTTTGAAAATTTTATTTTCGTTTGTTTGTGTTAAATATTGTTAAGTTAATAATTCGTTAATTTATTTCAAACTATTTTGTGTGTACATATGGTATATTAAATAAATATAAATATTTAAAAAAATTTTGAATTTACCTTTTATTTTGCTTAAAATAACTTAAGAGTTTGTTAAATTAGCTATTCTCAGTCTATCTTTGTGTACTGTTTTACTTTTCTTTGAATTTTCATCATAAATAGATACATTTACTCCTTGAAATTTTGTTATAGTGTATGGACCTTCATAAATGTTATTAAATTTTTCGTAAGGTTCCTTTTTTAAAAAGACTTTATCATTTAGTTTAAAGTTACTTGGCTTTGCTGATTTGTCATATAATTCTTTATTTCTTATTTTGTGTTTTTCTAAAAGTTTCTTTATTACGTTGTGAGATTTTTGCAAACGATATTTTGCTTCTTTGCTATAATTTTCGACATTATAAATAGGATCTATTTCACCAAGTCTTAAATCATTTGGCATATTCACATTTTTACCAAAAACTAGTTCATATGGTGTATATTTGTTATCGAAGACTGAGCTCGCAGTTGTGTTATGAAAAAATGAAAAATACTTTAAATACGTATCCCAATCTGTGATATTTTCAGAAATGTAGGATCTAATATACTTGTTGAAAACACGATGGTTTCGCTCTACTGTCCCTAGAGTTTGATGGTGATAAGCAGTCGAAAAATGTATCTCAATGTTTAAAATTTTACAAAGTTCACAAAAAATTTCATTTTTGAATTCAGTACCGAGGTCTGATTTGATAGATTTCATTCTTCCGTATATTAATATAAAATGTTCAAATATGGCTTTAGCTACAGTTCTTGCACTTTTATCCGGTATCGGAATTGTAACAAGATATTTCGTAAAGTCACATATCAAAGTTAACGCATATTTGTTTCCGTATTTAGATATTGGCAAAGGACCTATTGTATCCAATACGACAATATCAAAAGGTTTATTAGGAGTTGGTGTCAATGTCAGTTTTTCTTTGTTACCTATTTTTACTTTATTCAAGTTACATTGTTTACAGTTTTTAATAAATGAAGAAATGTCTTTTGTCATATTTTTCCAATAATATTTTGACCTTAATTTTGCATATAGCCTTTTACTTCCACAATGTCCTCCTATAATCGGATCTTTATGATAGGTTTCTAAAAGTTCAGTTTTCTTATCTTTTTCAATTACCGTTTCGATTGGATCGACTAATATTATCTTAAACGACTTTAATGTCTTGTTACCATGGTTTTTTAAATTTTGTATACTGTATATTGAAAAAAATGGGTCGTTTTTTGACCATTCTACTGCGTAAATGTTATTATTGTTGGCCTCTTTTTGTAGCCTCAAAAGCATTGCTTCTAAATTCAATGATTCGTTAACAATATTAACACTTGCGACTAGTTTAAATTTGTTGTACATTTTAAATATAATATTAGTTATCTTTTCGTTTTTGTAAAATATTTCCGACTTTATTTTCGGTATTTTCTTGTTGAATTCTTGGAGAAACTTATCATATACCATTAGTTTATCAGAAGTATAACTCTCTACTGGGTTTGTAATTGTTTTATTTTGCCTAGACATTGCGCGCGTTGTCATAGCTAAAATAGTCTCTGAAATCGTCTCATTCCTCAATTCGTCAATCGAGATACGAGATAATGCATCAGCGCCGACATTATGTTTACCTTTTATGTGTTCAATTACAAAATTGTATTCCGATAATTTGAGTCTTATATTTGTAAGTTTAGACGATGGGTCTTTCATATTGAATAAATATACCAATGGGCGGTGATCAGTACGGACAACGAATTCGGTTCCATAAACGTATGGTCGAAACTGCGTTATAGCGAAAAATATGGCAATAAGTTCTTGTTCAATGGTAGGTTTTTTCTGTTCTGCATGATTAAAAGCTTTTGACGCATAATATATAGGTAGATCATGACCATCGAAATTCTGACTAAGGATTGCTCCACAACCAACTTTTGAAGCATCGACTGTTATAATAAATTGTTTGTTGAAATCTGGATATTGTAGTATTTTTGGAGAAACTAGTTCTGATTTAATTTTCTCAAAAGATTGTTGACACTTGTCATCCCATACAAATTGTATTCTTTTACGTGTAATATAGTTCAAAGGAGCAGCTATAGAAGCAAAATTTGGTATAAAACGTCTATAGTAGTTTGCGAATGCTACAAAACGCTTAACTGCATCCTTATCTGATGGTATCGTATACTTTTCTATAGCAGAAATTTTGGTATTATCGGGTAAAAGTCCGTTTGAGGTACACCTATGTCCTAGAAATGTAACTTCAGGTCTGAAAAAATCGCATTTATGAGGATTTATTTTTAAATTGAATTTTCTTAGTATGTCAAAAACGTTAATTAAATTTTTCAAATGGTGTTGTTTACTACATCCGATTACGATTATATCGTCGATATACAAGAAAGCTTTGTTAGGTTCTAAACCAGAAAAAGCTATCGACATCATTCGTGAAAATGAGTTCGGAGCTACGTTTAGTCCAAATGGTAGGACTTTCCATCGAAATACACCTTGATCGGTACTGAAGGAGGTTAAGTCCCTTGATTCTTCGTGTAGAGGAATTTGGTGAAAACCAGAATATAAATCAATTACGGAAAAATGTTTAGCACGGCCAAGATTATCAAGTATGTCGTCCATCCTAGGCAATGGAAATTTATCACCAATCAACTTTTTGTTGATAGCTCTGAAATCAACGCACATACGGTATGTTTTGCTATTATTTGGGCTTTTCTTTGGTACCAAAATTAATGGACTATTATAGTTTGAAGTACTTGGTTCTATTAAATTATTATCGAGTAAATTCTGAACTTGCTTTTTTATTTCGTTCCGCTGAGTATATGGAAGACGATAATTTTTTATGTAAACCGGTTCTTCATCCTTAAGCCTCAATTTTTGCTCATAAAAGTTGTTAAGAGTCATTTTATCATTTTCCAAAGTAAAAATGTCTGAATAATCTTCGATAAGTTTCATTAAATCTGATTTTATATAATCTGGCATTTTATCATTTAAAATTTGTTTTAAGTTTTGTACGCGCTCATTACAAGGGTTGTTTTTGTTAAAAGAATAAATATGGAAATTTGAAAGCTTTTCCGTTTTGACGTTATAAGAGTGAATAATTTTCATCTCATTTGTTGTATTTAAAATTCGCAAAATTGGATTTTTGGAGTCTACGATACATTTACCAATAAAAACACCGTCCACGATTTCTTGACTATCTACGAAAACTGGCTCATTTGAATTTTTTATATTAATTTGCCTGAATACTTCACATCTTGGTGGAAGGAAAAAAGAATTGTTACTGAATCCATGAGATATGGGAATAATTATTTTACTTCCATTTACAAAGAAAGAAACTGTCATTGAACTATAGTCGATTCTACACTTATTTGTTTTTAAAAAGTCTTTCCCTAATATACCGTCAGTTGGAATATTAAAGTTATCAGAAACAATATGAAAAACTTGAGGTATTAGATAATTCGAAATTGATAATTTTGCATTAATTGTGCCATATGATTTTGTGGTATTCGTTGTTATACCAACAATATTAACATAGTTAAGTTCATTTATTTTGAGATTATCTTTTAAACACGAAACCTTGAGGACTGAAATATCAGCTTGTGAGTCTATCAAAAATGTATTTGTTTTATACGATACAGTACTATTTAGATTTACAAAATCTGAAAAATTCAAATTAAAACTATATATAGATTTAAATTTGTTTTCTTTTATTAAATTTGATTTTCTACCCCCAACACTTCCTGTTGAGGGACTTCCGCGTTTAAAGTCCTTACAGCTGGGTTATATTGTCGACCACGAAAATGGTTGTTTGAACTTTGATTGTAATTTCTACCACGATTGTTGTAACCACGTCCTCGAAAATTGTTGTTACCACGATAATTGTTGTTCGAATAATTTTTACGTTGATTATGATTACTAGAAGAATTATTTGTATGAGAATTAGGTTGGTTAGCTCTGATAAAATTGTTCCTACTATGTCCTCTATTTGACTTATTGTAACGCATTGCCAATACTTGACGCTCTGTTTCTGTTTCCGCTTCTTCCACAATTAATTTCGCAACTACATCCCTAGGTTCGTTAAAAGTTGTTGATGCTAAAATTGCTTTTACCATCCCAGACTTAGCATTATTTCTACAAATTTTGACAGTTTGCTCAATCGCCATTTCTTGTGCCTTTGATTTAGTAATGCCTTCTATTACTAACGAACGTTGAAGTGCATCTGCTAATTCTTCGACATTTTTTGAAAATTCTGTGTAATTGTTATTTTTTACGTGTAAGGCCGCAAACCTGCCAGCTACCACTTTGGAATTATCAGGCTTTATTCTGTTTTTAAGACTATCTTTGATTTGGTCTACGCTTGAAATATTCTCTGGTAAAACCTCTCTAGCCTTTCCATCTAGTTTAGATTTTATAAAAGAAATAAAACATGTATTTAAATTGTCTGACGTCAACTCCTTAATCAAATCGATTTTATCAAGAAAAGAGTTAAGTGTAAGCGGGTCTCCATTGTAATTCTCCCTAATAATGTTAGAACACATGGATATGAATTTCGTTTTTTCTTCTATAGAAGCCATTTTAAATGTATTTGTACTTTTAGAAATTTTATGTTTTGAATTTGTGGTATTTCCTACTGATTCTACAACTATGTTTTTATTATCGTCGTTTTCTTCGGAAATGTCCGTTTCGGAACTAGCATCTGTCATTACTTCTTTGAGCACAACCTCGAACAAATCTACACCAAACGGAACTCTTATTTTACTTTTTAGTTTACAAAAACATCTAGCAAGAAGCTCTCTACAATGTATTATTCTATTTTGTATTATCTTCCCTAAAGGATCCTCAAAATCTTGACTATATGGCTTTGTATATATTAAAATGTTATTATAATTTTCAATTAGTAAATGTATGTATTCCTGAATTTTTTCTTCTTTACTAGATAAAGGACGCTTTTGTAGTATCCTTTTCTTAATTTTGTAAAAGCTTGATACAATTTCATTAAATTTTTCAATTTCAAAATCAGTAGTCATTTAATTGTGTATTAGTTTAGTGTATATTTACATAATTTAATATTATGTCCCAAAAGAAAATGTATATTTTTGTTTTTATTTAGTGTGGAATATTTGGTTTTATTGTTGTTTAGAATAAGTAAGTATTTATTTATTTTAATTTAGTGTATAAAAATTTAGACATTGTCGAATACTTTTTGTAAGAAAAATAATTTTGTAAAAAAAAATAGAAATTTTAAATTTTGAAACATAAATTAAATATTACTTATTTAAAATATAAATAATTATAATTTTAATTTTTATATTTGCAAATTTATAAATAATTACTGGTTTTTTTTTTCATCTTTAATAAATAAACCTATTATTTTGACCTCGGATGTATATTTCTTACTGCTTACTATATGATGTTCGCTGCTGCTGCTACGCTGCTAACTGCATAATGATGTTTTGTTGTCGCTTTCATCTCTCTCCTCATTAGCAACTCCTCCATCTCATAGCTTGTTGACACAATATTGTTTGTTGACTGATGACGTTGAGATTTGTTATAGTTATAGTTATAGTTGTTGTTGTTGTTTTTATCTTTGTTGTCTTCATTTATAATTGCTTGTTGATTTTATATTGTTGTTTGCTGATATTAGAATTTATAAACTTTTTACATTTGTTAGTGATTTGTTTTTCTTGTTTTTCTTTTGCAAGTGATTTTGTTTAATTTTTATGCACATTTAATGTTTTTGTTATTAATAGATTATACGGTTAATTTGTACTTTGCTTTCTATTTTTTTGTTTTTTTTCAAGTTTTTCAAATTTTTTTCAAATTTTGTTTCAATTTTTTTTCGGTATTTTTTCCACTTTTTCTAAGTTTTTGTGTTTTTCACGGTATTTTATTTCAATTTGTAAAATTTCCTTTTTTTTTATATAGTTCTTGTTTTGTTTTAATTAAATGAAAAGAAAAAAAAATAATTTTATAATTTTACTTTATTTTGTTCTTTTTCTTTCTTATTTTATTGTTTTTTTTTCAATTTTTTCTCAAAAAAAAAATTTTCTCATTTTTCTCATTTTTTTCATATTTAACGGTTTTTGAACTTTTTTTTTTTTGGAAATTATTTTAGTTTTACTTTATACTTTGTTTTTCAACTTTTGTACAGACTGTACTTTGTTTCCATTTTTTTCCACTCTTCCCAAAATCACACAAAATCACGCCACTTAACTACCAACGGCACTTTTATTGTCAACTTATTATTTTTTTAAATTATGTTTTGACACAACTGTACAGGTTTTTAGAATTTGTTCTTTTTTTTCAGTTTTTCGGGTTTTTTTTTTGTTCAAAATTTAACGGGTTTTTTTTTCCTTTTAACAATTTGTTGTATAATTTTTTAGTTTTTATATAGTTTTAACTTTTTTTTCAATTCTTTTATTTCAGGTTTTTAATAAATTTGTCTATACAAACGATTTATTAAGTAACTAATTTGTATTAGGTAAATAATGTTTGATTTTTCCACATTTTTTTTTTTATATTTTTTTTTTTTGGGATTTTTAATGTTTTGGCATAAATTCGGTTTACCGACACCTCACCAAAATAAATGAAATTTTGTCCTTTAATAGAAGAGACCACGCTGAGTCGAAATAAAAAAAAAATTTGCGTCGCTCACGCCCCCTTTTCAGTGGGCGGGGCTCTAAAGTTTGAAATGAAATTGCAAATAACTTCAAAACTACTTGTCCGATCTTAACAAAATTGGCGTCGTTGGAAAGGTCTCGAAAATGTCTTTCCAATGAGGTATATAATGTCCCAAAATATTAACCCCTTGCTGCCCAAATAAAGCATTTTTTTTTTTTTTATGATTTTTTTTTTTTTTTAACGCTCTTTTTGTTAAATAACGCCTATATAAGTACATAAAAAGTGTATAAAAAGGGAAAGTCTGTTTTATAAGCTTTCATAAAAGGTGCAACATGACCCCATAGGTCTTGAAATGAAGTAGTTATTAAGGGTTAAAGTTGACCATTAATAGGCAAAACTATGATTTTTGCAAGATTTTGAAAATTAGATTTTGTTGTATGGTATGGTTTAAGATTTTGTATGCAAAAGAAAACTTGTAAATATGCCAAAATTTCTGCGGCCCGGGGCGAAGCCTCAGCGAAGCCGGTGGGAGGACTGGTGGGAGGAGAAAACCCCTAAGCCCGGCCGAAGGCCGGCTATGCAGAAAAACTTTATTCTACAAACAGTTTAACATAGCCCACACTTGAATAAATTACAAAAAAAAGCTTGTGTTATTTATACAAAACTTGTATAAACCGGAATATTTGATTGAAAAAGGTGTTTACAAAGTAGGCTTAGATATTCTTATACCAGTTTTTTTTTCTGCGTTTAGCCATTTCTTCTTTGAATTTGCTTTTATGTATTTTCGTTAATTAACCGTTACTTTTTAAGTAAGAAAAAAGAAATTAAGAAGGTTAAACAAATTTGTGTTACTTAAAAGTGGAAATAAAAAAATAATATGAATTTGTTTCGGATTTTAAAAATGTTTAACAATGAGTTACATGGCCCTGTTCCTGAAGAAGCGTTGGGCTATTTACAGGATTTAGGTGTTATATTAAGAGAGGGTGAATATTTATGTCCCCAGGGCCATGTACTCAAGTTAACTAAATCGGATGATAATTGTGATGGATGGGTTTGGAGGTAAGTGAAAATATTTATTTTCAAATTTGTTATTAAATATTTTATTTGTAGATGTTGTGCAAAATATAAAAACGTGCACAAAAGAATAGTGAAGTGCAAATCTAAAATTTCAATTCGAAAGGACACGTATTTTAATCGAAGCCATTTGTCCATTTGCCAAATTTTATGTTTTTCTCATCTCTGGGCTGAAAACATTGAATTAAAGCAAATAATGAAGCAGGTGGAAATTGAGCTTACTACAGCGGTCGACTGGAATAGTTTTGCCAGAGAGGTGGTCATTTTTGGACAAAATGAAGATGACCTTAAGATTGGAGGTGCAGGAAAAGTTGTGGAGATCGATGAATCGAAGGTTGGCCGCCGAAAATACCACAGAGGACATAAAGTAGAAGGACAGTGGGTTTTCGGCGGTGTGGAACGTGGAACGGGGAAGTGTTTTTTCGTACCCGTAGAAGAACGGTCTCGGGAAGTTCTTTTAGAAATAATAAAAGAGAAAATACTTCCCGGAACTACAATTATATCGGATTATTGGAAGGTAAAATTTTAATTAATTTTAAATGTGTATAAAAATATTTCTACTTTCGTTTGTTTCATTTTAGGCTTACGATACACTAGATGTAGAGGGCTATACTCATCTTAAAGTGAACCATTCACTTAATTTCAAGGACCCGGTGACTGGCGCGCATTCGAATACAATCGAAGGACTCTGGCGCCACTTAAAGAATTACTTGCCGCACTACAATAGAAGAAAGTATTTCTTTAATGGGTAAGAATCTTTTTATTTTTTTATTTATACACTCAGGGAATTATGTCGGTAAAATTAACTGAAAATGACAGTCATTTTTATAATTACAGTTAAAAACTACTACTGTTACCTACATGAATGACTGACATGTAGTAACTGCACAACTTTCTGAGTGTACATCGAATTTTTTTAAAAATATATTTTAATATTTTTATAGTTACATCCAGAAGTTCATGTTTGCGCGCCGGTGTCGAAGCATGGAAACTGACGCTTTTGAGGAGTTTTTGAAACTTGCCGGAAAGCTCTACTCCCCGCTCGCCCAATGCGAGCGGGTAGATGTGGAGTGGCAACCAGAAGATGAGGATAGCATCTTCGAGGAATCCGATTTTGCGGGATGGACGGAAGAGGAAGAAGTCGTCATTCCAAATAAGAGAAGACGTGTATAAACAACGCTCCACGTCCAAATATGACCACCACCAGTCTTCAGCTGTAGGAAGCTCAATTTCCACCTGCTAAATTATAAATTTATATGCCAAAATTTCTGCGGCCCGGGGCGAAGCCTCAGCGAAGCCGGTGGGAGGACTGGTGGGAGGAGAAAACCCCTAAGCCCGGCCGAAGGCCGGTTACGCAGAAAAACTATTTTGCAAAGACCCATATATGGTCACGTCGATATATGGTTCAAAATTTGAAAAAGGGTGTGTAAAAAAAATCATTATGCTTTTTTTGGGCAGTAAAGGGTTACAACAAAATCTAATTTTCAAAATCTTGCAAAAATCATAGTTTTGCCTATTAATGGTCAACTTTAACCCTTAATAACTACTTCATTTCAAGACCTATGGGGTCATGTTGCACCTTTTATGAAAGCTTATAAAACAGACTTTCCCTTTTTATACACTTTTTATGTACTTATATAGGCGTTATTTAACAAAAAGAGCGTTAAAAAAAAAAAATCATAAAAAAAAACAAAAATGCTTTATTTGGGCAGGAAGGGGTTAATATTTTGGGACATTATATACCTCATTGGAAAGACATTTTCGAGACCTTTCCAACGACGCCAATTTTGTTAAGATCGGACAAGTAGTTTTGAAGTTATTTCGGATTTCATTTCAAACTTTAGAGCCCCGCCCACTGAAAAGGGGGCGTGAGCGACGCAAAAAAATTTTTTTTTTGGACTCTGTGGGGTCAAATGTTCAAGGTCAAAAAATTTCAAAAAATTCTGAGAGGTGTCGGTAAACTGAATTTGTTCCAATGTTTTTTTTGTTTTATATTTTTTTTTGAGATTTTTCACGTTTTTTTTTTTTTATATTTTTTTTGAGATTTTTCATGTTTTTTTTTATATTTTTTGAGATTTTTCATGTTTTTTTTTATAATTTTTTTTGAGATTTTTCATTTTTTTTTTTATATTTTTTCTGGAATTTTCCTTTAAAGTTTTCTAGAAACTTTTGGAGATTAGTGTTTCTTGTTTTTTCCAACATTGCATCATTTTACGGTAGAAAATTTTTTTTTGTTGTTTCTTTTTTTTTTTCTTGTTTCATATTTTTCAATACGTATAATTTTGCCGTTATATTTTTCCATATATAGTTTATAACTTCCAAAAATTTTTTTTTGTACAGTTTGTTTGAAATTATTTTCTTTATATTTTTTTTTTTAATATTTTCTTTAAAAATTTATTTCTTTTAGTTTTTACTTTAATAAAATTATTTTAATTTTTCACTTTATTATTAAAATTTATTTTGTCTTTAATTTAATTTTTTTTTATTTTAACTGTTAATTATGTCACTGATGTCACGGTCGCCATGTAGCGGATGGCATCGCGAAATTAAATAAAAGAGCTGTTGTCGGTTTTAATGATCAATGCAGACTGACTGTCTGATCTCTTTATTGGTTATCTTTTAGCCTAATTCTAACTTTGTAAATTATAAGTGTGTATGTGTCCTTATAAAGAAGTAGGTTAATTATTATTGTAAGTGAGTAGATAAAATAGAGATAACTTAATGTAGTATAATTAGAGTAAGTAAGTTAGATATATGTATTATAAGTAGATTTAATAAGTATGTAAAATAGTACGATAATGGGTGATGCATTTCTACTACAATCACATAAAATAATATATTGCGATACATATTTTAAAAAACACAAACCGATATACAATTACATAAAAATATTTATTCTTTAACATAAATCTTTATATACTATATAAATATTGAAACATTTAATATTGAAACATTTAATAGTATTATATTGTATCTGAGTATATCAGGTATGTGATAGAAATAGAATCGTTTTAAAACTAAATCGAACGCTCAAATCGAACCTATCGATTTTAGGTGTGATTGAAATCGTATCGGTTTCATTTTCCATATTTGTTTCAATTCTACGTATTTCTTTAAAAAACACAACTCTGTTGCTTTGTTTACAATCACATTTTGTTTAAATTATTTTTTTTTTGCTTTAAACAGACATCATTAAAAATGGCTTTTGTTGTAATATCTTCTTTAATTTTGTTGAATGAAGAGAAAAACAAAGAAAATATTGAACGAAAAAAGTTGCGGGGACTCATCCAACCCATTAAACTTGACAGAAAAAGTGTAAGTGAAAAAAAAAATACTAATTTGCACTAATAAATATTTTTCAGTTTTATAGAATGTTTTCGAGTTAACAAAGAAGCTTTTTTATGGATATTGGATAAAATAGGTCTACACTTTATATCCACATCGATTCCTTTAACCATCCAATTGGCAGCAACGTTGAGGTTTTTCGCCGAAGGCAGCTTTCAAAGATCAGTTGGCAATGATATTTTAATTGCTATGCACCGCACAACAATTTCAAAGTCTTTAGGTAAAATGCTCGTGCTTCTAGAGCAAGTGATGTGCCAACATTGGATAAAACTTCCAACTGACCCACAAGAAATTTTAAAGTCAAAAAAACATTTTTTTGATAAATATGGCATTCCAGGCGTTGTTGGCTGCATAGATGGTACACACATTGAATTAGTCAAGCCAGGTGCACAGGACTATTTATATTTCAACAGAAAAGGATATTACAGTATAAATGCTATGATTGTAAGTAAATATTGCCATGCATTTTTAAACAAATTTAATTTTACAATTTCCAATTTCCAATTTATTCAAGATTTGTGACCACAGAATGAATGTAGTGGCAGTTGATGCAACGAGGCCAGGGTCAAGCCATGACTCATTTGTTTGGAACTTGAGCGTTCCAAAAGATTTTTACCGTTCCAGGTACGAAAATGGAGAACGGGGTTCGTGGCTACTGGCTGATTCTGGATATGCACTTGAGCCATATGTGTTGACGCCATACAGGAATATAAGTGCAGATTCGGCTCAACACCAGTTTAACAAAGCACACGCTTCAGGAAGAAATATAATTGAGAGAACAATAGGGGTTCTTAAAAGCAGATTCAGGTGTCTATCACGAGCGTTGTGGTATAAACCCTATAAGGTGGTAAAAATTATAAATATTTGTTGTGCTCTTCACAACATGTGTAGACTCATATTTCATTAGCATTACTACAATAGAACTTTTCACAATTGAGGAACGTGAACAACCTTTTCACTAGGGAGGCTTGGATCGCCTCACAACATGTGTATCTTTTACAAAATTGAGCAACGTTCAATAATTGAAAATACCCCAACAGAAGATCCTGATACTGAAGAAGATAATGTTGAAAATACTACGAACAACGAAGCTAGCAGAAACCGAGATAACATAGCCTAAAGTTTATTACAAATTAATTGAATTCATTTATTAATTCATTATTATTAATTCATGTACATATGTATATCAACTTATTTATTAATTTCTATAATTATTAATAAGAATGTTTCCATTAATAAATTTCAAAATTGGTAAACATTTAATTGTTCTTTTTGTAATTCTAATAATTTTTGTTTCAGAATGTTCTTCTCATAAGCTAATTTTTCCAACTCCTTATGATGCCTTTCGTTTTCAATTCTTTGTTTGGCAATTTCTTCCGTTTGTTCATTGATGGCGTTAGTCTGTTCCTTAAAACGGTCAGACAGTTTGTCCAATGCTCGGTACATACGTTTGCCGTTTGAGTCTAAATTTTTTAAAATTTCTGTATTTCTCTCTATGATACACTGCATTTTCATTAAAGTTTTAGATATTTCAGCGTAGTAATTAGTCTCATTCGACATGAACTTTTTTAAGTTGTCCTGAAGAGAAAGAGTTTAAATTTTTCTTTTTCTTGGTCGCTTTGATGTGGTTGGTACTTGTACTTCCTCTTGTTCTTCTTCAGTATCTGTTGAATCTGATGATTGTTCTTCATTTTCTTCTACACGTTGAAAACCATAAGAAACACTTTCATCGATGCCATCCACAACATCATATAGGCCACAAAGTTTACCAATAGCTTCATCTTTGCTAGATATGTATAGTTGATTGTGAGGTCCACCTTCAGTAGCACGGGCTTCTCTTTTGTTTGTAGCCAGCTTTTTTTTTACTTGAGACTTCTTATCGCTCCATGCCTACAAAATCATAAAATTTAAAACCCATAAAGTTATTGATAGAAAAATACCTTTTTCCAGGCATCTGGTTTCTTTCTTGGTGGGCCAATACTATTGAGATCGTCTGCAAGGGTCTGCCAAAGTTTCTCGATTTCAATTCTGTCTCCTTTGGCAAATCCCTTGGCCAATTGAGGATGTTTTTCCATAAATTCTATAATCATGTCTTCCTGTCGAATATTTATGTGCTTTCCCCTGAAAATTTTCTAAATAAATCTATTTTTATATTATTTTAAATATTTATACTTACATTTCAACAAAAATTATTGCAAACAAACTTCAAAAAAATGCGATAGTTTTAAAATCGTAAACCCCCGACTACACGTTTTAAAAACGCAAAAAAAAAACGAATTTCGTTTTCCGTCACACTTTTTTTTTATCGATATTTCTATGGGACAATATGGAAAATGAAATAGAATACGTTTTCAAGTAAAACCGAAATGAAAACGGCACTTATGTTGTTCATCACAACTTTTGTCGGTTTTGTATCGATTTTGGATCGATTACGTTTTCCATCACATACCTGTATATAAACTTTTTTATGTGTTTAACATTAAATGATATTAAATATTAGCTTATAGTATAATGAATAATTTTATATAATTGGATGAGGACAAAATTCGGATAAAACTGTATCAAATCAATTGTATCTAAGTAAATCCAGTATGATACAATTAGATATTATTTGATACAATTTAATCGAACAATTTTTCGGATGAAATTTTATATTGTTATGGGATTATATTAAATTAGATAAATCTATATGCAGCTCCATATCAGTTTTTTTAATTGGGATTATAATTGTTTATAATTGTATACACACAGATATATAAAGTGCTAACCGAATTAAAAAGTGTATATTAATGGTAACAACTTATAAATTCAGTTAGAAACGGTTGTTTTTTTTTATAGAGTGACACAAGTTTAAATCATAATAAAACAAGGAAATATATTTTTAATATCAATTAAACGGGCTTTATTGGAAAGAAAATTTTATGAAATTAATGTTTAAATATGATTTTTGCAATGCGGCCGCCACGGTTGGAGCGAAAAAGGCGCAATCTGAAACACTAATTTTTAACAACTTTTCGCAGCATTGGTGGCCGTACTTCGCCGATAACTCTTCGAATGTTGATTTCCAGGTGTTCAATTGTGTGTGGTTTATCGATGTAGACAAGTGACTTGACATAACCCCAAAGAAAATAATCCAATGGGGTTAAATCACCGGAAAATAAAATTTGAATGGAAATTCAAAATTAATATCAATTTGTGATTCAGCACATACGTCGAATTGGCGGCGCATACGATGGTCGTTTGGCTTTAATTACTGCGCAAGTTGAACCTTGAAAGCTTTTAAGCCAAGAGCCTTTCGTAAAATCTTCCATAAAGTGGAAGGACACAACCCCAGTTGCTAAGAAAGGCGACGAATTGATTGATTAGGATCATCTTCAATGCTTTCCTGTACAGCGGCTACAGCTTCGTCAGTACGCACTGTTCGGCGTCTCACTGGATGCACATTATCAGTAACAGTAAATGTGTTCCGAAAACGATCTATTGTTTTTCGAATTAGCCGCTCTGAAGGACTATTATGTACACCATAAAATGGAGGAAGTGCACGATGAGTTTGACGAATAGAACAATTATTTTGATTTAAAACTTCAACAATTTGAATGCATTGCTCTGGTGTAAGTCGATTCATAATGAAATTTTAAAGCAAACTAAACAAAAAGCAACTATCAGCTGTTAAATGGGTGATCAAATAAAGCAGTGATGGCAACTCAAAGTTGTAACACTCTAAAAAAAACACGATTTACAACGTTATTTACATTCGATTTCTGAAAATGTTGGATGTTGCAACTAAAATTCTGTCGAATTAACCGAACTTTGTTGTGAAAACAACATTCTGTCTGACATTTGCAATAACCGAATTTGAGTCGTTGTAACAGAATTTCAGTTTGCAAATGGCTAAATTTACATCTAAGTATAATTAGATCCGCGTATTATGCCCGTAAATTCAGGCAATAGGTACCTACCGGTGCTTAGATACCTACCCGATTTTGTTCGTGTACACGGTAGGTACACTCAAAAAAATAAGTTAGTAGAAAAGTTAGTAAAACGTATTGTAAATCAGGTATACTATTTTGTAGCAAAATTTTTTGCTAAAATCGTGTCTTCAGCTAAAATTTTTATTATACTTATTCAGCACTTAACTGTTTTATACTAATGCTTTACTAATATACTAATGTTTTACTAATTAATTTTGCTAAAAAAAAATTGTGCTGATAAGCACATTAATAGTGTGGACGACAACCAGATTGAAAGATATACGCAGAATGAAGTAGATGTCGCGGCATGTCAAGATGTAGTAGAGAAGAGGAAAATGATACTAAAAAGTACAACTCTAATAATATAACATATAAAAAAATCAACCATGGAAGACTTTTGTATCTGTTTTTCATACATAAAACAAAATTGAGGATTAAAACAACTTAAATTTTGCGTTGTCACCGGCTTGTGAAAATAATTGTCTATTAATTAAATAAAAGAAAAAATAAAATATTTATTTATTTAAACTAAATGTTTATATGTGTGGTCAAATAGCAAACAAACATATACAGAAATGTAGACAGAGTAAAGTGAAAGACAAAGACACACATCTTAGGTAGATTTTTTATGGTTCCTTTTTCTTATTGCAAAAAGGGGTTGTTTTTTTCGTTTCGTTTGTTTTTGTTTATTTTTTCATTTCGTTTCTATAATTATCTTCGGCAGTTGCGATAGCATCATTTAAACGATAGTATCATTTAGACAACCATTGATGTAAGTAATTGAAAGACAATTTTTGTTATGTTATATATATTTATTTCTATATATTTTCAGATATTAAATAAATTCATGTCGTCAATGTGGAAAAATGAAAATTTTTATATTGGGGATTTTTGAATTTTATTCATCGTCTCTTAGACAGTGTGCAATTAATACTATAATTAATATGCACATATTTTTCAATTGTTTGAGATAGGCGTGGTAGAGAAGATTAAGCATACTTTTCTAAAAATCATAACTACATTGTAAATTTCTTATTGAATTAGACTGCGCAGTTTCTGGTAACACAACCTTCATCAGTAATCCTTTTTTGACAATACTGTAATTATTTGTTATGGTTTTTATTGTTTGATTGCATCTATATGAAATGTTTATTAAATGCAATCCTGACCGTGGCTTGAACCTGCTTTCTTTGCCACATGCACTTCGCACTACACTTTAGACAGAGGCTCTAACCAATTGATCTAAAGTAGGTCGATTTTTGCTGTGGCTTAAAACCAGTTTCAATTTTTATATTTCGTTATTATAGTAAATTATTTTTAAAAGAATCACAAAAATATGTTTTATGATTTTCAGCAAATAAATTAACTAAATTACAATTTTTCTACAAATTTTTTGCGTTTTTTTTTTCAGTCTACTAAAATTCAACAAAAAATTTATTAATTTTTAGCAAGGCTTTTGTATTTGTAATCTACTAAGTGTTAGCAAAACTTTTGCTGAATCTACAAATTGTATTGCTAAAAATCAGCTCGCTGATTTTCAGCAAAAGATTTTGCTGACATTAGCAACTTTTTTGCAAGCATCCTCCTGACTAAAATTTTGCTGACTCAGCAAAATTTTTTGCTGACTTTACAAACTTTTTTTTTTGAGTGTATAGAAGCACCAGTAGGTATATATTGCTTGAAATTACGGCCATTATGCCCGTAGTTTCAAGCAATAGATACCTACCGGTGCTTAGATATCTACCCGTATACACGAACAAAATCGGGTAGGTATCTAAGCACCGGTAGGTAAATACTGCTTGAAATTACGGGCATTAGTCTGGTAGAATTGGTGTATATAATAAATGTGTGTATATGCATAATTTCATGCAAATTCAGTTCAGCATATCTTATGGGTTAAGTCTATAAAAACATATATGTATATAAAAAATGTGATGTTAGCAGATTATTCAACTTCAAGATCATATGTTTTTTGTATAAGAAAAACCATGTGATGTCTTCATTCACTAATTTAATAAAGACTTTATTAACTGGCAGCTCCTTTCATCGCGTCACCGAAATTCTTCAGAGGATTAATGTATAAAGAGTAGAAAATTTACAGAAATTATAATTTTTGAAGGAAAAAGATAAACGCTTTACAGGTATTGTTTTATTTACTTGATGAGAAAACCAAATTGCAAGAATTGAACGAATTCAAATCAAAAACAAAACATTTTTAACTAATAGAGATTTTTCGTGTACAGGGTAGAAGTTTAATGAAAAATTTCAGTGGTTTCATTAAGGTGATACTTCATTGCTTCTATTTAACATTCATCAACATTATGCAGAGAGCGGTCTCCGTGTGTAGGAAATTATCAAAACTATTTGTTTTTTTTTATATACATAAAGTAAAACTTACTCTATATTGGTGGTGAACTTGCTTTGCCTTCAGAAATAATTGTGACGCGATTTATAAAAAAATTTTATTTTGAAACAAAAATAAATTTCATATCTAATTAGATTTTAGAGTTGTTTATTAAGCCTGGAATACCCGAAAAAAAACATGATCTTTAACCGAACTAACCAACATCTCACACACAATTTATAGATCAACAAAGAAAATTCACTATTAACCACTCACAAGGTACAGAGAAAAAATTCGCTTAATATATATGCTCGACATATGTTGAAAAACGAAGAAAATCTTCAATGTTTGATATTCTTTCACTTACAATATAAAGGATAAAATATGATGACATTTGAAAATAACTGCCAGTCAAATTTTCAACTTAATTAGTTGAACTGGCAACTGTGGTAATAATTAACAGAACTAAACATAGATTTATAGAAAATGAGTTCGCAGTGAATTTCGTCATGCTCAACAAGCTAAGTCACGTTACGTTTTTAACTTAACTAGTTGTGTTAAATAGATGATGTTCACCATTTAACACTTTAAGGCACGAAGATTGTTGATGAAGGCCGTTGCTGGCTAGAAAGTTAACTCCATTCATGCAGGTGTCAAATAACTTTTTTTCTAAGTGGTTTTTCTATTAATTAAAGTAAAGTATCACAAATAAAATTATAATTTTTCTGTTAATATGGAAAAAACATTCATGATCTTTAACCGAACTAACCAACAACTCACACACAATTTATAGATCAACAATGAAAATTCACTAAATCGGAATATTTATTTTTTAAATATTTTGTTCAGAATGGTTGATTTTCAAAAAATTTAAAAAAAAATTCGAATATCTCCCTTTAGAGCAGAAGATAATTTCATAAAAGCTGCAAATAGTTCTTGTAAAACTTAATTCTTCTTCACAAGTAAATAAAATTTATCGAATAAAATATGCACCGAACGGTTTAAATCACACAGAAAAGACAATTGCAGTGGTTATAACGAATATCGTTTATAACGAACTTTTTATATAACGAATTTATTTTTTGAACCCTTTTACGTGATTTCATATAAATTTTAATGACGAACACATAAAAAAAAATCGAGATTCTAAAATGAAAACGCTGCTGCCAATTTTAAAAATGTTAGCTTTTTAATTACATATTTACTAAAACGAAGTAAAAACTATATGAAACTTAATTTAATGCAAGAATTGTTTTAGAATTACTAACAAAAATTGTTAAATTATGTGAATTTTAGAGAAAATCCTGAAATTTTAATAATTTTTTGGAAAATGTTTACCTCGATTATAGCGAACTTTGCTTATAAGGAACTAAATCGTCCGGTTCTCGCGATTTCCTTACAACCGTACTCTACTGTACCTTATTTAAATATGAATCTGAGGCCTATTGCATGTTGTATTTTATTTGTATTTAAAAAAAATAAATAAAAATACTGAGCGGATAATGTGGAATTAGTAGCCCACATTGGTACACCACAGCGTATACGTTACAATTAAACCTATTTAAAATTGCTCATACGCATTAGTGTCATATAAAAAATTGTAGATGCATGTTAAATGCCAATTAATATGTAAAACAAAATAGTCATAATTATCGAAAATACATATAAAACGTATTAGGGACATATTTTGTGGTAGTGAGAGAAATGTAAAAAAGTCAAGGTATTCTATCGAAACGAATAAGGGTAATGGTTGTGGTTTTTATGTTTGTTTAGGTATTGGTATTGCTCTCGGTATAGGTATTTTATTCGTATTGGTATTATTGATAACTAGTGTCAGACGATATAAGCAGCCGTGATTGGCATTTTAAAGAGAAAGGTTTTATGAAAAACCAGATTTTTTCAATTTTTAAGAAAAAAAATACAGATTTTTAAGCTATTTTCTTTTGATAGAATAATTTTTCCGAAAACCTGCAAAGTAATCGGAATACCGATTATTAACCGAATATTCGTGACATTTCCAGTAATAACGCATGCAGTTGTTTAAATTATTTGTGTTGAATACTTGTCATTATTGACAGATAATATTCCTACAAGGGAGCTATCCCAATTTTTTGAATAAAAAAAAATACTTTAAAGTTTTTGGGTATAATTTGTTCACCACTGCACAGTGGGATAAATCACAAAATTTGTGGAAATAATTCGGCCATTTGTTAACTTGTGGTCCGATTGCAATGAAATTTGGAACATGCATAAAAGACATAAAATGGAGTTTAAGTATTGATTTTGAACCTTCCACACCCTTTGGGGGCGGTAAAATGGCTGCCCAAAGTTGGGTACTTTTTCATAAAAAATTTTGAGTGTTTGCCATTTTTTTGTTTCTCATCCGATTTTCAAAAAATTAACATATTAGTAATCTTCTTGTAAAGATGAACAAAAAACATGCTTTAATGTTTGGGTTAACCCCAATAGTTTCCGAGATATTCCGATTTGAAAATGTGAAATTCCAAATTTTGTCCGACTCAGGTCCAAAGTTTTCCAAATATCGGGAGAAAATTGGGACCAATTTTCGTTTTAAAATAACGGTTATTTAGCCAATAAAATTCATGATGGAATAAAAAAAATTAGTTCAATATCTTGTTTCAGTCAAAAGTACATTAGTTTAAAGTAGAAATTAAAAAATAAAGTAAATTTTGGCGATATTTTCCCCAAAAAGCACCAACTTTTTTATCGCTCCAGACAAATATTTTTCTTCTGAGCATATAAAGTATGTATACTTTTCTGGAAGGTCTTTTTATATATATGCGAGTTGTGGTAAAAAAAATTTTGATTTGTAAATACTTTTCCCCCCATCCGCTTCCAAAGTTGCCACATTTTTGAGGTAAATATCAACTTAAACTCACAGTTAAAATTTGTGCACGCCTCCAATTGGGTAGTGGAAACCGGTTTTAGATACTCCAACAGATACATAATGTTGTGCGTAAGTCACTTCCAATCCCCGCTTTAAATGACGATATGGCAGCAAAAAACGAAAAAAATCCCATTTTGGAAATTTTTTTTTTATTTGTAGGAATTGTGGGATTGTTTTCAGAAAATCATAATTTCTGAAATTTGTTTCGATTTGTTGACCTTAAAGTCTAGTTAAATCCAAAAAATCATTCGATTATGTCTATTAATAAATATTTTATTGAATAGTGAAAATTTTCATTTAAGCAAAAACTGAAATTTTTACCTTTATATTTGGATTACCCAAGTTTTTGTTTTACCAAGATGGCTAACTTCAACCTTTTTTAAAAAAATCGCAATCTACAGGTAATTTTCTTTTCAACGATACCAAACACTGGTATGTTATGTTCATAACAACTCCTAAACAGAAAATCTTCAAAAGTTAGCCCTTATTCCTTACATAATTGGGTCAGGTAAAAAGGGTTTTATGATGTTCTTCATTAATGAAAAAAAAAAAGACAAGCAAATTAGGTTGTTTCTTTATTTAATACAAAATAATCGGACACATCATTATTTATATCTAACAGATAAAGCAAATCTTTGAATTCTTCATTATTTACAGATGACAATGTGTTATAAGAAATCCATCGTTTTCTCATTGACGACAGGACGGGATCGGAAGACAGTAATAGGTTATTGGAAATATCTTCGTTCTGTGATTGCCTTGAACATTTTCTGGAACTGAACAATTGGGCATGTTTGAAATATCGATTCCTTGCTTCCTGAGCTTCTTCTGTTAGTTCACCTAGAGGAAGAATGTTTGATTCAATGATGATTTTTCCATGGCACAATACCTTATGAACTGTGGGTGTCATTTCTTTCCAGGGATATAATGATAATAGAAGTTTTGTTATTTCGTCGGTATATACTCCAAATTTTGAGGAATTTAGTTTATGTTTTCTATTAATTGCCATTAACATGATGTTGATCTTTCGAAGCAACTCCTTGCCAATTCCTGTTATTATTGAAGTAATTTCAAAATCTCTAAAAAACCTTCTTGCTGTATTGCCATCGTTTGTACTTAAACAACTAGCAAGTGGTTTATCTATGTTTAAGCCTGTCTGCCTTTTAAAGTCTTCTTGTATCCTCCTTTTTTCATCTGCCCTCATTTTTGACATTTCTTCGTTGTTTCTTACTGATTTTGTTTCATTTCCTGCTATGCTTTTACTTTAAATCATATGCTATGTGTAAGAAGTGTTCCATGAACCGAATGCGGGCATATGCCAAAACCCAATACTTTTTTATTAATAGTCCTTTCTTTGGAAACATTTGAAAACTGTAATTTCTTTAACATTTCCTTAAACGTGAGTAGTGGGGGAATGGGGCTTTTGTAACGACGCAGCAGAGCAGTCGGCAGAGGGCTGAAAAATGCATGGGGTTTTTGTAACGAAAAAGCAGCGCAGTCGGCACAGGCTGAAAAATGCATGGGGTTTTTGTAACAAGGGAAAATGCATGGGGTATTTGTAATGAAAAAGCAGCGCAGTCGGCACAGGCTGAAAAATGCATGGGGTATTTGTAACAAGGGAAAATGGATGGGGTATTTGTAACAAGGTGAAATTTTTGTGATATAAAATTTGAAAATTGAAAATTGAAAATTAAAATTAAAAATTGAAAATTAAAATTAAAAATTGAAAAATAAAAATTGAAAAATAAAATTGAAAATAAAAATTGGAAATTGAAAAAATAAAAATTAAAAAATAGAAATTGAAAAATAAAAAATTGGAAATTGAAAAATAAAAGTTGAAAAATAAAAATTAAAAATTGAAAAATAAAAATTGAAAAATAAAAATTGGAAATTGAAAAAATAAAAGTTGAAAAATAAAAATTAAAAATAAAAATTGAAAAATAAAAATTGAAAAATAAAAATTGAAAAATAAAAAATTGGAAATTGAAAAAATAAAAGTTGAAAAATAAAAATTAAAAATAAAAATTGAAAAATAAAAATTGAAAAATAAAAATTAAAAATAAAATTGAAAATAAAAATTGGAAATTGAAAAAAATAAAAATTAAATTAGGGTTATTCTTATTTTTTGATTGTTGTTTTTTGGAATGTGATAAATTTTTATTTTTAAAAATTGTTTAAATAATTTAGAAATTAAGATGGTCCTTATTGATGTAAAGAAAAAATATCGATGGCTGTTTTGCAGTAAGAAACAAAAATATTAATGATGGGTGTGAAAATATAAAGGAAAAATTTTAAATTTCTGTGTGTGAAAAAATGTTATTCTCTAAATATTGTTTTAATAAGATGGTTTTATTATTTTAGGTGTGGAGGATATTTTTTGGCTAGAAGCGTGAAACAAGGGGCGGTCATATGTTTAGAACTCTTTAATCTACAATGTAAAATTTGTGTTGAATTTGTTTAGGAAGCAAAACTCTGCTTGCCAACATAGCGTTCGCAACTAAAATGTGTTTACATAAATAAAATTCTTTGAGTAGTTTTATGCCATCACTAAGGAGGGTTGTAATGAATAATAAAATAGGAATCAAAACTTTGTTTGACACCATATTGCTTAAAAATATTTAAAATTTGTTTAGGGTCAAAGTAAAAGACAATTTGTATTTACATATGTTTTAATATTAATTTGTTTATTAAACACTTAGATGTTTATGATACATTTCAATTAGATTAATTACAGCTTGACTTCTATGTCTATAGATGAAGCAGCTGCAAGTATCTGGTCCCTCTATGCAACTATCAATAGACCATGGACAATCGATAAAATGCTCCCCATGCATCAAGTCTATGCACTCCTTATGTTCAAATTCATCCATTATATTCATAAAGTTTAATATGAAGTGGAGATCCTCAAAGGAAATGTATCCATCATACTCAAAAAGAAATGCGTTAATTCTTTCGCGTAGTGTCGGAAATTCCATCATTATTTCAAGATTGATGTTTCTCCTTATCTGTATTTTTTAATACTAATTAAAAAAATTATTTTTCTTAATGTGAGGAGAGGATACTTGACAAATATATCCCCAAACTACTAATTATATAAGAGTGAGGGAATACAATGATTTATCATACACTTTCCTTCACTCTGGCTCGATCAATTGGAGGGTGGAGTTAAGGCATAAGACATTTTTCAATTATTTTCCTTAATTTTAATTATAGGAATGTAAGAACAATCATTCAATAAAAAGCCGTCCAATAGTAAAGTCAAATTAGCAGTAATTTAAATAGGTAGCCTAAAAAAAACAAAAGTGAAAAATTCTTGTGTTAAAAATATATAATTAAAAAAGGAATTACAACAGCAATGGAAGCCACCAATTGCAACATTTGCGGTATGACATTTGTTCAACAAGAGGCCTTGACCAATCACATAAAATTGCATTGTCCTGAATGTAGGAAGATGTTTTTGACTCTTTCAACACTGCGAGAGCATGAAAAGACCCACGCAGGCCCATCCTCAATATTTTGCAATTCTTGTAAGGAGTTCGTGAGCTCTACATCCCACGGATATCATTTAAGGACAACTAAACATCGCAATAATTGTGGTGTGGCAATAGCCAATAATAAGTTTGCTGTTACAAGCAGCGACTTTAAAGAACGGATGGAAGTTTATAAACATGTAAATGATCGTGAGGGAATACTATCTCCACAAGATTTTTTTAAAAATTTGAGACCATTCCTTTTAACACTGCTTAAAGACTCCCTTTATAAGCATATTACTTATAAATTTAATATGGAGCTAAAATGTGATTACATAAAAATAATTAATACTGAAATGATCATTGCAACAATTCACCATATATCAAAAATGGTTATGGTGACTAGAGGTGAGGACATCTCATATATTCATGATATGCAAGTTGATGAAATATGCACTAAAATGTCTGAATTTCAAGAACGGGATAGTGGATGGACCCTCACCACAATCAAAACTCTTGAAGTTAATATAAATCAAGCATCAATTATAAGAGGCTCATAATATATACCCTCACCAAAAATAATAGCAAAACGTGGTGGATGTATCAATATAAGGAACAATGATGTGTATTGCTTTAAATGGTGTTTGATAGCAGCACTTTTTTCTGAACGAGATTTACGCAGAGATGAAAAAGTAAAGTGTAATTCTTTTAATATATCTAATATTGCTGCTAGTAAAATAACTGTGGGATGTGTGGAGCTGAACTTCGATAATCTAGAATTTCCTCTAAAAGTAACAGATATTAAAAAATTCGAAAAACAAAATTCGATAAGTATTAATGTTTTTGGATTTGATGGTAATATAATCGTTGGACCATATCATCTGACGCGGGAGGAAAGATCAATACACATCAATCTTCTTCTGATATCAAAGGATGAATTATCACACTATATACTAATACATGACATATCAAGGTAAAACTACAACTTTAAATTAGTAATGATAAATATATTTATAAAAATTTAATTTTTTATATATATATTTCAGACTTTTGCGTACAAGTATTAGCTCACATAAATCCAAAGTATTTATCTGCAACTCATGTCTATATCATACGGATACTGAAGAGAGGTTAAAAACCCATAAGGAGCTTTGTAGAAAGAGAGTTCCAACAATGCCAAAGAGGGGAGAATCAAGATTATGTTTTAAAAATGAACATAGAGAGTTGGATGTACCCTTCACCATTTATGCTGATTTTGAATCTATTTTGAAGGTAGTAAATGAAGAAGTGAGTGACAAAACTACCAATGTGCAAAAGCATGTAGCTTGTGCATATAGTTATAATATTAAATGTAGTTATAATAATAGTCTATCAAAATTTCATATTCATTTCGGTGAAGATTCACCTTCATCATTTGTAGCAAATATTGTAAAAGATGCCAAAGAAATTTATAAAAATCATCTTAGTAAGGTAGTAGACATGTCATTATCCCCCGAAGAAATTATTTCATTTAATTCAACTATAAATTGTCATATTTGTGGTGAAAAGTTAAATACAGATCCTAAAAATTATACAGTAAGAGATCACTGTCATATTAGTGGAAAATTTAGGGGTGCAGCACACAATAATTGTAATATCAAATATAGAACCCCCAAATTTATACCAATTTTCTTCCATAATCTATCGGCCTACGACTCACATCTTTTTTTCAAAGAATTAAATAGCGTAGAAGGTGGTGCTATTAAAGTCATTCCTCTAAACAAGGAAGTTTATATTTCAATAACTTTAACCATCGATGTTGGAAATAAACAAAAGCTCGAACTTCGCTTTTTAGACTCATATAGATTTATGGCGTCAAGTATAGAAAGTCTAGCTAATAATTTACATGCTGGTGATTTGCATGAAGTTAGAGAATATTTTAGCGATGAAAATAAATTTAATTTAATTAAAAGAAAGGGGGTTTTTCCATATTCATACATGGATTCAATGGAAAGATTTAATGAGACCGAGCTCCCTAGTCGAGATAAATTCTTTAATATTTTAAATAATTCAGAATGTTCATTAGAAGGTTATGAACATGCAAACATGGTTTGGAATGAATTTAATTGTAAAAATCTTCAAGAATATACCATATTATATCTTAAAACTGATGTACTTCTTCTTACGGATATTTTCGAAAACTTTAGAAAAGTTTGTAAGAGTGTGTATAAACTTGATCCATGTCATTATTATACTGCTCCAGCTTCTTGGGATGCTATGCTAAAAATAACAAAAATTGAATTAGAACTCTTAACTGATGAAGAAATGTACAACTTCATATATGAGGGAATAAGAGGTGGACTAGTGCAATGTTCACAGAGATATTCTAAGGCCAATAACAAATACTTAGAAGATTATGATATTAGTAAGCCATCAGTGTTTTTAGCATATTTGGACGCCAATAATTTATATGGTTGGGCAATGTCTCAATATCTTCCGACTGGAGGATTTGAATGGTTGGATGCGGAAAAAGTAGAGTCTTTTGATGTCAACCAAATAGCAAATGATTCACCCATGGGATATATTTTAGAAGTAGATTTAGTATATCCCGATTCTATCCATGATGATCACAATGATTTACCTTTTGCCCCCAAAAATAAGATAGTAGGCAATTCAAAGCATAAAAAGCTTATTGCTGATTTAGATAAAAAAATAAAGTATCATATAGATTATAGAAATCTCAAACAATGTCTTAGGTATGGACTTAAGTTGGAAAAAATTCATAGAATACTGCAATACAAACAAGAAGCATGGTTAGAAAAATATATTGATTTAAACACTCAAAAGCGATCACAATCAACTACCGAATTTGAAAAAAATTTCTATAAACTCATGAACAATGCAGTTTATGGGAAAACTATGGAAAACGTTGAAAAACGTAGAGATGTTAGGATTGCAGAAGAGTGGGAAACTTCTAATAAAAATCACTTAGGGCTTCGAAGTCTAATTTCAAAACCAAACTTTGTAAGCGTGTCTAAATTTGCAGATAATCTTTATGCTGTAGAATTAAAGAAAATGAATATAGTTTATGATAAACCTATATATTTAGGTTTTGTTGTACTAGAACTTTCAAAATTCCATATGTATGAGTTCCATTATGGATACATAAAGAAAAAATATGGGGAAAATATATCACTTAACTATATGGATACCGACTCCTTTATATATACTATTAAAACAGATGACTTTTATGATGACATTCGAAATGATATTCATACCAAATTTGATACATCAAATTTTCATCCCAATAATCCGTACAACTTACCACTAGTCAATAAAAAGGTATTAGGAATGATGAAGGATGAAAATAGTGGAAACATAATGACTGAATTTGTAGGTCTAAGATCCAAAATGTATGCCATTAAAACCATTGACATACAAGAGGTTAAAAAGTCTAAAGGTGTAAAAAAGTATGTGATAGATAAAGTCAGCATAACTGATTATAAGAGAGTCTTATTTGAACAAGAAAATATATCTGACAATATGATTGTGATTAGATCTGATAAACATCAATTACTTACGCGATCGATAAATAAGATTGTTTTAAGTTATAATGATGATAAACGAATTATTATGGATGATCAAATACATACAATTTCTAGGGGGCATTTTAGGTATGATGAGTCTAGAAAAAAATGTTTTGGTAATGCGAATAATAAATGTGGGGATAAAGGATGTGAAAAGTGTGGTGAACATAATGTTGATGATTGTGTTAATTCTAACGCTCAAATAATTGACAATGATAGGGAAAATTTAATGATGATATTTGAAAATAATAATTTAAATGTTCATAATAATATTAGTGATATGTTTATGGAGATTGATAGTGATGATGATATATTTAGAAATATTGATTTGGAAGATGTAAATAAAACATTGTATTAATTTTTAATTGTATTATAATTTTTATTTTATTTAGATTTAAATTAATTTTTTTAAATATTTCTTATGTAATAGATGATATTTTATAAAGATTTTAGAAAAAATTATGAAAATAACCGTGTTTCTCTTAAAGTGTTTGAGGAAAATTAATTATTACAGGATGAGTATAAAAATTTTTCTTTTTTAAAATTGATGTATTTTTTTAAACAACTTTGCGTACTTGAGCAGTTAAAGGATTATATTCAATTAATCGATCATGGATGAGAATACAATAGGCAGACGTGTTTTCTGGAATATTACTGCTTGTCTCAAACTCAATTTTTATATCAATTGGACCGTTTGTAGTAGATTCATTTTGATGGCTCACATCAATGACAATAATAGGAGCATTATGTTTAAATTCTTGACAATTCAGGACGGGTTGAGGATCTCTCATATAATAGTTTTGTTGAAATCTCACATACATATCGTAGAGAATAGCGAATCGTTCATTAGCAAATTTAATATTAAGATCATCATAAGGATACGATTCTGAATTCAAGTGAACTTTGAGATTAGTTATATTACAATGAACAAATTTTTTATCATTTTGAAAGGCTATTAATGCAAAACGTGGACGTTCTCTATTGGTAGCTAACTTTACATTCCAAATGTGACTATTTCCAGTTGTTAGTTGAGGATTATAATGGCAATCCCAACTGCGGAATGCTATTGGCAAGTTTTCTCCGTTTTTTATCACTTTCATCATATTTAATTTACTAAAATCCGATAAGTGTACATGAGGAATTCTCCATGAAATATTTGTAATTTTTATTTTTGGTTTTTCAGTAGCTACTGTTGAATATACCATGCCTTCATCACTTTTACTACGCAGTAAAATTAATTCATGTTTAGATTTTAAAATTACTTTATTGAAAGCTTCAGCAAATCCCATTAAAAGTTTCAGTGGAATATAAAAATTAAAGTGTCCATTTAGTACATCCAAATCTTCAGTTTTATTCCAACCAGCATTTTTCATAATAATACTATCCGCAGCGGACAAGGAGACATAATTTTTGATTGTAGTTGAAACACCTAGATGACGAGTGCGATCAATTTCTATACCATTGAGCTCATATCGTATTTCATCAAACAAGTAAGCGACAAAATTATTTTTTAAATGGCAATTTCTGGTAGATGCTACTAATTTTGCATCGTTAGTGTCTTCAACAGAACCTTCAACGTAAATAAAACTTTCACTAGGTAAAACATACAAGTCCTGATTTTGTATGGATATCCGTATTTCATCATTATTGTTAAATGATTGCAAGTATGGTGTATATGTGTGATAATCCTTTTTTATAATATTATCATCCGACAAGGGTTTATCCAATACATTTATTATTGAACTCATTATATTTTCAATTGCAAATTTAATGATTTGAGAAAATTTATATTTGTTCGTGTTAAGCTTCTTTGAGAAAAATTTGTTTTTTTATCTGATAATAAAGTTGATTTAACTGTTGATTGTGTTGTGAATGAGGATGTATTTTTATTAGAATCCTTATTATTATAAATTATCATTATATTTTTGGTCTTAAATGAAGACGAATTGTTATTTCTTCTCCTCGAAAATTAATTAAATCCCCGTATTGATCAACTATCCGTACAGATATAGAACTTATCTCTCTGGAGTTCACTGGTAAATAAATTAGATTCCTCGGTATCGCATTGATTTTATATCCAGGTGGAACTTTAATTGCAAACTCATGCAATGTATGTGCATGAGAATTGTTTATGTAGGTGTTGACTACAATATTACATTCTATACGCAAGAGATTTACTTTAAAAATATTCACTGGCAAATCAGATAGGTGATATTCCTTAGGTTTTAAGATTTTTTTATTAAAACCTAACAATCGTCCTATTGAATTTTCGCCATTGAAAAATATTGGATCATCGGAAGTAAATATTTGAACTTGCATTGTATTATTATTCGCCTCCATATTAATAACTTTTCCTACATTACGTCTCTCATATTCCTCTTTTATAAAATTAACAATATCTTTCAATTCATATGATCCAATGGGCACTTTAATAACATCATTACCAATTTGAAATAAATTGTTATAGTCATCAACATTTGGTATGCTATTGTATGAATAAAAATCAATCAATGCACATTCATAGTCTTCATTTAAATTTATGCGAGGAAAATAATTTGCTGATAAATCAGATGATCTTCCGCTCAATGTTAATGTTATTGACATTTTGCTGGTCAAATAGTAAGTGATATAAATGAAATAAAAATGTGTATTTCTTAAGCAATATAAATGTTTTTTATTTAATATTAAATATAATCAGTACATATATATATAACTCTTAAAATTAAAATTGTAAATTATTTCATAGAATGTTTCTTATTTATTAGCTTTATTATCCTCCTTTTTACGTTGACATTTATCTTCTGTGTGATCACTACTGCCACAATAATTACAATATTTCAGTTTTTCATATTTTACTTCAGAGCTCTTAAAAAACTTGTCCATTTTCTTGTGCTGTAGATATTTACTAATTGAGGATCTCGATATGATTAAATTAAAATATAAAATAGTATGCTCTTTTATACTTAGTGCTAGAATCTTATAATATTTCATTTTTATTAATCCAAGAATTGTGTTGTTTTGAGAACCCTAACCATTTAACATATGCTCTATCGTCCTTAGTTTTTAAAATTTTTTCAACGAGATATGTATCAGGAAAGCGAGTCTTTGAAAGTTCTTCATCATAAAATCCTCCTTCAATATTATTTCCTTGATAATCCTCCAAAATATATATTGTAGGATATGTATTTCTTACAGATTTAATTTTGAAAATTTCTGTTGTCCAATTTGGGGTATATCCCTTTTCAAAAATATGCTTATATTTGCTGATGCGTACATAATCACCAACATGAAACTTTGATATTTTATATATTTTTAGATGATTGTACACGGTATCCAACAACATTTTTTCATTTTTAGAATTGACATCAATGGGTGCCATTTTGATTGTTCGATGAATTTTTTTATTGTATCGGTCAACTAATTCTTTATATAGCTCAATCCAATGATAAGATCCATTATAGCTAAATTCTTTCCACATCATTCCCTTTAAGGTTCTATTGAATCTCTCTACGATAGATGCCTTCATTACACTATACGTTGAGTAGTGATTTATATTATATTTTTGTACCAGCTTTTGAAAAAACTTATTAAAAAATTCTTTACCATCATCGGTATGTAAATTTTTTGGTATACGTCCTAATTTAAATATCGCTTCCATCGCTTTGGCAACATCTGTTGAATTTTTCGATTTAAGTGGTGCTGCCCAAGCAAACTTTGAAAATGTGTCAATAACTGTTAGTAGATATCGGAAATCATTATTATATGCAGAATAATTCCCCATTTCAACCAGATCAGCTTGCCACAAATCATCTATACCTTTCATCACAACTCTGCGACGTTGAAAATTTTTTCTAGCTTGTTTATGCAACTCTTTTACGAGAATTCGTTTCGTATTCATTATTGCTCTCTATAAGACTGTTTCTTTTATTTCTGTTGTTTTATATGAATAAGAAAATTTTTGATGGTGAGTCTTTTTCTTCCAAAATAATTTGAATATATTTCCTCTTGTTTTGCTAGTAAATGATGTTAA
Source organism: Delia radicum (assembly GCA_021234595.1). Lineage (NCBI taxonomy): Eukaryota > Metazoa > Arthropoda > Insecta > Diptera > Anthomyiidae > Delia > Delia radicum. The sequence continues at coordinate 118,488,099 of CM037853.1, forward strand.
CGCTATCCACAATGAAATTAAGCACTTTGGCAACATTTTATTTATTTTATATTAAATTTCTCATAATTGTAATTTTCAATATATATGACATCCAAACTTGTTGAATGTTATGTATGGAATATTTATTCAACTTGATCATCAATAGATTTTATATAATAATATCAGCTTCTCGCAATTCTTCAATTATTGAGACTATTTCATTATTATGATTATTATGACCAGCTGTTTGTGATGCTATCAATAGCCGAAGGCGATCAACCAACTCATTTGGATCATTCCAATATATATAATTTGATTTATTTGAATTCAATTTCATTAAACCACTTCCTATCTTATAATTTTTAAATAATTTACTTATAATGTTTCGATATTTATATGCTCTGGTGCCTTTTAGCTGTCCATCGGATTTATAATCTCTTTTATGAGCATTTGTTTCAATTAAAATCTTCTTGTAAATCTCCAATTCAGTTTTATCACAATTCATTGGTTTTGAATAAAACATTAACTGATAAAGACCTGGTGTAAGGAGCCACATTTGGTTTCCTACCTCAATTTTATCGTCATTTATTTTTATATTGCTGCTACCAAATTTCCATTCTCCACTAGAATTTTTATGTGGCCCATATAGAGTATCCAACATATTTTTTTTACCCAACCAGGATAAATCTATCGGATTTGTTGGAACATTAATATCATCATTCTCTATTGTAACCTCTTGAGAATAGAAATTTTCATCATCATTTGTCTTATATAAAGACTTTTGTGTCTCATCTTCACCATTAGTACTTATATGCTCTTTCTTCGGAGTACTTGACTCGAATTTCATTGGTGGTTTGTTAAAAGTTATATTTGAATAATTAGCCATTTCATTTTTAATTTCATCTTTAATAATTTTTGAAATTGTATTCGTATTTTTAGAAATATCAATAAATTCCTTCAATGGTTTCGTTATAGGCCTAAATGTATCTTTGAGTTGTTTAGATGTGTTAGATTCATCAAATTTTATACTTTGAAATTTCCTTTTCAAAGCATTTCTCGTCTTTACTAATTCTTCCAAAACTTTTTCCTCCATCGTTTATTAGTTTTTGAAATTATTATTAGATATCGGCAAGATCAGATATCTACTGGCTGGTCTGGTTTATCAGATCAGGTGTCTGCTGGCTGGTCTGGTTTATCAGATCAGATGTCTGCTGGCTGGTCTGGTTTATCAGATCAGATGTCTGCTGGCTGGTCTGGTTTATCAGATCAGGTGTCTGCTGGCTGGTCTGGTTTATCAGATCAGGTGTCTGCTGGCTGGTCTGATATCGATCTAATTGATTCAATGATCTATTCGTAACTAACTAATATTTATGAATTCATCCTTTTATATTTCAATGAAAATATTAAACGATTTTCTATAGCGACCTGCATCTAAATCATCATCGTTGCTTATTATTAAAAATCCATACTTGTCTTTCCAACATTCTTGACATATATCGTAAAATTTCTTATAGCTCATATCCATTCCAACGTGATCGCTATATATGTGCTTCATATTCATTTCATCCTGCTTAAACATTATAATCATATTTGCATTATCTCGTACTAAATGTTTTGGAATTCGAGTATAAGTCTGACATAAATAAAAGGAGTCAACATTTTTATGACGACCCATACAAAAGTATTTTCGAATATTATTTTGCTTCTCGCAAGCAACATCATCAAATATAAAAATTGAGTTATTTTTGGCTGTGAAATATCCCATTCCTTTTATCGGTGATATAAGCCTCTTTAAATATTCATATTTAGGTTGATAAAGTGATTTCGAGTATAAATATATATTTTCAAATTTAAGTCCATTTGGACTTTCAATTAGGCTAATCATCACATTAGTCTTTCCACAGTTGGATGGTCCAACTATAAGACATCTAATAGAATTGGGTAATAAGATATTATGTCTTACTTTCTTGAGGATACTAGTTGAGGAATCTACATTCCTTACAATAATATTATTATGTTGCTTGATCAAGCGCATTTTTGTGAATAAAATAAAAACTCTAAAAATATAATATTTTATTAATTTTCTAGATATAAAATGGTTTTCCATTATAATAAATCAATTAATCGTACCTCAACTATCTATGGGAGTGGAGTGTTTGATAAAATTATCAATTCCTTACCAATTGAATTACATTTACCAGGCTATCAATATTGTGGACCAGGCACTAAATTAGAAAATCGAATTAATAGAGGTGATAAGGGTATAAATCCTTTGGATGCAGCTTGCAAAGAACACGATATAGCATATTCCCAAAATAAGGATATTAATAAACGACATCAAGCTGATAAAATACTTGAAAATCGTGCTTGGGAAAGAGTTTTAGCCGAGGATAGTAGTATTGGCGAGAAAACAAATGCATATTTTGTAAGCAACGCAATGAAAGCAAAAGTTAAATTTGGAATGGGAGTAAAGGGTCAATACAAAAGTGGAAAGAAAATTTTTAACGATGCGATAAGAATGGCTACAAAAAGTTTAAAGAAGGAAAAACCTAGAGATATTAATGACGCTATTAAAATTGCACGTAGAGTTATCAATAAATCTCTAAAAGGAAAAAAATCTAAAGTTGTTATACCTCGCATAATAAATGTTCCAAAAATTGGAGGTTTCTTGCCTTTAGTACCAATTCTTGCAGCACTTGGAGCCTTAGGTAGTCTATCTTCTGGTGGAGCAGCTATTGCTAAAGCAATTAACACTGCTAAAAATGCTAAGCAAAATCTTGATGAGGCCATTAAACATAATAAAACAATGGAGGCTATTGCAATGGGAAAAGGATTATTTCTTAAGCCATATAAAAAAGGATATGGTCTTGTATGCAATAAATCATCAAAAAACTGTTAAAGATGCTACCCAAAAGACCACTCACTGATGTTGATTTAAGGATGTTTGCCACACATATTCCCTATTTTAGAGGTATTTTTATGCGAGACTCACTCCCCAAACGTCCTAGACTCAAAGAATGTGGAATTATTAATTTAGATTCATCAATTGGCTCTGGAACACATTGGGTAGCATACTATAAAAATAATCAACAAAATGAATATTTTGATAGTTTTGGAAATTTGCAGCCACCGTTGGAAGTAGTAAAATACTTGGGTAGAAATTTAGAATATAACTACAATCAACATCAAAAATATAATTCGTATAATTGTGGACATTTATGCCTACAATTTTTCACCACCTTCTACGCTATTTAATTCTTTGAAAAAAAGATGTGAGTCGTAGGCCGATAGATTATGGAAGAAAATTGGTATAAATTTGGGGGTTCTATATTTGATATTACAATTATTGTGTGCTGCACCCCTAAATTTTCCACTAATATGACAGTGATCTCTTACTGTATAATTTTTAGGATCTGTATTTAACTTTTCACCACAAATATGACAATTTATAGTTGAATTAAATGAAATAATTTCTTCGGGGGATAATGACATGTCTACTACCTTACTAAGATGATTTTTATAAATTTCTTTGGCATCTTTTACAATATTTGCTACAAATGATGAAGGTGAATCTTCACCGAAATGAATATGAAATTTTGATAGACTATTATTATAACTACATTTAATATTATAACTATATGCACAAGCTACATGCTTTTGCACATTGGTAGTTTTGTCACTCACTTCTTCATTTACTACCTTCAAAATAGATTCAAAATCAGCATAAATGGTGAAGGGTACATCCAACTCTCTATGTTCATTTTTAAAACATAATCTTGATTCTCCCCTCTTTGGCATTGTTGGAACTCTCTTTCTACAAAGCTCCTTATGGGTTTTTAACCTCTCTTCAGTATCCGTATGATATAGACATGAGTTGCAGATAAATACTTTGGATTTATGTGAGCTAATACTTGTACGCAAAAGTCTGAAATATATATATAAAAAATTAAATTTTTATAAATATATTTATCATTACTAATTTAAAGTTGTAGTTTTACCTTGATATGTCATGTATTAGTATATAGTGTGATAATTCATCCTTTGATATCAGAAGAAGATTGATGTGTATTGATCTTTCCTCCCGCGTCAGATGATATGGTCCAACGATTATATTACCATCAAATCCAAAAACATTAATACTTATCGAATTTTGTTTTTCGAATTTTTTAATATCTGTTACTTTTAGAGGAAATTCTAGATTATCGAAGTTCAGCTCCACACATCCCACAGTTATTTTACTAGCAGCAATATTAGATATATTAAAAGAATTACACTTTACTTTTTCATCTCTGCGTAAATCTCGTTCAGAAAAAAGTGCTGCTATCAAACACCATTTAAAGCAATACACATCATTGTTCCTTATATTGATACATCCACCACGTTTTGCTATTATTTTTGGTGAGGGTATATATTATGAGCCTCTTATAATTGATGCTTGATTTATATTAACTTCAAGAGTTTTGATTGTGGTGAGGGTCCATCCACTATCCCGTTCTTGAAATTCAGACATTTTAGTGCATATTTCATCAACTTGCATATCATGAATATATGAGATGTCCTCACCTCTAGTCACCATAACCATTTTTGATATATGGTGAATTGTTGCAATGATCATTTCAGTATTAATTATTTTTATGTAATCACATTTTAGCTCCATATTAAATTTATAAGTAATATGCTTATAAAGGGAGTCTTTAAGCAGTGTTAAAAGGAATGGTCTCAAATTTTTAAAAAAATCTTGTGGAGATAGTATTCCCTCACGATCATTTACATGTTTATAAACTTCCATCCGTTCTTTAAAGTCGCTGCTTGTAACAGCAAACTTATTATTGGCTATTGCCACACCACAATTATTGCGATGTTTAGTTGTCCTTAAATGATATCCGTGGGATGTAGAGCTCACGAACTCCTTACAAGAATTGCAAAATATTGAGGATGGGCCTGCGTGGGTCTTTTCATGCTCTCGCAGTGTTGAAAGAGTCAAAAACATCTTCCTACATTCAGGACAATGCAATTTAATGTGATTGGTCAAGGCCTCTTGTTGAACAAATGTCATACCGCAAATGTTGCAATTGGTGGCTTCCATTGCTGTTGTAATTCCTTTTTTAATTATATATTTTTAACACAAGAATTTTTCACTTTTGTTTTTTTTAGGCTACCTATTTAAATTACTGCTAATTTGACTTTACTATTGGTCGGCTTTTTAATGAATGATTGTTCTTACATTCCTATAATTAAAATTAAGGAAAATAATTGAAAAATGTCTTATGCCTTAACTCCACCCTCCAATTGATCGAGCCAGAGTGAAGGAAAGTGTATGATAAATCATTGTATTCCCTCACTCTTATATAATTAGTAGTTTGGGGATATATTTGTCAAGTATCCTCTCCTCACATTAAGAAAAATAAATTTTTTAATTAGTATTAAAAAATACAGATAAGGAGAAACATCAATCTTGAAATAATGATGGAATTTCCGACACTACGCGAAAGAATTAACGCATTTCTTTTTGAGTATGATGGATACATTTCCTTTGAGGATCTCCACTTCATATTAAACTTTATGAATATAATGGATGAATTTGAACATAAGGAGTGCATAGACTCGATGCATGGGGAGCATTTTATCGATTGTCCATGGTCTATTGATAGTTGCATAGAGGGACCAGATACTTGCAGCTGCTTCATCTATAGACATAGAAGTCAAGCTGTAATTAATCTAATTGAAATGTATCATAAACATCTAAGTGTTTAATAAACAAATTAATATTAAAACATATGTAAATACAAATTGTCTTTTACTTTGACCCTAAACAAATTTTAAATATTTTTAAGCAATATGGTGTCAAACAAAGTTTTGATTCCTATTTTATTATTCATTACAACCCTCCTTAGTGATGGCATAAAACTACTCAAAGAATTTTATTTATGTAAACACATTTTAGTTGCGAACGCTATGTTGGCAAGCAGAGTTTTGCTTCCTATACAAATTCAACACAAATTTTACATTGTAGATTAAAGAGTTCTAAACATATGACCGCCCCTTGTTTCACGCTTCTAGCCAAAAAATATCCTCCACACCTAAAATAATAAAACCATCTTATTAAAACAATATTTAGAGAATAACATTTTTTCACACACAGAAATTTAAAATTTTTCCTTTATATTTTCACACCCATCATTAATATTTTTGTTTTCTTACTGCAAAACAGCCATCGATATTTTTTCTTTACATCAATAAGGACCATCTTAATTTCTAAATTATTTAAACAATTTTTAAAAATAAAAATTTATCACATTCCAAAAAACAACAATCAAAAAATAAGAATAACCCTAATTTAATTTTTATTTTTTTCAATTTCCAATTTTTTATTTTTCAATTTTTATTTTTTAATTTTTATTTTTCAATTTTATTTTTCAATTTTTATTTTTTAATTTTTATTTTTCAACTTTTATTTTTTCAATTTCCAATTTTTTATTTTTCAATTTTTATTTTTCAATTTTTATTTTTCAATTTTTATTTTTTAATTTTATTTTTCAACTTTTATTTTTCAATTTCCAATTTTTTATTTTTCAATTTTTATTTTCAATTTTTAATTTTTATTTTTCAACTTTTATTTTTTCAATTTCCAATTTTTTATTTTTCAATTTCTATTTTTTAATTTTTATTTTTTCAATTTCCAATTTTTTATTTTTCAATTTTTATTTTTCAATTTTTATTTTTCAATTTTTAATTTTAATTTTCAATTTTTAATTTTAATTTTCAATTTTCAATTTTCAAATTTTATATCACAAAAATTTCACCTTGTTACAAATACCCCATCCATTTTCCCTTGTTACAAATACCCCATGCATTTTTCAGCCTGTGCCGACTGCGCTGCTTTTTCATTACAAATACCCCATGCATTTTCCCTTGTTACAAAAACCCCATGCATTTTTTAGCCTGTGCCGACTGCGCTGCTTTTTCATTACAAATACCCCATGCATTTTCCCTTGTTACAAAAACCCCATGCATTTTTCAGCCTGTGCCGACTGCGCTGCTTTTTCGTTACAAAAACCCCATGCATTTTTCAGCCCTCTGCCGACTGCTCTGCTGCGTCGTTACAAAAGCCCCATTCCCCCACTACTAACGTGTCAGAAACTTCTGTATTTGAATGCGTAGAAAGAGTAATCGATGTTCTTTTTTTTTTAGATTTTGCACACAAATCATTATAAGGCTTACAGGGTGCACCAACAGCAGAAAAATTTATCTCCAGGCTATCATTCATCCACTTATAATATTTTGTTTTAAATTTCAGAATAGAGCCGGAAACGGACTGCATTTTTTTTATCAAATAATTTAATAAAATTGTCAATTTTAGATATTTCTGCCGTGTCCAATTTAGTGTGATGTGAAGATTCAATTGATGCAACTACAACGTTAACCTTTTCAAATCTCTGTAGTTTTGAGTTGTCCCACAAAGTTAAACACAATGCTTCATGATTTACTGTTATTACCATGATTGAGGAGTTTTTTATGAACTTAAAACTAAACCTATTAATATTTATATACAAATATTAGGTACAAATATTAGCTATCATAACCCAGGTAACTGGGTCTTCAAATACTAAGGCCCATAAAATATAAAAAGAGAGGGTATATTTAAAATAGCAATCATAAAACACGTATCTTTGGGTGGGCCCACAAAACCTTTAATATCATTAATGAAGAACATCATAAAACCCTTTTTACCTGTCCCAATTATGTAAGATGTGAATACGAGGACACATTAGAAGAAATATATGAATAAGGGCTAACATTTGAAGATTTTCTGTTTAGAAGTTATGAAGATAACATACCAGTGTTTGGTATCGTTGAAAAGAAAATTACCTGTAGATTGCAATTTTTTTAAAAAAGGTTGAATTTAGCCATCTTGGTAAAACAAAAACTTGGGTAATCCAAATATGAAGGTAAAAATTTCAGTTTTTGCTTAAATGAAAATTTTCACTATTCAATAAAATATTTATTAATAGACATAATCGAATGATTTTTTGGATTTAACTAGACTTTAAGGTCAACAAATCGGAACAAATGTCAGAATTTATGATTTTCTGAAAACAATCCCACAATTCCTAAAAATAAAAAAAAAATTCCAAAAATGGGATTTTTTTCGTTTTTTGCTGCCATGTCGTCATTTAAAGCGGGGATTGGAAGTGACTTACGCACAACATTATGTATCTGTTGGAGTATCTAAAACCGGTTTCCACTACCCAATTGGAGGCGTGCACAAATTTTAACTGTGAGTTAAAGTTGATATTTACCTCAAAAATGTGGCAACTTTGCAAGCGGATGGGGGGAAAAGTATTTACAAATCAAAATTTTTTTTACCACAACTCGCATTTGTATAAAAAGACCTTCCAGAAAAGTATACATACTTTATATGCTCAGAAGAAAAATATTTGTCTGGAGCGATAAGAAATTTGGTGCTGTTTGGGGAAAATATCGCCAAAATTTACTTTTTTTTTTAATTTTTACTTTAAACTAATGTAATTTTTGACTGAAACAAGATATTGAACTAATTTTTTTTTATTCAATCATGAATTTTATTGGCTAAATAACCGTTATTTTAAAACGAAAATTGGTCGCAATTTTCTCCCGATATTCGGAAAACTTTGGACCTGAGTCGGACAAAATTTGGAATTTCACATTTTCAAATCGGAATATCTCGGAAATATTGGAGGTAACCCACACATTAAAGCATGTTTTTTGTTCATCTTTACAAGAAGATTACTAATATGTTAATTTTTTGAAAATCGGATGAGAAACAAAAAAATGGCAAACACTCAAAATTTTTTATGAAAAAAGTACCCAACTTTGGGCAGCCATTTTGCCGCCCCCAAAGGGTTTGGAAGGTTCAAAATCAAACCTTAAACTCCATTTTATGTCTTTTATGCATGTTCCAAATTTCATTGCAATCGGACCACAAGTTAACAAATGGCCGAATTATTTCCACAAATTTTGTGATTTATCCCACTGTGCACTGAATGTGTCTTCAAAAAACCTTTCATTTGATGAAAAATTTTTCGAAAAGAACGTAATAAACCGAAAAAACATAAAATAGGTTAATTTTTGAAGCCACTGAGTAACATAAGATTGGGCAGCTAAAATAAAAAATAAAAAAAAACATGAGTCCCTTAAATTTGTATTTTCTACAAATTCATTCCTTTCGTCTGATAACATTATTTATTTCAAATTAAAAAGATGTTAAATAGTATTTAATTGTGGTGTTTAATTTATTAAAGATTTATTTTTTTTTTCGTTTTTATACTGTTCGACTTAAAGAAAACTAGGGATATAACTTTAAGCGTTTTTTAGAAATATAAAAAATAAAATGGAAAAACATTGACAAATAATAAGGAGCATTTCAACCAATAAAGTTTATTCACATATGTTATGAGAAAACTAGTAACATTTTACCAAGTTGTTATTTGTTTCCACTTAATTATTGGCTAATGGATGTGAAAAAACTTTATTAGTTGAAATGCTCCTAGTTATTTTGATGTTTGTGTGTGTACTTCACGGTGCAAGGTTGTTAAAAAAGTTTCTTTATCAAATCTGTTTAAGTTTTAACTTTAAACTATCTACCTTATAATAAATAATGAATTAAATTCAATTATAATAAAGCAAAAAACCTCAACACAATCTAATAGTTTTGCGATTTTTCGGTGTTCTTATTTTTGTAAATCAATTCCACTAAATCAATTTCTGTGAATTGGACCTTTTGGTCTTAATTTTTTTTATATTTTCGATGTCTACAAAAACTAACCTTTAGTTATTTTAAAACTATCTTTAGAAATTGCCAAAAATGTTATATTTAAGGCATTGGTCTAAGTGGAGTACGTTTTGTCACCACCTGTTAATAGACTACTGTCAAATTTTGAGCAAGTTCCGTCATTTACTTTGCGTTTAACAGCTGTTCAAAACACACAACCTCGTGGATTTTTTTTCGAAATGGAAAAAAGTGAATTTCGAGTGCTCATTAAACATTATTTTTTGCAAAAAAAAAAACCATCAATCAAACCAAGCAAAAGCTTAATAAATACTATAGGGACTCTGCACCATCGATTTCAATGGTAAAATAGTGGTTTAATGACTTTCGTTGTGGTCGCACAAGTACAAATGACGCTGAGCGTTCTGGATGGCCAATTGAGGTCAATACACCCGAAAATGTCGAAAAAATCCACGGTATTATGTTGGCCTATCGAAAAGTAAAAGGGCGTGAGATTGTTGATGCCATAGACATTTAATATTTCAGTGTGGTTTCCATTTTAAATGATCAGTTGGGTTTAGGAATGCTGTCTGCAACATGAGTGCCGCGTTTGCTCTCAATTGACCATAAACGTAATCGTGGGACAACTTCAAAAGATTGTTTGGAGCTGTTTAACCGCAATTCGAATAAGTTTTTGCGGTGTTTTGTAACCGTGGATGAAACATAGATACATTACAACACTCCTTTAAAAGGGAAAAACAATAAACGGCGATTATTATGCCATTGGACCGATGTAATGAGGATTTAAAAAAAAACGATCCCATATGGCCAAGAAAAAATTTCTTTTTCATCAAGATAATACACGTGTGCTCTCTCAATGGCAAAATTCCATGAATTCTGCTACGAATAGGTGCCTCATCCACCATATTCTCCGGGTTTTTCCCCACATGACTATTTCCTATTTCCAAACCTAAAGAATTTGCTCGGTGGTAAGAAGTCACGGACTTATTGATCCGCCCTCGTATTAATGAAGTTTACATAAATACTATATAAGTTTCCGTAACAATTTGTTAAACAAGTTTTATAATTGTTTCTTAAATAAATTAATTCTGAAATAATAAACGGCCAAATTTTTTTTTTAATGGCCAATTTAAAATATTTACAGAAATAGAGCGAAATGTTTTTTATTTGATTTACTGGAGTACACTGAGAGAATTATCTGCATGATATCAAAGAATTTTGGTATTAGAACTACGAAATGTCACTTTAACTGGCCCACTGAAACTTTTCATTAAATTAATGCAGTTTTTTATTAAATTTAATGAACAATTTCATATTATTTATTAAAAATTTCATACGCACAATTAAAAAGTTTCATTAAAACTATGAAGCTTTTTCATGAAGTTTATGAACTTTTTCATTCACATTGTGAAGAAAACTTCATTTGTTTAAAAAAAAATTGTCACTAATTTTGTCTCTGACCGGTTGCGAAGGCTTAATCGATTTCACCCGATTTTTGCTTTATAAATTGATCTATAATGAAATGGCCACTAGGGTTGCCATGGTAGTCCAAATTTAATATTATATCTTTGTAAAGAAAACAATTTTTTTAATATACCATGTTTTTATTTTTTTTTTTTTTAATTGTTTAAACATTGTAGTTTATATTGATTTCTACAGAGAGTATACTAGGGTGTCCCTTAAAAGACCGATTTTGCGATTTTGACAAAAATGCACAAATGTCTTTTTTTAATTAATTTTAAAGCTTTATAATATAATAGTCTATAATATAATAAATAAAAAAGTAAAAATAAATAAAAAATAAAAAATAAAAATAAATTTTAAAAATAATAATTCGAGTTTTTTTTCTGAGCGATTCTTTCCCAAAACATTTTATGAAAAAAGCTTATTTTTGAAAAATAACGTGTTCAAATTCCTATACTAAATTAAGATAATATAAAAAATCAATATTGTGCTACACTTTCATTTCAGTCTCATCCTCCAAACAGTCACATAAAGTTGTGTCGTCTTCAACATTGCCGCTATTTCCTTGCTGATCTGCGAATATATTTGCATAATATTCTAACTCCAAAATGTTTGACCACTGTTGGCCGTAATTCTTTTCCAATAGTTTTAGAACATCTTTTTTCTTTTCCAAACTAATTGCAACATTAAGAGGAATTTTACCAAGCCACTTTGGAGGTATTTTGCCTCGTTTAAGATAGCTGATGAACTTTTAGTTTCCTTCAACTTTGTATGTTTGAAAAGTTTTAACTACACATTGCTTCTGCTTATTTGAGGACAGCTGAACATAAACTCTTTTCATATTTTGTATGCCGTTTATGGGACGGTAATATTTTGCCAATATTTTTAAATCATTAAGGTGCCAATCCTTTCCTAGTATCTTAACTTGTCCATGTAAAGAACAAATTTGATGGTAGTCTTCTTTAACAAAAATGGTTGTATTTTTCGCAAGTCTTTTTCAACGCGTCTAAAAACTTGATCAGCAGGCAAAAAAATATGACCTCGGACAGGAAAATATAATTCCACTTGTTTTAGCTGCTTTTGTGCGTTATTTAACATCCAGTGCATTAAAGTATGCATGATATGAATATTTTTGTTTTATCCACCACAACCGTCGCAAAATAATCGTAAGGTATCCACATCCGACAGACTGAGTGCATCCAAATGTGCCAGCAATGCAGATCCAACGCAAACAGAACCTCGGAAAGCTTGATCTTCCGTCCAGGTATAAAACACTGAAGCTTTAGATTTCATGTCGACAACACATAGCATATAGTGTCTTATCTGCCTTAGATAAAAAGCGTCTTGAATTGGGGTGCGTGGTAATGGTTGAACTTGTTGCATATCGAAACAAAGGCTTACAGATTTCGGAGGCTCATTCCTAGCAAATTCATAGAAAGCGTTAGCCCTTAACTTGTGAGTCCTTTGTTGAGTAATTAGCTGCTCTTTTAAAATCGAATTTTTTTCCACCTTGATTTTTTGTTTATTTAATACACATTGAGAACACACATATGACGCTGGGGAAGAGAATCCTATGTTTAGAGTATTAAAAATATTCCAAAAATATGTCCTTTTAACTTTCAGTGAACTTCCTACTGAATGGTTATAAATTCCCCATAATTTCTTTATATTGAGTTCTGGTGAAATATAGCATCTTTGGGATTTATTTCTATTGTAATGGCTCTCTTTCGCTGGTGGGTTTTTAATGAATTTTAGTACACTACCTTTTTTTTGGTTTGAACCTATCTGTATACCCATCCCCACCTCGGTTCTCTTTAAGAATATTACCATTGAAAACATTTTTTGCAATACTATTCACTCTTCGTCCTGTAATCGATAATGCTTTCAAAAAGAAGGATTGACATACTCGCATGGATTTATTTTTGTGTTTCAGAATATAGTTGCAGGAAAAATTTTTTTTTGTTACAGGTGTATACTTGTGGCGCTTGGGTGCATATGGATCTATCAACCACATTAGATACAGATCCTGTTCAATTTTTGCTTTGTTTTTGTAAAATAGCTCACGATTGCGAATAATCAAATGCCTATTAAACAGACCACAGTTATAACCACTTAACGTTTACAGTTATCATAGAGTTACCATAGAAACATAATTAAGTTGTACCATACACTTTTCAAAAATCTCTCGTAGTGATTTATTCCATAAATGTGGAATTATTTCATTTTGATCTGAATCATTATATTGGGTATTGAATTGCAGTGTAATTACTGAGCTTTTTCATGTTCCATAATAGTAGATACATAGATTTAAATGTGTAGAAAAAGATTCAATCAAAAAAAACAAAAAACTTAAAAAATGGAATTGTTGCGTTTATGAAAGAAAGATGGTATTCTGTAAATTTCCTAGTGTGTCTTATTTGGCCAAAAGTGTAAAACTTAATCCAGTATGTGTGAGGACAAATAGGGCCCCTGAAGCTTAATTTTTATTATGACTATAAGATTGTAAAACTATTAAATTAAAAAAAAAATCTCAACTCTATAAAAATAATAATTTTATGTAAATCCATACAGGGTTAATTTTTAAAACTCTAAACTGAAGAACAGCTTCATAATTTTTGCGAAAATATCACTTTAATTTTATATTTAATGTTATTTAAAAAATCTGTAACCCTTAGTGGCTGGGTTACAAAAAAGACCCATAAAACTTGTTTCAAATTATGACTTCGAGATTATAAAGTCATTTAATGGTTAAAAAAATCAACAGGAAAAAAATATTATTATGTTTAACCTGGTTCATATAGGCTTAATGTTTTCAACTTTTACGAATAAAAGACATACTAATAAATATACAGAATTATATCCTTCAGATTTTTATTAAATACGGATATGCGATAGAGGCTACACAACTAATTCTTTCATTTCTTTATAGTCCCAATCTTACTTTTAAGCGTTTTTTTTTTTGACTCCACCCTTTTAACCCTTAAAAAATGTTATTCTGTAAATTTCCTAGTCTGTCTTTTATGATGAAAAGTGAAAACATTTGCCAGATATGGATTAAGTTATACAAAATAGTAATTTTTCTCTAGTGGAAATTTTGTTTGATCCATTTAACGGATTCTTGTTCTTTTCTTGTAGTCATAATTTAAATTAAGTTTCATGGGTCTTCTTTGTCCCCCGGCCACTAAATTTTAAAAATCTTTTGAATAAAAGTAAATATTATTGTAGTCTTATCAAATATAAGTGATATTTTTCCGGAAATTAAGAAAGATGGTATTCTGTAACTTTCCTAGTGGGGCTTTTTTGGCCAAAAGTGTAAAACTGAACCCTACATGGATCAAGTTACATAAAATAATTAATTTTAGCTAGTTGAAATTTTTTATCAATTCTCTCTACAATCTTGTAGTCATAATTAAAATTAAAGTTCAAAGGTCTTTTTGTCCCCATGCAACTAAGGGTTAAATAATTTGTTAATGAAAGTAAAGATAATAATAGTTTTAATAAGTTTAATTGAAATCTTTGAAAAAAATTTGCAAACTTTTTTGAAAACTTTCAAATTTTGTTAAATTTTTGACAAAATAAGCTTTATTTCATAAAATGTCCTGGAATGGAGTAGCTCCAAATACAAACTCAAATTATCATTTTTACATTTTTTTTTTTTTTTTGTTTTTCTTTAATAACAACTATTATATAATAAATATCTTCAGTCTAAAATTTACGGAATAACAAACAAACGGCATATGATTTTAATGTAATCTAAAAAATATGAAGATTGATATGCATATTTCTTATGTTTGGAACACAATTTTTTTTCTTTTTGTACTTTTTTTTTTAAGAAATTTTTTTAAAATCCACATTTTAGAGTATTTTGACGTAAACTTTAAATATATTGTACATCAATGTAAAGATTATAAAAAACAACATATTTTGATGTAGAAAACAATCGAGTACTTCTTATATATATATAAATATTGTTTGCAGAGTTGTCAGAAAACCACTAAAATTGGTCCTTTGGTAAAAACCCGAAAAAAACGAAGTTTTCACTTTTACAATAACAGTTTTTACAATAACAATTACAAAAACGCGAAATTTTACAAAACTCTAAAATCCATTTCCGAGGATACCACATTTGCATATTGTTCCAATGGTAGAAATGCCGAAATGTTGCGAAAAACGAAAAACAGGGTAATTTATTACCCCATTTTTTAACTCATCCACCATCGATGTGCCACTTAAAAATACCGGTCGATCTTAAATTTCTTTTCATTTGCAACACATCGGAATTTAATTTAAATCGAAGTGCATTAGTTCGGATACTTTCCTTGCTAGGTAATTTTTCATGTTTCATTTTCTGTTTGCTAAAACGGGTTGTATATGTCATATTTTGTGACTTTTTGTTTGTTTCTAGAATTACTTCATTTGTCTTCATTCCAAAGTGTCATTATTTGACAACCATTGATGTAAGTAGTTAAAAGACAATTTTGATTATGTTATACATAATAATTTTTAGATATTTTCAAATATAAATTTAGTTCGTGTAATTCATGTAGGAGAATGAACATTTTTATATTTTGTAACGTACACTCAAAAAAAAAAGTTTGTAAAGTCAGCAAAAAATTTTGCTGAGTCAGCAAAATTTTAGTCAGGAGGGTGCTTGCAAAAAAATTGCTAATGTCAGCAAAATCTTTTGCTGACAAAAATAGTAGATTCAGCGAAAGTGTTGCTAACACTCAGTGGATTAGAAATAAAAATGCCTTGCTAAAAATTAATAAACTTTTTGCTGAATTTTAGTAGACTGAAAAAAACTCAAAAAAATTTGTAGAAAAATTGTAATTTCGTTAATTTATTTGCTGAAATCATAAAACATATTTTTGTGATTCTTTTAAAAATAATTTACAATAATTACGAAATATAAAAATTTTCATTTTCCTACATTGACGACATGAATTAATTTAATATCTGAAATTATATAGAAATAAATATATATAACATAACAAAAATTTTCTTTCAACTACTTACATCAATGGTTGTCTAAATGATGCTATCTTTTAATGGACGCAACTGCCGAAGATAATTATAGAAACGAAATGAAAAAATAAACAAAAACAAACGAAACGAAAAAAACAACCATTTTTTGCAATAAGAAAAAGGAACCATAAAAATCTACCTAAGATGTGTGTCTTTGTCTTTCGCTTTACTCTGTCTACATGTCTGTATATGTTTGTTTGCAATTTGACCACACTAGATTATTAATCTATAAACATTTAGTTTAGAAATACATATTACATTTAAATATTTTATTTTGTCTTATATTTAATTAATAGCAATTATTTTCACAAGCCGGTGACAACGCAAAATTTAAGTTGTTTTAATCCTCAATTTTGTTTTATGTATGAAAAACAGATACAAAAATCTTCTATGGTTGATTTTTTTATATGTCTTATTAGAGTTGTACTTTGTAGTATCATTTTCCTCTTCTCTACTACATCTTGACATGCAGCGACATCTGCTTCATTCTGCGCATATCTTTCAATCTGGTTGTCATCCACACTATTAATGTGCTTATCAGCACAATTTTTTTTTAGCAAAATAAATTAGTAAAACATTAGTTCAAAACAGTTAAGTGCTGAATAAGTATAACAAAAATTTTAGCTTAAAACAGAATTTTAGCAAAAAATAACAAATAGTATACCTGATTTACTAGACGTTTTACTAACTTTTCTACTAACTTATTTTTTTTTTGAGTGTATTGTTAAATATTTTTAAAAGAATCCCAAACAAATATTTAGGATTTTCAGCAAATAAATAATCTAAAGTAAAATTTTTATACAAAATTTTTGAGATATTTTGAGTCTACTAATATTCACCAAAAATTTTATTAACTTTTATCAAGAAGTTTTTAATTTTTCATCAACGGAGTGTCAGTAAAACTTTTGCTGATTGTACTAAATTCTTGATAAAAATTAGCTCGCTGATTTTCAGCAAATAATTTTGCTGACATTAGCAATTTTTATGCAAACACCCTTTTGATTTAACATTTATTGGCGAAGAGAATTTTTTTGCTGACTTTACTAACTTATTTGTAGCAAAAGGAGCTTTTAAAAAATCTCTATATATATAACATATATATAACATATAACATATATAACTTAAAGTTCTTTAATTTAAAAAAAAAACAAGCTTTAGTTTTTTGTTTTTTTTTTTGCCTATTTACCGATTTTTCGTAGAACAATCCCCTATTCACAAATTTTTCAAAAGATACTCAAGGATTTAATTAATTTAAAATATCCATTAACATTTATTTATATTTTTATAGGTAACAAACAAATGAAAAGGGATCATTTGAAGACAATGCCACATTTTTTGTGGTTGCTAACTTATTTTCAAAGATGGCCTTAGTGTTTTCATATTATTTTATTTCATGTTTTGTTAACGTTTTCCCGCACTCAAGGATACAATTGCGAACAAATATTAAAGTTAAATATAAATAGCATTGTAAAAAATTTAGTGAGGCTTTAAATTATTGTAAAACAACAAGGACTACAAAACCAATGTTGGTTTCAATTTAAGTTTGTTGAAAAACCACTACCGCATAAACTATTTATTTCGCTGGTATAACCCAATTAAATTTAAAGCATAATTAATTTGAAAAACTAGATAATTACAGTTGAAGCATAATAAAATATAAAAAACACAGAAAATTTAGAGAAATGTATGAAATCTTTATTTGAGTCGATAGAACGATCTATATTATTCAATGTATAAAGATGATTTCATGTAAATGTTGACCGCGGCTACGCCTCAACTGGTTCATACGCTGGGTCCAATTTTGGCACACTCTCTCCAACATATCGTCCGAATAAATTCTTCAATATTGGCTTCCAGTGCGTTAACCGTTGCGGGCTTGTCCCTATAGACATGACCCTTAACATAGCCACACAAAAAAAAAAAAAGTAGTCTAAAGGCGTTAAATCGCACTATCTAGGCGGCCAATTGACCGGCCCCAAACGTGAAATAAACTGTTCACCGAACTCGAGTGCTGTGGCATGTGGCACCGTCTTGTTGAAAACACACGTCACCCAAGTCCAGCTCTTCCATTCACAGTAATGTTCCATTCTACGTCGTTTTTGAAAAAGTACGGTCCAATGATGCCACCGGCCCATAATCCACACCAAACAGTGCATTTTTGGTGATGCATTTGCAGTGCTTGCAATGCTTCTGGCTGCTCTACACACCAAATGCGGCAATTTTGCTTGTTCACATATCTATTCAACCACACCCAATAATGTAAATTTAGTGCGAAATTTATTCACAAGATTCCGAATAGCCCAAACTGCCCATAAATTGGAAAAAGTGCACGCTGCACTTTCTGAACCGAGCATGAATTTTGATAATAAAATTCAATAATCTGCAAGGGTAGTTCGCTTGTAAGTTGGTTCATGGTTAAATTATAGACCTGACTGAACATGTTTAACAGTAACATGTTGCATGAAAACAGCTGAGCTGCCAAAACCAGTGTTGCCAAAAAGAAAGTTGTCAAAAAATCACCCTTTATGATACATGATTTTGATAAAAAATTATTGTAAAATGTCAAAAAAGTTGCCTTAATTATGTAAAAATTGCATTAAATTAGTCAAAAAGTTTTAAAAATTTAAAAATGTTTCTAAAAAGTACAGTTTTAAAAAATTAATTATACACACAGAGAAATAAATTGCCAACCGAATTGAAAAGTGTATTTTAATGGTGGCAACTTATAAATTCAGTTATTACAACAATATTTACATTAGAGTTCTGAATAGTTTGAGTGTTGCAACTAAAATTCAGTTGAATTAACCGAACTTTGTTGTGAAAACTAATATTAAGTTGTGCCAACCGTCTAAAATTCTTAGTAACCGAATTTGAGTTGGCAAATAGCTAAGTTTTTCTCTGTGTGTATTATTTGTTGTAATAAAGAGATTAATGCAAATTTTTATACTCATGAATATTGTTTCAACAAAAAAGTATTTATTGCTTATAACAAAAAAATATGTGGATGTTTTCTATAGATAAAGGTCTTGCCTAGGACTCAAAATCTTTTTAAATAACACATATTAGAAACAAAGTCTGTTTGACCAAATTTGCTTTTTTTTTTGACCGGTTATATTTTCTTGAAAACAGGAAAACAAATTTTTAAAAATATTTAAGTTTACCAATGAAAATTGAATTAATATTGTGTCTGTTTCATGTAACCGTTTTGCAATGAAAAACTTTCAAATTCAAAACTTTAAAACAAATTTCCAAAATTTTTAAATTTTCTTAAAGTGATACTTTTAGTCTTTCGCATTTCTTTTTTTCCAAAATGTTGTTAAAAAAACTTTAACATTATTTTTATTTCTTTAAAAAAAAACAGACTTTTTGAATAGCTATGAATGCAATTTTATAATTATTTGGAAATTCACCGTACAGCCAGTAATATTCAAAAATTATACATGTTTGCAAAAAGTTTGGCAGTTTCGGTTGTGTCAAAATTATTTCACGCAGAATTTTATATTTTTTTTTTTAGTTATATTTATATATTTTCTTTACATTTTCTTTTGCAAACATGAAATTTGTATTTAAATTAAACTTAAAATATATTGAAGTAATTATAAAAACAAAACCTAGAACTCGTATTAAAAAAAAAAAATATTTTTCAGAAATATTTTCCTGAAACAACCGAAAATATGAGCACCATATGCGGATAAATTTAGGTACATGATGTTTGTTTATGACTCACTATATTTTTATAATTAATTTAGTGAAAATAGGTCCATATTGACACATATCAGTCAAACAAATGCGGTACAAATCGCGAAGTTAGGCATTTTTACAAAAGCCTATATTTTTAATTTTCGGTAGAAATCCGGCACACTTTTTTAAAACAGACAAAAAAAGTTACCTATTTTATATAACTTTTTTTATTGTCCACCAAACTTAAGAAATTTTATGATTTTCAGTTAAAAAAAAAAAGTGTTTTTGGGAGATAAAACAATATTTTTTTACAAACATATTTTAAAATATGTATTTAAACTTAACTCTAAACGTATTCAGGTAATCAAAAAATAAAGCTTTGAGCCATATTGTAAAAATTTTTAAACCTGCCCAGCAAAATCTCAGTAATGGGCTCTCATTACCAGTATCATAATAATAAGCAGTACACTCAGGGAACTTCTGCTTTAAAAACATGTAGTTGTTTGGGTTGTAATACAGTTTCTTTATTTTTAATGTAAATATCAGTCATTTGTAGAACAAATTAAAATATTTACTAACTTTGTAGTTCATTTAAAAAAACAACCCATGACTGTTTTATGATTTTATATTAATTTTTTACATTTGTTTTTTGTTATTTAAAAAAATCAAAATAAATAAAGGGTCCGCCAAATAACTTTTTTTTTTTTTGAACTCCTGAACCAATTGGACTTTGTATGGCATCATACCAAGGTCTTTATGCAAATTTCGTCTCAATGATGTCTCCGAAATATTCAATTGTTGAGAACGACGGTGAATTGATGTTGATGGCGCTTCACGCACACTTTCTGCCACAGCAGCAATATTCTCGGGTGTACGCACTGTTTTTGGCTTTTCACGCTTTGGTTTATCGATGAGGACGGCAGTTTCTCTTACTTTTTCAAAAGATAACGAACATATTCGTTCAGCGGAAGGATAAAACTAATTATCTGTCAAATCAGACATGAGCTAAGTGTTACCATTCACGAAATAAGCACTAGTTGAAAAAAAAACGTTAGATGGCGGACCTTTTAAATGTTTGTTAATTTTTTACTGCCAATTTTTTTTATTTTTACTACAATTGTTAGTCATTTTTTGAACATTAAAAAACGAATGACAATGTTATCTGAATTTACTGTAATGTAAGTCGTCCTTTCATTAAGTGAAATTTCATTTGTTTTTAACTACAATTGCAGTGGTCTTTACCTACATAGTATTCTAAGTGTAGAATTAGGTTCAACTGAATATAATTCAGCGTCAAAACTTATTTTTTTTTGTTCGACGGGGTCGTTTTTGTTCGACGACGTCGTTTTTGAAAGTTCACATATTAGCTTCATGAAAAAACGCAATAAATATGTACCCTCGCTTTCCCACGGCATTACAAAAAAGAAACAAAAAATAAGTGGTTACCAAAATAATTAGTTATTCAAATGCTAATGAGCAACTAGAAAAATATGTGGTTATAAGTTTTTAATTAATAAGGATTATCATTGTACTTATCAGTAATTAAAAAAGGCATTATATTTGTAGTTAAAGAATTAGACGGGGCTAAGCTTGACTGCTTGTAAAAACGCCATCGTGAAACTAATGCTGACGCAGAAATATTATGTTGTGAGATATTTATTTTCATTATATAACCACTTACGTGGTAATGAAAATTATAGCTGGGTGCTAACTTATCTTAACCAGTGGCGCTTCCAGATTAAAATTTTTTTTTAACTCATACCTCACTTATTACCAAAATAATTAAACTGTTTAGATATTTTTAATTTCAAGTCATATACGCAGAGAAAAAATATGGTTGCAACCATAAAACTATGTTGCCTACAGCCATAAGTAGTTGTTTCAATTGAATTATTATTGCATCAATCATATTTCATGTTAATGTTAAAAATTTGTCTTTTTTCTTTTATAACATTATGCTCATGTCTACAATCACAATATAGTATTTATTATCATATTTCTCTCTCTCTCTAACTTTATCCATATTATAGTTGCACCAACTTTAATATTATCAGTCTTTTTTATGAGCGTCTTCGCTCCTTTAGTGACATTTTTGTTTAAGATTTTCTGAAAAGAAATTGTGAGAAGCAGTCAGTCCGAAGAAATTGAATAAACAAAACGACATTAAACTAGAAAAACAACGAAATAGTGTTAATTGTGATATTTTTAGTGGAAGAAGGAAATATTTGGCAGTCGGTCTACCATGGGAGTCCGGTCGACCATGGTTCTATCTAGGCAAAAGTTAAATTGACACATATCCCTTAAATGAAGTTGTTGTTTATTATATAAAAATTATAATTTAAATAAAAATTAATAAAAAAGTGATTTATTTTTAAATTTGTTGTTCTGATGCAAACTAAATTGCAAAAAAAAATAAAGATATATGAAAGAAAAAGTTAAACAAAAAACACGAGCTTTTAAGTCTGTGGTACGATATAATCATAAAATGTTTGCAATAATAATAATATGGTAATAAATGATGCCAACATTCCTTTTCATGATCACAATATGATAAAGAGGACAATTATATGGTGATAATATTAAAAACAATGCATAACTTTTTATATCAACAGAATGCTGTGTGAATAATGTAGGAGCCATACTATGATAATTTATTAACAACTCTATAACTATAATATGATAAGACTGAAATCAATTGAGAGCAATAACTTGGTAGTCTAATTATCATGTTATTATTAAGAAAGAGATAAAAGTATGGTTGTCACTACCGGAGTAACATGCGACAATCATAAATCCAAAAATGTATGATGCTCTTTGTCATAAAACAGTCATGTTTTTGTTTTTTATAAAACTAAAAAAAAAAAATAAGTTAATATTTTTTGAGTTTTTAGTACATATTTTAAGATTTTCCATGCATTAGAGGGTCTTAAATACACACTTGTATAGCACATGAAGTTCCTGCCCTGATGATAATACATTAACCTATAATTTTAGTGGATGAAAAATACTGAAAACGGTTAATAACTAATGTAACTTTTCTTCTTTTTCATTGAGTGTACGAAATTGTTAATTAAAAATAACATATTTTTCATAAAATTTCATGATAGTGAAATTTAAACGAGCTCCAGTTGCTTCTATGCAAAAATTCATAAATTGCATGCAATGCGTATTTTTCGACCTGCCAGTTTGACCAAAAATATTTATTTTAGCGTTTTTTGTATGAAAAGCTAAAGCAAAAACAAAAAAACCAATGGCGATAGGCCAAAAGTGAAAGGCGAAAAGCAAAAAGCGAAAAGCGAAAAGCGAAAGGCGAAAAGCAAAACGGAAAACCAAAAGCAAAAACCGAAAAACAAAACCAAAGATGAAATCATTAAAGTGAAAAGCGAAAGGCGAAAAGCAAAATGCACAAGCAAAAACAAAAATCCAAAATTGAAAGGCGAAAGGCCAAAAGCGAAAAGCGTAAGCAAACAGAAAAAAAAATAAAAGTAAAATCAATAACCTATGTGTTTTATTGAAATATATTATGTTTATCAATTTTACAATACCTTGAAATTGAACTCAACAACTTGCTATATAAAAACAACTAGTTTTATAACAACATCTTTGAAAATATTTTTATTTGAATCCATAAACCACTACACAGAGAGAATTTTAATGGGCAATATTGAAAATATTGAAAATTTTCACAAAACTTTTGAAAATATTTAACGAATAATTTCTTCAAATTATGAAAAGCTTCATACTTTTTATGAAAGTAGTTTTTTAATGAAACATTTTCATTGATTGAATGAAATTTTTAATAAATAAAACTAAATTGTTCATAACATATTATGTAAACTTGCATTTATTTAATGGAAGGTGCAGCTACATTGATTTATTGCAAATCTTCATTTATATCATGCAGCTAATTCGCTCAGTGTACACTGATTTGATAAATAAATTTTTTTGTATTTTACTAAAAGTTAACAAAACTGTTAAGACGAAAAATTTTTATGGCAGAAAAATCATTAAGTTGTTTATTGTTATATATTCGTGATTGCGATTGGCGATTTCCCAATAAAAGATATCAAATGCTATTAATTTTTTTTTTTCATTATGAAAGTTCTCCCTCAAAAAAATGTTTGATTCAGAAAAAGTTTTAGTATTAAACGATTATTTAAGATCTTGAAGACAAGATAGCGAGCACTCAGGGAACTTTGTAAATATTTTTACACACAGGGAAAATATTAGTTGGAATTCAATGAATCCCATTAAAAGTCTTTCTTTTTGATTCTTATTCGATTGCAAGTACGTTCTATATATAATTAAAGCAAATTAACTATTCTTGTCATAAAATTACAATAATGATTACAAAAATATGATAACTTTGCCCAAACAATTTGTTACCCAAACTCTATTCAAAAAATAAATTCTTTCTCAATAATTCGTTATGGTTACAACCGTCTTAAAAATTGATATCGGCCACTTAAACCTAATAGTTGATTATGAATATAAAAATACTATTCAACTCAACAAAAAATTATACTTGCAACCAAAGCATTTGCTTATTTTAAATGTCAAAAAATAAAACAAAAAATTTTTATTTCATAAAACAAACAAAATGTTCAAGAACACTTTTTTTTTACAAAAATATGTAAAAAAAATTATAGCATCAATATACACCAGAAAGGTATTGGATTTTCGTTTATAATTTATAAATATTCGAATGAGAAAGAGAAATACATGAATCATATTTTGCAGGAATTTTTCGCAGCTTGTTTGGAACTTAATTGGAAGATTCTGAAAATATATCAAAAAGTGTCTCTATTTTCTGATTGATAGCATTTCTTTGCTGATGACTATTTACAAATGATGATTTTCCTAAAACTACAGAAGAATTTAAAGTAATTTTCTGAAGAAATCAGCTTCGATTCTGGTCAAATCTTCCTTAAAGAATTTCTTAGAGTAATTCTGCAATATCTGTAGATTTTACAAAGGTAAAGATAGTGTAATTAAAAACAAAATTGGCGAAAAAGTGTCCTTTAATTTAGGACTTTGATAAGACGTTTGTTTCAAAATATTTTTCATATTTCCATATAGACAAATTACGGCTCAGTTTTGGTTAAACGTTTTCTAAAAAAAAATTCCAGAAATTTTAAATTAAATTTGTTCAGGATCTATTCCGGGAAAAACTATAATTTTCAACTTTAATTGTCCATTTAGTTTCAGAGACATTAATTTAATGTGATGACAGATTTTGGATTTTTGTAGAAGTACACTCAGATTAAAATGTATCTTTTTATGGGAGAATTAAAAGCATTTTTCTTTATCGAAACTTAAAATTAATCCCAAAAACTTTAATCTTTCACCAATAATGGTTTTTCCACAGACTTTAATTTTATATCATTTACTACTACTATAAAGTATTTAATTTCATTGCAATAAATAAGAGTTTTAGAAAACAATTGCTTTTAATATTTGCTTTTATATGTACTTTAGTTTGTAAAAAATTAAAATTTGTATATTTTGTGAAAATTAATAAAAATACAAAAACATATATTCTAAACAGGAAATGGTGTATTTATCTAAATAAATTCGATTGGATTCAGTAGGGATAATTAAAAATGTCTGCATGTGCAACAATATTTTTTAATCATTCTAATAGAAATTTGGTTACAACTATCGAATCAACTGTAGATTTTTAAGATAGTACTTGTGACTATCAAAATTCGGTTGGCAAAAAATATGGTTGGAGCAACAAAACTTTTTTCTGTGTGTAGTTGTTTGAGTTGCAGTACAGAATCTTTATTTCACAAAAATAAAGCAAGTCAAACATATTGGCTAGGTTGACAAAAGTATTTACATTCAGTAGTTTTTTTTTTTTATTTTAAATAACAAAACAAATAAATGTTTGCTTTTTTTACTACATTTGTGGTTAATTTTTTAAACAGTGAAAAACAAATGACAATGTGAGTTGAATTTACTGAAATGTAAGTCATCGTTTTTTCAAATATAATTTCATTTGTTTTCAACTACATTTCCAGTGATCTTTACTAACATAGTATTCTCTTTACCATGGTAAAGCAAACTCATACTTATAAAAATGTTCATATTGAAAGTCCATTTTTTCTGTTAAAAGACAGGCGATGAGGTTTGTTTTGTATGAAACCTACTCACCAATTGTGATAAATTTAAAATATCCGAAAACATTTGTTTAATAACAGAAAATATATCTTAATAAAAATAATAACATATAAAAAAAAAATCTGGAAATTGTAAATCTTTAAATTATGAGAAAAAGATTTTCTGATTTTTTTTAATGTAGAGTCTGCCAGTCATGTTTTACAAAAAAAAAATCGTTGAATCTGAACAAAATCACGAAACTATTGAGCTTAGTTCAATATTTAGTGTCTCTTTACAAAAAATCAAATTATGCATTATTATATTATTTGCAAAAAACAAACTTTGTTTTGGGCCTCTAGAGGAGGTGGCGGGGGGCTTAAGCCTTCTTAGCCTCCCTCCGTAGAGCAGCGAATGGATGCAAGTACAAATAAAATGAGTTTCGCCCATTAAGATGCGATGAAAATGGCTGAGATATAGCTGGTCAGGATTTGACTCAATTGAAATAATGAAAAATAGTTCCGAAGATTGAATATATATTACTTTTTGGTGTTTTAAAGACAAATATATTGGAAAATGCTTTTCCGCATATCTCGTTGATGATAAATAAAGTAGCCATAAGCAATAAAACGGAAATCTGTAGAAAGTGGATTTGGCTTTTTTGGTCTCTGTGAAGCACATTTATTTATATAATTCATAAAAATGTTGGGAGTAGAAAACTCTTAATATAAATTTTGGTATTTTTAATAATATCGGGTAACTTTTAAAGGAAAAACTCACCTTAATCTGAATGTTTATATACGAAAAGTAAATATGTGTTTTTTAGAATTCATCACAAAATTCAATATTATTAAATAGAAAAAAGTAGTCTTTCTTACCCAACAAAAAAATATTGCTTACCCAGAAGCGCTTCTGGAAGTCATTATTTAATTACAGAGCGCTTTCAAAGCAATTACAGAAAGCATCATCTTTGTTCACGGTGTCCCACTTGATATGTCTCTAAAAAGCGCTTCGTTGATGTGCTTTAGAAGCAATAAATTCATGCCTTTTTAGGCATGCTCTTTTTGTTTTGAATGTAGACTAGAAATTAACAATTTTAAATACCCGAATTTTTTATATGAAACACAACGAAATTTTCAAAAATTTTGCAGAATAAAATTAGAGCTTTAAAAATGTACCCGTCATTTTCAAGAAATCACCTGAAAATTAATTCGTCTTATATGTGAAGTCAGATGGACTAAAGTCTTAACTTGCAGAGAACTTAATTTTTTTTCTGTTTATTACATTACATTACATTACATTATTAATTACTTAAATTCGACAGTATTTGATGCCTCAGCGCCTTAAAGGCATTGTTGAGGCAAGCTGGCAAAAAGTATAACATATTATTTACATTTCATTACGTACCTATTTATTTACAGATTAAAAAATAAATAAAAAAATAAAATAAAACAATAAAAAACGTACTTATATAAATTGTCATACATATAAACCATAATAGAAAAAGAAAATATACAAAACTAAATATTCACATCAGAAGATCTTCAATATGTTGCAACAAATGTTCTTTCAGCAATATTTTAAAAGTTGAATTCTATTTTCATTTTTTAAATATTGTGGCAAATTATTGTATTCACGACTACCCATAAACTTTATTCGCTGCTTAGTTGTTTCTAATCGACACCAGGCTACTGATAAGTCCCAATTGCTTCTTGTATTTATTGAGTGTAGACTCCGTTGAAACTGTATTGTGTGATGGCCAATATTATGTGTACACTTGAAGACATATAACAACAGTTGCATTTTATAAATACCATAAATTGGCAAAACAGTTGGAAATCGTTCAGCGTATAGTGAAATAGTTGGATGCAGTATTGGTAGATCTGAGATGGTTTTCAGAGCTTTATTTTGCATCCGTTGAAGTGATCTTAGTTCGTTACTTTTCCTACAGCCGTAAACAATAGCTAAGTAACTTAATTGACTCTGAATAAGAGCATTATAAATTAAAAAATTTTTACCCATTTCAAACTTGTTCTTGAATTTGTCCAACAAACCTACAGCTTGAGATGTTTTCGTTCGTAAATGCCGCAGATGCATGTTCCAAGCAAGATTAATCTGCAGATGTAGGCTTTTGCTGCTACCTCATGCTTGCACGGGTAAAACAAACATATGTCATCCACATACATAAAAAGCTTTCCTGATAAACCAAGATTAGTCAAATCATTAATAAAAATAGTAAATAACAAAGGCCCCAGCACACCATACTCAACTTTTCGAAAAGTAGTTTTACTACTGCCAACCTGAACATATTGTTTACGGTTAGTTAAATAACTCTTTAGTAGTAATAAATCTCTTTGAACAATACCATAGTAATTAATTTCTGTAATAAAATTTCATGATCTATTAGGTCAAATGCTTTGGAAAAATCATAAAAAATACCAGCTATGCCACTATGGCCTTGATCTAAACCTTTAAATATAAAATTTACAACATTAACAACAGCCTCTTCAGTCCCACATCCTTTACTAAAGCCATATTTTAAATTATTAAGTAAATTTTTTCTTTGCATATAAACAGAAATTTGATTATATAATATTCTTTCAAACACATTATCAATTACTGATAAGACAGCAATAGGTCTATATTTGTCAATTGTTACTGCATTATTTTCTTTCGGAATCGGAACCACTCGATGAATTTTCAAAATATCTTTGTATATGTCCTTACTTACGATGTTAGTAAATATGTCTGTCTGCAATAAAAGGTGTAAAATCATCAACACATTTTAAAAGAATTTTTGGAGATACATTGTCGTGACCAGAACTCTTCCTTGGTGACAAACTCAATATTGTTTCTTTCATTTCATCATGTGTTGTGCATTCAAACTTAAATCTAACACTGTTTCGAACTAAGGTCCTTAAGGAGTTCCAAGAATCCGTAGGAGAATATTGTATTTGTAATCTCAAATTTTTTATTGATTAAATAAAATGTTCATTTAAAATTTCCGCTTTTCGCAAATCTTCTAAGATTGTTTCACCGTTAGCATAATTCAAGTTAAGAGGCTTCTTCGGAGTTCTAACAAGAGTTTCGCTTAAAAACTTCCAACTTTTCTTTGGATCTTGTTTAATTTCATTCAAATTAGCTCGATAAAAATCATTCATGGAATCTCTGCACGCTTTTTTAATCACATTACTGATTCCTTTTAATCTTTTCTCAATATCTTTATTTTCAGGCTTTTTCCTCCTCATTTTTAAAAGCTTCTTTGTGAAAATAGTTAATTTTTGTAAATTACCGTTAATCAACGGTGTAATTTCCTGTTTATGATATTTTGTAAACTTCTTTTCCACAGTTGAGTTTCCTATAGCATTGTTAATACATGTTATAATGGCAGACGTAGCAAATGACGGATCACCTGTAGTAGTTTAATATGGCACATATGATTTAATATAGTTTTGAGCACAATCGTAATCACAATAAAATTTAGTTACTTCCGAAAATTCTTGATTTTAAGTTAAAATTTCAATTTGACAAAAAATGATGTTGTGGTCTGATAGAATACATTCCACAGTGTCGACATGAATATATCTATCAATATTGTTGATATTGAAATAGAAATTTGCCAAAACATGTATTCGATTATATATAATAAGTATGAGGAAAATATTTTTAGTATGATGTCACACTTAGCATGTGACCATGTATAATGATATCGATCGCTACATAAATATATATGGATTATTATATGGCTAATGTAGTTATATATACAGATTTGCAAGATTTGGAGACATATAATAATATGAAGTATCATATAAAAATAAAAACTATCAGATATATTTATATATAGTGATATAACCCGCAATGTGACTCCATTTAATGTCAAATATAACTTAATCATATTATATATGACTAGATATAACCACTTTCAGCCGGCAATGGCTTTTTCTCATGATATCAGAACAACTTGTTGTGCATTGATTCGTAATTACTGAACTATTTAACTTAAAACAGTTTTTTAATATTTTACCGTTATATTGTTTTTAAATGACAGAAAAAATTAAGGTTGACTAAAAATTATTATTTAAATTTAAAAATATATGGCCTATTTTCAAAAATATTTAAAATTGCGGTTACATAAATTAAAAAACTCTCTAAAGCATATAAAGGTGTTAGAAAATTAAGAAAGATCGACAAAAATGTATACTTAATTTATATTAATTTTGTTTTTGAAACATTTTAAACTTGTTTGAAAATTTGGAAAAATAGACAAGAATAGTAGTAGTAAAAACTTGAGGAAAATATAAGAAAATATATCAAAAATCACTTTTTGGGGGAACAATATGAAAATTTTATTTTTAAAATAAATATTTTTTATTATATTATATTAGTTATATTAGTTTTATTAAAATTTTGACTGAAATTCTTACCGTTTATAAAATTCTTAGCTGAAAAATTCTGTAAAACTTGTTTGTTATTCACTTTTCATGTTTTCAAAAAGTACACTATAATGAAAGTCCACTTTAGTTAACAGGCTACAATTTTGAACATTAACTTACTAAATTTTATTTGGTTCATCAAATATTTATTTCATAAAATTTATTATTGTTCCCAAGATTTTGTGTTAAAGCATTAACAAAACGTATAAAATATGTTAATTTTGACGAGTTTTGCGCAAACAGTGTTGAGGAAATCGTGTTTAGAAAAAGAGTAAATTTTTTTAGCACACAGTGGCTTTTGAAAAAAAAAATAAAATTGTGATAGCGTACAATTATATGCGTATCCACTGTTATATATAGGTATTTTAAATCTGTTTACATTAGTGAATGCTATATAAAGACACAAAAACAAATTATGCAATTTTACCACAATTTTAAAAAAGCATTTCATATATGTTTTTAGCCTACTAAAACTAAACATTGAATGTGCCATGCGAAAAACAGCATTTTTAACAAAACTCACGCTCATATTTTTAAAATTTTGTGATGGTCGTACCAAAACTTGAAAATTAATAGAAATTCAATTTTGGACTACTAGGAGGTGGCATACCAATTAAGTATGTGCTGAATTTGTCTCTAAAATATTAGGAGATTCCTTAATATCAAATGGAATCCAGAAGTTAAAACCGCAAACAAAAAAAAATTAACAAAGTGAGCGTATTTCTTTCAATTTTCAATTTTTGTTTTTAATTTTTCCACTTTGCATAACGATAACAATTAGGGCCCCTTTAGTAAAATAAAATTTTTTTAAAGTTATTCAAAAACAATATCAGTTTGAGATTAAAAAATTTTGACAATAGCCCATACTTACAAGTCTACTTCATTTCACATACCATCATTTTAAATATACATAAATACCAGGGTTTCTGTTTAAGTTTTTGTTTTAATACCTGGAATGCAGAAAAATATCTTGCTACGGTTATATACTGGGAAAAATACGTAGATAATGGAACTAATAACTATCATACATGGGATTTTTTTATTACCATTGAAATTTCATTACCATTAGTTGATACTAGTGAAAATGAAAAACACTTCATTACCATTTAATGATAATGAAATATTTTCTACTACAAAAATTATGATAATGAAATCACACTAATTCATAAAAAACTAGTTCCAATTGATAAAAAGCATTTGTTTACGACAAAATCGTGGTTCGGTAAATAAAAATATTTAGTTTTTTTAAAGTCATTGTATGGGTGGAATATAAAATTTTTTGAATATGAAGCGATATGGAATGGAATAATTGGAGTGCTTAATATTGGAACGAACTTTAATGAAACGAGAATGAGTGGGATTTAAAGACTATACATGAAGAACGATATGGATCAGGAAACTTGTGGAATTGGAACATTAGCTACAGTTAACACAATTGCATTGAACTTGGAACAAACTTTGTTTTATCGGAATATCTAAATTTATATTAAAAGTGAAAAAAGAATACCTGAGTAAAAATAAAATTATACATATAATCTAATATAATGTTATGTTATCCAGTTTTATAAATAATAATAAAATTAAGTTAATATGTACAGTAGGAATATAACTTTTTTTGACAAAAAACAATTCCATCCCATCACGCTATGGGCAATGATGTACTGATAATAAAAATCATTTTTTTTTTGGTGAAACAAGTTTACGCACTAAATGAATTTCTAAATCTCCACCAAGAAAAAAAAACTTTTGAGTATAATATACACGAACAGAAAAAGCTAAAAAGAAAGAAAACTTAAATTTAAACGCAAAGTTGTCAACACTAAGCGTAAAAACCATACTTCATTCTGGTAACGTTGTGAAATTGAGACGGAGAAGAGAAGAAAAATAAGCAAAAAATCTAAAAATAGAATATTTGTGTTTCTTAATGTTGGTCACTTCTGAGTATAATATACATTATCAGAAAAAGCTAATAAGAAAAAAACTGAAATTTAGCCGCATTACATTCAAGGCCATACTTGGGTTTGATCGCTAAACGGTCATGACTTGGTATTGTTACGTTTGTAATGTAAGAAGGTTGCAGGTTTGATTCTTACAGCCGCAGGTTGTTGATAAATGTATCATATAGAGATAATCTGACAATTATAAGACACAAATTATACTACAATTTAAATGGAAAATCACTGATGATATCTGTCCATTAAAAAAAAGGTGGAAGCTAGTCTAGTCAGATTTAAATTAATAGAGTTTATAATTTTTAAAGAAAAACGTTTAATCTCATTCTTAACCTCAAGCTTTCTAAAATAAATCTAACTAGGTACCTAAATTTCATTTATTTACAGCATCCGCGAATGTACGACAAAATACAGCGATTTAAAATTTCTTAATTGCTCAAAACAATAGCAGTTATCACTAGAAACTAAAATTAAATAAAGGGTGGTTAAATTTCAAGGGCCGATGTTGATTTTGAATAAAACACAAACTATTTAGGAAATTATTGTAATTTTATTTTATTATGATATATTGGTATTACTCAATTATGTATGGAACAAAATATCGGCCAAATGGGCGCCGCGACCACGGCGGCACACCTCCATCCGATGGTCCAAATTTTCGATGACGCTGAGGCATAATGGAGGTTCTATGCCGTTAATGTGCCGAATTATCTCATCCTTTAGCTCTTGAATTGTTGCTGGCTTATCGACGTACACCTTTTCTTTCAAATAACCCCAAAGAAAAAAGTCCAACGGTGGCAAATCACATGATC
The DNA here is from genome assembly GCA_021234595.1 of Delia radicum. Classification (NCBI taxonomy): domain Eukaryota; kingdom Metazoa; phylum Arthropoda; class Insecta; order Diptera; family Anthomyiidae; genus Delia; species Delia radicum. The sequence goes on from CM037853.1 coordinate 118,521,313, forward strand.
TTGGCGGCCAATTGACATCGCCATTACGTGAGATAACACGGCCATTGAATTTGTTGCGCAAAAGAGCCATTGTTTCGTTAGATGTGTGGCAAGTGGCACCGTCCTGCTGAAACCACATATCGTCCACATCCATATCTTCCAATTCGGGTCATAAAAAGTTCGTTATCATCTCACGATAGCGAACACCATTCACAGTAACTGCCTGACCGGCCTCATTTTGGAAAAAATACGGCCCGATGATGCCACCAGCCCATAAACCGCACCAAACAGTCACTCTTTGTGGGTGCATTGGTTTTTCGACAATCACTCTTGGATTCTCATTCGCCCAAATGCGGCAATTCTGTTTATTGACGAATCCACTGAGGTGAAAATGTGCCTCATCACTAAAGATGATTTTCTTCGAAAATTGATCATCCACTGTTGCCATTTCTTGCCACCATTCTGCCCATTCACGACGTTTGGAATGGTCAAGAGGCTTTAGTTCTTGAGCCAATTGCACCTTGTAAGCGTGTAAATGCAAGTCTTTATGCATAATGTTCATCAACGACGAGAGTGAGAGGTGCAATTGTTGGGCACGACGACGAGTTGAGGTGGACGGCTCTTCAGCCACACTATCGCGAACAGCAGCAATATTTTCTGCAGTACGAGCTGTACGAGCATGCACTGGTGTTCTCACATCTTCTACAGACCCGGTTTACTCGAATTTTTCCACGATTTTTGCGAGGCTTTGTCATCTTCCAAATACTACTCTGTTTTTTTGACAGACCTAGCAATGTAGTGACGTTTATTCAAGTAAATCAACAATAGAAAATCATATGTTTTCTATTAGTATCAGTTACATTTAAATTTGCACAAGCACCTGCATATTTGTTATTTAAATTTATTTTCATCGGGATAAACATTATAGTAATTAAATGTGCTAAAGTCCCAAACTTTTTTTAACAAATTGTGAAAAACAATCTGATGTAGGCGTGTCCCTATCCGGATTTCATTCCTGCCCAAGGAAATCTTCAGGGGACTTTGTTATTAGAATTTCTAGAGATATTTGTTATGTCATGTTTTTTTTTGTTACCTTTTGGAAAAGAGAGTTTTTTTGCAAATCCATAACATCATAGTCAACATTTTGAATTTATCTTAAATGAACATCGCAATTTAAAATATCAAACTCGAAATATTTTAGTTTCGCAGACAATAAGTCTACCAAGTATTGTTATGCCATTGTTTTAAATTTAAACTGGGCTCTTAGTAATCGGACCATTATACCTTGCCCCTAGATTCTTTAATTTAACAAATTTATTTTACCTAACATTCAGTATCATTATATAGTATGGTAGCCACCATTTTTTTGATCAAATTTAATATGATTATATGTCGAAAAGTATTATTTTTTATATATGACACAATATTAACTATCTAACCGGCAAGCCCGCCTACAGACGGGATATTTTAAATTGGTCACAAATGCTCAAAATGAGTGTTCCATAATAATTAATTAAGCTATTTCGATAGAAAACCAAATTTACAAAATATTTTGTGTAGTAATTGTTTATATTCATGTCACGTTTTGGAAGCGGGAAATCGTTAAATTAGGAATTTCGTAAAATTTCAAAAAATAAATATTTTGAAATGAACACAATTTTCAGAAATTTTGAATTCATATTTATGTGGACTAATAATAGTTGAAGAAGTCAGATTGAAGCTTAAGCTTTTCAAAAACACTCTACTTTATTATAAGCACATACAGGATTCTAATAGCATACCTGTAAAAGACATAGTCTTTAAAAATCGCCCTATATTCTTAAGTAGAACCACTAAAATGTTAATTTTTGGACTGTTTTTATATCTTCGTAAGAGGAATAATTTATGCCTAAACTTATTCACTTTTATAGATTCGTTTTTGCGATTCGATCTTAAGATATTTTGGACCATGTCGTTTAAAATAGGCAACGAGAAATATGTTGGTATTTGCTTTTCGTGCCGAACAAAAAAGTATAGACCGGTTTGAGGGTTAATATTTTTAATCGGGTATATATAAATCACCCTGTAAAAAATGGAATTCTCGGGATCCTATCCAATTCTATTTGTATTATAAGAGTTTACTGATACTCCTATGGAGCAAAAATTGTGTTCTTTTTGTCCTATTTCGTTTATTTTATTAAAAAAAAACGCCATTTATGAAATGTATCTCAAAACCTAGGCGAAATATCAAAAAAAACAGACAAGATTTTTGTTAAGTGTTCCGATTCCAAATGTGTTAAATATTTCGATTTTCTCGTTCCCTATTCCCTTTCATGTCGTTCCATTTTGACCCATTGTTCCATTCTCTTATCGGAGTATTAAAATTTGTATTTTCAAGTACAAATATTTAAGACACACTACAGTTGTATCAAAAACAATTAAACCCGTAGGGTCCTTCTAGGACCTAGCCTTTTTGTGTTATTATGGTTAGTTAATACTCTATTGAAGAAAGAATTTTCTGCGTTTGACCTTATCTCGTTTAGTTTCGGAGATACTAGACATTTTGAAAATGGAAATTTTACAAAATGGTCAGTTTCTCAAAACCAATCAAGGTAGGGCTAAACGGACAAAGTGTTTGCAAAAGTTGATCCAATAAATACTCCCCAATAGTAAATCTAATGTTGGTTTGGAAGGAATACCGAAGGATTTATTTTTAGAGAATTGTCACAGGGTGACTTATTATTTTGTTTTCCCAATATGTGTCATCATACTAATAATCTCACGACAAATTGAAATTTAGTTTCCCGTGTTATTTCGTACTCCATGTTTAGTATTCCAATTCCACTCGTTTTAGTCCATTTCGTTCAAATTTACTTGGTAAAAAACCAGACTGAATATTAATATCTATATGATTTCAGAAATTTCGTTCACATTAATTATTTCAAATAAGTATGAGTCTGAGCGATTTTTCACAATTTTAGGCCTATTTTTCAATGGTACTTATTTTAATTTTTTTTTTTTTGATTCATTATTAATGGTAATGAAGTTTAAAAACATTTTCATTAATCAATGAAATTAAATCCTAAAAGCATTATCATTAATTAAAAAAATTATAATGAAAATAATTTCATTACCATTGATATCAATAGCAATGAAATCATCATTTCTTTAGTCCACTTAATTCATTAGTTCCATGTATGATCTATATCGGTTACTCAATGAAAGAACATTAAACAATTAGCATTTTTTGACCTCATGTCATTCAAATTTCTTAATATTTTCTGTTTTTATTTCATTAACTTTTAACCCTTTGCTCCCCCTATTGTAGAAATATAATACTAAAGCTAAATAATTAATGAGTTATGGCTCCTTAATGGGTTAAGATTTTGTCTAAAGGATTAATTAGTTTGGAAATAGAAGTAAAAAAGTAGCGTAGCATTCCTGTAATTAATAAAAAGAGTATGAAAATAATGTTCATATCACTTTTTGTACATAAAGTTAAATGTCAAGTACAGAATTTTCTACGACTTCACTCGACAATGAAACAATAGTTTACTGACTAAATATTCAAGGTTTTGATAATACTGGAATTGTAATTTGGCACAAAAGTCTATCTCCTGGCCAGCAATGCTTTGAATTGAAACTTGTAAGAACCAAAAAGAAAGACTTAAATTCCTTGGACAGGAACCCTATAATATACCTGATCCACATAGTAAACACACATGACATAGTTACGCAGTGACCCAGTTTCTTTTTATATTAAAGTTCTGTCACATATATTTCGATAGAAATTGACATGAAATAAATTTTATTATTTTCAATTTTAATTTCTTCTAATGCATATGAAGGAAAATCAAGAACATTAATTATGCATATTTAATAAATATTTATACACAAATTATATTTAAATGTGAATATCAATTGCTTTTAAAATTATTCAACTGAAATTGCTTTTTACAATAACAAAATGTTTAGTAAATCGGAGAATACATATTATTACTTACTTATACAAAAGACATTGACGTTATATGTTTTGAAACTAGATTTAGGTAAAATTAACGCAATATAGACTTGATTCAAATATGCTGCATAGTTGAGTTAACGATACTGCATAGATATATTAACTATGCAGCGTATTTGAATCAAATGTTTGGATATACTGTATGAATAGTTGATTCAACTATGCTGCATAACCGATGAAAAAAGTTTCTATATACTCATATATATAACTTGATATAATTTTATATGCTCATACCTGTGAAAATATATTACCATACCTTTATCTTATGCTTACTTTATACATTTTTTTAATACGGCGTTGTATATCATCATATCATTGTATCGTATGTTCTATATTATTTTATATCTGATCATATGAAATACATATAGATGTATATAGGACCATACCCAACAAAAAATAGTGCTTCCCAGAAGCAGTTCTGGAAGGCCTTATTTAATTACGGAGCTCTTCCAGGAGGCATTCCAGAAGGCATGATTTTGGTTCGCGATGTCCCACTTGGTATGTCTCTTTTAAGCAGTTGAAAAGTGCATCTTTCATGTGCTCTTAGAAGCAATAAATTCATGCCTTCTAAGACAATAACAAGTTTTTTTTGTGCTTCCAGAAGCGCGAAAATAATGTGTAATTAATAAAAATTAAAGCGCTTATTCACTTCTCCAAAGAAGCAGTAAAACATATGCTTCAATAAAACGCTATTAAAAAGCATTCTTTTCATTGACTTCAGGAAAATGTTCTGGAAAAGCTTGTTTAACCCTTGTGTGACATCCTTCCTTACAACCCCTCCACTGACAGTTACACCTGTACCACTATATAACTTATATTGAAAAAATGGTCTATTACATTAAAAACAAAAGAAATTTTAAGTTTATATATGCTATGCATCGTTGTTGTCAGAATTGTGGAAACCAAATAATGATGAGTATACTTCACGGCGTCTGTTTGATCGAAACTCGTCTGGAACGCAAGTCTTATTTTTTCGTAAAGTTCCCACATATGCTAAGCTGTTGGACATAAGATTTTTGCACAGCGGAAGTGATGTAAAAAAATTATCTCCCACAACTGTTCGACCCGTGTTGTAATACCTCTGAACTAAACGTTTCACAACATTTTCTCCAACATTTGCTTGTTGCTGAGCTCCTGGTGGTTTGACCGGTATAAAGTTTCCTTGCAATGGAAATTTAGTTATCGCATCACAGACCCAAAATACTTTTATCCCGTACTTTGCTGGTTTACTCTGAATGTACTGCATGAAACGTGTTAGACATCTGTATGGATGCAATTGCTCATCAACAGTCACAACATCGTTGGCTTTATAAAGCCGATTCAAATTAAAATTGAGCATATTGAACATATCACTTATCGCAGCAGCTTTATCCGTTTCTTCTCTCCGAGTACGCGTAGCACTGTTGTCAAATCGAATACAACGATTTATAGTGAAATCTGAGGCGTCATAGTAGCTCCAAATATCGGAAACCAATCTGTTTTCCATAGCTCAACGGTGTGCTGATAGTTGGATTTTGTGACACCTGCGGTTATCAGGAGTCCAAAGAACGCATAGATTTCAGTGACTGTAACAGTTGCCCATATCCGCGGCTGTGCGAGAGGTTTTGTTTCATTCAAGTTTCTAAAAACCTCTTCAGCTTTTCTATTTGTCTCTCTGAAAATGATGTCTCTGACAATGATTTGTTGAGTGATTAACTGTTTGAAGATTTCTATGCGGGAAGCGTGGGCGTTGTGGTGTAATGGTTAGAGCATTGGACTGTTACACAGATGGTCCGGGTTCGATTCCCGGTGACGACAACATCAATTAAGAAAAATAATATGTATGAGTTTTCTATCACTTATATGTATCGCTACGCCCACCTTCGGTGTTCCCATAGCACTTAACCCCACCGAAGTAAAATAATGAATCAGGGTTATGAAACAAAAAGCTTCAATAAATTCGCCAACTCTACATCAGGTGGCGAGCAACAACTGTTCTAAGACTTATCTACTCGCGCAATTACAGTGTTGCCATGTTTGAAGCCCTTCATCTTTCACCACCTTTCATCTCTCCACTATCCCCTTTCCAAAGAAAGCAACACATTAATTAATAGGAAGAATTTCCTGAGTGTTGCTTCTCTTTAAAAAAAAAAGAAGCGTATTCAAGACGTTTCGATGGGCTACCTTGCTGACGAACCATGTTATGTGCCCGTATTTTTGTTAAAAATGGAGGCGCCTTGCACCATTTCGTGCCATCTTTGGATGTAAAGAAATCAGCATTATCAGATGTTCAATCTTCTTGAGGTTGTATAATTTCAATTTCATATTCAACTTCTTGGTCCTCATCAGAATCCACGTCTGCGTCATAATCGATACGAATTTCCCCTTCTGCATCTGAAGCTTCTTCCTCATTTAGGAAATAATCAGGATCATCATCTGAATCTGCCTGCAATGGCTCCACAAAATCTCTTGACTCGATGTTTTCGTCATCGTCATCCGCCATATATAGGGCTAGCTTATCGAACCATTCTTGCTGTTCTCGATCACATCTCCAGCCTCTACAGGCATTTTACTTTGTTGTGAATCTATCTAAGCACAATAAGAAAAAAAAAACACTTTTTCGCAATTCAAAGTCTACAGCAGACAAACAAATAAATAAGTACTAACCTGTAATAAAATGCAGAAAACACGAACAAACACGCTAGCACAGCAAAAGCAAATTTTTGTTTTACTAAAACACGTCTGATCGAAACCACAGCTAAATTTAGATTAAATAAAAATACTGCGACAAATCTAATTCTTCAGCGGACAAACAAACAAACAAATAAGCATCAGAAATGAAGAAAACATGCACTACTCATAAATTTTCCATACAAATATGTTTTTGGTACAATTGTACCAAGGATGACAATGAAGGCATAGATGTACGTTTGCCACTCCCACCGATTAACGAGACATGAACAGACAAAACAACTGTGATCATTACATTCTTAAATGTATATTTGAGGCATTCATAAAGTTTCAGCTCTTTAGATGCACAAATAATATCAAAATTTTGTTTTCAAAGTTCAAATTGGTACAGCTGTACCAAGGATGTCACACAAGGATTAAGAGCTTCTAAAAGCAATTCTGAAAAAGCTTCTGGAAGAGCTTCTTTTAAGCGCTTTAACAATTATTTCTTCTAAGTCAATATAGAATGCATTGAAAAGTGCACATATTAAAAATTTTGATGTCAGCTTTGCCATATGGCAATTATAAAAGATGGCCACAATCAACAAAATTTAAAAAAAAAAATTAAAAAGTCGATTAACATAAAAAAATTAATTTTTCATATATTTTTGAATAAATTTAATCACATTAGAAAGAAATATTGTAATTGTTTATAAGATTAACAATAAAAATAAATAAAAAATACACAATATACCATATTTTGACCTTTGACCTTTGACCTCTTTGGTGCACGGCTTAAAGTTGTCCGATTTTGCTCAAATTTTGACCATAGCCGTTTTATATCAACTGGATTGATATTCCTTGCGAAAACTATTGAAAACCGAAAGTTGAATTTTTAGTGCGACCCTAATATACATATATATATATGTTTAGTATAAGTATTTTTGCTTGTCTCAAATATAATATCTTAAAAAAATTTAAATTGAAAATATATCTTTGCTTAGGTTAGAAAATTTGAATAATTGTAAACTTATGTAAATTTACTTTAAAGTTTACTCTTTAATTAACAACTTGTGGTTTTCAACTTCAATTAAAAGAAAATCCATGCTTAAACTCAACTTGTATTTAATTTTAATTGCTTAACAATTTCGAAGTAGTTTTTTGTGATATTTCTCTTTTTTAAATTTATTTGCAAAAATGTTGTAAACGCGTCACGTTGGTTTACATTTAATTTATTTGTGACAAGTTTTCCCAACCATATTCTTAGAAATTTTACCAGAATTTTGTTTGAGGCCATGACCAACAGCACCAAAGGCAGTAATATCAAGGAATAGTAAACAGTTTATACACCATTGAAATTGATATACATTAGGGTAGATTGTTTTTAGATAAAAGAATTTTAGTTTACAAATTTCAAAAAGGGTAAATTAAAACAGTTTGTAATTGGTATAATAAATTTTAAATTAAGTCAAAAGATGTTTTTCAAGTAACATGACATTGGCAAACTGTTTTTCGGTGCAGCTAGAGCCCGAAAATTGAAACTGTGTATGGGTAAAAAATTATTTTTTGTTTCAGCTTTAGAAAAAAATTTTAATGTCGTAACAGTTTTTATTCTAGATGATAAACTAATCGATATAAAGACAAAAAAATGTCCGAGTAATTGTGAGACAAAATTCAGTCACGTGTCCTTCTCTGATGCGGTTAGTTAATAGGACGTTTGTAAAATCTTTTTTAAAATCAGATATAATAGTCAAAATAATTTCTTTTTTATGTATGAAAATTGTTATTCACTGAATTAAAAAAAAATCCATTTAAAATCATGTTTCATATAATTTAGGAAATTTTTATTAGTATTCAGAATGTTTTTTAATATTCGCCAGAAAAACTTCATGAATTTAATAAAAATTTTCTTTGTTTTTTGGCCGATAAAATTGTCTGTGTTATTGAATTTTAAATGATGAATTTTTAAGTTCCAATTGATAGTTTCCGAATTTTAAATTAAATATTACTTGGATTTAAATAAGATATTTCTTAAATGATGTTATCTGAAATTCAATTAATATTTTACGATTTTTAAATAAATGCAACGAACTTTTAATTTTGAATGGTTTTTCTCAAAAGGAAATTTTGAATTTAAAATTAATATTTTAGAATTTTTTTAATATTAAATGAAATTTTCTAAATTTTAATTGATGTTATCTAAATTTCAATTAAAACTAATTCTAATTTTCATTTGCAAATTTTCGATTTTAATACGGAAGTTTTAGAATCTAAAATTTAGTAGTTTTTTAACTGTTTTAGTTGAATCGTTTTTTTTTTTTTTAATTGTTCTAAAAAAGTTATCATGTTGACTTCAGTGATATTTGTGGACCTTTAAAGAATAAGTTAATTAATTTTAATTTAGATTTAAGATCTTGGAGTGGCTCTACAACATACATTTGATTTCTTAAATTAATTTTTGATATCTTTAGAATGGTACACTCAAAAAAATAAGTTAATAGAAAAGTTAGTAAAACGTCTTGTAAATCAGGTATACTATTTTTTTAGCAAAATTTTTTGCTAAAATCGTGTTTTCAGCTAAAATTTTTGTTAAACTTGTTCAGCACTTAACTGTTTTATACTAATGCTATACTAATATACTAATGTTTTACTAATTAACTTTGCTAAAAAAAAAATTGTGCTGATAAGCACATTAATAGTGTGGACGACAACCAGATTGAAAGATATACGCAGAATGAAGTAGATGTCGCGGCATGTCAAGATGTAGTAGAGAAGAGGAATATGATACTAAAAAGTACTAATAAGACATAAAAAAATCAACCATGGAAGTTTTTGTATCTCTTTTTCATACATAAAACAAAATTGAGGATTAAAACAACTTAAATTTTGCGTTGTCACCGGCTTGTGAAAATAATTGTCTATTAATTAAATAAAAGACAAAATAAAATATTTATGTATTTAAACTAAATGTTTATAGCTTAAAAATAGTGTGGACAAATTGCAAACTAACATATACAGACATGTAGACAGATTAAATCGAACGACAAAGACACACATCTGAGGTAGATTTTTATGGTTCCTTTTTCTTATTGCAGAAAAGGGTTGTTTTTTTCGTTTCGTTTGTTTTTGTTTATTTTTTCGTTTCGTTTCTATAATTATCTTCGGCAGTTGCGTCATTTAAACGATGGCATCATTTAGACTACCATTAATGTAAGTAGTTGAAAGAAAATTTTTGTTATGTTATATATATTTATTGCTATATATTTTCAGATATTAAATTAATTCATGTCGTCAATGTGGGAAAATGAAAATTTTTATATTTCGTTATTATAGTAAATTATTTTTAAAAGAATCAGAAAAATATGTTTTATGATTTTCAGCAAATAAATTAACTAAATTACAATTTTTCTACAAATTTTTTGCGTTTTTTTTTCAGTCTACTAAAATTCAGCAAAAAATTTATTAATTTTTAGCAAGGCTTTTTTATTTCTAATCTACTAAGTGTTAGCAAAACTTTTGCTGAATCTACAAATTTTGTTGCTAAAAATCAGCTCGATGATTTTCAGCAAAAGATTTTGCTGACATTAGCAAAGCATTTTGCAAGCATCCTCCTGACTAAAATTTTGCTGACTCAGCAAAATTTTTTGCTGACTTTACAAACTTTTTTTTTGAGTGTATGTTATGCAAAGCATAAAGTCTCCCGTGAAGCATTAATATACAAGCTCCATACAATTGACGTATCATCGAAAATGGTACATTTCATCGAAAATATTTATAACCACACAAAATCTGCAGTATGGACTGGCAAAGAGCTTACTGAGAAATTTTTAACGGAATCTGGTGTAAAGCAGGGCTGCCTATTGTCCTCTTTATTATTTGCCATTTACCTTAATGATCTATATGATCATTTAGAAGGGGGATTGAGTATTGAAAATTTAAACGTCCGTCTGCTGTTATATGCTGACGACATAGGGATACTTGCTGATAATATTGAAGTTCTGCAGCGGATGATATATAAACTAGAAGAATATTGCAAAAGTTGGAATGTGGAGGTCAACTTAGCAAAATCCGAAATAATGGTGTTTACAAAAGGCGGTAAATTATCGAAAAATGAGAAATGGTTCTTTAAAGGAGATGAAATTAAAATTGCTAAGTAGTATTGTTACCCAGGAGTTACATTAACTCCGAAAATGATTTTTGAAAAACATGTGGAAATTAGAAATGAAGCTGCAAAATGTTGTATTAACCAAACGTGGGCAAATTTCTTAAATAAAACAACTATATCTCTCTGATCGAAATGGAAATTATTTCAGGCAGTCTGTAGAGCTATACAAACGTATGGTGCCCAGGTGTGGGGTTTCTCACATTTTAATGATGTTGACAAACTTCAACTCTACTTCATCAAAAAAATATTAAGACTCCAAAACTTCACGCCAACTTATATACTAAGATTAGAGACATGCATTGAAAGGGGTCATTTATACACCCTAGATCTACATTTAAGATATGTGAGCAGAACCCTTTTTGAATATAAAGAAGATCGGCTACCATACAAGCTAACAAAGGTACTCCTACGGCACGAATTATACTGCGTGAAAGAGACGAACAACATTGGTCGGGAATATAACATAACGTGGACAGATGAAACATTTAGTAAGACTCAGTGAAGTGAAAATCGTTTGAATCTGCTTAGCTCACTAAAAGACAAATACTACCTAGAATATATTGCAAAAACCTCACAAACGGAAAGAATTTATAAAAAATTAGATGTAATAAATTCAAATGAATGGCTCAAATTTATGTTCTCTCTGTAATATTGATGAAATTGAAAATATAGAGCAGTTTAGAATTATGTATATAGGAAAGTCTGAACTTAGTGAAAATTAAATTATTGATGTATTAAATGGTATTACAATAGACTGGAGTTTTTTGGCAAACTATATAAAGGCATGTGTTAATTATAGAAATTTTTTAGTAACTGAATATAATATTGAAGAAATTCGCAAAGAACTTGATAAAGCAAAAGCCAATAATTCCATACGAATTTTTGAAAAATGCTTCACTGAAATTTATCGTTGAACTTGGAAAAATATATAATGTTATATTTGAAGCCGGGAGAGTCGATGAATCGTTTGGGGAAACTATAATATTTCCTATTTTTAAAAAAGGTAATGCTAATCTCCCCAACAATTATCGTGGTATTTCGTTTATGAACTGCGTTGCAAAGGTTCTAATGGGTGTACTAAATACAAGAATTTGAAATTGGGTGTAAAAAAATAACATATTAAATGAGTTTCAATCTGGTTTTAGGCCAAAATATTCCACTGTTGATAACGTATATAATTTAACTTCAATTGTTCATCTAAAATTGCATGAAAAGCGGAAAGTATACGCCTTTTTTGTAGATTTCAAGGCGGCTTTTGACAAAATACCAAGAGCTCTATTAATATACAAATTACACAGTATTGGGTTATCCACAAAAATTGTGAATTTAATTGAAAATATTTATGAAAATACAAAATCTGCAGTTTGGACTGGAAAGGAAGTTTCGGAACATTTTAATACGTATTCTGGTGTAAGACAAGGCTGTCTTTTGTCACCTTTGTTGTTCACTTTTTATCTCAATGATCTGCATGATATGTTGGAAGGAGGCCTGGTGGTTGGCGAATTGAATGTAAGGTTACTCCTATATGCGGATGATATCGTGCTGTTGGCAGATAATATGAATGTTATGAAAAAAATGATAGAAAACTTGGAAAAATATTGCGATATGTGGAATATGGAAGTAAATCTAGCTAAATCAGAGATGATGGTATTCAGGCAAGGTGGTCGGCTCTCAAGACAAGAAAGTTTTGTTTACAAAGGGCAACAAGTCAAAATAGTAAATGAATATTGCTACCTGGGAGTAGTCCTAACTCCGCAACTTTCATTCGCAAAACATGTTAGTAAACGTAACATTCTAGCTAAAAGCAGTATTAATGCAAACTGGCAAAACTTTTTAAATAAATCTACAATCTCACTAGAATCAAAATGGCGTCTATTCCAATCTGTATGCAGATCTGTACAGTCGTATGGGCCCAAGTTTGGGGATATAGTCAGTTTGAGGAAGTAGATAAACTACAAAGGTATTTCATCAAGAGAATATTAAGGCTGCCCGATTTTATACCAAATTATGCATTATCGTTGGAAACAAATTCGGAAGACAATCATTTTTATACCCTCAATTTACACCTTAACTACATTTTTAATACGATCTTTAAATACAGTGATGATAGACTACCACATAAACTTACGCTCATGATACTTAACAAACAAATATTTTGGGCTAAAGAACTCAACGATTTAGAATCAGATTATAATATATCATTTGATTACGTAAACATGCCAAGACAAGAATGGATCAGAAGAGGATCGGCCTTGCTGCAAATTCTAAAATATAGAAGTTATTGTGAAATGAAAGAAAAAGCATTATCCAGTGAAACGCGTTTTTATAGACTGCTAAATCATGACATTGGTGGAGAATATATAAACCATAAATGGAACCAAAACAAAATATGTGTAATTTTCAAAACAAGGTGCGATATACTGCCTTTAAATGCAAATAATTATAGAAATGCAGATAACAAAACCTGTACCCTGTGTAATATGAGGGAAGATGAAACCCTGCAACATTTTATTTCAATATGCCCAATTTTTAAGGAAGTTAGAATCAGACATTTTGGAAAAGCGATCATTGAAGAGAATGAGTTGATAAAAATTTTAAATGGGAATTTTTGTGATGGTTGGAATAAACTTTTTTATTATGTTACTAGTGCTTTAAAATATCGAAGTAATATACTAAATGAATTTATATAATTTTTAATTATTATATATGACAACCGACATAATTGTCATTGTCATTAATTAATGTTAATTTTTATTTTGTATTCAAACTTAAATGTATCCTCTACTTAGTAATGATATGTAAAATTATTAAAAAAATGCGAAATAAAATACTATCTATCTAATCTAATCTATAATTTTTAGACATTTGTATTTCATATCATTCAAACTATCTTTTGTATTATTTTAAATAGTTAGTCGACTGACGACATATAGTCAAAGTCGCTCATTACTTATTTTATTCTTATTTTAAGAAACTGTGCTTTTTGTAATAATATGTATATTGCTAAATTTAAATAAAGAATACTACTACTACTAATAACTTATATAATTTATTCGTATTTCAATTTATCGAGAATTCAAAAAGAATTAACAGTTTTAAGGTCTCCTTATTCACATGTTCAGGTGTTAACACACAAAAAAATATATGACGTTATTTTTTTGGGACAATATTAGAAGTACTTCTTTTTTAAATTGTAACTAGTTACAAATGGTTTAAAAGAAATACTTAAATGTAAGTAATACTCTTTTTTAAATGTAAGGACCGTAATCATTATGAGTTTTATAATAAACATTACACAATAATGATTATATTATGAGTTTTAAGGATTTTCTTCAATGGTAATGATTATTTTTGAGTAATATTAATAAAAATCAGCCATAATCATTATTTTTGAGCAAAAAAAAAATACAACTCAAAAATAATCTTTATTTATGATTTTTATTTTTTTCGCTCAAAATAAAACTCACTTTCATAGAATTTTTAAGGTGCCTTTCACAAAAATCCTCGAACTTTTGGAGTGTGTTCAACATATGATATGTTGAATTCCAACGAGTTACAACATCAAGCACTGGTTGCGGTAATTCATTATTATTATTAATATTTATTATTATTATTAATTTTAATTTTAATAATTTTAGTATTGTGCTCACTTTGGACTATTCCTCATAACTGACAGAGTTAGTAATAGTATTTCACTCGTACCCAATTTAAACAACAATCTATAAAAGACTAAATATTCGTAAAATTAAAAATGATATTTAAAAAAATTTAGTACTAGTTTGCTTTCAATTTAAATTATAACAGTCTTCGTGACATTAATTTTTTATTTTTTTTAAAATTGGGTATAGATTTACATACCAGCTTTACTATTCTTAATGGCCATAGTACCACGTGTTGGGCAATGAAAGTGAGTTTTATTTTGAGCGAAAAAAATAAAAATCATAAATAATGATTATTTTTGAGTTTTATTTTTTTTTGCTCAAAAATAATGATTATGGCTAATTTTTTTTATTATTTCTCAAAAATAATCATTACCATTGAAGAAAACTTTAAAAATCAGAAATTTAAAAATCATGACAAATGTGCAAAGATTGTCAAAAAAAAAATAATAATGTTGCAATAAATTTTTTTTATGTCTGTTCTAAGTGATTGATTTTTTGATTTAAAAAAACGAACAATAATCATTATTTACGGTCCCTGACTTTTTTTGTGTAAGTACTTCGCAGTTTTACCATGGAACTACTTCTTTATTAAAAAATTTATGTAGTTCTTAAAAAAATAAAGTAAATAGTTCTTCAATAAAAGAAATAATCAATTCTAAAGAATCGATTCTTTTAGTCTCACGCCCTGTTAACAGAATCGAGTAGGTAATCTAGAAAGGAATGTGTTCTGCCCAAAATGCTTACAAACCCCTTACCTTTTTGGAAATTTTTTGCTGGGTAGATTATTTCGGGAATTTTCCAGGTTAACATCTTCAGAATACGTTTTGAAAGAAGTTCCAACCCAATGCAAACCTGAAACATTCATATAACCTAGTTTTAACCCTAAATGAGAATTAATATATGAGCTTCAAGTTAAAGATTAACTTTTTTATCCAAACCAATGGAAAATGGGCTCACTAGTGAAACCAAATTTTTTAGATTTTTAAATTTTCGCAATTTTTGTCCACAGGGTTATTGCACCGTGTAATGGAATTGAGTCATAAGGACAGTATTTAAAAAATGGTGTAACTTGAGGTATATCAAGTTAAAGTCAGCGCACCAATATCGGGATCAGAGCATCACAAACCTATGAGGAATTTGCGTTAATTTTTTGAAAATGTATGTATGAAATGAATTACATTGCAAAAAGCACCTCCAAGTCCAAAGGTATTTTAAAAATTTTAAACGCAAACTTTCTAAAACTTTTGCGAATTTTTTTTTTTGAATTTATATCATTCATAGCGTACGTAAAATAAAATACTAGAATCGAGAAGTCATAAAACAATTCTAAGGACTTTAAATTTAATGAAGCCAACAAAATGTTCATAACCCAAAAAGCATCATATGTATAACATTTTTTATGTTCGAATTTTAAAATATTTATTTTAATTTCCTGTAATAATTAATTGTTTTTAAAACCAAGTAATATTATTAAACAGGCAAAAAATTCTTGTTTTTCAAAGTAATCGCAGTTTCCCTTTTAAGTTATAATAAAGGGTCCGCCAAATAACTTTTTTTTTGAACTCCTGAACCAATTGGACTTTGTATGGCGTCATACCAAGGTCTTTATGCAAAATTCGTCTCAATGATGTCTCCGAAATGTTCAATTGTTGAGAACGACGGTGAATTGATGTTGATGGCGCTTCACGCACACTTTTTACCACAGCAGCAATATTCTCGGGTGTACGCACTGTTTTTGGCTTTTCACGCTTTGGTTTATCGATGAGGATGCCAGTTCTTTCACTTTTTTCACAAGATAACGAACTTACGGACCATATTCGTTCAGCGGAAGGATAAAACTAATTATCTGTCAAATCAGACATGAGCTAAGCGTTACCATTCACGAAATAAGCACTTTCAAGCGATTGGATTTAGAATTCTTATACATTAGCTAACATAAATACATAAAAAAAAATTTCATAAATATTTTAAATCAAAATGTCGAAAATTTTTTTAGTTTCCCATATATATGGAAAAACCAGTTAGTTTCCTTTTAAATACCGCTCCAAAATTCTAAATCAGTTAAAAAATGACTGAGTTAAAATTGTTTAAATGAGCCAGTCGCAAAAAATACTGTTTTACCGTCATCTCGAAAATTTGAGAGTATGTTGTAACATCTCAAACCGATTTCGAAATACACTCAGCTAGACTTACATCATACACTCGATCATTTCAAGAGTTATTTGTGCGCACAGTGTTATCAAACGGTTTTTAGGTCAAAAGAATGTATGAAAAAATGTTTGTTGTCTTATTTTGCACAATAAAGACAGCCCACTTTTTCAAGAGTTATGGACCCACAAAGCTATTAACCATTTTGAGTCCATTTTTTGAGCCAAAATTCAAAATGGACTGGCCGGTTTGCATGATAGAAGACCAGGTTTTTTACAGATCTTATTTTTTATGCCCAAACTATCAAAAAACGAGCGGGGAGCTAGAAAATAAACACTTTTGCAATTTTCATATATTTCATGGCTACTCCAATATAAATATTGTTTTGTTTATTTAGGCAATGAATTTTAATTTGAATTGAAAACTTCCACTGAAGAAGAACTTATGAAATAAAAAGGTATGTGTACACAATATTGTTTAGATTAAGTGTTTTGAATTGAAATGAAAAATGGAATCAAATCTATAGCTTACTGCTAAAATGTTTAATGATTTGTGTTGACTATATAAATATGTGAAAGTTTATAACAAATACAAAAATAAATGTTAATAAAAATTTTTGCAAAAAATCAATATTGTACATAAATTGTTAGAATATTAAGTGTTGGTGATTGGTTTAAAGGGTGCTTTTTATATAGGTATAGAACACTTTTTTAACTGGCGGCCATTTTGTCAGCTGTCAAGTGATATGTTTAGTTTGGTTTGGCATTTGATCATGAATACACCGACGTCTGCTTCCAAATTGTGCAAATTTATTCTGAAAATCATGGTTTTGTTCGAAATACGTATCACGCACGAATTTTGCTTAGCGATGAAGCTCACTTTTGTTAAAATGGATGCGTCAATAAACAAAACTAATGATAATCCGCAAGTGTATGTTGAGACACCGTTACATCCAGAAAAACTGACTGTTTCGTGTGCTTTATGGGCTGGTGGAATCATTGGTCCGTACTTCTTTAAAAACGATGCTAGTCAAAACGTTACAGTAAATTGTGACCGCTATAGAGCCATGATTACTAACTTTTTCTTTCATCAAATGAGGAACCATGATGTGCAGGAGGTGTGGTTTTAACAAGACGGCGCAACATGTCACATAGATCGTGCCACAATTTATTTATTGAAGGAAACGTTTGGTAACCGCATAGTTTCACGTTTCGGACTCGTGAATTGGCCTCCAAGATCGTGCGATTTAACGCCGCTATACTATTTTCTGTGGGGATATGTAAAGTCGCTAGTCTATGCCGATAAGCCCGAAACGATTGACCACTTGGAGAACTACATTCGCCGCGTTATTGCCAATATACGGCCACAAATGTTTTAAAAAGTCATCGAAAATTGGACCTCCAGAATAGAATACGTCCGAGCCAGAAGATTCTCTTTCAAATAAAGTAAATTTCATGTAAATTTAAAAAATTCATCTGTGCTTTATTAAATTTCAAAGTGCTATACCTCTATAAAAAAACACCCTTTATATACAGTGCGGCTGATGTATGCTGCTACCAAAAATACGTAATATCCTTTTTTGTGTAATCAATCTGTTTTATTTTATTATTTTTTATTTCAAAGAGAAGCAACACTCAGGAAATTCTTCCTATTTAGTAATGTGTTGTTTTCTTTGGAAATTGGATAGTGGAGAGATGAAAGGTGGGGAAAGATGAAGGGATTCAAACATGGCAACACTGTGATTGCGGGAGATGATAAGTCTTAGAACAGTTGTTGCTCGCCACCTGATGGAGAGTTGGCGAACTTATTAAAGATTTTTTGGATCATAGCCCTGATTCATTATTTCACTTCGGTGGGTTTAAGTGCTATGGGAACACCGAAGGTGTTCGCTGCGATACATATTTATTTTTCTAAATTGATTTTGCCGTCACCGGGAATCGAACCCGGGATCATCTGTATAACAGGCCAACGCGCTAACCATTACACCACAACGCCTACAAAGTTTATGGGCATATTTGACACCAATCCCCCCAGCAGATTGGGTTCCTTAACAATTTTGTCAATTGTGAGATAGTCGTAGAAGGCCTTCTCATCCAGATTCCTCAGTTCGGACGCCATAAATTATTGGTAAAAGTCAATTCTATAGTTTCGACAAGGAATATTTTTTGCTCAAATGTCTCTCACCAGGCAGTAACTACGGACACTCCTGCAAAAGGTTTTTAATTTATTTCCAAATAAAAATCAAACAAGAAGCAAACTGAAGGCAGCAGATTTACCAATTAGCTTGGAATTTTCTCTGTAATTTGTCAGGATATCAATTATATATATTTTTACTACAAACAAGAAAATGAAATAACACCTAAATAATTATCGTTTTGAGGATGGAAGTCATTTTAGTTATTGATCGCATGAGTTAGAAATGTATTGTTTTTCAAATGCAAAAAGAAAAAATAATTTATATGAAATAAAATAAAGTTATTTGATATTCTTAATATAGCAATATTAATAAGCCACCCTTTATTAATATTTTTAAATAACTATAACAATAACGTTTAATGTTGAATGTTAACTCATTATAAACACACTGTTCCGTCTCAAAATACTACATTTCAACTGCTATATTTTTAACTGGATATTTTTTCTCTTAATATAAATAAAATAAGTTAACAGCTTGGCTAAAATTGAAAATAAAATAATAGAAGAAATACACTCACAAAAACTTTTACATAAAAAACCAACAGTTATTTAAAAGTTTAATCGGCAAAGTTGATTCAATGGAATATACAGTGCGTTCATAAATTATAGCACATTTTCCAATCTGTAAATCAATGTTTTAAAACTTCAACAGTGGATGCTATAATCATCATTTCTTTGTGGAACTTGTATCAATATATCCTCTTTCCAAAAATTAAATAATATTACTCAATATTCCCATTAATTAGAAATAACGTTATTAAAATCATTTACATTGCAAAACATTGCATATTAAAGCGTTCAAATAGTATAGCACAAAAAAAAAAGTCTTTGTTTAACAAAAATAAGCAATTAATTCCATTATTTATTTTACAAAAATAACAAAAATAATAAAAAATAACAATATCTCAATAATTTGTAATACCACCTTTCGCTTTAATGCAATCAAAAATTAAATTTTTTATAGAACTTATTAATATTTTTTTAGAAGAGCTTGATCCAGTCCATCTCATTCTCTGAAAATTGAATTTTTTAGCTTATTCGCGTTTAAATATTGACGACTGTTAGCATAAACCCTACTGGCGAGAATTCCCCATATGTTTTCGATAGGGTTCATATCTGGAGAGCAAGCAGGCCATTCCAAAACATCGACATCATTCGAGCTTAACCATTCATTTGTGAATTTGCTGGCATGGCAGGCTGCATTGTCTTGCTGGAAAATATATTTTCTATCTGTATTTGCATGTAAAAATGGCAACAAACTGCATTTTAGTAATTCGCAGTATTTTTCGCTGTTCATTTGAGTTGGGACGACTTGCAACTCCAAACAACATTCTTTAGTAAATACACCCCAAATCGTAAAAGATAATGTTTTCAGATGAAAAAAAATTGAATTTGGATGGCCCTGGCGGGAATTGTTGTTACTGGCGTGACCTACGAAAAAAACCCCAAAGTTTCTCTCGTAGAAACTTTGGGGCGGTTCAGTTATGATTTGGGTGCATTTACTGAAGAATGTTGTTTGGAGTTGCAAATCGTCCCAACTAAAATGAACAGGGAAAAATACTGCGAATTACTAAAATGATGATTATAGTATCCACTGTTGAAATTTTATAAAACATTGATTTACAGATTAACAATTGAACTGTAATTTATGAACGCACTGTACAGTTAAATTACCAAAGAAATGTATTTTTTAACTTTCTGTCTGTTATTCAATAAACAAAATAAAAATGGACTTTCGGTAATAGCACAGTAAGTATGTAAAAATAACACACCAAACCTAAGGGACACATAAACTTATTTTTGGGTCTTAGAATCCAGTGGTATACTCCGTTTTAATAGGTTAGCTCAAAATAAAATAATATTTCAATTTAAAGTGTGCATTGACACAAGCGATTTTTTTAGTGTATTTTAAGTAAAAGACATAAATATCTTTTTTGAAATGACTTTATTTATTGTTTATTTGTCTAAACTTAAGTCTAACAATGGTGACCGTAAATTTTTAGGAGGATACAATTCATTTATATACAATCCGAAACGTCAGGGCAATTACCTTTGACTTATGCTGAAATCTGTTAGTTCAGTGTCATATGGTTTGAATCTTTAAATTTCATTAGAAAACACCGTCTCAAAAGAGACGGTCATCTTTGTTAGCTTTGAGTTACGACATATTAACAACAAATAAAGTAATTTCAAAAGAGATTTCGATATATTTTACTTAAAATACACTCAAAAAATCGCTTGAGTCAATGCATACTTTAATTTGAAATAATTTTTAATTTTAAGCTAATCTATTAAAACGGAATATACCACTTCTACGACCCAAAATTAAGTTTACGTGGCCCGGGGTTTTGATATGTCATTTTAAAAGTTGAAATTATACTTACAGTGTAGTTAAAATATTCAGTTAAAATTTTCTATTTAAAACAAAAAGTTGTTATATTATATTGAGTATTGAAATAAAAGAAAACAATCTATTGTTTTTATGGATATTGTCAGTTAATTTTTCAACAGTTGAAAATAAACTAAAAAAACAACTGTTTTAAACGAAAAGTAAGTAGTAATTTTTTAACTGGTTTTCAGTTAATTTAATGTGTACAATCAGTAGTCTTAACAGACAAAAATGTTGGTGTGTGTATGTTTATGTGGAGAATTCCCAAAAATTTATTTAAAAATCTTAATTTTTAGCCATCTTTCAAAAAAATATTATATCGAGAGCCTATATTCAAAACCCTCTATCTTTGATTTTTACGAAAATGACTTTTTGATGGTAAAATGTTCAGTAAAACAGCCCTCATGTATGGTGTGAACTTCACAACAAAAATATTTTTTTTTGCTGTTTTATTTGCATTTTTGTTATTTCTCTATCTTACGTAATTAATTTTTCTGAATGCAAAACCATCTATCTTTTCAAATAATAAATTTTCAAATATTTTTTTGGAATAAATTCATCTTGCAATGCACGTTTTTTTACTATTTTTTTTTTTTTCTTGCTGGACATGAATTTTACATTTTTTAATCGTTTATTAAAATAGCGAAGCCGATTCTGAATTGAATTAAAATGAAAATATTTTCCCTTTTGGTTTTTGGAAAATATAATGTCCATGGCATAAAAATAAATGTTTAAACTTGCAACTTGCTTAAAAAAAGTGTCTACTTTTAGAGTGTCATCTACGATATTATTGTTAAAAAGAAAAAATAATTTGTATGATATTAAAAATCATAATTAAAATATTATTGTCGCATGATAAACTCACATAATGGTAAGTTTAAAATTTAGTTCAATAATTAGATTTTAATAATAAACTTTTGATATTTTGTGTGAACATTAAAATAAAGTGACTTTTAATTCCTTGCAACGTATAGCAGTCCATGATGCATCATCAAATGAAGATATGGAGGATGGGCGGATAACAGGTATGTTTACACATAACTAATTACAACAGCAATAAAACAAAATACATATCTTCCCAGATTCCGAAGACGAGAAAATCAACAATAATGTGGTCGTTTGCAAAAGTTTTCCTTTCGGGTATCAAATACCCGAAAACTCAGAAAAACGAATGAGAGGCCAAATTTATTTTGGATTTTCTACTGCTGATGGAGTTCACATACAAAATTCAAAAAGACCCCCAAGAAAATGGAAATTTCGTGTTCATCATCATTTTGCGCAAAAAGCACATTAAGACACTGCCAGAAAGTTGATCATGAAACCATAAATTATATTTTTAAAACGTTTTGGGATATGACCTGGGAAGCTAAACAAGTGTTTGTAAAAAGCCACGTCATACAGAAAGCCAAAAAGAATTGCATATTCTCTGGTCCCCTGTCAATTCAGCCAAATAAGTTGAAGAGTTTGCAAGATTTTAACAGGGTAATACCACCGGAATACCATTATTTTTACGATAATTTACTCCAATCAAACTCCAAAAAAAAAAAACTTAAAAAAAAGCAAAAAAAAAAACACATAACATTTTTGATTCATATTGTTTATTATAAATTTGTTTATCTTATGTTGTATTACTAGTCAATATCTTAAATAAATCACCTTAAAAACTGACAAAAGGCATAAATGAAATGAAAATAATTTATTTTTATTAATATGCAAAACCCTCTATCTGATAATTTTCATACATAAACATTGAATATTTTTGAGAAGCAAAACCCTCTATCTATCATAAAGTCCACAATAATGCAACATTTTAAAAACCAATTATATATGAGATTCAGTAGTTGCTTTAAAAAATATTGTAGAATACCGAATTTTAATAACTCAAGTAATACGCGAAAAAAACTGTTTTTTGGCTCTAATGAATAGTTGTGTTTTTTAAGATAGAGGGTTTTGAATATAGGCCCTCGATATATCAAAATAACTCAACTTTTTAAAAATAAAGTCACGGTCAAAATAATTATTGGCCATTTAAATATAAATAAGCAACAGAAGGACAGAAGAATGGATGAGATACAAAAAAATATATAAAGCTACGACATATCTATGTTCGTGGAATATTGGAAAGAATTGAAAAATTAGGAATATATAATAAAGAAAATATTGAAATAACATCAAGGACCGATAGTACTTTGAAACCACTTGTTTCCAACAAGTAAAGTAAATTAGATTAAATGGACAGCTCAACCGTTATATACAAAATTAACCGCACATGTAAGGAAGTTTACGTGGTATCTAATAAAAATAAATTAAAAACACGTGTAGCATGACATAAATCTAATACAAAAAACAGAACAAAACTTTTGAAGCAAAAACAGAGCTAGCGACCCACTGTTCAGAAAAATGCCACACACAAATTATGATTTTGTGGAGATATTCCAAAAGCAGTAGAAACTTATCGCTTAACATTAGAGATGCTAGATATAATAAATATACAAAAGGAGAAGAGAATGAATTACAAGAGCGTTACTGAAAACTGCTCCGAGAGCTAAAGGCACATACTAGGGCGGATCAATAAGTCAGTGACTTTTCGAACTTCCCTCGTAGTTATATGAAATGCAACACTGCTCCCAACAAATACCACCAGTTAACAGACTACTGTCAAATTTTAAGCAAGTTCCGCCATTTACTTTGCGTTTAACAGCTGTTCAACACATTCAACCTCGTGGATTTTTTTTTTTTAAAGCAAAAAAGTGAATTTCGAATGGTCATTAAACATCATTTTTTGCGAAAAAACCGTCAGTCAAACCAAGGAAAAGCTTGATAAATACTATGGGGACTCTGCACCATCGATTTCAATGGACGGCGTCCTATACGGCGTTCTGGACGGCCAATTGAGGTCAATAC
The DNA here is from genome assembly GCA_021234595.1 of Delia radicum. Classification (NCBI taxonomy): domain Eukaryota; kingdom Metazoa; phylum Arthropoda; class Insecta; order Diptera; family Anthomyiidae; genus Delia; species Delia radicum. Next base: position 118,545,405 of record CM037853.1, read on the forward strand.
ACCCGAAAATGTCGAAAAAAAAATCCACGATATGGTGTTAGCCGATCAAAAAGTATGAGATTGTTGATGCCATAGGCATTTCATATGGCAGTGTGGTTTCGATTTTAAACGATCAGTTTGGTTTAAGAAAGTTGTTTGCAAGATGGGTGCCGCGTTTGCTCTCTATTGACAATAAACGTAATCCTGTGACAACTTCAAATGATTGTTTGGAGTTGTTTAACCACAATTCGAATGAGTTTTTGCGACGTTTTGTAACTGTGGATGAAACATGGATTAATTACAACACTCCGGAGACCAAGCAGCAGTATTAACATTATGTTTCTCCGGGTGAACCGGCTCCGAAGAAGGCAAAGGTTAATTTGTCGGCCAATAAGGCTATGGCAACAGTTTTTTGGGATGCACGCGGTATAATCAACATCGATTACCTTCAAAAGGGAAAACCAACAAACAGCGAATATTATGCCAACTTATTCGACCGATTGACCGATATTCTTTTTCATCAAGATAATGCACGGGTGCACACGTGTGCAGGCTCAATGGCAAAATTCCATGAATTGGGCTACGAGTTGGTATCTCATACGCAATATTCTCGGCATTTAGCACCCAGTGACTATTTCCTATTTCCAAACCTAAAGAAATGGCTCGGTGGAAGGAAATTTAGCTCCAACGATGAAATTATTGATCAACCAAATGCCTATTTTATGGACCTCGAAAAATACGATTTTTTGGAAGGGATACAAAAATTGTAGAAACGTTGAACAAAGTGTGTTGAGCTAAAAGGAGATTATGTTGAAAAATAATTTTTTTTTTTTTTGCAAAAAGAACTGTTCTTATTGATCCGCCCTCTTAACCTAACGGAAACACTTAAAATAATGCTAACCTTAAAATAATATAACGATATTGTTGGACCTTAATAGTTTTTAAGGTCAAAAAATAAAATTTAAATAAATTATAAATTTTATTTTAATAAAATAAAATAAAAAATGGTAGAAAGGATTTAAAAAAAAAAATTAAATAAAAACAGCGGCTATAAAATACAAGAATTGCTTTGTTGGTATATAAACTTCAAGTGTATGTTTGTTGATTTTTTATTTTATTTTCTATCATATCAACAGGAACCGTAATATTTAACATTATAAGCAAGGTTCATACAAACAGGATTACCAAATAAATTCATGTTTACATTAAGTTATTTTAAAATCCAATATATGACATGTAATTTAAAAGAATTTATTCATTAAAAGTTAGTAAAAAAACAATTAATAACATAGTTATTATCAAAAAAAAAAAATATTAAGTAAAAAAAATACATGCAGGTAAAAAAACCATAATCGTGGAGAAAACCATCTGGCAAAAACTCCGCTATTACGCTCCAACAGATATGACTTGAAATATCGTTAACATTAAAATACCCACAAAATACTGTTATCCAATACCGATAACCGAATGAAATGGTTGCCACCCTGCTTACAACAACTAAAAACTTCAAATTAGAATCAGAGGGCCTTCAAAATAAACGGATGTTTTCCTAAGTTTGTATATTAACATAGGCCAAACTAATAAATCTAGAAGGCTACAATTGAAGTATTACAACGTAGTCAAACCTTGCACAAGATTTTTTGTTTTATTTTGACGAACTTATTTAAAGCAATCAATGATATTGAAGGATTCAATTTTTTAAAGGACATTTTTAAAATGTTTGGTCTTGAAATATTACTACCAATAAATTTGTGGTATGCCAGAGATTATGATATTCCTTCTGATACCCATATTAGCATTATTTAATAAGTATAAATATTTAAATAACACAGTGTCACAGTGAATATATACTTTTAACAAGCCTGGCTAGTAAATTACTTTTAAATTTTCAGAATTTTGAATATTCCATCAAAATCTAAAGTTATAGTTATAGTTATAGATTGCTTTTCACAATTTGTTAAATAAGTTTTGGGAATTTAGCACATTTAATTACTATAAATGCAATTAATGTTTATCCCGATGAAAATAAATTTAAATAACAAATATGCAGGTGCTTGTGCAAATTTAAATGTAACTGACACTAATAGAAAACATATGATTTTCTATTGTTGATTTACTTGAATAAACGTCACTACATTGCTAGGTCTGTCAAAAAAACAGAGTAGTATTTGGAAGATGACAAAGCCAATTGTGACAATTTTTTGTTGTTGTTTTGGTTTTTCTTTGATATTTTAAATTTTGAATCTCGCTCCTAGACGAGGACAAGAAATTCTCATTGAGTTTGTGATTTAACATAACAAATATCTCTAGAAATTCTAATAACAAAGTCCCCTGAAGATTTCCTTAGGCAGGAATGAAATCCGGATAGGGACACGCCTACATCAGATTGCTTTTCACAATTTGTTAAATAAGTTTTGGGAATTTAGCACATTTAATTACTATAAATGCAATTAATGTTTATCCCGATGAAAATAAATTTAAATAACAAATATGCAGGTGCTTGTGCAAATTTAAATGTAACTGACACTAATAGAAAACATATGATTTTCTATTGTTGATTTACTTGAATAAACGTCACTACATTGCTAGGTCTGTCAAAAAAACAGAGTAGTATTTGGAAGATGACAAAGCCAATTGTGACAATTTTTTGTTGTTGTTTTGGTTTTTCTTTGATATTTTAAATTTTGAATCTCGCTCCTAGACGAGGACAAGAAATTCTCATTGAGTTTGTGATTTAACATAACAAATATCTCTAGAAATTCTAATAACAAAGTCCCCTGAAGATTTCCTTAGGCAGGAATGAAATCCGGATAGGGACACGCCTACATCAGATTGCTTTTCACAATTTGTTAAATAAGTTTTGGGAATTTAGCACATTTAATTACTATAAATGCAATTAATGTTTATCCCGATGAAAATAAATTTAAATAACAAATATGCAGGTGCTTGTGCAAATTTAAATGTAACTGACACTAATAGAAAACATATGATTTTCTATTGTTGATTTACATGAATAAACGTCACTACATTGCTAGGTCTGTCAAAAAAACAGAGTAGTATTTGGAAGATGACAAAGCCAATTGTGACAATTTTTTGTTGTTGTTTTGGTTTTTCTTTGATATTTTAAATTTTGAATCTCGCTCCTAGACGAGGACAAGAAATTCTCATTGAGTTTGTGATTTAACATAACAAATATCTCTAGAAATTCTAATAACAAAGTCCCCTGAAGATTTCCTTAGGCAGGAATGAAATCCGGATAGGGACACGCCTACATCAGATTGCTTTTCACAATTTGTTAAATAAGTTTTGGGAATTTAGCACATTTAATTACTATAAATGCAATTAATGTTTATCCCGATGAAAATAAATTTAAATAACAAATATGCAGGTGCTTGTGCAAATTTAAATGTAACTGACACTAATAGAAAACATATGATTTTCTATTGTTGATTTACTTGAATAAACGTCACTACATTGCTAGGTCTGTCAAAAAAACAGAGTAGTATTTGGAAGATGACAAAGCCAATTGTGACAATTTTTTGTTGTTGTTTTGGTTTTTCTTTGATATTTTAAATTTTGAATCTCGCTCCTAGACGAGGACAAGAAATTCTCATTGAGTTTGTGATTTAACATAACAAATATCTCTAGAAATTCTAATAACAAAGTCCCCTGAAGATTTCCTTAGGCAGGAATGAAATCCGGATAGGGACACGCCTACATCAGATTGCTTTTCACAATTTGTTAAATAAGTTTTGGGAATTTAGCACATTTAATTACTATAAATGCAATTAATGTTTATCCCGATGAAAATAAATTTAAATAACAAATATGCAGGTGCTTGTGCAAATTTAAATGTAACTGACACTAATAGAAAACATATGATTTTCTATTGTTGATTTACTTGAATAAACGTCACTACATTGCTAGGTCTGTCAAAAAAACAGAGTAGTATTTGGAAGATGACAAAGCCAATTGTGACAATTTTTTGTTGTTGTTTTGGTTTTTCTTTGATATTTTAAATTTTGAATCTCGCTCCTAGACGAGGACAAGAAATTCTCATTGAGTTTGTGATTTAACATAACAAATATCTCTAGAAATTCTAATAACAAAGTCCCCTGAAGATTTCCTTAGGCAGGAATGAAATCCGGATAGGGACACGCCTACATCAGATTGCTTTTCACAATTTGTTAAATAAGTTTTGGGAATTTAGCACATTTAATTACTATAAATGCAATTAATGTTTATCCCGATGAAAATAAATTTAAATAACAAATATGCAGGTGCTTGTGCAAATTTAAATGTAACTGACACTAATAGAAAACATATGATTTTCTATTGTTGATTTACATGAATAAACGTCACTACATTGCTAGGTCTGTCAAAAAAACAGAGTAGTATTTGGAAGATGACAAAGCCAATTGTGACAATTTTTTGTTGTTGTTTTGGTTTTTCTTTGATATTTTAAATTTTGAATCTCGCTCCTAGACGAGGACAAGAAATTCTCATTGAGTTTGTGATTTAACATAACAAATATCTCTAGAAATTCTAATAACAAAGTCCCCTGAAGATTTCCTTAGGCAGGAATGAAATCCGGATAGGGACACGCCTACATCAGATTGCTTTTCACAATTTGTTAAATAAGTTTTGGGAATTTAGCACATTTAATTACTATAAATGCAATTAATGTTTATCCCGATGAAAATAAATTTAAATAACAAATATGCAGGTGCTTGTGCAAATTTAAATGTAACTGACACTAATAGAAAACATATGATTTTCTATTGTTGATTTACTTGAATAAACGTCACTACATTGCTAGGTCTGTCAAAAAAACAGAGTAGTATTTGGAAGATGACAAAGCCAATTGTGACAATTTTTTGTTGTTGTTTTGGTTTTTCTTTGATATTTTAAATTTTGAATCTCGCTCCTAGACGAGGACAAGAAATTCTCATTGAGTTTGTGATTTAACATAACAAATATCTCTAGAAATTCTAATAACAAAGTCCCCTGAAGATTTCCTTAGGCAGGAATGAAATCCGGATAGGGACACGCCTACATCAGATTGCTTTTTACAATTTGTTAAATAAGTTTTGGGAATTTAGCACATTTAATTACTATAAATGCAATTAATGTTTATCCCGATGAAAATAAATTTAAATAACAAATATGCAGGTGCTTGTGCAAATTTAAATGTAACTGACACTAATAGAAAACATATGATTTTCTATTGTTGATTTACTTGAATAAACGTCACTACATTGCTAGGTCTGTCAAAAAAACAGAGTAGTATTTGGAAGATGACAAAGCCAATTGTGACAATTTTTTGTTGTTGTTTTGGTTTTTCTTTGATATTTTAAATTTTGAATCTCGCTCCTAGACGAGGACAAGAAATTCTCATTGAGTTTGTGATTTAACATAACAAATATCTCTAGAAATTCTAATAACAAAGTCCCCTGAAGATTTCCTTAGGCAGGAATGAAATCCGGATAGGGACACGCCTACATCAGATTGCTTTTCACAATTTGTTAAATAAGTTTTGGGAATTTAGCACATTTAATTACTATAAATATAGTTAAAAATGTTTTTTCTAGACTCGACGTTCCAAACTACTTTGAACTAAGTCAGTTTTGAACTGATTTTAAAAATTTTAACGGTTTTAAAAAGACGAATAGTTAAGCTTTTCAAAAATATATACATGATGCTTTTATCTAACCTACGTGGAAATATTATCCTAAATATTTAAAATTTGCAAAACAATTTTGAGTTGTTTCAGCTTTTACGGCTTTTCTTTCTAATACTTTATTTGAAAACCCATTTTTTTCTTATATTTTGCTTGAAACTAATTCTACTGCGGATTAAAAAGAGTCCTTCTTAATGTTAACTTTCATATTTGTTTCATCAGTGAAAAGTAACTGTAAAATTGTTAGCGGCTTAAATAGTGTGTATGTTTTGCATATGCAATAGGGTTTGAGAATTCCAAACTTATTCATTTCCCGGGATTCCCGGGAAAATTATAAATTTCACGGAAATCCGGGGAAATTCCGGTAAAATTATATGTTTCATTTAAAACCAGTAATTTGACCCTAAAGAATATTTTTTTTTTTTTTTTGTTAAAATAAAATATTTTTATTTTATTAATTAATAATCATATAATTACAAATAATATACTATTACCCTAACCGAGCACTAGCTACTATGGCCTTCGGCGCGTTGTAGCGAAAACAGACCAGTGCCTCTGGTGGGAATCGAGCCCACGACCCTCGCACTTATAAGCCAGCACGCTACCAACTAGCCTACCAGGGCGCACTAAAATGAAATAATAAATCACATCCCAGCAAAAAATAACCTGGATTTGGTAAGCAGTAACTACATTTGTATGCTTCACAATAAAGCTCTTCACCGCCTTGCATACTAACAATCAATTATGGAAGGCATTCTGTAGGGCTTCCCTAAATGCGTTCTTTGCAGCTGTAAAGAATGCATACAATGAAGCATTAGTTTTGTTAACACACAAACGAAGCGCTATTTATTGTCTACGAATTCATAAATTTATTGCTTCTGAGAACACATGAAAGAATCGGCGTTTAACAGCTCAAAAGAGATATACCAAGTGGGAAGCATTTTTTTTTTTGCTGGGATTCAGCAGTTAAAATTAATAGCAGCGATTCTTAAAGAGTAATAGTCCAATTTGAACTATATAAAATTCAAGGTCATTTCAAAACTCTATAATCCTTCTGCATTAAAATAATACTAATTATTAAAAAATAAAATATTTTAGAAAAATGAACGTTTACAAAAATTAAGATTGCCACGCAAAATATTTGGAACCCATTCTGAAATTTGTATATAATGTAGATAACATGTCCAGTTAAAACTAAACACAAAAAAAAATTCAGCATACACATTTTGAGATATTTACAACCCAAGGACTTTTAAATTATTTTTTATCCTTTTTTAAAACAGATTTATTTTTTTCAAAACCATTTCGAGAAGATTATAAAGGGTGATTTTTTAAGAGCTTTCGGATTTGGTTTAAAACAAAAAACACATAAAATTTAGAGAAATGTGTGAAATTTTTATTTGATTCGATAGAACGATCTACATAATTCAATGTATAAAGATGATTTCATGTAAATTATTCATATGCTTCATGGGCCATTGTTTTGCGTGCTGTGTGGCATGTGGCACCGTCTTGTTGAAACCACATGTCACCCAAGTCCAGCTCTTCCATTTTGGGCAAAAAAAAAGCTTTGTTATCGTCGCACGGTAGCGCCTGCCATTCACAGTAACGTTCCTGCCTTCGTCGTCTTTGACAAAGTACGGTCCAATGATGTCACCGGCCCATAATCCACACCATACAGTGCATTTTTCGGGATGCATTGGCAGTTCTTGCTATGCTTCTGACTGCTCTTCACACCAAATACAGCAATTTTGCTTGTTCACGTATCCATTTATTTTTTTTTTTTTAAAGAGCTACAACACTCAGGAAATTCTGCCTATTACGTAATGTGTTGCTTTCTTTAGAAAGGGGATAGTGGAGAGATGAAAGGTGGTGAAAGATGAAGGGTTTCAAACATGGCAACACTGTAATTGCGCGAGATGATAAGTCTTAGAACAGTTGTTGCTCGCCACCTGATGTAGAGTTGGCGAACTTATTGAAGCTTTTTGTTTCATAGCCCTGATTTTACTTCGGTGGGGTTAAGTGCTATGGGAACACCGAAGGTGGGCGCAGCGATACATATAAGTAATAGAAAACTCATAAATATTATTTTTCTAAATTGTTGTTGTCGTCACCGGGAATCGAACCCGGGACCATCTGTGTAACAGTCCAACGCGCTAACCATTCATCCAACTTTGCCAGCGCCCTATCACCAAAAGTTAGCCTTTGTGTAGGTCGTGTGGCTTCAATTCTTGCACCGGCTGGGGTTTTACATCCAAATCATTCCGCAAAATTTTCCCCGTAGTGGAGTAACAGAAGCCCAATTGCTGCTAACGGCGCCGAATCGATAATTCACGGTCATCAACAACACTGGCGGATACAGCTGCGATATTGTCTGCACTCTAAGTATGCGTGTTGGTAGTTTAATGTCCAATAACGTAAATTTGGTACGAAATTTAGTCACAAGATTCCGAATAGCCGCCTCAGAAGGTCGCCCAAACTTTCTTAACCGAGCATGAATTTTGATAATAAAATTCAATAATCTGCACGCGTTGTTCGTTTGTAAGTCGATTCATGGTTAAATTAAAGACCAAACTGGCCATGTTTAACAGTAACATGTTACACGAAAACATCTGAACTGTCAAAAACAGAAAGTTGTTAAAAAATCACCCCTTTATAAGCTTTAAGTGCATAACGATTTAATGACGCTTTCTAGAGGTTTTAGAATGTTTAGAACACCACGTATTTACTAAAAAGTCCGAAATTTAAACTGCTATTAAACGCGAACTACGACGAATTTGGGAAAAACTAGAAATAAAATGTTTTGTAAGGTCCAAGAGAATACATACGCCAAATTTTGTGAAAGTCGTTAGAAATGAATCCGAAAAAGCCATTTGTGTGTCTACGAGTTTCATTTTCACTTTTATGTATAATTTGACAAAATTCGGACAAAAATGTATTAAATTACTTCTAATTGTATCTAAATTAATCTAAAGTGATACAATTATATGTAATTTGATACAATTTAATCGGGCCATTTTTCGGATGAAGTAAAAAAAAAAAACAAAATATTGTTAGAAAAACACAACTTAGAAATATGATTTTTTATTAACAAACAGTTAAAATTCAATATTTTTTTTTAAAAAAGTAGGTATATTTTAAACTAAAAAGGTAAAAAAAAACGCTTATATACTATTTTGATTCCGGAATTAATGGAAACGGTATACCGGTATTAGGGAAACCAAGGGATTCGGTGCTGGAATCGAAATCGGTTATCAATTTGAAATGGTTCTGAATTTTATAAACAACCTTATGCATTAGAGTTGCAATGAAATTTTCTGAGGCACGAGGCAATGCCGACTTTACACACAGAAAAATAAAGCGCCAACTGACTCGAAAATAGTATTGTGGTTGCTAAAACCAATAAATTCGGCTACCATAACCATATTTATGAGTGATTTCTGTATATTTTGAGTATTAAAACAAAACTAATTTGTATTAAAAGATTTTTCTTGTGTAATTTTCGTTGAAATAACTGAATTTCAGTTGAAAACTGAAAACAATTATCTCTCTGAGTAGGTAAAAATTAAATTCGGTATAGCAGATTTTTATAGTAAGTGAACTGCTAATTCCACACTTTCCAAAAAGAAAATTAAACGGCTAAGTTTTATTTTTATTTTTAGAGCCTGAGTTTGTGCCTGGCATTGACAGGCTTTTCAACTAGTATGTATATTTTTTTTTGGACCGATTAAGAAATAATGCAAAAATGGAGCCAGATTATCCCATTATTAAACCCTAAAAAGTGAGATTTTATACCATATTTAAATACCACTGCAATCGGATAAACCAAAAATTTTAAAAATCTTATTTGCTAAATTATGATTTTGGCGTTTATGTATTTTTGGCGAATAGGGCTCGACATGTATGCCATTTCCATTGTTTGATCATGCATTCTTAGTAATAATTTGATATGTTCATAGTAGTCATATATTACTTAATTAATGTAGTGAATTGATGTTGATAGATAATTTTCAATATTTTACGCATGTGTGACCTTGTAAACAAACCACATAAAAGTGTAAACTACCCAGTGTAGTAATGACATCATACTATCTGCATTACTTTAACGCTAATAACAAGGACTTACTTATAGCTAGTTTATTTTTCCGTTATTTTAATACAAAAAACAATGCAATACTCGTTCGTATTTTTATCATTATTTTAAAAGTATATAAATGGTCTCAACATTTTTGGGAAATCAAATTTTTAACTCATTATTTTTTTATCTCTAAGTAAGTACATACATATTTACTTATTTTTGATTTTTTGTAAGCTGGTAAGTAATGACATTTTGTACAAGAATGTTTTATGATTTTTTTTATCAAGTGTAACTTGGCGAGATAGTTTAGATGGTAGAGTGCTGGACTGACAACCGGAAGTCCCAGTATCGAATCCTGTGTCGGCACATTTGATTGAAAAAAAAAAATAAAACAAAAAATTAGTTTTTAATTTATTTTTTTTTGAAAATTCATTTTTGGACTCATTATTTTTATACATACTAGTAAGCATATAGGTAACCAATTTTTTTTTTTGATTTTTCGTAATATGTTTAGTAATGATATGATATATATTTTACGCGACATCACCATATAAAAGTAATAAGATTTGTAATGACAATTGTAAGTACTTGCCATTACCAAATATGTATTATTATCACCATTTATATGGTAATGCTTTTCTACACTGGGTATTTAGTTACATTGTTTGTTTATATTTTATTATTATGGTTTGGGGTATGGAAAATTTTTACACTAATTAGTTATTAAAACTTTTTTCCGTTTTCCCGGGAATTTTGAAAATTTTCTTCTGGGAATTCCTGGAAAAATTGGTCAAGAATTCCCGAAAAATTTGCGTCGGGAATTCACGAGAAAATTGTCAAAATTCCCGGGAAAACGGAATAAAATTTAATAATTAATTAATGCAGAAATTTGCTAACGGGAAGTCCCCTACCCCAAACCCTAATATACAGGTAAAAATTAAATTTGTATTCTAAAGAAACAAATGCGCAATTACAGTATTGCCATGTCTGAAACCTTTCATCTTTCCCCACCTTTCATCTCTCCTCTATCTCATTTCCAAAGAAACCAACACATTAATAAATAGGCGGAATTTTCTGAGTGTGCTTTCTGTTAAAAAAAAAAATATTGTAATATTCTAAAAATTAAATAAAATAATTAGTATTTGGCTCATGAAAGCGTATACAAAAACTGAAAAATAACGAAAAACAAGTTAATTAAATACCCAGTGTAGAAAAGCATTACCATATGATAATAATATATATTTGGTAATGGCAAGCACTTACAATTGTCCATATATGATAATATATTGCATATATTGGTTCATATACTGCTTCATATATGCCATATATCTCCGCATATTAATTGAAATATTATTCCATATATGGGAAAGTTGTTTTAATTTTTTGTCAGATATGACTATATTTTAGGACGATTTTTATTATTTTTAGCCCCTTCTCGCCGCTGACAAATATATTTAAAAGAAAATAGATTTAAACGTTTTTATAATTTATAACGATGATAAGATGGTAGAGAATGATTTAATAAGGTAAACGTTTTTTATGATTTTTATTTTAATTATAATATTGAATCTATAAGGTTTAATTGAGTTCTTTGCGCTTTTTTTTTTTGTAATTTATGTTTCAGTATATCTAACACTTTTACTACTGCTTCACCAACACGTATTTTACTATTTACATATATATATATATATATATATATATATATATATATATATATATATATTATGTCATGTGGTTCCTATTGGGAACAAAGCGCCACAACGAATTTATTCCATTCGGACCGGTTGGATGATATTCTCTTCACTTCTCCCCAGCTTTGATCAGTATATATGTCTTCTATATTCAGTTGATGCCGCCATGTGTGGGACGGTCTGCCTGCTCTTCTCGTCCTACCCTGTGGGTTCAACTCAATGGCGATTTTAGCAAAGTCACCTGTAGGTCTGCGCAGCGTGTGACCAATCCAACGCCATTTGCGATTCATTATTTCAATATGGATGCCCGCTGGTTTGTTTGTCTCCAAAGTTCAGCATTGGATATGGTGTTAGGTCAAAAAACTTTTTTGATTCTTCGGAGACATCGATTAACAAACGCTTGTAGGGAGTTTATCTCGTGTTCTGTTGTGTTCCAAGTCTCGCATGCATAAATCAGCACAGATTTGACACAGGAGTTAAAGATGCTTATCTTAGTGTACCTGGATAATGCAGAAGATTTCCATATCGACCGGAGGGTACTTTAATACTACTACTACTACTTTACTACTGGCTTTAGATATTCGATACTCACCATCCTTGCTGGAACCACCTGTATTTGTTAAAATGCTACCCAGGTAGCAAAATGACGTGACCTCTTCCATTTCAGTATTTCCTATGCAAAATTTGTTACTCTTACCAATGTTTATTTTCAGGTCAGCTTTTGCCGCCTCTGTTTCGAGGCACTTTAGCTTCGATTTCAGATATCGTCAGCGTACTCAAGGCTCTCGAGTTGTTGGTTGAGACCCCAGCTGATACCTCTATTTACTCTAGTAGCATTGCAAACTTTAACATCTAGAACGATGTTAAAAAGCAAGGGTGATAACACACAACCCTGGCGGACGCCAGCCACGACATTAAAACTGCTACTCAGAGCATTATTGTGGACAACACGGCATTTAACATCACAGTATAAAGACTGGGTAAGGCTAATGATTTTAGGAGGAACCCCTTTGCAGGCAGGATCGCCCCATATAGCGTTTAGATCTATTGTATCGAAAGCTTTCAAAGTCCATAAATACCAGGTAAAACGGTGAGCAAAGTTTTGTGGATTGTTCTAAAATTATACGTAGACTATTGATGTGGTCTACACAAGACTTTTGGGGCATACAAGGCATGAAATGTATTTTGGTTCATATGTGACATCTCACTTGAATCTAAAGAAATAGTCGCATTTAATGTGTTTAATTCTGAATCGGTAGTACCGAACCTGTTTAACAAACCCGCTTTTCAATATAATTTTTTCTCAATAGAATCTTTATAAAAAAATAAAATTATTTAAAAATGTTCAACATATTATAAATTTTGGAGCTTTTTGATAGAAATAAAGTTTCGCTTGCCGAATACCGCTTTTTGATCAAAAACAGTTGAGCATGCTAGAAGTACTTGACTCCGTCTTAGATGCTGACTTTGTCTCTCCATCATAATTATCACTATCAGAACCTGAATATTTGTATTCATCTAAACATTCATCTCTAATAGTATCCGAATTGCCATCACTATCAATCTCCTCATCACCATCGACCATGAATTATCATTATCGGAATCAACAACCTCTTCTATTGCGCTACTGTTTAGTTTCAACCATTCCAATGTTTTTAGTGGAACCTTTGTAACTATCAAGCATTTTAGTTAAAATTCCTTTTTTTTTAATTCCTAAGTATTCTTACCAAAGGAGTTTTTTTTTGTCGGATGGCTTGTTTCATTTTCCAAATGACAGCTTTTTTTTGGAACAAGTTGGTTTTCCATTGTCCACACTGTTATTAACTTTCATTAAATTCTTTCCCTTAAATAATTGCACTTTAAACTTATTACAAAGGGGTTTTCAATAAAGACTTAACAATTTTTTGTTTAAATAAAACGCAAACCATTTGAGATATTTCCAAAACTTTATTATGGACTTAAAATACAATCAAAACATTTATGAATGGAACTTGACTTCCTTCATATGGCCACCGCGGGCATGTCGGCAGCGGTCGATTCGTTGCACCTAATTTTCGATGACTCGGTCAAACATTTGGGCCGTAACGGCCGCTATTTCGCGTTCAATGTTGGCTCTGAGTTCTTCCAACGTCGTCGGCTTGTTGCATAGACCAATGATTTGACGTAGCTCCAAAGATTAAGCCAATTGACTGGTAAATTTCTTGAGATAACACGCTCACCAAACTTACTCTTCAATAAATCGATTGTAACGTGTGCTGTGTTGCTTGTGGAACCGTCATGTTGAAAACTAATGTCGTCCAAGTCCAATTTTTCCAATTCGGGTCAAAATAATCGGTAATCATTGGCGCGATAACTATCGCCATTCACAGTAACGTGATGATCGTTATTGTCGACGAAAAAATATGGCCCAATGACGCCGCCGGCATGCAAACCGCACCAAACAGCTATTTTTTTGTAGATGAAGTGGTGATTCATGATGCCCAGTTCCTGAGAACTCCTGATTTGGATCGTTTGCTACGGACGCCTGAACGGCAGCGATATTTTCGGCACTTCGACCAACCCGTTATCTCACTGGCACGGCAGCATCACACAATGAATATTTAGACTCAAATTTTTGCACTAAACTTTTTATTGCTTATCTACTAGGGCGAGAATAACGACCGAAAATTGAAGTTAACGCTCTTAAAGTTGCGGTCACCGACTCCGAATTTCAGTAGTACATTTTCATAATTTGCATACGTTGTTCGTTCATGTACTTTACCATGCACACAGAGAAATAAAGTGCCAACCGAATTGAAAAGTATATATTAATGGTAACAACTTACAAATTCAATTAGTACAACGATAATTACATTCGATTTCGGAAAATTTTATGTGTTACAACTAAAATTCTGTTGAATTAACCAAACTTTGTTGTGAACACTAATATAAAGTTGTGCCAACTAACTGAAATTCGTTATAACCGAATTAGAGTCGTAGTGACCGAATTTCAGTTGGCAAATAGCTAAATTTTTTTCTGTGTGTGATGAAAATGTTGAGTTTACTGAAAAAGTAAAGTTAGATGATCAGTGAAATAGTGCGTTCACAAATTAAATTCAAAGTTGTCAGATACCTATTGGAAAACCCTTTATTTATTAATGCATTTTGAGTTTAAAATGTATGAATTTATCAGTAACATGTACTTAGAAGTATAATAGAAGCATTTTCTTAAAAAAACAGAAATATTTTGATAAAGACTTAAAAAATTGCTTCTTTTATACGCGCATGTAGGAAAAGTAATAATATATGACCGTATATGTTCATATACCCTTAAATTTCGGACCCAAAAATATATGGATTCATATATGAACTCATATATGTAGCCATATATGACAATATATAAACATTTTCACCTGGGATAATAAAATTGTTATTTTTTAATGCACGGAATACTTATTTTCAAGGCTTAAAAGCAAAATTTGCTTAGTTTAAATTTGAAAAAAAAAATTACTTATCTGCTCGGTACAAATAATATGTCATTGAGAAGCTTATGTAATCTTTTTTGGTATGATATATATACAATTTTATTTTCCATGGATAATTTGTTTTGCGTTTAATTTATTTGCCATAATTTACAGTAAAAATATTTCGGTAACTTTTAAATTTAAAGGGAAATGAAACACTCATATCCCTAAAACAAAAAAAAAAAAAATAACCTCGACTCAGCTCACGTATCTGAATCGTTCCAAAATTTTTATCAAAATCGGTAAGGTGCCGCTGTCTTTAGTCATGCCAACTTTTGAAAATTTTCATTGGCCGCGGAAAAATCGCTACCTAGATTTTTTTTTTGTTTTCGTTGGAAGATAGTTGTTATACCATCCAGAAATAAAATCCGCTTTCAGATTGTAGTAGCACGACAATTTTCTTTAAATCCACACAGGTGCACCGTGTAAGACGAATACCTTTAACATTAAACAAATCAAAAAGAAACCAAAAACATATTACAAAGATCTAAAATTTTTAATAAATGTAATTCATTCAAAAAACCATTTCTCTTAACTCAAAAATTAAAAAAAAAGAAATCCATACGCTGATTCTATTAATTTTCTGAGTCATTTCTGAACCATTTTTTTGAAAAATTCCTTCAAACGTTAAGATTCGATTACGAAAATTTGCTCGATTTGTACCCATCAATAATTCAGTTTAATTTCGTATTTTTGTATTAAATAAAAATTTGTATGATTAACACGGAGAGAATTTCTTGGACGAGTTTTAATGAAATCTTTTCACTAAACTAATGAAGTTTCATTCACAATGTGAATGAAAATTTTCTTAAACTTTATGAAAAAGCTTCATACTTTAATTCATCTTTTTCGTTAGTCGTATGAAATTTTTAATTAATAATATGAAATTTTTTATTAAATTTTATGAAAAACTTCAATACAAAAAATCAATCAACGAATGATGCGAAAATTCATTGCTATCATGCAGGTAATTCTCTAAGTGTATTAATTGTAGGGAAAAATGTGTCTAATATCAAGATTTTAAGACTTAAAATATTAATTAATCTGACCTTTTTTTTAAAAAGAAAAATGTTTGAAATTGAATTGGGTTTTTAATAGAAATAATAAAATACGAAGAGTTTAATTGCTAAATTATAAAGGTTTGAGAATTTTGAAAAATTTAACAAAAAATGGTTCTGAATTTGACTCTTTTTCAAATCTGGTTTGCGCAATGATATTTTTATTTATTAAACTTCAATTTTACCGGTAAAGTAAATTTGGGCTTAATTAGCAAAGAATTTGAGCTCTGACTTAAAAAAAAAAATTAATATTGATGAATTTGGGAATTTTTTGGGGATATTTTTAATTCGATATTGATAAAAACTGTCTGACAGGCCTGATAAATGTGGGCAAATTAAATGAAAAATTTGAACTGACTACTTTGTTCAACCTTTTTTCTAATTCGGGATTTTTGAGGAATTTTTTTGATATATGTGGGGATAACAAAATGAAGTATCTGGCAAGCCTGCAGGTGAGTAGAGTCATATTGAAAAACTATTTTATTTTCATAATTTGTTTCATAGTTCATATAAAGTACAAAGTACATTTTTTGGCTAATATTTTAAAATTTTTGCATAAAATTACTTTAATCTTTAATCTTTGATGTTTTTATAATTGTCATTAAGTATTTGGTTTTGAATACATTAATTGAACTCCTGCTGTTGTATAAACTTCGTAGATTACAATAATTCCCCTAAGGAGTTTTTTTTTGTGGTTTTATATATAATACCAAAAAACTTTTTATCAGTAGGGAAATGATAAACTTTTTTTATACAAAAATATTTTATGGTACTGAAAGAATTAAAAACTCTGTTAAGAATAAAAACGCTGTTTATAAACTTTATGAAATATTCATAATAATAGAAAATATTAAACTCTTAATTATTGTTAATTAATCTTTTTAACTATTCACTTAAATTTGTATGAATTTTATGGATTTTTTGTTTCTTGATGAAATAAGCAAAGGCCGATTGACCATTGTAAATTTATCTCGAGTTAAAAAGTTCCATTTTCGGGGTTTCGATTAATTTAGAAATTAAAGTGCAATAGTCATAAACATATTTATATTTATATATGGTTATCTTCAAACATTTTCGACACTCTGAGGTAAAATTAAACTTTTGTGTATATGCAAGCCGATGTTTAAAATTCCTTAATATATCTAAGTTAATCATTTATTTGTAACGGCAAAAAAATTATGGCGGTTTAAAATTTGTAGCAAATTTAAAATGTTCAAATCACAGTTTGTTTGTAAGATTAAATAAAAGCTACATCAATTTATAGATCACATTGAATTTATCACATTTCAAAATATGTATTATACCATCAAAAAATATAAAATTTTACTCAAAAGAAATTTTTGTCATATAAAGGGTGGTCCAACCACAATGCACTATGTTAATATTGAGTCACACCTTAACGTCAAGTTTTTGCCCAACTTAATTTGACATTTCTTTGTTTCAATGTTTGACAAATTCAACCATGGAGAGGTACACAATTGATTAGCGCGTTAAGATTGCTGAAGTATTTTACGTGATTTTTTTGATCAGCATAATCAACCAAATGTATCCAAAATCGGGAGAATTGTGCTCAAATTTCAGTAAACGGTGTCTGTAGGAAATGTGAAAACACCTCAAAATGTTTACGGCCAAGCAGTTACCGTGTATGGTGTTCGCTATCGCGAGATGATAACGGACTTCTTGTGGTCAGATATTAAGGATATGGACCTGGACGATATGTGGTTCAAACAGGATGCCACACAGCCAACGAAACAATTCCTTTTTTGCGCGAGAAACTCAATGGCAGTATTCTCTCACGTCATGGCGATGTTAATTGGCAGCCACGATCATGTGATTTGCCACCGTTAGAATTCTTTCTTTGGGGATATTTACAAAAAAAAAAAAGTGTACGTCAATAAGCCAAGAAAAATTCAAGAGCTAATGTATGAGATATTTCGGCACATTAATGATATTGAACGGCAATTATGTATCAGTGTCATTGAAAATATGGACCATCGGATAGAGGTATGCCTCCGAAGCAGTGGCGAGCATTTGGCCTATATTTTGTTTTACATATAATTGTCAATAGTAATATTAATATCATAATAAAAAATATTAAGATAATTCTCTGAAAACTTTTTGATGATGGAAACCAAGGAAATTCCCTAAATAGATCTATCAACACATTCCTGAAAGTGGTAAATTAATAAATTTGAAAACAAAAACTCTATAGATTATTTGTTAGGACACTATCTTTATCAAGAAATATAGAGTATGGCCTCGAACTTGAATATTTTTCATTTTCATTGCACAATTAAAGGTCGAAAAAAAATGTTTAATAAAAATTATATCAAACTTGAAAACTTTTTGTTTTATTTACAATTAACACCGTGAACCGTTGGTTAGAACTTAAGAAGACAACCACGATTATTTTTAAAAACTCGCATTTTTGCTAGATTAATACTATTTTGTTGGGCTACTTACACAGTGCAACACATAAAATGCAAACTCCTTCTAGTGTGCGGTTTTTCGAAGTACTTGTCGAAACTAACAAAAATCCATTTGCGCTCAGCTAGTTTAGATGCTGTTCAAATTTTATGTCCTCATGTATATTTTGGCTAAAACATAATTTTTCCGAAGACAATGCAATTTTTCTCACGACTATATCCTGGAAACTAATTGGAATTTTGTTTTCCTTCTAGAAAAATAAACTTATCCGAGAAAACTGCATCTAGTGCCTCAAAATTGCTAAAATTTTTAAAAAATTTAATTTTTATGATGTGAGCAAGATTATTCAATTTTATGTTTTTCTATTTTATTTCACCATTTTTGGCCCATAGCTGCCAAACTGTGGGAAAATCAGTAAAGTAATATTCAAAAAAAAAAATATTCCTTATAATATAAGGAATATTTCTTCAGAACATTATAATACTGAAAAATGCGTTATTCACATATTTCAGCTAAATTTTACATCGAAAATTTGATAAATATATAAAACATGTAGAAAAAGCCAAAAGACATGAATTAATCAATATCAATTGAAGTTGATACTGTCGGTGAAGCCTGTGAAGTTGATGCTCTTGGTTTTTTCGTTGCTGGTTTATGTCCATGATTTGCATCATCATCATCATCTGAGCGTGATAGCATATTCAATGGCATATCTCCTTCGGTGTGTCCTTCAAATCAATCGTTTTCCGCGACTTCGGTAAATGCATCTGGGTTTAATGTTTGAAATTTGTTTATGTTTGAAAAATGGTTTTTAAAGTTTTTTATATTTTAAGGCCCAACTATATTAATCTATGTTGAATTAAGGAAATGAATGATTGTAAGAAAATCTATGGAAGCACCTACATTTAGATTAAGTAAGCTTTTCTAAGGTTCTATCTGTATTAATTTTGTTACTTTATAGTTCGTCGAAACTCATCGTACCCAACTTAACCAAATTAAAAAATTTCAAACAAGCAAAAACCTTTAATTTTTATCACATTGTTTCTTCTTCGAACCAGTACATTTAAACGGCTTTATTTTTTTTACTGGATGAAGATACGAGTAGTTAAGTGGTTTAAAAATCCTAAATCTCGAGTACAATCGCGTATAAAAACATTGTGGAAATTTTAATCCAGAGTTGGTAAATAATTGTTTAAAATAAAAAATAATTTTTGATATTTTTTGATGGAGTTTCAAAAATGATTTAAAAATATAAAAAAATGCTAGTCTTTTATATTGTTGATTGTTATATTGATAACAAAATATGAAGTTCATCGCCTGCCTATAATTTTTAAAAATCTGGCCGATCGGGTGATGAATTTTTGTTAGTTAGCTGTGTACTCTCCATCGCATATCTGAATGTAGTAAAAATCTGAAAGATGTTATTGTGTAAATTACTTAGTGAGTATTTTTTATTGAAAAGAGAAACCATAACCGTATAACCCTATATGGATCAAGTTACACTAAGTAATGCTTTTTATTTAGAGGATAAAGAATTTTGTGATCCATTTAAATTCTTTGTAATCTTGAAGTCATAATTTAAATTTTAAGTTCCATGGGTAATTTTTGTCCCCAGGCTAACATTTATTAAATAACAATGAAGATAATTATAGTATTTGATTTTCTAATTTTTTAAAATTTAAAAGTAAAACATTTGAGTTTTATAGTCTTAATAAACTTAAGCGACATTCTTCAGAAAATTATGCAAACTTTGATAAAAACATTCAAATTTTGTGTAATATGTGACAAAATAAGCAATTTTAATAAAATGTTCTGGAAAGCAGTCTACAAGCTCGAATTATAATTTTTTCAATTTTTTTTTTTGTTTAATAACAACTATTATACTAGAAAAATGACAAACGACATCTGTAAACTCGGCGTTTTAAAAAATATTTAAAATTAATTAAAAAAAAAGACGTTCCTGCATTTTTTCAAATTCGTGGGTCATTTTGGATTCCTGGCTAAAGCGGGTTCCAATATCCAATAAAGTCAAAATTCCATATCTGAATAATCCTGAGTATATTAAATAAACAGTTAAAATAAAAAGTAAATTTTTTCGTAATTTCGAATTTTGGAAATTTTTAATAATAATACACTTTTTCCCAAAATGTCCCATTTTCGGGCGTCCTGCGGCATCTTTTCTTTGAAATTATTTGCAGTAAAACTAGGGGGTGAAATGAGAGAAAATCGACAAATCGTCATTTTAAGCGATAAAATAAAAAAAAATGTAACACCCAGACTGAGCTAAGAATTTTTCTACATACATTTTCTGTAAATCGTGTCTTGTTAAAAAGTTCTTAATACAACAAATTAAATGTATCCCTTGTGTCCGTAAAATTTTTCAATAAAAATGTTTTCTTTTTCTTCCTGTAAAGAGACTAACTAAAAAAATTTGTAATTTTATAAAAATCAACATTTTTAAAACTTAATTTCTTTATTTTTATTAGGTATGAATTCCTTTTGATGGTTTAAAAACACAAGTTAAAAAAAAAAAAAATATGTCTTTTAGACCACTCTATTGCATAAATGCTGTTATATAAAATCGGGAAAAAAAGCTTTTTTTTTTAATTATCGTTGTACAATCGAATGGAGAATTCAAATTTAATATAAATTCAGTACTTTTTGCTCTGTATTGAAATAGACTTTAAATCAGCGTTTTGGTCCGCAGCTGCGGAAATGTGCTCTTCGCGCCTTAAAGGTGATGAGATCATAAAATAAAACAAATTTTAAAATATTTGGAAGTACTCTAGTAATTATGAATATCATGAGATCCTGGAGAGATCACATAGGAATTGACCAAGAGTCTTAAAACTGGATTAAGTTTTTGTACACACATAATCTTTGTAGGTTGTAAAACATCGCTACATTCAGTTTCACAAATTGAAAAAATCGCGATTTGTGATTGGTTTGAATGATAAACAAAAATAAATCTCAAATTTAAATAACTTTGAAGAACCATTTATTCAAAAGTTTTTAGTCAAGATTTTTGTGTTTCAAAAATGTTATAGATAATCGTATTTTTTGATTTCATATGCTCTCACACAAAACATTTGGATGCATTAATCAATGCTTCCCCAACCTCTTAAATTTGGTTGTCACAACTTAATTGGTGCAAAGGAATTTCGGGCTGTGGCAACCGAATTCGGTTGAGACAACTGCAATTGGTTGAGACAACCGAATTTATTCGGTTTGATGAAAACTTTCGAATTTTATGAGAGTGTGAACATTAATATTTTTTTATATTTGATGTTGTATGCATTAATATATTGAAAAAAAAAAAAAACATAATTAATTGGTTATAATACAGAAAATTGTTTGTTTTATTAACAACTTGTTGTACTAACAACTATTTTTACCTGGTCTTGCCCTGGACGCAAATGCATTGAATAAAACATGTATTAAAAACACATGTTTGCTTCATGCCAAGGTACACTTATGATAGTGTTTTGAAAAACTTTATTCACTAAATAAGTTTACCAATTTTGAATCCCTGGCTTTAATAAAGTTAAATTTTTAAATATTTTGCATAAAGGTGGTCCAAACATATCTTTTTTACAAGAGGTAAGAAAAAGATAAAAATTTAATTTTTATCAAGTGTAATTTTTTTTATCTATTAAAAGCTTTACAATCTTGTAGTCTTGTAGCCTACACGATCGTTCCAATTTTTAAGCACATTATCGATTGTGTGCAGCTGTATTTCCTCCTCTTCAATTTTTGTGAACAAAACTTCGTTCAACATGGCCCGATAACGATCGCCATTGACTGTAACGGCCATGATGGTGGTGGACTCTTTATAAGTTAAGTTGGATCTTCCTTGGCACCGTTCTTAAAAAGTTTTTAACAAATGTTTGATTGACTTGTGTGGTATAACTGCCGTATACGTGATATTAATTCAAAATAATATCACTCATACGCAACGTATTGACAAGTTAACGAATGCAACGAATTCAAAACTAAATTCTATGGAGCAATTTTGCTGTAATATTCAAAAGTACATAAAAAATGGAAGTTTTTTCAATGTTTTTGATAAAAAGCACAAATAGAGTAAAATGTGGCAAAACAAAACTAAAATTTTATTAATTTAACGCTTTCACTGCCGACTTTTTATTAATGGATATTTATCTATTTTGACTTCTGCTTATTGTTTGGGGCCCTTCTGCCCAACAAAAAATTTATCCGAATATGGATTTGGTGGACTTTCTCAGACCACTTAAACAGTCGAATAACCAAAATTATTTTGTTGGTTTAGAAATGTTGAGGTTAAGAAGAATAATAAACGTTTTTCTCTAAAAATTATAAACACTATTAATTTTTAAATCAGACTAGACTAGTTTCTGCCTTTTTATGGACAGGCTCATCAGTGATTTTCCATTTAAATTGTATTATTATTTGTGTCTTATAATTGTCAGATTGTCTCTGGTCATTATATGAAGCTATGTGCCAAATTTCGAGATGCTAGCTTTGTTAGTTTATGAGATACACCAAAACGCCCCTGATTAAGAAAATCTGACTTTGTTAACAAATGTCCTAATGAACAGTTTATGCATGTAATGATTTTTTTAATTTTTTTTAATGACCAATATCCTAATAAACACATTTAAACAAAAATACCATGTTCTATTTCTTAATCATATTTTTTATATTTTTTAAAAATGTGTACATTGTAGTGTCCAAGTGTAGTGAAAGGGTTAAAGTTACAGTTTTGGTTGTGGTTTTGGTTGTAGTAACACCGACTGCATTGTCGTAGACGAGTCTTAAAGAAATTTGAATGTGAAAGTGAATGAAAAGTTTCTTAAACTTTATGAAGAAACTCTGAATTTAAAATATTTAAATTGATAGTTTTCATAAAATTTTATGATAGACTGCTTTAATTTAATGGAAAGATTCAATGGACGAATTCCAGTGATACTTTATAGATCCTATGCTAAAATTCATTAATATTTAATTGTGAAAATCGAAAATCATTCAAGAAAACAGTAATTTTACCGCGGCAACCAAATTTTGTATATTTTATCGAAAATTGGATAATGCAAATGAATGTTTCGATTGCTTTAATAAATTTTGATGTCTACACAAATCTGTTTTCTCTGTGAAATTTTAAATATATTTAATTTATGTGTTGGGAAAAAATCTGAGGAGAATTATATTCTGCAGAGAATTCAGTGAAAATGTATTTATATGATAGCAAAGGAATAAATTATTGGGCAATATTTGGAAAAAATCGAGGTATCCTCATATGGGGACAGTGGACGTTAATTTGTTAAGCTCATGAAAATCTTTTATTTGATGTACGCTTTGGCAAAATTGATTCAGCACTTTAGTTGTCACAAAGCGAAATGTGTTGAGAAAAAACTGTTGTTTTATCCGCTATGAATTCAAAAAAAAAATGTATTTTGTTTGCATTTTTTAAATTTAGTTGTTTTTTTCAAGAGTTTCCCAATGGCGCCCAATTTTTTTAAACAAAAAACTTATTTTCTTCCTACTTATTATTTTTTCTTCAAAATTTTTAAACTCGTCCACAGATTTTCTTAAAACTGCATTTTTTTTGCATCATAATTAAAGTGTTTTCAAACCTTGTACACACTTTTTGTGGGGCATTTTTTGTCAATACCTAATTTAAGAGCACTTGTGACGATGTTTACATTAATACGACATTACATGAATGCAGATACACATTATTTTTTATTTTTATAATAGACTAGAGGAAATTTTTTTTTCCGGAGATACCAAAAACTTATATGAAGAGGTTATTACTTATTAAAAGGCAATATCACAATGTTAACTAACCATCCCAAACAAACTTGAGATTTTAGCTCAATACCGCGATTGCCAAAAAAAAAGTAACAATATTTCCAATAATAGTATTTTTTTAAAATTTGATGTATTTTTATCAGATTTAGGGCGAGTATTAAAACGCATTTCCATAATTACTTGTGAAGGCATTATTGCATCTGCACATGTTATTTATTTTCCAATCAGAGGTATGCACTCAGAAAAATAATTGAATACAATTGATGATTTGGTAAATAAAAAAATAGGCTAGAAATATTTTTTACTTTTAATTTATGTGTGTTATATTGTCTTTCAGAAGAGTATAAATACCTTAGGTGCCCAGTAAAATAGTAAAATCCAAATAACTGATGGCAGTACAACTTTTACTATAATATAACAGGTTCTAATATCTGATCTGCAACCGGTTCATTTTATTTGGAGTTTGTACTATTTGCAATATTTTTTTTTTTTGTTTTACTGGACCTCCAAACAAGAACAGGTTGCTTTATAACCGGTTCTAGAACCAGTTATAGAACTGGTTCTGGGACAGTGACACCTTAAATTTCGACTCCCAAGAACCAGTTCTGGAACCGGTTCCATGTAACCGGTGGTAAAAGAAGTTGTTCTAGAACATGTTCAGACGTAATCTGTTCTAAAAAATTTAGCTCGGTGTTATTAAATAAATAATGCTCTCAACTAAAATCGTTCAAAGTTAAAAACTGTAAAAAAAAATAAAAACAAAAAAAATTAGTTTTGTATTACTTGTTCACAGCATTTTCAGAGTATTTAACTTTTCTGAAATATAACGTAACACAGATAAACTAAGAATAAAAAAATCCCTCCAGGCCCTTTCCAAATTTAGCTTATTTTTGTTATAAATGTCAATTTTATTCAATTATTTCTCTGACAATTATTTGTGGAAATGCGGTTTAATTCTCACACTAAATTCTATCAAAATAGGCCAAATTTAGAAAAATACCATTATATTCAAGTTTGTTTAATTTGTTTCGAAGTTGCAGGATTGTGTTTATCAAATTTAAAAGTTAATTTGTTTTTAGTTTCCTCTTTGGTATCATCAATTTGTTTGCAAAATTTGATCGCAATATGTTGCATTTGAAACAATCTGCTGCCTAATGAATTTTAATCAACATCACAGTTCAACAAACTCAGAATTTAAAAATTATATAGAAATTAAAATTAAATATTTGCAAAAAGCTTTTGAAAAAAAAAAATTATTTTTTGATAAAATTTTTGCAAAATATACAAAGTTGAAGATAATAATGCAACTTCCTTTGGCAATTTTCAAATAGTATGAATTATGCATTTTAATTTGATATGTTGTGCGCCCCGGTAGGCTAGTTGGTAGCGTGCTGGCTTATCAGTGCGGGGGTCGTGGGTTCGATTCCCACCATAGGCACTGGTCTGTTTTCGCTATAACGCGCCGAAGGCCATAGTAGCTAGTGCTCGGTTAGGGTAATAGTATATAATTTGTAATTATATGATTATTAATTAATAAAAAAAAAAAAATAAAAAAATTTGATATGTTACACGCCTCGAAGGATGCGATAGTATTCAATATGTACGTATTTAAAGTTGAAATTTCTAATTTTTCACTATTTCGCTAATAAAAAATCTAAAACAAAGAGAAGATCCAAAATTTAAATATAAGGTGGCGCAAAAATAACCTTCCGATGTTTTTTTTTTATTATGTATATATTATGTATAGCATTTTCTGATAGGAGGATTACTTTTGCGCCACCTTATATGTACCTTTAGTGAACATCACGGGTTACTCAATTTATGAAAAACTAATGCGTAATTTGTCTTTTACCCAGCTGCGATAAAGTAATGCATTACCTTGTAATGTGTACTCCTTACCTGTATCATTATTTTCCAACAAGAAGTAATGAGTTACCGATAATTGAACGCTCATGGATTACCTTGTAATGATACCTCATTACATTTGACAGTATTTCAAAACGTAAAATAATGACTTACCGATCATCAATTACATAATGCATGAATTATAAACGTAAAGTAATTATAAATATATATTTTTGAAAATGTTTTTATAGACACATTACTTTGTGATTTTTTGTAAGCATGAGGGTAAAGTGTATACATTTGATATCACGAACGAAGACACGAAGCACCACAATTCATTTACATTTTAAGCAATTAAATATTATATGTATCGATAGCTCAGTTAGTAGAGCTCTCGCCTAACTAATTGTTAAATACCAGAGACACCAGGTAATGTATTTAATAAAAAAAAAATATTTATTTAATTAAAAAAAATAACTGTAAAAAAAATGTTGTATGCATTTTTTTTTATGAAAATCTATTTATAGATACATAACTTTTTCCCGCCATGTAGCCATATAAGTAACCAGTTACTTTACCCCCTACAAGGTAATGAGTCCACCCATTAGTTTTAGGCTCATCGCCTGTAAAATTCATCAGTGAAGTAAGGTGTAATGTAATGCGTGAAGCCCTATGGTGATACATTACTTTACCCATGATTTGGTAATGTGTGGTTTTGCTGAGTAGTTTATTGAAAAAAAAAATTTATAAATTTTTATGCCTTAAAAATATGGCGTCTGTGTCAAATCTCAACTAATAAAATTCAGATATAAAATTTGAAAATGTAAAACATGTGTTAAATGTTTTAAATTCAATACCAACCAAGTTCTAACCTATTGATGCGCGTTTTTCAAAAAATTTCTATTTTAAATTATGCATGTCAAAAATGTACATTTTATAAGTTCTCCATAGTAAATTAATACAAAATTAATTTTAATAAAAAAGTTATAAAAATTGTAATTCAGATTGAATTTTCAGAAAATTTTAATGTACAACTTATGGGTTTTTTGATAAAATTGATTAATGCCCGTAATTTCAAGCAATAGATACCTACCGGTGCCTATCCGATTTTGTTCGTGTACACGGTAGGTATCTAAGCACCAGTAGGTATATATTGCTTGAAGTTACGGCCATAAGTGGAATATAAGTCATCATCATGTGCTAAAATTTTTCAAATTCGATAAAGAGATTTTGTAATATTTACAATCATATATATAAGTGATGTTATCATTTTAATTGCAACGATGTTCACATTCGTGTTCAACACTACGAGCAAATCAGAATTCACAAAATCCAAATAATAAGAAAATTTAAGTTTTTGTTGTTATATTATTTTTTTATTAAGATGTGAAGTTTTTGTTAATTAGTGTATCGCTATGAAATTTTTAACGTTATAAGCCCACACCAAGAAAAAAAAATCTTGTGAAAAATGTCTTGAAATTTTTCAAGAACTAGCCGACAATTGGAAACAAAAATGTTTAGAATATTACCAAAACTGGAATTTTTTCGAATTTCGGCTGGACTATAATACCAAATCGTTTTAAGTCTTTTAAGAAGGCATAGTAAATAACACACTGCTACAAAAAAAAACTTTTTGTCAGAACTTGAAAACCGACCTAGTGGGGGTTGTAGGCCTAGGTGAGGACATACAAAAACCGTTTTCAAAAATTTTGAAACACCCTCAAAATTTTGAGTTATTTTCAAAAAACTGTTTTAGGGTAGGTCGTAGCACTTTAGTACCTCTAACTCACACATTTTTTGACCGATTTCAAAATTTTAAACAGTTTTGGAAAGACAAAGAATTAGGCTTTCATGAAATGTATATATTCCAAGACATTAGGTAAGTGTTTAGCAAAAGTTTCTCTTTTTTTTATTTTTTTTTCCAAATTTTTCAAATTCAACAAGAGTTATTTTAATTTTTTTTTATGAAAACCTATCTTTTTTGCAATTTTATATAGAAAAAAACGAGATATTATTTGTTAAAATCGGTTTCTATTTGCAAAAGTTACTAAACTTTTTCTAAAGTAAAATGTTAAGATTGCAGACTTTTCTTCTGGTAAACAACTTACTTGGCTTACAAAAACGCTTGTTTAATTTTTTTTTTTTTATTCATATGGTTTGCGCTGGGGGAGAAAATGCTAAAAACAGGTGTTAATGAAAAGTTGAATAACTTTTACAATTTTCATCCGATTTGAAAAATTAAAACCATGTTTTGTTAAGAACTAAATTTTCTTTATACGTTGGTATAAATTTTTATAAGCTTTCATGTTAAAATAAGCAATGAAAAGCTACTAAAATCAAAAAAGTTTATAATTTTCGTTTTTTTTTTGTAGATATTCTTAACAAAAACAATACTTATAACTTACAAATGTATAAGAAATGCACGTCATTTTAAAGCCTAATCAGTTTTCTTTCCAAACCCGTTAAAAAAATGTAAATCGGACAAAAACTGACTGAGTAACAGGTCGATAAGTTGACGAACATCACTTGAAACGGTTTTTTAGAATAACTTCTGAATTTGAGGGTGTTTCTGAAATTTTTTGACACAATTTGTAATGTACTCAACAAGACCTATAACCCACGCTAGGTCGTTTTCCAAGTTTTTTTTCATTGTAGCACCGTGTAATTGTTTATATTTAATATTTTTGAAAAAATTTGCCCGAATTCAGAGAGGGCTGTGGGAGAACTTTTTACATTAATCTCATCAAAACATGTTATGTTATATTTCCGAAAAGTATAAATATTTTGTACGTTTTAATAATGATGAGGTATCGACCAGAAATTTGGCAAGGTTATTTTTCGGGATGTTTTTATGATCTGTATAAAAAGTCGGTATGTTTGGACATTATTACGGCTTCTTTTGGCGAACTTAAAAAGAAATGTATGCATAGAAATATATGCGAATAAAACAGTCCTAAAAAATTTGGTCAATCTTTTGAACATTAGCAGAAATGTAGTTTTACCATTTTCTTTTAATCACTTACTATCAAGATAAGTTACGCGAGATTATCTATGGCACACGAAATTTGTTAACTAAATTTTACACAGAATTCGTCATTTGCATGATATCAATAAATTTATGTAGTTTTTCATAAAATTGAATCAAAAGTTTTATTTTATTCATTATAAAGTTCATACGACTAATGAAAAAGTTTCATTAAAAAGAATTTAAATAAAACTATAAAGCTTTTTCATGAAGTTTAAGAAATTTTTCATTCACATTGTTAAGAAAACTTTATCAGTTTAGTGAACACATTTCATTACAACTCGTCCAAGGAATACTTTCTGTCTAGTGAAGTTTGCAGCCGAACATATTCGAGAAAACACCTATTTTAGGGTAATTTTTTTGGGTACATTTTGAAACACCCATAAAAAATGCAGATTATAATGTTAAACAGTTACAAAAAAAAAATCATCCTCATAAACTTTTATTGTATACTTCCGAATACAAAATTAAGCTCAGCAAAACTTTTGTACTGTTTTAGCGATTTTTGATCCAAAAAAGTGAAACTTTAAAACTTAACTGTGCCTACACACTCGCACACCCTATTGCGGGGTTTACTATAATATACTAATAAATTTATATGATATACACTTAAAATATTATGTAGGTAAAGACCACTTCAAATGTAGTTAAAAACAAATTAAATTTCACTTAAAGAAAGGACGACTTACATTTCAGTAAATTCCACTAACATTGTCATTTGTTTTTTAATGTTCAAAAAATGAACCACAATATTAGTAAAAATTAACCACATATGTTAGTAAAACATAAACAAACATATAATTTTTTTATTCTTTTTTTAAATAACAAAAAACTATTGTAAAAAATGAATGTAAAATCATAAAACAGTCGTTTGGTATTGTTTTTTTTTTTAATGAACAACAAGGTTAGTAACAAATTTTATTTGTTCCACAAATGACTGACATTTACATTAAAAATAAATAAACTGTATTGCAACCCAAAAACCACATATTTTTAAAGCAGAAGTTTCCTTAGTGTAGTGTTGTTGTTGCATAGTGTTATAAATAAATAAAAAAAAATTATATACACATTAACACTCTTTTAAAATTCCAATTCCATTTCGCAATGGAGCCGCATGGTTTAGCTATCAAATACATATTACCTAGAAAGAGTTCCTTTATACTGTGAAAAAGTGTGGGAGTACGAAAATATATACAAAAATAAGTTGAAGTTCAAAGATTTTTAAATAAACAAAAAAAATTTTGTTTGTCAATACAAAAATATGCAAATCCGCAATTAATATTTTTAATTTCTAGATTTTAAATTTATTTGCTCTATTGCTAATTGAAATAATATTTTAAAATATTTTACAATAATATTTTTAAGTACGGAAATATTGGAATAAAGTGTGTCATCAAAAATAAAAATAAATAAATAAATAATAATAAAATTATTACGATCAGTAAAAGGTCTTGGTGAAAAAAAAGATGTGCCAGACTACTTTTACATTTTGAAACACATAAAAAATTGACTTTTGTCAAAGAATTTCTTATAAAATCCCCATATACACGAAGTGTCTCCCTATGCGGTTCACCTCGAAAACTTTAACTCCTTAACACCATGTTTATCACTTCGCTAAATTTTATTGCAATCGAACTACCCAGTAAGCAATGGTCGAATTATTTTCCATTTTTTTTTTGTAAATCCCCCACTGTGGGATTGTTGGTCAGGTTAAGCAAAGGAGAGTTTCTAAATTCTGTATATATAGAAAAAGTATAATTTTTTTTTGACAACTTTTAACCGAATTTTTTCAAGTGAAGGCTGATTTAACTCAGGACATAACTAACTTAATGAATATTTATGTTTTAAAAGAAGATTTGAAAAAAACCCTCGTAAGAGTTAAAAAAGTTTAAAAAACTTAAAATTTTAATTACTACACTCAAAATATTTTAACAGTAACTGATTGTAGTTTATTTAAAAACAAATCAATTAGAATTGTTTTTTAAAGAATATACATTTAAACTACAAAGAAATATTTGTTAAACTTATTTTACCATTTATTAAAAAAAAACAAACTACACATAAATACTATTTTTCTGTGTTTAAAATTTTCTTTTTACAAACAATTTTTTATATTAGTAAAAATAAAAGAAAAACATTTGTTTTTTAATAATTTGAGAGTTAATTTTTAATCGTTAAAATAAAATAAAATTCAAGTTTGATATAATTTTTATTAAAAATAAAAATTTTGGTTTTTTTGTCCTTTAATTGTGCAATGAAATTAAAAATTTTTCAAGTTCGAGGCCATATTCTATATTTCTTTATTAGGATATTGTCCTAACAAATAAACTATAGAGTTTTTGTTTTCAAATTTATTGATTGATCACTTTCAGGAATGTGTTAATAGATCTATTTCGGGAATTTTCTAGGTTCCCATCATCACCATATCCTAATAAAGAAATATAGAGTATGGCCTCGAACTTGAATAATTTTGATTTTCCTTGCACAAACAAATGTACAAATCAAAAGAAAAAGTAAAAAAAAAACAAAAACGTGTATTATTTACCAAAGGTAGACATACACACAAAAAACAAGTTTTCAATTTATTTTTTGATCAATGGTGATGATCTTTAACTTCGAGCTCATTAGTTCTCATATAGTTAGTTAACTAGTTTATATGAATGTTTGATGTTTCTCATGGGATTGTTACCTCTTTCAAAACCTCGAAAAATCTCAAAATCGATCTATCAACACATTCCTGAAAGGGTCAAATAATAAATTTGATAATGAAAACTCTATAGATTATTTGTTAGGACAATATCCTAATAAAGAAATATTGAATAATTGAATAATATTGAATAATTGAACTTGAATAATTTTCATTTTCATAAAAAAAAATATTTTATTTTTATTTTATTTTTGATAGTAAAAAATCTTTTAATCCCTTAAAAAAAATCTTTTATTTTTAGGGATTTTGATGTAATTTTTGAATAGTTAAAAATAAATGAAAAAAATTTGATTTAAAAGAAGAGTGAAACAGATTTTTAACTATAGTAGTTTTCAAGTACATATTCCTTTGATTTTAACGACAAAATATTGTGAGTGTATATATAAAAATAAGGAACTTTGTATATGTATTTTTAACAGATTTTTTGTAAATAAAGGCTGATTTTACTTAGAACGATAACTTTAAGAATGTTTTATTTATTTATTTATTTTATTTTCCATTTCCTGTACAACAAGAATAAATCTTATAATTAAAGTACAGGAATTTAATTGTTCCATAAAGACAGTTAGCAGACATTTTAATTGAGAAAACAAAAAATAATATATATACAAAAAAAAAAAAAAAAAAAAAAAATTAAAAACAATAATTAGATTTAATGCAAAGTTAAAATAAAATCAGAAAAAACATTACATATAAATAATTAGTTGAAAAAAGAGAAAAGAAACTGTTTAAAGCTGTTTGCGTTGCTATTAAGTTGTTGATTGTGTGGAAGGATATTCCAAAGACGTGTGGCACTTATATAAAACTGCCACTCAGATACGAGTGAGCAATGACGAGGGATTATAATTTTTCTACCTCTAAGTGATCTGGCAAACATAATTTTATCATACAAATATTGAGGCTTTTGTGTGTAGATTACTTTATGCAGAAACATAATAACACGAATTTTAAGCTAAGATACAAAAGATACTCCATAGAGGTTACTAGACACATGTGATACGTTGCCATACTTTCTTATGCCATAAACATATCGTAAAATGTTGTTGTATAAGACCTCTAGCCTACGTTTGCTAATAGAATCACAATATTATTAAATATTGGAAAAAAAACCCGTCGTAGTAGTTGAAAAAGTTAAAAAATTTAAATTTTAATTGTTATTGACTGTCAACCTAAAGTAGGTCACTTGAATAATGAGTGCAATTTTTTCTTTTTTTGTAGCACCGTGTTATTTTTACTTTATATCAAAGTTGGGAAGTATAAGTGAGGGGAGTTTGAACTTCCCACACCCACAGAATAGCAGATAAGAGTTTCATAAATTTTCGTTGAATGTAACAATTTCATCAATATTGGTGAAACATTTCATAAACAACAAGAATTAAAATGACCATATCCTGGTCTCTTTGAACTTTTTCTACACAAAATTAAAATATGCTTCATATGAAACTTATCATAAATATGATGAAATTGATTTTGGTTTTAATGAAATGTTTAATAAATACTATGAAACGTTACATTGGACGACAATTGATGAAAGATGTCATAAATATGATGAAGATTTTCCTTTGAGAGCATATAATACAATTTTTTAAAAGTATTTGTCTATTATTCAACCCTATTAAATCTTAAAATATCAGATTTGACCAGATTTGAACAGATGTAGTTAGATTTTAAATTTGTGGCCAATTTTTAAATCTAATTAGATGTGATCATGTACTATTCCATGACATCTATTTAGATCTGGTGAAACAGATCAAACTAGATCTGTTCAGATCGCATAATTTTATTTTACTTTTGTATTAACGAATTTGTTTAAACTTTGATACAAAAAAAAACGATAAAATATGTTTTAATACTTTTTGAAATTTTAAAACAATAACTCACTTTAATCTACGTTTTTCAATCAATCTTTTATTGTTTGGCGTATATTTTTTAACATTGATTAATATTTAATCTAAAAGTTGTAATTAGTCATCTTTAAAAAACTTAACAATTCATAGCATAAGCCATTTTCCCAATACGAGTTTCCTTAAAATCTCAAAAAAAAAGAAGCAAATAACACAGTTAACATCATATCTCATTTTATGCCTCTTTCAAAACATCAATTATATTAATGTTCAATTTTTCAACCTCATTAGTCAGACACAAGTATTGTATTTAGTACAAACACGTTTGGTAAACGGCCACTTTTGTTGACAATTAGCCAGACATTGCGACAGTCGACAAACAATCATTTGTAGTGATTGGAAGTGGGAGAAAAACAATCCTTTAACATTTAACATGATACAACATATTTGCTTTTCATGTCCCTACTCTACGGAAAAATTTCATTATTTTTTTTTTTGTTCTTCTATGTTTATTAGGGTGTCACAAAATTTAACCTTTAGATTTTTGTTAACCCCTTCACAGTGGGGGAAAATTGTACTTTATTTGAGCAACTTTTCCTGCAGCCCACATTTTCAAGTCAATTTGAAAACATAAGATTTTAAAAATAATTGAATAAATTCTTTATCGATCTCTCATGGTCGATTTTTAAAAGTCATTTGTTTTATAACAAATCGTCAAACGAAATGTATCTCCAATTTCACGTTAGTTTTATTACCTATTGATAACCGTTATCAAATTCGCGGTGACTTCTTTATTTTGTTTTCAGTAGGAAATAGAGCCCCTTTTATTTTTAATACAAGATCTTTAAGAATTCACCAATCGTGTTGGTCTTTTATTAATATAAATGTGGATATTCTGCTTTATCGACATGCCACTTTACGGTATTTAAGAACTACAATTAAAGTGCTGTTAAAGAATATAGGGCAAAATTTCAGTTTATGGGGGACACCCCTGGAAAAAAAAAAAAATGCCACGCCCCCTTAAATGACCCCAGGAGTGCGAAAATCATAATGAATAAGGGGGCTCACGCCCCTTATGGGCGTGGCAGTCGAAAAACGACCCGGCCCACCTACGTAGACAATATGGGTATCAAATGAAATATGGGTAGCCGATATGGCCATTTTGGCAAAATTTCGGGTGGGGGAAATTTTTTTTTTCTTGAAAGCTTCTGATTGGTTAATGAAAATTTGTTATACTGGCTTCGCTTAGTAAAGTTTTTCTGCGTGACCGGCCTACGGCCGGGCTTAGGGTTTTTTAACTCCAGTATGTCTTGATTCTAGACGGCGGGGATCTCGAGTGCTCGGCCTCTGGCCGAGCTAAAAAGAAATAAACAAAAAAAAAGTCCTTCCCCCATTTTATAAAAATTAACATATCTTCCTCAAATTCTGGACGATCTGGCAACTACGGGTATTTTTGGAATCGTGAAGACATTTCCTTTCATTTGATACCAGTATTGCCTAAGTAGGTGGCATGGGTCGTTTTTCACCCCCGCCCCTATTTAACAAAAATGGCCGTATCGGCTGCAAAACCCGCCCGATCTGGCAACTATGGCTATTTTTGGAATCGTGAAGATATTAGCTTTCATTTGATACCCATATTGTCTACGTAGGTGGGCCGGGTCGTTTTTCGACTGCCACGCCCATAGGGGGCGTGAGCCCCCTTATTCATTATGATTTTCGTACTCCTGGGAACATTCTGAAGGGGATGGCATATTCAGATTTTTTCTCTAGGGGTGTCCCCCATAAACTGAAATTCAGCCGAATATAGAAAATTACACAATCTTGTTAACAAATCTGTTAACTTTTTTAACTAAAAAACATAAGTAAAGTAGTACAAAATTTATTACATATAATAGGTATTTTACAAAAAATAAAATATGTATGTCATACTAGGGCGGATCAATAAGTCCGTGACTTTTCGAACTTCCCTCGTACTTATATGAAATTCAGCACTGCTTCCACCCAGTACCACCTGTTGATAGAGCTAGTTCCGCCATTTACTTTGCGTTTAACAGCTGTTCAAAACATACAACTTCGTGGATTTTTTTAAAACTGGAAAAAAGTGAATTTCAAGGAAAAGCTTGATAAATACTATGGGGACTCTGCGCCAGCGACTTCACTGGTAAAAAGTGGTTTACTGACTTTCGTTGTGGTCGCACAAATACAAATGACGCTGAACGTTCTGGACTGCCAATTGAGGTCAATACACCCGAAAATGTCGGAAAAATCCACGATATGGTGTTGCCCGATAAAAGAGTAAAAGTGCATGAGATTGTTGATGCCATAGGCATTTCATATGGCAGTGTGGTTTCGATTTCAAATGACCAGTTGGGCTTAAGAAAGCTGTCTGCAAGATGGGAGCCGCGTTTGCTCGCAATTGACCATAAACGTAATCGTGTGACAACTTCAAAGAATTGTTTGGATTTGTTTAACCGCAATTCGAATGAGTTTTTGCGGCGTTTTGTAACTGTGGATGAAACATGGATCCATTACAACACTCCGGAGACCAAGCAGCAGTCTAAACAATGGGTTTTTCCGGGTGAACCGGCTCCGAAGAAGGCCAAAGTAAGTTTGTCGGCCAATAAGGTAATGTCAACAGTTTTTTGGGCTTCACGCGGGATAATCCACATCGATTACTTTCAAAAGGAAAAAACAATAAACGACGAATATTATACCAACTTATTGGACCGATTTTACGAGGATTTAAAAAAAAAAGACGAAAAAAGTTATTTTTCATCAAGATAATGCAAGTGTGCAGTCTCAATGGCAAAATTCCATGAATTGGGCTACGAATTGGTACCTCATCCGCCATATTCTCTGGATTTGGCCCCCAGTGACTTTTTCTTATTTCCAAACCTTAAGAAATGGTTCGGGGGAAAGAGATTTAGCTCCAACGATGAAATTATTGATCAAACAAATGCCTATTTTATGGACCTCGAAAAATTTTATGTTTTTGGAAGGGATACAAAAATTGGAGAAGCGTTGGACTAGTTTAGTGTATTGAGCTAAAAACAATTGTGTTTCATTCAGAGAGTCACGGACTTGTTGATGTGCCCCCGTATTCTTGTTAAAAATACAAGACTTTGCAATTTTTTAACATTATATTAGTGATGAGAATTTGCAGATGAGAATATTGGTTTATAATAATGAAAAGTTCAACACATTTGGTGAGATAGTAAATATTTTTAATTTAATTAAATTATTATCAATAAAAATAAAATAGTGACCCAGGATTTAACGAAAAGTATCAAGAGAGAATATAATAGTCCTTAGTTTAAGATATACTACATTTATATCCAACAACTTCTAAATTTTTTATAGCCGAAATATCAAAATAATGGAAATTTCGCTCGTTTTGACGATTCATTAAGGATAAAAAATAAGTGACTTCTGATATTTATTCTACTATTTTGCCAATTTTAGTCTTTACATATTCGTTTTAAACTGTGGGCAGCAGGCAAATTTGCCTAAAAAAGTCAAATTTTCCCCACGGTGCCTGTTTGTTTTTTTTTTTTGTTTTAAAAGTTGCTTACAAGCTGATGTTTTAAGGAGTTATATCAGAAGAAACCACGAACATTTTAGAGTTACACTTTTATGTATTTTCAGTAATGTGCAGTTACATAGCCTATAACATAGAAGAACAAAATGTTACCTTTAGTTAATTAATAAAGTTCTGAACATCAATTATATATATTTCGGTAATGCTGATTTCAATTGTGTACTTAGATTTTTGATCAATGGTACAGATTTCTAAAAAAAATTATTTAAAGTTTGGCGGTTTTGCATTTATATTTTTACATTTAAAACTTTTCGAATGCAATCAATCTGCTTTTCTTTTGGTGGAATTACCAATCAAGACCTGTGTTCATATTTATGTCACTAATTCACGTTTTATGTAGGTTGAACAAAATACCTGTTTTAATGGTGTTTTTTGCTCTTTTTTAAAAGAGGGACAAAAAGACCCCTACCTTGAGGAGTTAGAGGGTGACATATTCTACAAAAATGTTCTCCGTAACATTTTACATAAATTTGCTAAGCACACCATATACTTTAGACGTAAGCTTTACTCGATTTTCTGTGCCGATTGACAATCCAAAATTTGCATTTGGGAGAAACATTACCTCCCTCTAAAATGAAACCCAGATGTAAACTTTCAAAACGCCAATACACGTATCTTTTTTTCTGTCTCTTCTGTCAAAATTTATATATCGGACCTTGTAATTTTGGAAAAAATTTGATTTTGTTGAACAGTGTTATTTTTTATAACATACTCGAAAACACCAAACGCAATCGTAAGTCAGTCGAAAAAACTGGAACAGATCGTTTATAGTCCACGATGTGAAACTTTCTTCATTACATCCTGCATCCTTGTAAGAGATAAGGGTTAACTGTTTACAGCCTACTTCCTTGTAAGGGAAACCGTAACAAAAAATAACTAACAATTGTAGTAAAAATGAACCACATGGTAATAAAACATAAACAAACATTTTTTTTTTTTTTTTTTAAATAACAAAAAACTACTG
Source organism: Delia radicum (assembly GCA_021234595.1). NCBI lineage: Eukaryota > Metazoa > Arthropoda > Insecta > Diptera > Anthomyiidae > Delia > Delia radicum. The sequence goes on from CM037853.1 coordinate 118,583,594, forward strand.
TAAAAAATTAATGTAAAATCATAAAACAGTCATTTGTTGTGGTTTGTTTTTTTTTAAATGAACTACGAGGTTAGTAAAAAAGTGTAATTTGTTCTACAAATGACTGACATTTATATTAAAAATAAAGAAACTGCTTTACAACCTAACCAAATACATATTTTTAAAGCAGAAGCTCCCTGAGTACACCATTGATCAAAGCTAAGTACACCATTGCAAATAGCATGTCAAAAATATATAAAATTAATGATTAGATCTTTATTAAGTTTGAATATGCCATGTCATGTACTATTTATCATTAAAAATTTATAATTACAAAAGAAAATCTCAAAAATCGTATAATCAACTAAATGAAAAAAACCCTTTTTATTTTATGTAGCATTTAGTTAAAAAAAATTTAATTTTTAAAAAATCTTAACCCGTTTAAGAACGGCAGCTTGTTAAATTTGAAACTTTATGTCCAAATATCTCCGCTAGGTGGTGCTCAAAAGCCATAAAATTAACACAAAATATTTTAATATGCCCATTAAGTTTGATCGAATAAGTGCGAGCCATTACAAGATGAGGCCGTAAGGGTTAAAGCCTAAAGGGGAAGTTAATAATATCTTAGAAAGTAGAAATATATGAGATTTATATAGAGCTGGCAGGCAGTGCCGATTAACCGAATACGTCAATTTGACACAATTTTTCAATTGAAATATTATTGCGGATTTGTGTCAAATTGGCACAAACGACGGATGCGTGTTAAATACCGTTACACTGTGTGTAATTTTTTAAGTCATGGCAAAATAACCATATACGGACACCACTACGTGATAAAAGACTAAAAAAAAGACCCGTGTCTCCCAATTTTTCCCAAAGTCATCTCCTTTTTTGTTTATGGGCCGCCAAAGATTTGGGGCCTCGTTATCATTTTCGCAAAAAAGTGATAATTTTCTCAGGCTCATATCTTGCAAACCGTTCAGAATTTCGATTTACTCTCTATGCAAAGTTGTAGCTCTTGTCATAAAGAACAAAAATTGCGAATATATAAAATCAAAAAAACTTCACCTTCCAGATCAAAATCGCAAAAAACTTAAAAAAATTCGATTTTTTTTTTACCTTTTTTCCCGTGTTAAGGTCCATAGGTAGCAAACCGTTCAAAATTCAAGGAAATGATCAACTACAAAAATTTACCTAAGATCTCAATAAACAAATTTCTAGAACATATAAACTTCCTACAGATGATTCTTAACACTGTTTAGGTAGCGCGCAAAAGTGAAAAATTTTTTAATTTCATTTTTTTTCCTTTTTTCTCCTGTTCAGGTGCATAGGTAGCAAACCCAATTCCCAGGAAGTTTATATGTTCTAGAAATTTGTTCTTTATGACAAGAGCTACAACTTTGCCATTGAGAGTAAATCGAAATTCTGAACGGTTTGCAAGATATGAGCCTGAGAAAATGATCACTTTTTTGCGAAAATGATACCGAGGCCCCAAATCTTTGGCGTCCCATAAACAAAAAAGGAGATGACTTTGGGAAAAATTGGGCGACACTGGTCTCTTTTTTTTAGTCTTTTATCACATAGTGGTGTCCGTATATGGTTATTTTTTTTCGTGTTGCACTGTGTTATCGACTAAAACCTATTTTAAGTGACTACCGATAAATTTAAAATACCATTGTCCATATTTTATATGAACAACCGAATTAAAAGTTGCAGAAAATTTCAGAAAATTTTGGATGTGAAAACTAAAATTTGGTTGTATTAACTGAATTTTGTTGAAAACACAATATTTGACCTTGTAACAACCGATTTCAGTCTAGAAACTGAATATCAGTTGGAAAACGGTTAAATTTGCCTCTATGTGTGATTTAAATGAATTTCCTGATTCTTTTAGTTCTCATTCATGTCTCTTCTAAACTTAAAAAAAGGTAGAATAAAATGAGTGCTCTATTTAAGGATGTAAAGCAAAAAAAAAAAAAATTATAAAATAAAACCGAATTTTTTTTCATATAACGATGAACCACCTACTGCCTACAATAATATAATGACAAAAGCTTAATAAAAAGAAAATAAAATTGAAAAAATATATCGTAATGTGATAAAAACAAAAACTCATTTACTTCTAGAAACACAATTAAGTTTTCAAAATGACACACAATTTGTCTAAACAAGAATAAATGACCAATGAATTGTAAAACCCACAATTATCTATGACAAAAACACTTAATTGTCCGTGTCAGGATTGGAAAAAGAAATTGTTTTTACTTTGCACATTGGGATGAACAGACAATATATATTTTCTAAATATGTCATTTTATTGATAGTGTTATTGTACTGAAATCATAGGCATTCATAGGATTCATTCCATGTCAAACCGAACACTTTTTACATCACACGTTTTGTTTGCTTTACAATTTGACAGACATATTCTTATTTCAACAATATTTGACAAAAATAAATTTAATTGAAAAATGTTTTGCACACACTGTACACATTTTATTAAATAAAGCAAAAACTATTTTGTTCCTGTTATCTGGTTTGCAAATTTTAAATCACTTTCAACAAACAACGACGTAGTTAAAAAATGATAAGTAAATATCACAATAAAGGTAAAAAACAAAATAAAGTTAAAAATTTTAATCTGATTTAGCTTAGGCAACAATTTAATCTCTTTTCGAAAAAAATAAACAAATTTGCAACAAATACTCTTAGCAAAAGTGATCCGTTTTTTCTGCCTACAATTAGTTAAATTTCAATATATTGCCAAAATTAAAAAAAAAATTCATTTAAAATGAACCATTAAAAATCAAAAAATATAAACAATTAATATAATAATTTAAATAAATTAACCGTTTCAAAATTTAAAAACTGCTTTTTTATATATTTAGTTAGAATATTGTTCGACCTCAAGCCCTCAATCCAATATGATATTGTCATATAAGATTTTATTTGTTGCTTTTCAAAAACTCTGATCATTTTCATAAACAAACAATATTTCATTGTCATCACCCTAATGTTTTTTATATTTCAATTTAAATGTTCGAACTTTAGAAAAAAACGCATCGCATCGCTAAATTAATAGATATATTATAAAAAATTTGTATATAATTTTCAAAATTTTTCATAATATTTACGAAAGGTTTCTTTACATTTACGAAACATTTCAGAGTTTCTTTAGGGAAAAGTTATGAAATATATTTTAAGTTCTATTATACATTAGAGCGACTCACCAAAAAAAGTGCTCGATGTACCCTCCTAAAAATGAACCTTGGACTTTTTTAAGATGACATTTAAAATATTTCGGCGCCAGCTTTAACCTCTCGTGAGCTGGACCATTTTGAAAATGGGTCTATTTTTGCATGTTTTGTTGGTTTAAGTGGCAGCTCACGCTACTCGTGAGCATCAAGTAGAGTCAAAAAAAAGCGACTCCGTTTTGAGAATTTGAGAATCTGTTTCCTTACCAACATATATAATATGGGTATCATAAGAATGGTTTTTTTAAGGCGTGTCCAACTGTATATACAATTTGTTCAAGGACAATCATCCATGTCCTTTTTTTAAAGATATTCTGTAAAAAAAAAAAGGGTTTTTGAATATTTTGTTCATGGTTGTTTGTAATAAAAATACCAAATTAACATATTTTAATCTTTAGTCGATTTAATTAAATACGGGTCTCAGCTTTTTTTGAAATTCGTACTAGTTCGCGTTTTGACATAAATGCAATGGGGTGGTAACTCTGCGTTTTAAATAGGGCAATATGGGTATCAAATTTTTTCTTTTGTCAAGTACATCATCTTTGTATGTAAATAATTTAGATTTTTGCAAATTAGATGCATTTTACACGGTGTTCTGGAATATATATAAATGCAATTTTAAAATGATCCACGACTTTTTGACGGCATATTTTTTTTCGCAAATTAAATAAAGAATATGCCGCCAAAAAGTCGTGGATCATTTTTTTTTTCTTTCTTTAGTCCTATTTTCATCCATACATGATCTAGAAACTAAATCCGCTATCATATTAGAATTACCACAAAATCGCATTTATATATATTCCAGAGCACCGTGTAAAATGCATCTAATTTGCAAAAATCTAAATTATTTACATACAAAGATGATGTACTTGACAAAAGAAAAAATTTGATACCCATATTGCCCCGAACAAAAAATTTAAAAACCTTTTTTTTTTTACAGAATATCCTTAAAAAAAGGACATGGATGACCGGCCTTGGACAAATTGTATATACAGTTGCACGCGCCTTAAAAAAGCCTTTCTTATGATACCCATATTGTATATGTTGGTAAGGAAACAGATTCTCAAATTAACAAAACATGCAAAAATAGATCCATTTTCAAAATGGTCCAGCTCACGAGAGGTCAAAGCTGGAGCCGAAATATTTTAAATGTCATCTGAAAAAATACCAATGTTCATTTTTAGGAGGGTACATCGAGCACTTTTTTGGTGAGTCGCTCTATTATACATATGGCACCATATATAAGCATATCTTGGATCACACAAAAAAATATAAAATATTTCACGGAAATGGCTTGAAGGGCCAAATTTGAACTGAAAATATTTTATGGATCAGTTTTCTGCAGAAGTACATAAAAATCTTTTATATTTTTATGGATATAAATTCCAGTTAAAATAACCATGTCGGAAAATGTTCAAGCGTGTTTCTTCTAATTATTGGCTCATTTCCTTTGTAAGTTTTGATCTGTGATATATACTGACCTAATTTTTCAGCTCACATTGCCTTTTGATAAAACAATGTTATGTGCAAAAATTTAATTTCCTAACTTAAAAGAGGTCTGAGAAAAATAAAGAATTACGAATCGTAGGTTTAGGGACCATTTGGTCCATAGTATATTTTCTTTAAATTTCTCAACATTTATTTTCAAAAAATAAGTACTTATTTGATAATATATGTCAATGCTTTAGTGCCTAGTTGTGCAAACAAATTTATTGCAAATGGACTTAGACTTAGACTGGCAACAACTACAAATTCCACGCTTTTGAAATGCTGAATTTGATGTTCTTTATTTGAGGAAGCCACTGGAACTATGCATGGTGTTCGTATTTTAGTCAATAACTGTGCTGAGAACTCTAGTTGTGCCAATTTGCAATAAACTGACGAAAACAACATCGCCTCCAACAAGTTGCTCATCAATGGTGACGTTTTCGAGACAGTTGTAAAGCATTTTGGAAATAGCCCATAGTTCAACGAATAGCAGCAAATTTCTCGCTACTTCGTATTTGTCGTCGACTCGAAACATCATCAGATCGGAGTGTACTAGTAATCATATGGAATGTATCTTTAGACATAATTGATGGTAAATTTTTTTCGTTTCCAACATTTATACTGTCCTACGGTACGTATGAGTGCTAAATAATATTTATTAACACTCATACGTGCCGTAGGGAAATACACATATAAAATTAACTAGAACTTTTAAAGATATTCCCCTACACCCAGAGAAAAGGTGACACCATGCGTGTACAAAATGACAACATTCGTTGCCAATAGTCCGCAAACCACGTTTGTTGTTAAATTATACCCGCCGCACACTGGGGATTTCGCGGAAAAAAGTCAAATTGTCAACATACTCTTCATGATATATGCAGTGATATTTTGAAATTTTAGACTAAATGGTAAAATCAAATCAAAAAGAATTACTCCGATCTGACTGCCAGTTTTTTTTCTATACGTCGCAAAATCAGTACTTGTATGTTTTACCGAACCAACTTAATTTAAACCTAAGAATTTAAAAACAAATATTATTTTATTATGTGAGATAACGTTTTTCTTTTTATTTTTTATTTAAAGTAGGATATTTCAGTATACACCAATACCTCACTTTGCGTCGTGGTTGCGTTCCAAAAAAACACGACGCAAATTGAAACGACGCAAAGTGAATTATGATTTTCTATAACAAACCATGTAAAGATTGAAGATAGGTTCCACAGTTAGGAAAATACTACTTGTTAAAAAGAAAATTGAACAAGTAAGCATTTAAAAAACAAAAATAATATAAAATTTTATTACATACATTCAAAAAACAAAAAAAAAAGCAAATTCAATTAAAACAAAATAAAAAATTCAATTAATTTATAAAAACAAAATAAAAATTAATCACTGTCTGATGAGTCCATAGTGGCTGTTGTCGTAAGTCGGCTTTCTTTCACAAAAAATTGGTCCAATGTTTGCTGAACAGCTTTTTTTTCAACGAAAAATAAATTTCCTTGTAGCAATTGATATTCATAGCTACCGCCTGAGAGATATTAAATAAAAAATGGTGCAATTATGAACAAAGGTCTTTTAGAAAAAAAAAGAAAATTTTAAAAAAATATTAAAGACTCGAACCCAAAACAACGCAACTTGGAAAATCTAACGACGCACAGTGAAAGTTAGTACTAATTTAGTAGCGACGCAACTTCGAAAAAACGCAAACCGAAACGACGCAAAGCGAGGTATTGGTGTACTAATATTGAAAAAATAAACTCTGTAGAGACTTAAGTTTTTTTTGTTTGTTTATTTTTACGAACATATAACAAAAAACCCTTTTTTCTCCTAACATTTGGACCTGCAATTTTAGCCTTACTTTCCCACAGTTGGAAATCACTATTAATACATTGTTTTATATCTGTTTTTACATTTTTAATCAATTTCAAGTGCCACCAGGTGCCACCTCTCAATTTGGTGCATTACACAGTACAACATTTTTCAGCTGATTGATTCGGGACTCAATTCTGATAAGGCTTTTTTGTTTAACATAACTCGAGAACGACTAGTCGGATTTTGCTGAAACAAATTTGGAAAAATCAACAATTACAATTACTTTCATCTGTTTATATAACGTTTCGCTACATAAGCAACAGTTTCGCAGTTATAAATAAATGTATGAAGAAAAAAAAAATATTTTTTGCCTAAAAAAAAATTTTTTTTTTGTAGGTAACGATATACATTTCTCTAACTTTCTTTATTTTGATTACTTTTGTGTATTACTATATAAATAAAACTAAATTTGTGATGAAATCACTACATTTTTTGACAAATATATTTTTTCCCGTGCGCCCCGGTAGGCTAGTTGGTAGCGTGCTGGCTTATCAGTGCGGGGGTCGTGGGTTTGATTCCCACCAGAGGCACTGGTCTCTTTTCGCTACAACGCGCCGAAAGCCATAGTAGCTAGTGCTCGGTTAGGGTAATAGTATATAATTTGTAATTATATGATTATTAATTAATAAAATGAAAAAAAATATTTTTTCCTCACCTCCATACAAAAATCCCCAGTGTGCGCCGTTGTCAATTCAACAACCAATTCCGTTCCCAACCTGCCCGTTCCCACCTACTTTAGTAATAAAAAATGATTAAAATTGATTATAATTATGGTTCATAAACATATTTTATACAAAGAATGTATTTATTTAAATTTAAATCACAATAACTTAAATTAACTTAATTTTAAAATAAATTTTTCCATTGTTCATAGGATATAAATGAAACGGAGGAGTTATAAAATATAAAATTGGTATTAAATAAGCAGTATCATTGTTTAACGAACCGATTTCATCAGATTGCAAATGAAAATCAAAATTTTTAATGTTAACTTGATTACACAGAACATAAACATTTTCATTTTGAATAATATCATTTTTAATTTTTAAAAGTTCAATTGACGTTTTGTTGGTAGCTAAGTAATAATTTGCTTTATACAAAGTTCCTTTAAAGACAATATCATTAAAAACTTTGCAATTCTGTAAATTTAAATTTTGATTATATTCTTTGAAACAATACACTTCTTTTATGAAATTTACAGCCTTATATGAATTTAAACTAAAAATATTTTTTTTAAGTTATCTTCATGATGTAGCCGAAAATCTAAAGCCAGCCTTTATAGTTATAGAATGACATGGATTTACTCTTGATGTGCACTCAAAAAAAAAAGTTCGTAAAGTCAGCAAAAAATTTTGCTGAGTCAGCAAAACTTTAGTCAGGAGGGTGCTAGCAAAAAAATTGCTAATGTCAGCAAAATCTTTTGCTGAAAATCAGAGAGCTGATTTTTAGCAACAAAATTAGTAGATTCAGCAAAAGTTTTGCTAACACTTAGTAGATAAGAAATAAAAAAGCGTTGGTAAAAATTAATAAATTTTTTGCTGAATTTTAGTAGACTGAAAAAAAAAACGCAAAAAAATTGTAATTTAGTTAATATATTTGCTGAAAATCATAAAACATATTTTTGTGATTCTTTTAAAAATAATTTACAATAATTACGAAATATAAAATTTTCATTTTCCCACATTGACGAAATGAATTAATTTATTATCTGAAAATATATACTTAGAAATAAATATATATAACATAACAAAAATTTTCTTTCAACTACTCACATCAATGGTAGTCTAAATGATGCTTTCTTTTAAAGGACGCAACTGCCGAAGATAATTATAAAAACGAAACCAAAAAATAAACAAAAACAAAAACAAACGAAACGAAACGAAAAAAACAACCCTTTTTTTGCAATAAGAAAAAGGAACCATACAAATCTACCTAAGATGTGTGTCTTTGTCTTTCGCTTTACTCTGTCTACATGTCTGTATATGTTTGTTTGCAATTTGACCACACTAGATTATTAATCTATTAACATTTATTATAGAAATACATATTAAATTAAATATTTTCTTTTGTCTTTTATTTTATTAATAGACAATTACTTTCACAAGCCGGAGACAACTCAAAATTTTATTTTTTTTAATCCTCAATTTTGTTTTATGTATGAAAAACAGATACAAAAGTCTTCCATGGTTGATTTTTTTATATGTCTTATTAGAGTTGTACTTTTTTTATCATTTTCCTCTTCTCTACTACATCTTGACATGCCGAGACATCTGCTTCATTCTGCGTATATCTTTCAATCTGGTTGTCGTCCACACTATTAATGTGCTTATCAGCACAATTTTTTTTAGCAAAATTAATTAGTAAAACATTAGTATATTAGTAAAGCATTAGTATAAAACAGTTAAGTGCTGAATAAGTATAACAAAAATTTAAGCTGAAAACACGATTTTAGCAAAAAAATTTGCTAAAAAATAGTATACCTGATTTACAAGACGTTTTACTAACTTTTGTACTAACTTATTTTTTTTATAAGTGTAGTGTTACTTAAATAAGTGTTAGCATCTTTATGATTAGCTTCCAATCTCATACACCAGAGATTCCTAAGAAGCCCACATTTTCTAATAGCATTTGGATAATGGAAAAGAAAATGATGTTTTGGTTTTAATAAACTATACAAATTTAAATAAAGTAAATGGTGCTTGTTAATCAATTCTTCCAATTTAACTAAATCGTCTTCTATGTAACTTGGTTTTAAAAGTAAATCAATAATTTTAAATAAAATAATGAAGACTTCCCAATGAGGGTTTTCTTGAGGAATTAAATCGCCGATCATTAATGGCAAGAAATGTATAAAACAAATAGTTTCACTAGCAGTCATACACACAGAAAAAAATTTAGATATTTGCCAACTGAAATGCGGTTATTACGACTCAAATTCGGTTGTTACCACTGAAATAGGTTGGTACAACTGAGCATTGGTTTTCACAACAAAGATCGGTTAATGCAACAGAATTTTAGTTGCAACACCTAAAATATTCAGAAATCTAAAGTAACTATCCTTGTATTAACTGAGTTGGTAGCTTCCCAGGAAAAAATTACACATTGCAAAAAGAAGGTGATACACACACTTGCTTACATATCTCATTGCAAAATTTAGTAACTGCAATACCAAACTCATTCCAACGATAGAGTCAAAAAAGCAAGTAGTATTGTAATCAATTCTTTAAATTTAAACCAGAAAGCATGAACTCAATAACAAAGTAATTTTATACTTAAAAGAAAATAGCAATGTTATTAACTTATATGTATAACTTTTTGTACTCAAGAAGTAATCATATACTTTTTCTTAATAAAAGGACGTTATTGGAAGTAGTTCCTAATTTTGAAAAAAGAAGTTATACAATTTTAAAGAATTTATCTCATATATTTTTTATTTGCAGGAAAATAATACTAAAAACAGAAATTGCATGTTGGCTAAATTTTGTTAAACTGTGGTTAGGTATAAATTAGGGAAGCGCACGTGAGCTGAAAATTGTGAGTGGAAAATGAAATTACTGACGTTATCGTGAGTGAGTGTAAAAAAAAAATTTCGAGGGTGATTGTGCATGAGTCATTGTTTTGTTTTTAAATTTTTAATTGTTCTTTTTTATTTGAAAAATTTATATTTTCGTGGTTTATAGCTCCAAAATTATGACAAACCCATGTTATCATAACAATTCGATGTTTCACTTTTTAGGATTTTATTTCCGTATGAGTTTAGATCGTTATATTTGAGTGACCTAGGAGAATCACGTGTGAGTAAAAGTTGAATTTACTTATGGAACTACTTCTTTTTTTTCAAATGTAAGTACTTCGTAGTTTTACAATTGAACTATTTCTTTATTAAAAAATGTATGTAGTTCTTAAAAATATAAAGTAAATGGTTCTTCGATAAAAAAAAATAATCAATTCTAAAGAATCAATTATTTTAGTCTCACGCCCTGTTAAAAGAATCGAGTAGGTAATCTTGTAAGGAATGCGTTCTGCCCAAAATGCTTGATTACAAACCCGCTTACCTTTTTGGAAATTTTTTGCTGGGTTGTTACCATTAAAACACACTTCTCAATTCTGTTGGCACTTTATTTCTCTGTGTGTATTTAAATGATATTTTTTTAAACTGTCAAAGTTTAATGGTAGATAAGCAAAAACAAATGTAAATGTAATGTAAAAAAAAAATGTATTAAATTAACAAAAACAAATGTAAAAAATTCTAATACCCACCAATTCCGATGCTCTTGCATACGACAATTTTGGCCATTCTTGTAGAAACTCAACACTCTTCAATTTTTGTAAGTCTTTTTGTCATATATTGAAAGATCTTTTCCATTTTTCACAAACTTCTCCCCAATCGTCGCATTCTCTGATCAAGGAAGTTTTCAGTGCAACAGCAACTGATTCATCGATTTCAGCAAGTTCTTTGTCAGGAGATTGCACAGACATATTGCTTTCAATGGTGCTACAAAGAGTCCAAAAGCTTTCTTTTTTTTAATTCTTGTGCCTATACTTAGCATACAGCTTTCCGCTTGTATTCTTTTTTTCCTTTTCGAGAAATGTAATAGTAATCCTGTAAACATTGAATTATTTGTTTTATATTTAAAGTTTTGAATTCATGTTATTTAAACATTACCTTTATTTTGGTTTCAAGTGGAATAGCTGAACAAATTTCATCCAACAAACTGTTATAGTCTTGTGTGAAAAGCACAATATATATACTTGAAATGTCTTCAATAATGACATTAATAATGTCATCTCTATGGTCAGATGTCAATTTAATGTTTCGATTTTGCAACGTCCGGAGCAAAACGGAAATCGCTGTAGTAATTTCTAACTTAAACTAAAAGTTAATTATACATTTTTAAAAAACAATACACTACATTAATTTAATGTAAAAAAAAAAAAAATAGTAATTTGTCCATAGCTATTAAAAATTTGGATGTTGGAATTTTTCTGAGCTTCTTTGATAAATTATTGATTGGATTTTTGGATATTCGAATATTTGTTTGGTCCAAATTTTTAATTTTATCAAATCTTATCGGTATCTTTTTTATGTTCGCGTATTATTAGGGAACATTTTAAATATTTTTCCTGTACATTCCAGGATGAAGAAGGTACAGCAGGTGCAACAACTCCCATATAAGCATACATTTCTTACACTTTTCCGAAACTTTTTGCAGAAACCCCATCGGATTTTTTTTTTTAAAGCCAACAGAACACCATACAAAAAGATATATATTTTCATACACCAATTGAAAAAATTGTCAAAGTATATACTTACATATATATATATATCATATATTTTTCGAACCCCTCTAAAAACACAAAAATATGTCTGACCGAGAATACCTGCATAGTAAACCTCTTAAAATTGTAGGTATAAAACATGATGCAAAACTAAAAAAGTTGTCATTTAAGCAGTTTTATTATCTCTCCTAAATTTTCAGATAATATATAATAATTCTACCCTATGTCTAAAGAGAGAATTGCACAAACAACTGAAATTCGGTTGCTAATTCCAACATTAAAAGTACCGAAACTATAGATAAACTTTTTTAACTGAAAGTATTTTACTCAAGTGCCAAAATCTCCGAAAAGTTTTGGGTTTTTGGTATTACAAGTAATGTAGAAGATAATTTTTCCCAATATTGGTTATAAAAGTCAATATATTGGATGATGTGACAGCGTTTTGGTAAATTTCATATATTTTTAGTACATAATTAAGTTCAATTGTTGTGATGATGAATTTTAGTATTTACAATTATTTTTATTATTTTGTTTATTTGTATTATATTTACTATGTTTATTCTGTAATCTAGTAGTAAAAATTTGTAACTGATTTTGGTTATTGTTATTAATCGATTAATTAAATTAAGCTTCTGAATAATGATTAAAGTTTGTTGGTTGCATTCGAAAGCCAAATAATTTATTGTCTGTATGTAAGACCTATTAATAACTACACTCATAGTACTCCATGCTAAAAATACGAAAAAAATGTTAAAACAACAAAATCTTTTGTAAAAGGAAAAAATTTTCTTTTATTTTACAAAATTGTTGGTTATTTCGAAAGACTTTTGTATTTTTACGGATGGATTTTTTTTTTATTTTTTTTTAATTTAATTTTAACCAATACTCAGGGGATGCCCCCTACTCATGCAGTGCAGGAAAATAGGGTATGGGAGGGAGGAAAGTGTAGTTAATTTTCGTATTATTTTAATACATAGATTTCATACAAACTATGAATTTTATTCATTAAACACATGAAACTTTCATAACGATTAGGCTAGGATTAATGAAAAAAATTTCATATACTTTATGAAATTTTCATTGGGTTACTGAAACCATTCATTAAAATTAATTTAATGAAACACCTTTCATCGACTCAATAAAATGTTTCTTTGGGGACTTTTTTATGAAAAAATTCATTGGATTAATGAAGTAATTCATTAATACTACGCACAAATTTCTATCAGTGTACAAAAAATAATGTGTTACGCATTAGTACTTATTTTTATAATTATTTTAAACATAAAGTTATGATCTCTAAATTTTGATACTTATTTTTATAATAATTTTAAATATTAAGTAACGATCTCGTTATTTTTTCAACTCTAGAAAGTACATATATAAGTATTTGTTTTTGATTTTTTGTAAGCTTGAAAGTACAAACATATTATTGCAAGCAAGACATTTATGTCCCGTGTATAAACGGTACTAACATGTCATTACCTTTCTCAATACCAGTAATGACACCAGCTTACAAAAAAATATAGCGCTACCAATATGTACTTATTTATATCACTATTTTAAATATAAACATATGGTCCCATACATTTTTGAATATCTGTTTTAGGCTCATAATTTTTGCAACACTAAGTAAGTACATATATAACTATTTATTTTAGACTTTTTGTAAGCTGGAAAGTAATGACATTTTGTGCAAGCACGTTGTTCGGTAAAAAAAACTTTTACTTTAAATAAAATTAAAAAACGTAATTTAATTTTATTTTCGATCTCACTTTATTGAAAGTTAAAATTGTAATAACAAAATCAATGATAACAAATTTTTAAGAACCACAAAATAACAAGTACATAACAAACAGACAAAAAAAGCTGGACCGTTATTCTTAGAGAGACTAAGAGTAGCCAGTACATTGAGTGCATATGTGCGTTTACTAATTTGTTATTAACTAGCAATAACAAACAGTAAAGCACATATGAACAATAGACAAAACAAAAAACATCTGACATCGGAGCTATGGGCCGTGAATTCAAAATTGCTTCAATTTCGACGACAAGTGTCTGAAGTTCTTCGAACGTGAGATGAGCTTGTGAGACATTTTTTACCAGAAGAGTTTTAGCTGATTTGACTGCTGCCTCCCACAAGCCACCGAAATGTGGAGCACGAGGCGGTATGAAACAAAATTCGAAGCCACTTTGAGTACCAAAAGTTTTCAGTTTGCTAATGACGTCATCAGAGAACAATTTTTGTTTTAGTTCTTTCAATTTGTTATGAGCGCCAGTAAAATTTGTAGCATTATCACAAAATATGCGTTGTGGTATGCCACGTCTGCCTACGAACCGCTTCAAACATAACAAGAAAATATTCGTCGAGAGATCAGAAACGAGCTCCAAATGAGTCGCCTTTGAGCTAAAGCAAACAAAAACAGCAATATAGGTTTTGTATGGTACCTTTCCACGAATTCGATACGATGTTAATAATGGGCCACAAAAATCGACACCAGCAACTAAAAATGGACGTTGAGCTCTTAAGCGATCAACTGGCAAATTACCCATGATTTGATCCATCAATTTTGGTTTGTAATGAAAGCAATGTACGCAATTTCGAACCACTTTTCGGACAACTTCTCGTGCATTTGTTATCCACACCTTTTGACGAAGAATGCCGAGCAAAACCTTTGGGCCAGCATGTAGATGATTACGATGCAAATGCTCAATATACAATTTAACAAATCGATGTTGTTTTGGCAATAGAGCTGGAAATCGTGCATCATATGGGATGGGTGCATTGGATAAGCGTCCGCCAACTCGAAGTAGTTTAATTTCTTTGTTATGCATTTTGGTGTCCTGTAAAAATGGAGCCAATTTTTGCAGGGATGGCTGAACGAAACCGTTGTTTGAAATAGCTTCGATTTCAGCATTAAAATTGGTATGTTGTATGTGCGCGACGATTTTCCAAAAGGTGGTTTCCAGCTCGGTGGACTGCAGATGAATAATGTCTTTTGCTTTCAGGGAACTATCTACTGGGGATCTGTTGAAAATACGAAAAATATAAGTAAGTATTCTAATGATTTTATAATATGAAGAATGCTTATTAATAATGATATCAATTATAGCTGGTGAATCATTTGTGGTACATTTGAAAACGGCTGCTTTTCTTCGTTCCAAAATTTCTGTCTCGTTGTCAACTAAGTTTGTTGGCCAATACAAAATCTCTTTGCATAGAAATTGAGGACCATTGAACCAAATTGTGGATGGTAATTCTGCTGCACTGCAACCACGGGATACAATATCTGCAGGATTGCTTTTTGATGGAACATGTCGCCATTGAATATCTCGAGTTTGCTCCTGAAGTTCTGAAATACGATTGCCCACAAAACAATTTAGTGTTGATGAATGCAACTTTAGCCATTGTAAAACGATTTTTGAATCTGTCCAAAAGAAAATAGAAGATACAAATTTAATAATTTTAGATTTGATTTTGGACCACGTTTTGCTAAGCAAGACCGCAGCACACAATTCGAGGCGTGGCAAGGATTGAGCCTTTATTGGAGCGACTTTTGATTTGGCAATCAGCAAAGTTGTTCTATAGGAGCCATCTAAATAAACACGATAATAAATGCAGCATCCAAAGGCGCGTTGCGAAGCATCTGCAAAGCCATGTATTTCGCCAAGTAAATTTTCTGAAGTTAAAACATATCGAGGCACTTGTATATTTTGAATATTTGACAAATCTTCCTTAATTTGGAGCCAAAGTTTTATAAGACTTGAGTTGAGGGGTTCATCCCAACTGATATTTTGTACCCACATTTCTTGAAGCAGCATTTTACAACGAATAACAATAGGGCTCAAGAGGCCGAGTAAATCAAAAATTCTAGCTACGATTGACAAAACTGAACGTTTAGTGGGGCAAACTACATCGGGCAAATCAAAACGGAACAAAAAATTATCTTTTCTGGGATTCCATGACATACCAAGTGTTTTAGTGACGTCGTTTTCACCCGTTTTAATAGTAACCTCTTCATCTGAATTTGATACAAATTCAGGACAATTACTGTTCCATTTTGCCAGTTGAAGTCCATGCAGACTTAAAATTTTTATAATTTCATTTTTCTTTGAATTCAAAACTTCAAAATTATTTGAGCCGGTTAGAACGTCGTCCACGTATAGGTCTTCACGAAGTACTTGAGCTCCAATTGGATAGGAAGATTCATTTTGATCAGCGATATAAAACAAGCTACGAATTGCTAAAAAAGGCGCTGCTGAGAGTCCATAAGTAACTGTATTTAATTGGAAAACTTTAAGTTTTTCTTCTTTATTAGCTCTCCAAAGAATCAATTGAAATTTACGATCGCGTTGATCAACTAGAAATTGACGGTACATTTTTGATATGTCAGCCATGAGCGCAAATCGGTTCAGACGAAAAGAAAACAAAGTTGTGATCAAATCTTGTTGTATTGTTGGGCCAACCATGAGAATTTCATTTAAGGAATGATTAGAAGCAGTACGAGCCGATGCATCAAAGACAACGCGAAGTTTGGTTGTAGTACTTTGAGGTTTTAATACACAGTGGTGTGGTATAATATAATACGGAAGTGCAACCGGCTGATCGTAGGGCGACATATGACCGAGAGCCATATATTCGTTCATAAAATCGACATACATTGACTTTAAAATAGAGTCACGCTCCAATCTACGTTCGAGCAACAAAAATCTTCTACGAGAAATTTCAAAAGACTCACCCAAATAATCTGCATTGAGTTTAAAAGGCAATCTTACTTGTATACGACCATCAGCATTAACATTAACGTTGTCCACAAAATGCTGTTCACACCTTTGCTCCTCTTCACTAAGAATTTGGGAACCACTAGCATACTCTTCAACTTCCCAAAATTTTTTCAAAGTGTTGTCCAATGTTTCCGTTGAAGAATAAAGTGCTAAGTTGCATGTAAGAGGCGACGAAGTTGTTTGAGAAGTGAATTTGCCTCCAACAATCCAGCCAAACACAGTATTGACAAGGCAAGGTTTGCTATCTCCCAAAGAAATGCGTCCATCTAGCAACATTGCAAAAAACACCTCAGAATTAAGCAGTAAATCAATTCGTTGTGGCTTGTAGAACAAAGGGTCTGCGAGTTGTATCGTTTCAGGTATTTTCCAATCTGATGTTTCAATAAATTCGCCAGGCTGTTGAGCAGAAATTGATTTGGATACCGCAAAGACTGAGGACCACTGGAACGAACCAATACGAGATTTAATTGTGGCTGCAACAGAAAACTTGATGCTTGTTTGTATTTCTCCAATACCAGAAACACCTTGAGGTTCTGGTTGAAATTGTAACTTGAGCCTTTTTGCAACTTCTTCTGTAATGAAATTTATTTCAGAACAGGAATCAAGTAATACTCTTACCGGCATAAAAGAACCAAAATTGTCCTTGATAAGAACCACTGCAGTTGGTATGATTGACCTTTTGAATGACCGAGCTACCAACGAAACTGGGTTACCTTGACTAGAAGATGGTGCTTGAGTTAGGGCACCATTGGACAATGGCGGTGCTGTATGATCAGGAACTGCATAAATATGCAAATTAGTATGATGAGCTGCATGACAAACCCGACAACGAGATTTGGATGGGCATTTCGAAAGTAAATGACCCTTCCGTAGGCAGTTTATGCAGTGCCCATTTCGTTTTACAAAATTAAAACGTTCCGAAACTACAAGCGACAAAAATGAGGAACATGTTGTGATGTAATGATCAGTGCTGCTACAATATGAACAGGTCAACTCGCTTTTTGAATTGACAAAAGTATTCGCTGAACGATTGAAGTTCGACTTTGGCTTTGAACCACTAGGTTTATGCACTGTTTCACATTTCTTCCCATGGCTTTCTAAAAATTGACAGCGATTACTTAAAATGTTGTAGCAGGTATCCCAAGTAGGCAGTGATTTAAATTCTTGCTTTTCATCATAGTTTTGCCTGGAACCTTCATCCAACTTCAGCAACACCATGTGAATTATAATCGCATTCATAACGTCCATTTCCGAGCCAAGAGATAAAAGCGAGCCACGAATAGCCGAAACAGTGTCGATTATGTTCCGCAATGAAACGCAGTCACCCTTGGACATTTGAGAAACATTAAAAAGAGCAGTAATATGTTCCAAAAATATAAGTACCTTATTATCATAGCGTTCCTTTAACCGTTCCAGGGCCTTCGGGTAATTTTCATCTGTAACCAGGAACGGCTCTACCACAGCTAGGGCAGGACCAGAAAGACAGCTCAGCAAATAATTAAATTTATCCACTGGAGTTAACAACGAATTATCATGGACCATGTTTTGAAACGTTGATATAAATCGCTTATAATCAGCATATTTTCCGTCGAATCGGGGCAACTTTAACGAGGGCAAACGAGATTGATGTGCCGCTCCAGACATTGAAGCATTTAGAAAACTATGTTCTGCTGAAGTAGAGCAACGACTTTTATTTAAAAGTGATAGTAACTTTGCCTTCGATGTGATAAAAACTTCTTCTAAATCACTACGACAATTATCAGCTGGATTTAGCTTTTCAATTTGTCCTTGAACTTCACAAATTTCTTTAAAATAAGTTTCTAAAATTTGCAGGCGACATTGCAAAATGGTTGCATCCACTTTGTCGCCATCTTTTTCATTTTTCTTATTTAGTTTTGATATGTTCTTTTTCATAGTGGTTCTCTGTTGTTCTAACGATGCCAAAGCTGAGCTGGCGGTAGCATCATCGTTCACCATTTTGAATAAAAATCACAAAAAAAACTTTAAAATTTGTCAAGGAACCACTTTGGAATTGAAACGCGTATTTACCTTTGTATATAAATGAAAAGGCACCAAAATTTTATTTTTATTTATGTACCACTTATGTACTTAAAATAACGGCACAATGAATTAAGTTCCAAATTTTAAAAATCGAAAAAATTTAAATTTTAACAAGGGCTACACAAAATTATTTTATTTTTCAGCAAAATTTATTTCGATGAAAAAACCACGAAAACAAAACTTTTTTGTAATTACAAAATCAAAAGAATCACTTTTAATTTTGTCCAAATGAAATTGTATATCGGCAGTGGTTAACGACGGCAAAGAACTCCAAACGAACGAAAAACAGCAACTGTAGCAGCAGAGGTTATGATGAATATCCAACGACGAAACTTTACTCCGAACCACAATTGTTGCACCAAATCACAAAATTTTATTTAAATTTGTTGTGGCTGTATGTGCCATAAAAAATAAAATTTTCCACTAAAATTGTTTTTTATTGTATTGGCTCTACGGGCCATGAAATTCTTTAAAACCGAATTAAAAAATTATTAAATTTATTTTTATTTCGTTAACACACAGGCCGTCCTGTCACGGTCGCCAAAAATGTTCGGTAAAAAAAACTTTTACTTTAAATAAAATTAAAAAACGTAATTTAATTTTATTTTCGATCTCACTTTATTGAAAGTTAAAATTGTAATAACAAAATCAATGATAACAAATTTTTAAGAACCACAAAATAACAAGTACATAACAAACAGACAAAAAAAGCTGGACCGTTATTCTTAGAGAGACTAAGAGTAGCCAGTACATTGAGTGCATATGTGCGTTTACTAATTTGTTATTAACTAGCAATAACAAACAGTAAAGCACATATGAACAATAGACAAAACAAAAAACAGACAACAACTAATACTAGGGATTAACAATGACAGTGACGACACTACTAACAGTGATGGTACAGTGAGTGGTACTGTGACTGGCGATCTGACCCGACACACGTCATTTATGTTTTATCTATCAAGTACATCATCGTCAGGTGGTAGAGCGGTTGATTGACAACCTGGATTCGCAGGTTCGTATCCCAGCACACTTTACAAAAAAAAATTTTTTCAATAAAAACAATATTTTTTATTTTAAATTCATTTTCATCGGGATAAACATTAATTGCATTTATAGTAATTAAATGTGCTAAAGTCCCAAAACTTATTTAACAAATTGTGAAAACAATCTGCTGTAGGATTGTCCTTATCCGGATTTCATTCCTGCCCAAGGAAATCTTCAGGGGACTTTGTTATTAGAATTTCTAGAGATATTTGTTATGTTAAATCACAAACTCAATGAGAATTTCTTGTCCTCGTCTAGGAGCGTGATTCAAAACTTAAAATATCAAAGAAATAACAAAAACAACAACAAAATATTATCACAATTGGCTTTGTCATCTTCCAAATACTACTCTGTTTTTTTTGACAGACCTAGCAATGTAGTGACTTTTATTCAAGTAAATCAACAATAGAAAATCAAATGTTTTCTATTAGTGTCAGTTACATTTAAATTTGCACAGGCACCTGCATATTTGTTATTTTAAATTCATTTTCATCGGGATAAACATTAATTGCATTTATAGTAATTAAATGTGCTAAAGTCCCAAAACTTATTTAACAAATTGTGAACTTAGACTTTTTTAAAAATTTATTGTTAGACTCATTATTTTTGTCCATACTAGGAAGCATATAAGCGGCCACATATTTTTTGATTTTTCATAAGGTTTTTAGCAATGATATGGCATTATTTTGAGCTATGTAGATCCCCATATATGGTAATGATTTTCTATACTGGGTGCATTTGTGTTCAAGTACAACATGCTAGCGTAGAAACGGTAATGATATATCATTGCTTTCAGACAGCCAGCAATGACAAAAGCTTACTCTCTGAATAAAACATGTAACAAACAAAAATTGACATATCTTCTTAAGTAAAACTAAAAAAATGGTAATTTTTCGACAGTAGTTAAAAAATTAATAACACAGTGCTACAGTGAAAAAAAAACTTGGAAAATGTCCTAGCGTGGGTTATAGGTCTTGTTGAGTACATTACAAATTGTGTCAAAAAATTTCAGAAACACCCTCAAATTCAGAAGTTATTCTAAAAAAAACGTTTTCAGTGATGTTCGTCAACTTATCGACCTGTAACTCAGCCAGTTTTTGGCCGATTTAAATATTTTTAACGGGTTTGTAAAGAAAACTGATTACGCTTTAAAATGACGTGCATCTTTTGATAGTTTTGTAAGTAATAAGTATTGTTTTTGTTAAGAATATCTACAAAAAAAAAACGAAAATTATAAACTTTTTTGATTTTAGTATCTTTTCATTGCTTATTTTATACCAACGTATAAAGAAAATTTAGTACTTAGCAAATCATTTTTCAAATCGGATCCGATCATTTTTCAAATCGGATGAAAATTGTAAAAGTTATTCAACTTGTCATTAACATCTGCTTTTGACTATACATTTTAACTTAGGTTAAGATATTTGTACAGTTTTATTTACGTTTGTAAGTCAAATACAGTGAAAAAAAGATAGGTTTTCATAGAAAAAATTTAAAATAACTCTTGTTGAATTTGAAAAATTAGGAAAAAAATAAAAAAAAAATGAGAAACTTTTGATAAACACTTTCCTAATTTCTTGGAATATATATTTTATGAATACATTTTATGAAAGCTTAATTCTTTGCCTTTGCAAAACTGTTTAAAATTTTGAAATCGGTCAAAAATGTGTGAGTTAGAGGTACTAAAGTGCTACGACCTACCCTAAAACAGTTTTTTGAAAAGAACTCAAAATTTTGATTTTGTTTAAAAATTGTTGAAAACGGGGTTTGTATATCCTCACCTAGGCCTACAACCCCCACTATATCGGTTTTCAAGTTCTGACAAAAAATGTTTTTTTGTAGCAGTGTGTAATTTACGCCTAAGTTTTTTAATTAATTTAATTTTTATGGATTAGTTTTTTGAAATTCGCTCTTAACATATTTTGGCAAAAATGGAATAAAATAGGCAACGAAAAACATTTTGGTAGAAGAATATATTGTTTATTTTTCGTGCCGAACAAGTGGTATTAATTATTTAAAAAATGCCGCATTCGACGAAAAAGAAGGTGTTGTTTCATTGCGGCAATGCACCAGTTCACACATCAACTATTGCTATTGCCAAAATCAATAAATTACAGTTCGAATTGCAAACTTTAAAAAATGGCTCGTTGCTTAAAGATTTTCCAATAATAAAGAGGTAGGGTAATTTTATAAAATAATTCAAATCAAAAAATATATTTTTATTAAATTTAATTTTTTTGAAAATTTATTTTTAGACTCATTATTTTTGGCCATACTAGTAAGCATATAGGTAGCCACATATTGTTTGATTTAGCCACATATTGTTTGATTTGATTTTTCGTCAAGTTTTTAGTAATGGTATGCCAATATCCACATATAAAAGTAATGAGATTTGTACTGACAATTGTAAGTACTTGCCATTATCATAAACAGGTACGGACAAAAAAAAAAATAGGATATATTTTTCGTAACACAATTTAGTTGCTGTAATTAAAAAAAAGAACAACAAACAAATTTGGTCAGTATACAAATTGTACGAAATATTCAATAATCTTTGCATTTTGTATTTGATTTTTATTTAAAATATTGTGCTGGTAATTGAATTTAGGAGACAGACTAATTTATGTATATTTATTGAACCAACTTTGAAACCAAGGGCTAAAAAAGTCTGGAATATTTAAAATCGCAATAAATTGCATGCTTACAGGAATGCTCAATATTTATTTATTATTTTATCAATATTGATTTTTAATTACAAGACAAAAAAAAATAAGAAAGAACAACGTTTTAGTGCTAAAAGAGCCAATTTATTATACAAAACTGTGAATTATTTAGAATTTTTGAAAAGCATCACTTTTTTTAAATTATTTATTGGAATGTTCCCATCAATCTCATGATTTTTAGTTGATTGTGCCTAAAAGTACACATGCTCAGTAAACTAACGCCATTTATCTATTAATTATATCGGTTCTGGTTTTCTTTGCCATACCTCAGAAAAAATACCCAGCAAAACCACACACTACCAAATAATCGGTAAAGTATTACGTTACATGAGCCTAAAAGTAATGGGTGGACTCATATACCTAGTAGGTGGTAAAATAACTGGTTACTTTTAATGTTACCGGGTTCGGAAAAGTAATGTGTGTATAAATAGATATTCATAATAACTAATTTATAAAAAAAAATATTCCAAACAATTTTTTTAAATTAAATAAATAGCATGTTCGCGCTGAGATGCGAACCTGGGGTCTCTGGTTGTTAGGCGAGATCTCTACCAACTGAGCTATCACAATGGGTTGCTTAAAATGCAAATAAATTGTTACGCTTCGAGTTTTCGTTTGGGATATTAAAAATATTTAACTTACCATCATGCTTACAAAAAACTACAAAGTAATGTGTCTAAATATAGATTTTCAAAATAATATTTTACACACTAGTTTACGCCTATATTTCATGTGTTATTTAATTGATGATCGGGAAGTCAGTATTTATTTTTTGAAATCATGTAAAAGGAAATGATGTATCACTACGAGGTAATCCACGAGGTGTCCAATTAATGGTAACTCATTACTTTATGTTTCAAAATAATGTTTAAGGTAAGAAGTATACATTTCAAAATAATGCATTATGTAACCCATTATCGGTAACTCATTACTTTTTTTTAGGAAAATAATAAGACAAGTAAATAGTATACATTACAAGTTAATGCATTACTTTATCGCAGTTATTAATATTTCAATATTTTTAGTTAAACTAAATTTTTTAAATAGTCAAAAAAAAGGCTAAATATATCTGTTTGGGAAGAATTAGTTTATTAATTATATTTAAATTTTGATTTTAATCGATTAATGAATTTAATATTTCTTATTTGAACTTTAACGTAATTTTAATTCTGTAATATGTACATCACTGAAGTTTAGTACAATTATGCTTTTTTTGTGCAACTGTGTTGCTCTCATTGAAATATATGCTGAATTTAGTAGAAATATAAAACTAGGCCTAAGAAATTTAATATTAAATAAAATGAATTATTGTTCTGCCAGCAGCAGCATTGAATAGTTGAAACCCATCGTGTTTTTTAATTTGTTTTAATTTCGTAGAAACTCCTACGAAACAATATCATTTATTACTGGTTGCTTTGGCCTATGAATTTTAGTCCAGTCGAATGAAGGGGTCAACCTCCGAATTCCAGGTAATAGGCTGGAAACTCGCATATGGCTTTATTTTGGTGTTCTAAATACTGTCTCAAAAGTCTTATAAAATCTCGTGTCTGCGTCGTGAGTTATGCAAGGTCAAAGGTCACAAAAATCAGTTTTTGGCGATTATATCGGTTTATAGCTCCAATGATGTCAACATCTTTTATAAAAATTATAGGTCATGCAATTTGTAACAAATTTTATTACAAACATTTTTTCATGCACTCAACCGTTTTCGAGATAGATGGCAGAGACTCCGGAGCGCTCACCCCTACCTCGAATTATACAAGGTCAACCGTGAATCTCGATTAAATTACTAAAATATCACTAACAATGAATAATTTATATTATTTATTAGATAATACAGTGGAGTACCATTATAACGAGCTCATAGGGACCGGACAATTAAGTTCGTTATAAGCGAAGTTCGTTTACTCATGGTAAACATATTTAAAAAATAATAAATTCTCAGAAAGTTTTCTTAAATTCTCTTAATTTGAAAATTACGACTGAAATAGGTTGGTAAAACTGAACATTAGTTTTTACAACAAAGTTCGGTTAATTCAACTGAATTTTAGTTGCGACACCCAAAATATTCAGAAATCGAATGTAAATATCGTTATACTAACTGAATTTATAAGTTGTTATCATTAAAATACACTTTTAAATTCGGTTGGTACTTTATTTCGCTGTGTGTATATTTTTGTCCGTTTCTGTCTGTACTTTAGGATGGCAAATTAATTTTTTTTTTTGGAATTCCAACGGAACCCGAGCGAATTCTTATGCCAATCGGTCTGAAATTGACATAGTGAAAATTTAAGCCAAATTGGATACCGTTAAGCCGTTCAACTTTGGGGTCAAATTTAAAATTTTGTGAAATTCAGTATATTTTGCTATGATTAATTAAAACGATCATGCGTTTATTAACGACGGTAAAATTTATGTGTTAGGTAAGATAAATAATTTCTGAAATTTATTCATTACGAATACCATTTTTGTGGTCAAATAAAATATAATACATTGCACCAAATGAATTTTATAGCCAAAATGTTCCACAAAAAACATAAATTATTTATCGTGATCTACGTAAAGCAATTTTTTATTTATAAACATTAACCCTTTTATGCTACGAGAGTCAAAACGGATTATTAAAATGTTTGTTTCAATTCAAAAATCAAAAATCATTACAATCACTATCGTTTTACCGTTATACAAAAATATTATAATGAAAATTAAATTTTTCTTCATGGGTGTATACAAACATATTACTGAAATTTGATTACATTATCACCCAGCAAAAATAGGGCTTCAATTCATTAAAAAACTTTTTTCTCGCAACATTACTTTTTTTAGCGATGTAATAGGTACCTACTATTTTGTGTTTCTTGCAAGCGAGAGAGTAATGTGAACCGATTATTTTGTGCCTTTTGTAAGCGATAGGGTAATGCGGTACTCGTAATGCAGGGATTTTTGAAAGGGCCTGAAAATATGCTTAACTTCCATTAATTTTATTAAACAAAACTTATAATTACGACATAAATAAATCAAACTGGCTAATGTTACTATGAAATAACCTTAACTACTGAAGCATTCGTTTTTTTATAATATTGGCTTTCAAATTATTTTGACAAAATAGGTAATTTAGAGCCTCGTATTGGAAAATGGTTAAAGGGTTTCTACTAAAAAACTACTTTTTCGTATTTAAGGATTTATATTTTAAGTTTTTTGTTTTAATTATAGATTCTAATTTTGTTAATATAAAAGTTAACATATCATAGGAAACACTTAACATTTGCACTAACTCACACTTAGAACACAACAGCACTTCCGTTAAAATGAATATTTTGCCGAATTCACTATAATTGGTTATTGTATCAACAATTACAAAAAACTACGTTAAACCCAATTATTTTGCTGATGCTAAATATTGGTCAACTTATCAGTAGGTTAACATTGAATAAATTAAAATCAACAAAATAATTAAATAGATTAGTAACGTCAGCGAAAATATAAAATAAAAATTGTAATTACCATAAGAAAACGTTTTGTATAAAAGAACAAGTAAGTAGAGAATTCGTTAGTTTTATCACAGCATTAACCAAGATAGTTTCAATAACTTAAATGTGTAATTTTGACCCCCGAAGAATAAAAGGGCTAATTTATATTCAAATAACATTTCACAATCATTTACTTGTGAAAATTTTTAATATCATTAATAATTCCAGACCTACGTTCACACATGTGGTATTCAAAATTTAGCAAATTTGTAAAATTTTAAATACCAAACATGGGGATTAATTTCAATTTCAATTTATTTATTCAGTCTATGGATACATAAATCCTTACAGACTATGAAATAACAATTTTATAATAATTTTAATATTTACATTTTTTTTTAAATACCTAAATCCATCATTATGGAATATAATTGTAGTTTAAAGCTAGTTTTAGATGTCCAAAACTCAATTTGTTGCTTTAAAGTAATTAGCTGTTTATTATTAATCTCATTCATTTGAATAAAAGTACGGGTTAAAATGATATTAAGCCCATAATTGGTACGATGTAGTGGTACATCAAAAATAGAATTAAACCTTAATCTTCTTGGTGGAACATGAAAATTAATACGGGAAAACAAACTCAGAACAATCAATACCACCACTTATAATATCAAAAACGAATATAGCAGATTGCAGTAACCTACGAAATTCAAGGGTTTCTAAACCTATTAGTAGACCTCTAGATCTATAAGAGGGTATAGGATCAGGGCTGAATTTCAGTTTATGGGGGACACCCCTAGAGAAAAAATCTGAATATGCCATCCCCTTCAGAATGTTCCCAGGAGTACGAAAATCATAATGAGTAAGGGCGTGGCAGTCGAAAAACGACCCGGCCCACCTACGTAGACAATATGGGTATCAAATGAAAGCTAATGTCTTCACGATTCCAAAAATAGCCATAGTTGCCAGATCGGGCGGTTTTTGCAGCCGATACGGCCATTTTTGTTAAATAGGGGCGGGGGTGAAAAACGACCCATGCCACCTACTTAGGCAATATTGATATCAAATGAAAGGAAATGTCGTCACGATTCCAAAAATACCCGTAGTTGCCAGATCGTCCAGAATTTGAGGAAGATATGTTAATTTTTATAAAATGGGGGAAGGACTTTTTTTGTTTATTTCTTTTTAGCTCGGCCAGAGGCCGAGCACTCGAGATCCCCGCCGTCTAGAATTAAGACATACTGGAGTTAAAAACCCCTAAGCCCGGCCGTAGGCCGGTCACGCAGAAAAACTTTACTAAGCGAAGCCAGTATAACAAATTTTCATTAACCAATCAGAAGCTTGGCAAAATTTCAGTTTATAGTAATCTTTTCGCACAAAATGCTCATTTTTGTTTGATTTTAACAAAATATAAGCAAAAAAAAAGGAAAAAAAAAATTTCCCCCACCCCAAATTTTGCCAAAATGGCCATATCGGCTACAAAAATCGCCCGATCTGGCAACTACGGCTATTTTTGGAATCGTGAAGACATTAGCTTTCATTTGATACCCATATTGTCTACGTAGGTGGGCCGGGTCGTTTTTCGACTGTCACGCCCATAAGGGGAGTGAGCCCCCTTATTCATTATGATTTTCGCACTCCTGGGGTCATTTAAGGGGGCGTGGCATTTTTTTTTTCCAGGGGTGTCCCCCATAAACTGAAATTTTGCCAGGATCAGTAAACCTAAAAGACGAGGTTGCAAATTTGACAAATTTCCTTTGCACCCTTTCAATACGAGCGATATGAGTACCACAATGAGGAGCCCATATTATGGCAGCATACTCCAGTTTTGATCTGACAAAGGCATTATAAATTAGCTTTAATGTAGTTGGATCGGAAAAGTCAGCACAATTTCTTTTTAGGAAAGCTAAAATAGAGTAAGCTTTTGGAACAATATAGTCCACATTAAGCCCAAACGACAACTTTGAGTCAAAAACAACACCCAGATCAAGAGTTGAATACACAGATTCCAAATTATAATAACCAATATAAAAAGTAGCATGAATTGGATTTAATGACCTAAAAAACGACATATGGAGGCATTTACTACGATTTAAATAAAGCCTATTTAAATTGCACTTGTAAATCAAAAACATCAAGAAAAGAAGAAAAAATCAAAAACATCAAGATTAGTAACAACATCCGGTTATTTATCCACAGGCCAATCACAATTACATGTTATTAGATGTAAAAAAGTAATAAGCCTGTAATTAAATGCAAAAATATTGCTATTATGTCCCATGTGTGGTATTAAAAAAATTTTAAATATTCCAAAGAAGCTTTTAAGCCCACGAGTGCGAGCGTAGGTCTGAAATTGTTATAAATATAAAATTTGTCATAAGTGAGTGATTGTGATATGTAATTGACGTCGCCCATGTTTGAACTTTATATACTATGAACGTGAACTTTGTCAACTTTTTTTTTTTTTTTTGTGGAAACTTTTAGATTTAAAATGGATGCGTCATTTTGACTCACACACAAATGCGTTACTTAAAAAAAAAGGAAAAATTAAAGATATTTGGAATATCAAGTTTGTCACTATATAGCCAGCCTTTGTAAACAAAAATATCGTTTTAAGTCAACTATAGTTTAATAAACTGAATTTCTAAAACTTGAACTTTGACCTCAAATTTGCATGGCTCTGAGTTATTCGGTTTAGCTTAAAAGTGGCACATTAATATGCTCGGGCTTGATCAAAAGTTCAAAGTTTATTTTTCATTGCCACCCTAATGTACTTACAGAACCACTTATATAATGCTTTTCTACACTGGGAAATTAATACATAATTTATAATTTTAAAGGGGGACATTGCATTCGCGGCAGAGAAAACAGATCTTTTTTTAAAAATTCATAACTTAGTCAAAAACAAACATTTTTATTATTGTAGAGAATTGAACAAATTACAAGAAAAAAAAATTCAAAAAAATATATTTTTCATTCCAACATGGTTTTATAGAGCTCCAAACTGGCGGCAGAGAAAAAAACGGGTTGCAGCGCTGGGAGTCGCAAAAATTGTCCGATCTTTAAAAAAAATGCTTTTTTAAATCTTAACAAAATCGGTTATCGTATGACATGAGCTTTTTTTTAAATTTTTTTTTTTCAAATTATTGGTGATGTTCCAAATTTAAAAGTGACTATAAAAATTCATAAAAAATCGAAAAAAAATTTAAAAAAAAGCTCGTGTCATACGATAGCGAATCAAGTTTCAAAAACTACAAAAAAAAAAAATTTCGTCAAAAAATTAACATGGTTTCGAGATAAACGCGTTCAAAGTTTGTGAACAAAGAAAAAAAGGTTACCTTCAATCTGCCATGCCTGTTTCGTACTGTATGCCTTCGTTATCTTGTGTTGCGCTGTTTCTTACAGTTGTTCGCAATCGTTTAGCAATTCGGGCTTCTTTTGAAGCTTCATATGCCTTCACTCTGGCGCATTTCAAACGATTTGCATCATTTCCTTTGCAAAAATTCAATACTGTAGCTCCTATGGTGATACCAAGGTAGCGCGAAAATTAAAAATGCGCTCTCACTAATCCGGCTGTAACTTTTGAACCCGTATCTTAGAATCTTAAGAATATTTAATAAAATAAAAAATTATAAAAAAAGTCGATTTCAAAAAACGGCCAATGTCATGTCCCCCCTTAATACAAAACATTTTCGAAAAAATAGTTATGCTTAAGTTTGAATTTAACAATATTTTATTGAAATTATTTTACTCATCCTTACAAATCGAAGCAAAATTCTCTTTTGTAGGAATTTTGCAATATTTGGTTAAAGGCGCATATCTCCACTACAGAAAAATTCGTTAAAAAAATAATTAATTTTCCATCGTAATTTAATTGGTATATAAAACTGCCGGTAACGAAATATCGGGCTTTCAAGCTGTCTTATATAAACAGTAATTTTCACTGGTATTTTTTTTTCTTTCGTATGCAACATAGTGTAATCCATATTCCGCATGGTGCTTTAGAACTTTGCATTATTTAAAGGGATCACTGTTTGTGATAGATTTCCTCGAATTTTGCTTATGCAAAAGAAAACACTGCATTACACCAACTATTTTCATTTAAAATAGAAATCAAAGAGTATTTTGTTTGAGTTTTTGAAAGCCCTATAAAAATGTCATGTTGTTTCTAAGTAATAAATGCAATTTTGAACAGCCCTTCAGCTGACCTTTGTATTGACAATTTGATTAGTTTTTTTTTTTTTTTTTGCAACAACAAAACTTGCTGACATTTTAACATTTATGAAATGTGGACATGTTCATTTGCTGCAAGAACGGCATAACTCAAAAATCGCGATTTTTGAGTAATTAATACAGAAATATTGTTAATATCATGTTCTATCTTGCACACAGAGAAATAAGTTGCCAACCGAATTGAAAAGTGTATTTTGGTTGTAACAGCCAATGCATTTGGTTAGTGCAGCCATATTTAAATTTGATTTATAAATATTTTGGGCATTGCAACTAAAATTCGGTTTTATTATCCGAACTTTGTTGTGAAAGCCAATATCCAGTTGTACCAACGGATTTCAGTCGTAGTAAACGAATTTAAATCGTAGTAACAGAATTTCAGTTGGCAAATGGCTAAATATTTCTCTGTGTGTGTGTAAAATACTCATTTTGATATATTGTATACAGAACGTGGGAGACGAGTATATGCCGTTATTTCTATTCCTATGTTTCGCTCTTCTTTTACTCACAACAACGACATATCGTTAGTTACGCCACATTCGTTAAGGTTTTTGCTTTCGGAAAGAGCGACATAATTTGCGTTGTGCCTTTATAAGTAGTAAAATGTGTTTTATGTAGTAAAAATTCTTATATACTGGCATATTTTGTGTTGTGACTGTTTTGTTGAAAAAAAAACATTTGATTATAACTAGCTATAACCCAAAATATGCCATTGTTGTTGAAAAAGCGTTTATTATAAACTTTTTTTTCGCATTAAGAACAACACATTTTAGTTTACTACACTACTATCAATGAACTTTAGCAGCAATAACGTAATAACGCAAAGTATAAACAATTTTCCATCTAAAAACAATTATTAAAAATATTTTACTCACCTTTTTCCTATACGGATATATTAAATATAAGTTGATTTACAAGATGATATAAAAATATTTACATTTATTCATTTTTCTTCAGAGCTATAGTCAATTGAACACTTAAAACGCATTTATCTCAAAATCGAAAATTTTGAGTTATGCCGTTCTTGCAGCAAATGAGCGATGTGTTAGAAATTTTATGTTGTGTGTGTGAAGCAAAAACATGAACAAAAATGTAAAAGTTGTGGCTTTATTGAGCTCAAATGGTAGGAGATTTAATAAAATCTGATGCAATCCAATTAAAATCTATATTAATCCACAAAAATTTTAATTTGTGATATCCCCGTTTTTTACGGTTTTTGCATCAATAAATAAATGGAGTAATTATTTTTTTTTTTTTTTAATTTTCACTCTTTCCATATGCGCCTGTTTGTTAAAAACGCTGTTCTAGTGTCCCTTTTTTTACACAGCAAATAAAGCTGTTGAATTTTATATTGAATTTGAGCTTGACATTCTATTATACTCCAAAAATTGTAAAAAAAAAAGTTTGCAGTTTTAAAAGTGCACAATTTAGTCAATATAGTGGTCGGAAAATTTTCTTTTTTTAAATATTTTTTTTAAATCACACACAATAAACATGTATTCCCGACTAAGAAAAATGGTACAAACATGTTCGATATATCGCGACCCTCTAAAAAGTTATTGCAGTATCAATTTTGTAAAACATAATAAAAATATTGTTTTTAAACACATCCCAGCAAAATAAGCACTGAGGAATAAGTAGTAAAAGCACAAGCACTGCTGACACTGTCGTGTCATTGGGCGGATAGAGTGAATATATAACTTCCTTAATAGCATTTTAAACAGTGCATGAATACCTCTTTCCCATAGTTCAAAATATATTGACGTTTTTATTTAATAAAAATGTGCTGCATACTCTAGGGGATGCTTTTTTTTAAATACTAAAAAAAGTATTTTGCTGCCAGCGAATATTGAATACACGAATCAGAGTCACTATCTATTGTATTGAAGTAGACCGCTCTACCATTTGCACCAAATTTAATTATGCAGTACAACAAACTTAAAACGAACTAAAGTTGAAAATATTGATATATTTTTATGAAAACAAGAGAAATATGCTACACAAATATACACACAGAGATTAAATTGGTTGGAATTTCAGTGTAACCAACAAAATTGAATCATTATTCAATAATTTTAATTGTAAGTACTTAAAATTCATCATCAGAATAATTAAACTATATTGCAAACAGGAAATATATAAAATTAACCAAAACACAGTCACATCATTCAAACTATTGGTTTTCCTTTTCAATATTGAAAAAATATTATCTTCTACATTACCTTTAATACCAAAAACCAAGCACTTTTTGGAGATTTTATCCCTTGAATAAAATATTTGCAGTTAAAATCGAATATTAGTTTCGCCTGCAAAAAACAATCACTGTATCTAAAATATAAGTATTCTTTACCAATTTTAAAATAATACAAAGTTTTGGTAAGTCTAATAAAATATTAAGATTAACAACCCAATTTTTGTTATACATACTAACCTATTTTTAGACATTAACATTTAAACATAAAAGAAAAAAAAAATATTCAAGGTAGAAATTTGAAAATACAAATTCAAATTGAGTTTAAGCTAGACATAAAGTAATTGCCTGACAAGCAGATGGTCGCCGGTTCGAGCCCAGTTCGCGCAGAAGATTTTTTATTAATTAAATAATTTTAAAATAATATAAGGGAAGGTATACTACTTTGTTTTGCCGCCATTTTGGTAAACATTGGTCTTGACAGTTCATATTTGGCAGTCGTGAAGTAGACACGTGGCAAATTTATTATGGAAAAATATTCGATAAACCAACGTGTTTTAATCGTTAAAACATTTTATCAAAATCAATCATCGATTACTGTGACGATGAAAAAGTTACGTGTTATTTCAAGTTATTTCAAGAAATGGTGATGTTGATTGGCCTCCACTGTCGCCTGATTTGACAGCTCCGGACTTCTTTTTGTGGGAATATCTGAAAAGCAAGGTTTATGCAAACAAACGAGAAACGATTGAGCAACTCAAACAAAATATTCGTGATGAAATTAATGAAATAACGCGTGAAATGTGTGAGAATGTAATGAAAAATGTGTTCAAAAGGGCTCGCATTTGTGAGGCTAACAGAGGCGGACATTTTTCTGATATTGAATTTCATACAAAATTGCCGACATTAAATAAAACATTTATCAATATAAGATCCATTCTCTTTCATTTAATCAAAAATTATACACAAACAAAGTAGTATACCTTCCCGGCGGACACCCTGGTTTTGGCAACTCTAATAAAATATTGAGATTAGCAACCGAATTTAAATTGTACACACAAATCTATTTTTAGACAAATATTTAAATTTGAAACTAGAAAATAATCAAGGTTGAAATTAAAAAAAAAAAACATATATAAATTGGGTTCAGGCTAGAGGTAAAGTACTTGCCTCATAAACGGAATATCGCCGGTTCGATCCCTGTACGAGGCATATAATTTTGGTACCGTGAAATAACTCCCAAATGAAATAACTCCCAAGAAAAAAATTAAATAACTCCCAAAAATTTTCCATATAAATTGGGATTTATTTCATTATGAAATAACTGCAAATGCGTTAGGACTTATTTCATAATCTTCTGGTAGAAATTATTTCATTATGAAATAACTCCCAAATGAAATAATTCCCAACCAGGTTTTGTTGGGAGTTATTTCACTCCTTTTTGGCATTGGGAGTTATTGCACTTTTGTTGGGACTTATTTCATTTTCATTTTTAAATGTGATTTTATCGTTGGGAGTTATTTCATTTTTGTTGGTAGTTATTTCATTTCTATTAAAATTACATTTTGGTAAATTTTATGCATTTGTAACGGTTCTTAAAATTCTCGTAAAGTAAATTATAGTAATACAATTAGTTATTTTACCAAAAGGAACGCAGTTCTTGCTAGAATTATGGTAATTTTGGTGGCATGTCATAACGTCCAATGACATAATGTCCATGGACGTTATGTCACTCGAAAAGTGTCATAATGCCCATGGACTTTATGACACTCTGTAATGTGACATTATGTCCACAAATGGAATGACATAAAGTCCATGGACATTATGCCACTTTTTGAGTGACATAAGGTCCATGGACATTATACTCCTGTGTGGAAACAGATCAGTAATTTTGAAGATACTTTTGTGTCGCAGGCAGAAAAAACTTTATTTCGCGAAGCCGCCTGCAGCGTTCTACGGAGAAAAAAACTCCTAATAGCGGCCGAAGGCCGCCACCCAGATGAACTTGTTTTTCAAATCAGATGTCGAATCCGTTGAAATCTTATATTTTTAAGACATCAAGTAATTTGTAAAAACAAGTGTTTCTGTGTGGCGGCCTACGGCAGCTCTTAAGGGTTTTTTTCCTCCGTAG
This sequence comes from Delia radicum, assembly GCA_021234595.1. Lineage (NCBI taxonomy): Eukaryota > Metazoa > Arthropoda > Insecta > Diptera > Anthomyiidae > Delia > Delia radicum. Next base: position 118,618,105 of record CM037853.1, read on the forward strand.
AACGTGGCAGGCGGCTTCGCGAAATAAAGTTTTTTTCTGCATGCGATTATACGGTTATATATAGTTTTATTTTGTGATATACTACTAAAGAATATTTAAAAAAATTGTATTGATATACTAAATATTATTAATTTTTTTATTTTAAAAAGTCTGGACGCTATGCCACATTTGAAAGTGACATAATATCCAAAAAAATAATGTCGTAATGTCCATGGACATTAATTTTGTTGATTATTTTTGTATATTTATGTATACATTAAATTCTATCTTTATAATATGTTTAATATTATGTAAATGTTTACATTTATTTATGAAATAAATAGAATTCGATCCCAGCAAAAAATTTTCAAAAAGGTAAGCGGGTTTGTAATCAAGCATTTTGGGCAGAACGCATTCCTTACTAGATTACCTACTCGATTCTTTTAACAGGGCGTGAGACTAAAAGAATTGATTCTTTAGAATTGATTATTTTTTTTACCGAAGAACCATTTACTTTACATTTTTAAGAACTACATACATTTTTTAATAAAGAAATAGTTCCATTGGAAAACTACGAAGTACTTACACAAAAAAATATAAATAAATAGTTCCCTTGAAAAAATAAGAAGTACTTACATTTAAAAAAATGAAGTAGTTCCATAAGTAAATTCAACTTTTACTCACACGTGATTCTCCTAGGTCACTCAAATATAACGATCAAAATTCATACGGAAATAAAATCCTAAAAACATCGAATTCTTATGATAACATGGGTTTGTCATAAATTTGGAGCTATAAACACGAAAATAAAAATTTTTCAAATAAAGAACGATTCAAAATTGAAAAACAAAAATATGACTCACGCACAATCACCCTCGAAAATTTTTTTTTACACTCACGATAATGTCAGTAATTTCAACTTCCACTCACAATTTTCTGATCACGTGCGCATCCCTAATTTATACCTAACCACAGTTTAACAAAATTGAGGCAACATGCAATTTCTGTTTTTAGTATTATTTTAATGGAAATAAAAATTTGTTTGAAAAAATATATAAGATAAATTCTTTAAAGTTGTATAACTTCTTTTTCAAAATTAGGAACTACTTCCAATAACGTCCTTTTATTAAGAAAAAGTATATGATTACTTCTTGAGTACAAAAAGTTATACATAGAAGTTAATAACATTGTTATTTTCTTTTAAGTAAATAATTACTTTGTTCATGCTTTCTGGTTTAAATTTAAAGAATTGATTACAATACTACTTGCTTTTTTGACTCTATCGTTGGAATGAGTTTGGTATTGCAGTTACTAAATTTGGCAATGAGATATGTAAGCAAGTGTGGGCATCACCTTCTTTTTGGAATGTGTAATTTTTTCCTGGGATGTTTTTGAATTGAGAATTATTTCATTTTTTTGGGGCTTTTTTCATTGGGAGTTGTTTCATTCTTTGTTGGGAGTTATTTTATTACTATAAACTAACTCCCAAATATTGGTGCTTATTTCATTTTTTCTTTGGAGGTTATTTCATTTATTAAAATTGGGACTCTTTTCATTTTTTTTGGGACTTATTTCATTGGGAGTTATTTCATTGGGACTTATTTCATTTGGGAGTTATTTCACGGTACCTATAATTTTTTATTAATAAAATACATTTTGTTGAACGCAAGCGAATCTTTTTATAAAATATTATAGTATATAATTCAATTGCTAGAAATAAAAATTCGAAATTTGTTAGTAAATGTCGGTTGTTACAATAGCATTAAAATTTAATAATAGTAATAGTATGTAGAACCACAAAAATTTGGTTGGAACTACAAAACTGTTTTCTGTGTGTTTTAAAAAAGATAAAATAATGATTTAAAAAAAAAATTTTTGCTATTTGCCAACTGAAATCCGTTTACTACACTTAGGAAATTATGTTGGTAAAGACGACTGCAATTGTAGTCAAAAACAAATGAAATTTCATTTAAAAAAAGGACGACTTACATTTCATTAAATTCAACTAACATTGTCATTTGTTTTTTAATGTTCAAAAAATGACTAACATTGTAGTAAAAATGAACCACATGGTAGTAAAAAATAAACCAAAAAATTTTTTTTTTATTTTTTTAAATAACAAAAAACAACTGTAAAAAATGAATGTAAAATCATAAAACAGTCATTTGATGTGAGTTGTTTTTTTAAATGAACTACAATGTTAGTTAAAAATTTTATTTGTTCTACAAATGACTTACATTTACATTAAAAATAATGAAACTGTATTACAACCCAAACAACTACATATTTTTAAAGCAGAAGTTCCCTGAGTGTACGACTCAAATTCGGTTATTTCGCATTTCAGTCGGTTGGTAAAAGTGAAAATTAGTTTTCACAACAAAGGTCGTTTAATTCAACGGAGTTTTAGTTGTTAGACCCATAATATTTAGAAATATAATATAAATATCGTTGATCTAACTGAATTTATAAGTTTCTACCACTAAACTACACTTTTTAATTCCGTTGGCACTTTATTTCTCTGTATGATCTTTTAAAGTTCCCGATATTTTTTTATACTAAAATGTGCTTCTGTTCTGATGTTTACCACAGATCTGTGCCTATTAAATATACATGCGATACGCCAACTAAGTAAATGAATGAAATTAAAATATAAATTACAGGTTTACAGGATTACAGGCAGGTTTTTCTTTATTGTAAATATTAGAAAGGGAAAAATTCAACAGTTTGAGAAAAATGTCTATTACATGATGGGACGCCATCCTAAAAACGACGTTCCACATCATTTCCTAAATGAACAATTACAATGTAGCACAATATATTCCATATTCAAACGGTTTAAAGTGGCATCAACCGGGAAAACGAAAGAACGTCTTAAAAAAATTAACTGCTGCTGAGTTTGGTAAATTGAAAAAATCATCGAATAATCAAATTAGGGTATCAAATCGTATGTTGGCCAGAAAATTTCGCGTTTTCAAGGAAATAGTTCGCAAAATCTTACTCTAAAAGAACGTGAAATGCTACCAGAGGAACCAATTACCCAAATATAGAAAAAACCAATTGGTAGAATTGCCAACAAAATACTGACAAACTTGTTTGTTATGTGCAAGGCCCACCTTTGGTGGATATTCAATACACGTTTTTTGTTTTTTTCTCCTTTAACAGAAACAGGGGGAGTAAACTAGACTGTACTTTGTCTTTTATACAAGTTTATTTTTAATAAAAATTATGTTTTTTTTGACCTTTAATTGTGCAATGAAAATGAAAATTATTCAAGTTTGAGGCCATACTCTATATTTCTTTATTAGGATATTGTCCTAACAAATAATCTATGGAGTTTTTTTGGTTTCACATTTATTATTTGACCCTTTCAGGAATGTGTTGATAGACCTATTTCGGGAATGTTCTAGGTTCCCATCATCAGAACACGTTTTGAAAGACGTAACAATACCATGCCATACATCAAACATTCATATAAACTAGTTTATTCACTACATGAGAACTAATATATATATGAGCTCGAAGTAAAAGATTATCACCATTGATCAAAAAATAAATTCAAAACTTTTTTTTTTCTTATTTTGTATCTTTTTTTTGGAATTTACCATTTCTTTTTTAGGAATTTAACATTAGTTTATACTAATGTAAATGAAAAAATTTCTTTACCATTTAATTACAATGAAATATTTTGCATTAGAAAAATCGTTATTAATGATAATCAAATCACATTAATGCAAACAAAAAAATTAAAATTGATTTGATTTGATTACAAAAAGCAATCCTGATGAATTAAAACGAACAACATGGTTGGACAGGAAAGTAAAAATACATATTTGTTTAGACGTCATTCTATGGATGGAATGTAAATTTTTTTGAAATCGAAATGATGTGGAATAAAACATGTAAAGAGTGATATTGTAGTGCTTATTATTTGAAATGAAATTTCCTATAAAGGAGAAATTTATTGTAATGTAAGTCGTCCTTTCTTTAAGTGAAATTTCATTTATGGGTAAACAAATAATTAAGACATCCTGTGGTTGTTTCATAAAAAACGAATTCCTCCAGACCTTTCACTATGCAGCAAAAATGTTGTCCCTTTTGCCTTATCTCCTTTAGTTTCGGAAATCTTACAATTTAAAAAGCGTCTTTTTATAAAAAGTTGTCCGATTCCAATCGTTCCCCGTTCCACTTCGTGTCGTTTAATTTTTGATTATATAAGTATATGAGTAAACAAATAATTTAGACACCCTGTGAATATTTCCTGTTACCAAACCAAAAGAAATGGCTCGATCAAAAGAGATTTAGCTCCAACGATGAATTTATTAATCAAACAATTGCCTTTTTTATGGACCTCGAAAAATCATATTTTTTGGAAGGGATATAAAAATTGGAGAAACGTTGGACTAAGTGTATTGAGCTAAAAGGAGGTCATGTTGAAAAATAAGTTTTTGTTTTTGCAAAAAAAAACTGTGTTTCATTCAAAAAGTCGCTGTCTTATTAATCCGCCCTCTTATTAACAGTAATTTTTCTTTAAGTTAACCGAATTTTAAAATTTTTTTCAAAAAGATCGCGGTGTTTTACCACTTTTACTAAATTGCAATATGGCAACCCAGTCGATATAATTTTAGTAGAATTTCAATAAAAGCCATCCATTATTTGCGTTTTGATTGCAAATGTAATAAATTTTATAATATTTTAGACTTTGTGTACTCTCAAAATTCATCGTACGATTGCTCAGATTTTCAAAAATTATTTGCAATCGCTCGTAATTACGGGCTAGAGATTTCTTAAAGAAAAGTAAAGATAATAATAGTCTAATAAAATGTAAGTTATATTTGATTCCAGTCTAAAGTTGGTGAATAAAGTCGAAATTCCATATCTGAATAATTTTAAGTATACTTAATAAATAAATGAAATTAAATAAGTTTTTCAAAGTTTAGAATTTTGAGAATATTACATAAAAATACACTTAAAAGCTTCAACCACAATTTACTTACGTTTTGAAAATCTGGTTCAATATTTGAATAATTTTTTTCAATTTAAGAACGACCACATTTAACTTATTTGAATTTGAAATTTTCCCCAGGTTTTGCGTACTAATTCTATGTTTTTTTTTTTATTAGTTTTTAATTTTTATATTTGTTATTTCTTAACTCGTTATTGTCAAGTCATAGATCCGCTTGACATTTTTCAAAAAAATTTTGTAGATATATAGAACCTTGATTCATAAAGAAATTTTTCTAATTTGTTATGCCTTAAAGTGCCTTCTGGTTAAATGTTAGCAACCGAAGATGAAAATTTGATAGCATTTAATGAAAATTGCCATATGGCAACCCTGACGATATAAATTTAATTAGTTTAGTAGAATTTTAATAAAAGCCATCCATTATTTGCGGTCTGAGTGCAAATGCAACACATTTTGTAATATTTTAGACTTTGTGTACTTTCAAAATTCATCGTCCCATCGATCAGATTTTCAAAAATTATTTGCCATCGCTGAACCAACTAAGAAATACATCTTCATATATTGTTATCAAGATTATAATCAAAAATATAAAAGAGTACAATTTTACAATTTTATTATAAAACTATAGTTTTATTTAAATGACCATTACTAATTTACTTCTTTTTGCCGTCATTTTCAACATTTTCGGCATTTTTACGGGCTTGCTTGCACGGATGCCAATAATACGAGCATCAGAACGAGCCTTGCGCAAAGTAGCGAAAGCCTTGAATTTCATCTCGTCCTTGGTAACTTCACGGAATTCAATGGTATGTTGTTCCTTCTTAATGGGCATAATTTTACCCTTAAGTTGGGTAGCCAACTTGCATTCTTCAAGAGAAGATTCACCCTTGCGGATTTTCTTCTCATTGATGGGGAATATCATCAATTTGCTTTTGTATTCCTTCAAGCGTTGAATGTTGCGTTGACGGGATTCAATAGATTTGTTTTTACGTCTGCGATCAACAGCTATGCCAACAGTCTTGGCAAAACCAGCAGAGAGACCAGCACCCTTTAATTCTTCCAATATGAAACCACGTCCGGCACGCAACTTTGTATGATAACGGATGGTGGGGCATCTGACAACGTGGCGGAGGGGACCAGCAGCTTCCTTAATGCGGTTATATGGGTGCATCAATGTAATTTCATACAATCGCTCACTTCCTTAATTCAAACTTGCTAGATATAGTTGAGCAATAAAATTTAAAAAACCTTAGAACCATTTTTCATACATACACCCAAAAAACTTTTAATATTTTATGATATTAAACTACTGATTTTTAATGATTTTTTACACATTAAATTTCAAAATTCTATTTTCCCAAGGCACAAATTTCATATATTTAAAGTTACACAGATAAAACGGATTTCTGTTGACATTTCAATTTATTGAAACAACTTTTGTTTGTACTGTCCAATTTTCACTAAATTATACAAAATTTCGTCGCAGCAGTAAAATTACTATTATCATGAATAATTTTGGATTTTCATAGTTAAATATTAATGCATTTTTGCATAAGATCTATGAAGTATCACTGGAATTCGTCTATTGAAGCTTTTCAACAAATTAATGCCGATTTTCATTAAATTTAATGAAACATTTCATTTTATTTATTTTAAATTCTGAGTTTCTTTAAAAATAGTTTTATAAAAATTATAAAGCTTTTTCATAAAGTTTAATAAACTTTTCATTCACTTTCTGAGGAAACTTTATTAGTTTAGTAAAAAATTTCATTAAGACTTGTTTATGAAAATTCAATCAGTATAACCACAACTAAATCTCTTTTATATAAGAAACTGTTACTTTAACCCTGTCACTACCCTTGGACGCTACATTGTACACATTTTTAAAAAAATTAAAAAAAAAAATATAATAAAGAAATATAACATGATATTTTTAATGTGTTCTTTAGGATATTGGTCATTAAAAAAAATCATTATATGCATAAACTGTTCATTAGGACTATATAGTTTCGACATATTTTTTTAATCAGCCTTTATCTCCGAAAAAAGGAGCATTTGGTGTATCTCGTAAACTACCAAAGCTGGCATCTCGAAATTTGGCACGTAGCTTCATCTAATGACCATAACAAAACCAACAAAATATTTTTGGTTATTCTACTGTTTTAGTTCTCAAAATGGTCTGAGAAGTTTCAACAAATGCATTTTCGAGTCTATTTTTTGGTGGGCAGAAGGGCTCCAATATATATACACAAACAAAAAGTCGGTAGTGAAGCTGTTAAATGCATCAAATTTTACTTTTGTTTTGCCACACTTTACTGTATTTGTGCTTTTTATCAAAAACATTGCACAATTTGGTTTTTATCAAAAACATTGAATATTTTTTTAAGTACTTTTGAATATTACAGCAAAATTGCTCATTAGAATTTATCAACTTGTCAATACTTAGCGTATGAGTGATATTATTTTTGAATTAATATCACGTATACGTTAAGTATACCGAACAATTCAAACAAACATTTGTTAACAAATTTTTAAGAATTTGTTGCGCATCCGAATATGCATATATGGTCATATATGGATAAATATATTAACATTAGGGTGTCCCATAAAAAACGATTTGTCGATTTTCTCTCATTTCAAACCCAGTTTTATTTCAAATGTAAGAATTTTTTTTGGATACGTTAACCCGTGCCGTATTTAGGCTAAAAATTACCCAATTTTTGAAAAAAATGTGATATTTATTAAAAATTTTCAAATTCGAATATTTGAAAAATTATATTTTTTAATTTCCTTATACACACATAAAATTATTTACGAATGGAATTCTGCCTTCATTGGATATCATTATTATATTTTAGCCTGGAATCAAAACGTCTTTTTTAGTTAATTTAAATTTGTTTTTAAAATTACAAAATTAGAAGATATCGATTGATTTTTTTGTAATATAATAAATAAAATAGAGAAAAAAAAAATAAATTGAAAAAATTGTAATTAATGTTTGTGTGTTTGTGTGTTAGTGACTAATTTTCAGTACATTTTATGAAAATTGAAACAAATTATTAAATTATTGATCAAACTTTGCATAATTTTAGACAAAATATCACTAACATTTTGTTATAACATAAATATCTTTACTTTTATTTAAAAATTTGGCGCAGTGCGATTAAGCCATGGGCAGTAAGGCCATATGGTCTTATATCTCAAAAAAATTTGAAATAATGCCATATGACTTCTTTTCCAACTCATTGGGAAATAAAGCCATGGTCGTTTTGCAACCAAATTTGAAATAAAGCCATGTTGTGTATTTTTTTTAGTTACATAGTGACAAAATAATGAGTTGTCATTGCGAAGTGTTGAAAAGTTATGGTACAATCGCGGGAGCAAGTGCGGTGGGGGTAAAGTAATCTATAAATAAGTAAGTGGCTTTGCTGAGCAAAGTTTTCCTGCGTAGCCGGCCTTCAACCGGGCTTAGGGGTAGAAAAACTTTGCTCGGCAAAGCCACTTATTATTTATAGATTACTTTTACACAGAAAACTTTCCTCAGCGAAGCCGAGAGTGGGACATACTGGAGGAAAAAACCCCTAAGCCCGGCCGAAGGCCGGCTACGTAGGAAATTTTGTAAACTTTTTTTGGTAAATATTATTTTGTTTTGTAATGAAATATACTACATTTTTGTTGAACCAAAATTTTTTAATTGATTAATAAAGCCATAATGACTTTATTTCCAAATGAAATTGGAAAAAATACCTTATGGTCTTATTTCTCTAAAAACGTTGAAATAAGACCATATTGCCTTACTGCCCATGGCTTTATCGCACTGCGCCAAAAATTCTTTAGCTCTTAGTGTCCTGGGGACAAGAAAGACCCACCCTAACGTATACTATGACTACAAGATTGTAAAGCTTTTAATATATAAAAAAAAAAATTACACTTCATAAAAACTAATATTTCATCTTTTTTTGAGCTCTAGTAAAAAAGATATGTTTGCACCACTGTATGCAGTATAGGGGAAAGTGGTGTATATTGAATCGAGTGTACCTTGACACGATCTATTTTTTGAGTATATTTTGAACATTTTGAAAAAACTATCTTCCAGATAGTGCTTTATTTAGCCTTGCGCTCATGTTTACCATCTAAGTCCATAAGTTAAGTAGAAGCAAAGAAAAATAGAAACATACAAATTTTGAAGTCAATTAAAATTTTCTATGTGCAATATTTTTCAGAACTAGAAAAAAATGTTTAAAATTTAACTTTATTATTGGTACACATATTTAGTGAATGAGAGTAACGGTTTAAAGATTTTCAAAACACTTTCATAAGTGTACCTTGGGATGCAGCCAAAATTTGTTTTTAAAATGTGATGCATTCAAAGTTTTTGAGTTCCGGGCAATACCAGGTAAAAACAGCTAGTTGTTAATAAAACAAACAATTTTCTGTATTATATCCAATTGATTATATTTTTTTTACTATAGACCAAATATGAACAATGGCTCTTCAAAGTTACATACATTTGAGATATATTTTTTTTTTAATTCAAACCGATAAAAAATCGCATCTTTTTTTTTAATTTGAAAAAGTGAGTGTATATATGTTCTGTAGGTTCCAAAGTTTATGTGTGTGCAGAATATTTGAAAATTTGTTTTCTTTTGTGATCTCATCACCTTTCAAGATTTTGATTTATACACATTTGCAAAAGGACAAAAAAAAACTTTAAAATTACCTTGTTTCGAAAATATCACAAAATGCATCTGTTTTCTTTTTGTTTAATTCTTGTTTACAGATTGGTCGATATGTCCCCTAAAACATATAAAAATTAAAATTGGTGATACAATACGTTCTTTAGGAAAAGGTTTTTTCCTATATTACAAATATTATATAGAACAAAAAGTAAATATATAACACCGTGCAACAGTAGTTATCACACACGGACATACATGAAACGAGAGAATGTATATAGTCAAACTGCGTTTTCAGTTTAATTTTAACATTAATTGTAAAATAACTTTAAAGTTAAAATTTCTCTAAGAAAATTTTTAAATACTTGTACTCATGGTCCATTGTTATTTATACTCTGCTTACGCCAATACTCTTCCAAATCAATTCATGATGTTCAACTCTACATAATCTGTAATACTTTTGAAATTAATAATTGTGTGCAAAAAATTAACGCTGATCTTGCAAATATTAGCACTTATGCTAAATGTAACGGATTATGCCTTAATACAAGCAAGTCAAAATGTATGTTGATTACCAAAAAATATACCATGTATTTATAATCTAACATTGGGTGAGTCAAAAATCGATATTGTTAATAAGGTTAAAAATCTTGGAGTGACATTTAATAAGTATCTACAATGTAATGACCACGTTCTTATCACTACCGGGAAAAAATATGGAATGTTAAGAAATTCATGGTTTACGCAATGGTTTATACCTCTTAAAGTCAGAATGCTTCTGGCTAAAACTTATTAAATTCCGACTTGTCTTTATGATTGTGAACTGTTTTCAAGTTGCGATACTTCCAGTTTTCGTAAATTAAATGTTGCATATAACAATATTGCACGATATATATATGGAATTCGATGTTTTGACAGTATCTCTCACTACTCTAAACAAATTTTTGTAGTTTTTTTTTTGAAAATCTTTTAAAATGTAAAGCATTAATATATCTTCATAAGATAATCTACTCACGTCAACCAAAATACCTTTACGAACGACTCACTTTCTTCAGGTCCAAAAGAGGATACCGTATAATACAGATAAAGCATGAAACTACATTCTCTGATCAACACTTTTTCATTAATGTCATTCGAATTTGGTATCAGTTACCCCCTCATTTACAAATAATAAGCAACGCAATGCAATTTAAAAAACTGATATATGAATATTACAAATAATACATATAAAAATTTATAATTTTGTCTTTTTTAATTTGAACATATTGTTTTGTAACAGTACTATTTTTGCCTATAGTATTACATATTAATTATTTATTGTAGTTTTAAATTATGTGTCTTTTTTACAGTTATATCAGTTTTTTGTTTTTATATACATCGAGATTATTTTTATGTTATTTTCAATTTATAACGAGCTTTCAACCTCCGTATATTTACAAAAATAAAGCAAATCAAATATATTAGCTAGGTTGATACTAGTATTTCGATCTGGCTAAAGATCTCATCAGAACCCGAAGTTTTACAAAAGCTAGAGCCTCCTTTTGTTATTATTTTTAAGTATATTCTTTATGCACATTGTACTTCTATATAAGATTAAATCTTTTGCACTGGATTATAATCAAAATAAAATAAATAGATCTTAAAATTACAAACATGTCCTTAAACAAACTCAATTTGTTGTTCAAAATAAAATATTTATAAAGGCTATATATACTGAAAAATATACCTAAATTTTATCAATTTAACTTTTGGAGCTTGGTTTTACCCACATTTTAAAGTTTTCTTATAGAAACAAAAATCGAATATTTTCTATAGAGATTTTTGACCTACCTAGCAATATAAAAGATACATTTTTTATATAATTATCACCAGACGCCTAGCGATTAATTTGTACTGAAACGATCCAATTTTCGCATTTTTACTCATAAAACTGAGCAACAATGATTGAATGTTCGTAACGTATTTAGAATCCTCAAAGTTATTGAAGGATTCAATTTTTAAAAAGGACATTTGTAAAATGTTTCATCGTGAACACTTATAACCAGTAAGTTTTTAAAAACAATAAAGGTTCCCATGTTTCATTTGAGAGAACAAAAGTTGAAATTTGTTGTAGTTTTAATGAGTTCATATATCATTGTATTGTACGATATATATTTTTCATATTTACGATTTTATTGAATATAGTTATGGTAATATCGCCAAAATCTTTATTTTAAAGAACATATTCTTTCTACAATCTGCATTTTTTATGTGTTTTAGAGGAGATATTAATCAATCTGCAAACAAAATTTAAGAAAAGGGGTTAATTAACATACACAGAAAAAAATATTTCCCTACTTTTTTCAATTAAATCGGTTTGTTGAAAGTTTTAAAAGCTGTCCATTATAAATTAATTGAATCGATTAAATACTTGCTCAAATTCGGAACTTGCTTGACATTTTTTCATACTATCGCTCATAATATATTGTTTTAGTAGTTTTTTTTTCTAAATGTTTATGTTTTAGTAATAAATATTTTAAATCCATTTACATTAGATTTTTATTAATTCTCATTCGGATTATTACTTCATAAAGTTAAATGATTTAATTTAAGTAGTTTAAATATGAATATTAATCTATTCATTTTCACGCATTTATTAACATTCCCAGCAAACAATCCGGTCCGTTTATGTGCCGTTTTCGGTACAGCATATACGGATCCGAAGTCCGTTTCCGTACAGTTTTCCGGATCAGTATACGGACCGGAAAACGGAAAAAAAGGAACATCGAATACGGATTCGAAACAGTATTAAGCACGCTAAAACGGACCGTTTTCGTACCGTCATGCTGTATATAAAACGGAGTGTACGAATTGAGTGTACGTTCAAAACGTACCGTAAACTGTCCGTCATTTATTTTAAAAACGGAGTGGACTCCGTTTTTAATATACCGTATACGGTCCGAATATGGTCCGTATTCGTACCGTTTTTTTTTTAAAAGGTCCATTTTTATTTTTTTTTTATTTATTTTATCTAAATGATTTATTCTTTTTTTAATTTTAAACAAAAGTTTGGTTTTATTTTTAAATTTTTTCATTTATAAAGATATTAACAAAAATGGCTTAACAATTACATTATTAAAAAACAATATGAAACCACATAAAAATTCAATAAAAATCATTAAAAGGATGTGGTTTTAACATTTTGATTTTTTTTTCATTTTATCTCTGGTGTTGTTTAACATCTTCATCATTAAAATTTTCATGAGATCTGCGTCTCTATATTTAATTGCAAAAACATCTGAAATACAAGTATATGTTACAAAAGTGGTACATTTAAAAATAACCAAAAAAATTACCACTAAAAATCTTAAATACGTATCTAGCCATTTTTTATTTTATGCAGCCGTTCTCGAGTTATGGAGTGACAATCAAAATGTACACTTATTTTTATATATATATATATAGATATAGATGAAAATGACTAATGTTCAGAAAAATCACCACATCTGGATAGATGAAAATGACTAATGTTCAGAAAAATCTTCACATCTGGACTAAACGGAAATATTTTTAAACAATTTTTTTTTTAAACCATCCTCATTGCATGTTCTACAAAACGTTTTCAGCCATTTCTTATTTTATACAGCCGTTCTCGAGTTATGGAGTGACAATCAAAATGTACCCTTATTTTTATATATAAAGATATATAGATAGATGATATAATAAATAAAACTGTTTGATTTTTTTTAAACAAAACACACTCCGGTAATACCAGAAGAAAAACGATAACGGTTGTAACGGAGTTTTAACTGATGAAAATCGGTGTAGTCCGGTTAAACGGCACCGAAACGGATACAGCAAAACGGAGTTAAAACGGATAATTTTCGAAAATTTGAGTAATCCAATTTTACTGTACGTTAATGGTCCGTTTTCGTACAAGCTTCGACGGATACGTCAATTCCGGTCCGTTTTCGTACCGTCAATGCCGGATTCATAAATCCGGCTGTAACGGACAGTCCGTAAAGTTGTTTCTTGGGTTATCATAAAATTGAAAATGTAATTTTTGAAGTTAAATTTTGTTTAATTAAAATGTAACCATTAAAAAAAATAATTATAAAAATATATTTTAAATTATTTTAAAAAAAATCGTATGGTTATTTTTTCAAAAGGCTTATTTTTGCAAAAAAAAAAAAATCCAAAAAAAATGTTTCTAGAGAAAGAAAAAAACTAGTTTCTGTGTGAACTTGTTCACGTAAGTGTAAATAAATCTGCTAACTAAATGAGAATTTCATGCTAGTTGAAATTCAATGTTATTAAATTCAATCTATAAAAACATTTAGTATGGCAATAACACTTTTATACAAAAAACAGTTGGTATGGCAATAAAACATTTGGTATGGCAACAACTGCGGCAGTCTGGTGTATCCCTTGTGTCCGTAAAATTTTTCAATAAAAATGTTTTCTTCTTCTTCTTCCTGTAAAGAGACTAACTAAAGAAATATTCTACAGTAATTAATATAAAAAATTAATTACGATTGTCATTATCTGACGGTTGCAAAACACTTTCTAACATAAAATTTGAATAAAACTTGCTTAACGGCGACTCAATCTCTAACCTACACTTGGTATCCAACTATTGTATGTGAATAACGCGCATCATAAAACGTGATAATTACTTGTGAAAAAGAGATAGGATTAAGAAGAAAAAGCATTCTAGTTGAGAAATGAATTGTGCATTGGTATTAGCTAATTCTGTCTCTTCTGATCAAAACAATACTTGTGTGTACGTAGTGTGACCAAACTCCAATTTAGTCGCAGTCAACGCTGTGTCGATCGTGGCTCAACTGGTTAAGAGGTGAGATTACGATGCATAGCTTGATGCTAAGACCGTGAGTTCAAATCACAGTACGACACCAAAAAAATAAAAAAAGTTTTTCATATAGAGCAAAATTAACAATATAAAATACTTTGTTCAATTGACACATAAATTAACCACTGACGAGTCCCAGGAGGGGGACGAAACTGCGGCAGTCTGGTGTATCCCTTGTGTCCGTAAAATTTTTCAATAAAAATGTTTTCTTCTTCTTCTTCCTGTAAAGAGACTAACTAAAGAAATATTCTACAGTAATTAATATAAAAAATTAATTACGATTGTCATTATCTGACGGTTGCAAAACACTTTCTAACATAAAATTTGAATAAAACTTGCTTAACGGCGACTCAATCTCTAACCTACACTTGGTATCCAACTATTGTATGTGAATAAAGCGCATCATAAAACGTGATAATTACTTGTGAAAAAGAGATAGGATTAAGAAGAAAAAGCATTCTAGTTGAGAAATGAATTGTGCATTGGTATTAGCTAATTCTGTCTCTTCTGATCAAAACAATACTTGTGTGTACGTAGTGTGACCAAACTCCAATTTAGTCGCAGTCAACGCTGTGTCGATCGTGGCTCAACTGGTTAAGAGGTGAGATTACGATGCATAGCTTGATGCTAAGACCGTGAGTTCAAATCACAGTACGACACCAAAAAATAAAAAAAGTTTTTCATATAGAGCAAAATTAACAATATAAAATACTTTGTTCAATTGACACATAAATTAACCACTGACGAGTCCCAGGAGGGGGACGAAACTGCGGCAGTCTGGTGTATCCCATGTGTCCGTAAAATTTTTCAATAAAAATGTTTTCTTCTTCTTCTTCCTGTAAAGAGACTAACTAAAGAAATATTCTACAGTAATTAGTATAAAAAATTAATTACGATTGTCATTATCTGACGGTTGCAAAACACTTTCTAACAACAATTTTTATTTTTTTGTTTTTTTGGAAAGATGTACGATATTGATCATTTTTTAATGAAATGAGTTATTATTTAATTGAAAAAACAATTCAATTAAATAGCTATAATTTTCTAGTTGAATTAGCAATTTTCGTTGTAGGCGGAATTTCAGAAATTAAAGTTATTGAATCGGCGGTTTTCGTGATTGAAATGGGTTTTTCTTTTTTCGTGTGTATCAGTGAAGACAAAATAAATTTTGAAGTTGGATATTATTTTTTTAAAATCGAACTACTCGTTCAATTATTTAAACAATATATATTTATATATATACCCACTTTAAGCAGCAATAAAACGTAAACGATAACGAATTTATAAAAAAAATAAACATAGTTTTCTGTTCTACTTATTAATAGTTTACATATGAAGAATTTCATGTCAAAACCGATATGCATTGAACCCAGATTTTGATGAAATTTTGATTACAGCTACATTTTACCTATACAAACACAACCTTTTTTTTGGAAATTGCATTTTTGAAAATATGTGGGCGTGGCAAGGTATCGAAGTTTTTGAAAAATCACGATAACATGTACTTTCAATCTGAGATTACTACGGAATGGCTGCACCGATTTCAAAGATTTTGGTACCATTAGAAAGGTATTTCAGTTAGCTTTCGAAAACATACACTGTACAAATTTTATATTACACTAAAATTTTTTTTTTGCCAAAAATAAAACTTTAAACTGGGAAAACACTTCAAAGGCCAAGTGTTTTTTTCCAAAAAAAATTTTTTTAGAAGGGTCTATTTAATATATAAGTTAAGGAAACAAATATTAATTTTAATACATTTACAAATTACCAAATTGCGAAACCAATTTCCGCTAATTGGACATTTATGATTTCTTGACCTAAATTCAGTCCAACCAAATAATTGCTTAACAAGCAAGGTTGGTTGGTTGGTTTAAGTGGCAGCTCACGCTACTCGTGAGCATCAAGAAGAGTCAAAAAGCGACTCCGTTTTGAAAAGACCACACTACCCGTAAGGAACTAATATCCGGAGTACTAGACCCAACCCGTTCGGTTAATATAACGTATGAGATCACCGAATCCCACACGTGATATTACCGAGAGGTCGTCCAGTATATGGTCACCCAAGATCCGGAGTCGAATATTCTGCAGCGCCGGACAATCGCAGAGAAGATGCTCCACAGTCTCCTCCTCACCCGGTATGCCGCAGCTGCGACAATGCGAACCGCGTACAATCCCAAGTCTAATGCCATGCCTACCAATCAGCCAGTGACCGGTCAGAACAGCCGTCAGCCTCGAGACATCCCTCCTGCTCCTGCTCAGGAGAGAGTTTGTACGCCCTAGGTCGTAGTTGTTCCACGTAAGTCTCGCGGTCCTACAGGTATCCAAATTATGCCACCTATCCCCCGCCCTGCGAAGATAGTGCCGGAAAATTTCCCCCTTAACAGTCCCCAGCGGTGCAGCGACTGACACCGATGTGGAGACGTTTAAGGCAGATCCTGCCCTTGCCAATTCGTCTGCCCTTTCATTACCGTAGAGGTCCCTGTGGCCGGGGACCCAAACTAGAGTAACTTGGTATAGACAGCTTAGCCTGGACAGTTCCTCCCTGCACTGACCAACGAGAGCAGAGGATGTGACGTACGAGCTCAGGGACATTAAAGCCGCTTGGCTATCGGCGAAGATGCCCACTGTCCCTCGAGCCCCCCTTTCAGACAGGAGTCTGCAGGCTTCCCTGATAGCCAGAATTTCCGCCTGGAAAACAGTAGCATGATCAGGTAGCCTGAAAGAACACCGCAAGTTACACTCACCCGAGAAGACCCCGGAGCCTACACCACAACTCATCTTTGAGCCGTCGGTGTATACCCTGATGTCAAAAGCACATGTTGGATCCCCCATATCCCACTCCCGCCTGGAGGGAAAGCTAACCCGAAAAGGTCGGCAGAAATCCAATCTAGGAGTAACATAGTCGGACTCAAATCCCATACGTGGGTGAAGTCCATCAAGAAGCCTAGCATGTCCATTAAGGGTGTTCTTATTTTGAAATTTTTGAAATTTATCAACCGCCGGCCCGATTCTTGTTCCCTTCTGTTAAAAATGTAATCCTGTAAAATTTGGAGTCAATCCGATAATTTTTAGTGGACCCGGAAACGATTTGAAAATGTTCATGGGGTCTATATGGGCAAAATATCCATTTTTAACGAAAGTAGTTACATTTTAATTTTGAACTTTATTTTATCCATCACAAAAGGAAATGAAACAATAACTGTTTTTGGTTTTCTTCTCTTAAAATTATAAAAAATAAATATCAAATGCATGATATTGACTGTTTAGTTCTCTAAAGTCGCAATAACAGTTACCTACTTAAAAAAACATAAATTTATTTTCGCACGCTTTACTTTTGGCGCAGAACATATTCCAAGAAATTGTGTACTCTTGAGCTACTAAAAATTGCATAAACTGCTGATAACGGGACATTTTCGAGAACATTTTCTCTTGTGTTTTTAATTTTCGCTTTATTTTTGGCTTTGGAAGCAAACAGTTCATAGTTCTACTTAAAATCGTAATTTGTGATCGCAGTGGAGTGAGTTCTTATCAGTGAAATCGAAAAGAATTAATAATTTAATAATAATAGATTTTTCTAGATTAATTTGTTATTTAATTATTGTTATATAATAAAAGAAATTAATAATGTCGAGTGCTTCAGTTATTGGAACGCGTAAAGCCATTGAAAATTTGAAGAAAATCGATCCAATTGGAAATGTTTCTCATCAAATTACTGGTGCAAAACTACCGTCTAATCGTCAGGTCTTGCAAGTTTTATTTTACAACATGCGGTTTGTAAAAATGACTGCGATGCTTGGTGCGAAGCTAGCAATTAGTGCAGTGGAAATATTTTGGCAGCAAGCACGTATACCTATTCGAGAAGAGCACAAATGCGTTGAAAAGCTTGTAAAATTATACGACAAATGGAAAATCATTCAGAAAACAGTTCCTGGTAAAAGGTCGAGTTCCCAAAAAGAAGCTGCTGAGTCATTTTTGAATAGTCTAAACGACTTATTTGATATTGCTACCGCTGATGCACTAGAAAAAATTCGGATTGCAGAAGATAGAGAGTTTCTTGAAATGCAAAGAAAAAAAGGACGTCCCGGTTGTATGGCTGGTGTTGACAAGGTTTTGTGGGATCGGGAAAATAGAGCACAAGTACAAAAAGATAAGGAAGCTGCAAGGAAAAGAAATCATGAGGAGGAAATGAGCCGCACAGGTAAGGGTGACGAACTTCAATATTGTAATGTTTTATTTTTCATATTTTATAGATGTTTCTCAATAAATGGAGTGTAATGATGAAGGTGATATTAGTGACATATCAAGCAACGAGATGCATAATGATGAAACACATGTAACCTCAAAAAGTAATCGTGGTCAAAAACGAGGGCGCAAAAATTTTTTAACAGCAAGGTTGCTAGCAGCTCTTGACAATGCCAAAGTGTCTGATGGAATGGCAGTTCATATTCTCATAGCAGCAGGTGAAGCATTTGGACTACGTGTAGAAGAACTTGCAATCAATCGTTCAACTATTCATCGTTTACGCCAAGAGAACCGTTTAAGGGAATCTGAAGAAATTTCAGCTAATTTCACTGATAATGTAAATTGTGATTTTCAGCAAGAGTTGGTTTTTGATATTGTAACAATCTTTTCATCATTTATAGGTGAGTAAAACTGGATCGCTGGTAGCTCATTTTGATGGAAAATTCATGAAAGACTTGATCGGCCCCACGAAGGTTGAGCGAATCGCAATTTCTGTTAGTTTCAACGGCACATCAAAATTTCTCGGCGCACCAAAAGTAGCATCTTCGAGTGGTGAAAATATTGCTGATATAGTGTATGAAAGATTACGTGAATGGAAAATTGTTGATCAAGTCAAAGGCTTGTCATATGATACAACTTCAACAAATACTGGCATAAAAACAGGTGCTGCAGTTCTTTTAGAAAAAAAAATTGGCCGTAGTCTTATCAATCTACCTTGCCGCCACCACATTTATGAGGTCGTTTTGCGAAGTGTTTTCGAAACAAAACTTTCTTCAACCTCTGCACCAGAAGTTCCCATCTTTGAAAGATTTGGAAAATTTTGGCCAAATATAAATAAACAAGCTTTCAAAAGTGGCATTGAAGATTCGACCATTTGTGAAAAAATAAGTGCAGCTGAACTAGAACACTATAAAACTTTTTGCTATGCTCAACTGGCTAAATCTCAAAATCGAGAAGACTATAAAGAATTACTACAGTTGGCTTTGATGTTTGTCGGTGCAGAGCAGTATAATTTCCGAACGCCTGGACCAACTAGCCATGCACGCTGGATGGCAAAGGCTATATATTCCTTGAAAATATTTATGTTCCGTGATCAATTCAAACTAACGAAGAAGGAATTGAATGGTTTACGCGATATTTGCGTTTTTATAGTGACTCTTTATATCAAAGTTTGGTTCAAATGCACTAATGCTATAGACGCACCGCTTCAAGATTTAACTTTTATTCAAGATGCCATAAAGTATACTGAAATAGACACGGACATATCAGCAATAATTCTAAAAAAAATGAGCAACCATTTATGGTACATTTCAGAGCAAGTAGTAGCTCTGGCTTTTTATGATTCGAAAATACCCATAGAAGAGAAACAGAAAATGCTTAAAAACCTCAAATTAAAGGAACCAGTAGTAAAATTAGAAAATGGTCGAAGATGTTCGAATTTATTGGATTTTAAAAATATTTCGTTGTGTGATTTCGTGTCAGAGAAAACAAAATGTTTCTTTAGTAAATTTGGTTTGCCAATGGAGTTTTTACTGTTAGAGCCTTCAAGTTGGGAAACATCATACGCATTTGAAGAAGGTTGGACCGCATGTAAGGACTTATTTGTCGTCAATGATATTGCAGAGAGAGGCGTTAAGTTTATTCAAGACTATAATAGAATCTTGACAAATGATGAAGACGAAAAACAATTGTTGCTTCAGGTTGTTGAGGCTTATCGAATGAAATATCCATCATATAACAAAGCTACTTTAATAACATGATAAATAAAATAGTAATGATTAATAAATTTATTATATATAAAATACAATTATTTTTTAATATGAAATTTCATTTGATGTAACTACTTTCGTTAAAAATGGATATTTTGCCCATATAGACCCCATGAAAATTTTCAAATCGTTTCCGGGTCCACTAAAAATTATCGGATTGACTCCAAATTTTACAGGATTACTTTTTTAACAGAAGGGAACAAGAATCGTGCCGGCGAACTAGAAAAAACACTTTTTAAAATTTTCCCATACAAATAAGAACACCCCTAATGTCCATAGGTCCTGGACTTCCAGGAACCTGTTGCAGCAAGCCGCGCTGCGCTGCTAGATGAAACCGCCATTATATACAAATCAACAGGAATAATGTGAAGCATTGCATTGAGAGCCTCCGAGGGACAAGTCCTTATCGCGCCCGTGATCCCAATGCAAGCAGAGCGCTGCACCCTATACAGACGATCCGTAACCACCCTTTTAGCGGTCGCGGTCCACCACACTATAGAGCTATATGTAAGTATTGGACGCACAATAGTCATGTACATCCACAGCACCATTTTCGGACTCAAACCCCACCTTGAACCAAACATCCTACTACAGGAGTAGAAAGCTACCATTGCCTTCCTGACCCTGTGCTCGGTGTTAAGTCGCCATGATAGTTTAGAGTCCAAGATGATACCCAGATATTTCGCATGATCAGAGAGGGTGAGTTCACAGCCTTGCAGCCGCGGAGGTCTGAAGCCCGAATTGGACCGAGTGGTGAAAAGTACCAGTTCTGTTTTACTCGGATTCACTCCTAAGCCACAACTGGTGGCCCAGCTACTGAGAGTATCCAGAGCGCTGGTCATAATATCGCTAATTACGTCCAAGAACATCCCTGATACCAATATCACCACATCGTCCGCATAAGCGACAACCTTAACACCCTTATTATCCAGCGTGACGAGAACTGAGTTAATAACAAGGAGCCATAACAGGGGCGAGATCACACCACCCTGAGGTGTACCTCTCCTGACCTGCTTTGACAACTCGCTATTTCCCAGTCTGGCACTGACAACACGGGAGTCCAACATGTACACTATCCAGTCGCTGATGAAAGTCTCAGCACCCAGAACCACGAGGGCTCCCTGTATTGCATCGGTCGTGACATTGTTGAAAGCCCCCTCTATGTCCAGAAAGGCGGCCAATGTATATTGTCCAAATTCCAAGGATCTCTCCACCACTCTCACAACCTCATGGAGTGCAGTTTCCGTTGAGCGTCCCTTGATATACGCATGTTGACTAGCCGACAGTTGAGGCGATCCCTCGAGTTTCAGCCTTATATGTACGTCAATGAGTCTTTCCAACGTCTTCAGTAGAAAAGATGAGAGACTGATTGGCCTAAAGTCCTTTGCAGTCTCGTGACCACATTTGCCAATTTTAGGAATAAAAACTACTTTAACCTTTCTCCAGCTTACGGGCACGTAGTTAAGAAAGAGGCAAAGTCTGTATATCACAAGCAGCCAGGGAGTAATCAAATCTTGACCCCTCTGCAGCATTATCGGTAAAATGCCATCCAGACCCGGCGATTTGTATGGGGGAGAAACTGCCAATTGCCCAGGCTATCCTATCAAGTGTAATTATCTCGTGTTCCATCCCATTAGAAGCGCCCATAGAGCGGCTGCGTTGGTCATTGTCCAAGGTATCTGCATCCAAGCAGCCAGGAAAATGAGTATTCAGAAGGATCTCCAACGACTCAGCCGATGACTCTGACCAGGATCCATCACCCCTCTTGACATAAGTAGGGTTAGACTGACCCTTTGCCAGCACCTTGCTAAGTCTAGCAGTGTCCCTAGTGTTGTCTATGGATTCGCAGAACTCTCTCCATGAGTTCCGCTTTGAAAACGCCAATTCTTTCTTGTACACCTTCAGCTTGTTGCGGTATGGCTTCCACTGTCTGCTGGAATAGCTAGTGTTGAAAGCTCTTCGTGTCTCCCTCCGAAGCTCTGACAGTTCAGAATTCCACCAGGGAGGAAAACTCTTCCTTGCCCTAGTCTGAAGGCAGGAAGCTTTGAACGCCACATCAATGGCCTTTTCCAGGACCCCTACAGAGTCCTCGAGACTTTCGATTGTCCAAGCAAGAGTTTCATTTGGCAAAATACGATTGCGACATAAATTTAGTTCAATAACATAAATGCTTAGTTTACGGAAGTTATTTCAATAAAAAAATAATTTATTATAAAAAATTCAACTTTAGCAATTAAGCAAAATTTGTAATTCTTTAAAACCATTTAGAAGTAAGTCAGTTCGTAATTATAACTCGTATAAAACAGACGCATAGCGTCTTATAAATAAATTTTAATAAATTAAATCTCATAGAAAAACAGACGCATAGCGTCCTATAAATAAATTAATAAATAAAGCAAATTAAAAAAAAAAATAAATAAAAAAAAAACTTTGTTTTTTTTATATTAATTAATTTTAATATAAATTAACTTATACAACATATCTAAAAACTAAAATTACGTTTTTTTCATTGTTTTTTAAATTTTTTTAAGTAAATGCATCTCTTGTTAACTTCCTTATATTTTGATATCATTGTGTGACAAAAAAGAATAAAGTAGCTATACTTTGAAAGTTATACAGATTTTTTTGTAATTCTAATAGATTAAAACAAGAATCGTATTATCAAATTTTTCAGACACCCCCAAAATATGGACTTACCCTTGGAAATTTTTTTTTTTTATTTTTATTTTTTTTTAGATTTAATATATTAGCTCATACTGTTTGAATTTGGTTTTTGTTTGCAATGTTATAATTCCGAGCGCCATTTCTTCTACTACAGACACATTTGTTGACGATTTTGTAAAACACATCAATTGTAAAACACAAACCGATTCGTAAGTGAAAAAAAATGACATTGCTGACAGGAGCAATGCTAATTCAAATGGATTTCGCTGAAAACTATGCGTTTGTTATACAAAATGCCGTTTAAGGATACCATTGGAATAATAATCAAGCCACGATACATCCGTTCGTTGTTTATTACAAAGATAACGTAAAATTAATTCATAGAACCTTTGCCATAGTATCCGATTGTAATGTCCATGATAGCATAGCAGTTCACCTGTATATTTCAAAAATTAATAATTTTGTTAAGACCAATTACGAAAGTTGTCTACGTGTCAGATGGTGCAGAAGCACAATACAAAAACAAAAACAAATTAACTAATTTATGTCATCATAAAATTGAGTGGCACTTTTACGCGACCAGCCATGGAAAATCTGCATGTGATAGCATAGGTGGGACATTAAAAAGAGGCGCTCGGCATTATAACATTGCAAATAAAAACCAAATTCAACCGGCGAAAAACCTTTATCATTGGGCTTCACAAACTTATAAGACCTCCATAGAAGTTGCTTATGCAGACGCTGACGACTATAACAAAACAAAAGAAGAGCTATTTTAAAGGTATAAAAATGCTAAAACTATTACAGGAACTCAAAGCTTCCATTCTTTTATACCTTTAGTTGAAACTTCACTCAAAGTAAGCAAATATTCCGAAAGTCAACAGTATGAGCTGGGCAGAATTTTATATTAAATCTAAAAAAATAAAAAAAAAATAAATTACCAAGGGTAAGTCCATATTTTGCAGGTGTCTGAAAAATTTGATTATACGATTCTTTTTCTAATCTATAAGAATTACAAAAAAATCTGTATAACTTTCAAAGTATAGCTACTTTATTCTTTTTTGTCACACAATGTTATCAAAAAATAAGGAAGTTAACAAGAGATGCATTTACTTAAAAAAAATTTAAAAAAAATTAAAAAAAACGCAATTTTAGTTTTTAGATATGTTATTTATAATAGACCTTTCTAAAAAAATTTTTGTTTTTTTTTTTAAACACTTGGCCTTTGAAGTGTTTTCCCAGTTTAAAGTTTTATTTTTGCCAAATATATATATTATTAGTGCAATAGAAAATGTTTACAGTGTATGTTTTCGAAAGCTGGCTTATATACCTTTCTAATGACACCAAGATCTTTGAAATCGGTTGAGCGATTCCGTAGTAATTACCGTCATTTTTCAAATATTTAAATACCTTGCCAAGCCCACAATTTTTCGAAAATGCAATTTTTAAAAATGAGGTTGTGTTTTGCAAAATTTCATCAAAATCTGAGCGGGTCGGTTTCAAAATGTACCTTTTTTTTATAGGTTTTAGGGGTCTAGCTGATGACTATCAACGTTGCTTTTGGAGCGATCATATAGTTCAAGGAGTTCGTTGAACAAGCTGTAACATTTTTATTTCTGCCAAAATTTTCACAATATGTCCAAAACGTTCAAACTATCGAAATATGGAATAAAATACACTAGATAAAATAAATCTAAAGAGAGTAAGCCACTTTAATAGAAAAAAAAAAAAACATTATATTTATCGAGCCTGCTTCTATCCTTGTTTCTTTACATTATTATTTTGACATTAGGCCGATCAAAAAAAAATATGAATAAAATAGATCTGTCTACTCCATCACATATCCAAATTTTAGATCCATCGACATACTTCATTTAGCCAAAATATCTCTTAAATCTTTTTGAGTGTTTAATACAGCTGCATAAATGTCAACTAACCATAAACACTTAATAAAAATCATGAAATTTCCAGTTCAACAAGTTCAAAACTTATATTAATTAAGTTATACAATGGCATGTAAATATACAATCAAAATTCATTCTCCAACAGAATAATTATGGCTTTACCACAAGATTAAAGTGTAAAGAAAAAATGTTGTCGAAAAACTTTTTGTTACATAAACTTATGTAAGACACACTAGATAACAGACATTATTTGTGTGCACACTTAAAACTTTTAAGGATTTAAAGTTAATGTATTTTGAAATTTGATTATAGGGTGGACTGAAAATAATTGAATTGTTTGCTTTTGAGAATATTACCAAATAAATTGTTCTACGCAGCAGAAATTCGGAGGCAGTAAAAATGATAACTGGTGCTGTTTTGCATATTTTATGCTTCTACTACTGCTTCTTGATAAGCATAGCTTGCAGTAAATTTACACTTTATTGCTTCGCAATAGCACAAAAGAATGATGAGGATGATAACACTAGTTACTGATTAAAATAAGTGAATTCATGCCTCTATTTAACGCTGTAAAATTAACACATTTTTGATATCGATACAAGTGCTTTCACTCCAGCTATCTCGAACAAAAAGCATGCCTTATATCACCAATAAGGCAAGCGCTTATCTGTTCACTATCCTTGACGAAACTGCTTCCAAGCAAAACAGTGTTTATTACTGGGTAATGCCACAAAACATATGCACACATGATCATAATAATAGATATACCTAAGTACATTTTCTACAAACTAATAAAAACTCTATATTTCAGTTTTATTAATAATAACAAACATGTTTTATTAACAATAACAAAATGTAAATATTTTACATAAATTTAAAAATAAGTACCATTCATATGAACGTTAAACAGGTACTCATAATAATAAAAGATACACTTAGGAAAAAACTAAATAAAACAAATAAACTTAGTTTTGTCTTTAAACCATAGCTGTTAAGTAATGATTAGTAACCTTAATAATTAGTAATTAGATTATCTTTTTTGAAAGGTGAAGCAATGATTAAATTACGACTATTTTAACGATTAGTTAAGTTAAGTTTTAAAGTTTTAAATTTTAAATTTTTGACAAATAATTTTTATTTATAATTTTTACAGTGGATTCAAACTTATATTATTGTAAAATAAAAATAAATATTTTCTTATTTTTCTTCGATCTTTTTAAATAAATTTTTGTCTTTTGTTTTATTGAGCTAAAGATCCTTTATTTTATAATTATAATTCTTCCCTGAGGAAGTCTTCCAATGCGAAGACGAAATATTGTAAATAAATAATTATAATTATAAAATAAAGGATATTTAGCTCAATAAAACAAAAGATAAAAATAAATATTTTAGAATTTAAGAAAACATTTTAATTTAGAGAGTACTAGTGTCAAGTTCGAGTTAAAATTTATTATTATTAATAATTTGCATTGAAACTATTGAGGTTTAGTATCATTTTCCAAATTTAGCCATTTCTTGCCATTTTTTCTCTGTAATCTAGCCATTTTTTCACCTATATAAACTCAATTTAATTAAATTTAATAGATAGCGATAGCTTTAGATCTTTTCGAATAAACAAATTTTGAGCAAATATCAAGTAGTAAAAGTGTAGTTGGCTAACGTGGAGGGTTTTCTACCGGGACACCCATGGATGTGTATTAAATGTGGAAAAGTTAAATAAAAAATAAATCTATATACATAAAACTCATTTTCTGTTGGTTTGTTCTCTATAAAAATTTGCAATTGTCAACGGATTTTCTTCTAATTTGGCATGAGTGATCCTCTTACATCAACTTAGATCGTAGTAGAGTTTTCATGGACCACGCCCTTTTCTACGCCTACTTTGACAAAAAATGTAAAATTAAAATTTGTTTCACCTTTTTCAACTTTGTTCGTTTTTTGAATACAAACTTCTAAGAAAGTTTTAACGGATTTGTTTGAAATTACTCACATATATTCTACGTTTCCCAAGGAAGGCCTCTGTGGAAGTTTCATTACCATAGCACACTTCAATACCGACTTTTGATCAAAACCGTCAAAATCAAAAAATTCCACTGCCTTTGTTTATATATGGGTCAATTTCAAAAAAAACGTGCACAACAATTTTTTTTTTGCTTATTTTTAAAGTTTTTTCAATTCGCCTGTAAGAGTTGCCAATTTATGTAGAAATTGATGAAGAATCCGGTGGTACTTTTAGGCTCTCAAAAAAATCAATATTTTTTGATTTTTTTTTAGGTTTTCTATGATTTCTATCTTGAGCGTCACACACCAAATATGTATAAAAAGTCGCTAAAAATGCAAAAATATTTGAAATTCAAGCTTACTACGATGTTCTTTTGTTTCTCAAGATTGACTTTTGCGAAAATCACCTTTTCGATTACAAACACAAAATCACGTTTCACATTGATTTTTCATTTTTTTTAAAAGTGACTAGTTACTTTAAAATTTTAAGATGAAAATATGTAAATTTCTGTTAAAAAAAAGACTTAAACTTAAAGGTTCCTTGCAAAGTAATAGGCTTGTAACAATGTATTTAAAAAAAACTGCAATTATAAGCGTTTGAAGGGAAAAAAACTAAGTGTGACGCTCAAGATATTTTGTGACGATCAAGAGATTTTGTTGCACGTAAACCAGAAATAAGGCCAAATTTAAAGTTTAACGAAAAAGAGTTTATTCTTTTACAAAAAGTAAATAAAAAAAACAAAAATTCTTCAAAAAACAAAAATTTTCATACAAAAATGGAAAAAATTAAGTAATTCTTGAAGAAACTTATACACATATGTAAATATTTGACGCAAAACAATAACTTAACTTAATTTAATTTATAAATTTTCATTCGAATTCTTATTCTGAATCTGTATAAACTTCATGAAATGACAAGCGGCTTTGTTTTTTTTTCATTCTCATTAATTTTTACCACTTTCGAATTAAGTTTGTGACAGTTCCGTTTCTCGTTGCTATTCATAAACAGAATTAGTCAGTAACAATAAAAATTAAACTCAAATTTACCACGATTATACATTTATTTCTTCTTTCTTTTATATTTGTCATTACGCGCTTTATCGACCTTTATTTTCTCTCGATATCTCCGTGCTCTTTCAGCCGCCGTTAATTTTGTTGTTTTACTCTTGAAAATTAAAAAATTATATCAAAATTAAGCATTTTAAGCTATGAAGCAATATATATCAAAAGTGATGCTCATGAAATGTTTGCCTATTTTGGTTTTTTTTTCGTAGGCAATTTATTTCTCAAATTCACAAATTATAAAAATATGAGTTGAAACCATGTAAACAATGATTGTCAACTTCAATTTTTTACATATAATATATTCACTTTTAAAAAAATTAGCGTGACGCTCATGAAATTTTATCGCGCCCTTACCATGGTGTTCACAAAAACAACGCAAATGCACACTTTTTTTAATAGATTTTTGTTTCGCTTTTTAACTTTTGTAATAATTAAACTTTGTACTTTCCTTACGTTATTTACTTCATTTAAATGCAAATTGAAAACTAGTAATATTACTTGAATTATAAAAAAGTGACGCTCAATGCATATTGTGGGGACAACCTTTCTTTGCAACACCAAATTCGCACTAATTAAATTTTGACGACTATAACAAATCAAAACAGAAGAAAGAAACGCAATAATTCGAAAACTGTGATTAAATGTTGCATATTTCCCATTTTCTTGATTTTATTTTATTTTGTTTACTAAAAATTCTAACGGGGGACACATGCTTTTGTATGGAAGGAGTCAGAGGGAGAAACAAAACACCATTCTGAATAAACAAAAAAACAAACATACAAATTTGAGAATTACGTTTTTTGTTACATATTCCTCGCCGATCCCTCTCACATTTTTTTTTTTTTGTTTTTTTTTTTTTTTTACCTAAAATAGTAATGTAAAGTGCGGGGACACAAAAAATGCATTTTTTTTGAAATTGACCCATATATATAAAAATCATTTTCTGTTTCTTTGTTCTCTATGCAAATTTGAAATTCTCAACGGATTTTCCTCAAATTTGGCATGACTAATCCTCGAACCACGCCCACTTCTACGCTTACTTTTGACAAAAAATGTAAAATTAAAATTTTTTTTTACCTTTTTTCGTTTTTTTCGAATACAAACTTCAAAGAACGTTTTAACGGATTTCTTTGAAATTACTCACATATATTCTACGTTTCCCGAAGAAGACCTCAGTAAAAGTTTTATTACCATAGCCCACTTCAATACCGACTTTTTAATCAAAAACGTCAACACCAAAAAATTCCACTATTTTTCATTAAGCTTATTTTTTTTTAATTTGAAAGTTTTAAATCCAATCAAAACATTTTAGGAAAAATCATTTCGTTTTTAAGAATTTTCTTCCCCCGTATAATATACCTACTGATTTTTTCGCAATGTCTTTATGATTTCATTTTTTTTTTTTTATATTATTTTTCCTCACCGTTTTTGGCAACAACGAGTCATTAAAAAACAAAAAAAATTTCTTTAAGGATAAACTTTTTCGAAACCATGCACTGAAATCAATATGAGACATCTTTATTGATAAAGCACATTGGTTTAAAGTCGTGAATTGCTACTGAAAGCATCATCTAATTGAACACCCAGAAAAAATATTGGTTGGAATTCGGTCGATACCATTAAAATTTATTTGGGAGGACGTTATTTTATGTGGAACTACCAATAATCGATTAATAAAGAAAAAATACTATACCGGAATTTAAAAATAACTAAGAAACAACCCATTTATGAAATTATTTCAAATAAATTGGAAATTTTGAATGTTTGCATTCTACACTCCCCAACCACTCCCCATAATTCGATTTTAAAAAAGTATACATTTTTTGAAAATACAAAATTTTTGATAAAAATTAAGTTACGAGTTTTTTGTGACCAAGAGTTAAGATAGTTAACTCTTTATTTAAAAAGCTTACTAAATTTTTTCAGATATTTTGTATTTTTGTTTTTAATACAAAATATGGAAATACATTTAGACATTATGCACTTTGAACAGCTGACAGTTCTTATCATATTTTAACAATTAAAAAAGCAGTTGAAATGTTTTATTGTCTTCTGTAATATTTAATGTAAAAAAATCGTTTAGGCATATAAATGCAAATGCAATTATTTTTAATGCAAATTTTTTAAATTTGTTTAAAGTTTCTCAAAACGTATATTTCAGAGTACTAAATCAGATTTCGATTTGTTAAGGGAACGCCAGTTATCTAATTTTAACGATTTTTTAAAAAGGCTTTTTATTATTTATCCTTCACAAAACATTGTCTAGCAAAATCAAACACACCTAACTCTTAAAAAAACAATACCGTTATTATTAGTAAAGAATATCACCCATATTTATAAGTAAAATTTAGCAAGGAGTCAAGATATGTACACCCAAAAAAATAAGTTAGTAGAAAAGTTAGTAAAACGTCTTGTAAATCAGGTATACTATTTTTTAGCAAAATTTTTTGCTAAAATCGTGTTTTCAGCTAAAATTTTTGTTATACTTATTCAGCACTTAACTGTTTTATACTAATTCTTTACTAATATACTAATGTTTTACTAATTAATTTTGCTAAAAAAAATTGTGCTGATAAGCACATTAATAGTGTGGACGACAACCAGATTGAAAGATATACGCAGAATGAAGTAGATGTCGCGGCATGTCAAGATGTAGTAGAGAAGAGGAAAATGATACTAAAAAGTACAACTCTAATAAGACATATAAAAAAATCCACCATGGAACTTTTTGTATCTCTTTTTCATACATAAAACAAAATTGAGGATTAAAATAACTTAAATTTTGCGTTGTCACCGGCTTGTGAAAATAATTGTCTATTAATATTTATTTATTTAAACTAAATGCTTATATGTGTGGTCAAATTGCAAACAAACATATACGGAAATGTAGACAGAGTAAAGTGAAAGACAAAGACACACATCTTACACTCAAAAAAAAAAAGTTTGTAAAGTCAGCAAAAAATTTTGCTGAGTCAGCAAAATTTTAGTCAGGAGAATGCTAGCAAAAAAATTGCTAATGTCAGCAAAATCTTTTGCTGAAAATCAGCGAGCTGATTTTTAGCAACAAAATTAGTAGATTCAGCAAAAGTTTTGCTAACACTTAGTAGATTAGAAATAAAAAAGCGTTGGTAAAAATTAATAAATTTTTTGCTGAATTTTAGCATCATTTAGACAACCATTGATGTAAGTAATTGAAAGACAATTTTTGTTATGTTATATATATTTATTTCTATATATTTTCAGATATTAAATTAATTCATGTCGTCAATGTGGAAAAATGAAAATTTTTATATTTCGTTATTATAGTAAATTATTTGTAAAAGAATCACAAAAATATGTTTTATGATTTTCAGCAAATAAATTAACTAAATTCCAATTTTTCTACAAATTTTTTGCGTTTTTTTCAGTTTACTAAAATTCAGCAAAAAATTTATTAATTTTTAGCAAGGCTTTTGTATTTCTAATCTACTAAGTGTTAGCAAAACTTTTGCTGAATCTACAAATTTTGTTGCTAAAAATCATTTGCTGACATTAGCAACTTTTTTTCCTGACTGAAATTTTGCTGACTCAGCAAAATTTTTTGCTGACTTTACAAACGTTTTTTTTGAGTGTATATGCTATTCATAATACACTTGTTATAATCTTGTTAAGTTTATGTCTAAACTGTTGTTAAGAGTTTAAAAAACAGCTGTTTTCTGTCAAAGTGACTGCGAAGAATTATACAAAATATAAAAAAAAAAAATATTTTTTAATATCTTAATTATGAGAACGATTAATAATTAAGAATCATTGGACTTTTAAAGAAATAGAGCCCGTTAAATTTTATATAAAAAAAAGAAAAAACATAATTTTTGTTTAGACAGTAAATTTCGTAAAAATTATAGATTTACAAACGAAAATGCCAAAAAATTAATTGACTTGGCCATGGTTGACACACTCCACCGGATCTTGAAGTTGTATAAGCGTCAAGGTGTTGGGGATGCAACAACGTACAAGAAGATTGTGGCGAATTTCATGGATTTAGTCAACCTTCAATGAGCCAAATTTATGAAAATGTAGCCAGGGCGTTTGCTAAAAAAGCCACGACATATATTAAAATCTCAACTACAGCTGGTAAAACTAGTCTATTTAAAAAATCCTTTAAATACATATAAAAAATAACATAAATGTACCTTTTCATCTTGATCCCAGTTAACTGATATTTTTATAACTTATAAAAAACTGCATTTAAAGACTGCATTTGCATTACATGTAATTGCTTTTGCATTATTATCAATATGTGATTATTTAATAGTTTATATTTTTAGAAGATAGCGCTTCAAGTGCTTTTTATATTATTCTAATGCTCCAAAAAACATTTATGTGAACTACAGCTGCTCAAAGTGCTCTAATGCCTTAAATTTTTATTTGTATCATTGTTATGAACTTTATATCTTTATTTTAATTATTTTGATTGAATAAAGAATACAAGAATACAAATACAAAAAAAAATAAAAGTTGGAAAAAAAGTTCAATTGTTTGTTAATTACGAGGGCGGATCAATAAGTCCGTTTTTGAATGAAACACAGTTTTTTTTTGCAAAATCTCCTTTAGCTCAATACACTTAGTCAAAATTTTCTCCAATTTTTGTATCCCTTCCAAAAAAATAGGATTTTTCGAGGTTCATAAAATAGGCATTTGTTAAATCAGTAATTTCATCATTGGAGCTAAATCTCTTTCCACCGAGCCATTTATTTAGGTTTGGAAATAGGAAATAGTCACTGGGGGCTAAATCCGGAGAATATGGCGGATGAGGTACCAATTCGTAGCCCAATTCATAGAATTTTGCTATTGAGACTGCACACGTGTGCACGCACCCGTGCGTTATCTTCATGAAAAAAAAAACTTTTTTCTTGGCCATATGGGGTCTTTTTTTTTTAAATCCTCGTTAAATTGGTCCAATAAGTTGGCATAATATTCGTCGTTTATTGTTTTTTCCCTTTTGAAAGTAATCGATGTGGATTATCCCGCGTGCATCCCAAAAAACTGTTACCAGCACCTTATTGGCCGACAAACTTACCTTGGCCTTCTTTGGAGCCGGTTCACCCGGATAAACCCATTGTTTTGCTTGGTCTCCGGAGTGTTCTAAGGGATCCATGTTTAAGCCACAGTTACAAAACGCCGTAAGAACTCATTCGAATTGCGGTTAAACAACTCCAAACAATCCTTTGAAGTTGTCGCACGATCACGTTTGTGGTCAATTGAGAGAAAACGCGGCACCCATCTTGCAGACAGCTTTCTTAAACCCACCTGATAATTTAAAATCGAAACCACGCTGCCATATGAAATGCCTATTTCATCAACAATCTCACACACTTTCACTCTTCGATCGGCCAACACCATATCGTGGATTTTTTCGAAATTTTCGGCTGTATTGACCTCAATTGGCCGTCCAGAACGTTTATCGTCATTTGCACTTGTGCGACCACAACGAAAGTCAGTAAACCACTTTTTTAAAATTGAAATCGATGGTGCAGAGTCCCAATAGTATTTATCAAGCTTTTCCTTGGTTTGATTGACGGTTTTTTTTTCGCAAAAAATAATGTTTAATGAGCACTCGAAATTCACTTTTTTCCATTTTTAAAAAAATCCACGAGGTTGTATGTTTTGAACAGCTGTTAAACGCAAAATAATTGACGGAAGTTTGCTAAAAATTTGACAGTAGTCTATTAACAGGTGGTACTTAATGGGAGCAGTGTTGCATTTCATATAACTACGATGGAAGTTGGAAAACTCAAGGGCTTATTGATCCGCCCTCATATATGAAAAACTGAAGTAAGTCTTTTTTAAAAAATTGTTAAAAATAGTTAGCTTTCTTATAACAAACAAATCAAAGTTTTATTTTTTATAGAAAATTATGTATTTTGCAAAAATTTAAATGCTTTTAAAATTGCAGGAATTAAAAATGCATTACACACAAAAAATAAAAACCCATTTCAAACAAGAAAACCACTGATTCAATAACTTTAATTGCTGGAATTCCGCCAACAACGAAAATTTCTAATTTAATTAGAAATTTATAGATATTTAATTGAAGTATTTTTTCAATTAAATAATAACTCATTTGATTAAAAAGTGACCAATATCGTATACCTTCCCCAAAACCAAAAACAAAATGTGTTGTTGCCATAACAAATGTTTATTATAGCTTGAATTTTGTAACATTGAATGTAAACCGGCAGGAAATTCTCGTTTAGTTAGCAGATGTATTTATACTAATGTGAACAAATTCAAATTCGTTTTTTCTTTCTATTGAAGCGTAGGGACTTTGGAAAAATTTTCTTTAGGAATTTTGTTGAAATCAGAATATTTTTTTGTTTGAAATAATTTTTTATTTATGTTTTTCATTTTCTTTCTGTTTAAAAAAATGTTTATTAAACGAAATTAAACTTTAAAAATTACAGTATCAATTTTATGATACTGTTTTAGAATAAAAATATATTCAGATTTAAAAAACTGAAACTATTTTATTTAACTTTTGTAAGGAGTATTTTTTTTTTCTTCTTTGCGGAATTTTCAACTTCTATGTGCCAACACATTTTTTCGTATTTTTGTGGGGTTTCCGGAAAATTTTCCGAGCATATCAGAATTTTCACAAATTTTTATTTTGAATAGCGAATGACTACAAAATTTTCAAAATCAAGTTTAGAACCGGTTTAATTTATTTTTAAAATACAAATTTTGTGATTTTTTTTTTTTTTTTCAACTATTCAAAAATTCGTAACCACCAAGATTTTCTAGAATTTTTCAAAATTTAACATTTAACAAATTTATTTTAATTAAAAATAAAAAAAGATCACAAAATAGATTAATTATTAATCTATAATATCATTAATTATATTGCGATTTATTATTTTGATGCATATGCATCATAACGGTCCCATCCCTGATAATGCTTGCTGGATTGGGTAACGCGATTATTCACTTTGTTTGCTTACTACAGCGTTTATAAACATCTTTATAATTCTACCTAAATGGAACATTACGTGGACTCTGAACAAACCACGCTACTTCCTTTTTCTATTAACTGTTGAAGTGAAAAGACATAAATTTTGTAAAAACTTAAAATAAAATTTTAATCGGAAAAAATAAAGTCCATCCTATATCCTTCAGAAGTGCTACTGACACACAACAAATTTTAAATAAATTTCATCGGTTTTGAAGGTAATTTCATTTTAACTTCTAATTTGTTAGCAATTTTAGAACTTCCCAAATTTGTTCTTTTCTTCCCCAAAAGTTTTCTGGGCTATTGGTGCATACAAAGTCTAAGGGACTTGTGTTCCCTTTCACTAGGTGGAGAAAAGTTTTCGCAGAATTTACGAGGAGATTTGCTTTTCCTATGCTGAAGAGAAAAAGCAGTAAAAAAAGGCAACTAAGTGAAACATTAATATTTGACCTTTGGAAAAAGCTCATGAAATTTTCTATTTTTTTGTAAATCGAGGTAAAGACGTTTATCTCGGTGAATCCGCATAATCATATGCAATTTAAGGTTCTTTATCCGTTTGAACCCAGCAAACCCAAAGAAAAAATAAATCTACGGTAAGAGTTACAAAGAATTATTCTAGAGTTAATTCAATAATTAATTTTTGGTTATTAATCCCTACAGGAAGGGAGATATCATATTGAAGTCCCCATTTTGCTAAATTCTCGTAGGCACCAATTCCGTAAGGGAGACTTCGTAAAACGCTTTTACGGCACAGTGCATTTATTCAGCAATAACCCATATCGACCATAAAAATTACCCAGAAAACTCAGCACTATATAAGTGTAAACGGCTAAATAGCAAATCTTGTACGGAATGATAGTGAACGAGTTACCAATCGTATAAAGCAAGGCATAAAATAGATAAACGACGAAAAAATCAAGATCAATTCAATAGTGGTGTAGGCAGAAAGAAAAGAAATTAAAAATAATTTAAATTAAGGGAATAATGATAGCTCGAAAGTATACGGTCAATAGTGTTAATAGCAAGTGATTAAAAATCTATAAATGTTAAAAAAGAAAAAAATAAGGCAACAAATCACAAATTAACAAAAAAAAAAAAAAAAACAAAAGATTTAAATTAATTATAAAAAGAATCAAAAAAAAAAAAAACTTTGCAAGTTATAGAAGAAAGAAAAAAAAAAATGTAAAGGAAATATTAGTAAAAAAAAGAAACAAGAGTTACAATTTGTTGCATTTCTTAAATTTATATAAAAAACAGCCATCTAGCAAAGAGAAAAAAATAAAAACCGTGTTACTTAAATTGAAGTTTTTTATATAGAAAGCCTAACAGAAAAAAAAAAAAAATACTGCTAATGTTAAAGTTAAGAATATAAATCTGAAAAACCGAAAACAGAAAAAAAAAAAAAAAAAAATTACAGAGTAAAACCATATACGTTTAAGTACCAGTGGGAAAAAATTACAATATCATACTAATCAAATACTAAAATTACCCAAAACTCTTAAAAAAAGTTAATGCTAAAAACCGTCAATTCAGCAACCTTTATCACTACCACATACAAATGATCAACGAATAAGGCCTTCTTCGAACATCATTAAGGTTGGTAAGTCATTACACGGAAGCATATATGTATAATTCTTATCGTTATTGCATTAACATTTTTTCCTTAACAGTCTTCTATATATTTTAACATTTTTTATTTTATATGAACAAAAATCATTTGAAATAGGCAACAACAAAATCTTCATAACATTAAATTAAAAAACCAGAAATTATTTGAGCATACTATTAATTTAATATTAACATAGTTCGATTGTTAGCATTTACTTGCTCGTTTGTTAACATAACATTTCATATTTTTTTCTACTTTTGGATTTTCTATTAAGAAGATCTAAAAGAGAATTACTATTTTTTTGTCGAATCAATAACTGTTTAAACATAAAACGACAAAAATAAATCAATAAACAAAAAACTAAATAAGACCAAAAACAAAACAAAATATATAAAGAATAAATTTAATTGTTTTGTTTTTAAGTTTGCCTTTTTCAAATGATGATAATGTACCCTACATTCAGTTCATATAAAACTTTAATATTCATTTAGTTTGAAAATGAAGAATAATGAAATAAAATATTAAAATTAAAACTTATAAATTAAAAATGAAAATGAAAAATTTCCAAATTAATATTTATAAATTAATAACAAAAATTAATAATAATTAAGTTAGGTCTACTAAAAAAAAATCATTTAATCTACCATAACTCGAATGTTTTTTTTCTTTTAAATTTTTTTGATATACTTTAGTAATGTTAGTTAATGAGATTATTTTTTTCACGTTTTGTTTAGCAATTTGAAGTTATAAAAGGCTTGTTTATATTGAAAGTTAACCCTAAAACTGGTTTAGATTTTTTTTTAAGAAACATAATTGGTAATTATAATTATGATAGCTATATAAATTTATTAAAAACGATGATTTTAAGTGTAGTATTAAATTAATATTAATGGGTTGAATAAATTTAATCATGAATTATTAAATTAATTTACGGTGGTTTTTCTTACCAAGGTGTTGAGGATGAAATAAAGTAACATTATTCAAATTATGTCAGGGGATTCTAGTAGATAAATATGCGGCACTGGAATCAAAGGTATTGGGTGGGACATGAGCCGACTTCCTCTCAAATCCATCAGAGAGTCGACGATAGGCTTAGGGCAATGACTGTCGATATATTTTTTTGTTTCAATATTTAAAATCGGGGACCGGATAAAGGGGCAGTATTTTTATTTTTGACTCTGGTCCTTATGATAAAAATTTTAGTAATATATTTTAGTAATAAAAAAGGGAGTCTGTTAATTTTATTATTGTTTTGTTGAACCGAGGTTAACTGGAAAAGGACCGAACCCCCCTCTTGACTGATTAGCTAGCGTTGATATGGCTCCCGCAGTCCTACTTCCGGTTATGACTTTAGGTGAACTTATGGTATCTGTCTTGATACTTTAAAGTTTTATGAAAAGGATATTTTCGAAAGGAATATTTACAGGATACACTACGTGTTCATTACACTTTATAAAATAATAAACCTAATAAGAATTAATATCTAATCAAATTGAAATGAGTTTAAAATATTTATTACTAATACCACCAAATACAAACATTTATAAAAAACAACTACATAAATATTACTAAAATCAACAACAATGTGTTGATGTTTGCTTTTGAGAGATAAGATAAAAAAATGTCAAACATATTCCGAATTTGAGCAAATATTTAATTGATTCAATTAATTTTTAATGGACAACTTTTAAAATTGTCGACAAATTGTTCTAATTGTAAAATGTAGGGAAATATTTTTGTGTGTTGGAATTAAAATTGCATTTTTAGAAAGAAGCGGTTATTTTTTGATTACAGATCGTAAAAGAAACAACTGTAATTTTCAGATACTTTCTGAATTTTGGGAATAGACCGTCTACTTTTCAAAGTTCACAACTTTTATTATTTTTTAAGTTTTTCAAAAATGAAAAACGTGAATAAAATCGCTATTTTCTTTAAATTTCAAAGATCTAAAAGCGGGATTGTCTATATTGCTACAAAAAGTCATTCTTCTCACAATACAAAGAAAATCTTATGACATTTGCTCAAAAAATACAAATTATAGCTGTTTCCTGGAATTAATGACATACAAAATATTAGAGTCATCAAATTTTTCTTAATAAAATAATTAAACGTAAAATTTAAAAAATTAAATTCTTTTCATAAAATACTCAGATTCTAAGAAGTTTTTCATAAAGACACTGTTTAGATTTTATTTTTTTTTATCTATTGAAAAATGGACACACTGACGACTTTTTCGTTTTTGTTCTTAATTAAGCACCCAAAATTTTAAACTAGCGATCAAATCTTCGGAATAGGTTTTTATGGTATAATTAGTTCATTTCAATACAAAACTAAATATTATTAAATTTTTCATAAAAATTAAACAACCTTTTAATAATATTCGATTTAAAAATTAGAGATTTAAATAAAAATATTTTGAGAACTCTTTACTTGAGTTACTTTAAGTGAGGAGTTACATTTTACCGAAGCAACTAAACTCATAAAAATTAGTATAAAAGTTAGTAAAACGTCTTGTAAATCAGGTATACTAATTTTAAGCAAATTGTTTGCTAAAATTATGTTTTGAACTTCTGTTCTACTTATATTTTACTAATGTTTTACTAATTTGTTTTGGTAAAAAAATTGTGCTGATAAGCACATTAATAGTGTGGACGACGACCAGATTGAAAGACATACGCAGAATGAATTAGATATCGCGACATGTCAAGATGTAGTAGTGTATCTGTGTTTCATACATAAAACCAAATTGTGGATTAAAACAACTTAAATTTTGCGTTGTGCGCCGGCTTGTGGAAATAATTGTCTATTACCCCTTCGATTAGTGAGTCTCCCGTTGGCATTAAAATAGTGAAAAGGGACCTATAACAAATTGTATGGTATTTTGCTTGACGGGGTGTGTTTTGATTGTTAATTTTAGATTATATAAAGTAATAAAAATCACAAGAAATGTTTTTTTTTTTGACAATTTCGGTTTTATTTAATATTAAAAAACTTGAGAAAATTAAATATATCACTGTTGTGATTTTTCCAGTTCGAGCGCGCAGGAATTGAAACGATGCGGCAATGTTGAATACTCAGCTCGACAGATTCGATCGATGCGTAAAAGAAGGCACAGCTTCTGCTGTCGGTCTTATTACTACCTACAAGGTC
Source organism: Delia radicum (assembly GCA_021234595.1). Lineage (NCBI taxonomy): Eukaryota > Metazoa > Arthropoda > Insecta > Diptera > Anthomyiidae > Delia > Delia radicum. The sequence goes on from CM037853.1 coordinate 118,657,964, forward strand.
AAAACATATTTAGTTTTTCCGCTTTTGTGTGTTTCAAAATTATTTTATTTTACCTTAACATTGAATTCTTCGATAGTGCTTCGAATCCTGGTATAGCTCGTTATAGCTCCATTGTGTCTCGTTATTCAATATTTAGCAAACTTTTTGCTGATTTTAGCAGATAAATTTGTAATTTCAATTAACTAACATTTAGCAAAAAATTTAAAAATTTTTACATTTTTTCTGAAACATTATTTTTAACTAATTTTTAGTAGAATAAATAAAAAATATTACTAATTATTTTCTATAAGTGTAGAAGAAATATTAAAAACATAAAATAATCTAAAAATTAATCAGATGTCTTCTCATTTAAAGCCCATGTATTGCCTAGGTTTCAATTTGTAAAATTCTGAATTTTTATATCTTGGATCATCGCAAAGTAACAGTTTGAGAACCGAAATTTTTTTTTTATTAGTCTGTAACAAAAAGGTTCTGATCTATAAAATCAAAACACGAAAGAGAAAGAATTATGTATCAAACCTTAATTTTTTGGACTACACCTATTTTAGTGTCAAAAAAAAATATTTGGGGTAAGCATTGATAATCCGCTTTAAGAGTTGCAAAAATCCAAATTTTTTTTTGTCATGAAACGCTCTAATTACCATATTTATGTATTTTGAAAAGACACTGGCAAATAACAGTATTTTGCTAACAACTCTTTTTGAATCGCACATAAAATTTGAATTTAACTATTCGCTAAATTTTAACTGGAAATTAATTACTGTTATGTTTATATTAAAAAATTCTATATCAATTTTGTAAAAAAGACAATGTACGGTCTTGATTATTTCCCCTTTTCATTTTCATTGCATAATTAAAGGTCGGAAAAACATTGTTTTTATTTTTAATAAAAATAACTCAAACTTGTAAAAATACTTATTTATATAGAAGAAATTCAAAGTATTTTGTTAATTCATTCAATACAATATGCAAAGATGTTTCGGTAAAACCGATAAAAATAAAATACAGTTTGCTATACCAAAACCGAAACAAACAAAAAATTGATACTAGAACCGGCATACGTGCTTATAAAAAAATTTGAGAATATTCTTAAAAATTATCCCCCCAATACCTTGGGCTGGATCGGCCACTGCACATAACACTTTTTGTTGATCAGAAAAAGTTTAACTTTTTTTATACTATCTTCTTACCCCATATCGCAAAACCGTTTTTTAAATATATGTCTGAATAATAGAGCTTCTCAATGGTACAATACAATAAAATAATTTTACATGACACATGACACTATTTGCAGGCTAGTCTACGATTTGTTAATAAAGAAGTTATAAAGATTTATTTTAAATGTTTAAATGACGGCACTAATATTTAAATTGAAATTATGATTTTTGCGTTATTTACTTTCTGCTGAGATTTAAATATCTAAAAAAAATTACAAATGAAAACATTATTTTAGAAATTGTTTAGCTCAAATACATTTGAAATTGTTTAAACTTTTAATGGCAAACCACAATTTAGTTTTTAACATTTAAGATGTCCAATGCGAAATATTACTTTCAATATCAAAATGAGAGTTGTAACTTATAATATTAACTAAACTTAACTTATATCGACAGCTAAATTGCAAAAAGGCGTAAATAAAATTAAAATTACTTTAAGGAAGAAGCAACAACATTTTTTTATAATTTAACAAATATGCATGAGAGTTTTAACTAAATAATGATCAAATTTGATGGTGAAATGGCATACCATTGTATTAAGCGATATAAAATTAATCATGCTGACTAATTCATAAATACCATATGTTATAGCACATGCAACATATACGCACAGTGGGAATAATTATCAATCTAGCAAACAAAAACTTATTACTTCTAAACAAATAATAAAATTTGTGGGAGATTACTCTGAAGGATCACGTCTTCAACAAAACTGTCTTCAAAGTCATTGTGGATGCACCCCAGAACGCCGAATGCCCCTTTAAAAAAAAAAAAAAATGTTAACTTATACGGATTTCCATTTTTTTTTTTTTTAATATTTGTAATCTTGAATAATATTGGCCTATATCTTTTACTATTGCAATCTTATATAACCACAAAGATACCCTATTTTTTGAGAAATTACCTGTACTTCAAAACTGATTTCTCAGAAGTCGTTAGCAATAAAATGTTTGGTTTTTTTATATACATATAAGAGGGTGACACGGAAATTTGATTTTGGGATATCATCACTTTTTACGATTGCCGCGTTAATAAAAAATATGGCATAGTTATTTTTTTAAGCTGCAACTCCTTCCACATGATTACGGCTGCCAAAAAGGCTGATATAAGGTAATTTTTATTACGCAGCGAAAAGATATATACATATGTATGAAATTTGGAAACGACATTCGATTATACGCCAAATATTATTTTAAAAAATTATTTTTCCCCACCATTTTTCAAAAATGTTTAAAACAAACTTTTTTAACCACTTACAATAAAAATATATTACCAACTGACAATACCCAGCCAGAAAAATACGAACGACAAAGCGTTGGCTCAGTGATTTTAATGGTGGTACTAGCGTTGGCAGAGCATTGGATTTCTGGAGATTTAAGTGCATTGCCAACCCCAAAATGATAATCCCTGGCAGGTCTTGGCCGTTTATTTTTACAGCGTTGGCAAAGCACTGGGTAAACCTAATAGTATGTGATCTAAAAATAGATTTTCCGAAATAAAGTTAAAAAAAAAGTTAATTTAAAAATGTTTTGGTCCTGTCGGGACTCGATCCCTGGCCGCCAGATTGCCAGCTCTACCCACTGAACTAACGAGACACATAATACTTGATAGCTGAAAACGTAAGCAAGTGATAACAGGTTGCTAACTGTTGGTTGTGGTAGTTTGCCGCACTGGCAGAACGTTTGTTGAAATTAACTGGCTAACGCTGGAAAAAAAAGTTGGTCTAAAAAAGATTTTTTCAAAAACATAAAAAATCACAATTTCAATATTTTTTAACAGTGTAGTAAATTTTTTAAAATCAATGCCTTAAAAGCATGATTTACTAACGTTGGCAAAGTGTTATAAATCACGACTTTGCCAGTGCTTTAATTTTTTGACGATTGTTAATTTTATAAATCAAGTACTGGCAAAGCACATTTTGCCAACGTTGGGAAGGAGTTGTATGCAAGGGCTTTTCCCGTGCATTAATTTGAATTTCTAGCAATAGTACTAAAAATAAAGTGCTTTACCAGTGCTTGATTTTTCTGACCATTGGCAATTTCTGGCTGGGTAATGTCACAAAAATTTTCGACATATCGCTAACCGCTAAACAGTTAGTAATGTGTCAATATTGTAAAAAAAACTAATAAAAAATATTTTTTTTTAACACACAAAATAAAAAAGTATTTTTAGCTACGAAAACTGCTACAAGCGTTTTCGCTATATCGGGGCATGTTAAAAGTTATTAATCAATAAAATATCGTGTTTTAATAAAGACAGCATTTTGAAAATTTAATAACATATTACTGGGTTACCATAAATCGAAAATATTTGCACTATTGTTCTCAGCTAAAAATGCTTTTGGATTGCGTGTCATAGAAAAAATTCTTTATAAGTTTTTTTAAAAAAATTTGATTTTTTCCTACCATATTAACTATTTCAGGAATAGTGCACTTTTAAAACTAGGAAACATTTTTTTTAAATAATTTTTGCTGTAAATACAGTATGAAATGTGATCCTTACAGCAGAGCGCATATGGAAGGAGTAGGAACTTTAAAAAATTATAACGTCATATTATTATTGATGCATTATTTGATTTAAATAACTATATGTAACTCTGTATATTTCTATACAAAATTCTTTTCTTAAAAATTTTTTAATACGATGCCACATATAATTATATACTATTGCGTATCGACCAATATATATACATATATATATATATATATGTATGCACAGCGCATAGTTTAGGGACACGCCCAAAATTGTCGCCGAAATATGCGGTGTATAGACAAAATTGTCCTCATCTTAAACGCTAGATGTATGCATACATATATATGTATGCACAGCGCATAGTTTAGGGACACGCCCAAAATTGTCGCCGGAATATGCGGTGTATGGAAAAAATTGTCCTCATCTAATACGCTAGATGTATGAAAAGGCGCCAAAACTTTGGGGACAGTCCCCAAAGTAAGCAAATGTCCCTAAACTATGCGCTGTGCATACATATATATATATATTAGGGCGGGTCGATTTAATAATCGCCCAAAGCTCAGTGAAAATCGTATTCTAGGGATCAAAATAAGAAACTTTGCGGAATTAACCATACCTCTAAAACGAATTCTACTACCCCGAAACTGTTGACTTTTGTCCCGTAGGGTCAAGTTTTGAAAAATCCCACTTTGACCCATGTAGAGTGCCCCAATCGAGTCCAAATGTATGACCGACCCCCACTAACTTTGAAGGGCCGATCCACCCATGCTCGTGGCACACCCCCCTGGAACTCCCCTGGGGGGTTCCCCATACAAACATTTCAAAAAATCTCCATTTTTGGCACTTTATTTTATTATTTTTTATTTATTTTATTTATTTTTAATATTTTATTTATTTTTTCTCTTTAGAAATTTATTTAGTCAGAACATATGTAAATGAAAAAAATAATTTAACTTAGTAATAGAAAAGAAATAAAAAAAATTACTGTTTGAAGTCTTTTTTGCTTTCAAGTCTGGGCAATTTCGCACGGCTCTCTTATGTCGTCGCCATAACAGCCTCTACATTTTCCGGTATAACTCGTTTGGAAACGCTAGCTAGCAATTGAACGTGTCGTTCTGTTGCAGGTCGTAAAATAGGTTGTGTGGGTTTTTTAAGCCACCACAAGACACAGCTGCATGTCGTAAACTTACTTAAGCAAAATCGGTTACAGGTAGAATTGAGCATAAAATTATCATAAAGGATTTTCCAGAAGTAATAAAAGGCGCACTTGCTTAACAGAAAGCATAAAATTATCATAAAGGATTTTCCAGAAGTAATAAAAGGCGCACTTGCTTAACAGTATTTGTGGTCAGATTAACGTTTAATTTACATGTAAGTATTTTATGGGCAGTTTTGACAACAAAATCGGTTACAGGTAGAATTGAGCATAAAATTATCATAAAGGATTTTCCAGAAGTAATAAAAGGCGCACTTGCTTAACAGATTTTGTGGTCAGATTAACTTTTAATTTACATGTAAGTATTTAATGGGCAGTTTTAACAACAAAATCGGTTACAGGTAGAATTAAAATTACCATTTCATTTTTATTACCTCGTAGACCATATATAACGCAACAGTTTTTGTGAATGCATTAAGTCGTTGTGAAGAACTCAAAGTGTGAAGTTCTAATTTCAGATAAAAAAATATTTAAAAAAAAAAATCATTCCAAATCAAAAAGTTTACAATGAATCCACCATCCTTTACACCGCAAGATGAAGCAATAACAACATCAACAACTATCGAAAACCCAATGAGTCATATACCCAGGCATGATGTTACTGTTTTTGGTGTGTCTACTGATTTGACTGATCTTAATTTACCAACCCATCTGGATATTTTGAGATATTATTTTTACTTGAGCGAACAAAAAAAATTGCTCTATAAATCATTCACTATTCAAGTACAAGATAAGTTGATTGGAATTTGGAAAAAACTTGGTATGGAAATAATGCTGAAAAAAAGTGTATATAATAAATTGAATAGATTGCTTGTCAAATATCAAGAGCAAATCAAGAATAGAAACAAACACCAAGAATTTACAGAGTATGTAAAATCTCTGGAAACAATTTTTTTCATTGGAACATGTAAATGCGATTTGAAGGCAGCTCCATGTGCATGCGGTTTGGTTCCCGAACGCCTCAAAGAGTTTATGCACGATCAACATAATCAGAGAAGACTAACAATGGATGGATTTGCGATGGAAATTGAAGAGCAAGGAGCAACGTCTATGTCATCAATGCCAACATACCAAGATCCCGATGATTCAACATACGCACCGCCACCGGTTCAAGAAGATTTGGATATAAGCACAAGTTCACAATACACACAGAGATACGATTGTTTTAACTTTGCCTTGGTATGTGACAGATTTGGTGTGCCTGATAGAGTAGCATCAGCAATGGGAACCGCTCTTTTCCAAGATTTTAAAATGAAAGATACCCATGGCAAACCTCTCATCATGGATAAATCGAAAGTTCGCCGAGAAAAAGAGAAATGCAGACAAGAAGTGCTTCGCAAACGGTTAGATGATACCAATTTGTTAGCATTTTCATTCGATGGCAGAAAAGATGATACTTTAACGAGAGATGCAATTGATGAGAAGTATCATACTAGGATGGTAAAAGAACCTCATCTTGTTATTTTGAGAGAACCGAATTCTGAATTGATTGGTTACGTAAGACTGGAACATGAAACCGCTGAATACAAAACAACCAAATTAAATGATTTTTTTAACGATAAAAATATATCACTGAATGAATTAATTGGCATATGCGTTGACGGTGAGCCAACAAACACTGGCCCACACGGTGGAATTATACGACGATTCGAATTGCTGTTAAAAAGACCATTGCATTGGTTCGTTTGCCTTCTACACTTCAACGAACTTCCGTTTCGGCATTTGTTTGAAGCTTTGGATAAATCAACCAGCACTGGACCAAGATCGGCAACCGGAAAATTGAGCCGTCAAATCGAAACTTGTGAAACTCTTCCGGTAAGTTATTGCTATCACTCATTTATTATAATTGTCAACCGTTTTTAATTGCTTTATTTTTATATATTTTCAGGTGGTGGACGGCTTTCAGAAAATTGAGTTGAAAAATATGCCCCCTGCTCCAGAAAAAATTGAATTTTCCACCGATTCCAAGTACTTATACGACATGGCCCATGCAATTTCTAGCGGCGTGGTTTCAGTGGATCTGGCTAACATCAAACCAGGGAAAATTGTACATTCTCGGTGGCTCACCAAGGCCGCTAGACTATTACGATTATATGTGACAACGGAAAATCCAGATGCAAATTTAAGAATACTGGTTGAATTTATAATTACATGTTATGTGCCAATGTACTTCAATATTAAGTATTACAGCTCTGTCGTGTACGGTAGTAGATTATTTTTCAAATTCATTAGTTGGTCAAGATTTCTAGAACCTCGTTTACGCAAAATTGTCAATAAAGTAATTACAGATAATTCATATTATGCGCATTTGGAAAATATCTTGTTATCAATGTTGTTTGATGATAGCAAAGAAAAGCGCGACTGTGCTATCAAGATAATTCTACGCTATCGAACCGATGTTGACGACCCAACGGGACTTAGAGCTTATAAAAAACCAGATATAAACTTTTATTGCACAAGTTACACGGAAATGATCAATATGAATGACATAAATGACGTATTTGAACCACCATTCACTCGAAGCATTCCATACGATACTTTGAAAGAATATTTAAATCAAGATGATCCACCGTTTAATGATCCAAAAATTCCATCACACATACAAGGAACAGAACGACACGTTCAATTGCTAGCTAGCGTTTCCAAACGAGTTATACCGGAAAATGTAGAGGCTGTTATGGCGACGACGTTAGAGAGCCGTGCGAAATTGCCCAGACTTGAAAGCAAAAAAGACTTCAAACAGTAATTTTTATCTTTTCTTTTCTATTACTAAGTTAAATTAATTTTTTCATTTACATATGTTCTGACTAAATAAATTTCTAAAGAGAAAAAATAAATAAAATATTAAAAATAAATAAAATAAATAAAAAATAATAAAATAAAGTGCCAAAAATGGAGATTTTTTGAAATGTTTGTATGGGGAACCCCCCAGGGGAGTTCCAGGGGGGTGTGCCACGAGCATGGGTGGATCGGCCCTTCAAAGTTAGTGGGGGTCGGTCATACATTTGGACTCGATTGGGGCACTCTACATGGGTCAAAGTGGGATTTTTCAAAACTTGACCCTACGGGACAAAAGTCAACAGTTTCGGGGTAGTAGAATTCGTTTTAGAGGTATGGTTAATTCCGCAAAGTTTCTTATTTTGATCCCTAGAATACGATTTTCACTGAGCTTTGGGCGATTTTTTTGCCTCCCCACAAATCGACCCGGCCTAATATATATATATATATATATATATATATACATATATGTATGCACAGCGCATACTCTAGAGACATTAATTCATTCCCCCGCATAGTTTAGGGACATTTGCTTACTTTGGGGACTGTCCCCAAATTTTTCGCGCCTTTTCATACATCTAGCGTTTAAGATGAGGACAATTTTTTCGATACACCGCATATTTCGGCTACAATTTTGGCCATGTCCCTAAAGTATGCGCTACTCATACATATATATACATATGTATGTACACCGCATACTCTAGAGACATTTATTCATTCCCCCGCATAATTTAGGGACATTTGCTTACTTTGGGGACTGTCCCCAAAATTTTCGCGCCTTTTCATACATCTAGCGTTTAAGATGAGGACAATTTTTTCTATACACCGCATATTTCGGCGACAATTTTGGGCGTGTCCCTAAAGTATGCGCTGTACATACATATATACATATATGACGCTTTCTTGTTGAACTCTCCACCCTCACAAAAATTGTTGTCTGATCTAGTTGAAACTTACAGAATGTATTGTCCTATTAAATATAGGAAATCGTGGAACAACCTTTTAAATTTGTCGAAAAAACTGACGAAGTAGGCGGGGTCGAACGTTAAAAAATTGGCATATTTTTAAAAAAGGTACTAATATATTGGACATTTTTCTGCTGAACTTGATAATTTTAAAAATTTTAAATAAATAGTTATCGATAGACAGTTATATTAGCTTTTTGTTTTTATATACATCGAGATTATTTTTATGTTATTTTCAATTTATAACGAGCTTTGAACCTCCGTATATTTACAAAAATAAAGCAAATCAAACATATTAGCTAGGTTGATACTAGTATTTCGATCTGGCTAAAGATCTCATCAGAACCCGAAGTTTTAGAAAAGTTAGAGCCTCCATAATAGGCAGAACTTAAACAAAAAACCTATTAATAATCAATTTTGCTCCATTCTTGTCTTTTATGGGCTACCGACTTTTAATATTTGTTTTTGAAAAATTTCAGAACTTAATCTGAATTTATCCATTTTAAACCAAAAAATCGTAATATCTCAAAACATGCCTCTTTTTTATTTTTAAATTAAATAAAATATTATTATCAATAGATGTGCACATTTTCAGAGTTCTATTTTTTGTTAAGGAGATATTAAATTTTAAATATAGGTTGCCCAATTTCCCTTTTTATGTTATTGATGTTTTAATACATCTTACACACAAACATACTGCTTGTTGTTTGCTGTTAGTTCAGCTTTCATGTACTAAATAAAACAACAAATTCAACTCACTGGACTTTGATTTCGTATATAGTTATATGAGCCACTAAATAAAGTGAGCCCCAATCTTAGAAAAAGACTTCATTAAATTAAAAGTATTTTTCTTCTATTGATATTTCAATACAGACAGACGTTTTAAATGTTTTCATTACTTTAATTCTCTGTTTTATACTTCTGTCTGTATGGATCTTATTACAATTAGTTAAAGTTTCTAAATTTTTGTTTACATAGATAATTATATTTATTTTTTAGCGTCTGAATTTGCTTTGCAAGCAAATTCCATTTTAAGAATTATATTTTAAGTTTAATTGAATAAAATAAAGTTTAGTTTGAAAAGAACAACGAAAAGATTCAGTTGTTTCATTTTTATTACTCGGTAATAAATGTAACTATATACTCAAAGTTTATTTTAAATAAAAAGTACACTCAAAAAAATATGTTATTGGAAAAATATGGTAAACGACTATTTAATATATTATAAGTACACTCAGGGAACTTCTGCTTTAAAAATATGTAGTTGTTTGGGTTGAAATACAGTTTCTTTATTTTTAATGTAAATGTCAGTAATTTGTAGAATAAATAAAATTTTTAACTAACCTTGTAGTTCGTTTAAAAAAACAACTCACATCAAATGACTGTTTTATGATTTTACATTCATTTTTTACATAATTAAAATAAATGTTTGGTTATTTGTTACTAACATATGTGGTTCATTTTTACTACAATTGTTAGTAATTTTTTGAACATTAAAAAACAAATGACTATGTTAGTTGAATTTACTGAAATGTAAGTCGTCATTTCTTTAAATGGAATTTCATTTGTTTTTGACTGCAATTGCTGTCGTCTTTACCAACATAATATCCTAAGTGTACTAGTTTGCCAGAGGTTGTTTTTTTTTTTTTTTTGGATCCGTAAGAACTATGCTCTATGCGTAAAGCAGTTTTAATTTATTTTTTTTTTATTTTATTAATTAATAATCATATAATAACAAATTATATACTATTTCCCTAACCAAGCACTAGCTACTATGGCATTCGGGGCGTTGTAGCGAAAACAGACCAGTGCCTCTGGTGGGAATCGAACCCACAACCCCCGCACTGATAAGCCAGCACGCTACAGAAAATGTGAGAAAAGTATCTACTTCTTTGGAAAAATAAAAAAATTTTCATCAGAAAAAATTTTTTTTAAATTAAATTTTTCATCATTTGTTGGTATAAATCCATGAAAGTTTAAAGTTCCATTTATGGTTAATGCATTTTTAAATCTATTTATACAAAACTCATTATCTTTGATTTGACTTTAATTTTTGCACAAAAAAATGTTGGTATCTTTTAAAAATTTTGTTGACCATTCGTAAAGAATGATTTTTTTAAAATTCTTTGTAGGTTGGCTTTTGCTGTGCCTCTTTTAAGGTTTTTAAGGATTGTTTTTGTGCTATAAAATCATGAAGTTTTAATTTTGTAATTTTTTCACACAAATCTTCAATAAACTCATCTATGCTTATTATTAAAGTTCTTAATGTGCATCTGTCAGTCTGAACTCACAACTCAAACTTTATTTCCTCAATGCCCTCCTCGTAAAAAACTGTGATCAACATGTTTTTTATTGCTGTTAAGCCTGGACAACTTTTACAAATTCCCAAAAAGCAATCACTTTTGGAAATATTGCATAGGATTGCGTTTAAAAATTTTTTTTTAATTTTTTAGCGCGATTTTGGGTGTTTTTTGTCAAGGATTCTATATTAACAATATCTAACATCATCTTAATATTTTCGTGATAGACACAAACACAAACTGTATGTGTTTCATAGCTTCCAGCCAAAACACAATGTACAGGTCTAAGTTGGGCATATTTAGAAAATGATATTTCAACAATAAAATGTTCATTTTTAAATAAAATATACGCTTCTTTTAAATTTGCAAAGTAGCAATCTCTTCTGAACATGTTGACGTTTTCCATTTTCTTGTTTTATCGAAAGAAATTGCTTCATTCCAGGCATGATTCTACTAATGTCATCTTGACTAAAAAAATCTTTAACAAGACTAATAACATTTGGTGGTAATGAACTGCCTTTTTTTGGTGTTGGTGCTGTTAGTATACCATATTTTTTTACGTTTTCGATGGTTTTTCGACATACAAACATTTCAAAAAATCTCCATTTTTGGCACTTTATTTTATTATTTTTTATTTATTTTATTTATTTTTAATATTTTATTTATTTTTTCTCTTTAGAAATTTATTTAGTCAGAACATATGTAAATGAAAAAAATAATTTAACTTAGTAATAGAAAAGAAATTAAAAAAATTACTGTTTGAAGTCTTTTTTGCTTTCAAGTCTGGGCAATTTCGCACGGCTCTCTTATGTCGTCGCCATAACAGCCTCTACATTTTCCGGTATAACTCGTTTGGAAACGCTAGCTAGCAATTGAACGTGTCGTTCTGTTGCAGGTCGTAAAATAGGTTGTGTGGGTTTTTTAAGCCACCACAAGACACAGCTGCATGTCGTAAACTTACTTAAGCAAAATCGGTTACAGGTAGAATTGAGCATAAAATTATCATAAAGGATTTTCCAGAAGTAATAAAAGGCGCACTTGCTTAACAGAAAGCATAAAATTATCATAAAGGATTTTCCAGAAGTAATAAAAGGCGCACTTGCTTAACAGTATTTGTGGTCAGATTAACGTTTAATTTACATGTAAGTATTTTATGGGCAGTTTTGACAACAAAATCGGTTACAGGTAGAATTGAGCATAAAATTATCATAAAGGATTTTCCAGAAGTAATAAAAGGCGCACTTGCTTAACAGATTTTGTGGTCAGATTAACTTTTAATTTACATGTAAGTATTTAATGGGCAGTTTTAACAACAAAATCGGTTACAGGTAGAATTAAAATTACCATTTCATTTTTATTACCTCGTAGACCATATATAACGCAACAGTTTTTGTGAATGCATTAAGTCGTTGTGAAGAACTCAAAGTGTGAAGTTCTAATTTCAGATAAAAAAATATTTAAAAAAAAAAAATCATTCCAAATCAAAAAGTTTACAATGAATCCACCATCCTTTACACCGCAAGATGAAGCAATAACAACATCAACAACTATCGAAAACCCAATGAGTCATATACCCAGGCATGATGTTACTGTTTTTGGTGTGTCTACTGATTTGACTGATCTTAATTTACCAACCCATCTGGATATTTTGAGATATTATTTTTACTTGAGCGAACAAAAAAAATTGCTCTATAAATCATTCACTATTCAAGTACAAGATAAGTTGATTGGAATTTGGAAAAAACTTGGTATGGAAATAATGCTGAAAAAAAGTGTATATAATAAATTGAATAGATTGCTTGTCAAATATCAAGAGCAAATCAAGAATAGAAACAAACACCAAGAATTTACAGAGTATGTAAAATCTCTGGAAACAATTTTTTTCATTGGAACATGTAAATGCGATTTGAAGGCAGCTCCATGTGCATGCGGTTTGGTTCCCGAACGCCTCAAAGAGTTTATGCACGATCAACATAATCAGAGAAGACTAACAATGGATGGATTTGCGATGGAAATTGAAGAGCAAGGAGCAACGTCTATGTCATCAATGCCAACATACCAAGATCCCGATGATTCAACATACGCACCGCCACCGGTTCAAGAAGATTTGGATATAAGCACAAGTTCACAATACACACAGAGATACGATTGTTTTAACTTTGCCTTGGTATGTGACAGATTTGGTGTGCCTGATAGAGTAGCATCAGCAATGGGAACCGCTCTTTTCCAAGATTTTAAAATGAAAGATACCCATGGCAAACCTCTCATCATGGATAAATCGAAAGTTCGCCGAGAAAAAGAGAAATGCAGACAAGAAGTGCTTCGCAAACGGTTAGATGATACCAATTTGTTAGCATTTTCATTCGATGGCAGAAAAGATGATACTTTAACGAGAGATGCAATTGATGAGAAGTATCATACTAGGATGGTAAAAGAACCTCATCTTGTTATTTTGAGAGAACCGAATTCTGAATTGATTGGTTACGTAAGACTGGAACATGAAACCGCTGAATACAAAACAACCAAATTAAATGATTTTTTTAACGATAAAAATATATCACTGAATGAATTAATTGGCATATGCGTTGACGGTGAGCCAACAAACACTGGCCCACACGGTGGAATTATACGACGATTCGAATTGCTGTTAAAAAGACCATTGCATTGGTTCGTTTGCCTTCTACACTTCAACGAACTTCCGTTTCGGCATTTGTTTGAAGCTTTGGATAAATCAACCAGCACTGGACCAAGATCGGCAACCGGAAAATTGAGCCGTCAAATCGAAACTTGTGAAACTCTTCCGGTAAGTTATTGCTATCACTCATTTATTATAATTGTCAACCGTTTTTAATTGCTTTATTTTTATATATTTTCAGGTGGTGGACGGCTTTCAGAAAATTGAGTTGAAAAATATGCCCCCTGCTCCAGAAAAAATTGAATTTTCCACCGATTCCAAGTACTTATACGACATGGCCCATGCAATTTCTAGCGGCGTGGTTTCAGTGGATCTGGCTAACATCAAACCAGGGAAAATTGTACATTCTCGGTGGCTCACCAAGGCCGCTAGACTATTACGATTATATGTGACAACGGAAAATCCAGATGCAAATTTAAGAATACTGGTTGAATTTATAATTACATGTTATGTGCCAATGTACTTCAATATTAAGTATTACAGCTCTGTCGTGTACGGTAGTAGATTATTTTTCAAATTCATTAGTTGGTCAAGATTTCTAGAACCTCGTTTACGCAAAATTGTCAATAAAGTAATTACAGATAATTCATATTATGCGCATTTGGAAAATATCTTGTTATCAATGTTGTTTGATGATAGCAAAGAAAAGCGCGACTGTGCTATCAAGATAATTCTACGCTATCGAACCGATGTTGACGACCCAACGGGACTTAGAGCTTATAAAAAACCAGATATAAACTTTTATTGCACAAGTTACACGGAAATGATCAATATGAATGACATAAATGACGTATTTGAACCACCATTCACTCGAAGCATTCCATACGATACTTTGAAAGAATATTTAAATCAAGATGATCCACCGTTTAATGATCCAAAAATTCCATCACACATACAAGGAACAGAACGACACGTTCAATTGCTAGCTAGCGTTTCCAAACGAGTTATACCGGAAAATGTAGAGGCTGTTATGGCGACGACGTTAGAGAGCCGTGCGAAATTGCCCAGACTTGAAAGCAAAAAAGACTTCAAACAGTAATTTTTATCTTTTCTTTTCTATTACTAAGTTAAATTAATTTTTTCATTTACATATGTTCTGACTAAATAAATTTCTAAAGAGAAAAAATAAATAAAATATTAAAAATAAATAAAATAAATAAAAAATAATAAAATAAAGTGCCAAAAATGGAGATTTTTTGAAATGTTTGTATGGGGAACCCCCCAGGGGAGTTCCAGGGGGGTGTGCCACGAGCATGGGTGGATCGGCCCTTCAAAGTTAGTGGGGGTCGGTCATACATTTGGACTCGATTGGGGCACTCTACATGGGTCAAAGTGGGATTTTTCAAAACTTGACCCTACGGGACAAAAGTCAACAGTTTCGGGGTAGTAGAATTCGTTTTAGAGGTATGGTTAATTCCGCAAAGTTTCTTATTTTGATCCCTAGAATACGATTTTCACTGAGCTTTGGGCGATTTTTTTTGCCTCCCCACAAATCGACCCGGCCTAATATATATATATATATATATATATATATACATATATGTATGCACAGCGCATACTCTAGAGACATTAATTCATTCCCCCGCATAGTTTAGGGACATTTGCTTACTTTGGGGACTGTCCCCAAATTTTTCGCGCCTTTTCATACATCTAGCGTTTAAGATGAGGACAATTTTTTCGATACACCGCATATTTCGGCTACAATTTTGGCCATGTCCCTAAAGTATGCGCTACTCATACATATATATACATATGTATGTACACCGCATACTCTAGAGACATTTATTCATTCCCCCGCATAATTTAGGGACATTTGCTTACTTTGGGGACTGTCCCCAAAATTTTCGCGCCTTTTCATACATCTAGCGTTTAAGATGAGGACAATTTTTTCTATACACCGCATATTTCGGCGACAATTTTGGGCGTGTCCCTAAAGTATGCGCTGTACATACATATATACATATATGACGCTTTCTTGTTGAACTCTCCACCCTCACAAAAATTGTTGTCTGATCTAGTTGAAACTTACAGAATGTATTGTCCTATTAAATATAGGAAATCGTGGAACAACCTTTTAAATTTGTCGAAAAAACTGACGAAGTAGGCGGGGTCGAACGTTAAAAAATTGGCATATTTTTAAAAAAGGTACTAATATATTGGACATTTTTCTGCTGAACTTGATAATTTTAAAAATTTTAAATAAATAGTTATCGATAGACAGTTATATTAGCTTTTTGTTTTTATATACATCGAGATTATTTTTATGTTATTTTCAATTTATAACGAGCTTTGAACCTCCGTATATTTACAAAAATAAAGCAAATCAAACATATTAGCTAGGTTGATACTAGTATTTCGATCTGGCTAAAGATCTCATCAGAACCCGAAGTTTTAGAAAAGTTAGAGCCTCCATAATAGGCAGAACTTAAACAAAAAACCTATTAATAATCAATTTTGCTCCATTCTTGTCTTTTATGGGCTACCGACTTTTAATATTTGTTTTTGAAAAATTTCAGAACTTAATCTGAATTTATCCATTTTAAACCAAAAAATCGTAATATCTCAAAACATGCCTCTTTTTTATTTTTAAATTAAATAAAATATTATTATCAATAGATGTGCACATTTTCAGAGTTCTATTTTTTGTTAAGGAGATATTAAATTTTAAATATAGGTTGCCCAATTTCCCTTTTTATGTTATTGATGTTTTAATACATCTTACACACAAACATACTGCTTGTTGTTTGCTGTTAGTTCAGCTTTCATGTACTAAATAAAACAACAAATTCAACTCACTGGACTTTGATTTCGTATATAGTTATATGAGCCACTAAATAAAGTGAGCCCCAATCTTAGAAAAAGACTTCATTAAATTAAAAGTATTTTTCTTCTATTGATATTTCAATACAGACAGACGTTTTAAATGTTTTCATTACTTTAATTCTCTGTTTTATACTTCTGTCTGTATGGATCTTATTACAATTAGTTAAAGTTTCTAAATTTTTGTTTACATAGATAATTATATTTATTTTTTAGCGTCTGAATTTGCTTTGCAAGCAAATTCCATTTTAAGAATTATATTTTAAGTTTAATTGAATAAAATAAAGTTTAGTTTGAAAAGAACAACGAAAAGATTCAGTTGTTTCATTTTTATTACTCGGTAATAAATGTAACTATATACTCAAAGTTTATTTTAAATAAAAAGTACACTCAAAAAAATATGTTATTGGAAAAATATGGTAAACGACTATTTAATATATTATAAGTACACTCAGGGAACTTCTGCTTTAAAAATATGTAGTTGTTTGGGTTGAAATACAGTTTCTTTATTTTTAATGTAAATGTCAGTAATTTGTAGAATAAATAAAATTTTTAACTAACCTTGTAGTTCGTTTAAAAAAACAACTCACATCAAATGACTGTTTTATGATTTTACATTCATTTTTTACATAATTAAAATAAATGTTTGGTTATTTGTTACTAACATATGTGGTTCATTTTTACTACAATTGTTAGTAATTTTTTGAACATTAAAAAACAAATGACTATGTTAGTTGAATTTACTGAAATGTAAGTCGTCATTTCTTTAAATGGAATTTCATTTGTTTTTGACTGCAATTGCTGTCGTCTTTACCAACATAATATCCTAAGTGTACTAGTTTGCCAGAGGTTGTTTTTTTTTTTTTTTGGATCCGTAAGAACTATGCTCTATGCGTAAAGCAGTTTTAATTTATTTTTTTTTTATTTTATTAATTAATAATCATATAATAACAAATTATATACTATTTCCCTAACCAAGCACTAGCTACTATGGCATTCGGGGCGTTGTAGCGAAAACAGACCAGTGCCTCTGGTGGGAATCGAACCCACAACCCCCGCACTGATAAGCCAGCACGCTACAGAAAATGTGAGAAAAGTATCTACTTCTTTGGAAAAATAAAAAAATTTTCATCAGAAAAAATTTTTTTTAAATTAAATTTTTCATCATTTGTTGGTATAAATCCATGAAAGTTTAAAGTTCCATTTATGGTTAATGCATTTTTAAATCTATTTATACAAAACTCATTATCTTTGATTTGACTTTAATTTTTGCACAAAAAAATGTTGGTATCTTTTAAAAATTTTGTTGACCATTCGTAAAGAATGATTTTTTTAAAATTCTTTGTAGGTTGGCTTTTGCTGTGCCTCTTTTAAGGTTTTTAAGGATTGTTTTTGTGCTATAAAATCATGAAGTTTTAATTTTGTAATTTTTTCACACAAATCTTCAATAAACTCATCTATGCTTATTATTAAAGTTCTTAATGTGCATCTGTCAGTCTGAACTCACAACTCAAACTTTATTTCCTCAATGCCCTCCTCGTAAAAAACTGTGATCAACATGTTTTTTATTGCTGTTAAGCCTGGACAACTTTTACAAATTCCCAAAAAGCAATCACTTTTGGAAATATTGCATAGGATTGCGTTTAAAAATTTTTTTTTAATTTTTTAGCGCGATTTTGGGTGTTTTTTGTCAAGGATTCTATATTAACAATATCTAACATCATCTTAATATTTTCGTGATAGACACAAACACAAACTGTATGTGTTTCATAGCTTCCAGCCAAAACACAATGTACAGGTCTAAGTTGGGCATATTTAGAAAATGATATTTCAACAATAAAATGTTCATTTTTAAATAAAATATACGCTTCTTTTAAATTTGCAAAGTAGCAATCTCTTCTGAACATGTTGACGTTTTCCATTTTCTTGTTTTATCGAAAGAAATTGCTTCATTCCAGGCATGATTCTACTAATGTCATCTTGACTAAAAAAATCTTTAACAAGACTAATAACATTTGGTGGTAATGAACTGCCTTTTTTTGGTGTTGGTGCTGTTAGTATACCATATTTTTTTACGTTTTCGATGGTTTTTCGAGCTTGCCATTCTGACGAACAAAACTCTTTAACTATTTTCTTACGACCCCATTCTTTCGGAACTAGACTTAGACATATTTTTTTCAGCTTTGCTATCAGAACTTTTGAAGTTGTACTTTATTTGGTTCGAAACAACGACGCCTGCCTTGTGATCTTCATTATTACTTTTTGCCATCTTTGTTTTTTTTTATATTACTTTCAAAATCTGCATCTGTTTCTTTATCAGAATCATTTTCAGATGTTGAATTAGTATTCTTAGAAATATAATTATTTAATTGAAGTTTGCACGACTGACATATTCTAGATTCATTTTTTAATTCTGAAAAGTTATCCTTTAAATAGTCAGAAATCGGTAATAAATCTTTTAATAGCTTGTGACACGTTTTATCTTACAGTACATTCAGGAGGGTGCTTGCAAAAAAATTGCTAATGTTACCAAAATCTTTTGCTGAAACCAGCGAGCTGATTTTAGATTAAAAGTTAAAAAAACATTGCTAAAAATTAATAAAATTTTTGCTGAATATTAGTAGACTGGAAAAAACTCAAAAAATTTGTAGAAAAATTATACTTTAGTTAATTTAATTGCTGAAAATCATAAAATTTATTTTTGTGATTCTTTTTAAAATAATTTACAATACGTTACAAAATATATAAATGTTCATACTCCCAAATTGACAATATGAATTAATGTAATATCTAAAAACAATAGAAATAATTATATATAACATAAACGAAATTATCATTGAACTACTTACATCAATTATTGTCTAAATGATGCTATCTTTTAAAGGAACGCAAATGCCGCAGAGAATTATGGAATCGAAACGAAAAAATAACAAAATGTAACATATACAACCCTATTTTTGCAATAAGAAAAAGGAAACAGAAAAATATACCTAAGATGTATGTCTTTATCTTGCGCTTAAGTCGGTTTACCTATTGCATATTTGTTTGCAATTTGACCACACAAGATTATTAATATATATATAAACATTTAGTTTACAAACACACATTAATCTTTATTAAATTTAAATATATTACTTTGTCTTTTATTTAATTAATAGACAATTACATTCACAAGCCGGTAAAATTTAAGTTGTTTTATGTATGTGAAACAGATACAAAAATGTTCGATGGTTGATTTTTTTATATTATGTCTTACTTGAGTTGTAGTTTTTACTATAATTTTCCTCGTAACATGCCGCGACCCTAATTCATTCGGCGTATATCTTTCAGTCTGGTTGTTGTTCACACTATCGATGTACTAATCAACACAATTTTTTTAGCAAAATAAATTAGTAAAACATTAGTAAAATATTAGTAAAACATTAGTTCAAAACAGTTAAGAGCTGAATAAGTATAACTAAAATTTTAGATTAAAACATAATTTTAGCAAGAAATTTGCTGAAAAATAGTATACCTGATTTACAAGATGTTTTACTAACTTTTCTACTAACTAATTTTTTTGAGTGTATTATTATTTTTAACATTATGTTATTAAAAATAATACTCAAAAGGAAAAAATGCAAGCGAAAAGTCTGTGTTATTTAACCAATAAATAAAACGTCTATAAAGATAAGAATAACGACATCAATTTACAAGTTAAAATAATTTACTGTTATGTTTACATGAAAGCTGAACTAACAGCAAACAACAAGCAGTATGTTTGTGTGCGAGGTGTATTAAAACATTTGGAACATAAAAATGGAAATTCGGCAAGCTATATTTAAAATTTAATATCTCCTTAACCAAAAAATATACCTCTATGAAAATTTGCACATCTATTGATAATAATATGGTCTTTAATTTAAAAATATAATAAAAGGGGCATGTTTTGAGATATAACGATTTTCTGGTTTAAAATGGATAAATGCAGATTAAGTTCTGAAATTGTTTAAAAACAAATATTAAAAGTCGGTAGCCCATGAAATATCTATCGATAACTATTTATTTAAAATTTTTATAATTATCAAGTTCAGCAGAAAAATGTCCAATATATTAATACATTTTTTAAAAATATGCCCCCGCCTACTTCGTCCATTTCTTCGACAAATTAAAAAAGTTGTTCCATGTATTTCCTATATTTAATAGGACAATACTTACTGTTTCAACTGAATCAGACAAAATGTTTTCTGAGGGTAGAGAGTTCAAAAAGAAAAGTGATTTCTGCGTAGTGATTTACATTCAAAAACACTCTATACAAAAACACAAACAACATAATCTCTTTGTTTTTTTTTCTAAACAAAGTTAAATTCCTTTAAAAAAAAAAATAACAAAGCCAACAAATTATTTTTAACAACGACAAACGTTCCCCACTAATCCACTGCTAAATAAGCAGAATGGGTAGTGGCAGCGAAACAAGAAAAGACATCGAACACGATCACCAAAACTGCATGAACATAAACGTATAGCTTTAGATGACGGTCCCTCTACTAGCAAAAATACTTTTTCAGTACATGATGAAATCAATGATGATATTGAATACAACAGTAATATAGAAAACAACAAGAGTAATGTAAATTCAGAGCATAAACCTCCTCCCATCATGATCCCTAACATTCCTGATATTAAAACTATGGTAAATAATTTTTCAAAAGTAATTAATTCAAATGAATTTTTTTATAAATCAATGAAAGATTGTTATGTAAGAGTAATGGTAAAATCAACTGATTCATATCGAAAGCTGGTTATGTATTTAGACAGTAAATGCATTAATTTTCATACATATCAACTGAAAGAAGAAAGGGCATACAGGTTGGTCGGTAAACCTTTGCATTTCTCCACCCCAACTGCTTTGATTACAGAAGAAATTGAAAAAATGGACACAAAGTCACAAACATAATGAATATAAAAAGCACAATTTCAAAAGAACCACTGTCAATGTTCTACGTTGATCTTGAGCCAAACAAGAATAACATGAAAGTATATGATATTCGAAATTTGTATAATGCAGTAGTCAAAATAGAAGCTCCAATGAAATCAGACGATATTGTTCAATGCTATAGGTGTCAACAGTATGGCCATACCAAGGCATATTGTAGAAACCGTTACAAATGCTTTAAATGTGGTCTAAGCCATTCTACAGCTCTATGTACTAAGTCAATTGATGTACCCCCCCCAATGTTCAAATTGTTTGGAACCCCACACTGCAAGTTACAAAGGTTGTAGAATATACAAAGAATTGCTGCGAAGAAAAAATCTTATCAGAGGACGGTCCACTGTTAATAAAAAACATTCAGAATTTAATATACATAACTCCAATTTTCCCAACATCAATAGTCGCACCCCATTTCACAATAATAAAAATAACAACAATCCGAATTCAACACATTTTTCGTATGCTAATGCTACTAGGTATAATAACAGCCAACAAGGAGATACACATACCCTCCAAAGAATCGAAACGATCTTAAGCAATTTGGTAAATATGATGAATATTCTAATTACTAAATTATGCAACTAAATCTCCGAACAGCAATATGGAATGCCAATGGGCTTTCTAATCATACACGAGAAATAGGATTATTTTTAAGAATTCATTACATCGACATAATGTTAATATCCGAAACCCACTTTACAGATAAGTCACATTTTTATATAAATGGATATGATACCATAAGCACTAATCATCCTGATAATAGAGCTCATGCTGGATCATGTATTATAATAAAAAATAATATAAAATACAAAGTACTATCTCCTTTTCAAAAATCATTTTTACAAGCCACTATTGTAATCTAATGACGGTGACTGGGTAGTGTCCTCTATATACTTTCACTCGAGGCACAGAGTAGTACTGAAAGACTACGAAGAATTTTTCAAATCTCTTGGTTATAAATTCATTACGGGGGGTGACTATAATGCAAAACATCCATGGTGGGGCTCTAGACTGTCGAACCCAAAGGGCAAAGAACTTTATAAATGTGTAAGAAAAAACAACTATGCAACATTATCTACAGGTACACCAAAGTACTGGCCAACTGATACCAGAAGGCTCCCTGACGTTTTAGATTTCGCTGTCTATTCTGGGATTTCAAATCACTGTCTAGAAATGCATCATTGTAACCAATTGAGTTCCGTTCACACACCGCTCATAATTAATTTTAGAACAACTGCTAACATTAGAACACTTAATGAACAAGTTCTAACATCACACTCTGATATAAGAACTTTTCAACTATGGCTCGATCAAAATTTAAATTTAAATATAAAATTAAAAAATGGAAATGAAGTTGATGAAGCCGTAGAGAATTTTACTCAACTTATACATGAAGCACGCTATCTGTCTTCTCCTAATCACAACACTATGGAAACCAATCAATTAAGAATATCGACGGAAATAAGAAAGCTCATCAGACAAAAGAGAAGACTGCGAAAGAGGTGGCAGCAAAGCAGAAATCCAAATGATAAACGTTTATTTAACAAAGCCTGTAGAGATCTCAAAAACTTTCTTAGCGACTAAAAAAACCAATCAACAGCTAAGTTCATCGATGAAATAAACAATTCTAAGTACGACGAACATCTTTTGTGGAAAGCAACTAAATACTTAAAAAGACCAACCAGGCGCAATATTTGTGTCCAAAATACGGACGGATCTTGGTGTCGTTCGGATATTGATTTATCCGAAGCCTTTGCTAGACATTTATATAATATATTCCAACCCTTGCAGCTTAACACTATTTCTGATCAGGATGAAATTTTGAAATTTTTGGAATCACCCTGTCAAATGGACTTTCCTATAAGACACATTTCACCAAATGAGGTCAAAACTGAAATTAAACTGTTAAACAGAAAAAAGTCACCTGGATATGACTTAATAAGTGGGAATGTCGTGAAAAATCTTACGTGTAAAAGTATAATATATTTAACTCTTATTTACAACTCTATATTAAGGCTTAATCATTTTCCGTCACAGTGGAAATGCGCCGAAATTGTAATGATTCCAAAACCAAGCAAACCCGAAAGCAATTGTCATCATATAGGCCAATAAGTTTACTGGCAACATTTTCTAAAATATTTGAAAAAATATTTCTAAAAAGACTTCAACCAGTACTAGAAAAGCATAATATCATTCCAGACCACCAGTTTGGTTTTAGGCACAAACATGGAACGCCGGAACAGTGTCATCGGCTTGTTAATGTTATAACTGAATGTCTTGAGATAAAACATTATTGTTCAGCGGTTTTTCTGGACATACAGCAGGCATTTGATAGACTATGGCACCAAGGTTTGCTATACAAAATCAAGAAAACGTTACCTGCACCATACTTTATATTTTTCAGAAATTATCTTACCGATCGATGCTTTTACGTCAAAAGTCAAGATGAAATGCCTAATATATTCAAAATCAATGCTGGCATTCCACAAGGTAGCGTACTCGGTCCAATTTTATACACAATTTATACAGCTGATATGCCAATAACTCCAAATACCACGATATCAACTTATGCGGACGATACGGCTATTGTTGCCACCAGTGACTCAGAAACGGAAGCATCTTCCTTTGTTCAAAATGAACTCAATTTGCTAGAAAAATGGCTTTTAAAATGGAATATTAAAGTGAACTCTGAAAAATCCACCCATACTACATTTACATTAAGGCGGAATGATTGCCCTGCTGTTACCATTTATTAAGAGGAAATACCTAAAAGTGAAACTGTCAAATATTTGGGAATGACAATAGCCAGGCGCCTTACATGGAAACCGCACATCAAGGCGAAGCATGAACATCTAAAACTGAAATGCAAGAAACTTTATTGGCTATTAGGACCAAAAGCCCAACTAAACTTAAACAATAAATTACGTATCTACAAAGCTATACTTAAACCAGTTTTAACCTACAGCATACAAATCTGGGGTACTGCGAGCAAATCCAATACCGACATCTTTGAACCGTTCCAATCAAAAACACTTAGGTTAACGAATAAACCTGCTTTATAACTAATAAACATGTCCGTCTCGATCTAAAGATGCCAACTGTGAGACAAGAAATTCAAACGTATAGTGAAAAATATCTGCAGAGGCTGAGTGATCACATTAATCCTTTGGCTATATCCCTTATTGATGACAGTAATGAAATAAGGTGATTAAAACGAACTCATATACTGGACTTGCCCTTCAGAAACTAATTCTGAACTCGTAATTATTAAAAATGATTTAAATAATTGTTGTACAAACATATTTAACCTCTTAGATATTATTATTATTATTATTTTCTTATTACCTTTTGCAATTATTTAATTAAAACTCATAAATAAGTATTATTAAAAATTCATTAGATAATATAATATAATATATATATATATATATATATATATATATATATATATATATATATATATATATATATATATATATATATATATATATATATATATATATATATATATATATATGAATAAAACCAATATGCAAGTTAGATTATTACTAGAATAATTATTTTTATTAATTAAACACTTTGGTTTATGGTCTAGTTACAGACTGAAGAGTAACAGTCTTTGTATGTGCTTTTATTAATAATTTTAAATAAAAATATGCTGATGCAAAAAATTTATTTTAATTGATTTTTTAGGTTTGCTTACTAAAGTGTTTTTCTTCATAAATTATTCGTAACAAAAAAAAATAAGAATTGGTAATTTGAAATTTGTTTATTTGCTTATTTGAAAAGTAAGCAAAAATTAAAAAGCAATAAAAAAAGGTTAAACCCAAATAAACCTTATTGCGCTCAAAGTGTGCAATTAGTAGACCACTTATTGAATTGATTATTGTAACCTTAAATTGCATATCATATCAAAGAGTATAAGTTAACCTAAAAAATAATTATAGTGCATACACTCTACTTTAAATAGTGTAAATTTTTGTTTAAATAGTCACACAGTGCTTAATGTTGGGCACATAATGTGTATTAAACTTTCATATACATTATTTTATTAAACACAAAATATAGTAATAGGAATGTTTATCTACATCTTTTAAAGAATTATTCACAAAATGTGTAATATTCTTTTACACACATTTTTTTATTAAACACAAAATATAGTAATAGGAATGTTTTTCTACATCTTTTAAAGAATTATTCACAAAATGTGTAATATTCTTTTATACACATTATTTTATTAAACACAAAATATAGTAATAGGAATGTTTATCTACATCTTTTAAAGAATTATGCACAAAATGTGTAATATTCTTTAATACACATTATTTTATTAAACACAAAATATAGTAATAGGAATGTTTATCTACATCTTTTAAAGAATTATGCACAAAATGTGTAATATTCTTTAATACACATTATATTATTAAACACAAATAGGAACGTTTATCTACATCTTTTAAAGAATTATGCACAAAATGTGTAATATTCTTTTATACACATTATTTTATTAAACACAAAATATAGTAATAGGAATGTTTATCTATATCTTTTAAAGAATTATGCACAAAATGTGTAATATTCTTTAATACACATTATATTATTAAACACAAAATATAGTAATAGGAACGTTTATCTACATCTTTTAAAGAATTATGCACAAAATGTGTAATATTCTTTTATACACATTATTTTATTAAAGACAAAATATAGTAATAGGAATGTTTATCTACATCTTTTAAAGAATTATGCACAAAATGTGTAATATTCTTTTACACACATTATTTTATTAAACACAAAATATAGTAATAGGAATGTTTATCTACATCTTTTAAAGAACTATGCACAAAATGTATATTAAACTTTCATATACATTATTTTATTAAACACAAAATATAGTAATAGGAATGTTTATCTACATCTTTTAAAGAATTATTCACAAAATGTGTAATATTCTTTTAAGCGTGTAAATGCAAGTCTTTATGCATAATGTTCATCAACGACGAGCGTGAGAGGTGCAATTGTTGGGCACGACGACGAGTTGAGGTGGACGGCTCTTCAGCCACACTATCGCGAACAGCAGCAATATTTTCTGCAGTACGAGCTGTACGAGCATGCACTGGTGTTCTCACATCTTCTACAGACCCGGTTTGCTCGAATTTTTCCTCGATTTTTGCGATTGTACGCACATTTGGACGATCAAATTGACCAAAAAAATCACGAAGTGCACGATATACATTTTGATTTGAACGCCCATTTTCATAATAAGTCTGGATAACTTTAACACGTTGTTGGATTGTGTATCTCATCATGGTTCAAATTACTCAATGAAATAGAGAAATGTCAAATAAAATTCGGAAAAAAACTTGGCGTTTAGGTGTGGTTCACATTCAACATCGGCCCTTACAATTTAACCACCCTTTATATTGATTCATTGGAGCATCGTCGGAATGTAGGTTGTGTGACACTTTTCTATCGATATTACCATGGGAGATGCTCATCTGAGATTAGTGAACTTATTCCACGAGCGCGAGTTTTTATTCGTAATACTCGCTTAACTTGTAGTTGATTGTCCTGTGTTTCGCACAACGCATTACAGAGAAAATTCGTTTTTTAGTCGAACGATACGTATGTGGAACAAACTTCCCGCAGAAGTCTTCCCTGTTACTTACAATTTAGAAAATTTTCAAAATCAAATATACACAAACACTACTCCCTCTTTCCTCCTTCCCTTACCCTATTTTCCTGATCAATAAAATGCACTGCATGAGTAGGGGGCATCCCCTGAGTATTGGTCAAATTAAAAAAAAAAAAGACCCACTACGGAATTTAGAGAATAATATCTTTCAGATTTTTATTAGATTCGGATATGTAATAAAGGGTACTTAACTAACTAACCAGCAAGAAAAAACAATCGACATCCCCAAATTAGGCATTTTAAAAAATCTTTAAAATTAATTTTAAAAAATACGTTTTTGCATTTTTATAATATATTTTGTCATTTTAGATTGTTGGCTTAAGTGGCTTAATGATATCCGAAGAAGTCAGAATTGCATATTTGAATAGTTCAGAGTATATTAAATGAGTAACTGAAATAAAAAATAAATTTTTGCGAAACTTCCAAAATGGACCATTTTCGTGTTAATGTTTTCAAAAAAATCGATTTTTCCCTTTTGGAATCATTTGTATTAAAATTGAGGAGTGTAATGAACAAAACTCGACAAATCGTTATTTGAAGCGACATCTTCTTGTATAAATATTATTTTCTTTCGGTTCGAAGTGTGCATATTTTTTAAGTAGAATTTTAGATTATACATAATTTTAAACGAAATTCATCAGGTTTAAAGCCATGCTTATTTTCTCCTAAACACCGTCCAGTGCGATTTGAATACAGTTTTCTTCCAATAGAAATATTTGTGAGAACAAAAAAGGATTTTTATTAAGTGGCAGAAAAATATGAATTTTTACTCAAATACTGTTTATATGATATTTTGTATTTGGATTAAATTTAAATTTAAAAGTATTTTTAAAATTAATAAAAATAAAAAATAAATAATTTTGGAAATTATTTGGAAACGGTGTTTTTAATACTATAGTTAATTAGGTAGGATTAAGTAAAAAAAAAAAACTGTTGCGTATACAATGATGTATATTCAATTTAGTAGGGACAACAACAAATTCTAACAAAATATTGGTTACAACAATCGAATCGACATTTGAATTTCATGAAAGTATGTGTGACTGCCAAAATTCGGTTGGCAAAAAAATTCGGTTGCAATGAATGAATATGTTTTCTGTGTGTAACATTTAATTAATTATGATCTCAAACCTGTCAATTCAAAATGAATTTAAGCTGTTTTAAAGCACAACATTTTTTGAATTGCTAATGTTATGCCAACGTTGACAAGTTCGCTCAAACTATCAGTTGGCCATTGTTATCAATCGGGTAAAAGGACAATACTGTCAAGAATGATAACCCCATGTTCTGACAACTCATAATCGACCGCCGCCGACACTTTGCCAACACTGTCCCGATTGTTTTTTCTACCAGGGTAGTTATGAAAATTGTCAAAACATAGAGCAAATACTTATTATTTTAATGCATCAAATCATAAAAAAAAACTTTTAGCGCTGAATTCCCCCAAGTTAAGTTGTTTTTGAATTAAAAAATATCGATTTACGACTTTTTTAATAAATTACATTTTTTTTTGTATAGAAAAGAATGCTGCCAAACAAAATTGCATTTAAAATGAATGGAATGAAGTTGCAAAATACTCGAGTGCGAAAAACGTAAGTAAAATATTAATATATTTTTCCGAAAAACTGAGTTTTACATCACTAAACTTATATTTATTTCGCGATGAATAGTTTTTAGAAATTATTAATAATGCAGCAAAAACTGCCACAAATGGATCGAAAGGGGTTTTGATATATACCCAGACAGAAAAATGCAATCGACACAGTGTTGGCAAAGCGTCGGCGATGATCGGTTATGTGTTGACAGAACATGGCATTAACAATTTTGACAGTACTGTCCTGTTACCCGATTGATAACAGTGGCCAACAGTTGGTTTGAACGAACTTGCCATCGTTGGCATACCATTTAAAAAGCAACAATACAGTTCGGTCTTAGTATTATATTTCTAGTTGGTTGTAATATTGGTCAAAACAGTATTAGCAAAGAATTTTGAGGGTGGTACTGACAAAATAGATGCTTTGCAAGCAAAATTGTGTTTTCCTGGTACAAAATTAGTTGTACCTTTGGTAATTGTTAACAAATATAACAGTGGTTTGCCAGTACTATTTTTTTGGTACGGTTGACAGTTTTTACCTGTGTACTGGTATTATTGCTACGCCTATGTGGTAGAAAAAAAAATTCGGATGTTTCAAATATTTTGAAAAAAGCACAAGTTTATGGGTGAACTTAGGTGAAGTTTATGGTATACTTCATACACTGTAAGCCATACAAAAAAAAAAATAATGAAAAATAGTTAGCTTTCTACGGCTCTTCAAAGCTCACAACTTTTAAAAATTTAAATAGTGTCCGACCGAACAGTTCGGCCAAAAAACTATATTTTGACGGTTTTTTGATATCTAAAGGCAATGATGACAAATTTTGGCATTGGAAACATGTTTGTTGAGCCGATTTAATTCGATTTTGTGTATAAAATTTAAGAGAAAAGCCGAAGTTTAGCTATAAAGTTAAAAGTTCGGCCGCCGAACTATTTTCGATTGCTTAACTACAGACTTTTCTTCAAATTTGACACTCAAAATAGCATCTAATCAGTCCAATAAACATTTTCCATCGGCCAAATTTGTCCATAATGCTTTAAAATACCGAATACAGACCAAATGCATTTTCTGGTCGAACTGTTCGGTCGGACACTTATTTTTAAAAGTTTTTTAAAAATTAAAAAAATTACGATTTTTTTTTTTTAAATTTCAAAGATCTAAAAACGGGATTGTCTCTATTGCTCCATTTAGTAATCCTATTCACAATAATAAAATTCGTATGACACGAGGTCAAAAAATATCAATTTCTTAATCAAGTTTCATAGAACTAATTGCATTGTTTATTTGTGTAAATAAAATTATATTAATTTGTTATTTAAATGCCAAAAACAAATTCGTAGCGGTGACCTAATTATAGTCTTTAGTTTATGACATTGTGCATGGCATGGAAATTATTTATGTTTTTTGGAAACATGAAACACAATTAGTAGCTAATTTATGGATATTGATTTTGTTAACATAAATATACAAATTGCGTAGTTAATAAGTAATATTTGCTTTAGTCATAATAATAATTGAAGGTAACATTTGTTGACTATATATTGGATTATATAAATTGATATTTTAATAACAAATAATTATTTTGCAAACAGTGAAAATGTATATGCTGATGTCCAAAGTATATTGCAGCAATGCAAAGCTAACAGTATTTTCTGTCCTTTAAGATACTAAAAAAATGGAACAACTGTTTTTCTAAATAACTGGCGAAGTAGGCGTTTTGAAATACTGTGATATTTTGCGATTATTTTAAGTATATTTTTATTATTATTTAACTGAATTTGGTAAATTATAGAAATTTTACTTAATTGTTTAATGGAAAGTTTGAAAAAATAAAACTCTTCAAAAAAATTCAGAACTAGTACTGAATTTTTGGACTTATGCAAAGCTCAATATATCTAAAAATCGGTCTAACAATTTTCTGATTTTTTTTATATATAAAAATGTCTAAATGTTTTTTTTTTATCAATCGTCTTGGAGAAAATATTCGTTTAATATTGTCAGTACCAGAAATATAGTACTGGCTATCCAATGGTAATGTATGTACCAGGAAAATATTTTTTTGTTTGCAAAGCTTGTGTTATGCCAGTACCACCCTCCAAGTTCTTTATCAATATTGCTTTTACCAATAGTGCAACCAATTAGATGCAGTTTTAAATATTTTATTATATTTCACACATTTAAATAAGATGTACAATGCAAAGACCGAACTGTATTGCTGCTTTTTTAATGTGTTTTATTATTAACTTAATTTAATTTAAGCTATTTTAAAAGCAAAAAATTATTTGTGTTACCAACGCTATGCCAACGGTGTCAAGTTCGGCTCTATGAAACAAGACCACAATGAAATAAGTCCCCAAACCAAAAATGAAATAACGCCCCATTTTTTGGGGCTTTATTTTATTATGAAGCAATACCCCAAAAAAAAAATTAAATAAACCCCCAACCAAATGAAACGAAACCCCAAAATATCGTTTTCTTTTACGCACAACCGAAGATTAGGGTGATTCCTATGACACAATTATACTGTATATCATGAAAATGATTAAACTTTTTGGAAATCAACAATTGGACTTTAGGTAGAACAATAGTCTAACCAAATATATGAAAATATATAAAGTCCGAAAACTCAGTATTTTTAGTACAAAAATTAAAACATTTTTGAATAAAACAAATTTGAAACAAAGCCTTGGAACGCTCAGATCTCGCATCTACATTCTTTCTGACAGTCAGGCTGCACTGAGGTTATAGTAATGTATCCATTTTTCATCACCAGTAAAAATTACTTCTTTTTGTAGCGTTCAAGCAGCATTACCAACATGCAAAATTGCCTACGCCATTCGGCTTCAATTCATATGAGACCCAATTTCCTTGCTTTTGAATGAATCCCAATGCTTTTAAACGTAAATGGAAATGGCTTGTTGTGTGACTCCCAATGATAATGCAAGTTCTTATTCGTAGAGTAATGATTCCAACTCCTTATCTTCAAACTTTTTCGGCTGACCAGGCCTCTGCTTGCCTTCTGTGTCGAAATTACCACTTTTGAATTGCGCAAATCATCGTTCACTAGTTCTTTGAGTTAGTGCATGTTGACCGTAAGCTGCTACCAACAATCGATAACTTTCAGCAGCCGTTTTCTTCAAACGAAAGAAGGTTATCAGACTTCCCCGCAAAACATCTTTTTTAGGCACAAAATTCGACATTATTATAGCGATTTAAAAACATTCGTGTTCAAACTTTGGCATCTATCGAATACTGAGGGCCTTAATGGCTTATAAGGTGTCGTCCTGGTTGGTCATGGAATGCATTCAGACTCTCAATAGGCTCGGTAGGGGCAACTCTCTAACCTTGGGGTGGATTCCTGGCCATGAGGGGCATGAGGGCAACGAGAGGGCAGATTGTCTTGCCAACCGCGGGCCCGAAGGCCCTTTATTGGTCCTGAACCATTCTGTGGAATACCTGCGGGGTATGTTAGGGAAAGGCTCAGGGCATGGAGAGAGTCTGAATTCTCTGGTTACTGGGAAAACTCTCCTGGTCAGCGCCATGCTAAAAGATTGATCTCATTTTCCAGTAGGGGGTCGAGGCGGCTCTTGTAGCTTGAAAGGGGGGGGGGGGTTGAGGACCCTGTCGTCGTACTTAACTGGACACTGCACAATCTGCACAAGAAGGGTCAATCGGAAACGGATATGTGTAGGTTTTGTGAGATGGTGTCTGAGACCTCGGAGCATGTTCTCTGCGAATGTCCCAGGCTTTGTGATAGGAGACTTAGGTTTCTAGGTGATCGCTTCATTTCGCCTTCCGACCTCGCAAACATTTTGCCTAATAGGATAATTAGCTTTATAGGTAGCTTGAATCTGTAGGTAACTTTAGGCAGCACAAAAGACATTCATTGGTCGCGGTGCATAGTGCCTTCTGATCTAATCTCTTTTGTATGACTTATAGATAAATTGAGTTTTGCAAAACTCTGGAAATACGGATTGTAAATTTTTTATTAATTTTTTTTTTTTAATTCTCCATTAAACAATATATTGATATAGTAATTGCATTTGCCAAATTCAGTTAATTACTAATAAATTATATTTTAAAAAAGATCGAAAATTTTGTCAATATTTTAGAACGCTTAATTCGCCCATTTTTTTAAAAACTTAAAATGTTATTATATGTTTTCTTAGCATCGTATAGGAGAGCAAATACTGGAAATATATCTTTTTAATGTATAATTCAGACAAAAGCAATCAAAAGGAAAGGTTGAATTAGAAATTATAAGAGTGCGATTTTTTTTTTCAAATTAAAGGGTTAGTATTTTTTAAAAATTAAATTTTTATGTATAAACAAGTCAAATAACTATCAGAAAGTTGTACAAAGTTTTAATTGTTGTTTTCGCACTATGTTGAAGATTTTTTTAAAAATTTTGTAATTTTTAAACACTTTTTAAGAATTTTTATTTTTCAACGCTAATCGGTCAATTTTAGGTATTCCTTAACTGGTAGAGAGAAAATAGTACATTTTTGAAATCAAAAACAAAACCGGATTCATTTTCCGCCTTCTTCCATTTTTATAAAGATGGAAAAATATTGATTCGATTAGAAAATCTTTTTCAAAAAGTACATGGTGAATAAAAAATTTTCTGTTTCTTAAAGTTTTCACATATGCCTTCATCCAACAAATAAAACGCGTTTATTACGGCGGTCTTCCTTATATTTTGAAATTTGGTAAACCAAAAAAAAAAAAATTCAATTTTTTTTTAGTTTTGAAAATTGTTTTTTTAAATAAACACGAATTACATGTATTTAAAATTACAATGATAAATCGAATTTGTTAAGGCAATAGAAACTTTTGTTTGTTCTGTCTAATTTTCGTCTAATAAAATTAGGCACGCTAATAGAATTATATGCATGATATTATTGAATTTTTGCATTAGGTCTATGAAGTGTACTAGAATTCGTCTATTGACACTTTTTTTTGCAGTTTTTCAAAAAATTTTATGAAAAATTTCATTTTATTTATTCTAAATTGCCAAATTATTTATTTAAAATGAGCCTAAATAGTTTCATTAAAAATATTTGTATAAAAACACAAGTTTGATATAATTTTTATTAAGAATAAAAATTGTGTTTTTTTCGACCTGAAAGAGTCAAATAATAAATTTGAAAACCAAAAACTCTATAGATTATTTGTTAGGACAATATCCTAATAAAGAAATATAGAATATGGACTCGAACTCGAATAATTTTCATTTTCATTTGTATAAAAATTACAAAGCTTTTTCATTAAGTTTTAGAAATTTCTCAGTCACTTTTTGAAGAAAACTTCATTAGTTTAGTGAAAAATTTCATTAAATCTCGTTCAAAAAAAGTCTCTCTGTGTAACCACAACTGAATCTCTTTTTAAAATGAAACTGTTTTTACTGTGTAACTTTAAATTCTAAGTTTGTTGTTCACATTTTACTGTATTTGTGCTTTTTTATAGAAAAAAAAATAAATTGCCAAAATATTACCTCTTTTTTTAGGTAATTTCGAATATTATTACAAAATTGCTCAATAAAATTTAGTTTTGAATTGTTGAATTCGTTAAGTTGTTATTACATGGCGTATGAGTGATATTATTTTTGAATTAATATGACGTATACGTTAAGTATACCTGACAAGTCATTTTGCCTTTTTTTGGGCAACTTTGACAAAACACTACAAATTTTTGTTACAAAATGTTTAAGATCTTATATAGGATCCAAACATATATGGTCATATATGAGACCATTTATAATCATTAGAATGTCCCTTGAAACCTACTTGTTGATTTTCGTTTATTACACGCCCTAGTTTTATTCCAAATGGAAGAATTTGATTTGTGTACACGTTAACCCTTGCTGTATTTCGGTAAAAAATTGTCCATTTTTAAACTCCCAAATTCGAAATTTTGAAAAATTTATTTTTTAATTTCATTTAATATAAAGCATTTCGCATCTTATTTCAACGACTTATTTTTCAATGGTCTCAGATTTTGATAATGTGTGTGCTCAAATGTGCTCAACTTAAACGAAGCTTTAAATATCGCTTCATTCGACAGGACATAACTTTTGATGTGTAAAAGATATTCACATTTTTTTGCTTAGCAATGGTGAAACAAATTTTTTGCGAAAATTTTATAAAAACAAAATTATAAAACTTTTTAAAATAATTTTTTTAAAAAAACGAATTCAAAATTATATTTTGAAAAAAATTTATATTGTGTACAAGTTAATAATATCGATTTTTTGCTTGAAAAGTGCATTTAGTATAACAAAATGAATTGATACATTATTCAAAGTATTGTGCATCGTTAGCCACTACTTTTTTCCCATCTTTCCGGTAGCATATGGATTCCGCGCCAAAAGAACTGCTCCGGTTTTGAGATAAAGAATGAATCAAGCCAATTTTTGATATCCTGTTCTGAAGTGAAGCGTATTCCAGTAAGGGCGTTCTGCATCGATCGAAGCAAATATTAGTCAGTAGGGGCAAGGTCTGGGCTATAAGGCGGGTGAGCCAAAACTTCCCATCCACTGTTTTCTAAATAGTTTTTGACCGGTCTTGCAACATGTGGCCGAGCTTTGTCATGATGGAAGATTATGGCCTCGTGTTTGGTCGAATCAATTGTGTTCGGTAGAGGTCCCCTGTGATCGTCTGATCGGATTTCAATAGCTCATAATAAAAAATACGCTTCTGATCCCACTAAATACAGAGCATTACATTGGCGCCATGGATATACGGCATCGGCGTTGATTTGGCTGGTTGGCCGGCCTTTACATATGACTTTTTGCGCTTGTGGTTATCGTAATGTATCCACTTTTCAGTAACAATATTATGCAAAAATTACTTCTTTTTATAGCGTTCAAGCAGCATTTCCGACATGCAAAATCTCCTTTCAACGTATCTCGGCTTCAATTCATATGTGACCCAATTTCTTTGTTTTTGAATGAATTCCAATGCTCTTAAACGTAGGGAAATGGCTTGTTGTGTGACTCCCAATGATAATGCAAGTTCTTCTTCGTTGAGTAATGATTCCAAGTCCTCATCTTCAAACTTTTTCGGCTGACCAGGCCTCTGCTTGTCTTCTGTGTCGAAATTACCACTTTTGAATTGCGCAAACCATCGTTCACAAGTTTTTTGAGTTGGTTCATGTTGACCGTAAGCTTCTACCAATAATCAATAACTTTCAGCAGCCGTTTTTTTCAAACGATAGAAGGTTATCAGACATCCCCACAAAACATCTTTTTTAGGCACAAAATTCGACATTATTATAGCGATTGAAAAAAATGTGTGTTCACACTTTGGCGTCTATCGAAAACTGAATTATAATGACAGATGTTTACCCTCCAAAATACCATATTTGTTATTATTGACGCAAACCATATGGGATAGTTATGCCATATGTTGTACAACTCAGTTGAATTAACTGAACTTTGTTGTGAAAACTAATGTTAAGTTGTACCAACCTTCTGATATTATTAATAATCGAATTTGAGTCGTACTAACCGACTTGCAGTTGGCCAATAGTAAAATTTTGCTCTGCGTGTGTAGATATATAACTAAAGAACTTCGAATTTTCGAGTTGATTAAAAAAGGACGCCTTACGTATTATCAAAACTGCTGCTTTAAAATATTTTTCTTAAATTTTTGTAAGCTTTTATATAATCAGTTAAGTGTATTTATCGTTATGTGACACTAATTAATTTAGATATTACTTTTTAAAGAGTAAACTAAAAAATAAATAAATATTGTTAATTTTCCATTAGTTTTTCATTTATGCCTGTTAAACTAGTCTACGTATTTCTTACTTGCGATATTTAGTGAAATGAATGTGTAATTATAGTTTTGAAACGCAGTGTATTTGCTACTATTCGAATATGTTTTTTTAAAATTAAGCTTAGTTTTGCTGTTTTCTATGAAAATATTTTTGAGCAATTTTTGTATT
Source organism: Delia radicum (assembly GCA_021234595.1). Taxonomy (NCBI): domain Eukaryota; kingdom Metazoa; phylum Arthropoda; class Insecta; order Diptera; family Anthomyiidae; genus Delia; species Delia radicum. Next base: position 118,694,636 of record CM037853.1, read on the forward strand.
TAAGGATTTTTTTTTTTAATTGAAAGTTGAAAATTTAATGTAGTTGCTCTATCAAAAATACTTCACTAAGCCAATTGGAACTTTGAAGTTTACATATAAATTTTAACAGATTTTAATTGTAATAATGATTTTAATAAAATTATATGAAATTAACGTATTTTTTTTTTAAATTTAACGGATTATTTTTATATTAATCGGCTTATTTAACCCTTTTTCGAGTTTTTTTATGCGCTTAAAACACTGTTTTTATAGTAGTTTATTGGTTGCCCTAGTTATTTGTTATCTTAATTTACCAAAAGTACAAATTTAATTCGAATTTGAATTAATTTTTCAAGCTAATAGTTAGTCATTCGATTTTCTCAAATTTAGAAATTTACCAGTTAATTTAAACCACAATTGTTTACAAAAACTATTTTATTGTATCAGTCTTACATGTCGCACGAGAAAGATTGTGTATTGTTGAGTTGTTCTTGTCGATTCTGATTTATATGTTGCTTACTTGAAATTGTAAGTTGTTGTTGGTTCTTGAACGTTACAGTCTGTTGTTTGTTGAGTTGCTGCTGGTCTCAATTCAAGAATAATCTACATTTGAGGATATTCAAAAGTGTGTTGTAGTTGTAGAAAAGATTTTGTCGAGTTAAGATTTTGTGATTGGAAAGCCTAAGTTGTAGGAATTTGTAGGTGTTGTAGATTATTGTTAGTTGTAGTTGAATATTTGTTTGAAATTTAATATAAATAATACGATATTAATGAAGTAATATTGAATTTTATAAAAACAAAAAAAAAAAAACAAAAGAAGGCAATAGAAAACAGAAAAAGAAATTTTTAAATAATATTAATATTTTTGTTAAAAAAATATTTTATCAATATATGTATATGTAGTAGTAAATTGTTTCTAAGTTTTGTAGGAGGTTGTATAATTTGTTGTAAATGTTTGAAATTTAATACTCCAACACAAATTCATGCAAGGATGTTGTAATATATTCACGTTTTTGCCAAATGTTGGTACAACTCATTAATAGCCTAGTGGTTAAAGGGCTGCCTTTAAAAGTTGTCGATTGCTGAAGGTTCAGCGATAGATTCCCACTAAGGTTTAATGGAAAAGTTTTTTTAAGTTTTTTTCCACATTCAGTATTTCAAGTATACTCATTTGCCTTGTACAGCTCAATGAACTCCTTAGTCCACTTTTTGGTTTCTAATTTGGCAACAGTCATCGTTGCGTAGTAGTGTAGTAATTGTAGATGAATGAATTATTTTTTTCATTTTTATTTGTAGTAGCCGATACATAAAATTAAACATAGTCCTTTAATGCATCGCAGTGATACCTAAGTTTTTTAAAAGGGTTGCAAAAAACCCACTTCGGTAACTTTACGACAAGTAACTGAGTCACAGTGATACCTTTAATTCTTAAAAATGTTGTGCGGGTTTTACAACTAATCCCTTTTTTTACAAATAATACTTTCTGAAACACAAATAATATTTTCTGTTTTTCTGTATTTCTATTTTTTCGTTGGTTTTTTGAATTTTAAATTTTTTTCATTTTATATACTTTATAGCATTTTAAGGTTTTTTTTGTATTTCTATTTTTATGTATTTCTATTTTTTCTTCAATAATAGAAATTTATATATTTTTCCTGTTCTATATATTTCTTTGTTTCAACTGAAACTTGGCAACAACGCAAATTCTTAAAATGTCTAAAGTTGAGGAAAACATCATATTTAGAAATTTTATTTTGTCGATTTTTTTTATTACGTATATAAGTGGAGAAAAACTTAAAAAAAACTTTTCCGTTAAACCTTAGTGGGAATCGATCGCTGACCCTTCAGCAATCAGCTATTAATGAGTTGTACCAACATTTGGCAAAAACGTGAATATATTACAACACCCTTGCATGAATTTGTGTTGGAGTATCAAATTTCAAACATTTACAACAAATTATACAACCTCCTACAAAACTTAGATGAAATTTCCTACTAAATATACATATATTAATAAAATATTTTTTTAACAAAAATATTAATATTATTTAAAAATTTCTTTTTGTGTTTTCTATTGCCTTCTTTTGTTTTTTTTTTTGTTTGTTTTTATAAAATTCAATATTACTTCATTAATATCGTATTATTTATATTAAATTTCAAACAAATATTCCTACAAATATTCAACTACAACCAACAATAATCTACAACACCTACAAATTCCTACAACTTAGGCTTTCCAATCACAAAATCTTAACTCGACAAAATCTTTTCAACAACTACAACACACTTTTGAATATCCTCAAATGTAGATTATTCTTGGTTGGAGTTTCTTAGAAAGTTGTTAGTGGTTTTGATGGTAATATTTCCTCTTGAAATATATATTATATTTTTGTTATTATTGGTACACTCAGACAAAATGTTAGTAGCACAATCTGCTAAAGGTTTTCAATTTCACTTCACCATTTTTGTACTAATTTTCAGTACAATATATATTTTTTAGTAACAATTTTTGCTCTTCACATTTTGCGAATTACTAAATTTTTTACTAATTTCAGTAAAACATTTTACTAAATTTACAAAACCTAGAGCTAAAATTAGCAAAATTTTGCTATTTTAAAAAATTCTGTATTTAAAAAAAACGTATCCGGAATAATTAAAACCTATACAACAATAAATACTATAAAACCTATAAAACAAATTGGTCAAATATACTATAGGGTAAGACTATATTTGCATAACAATAAAGTCTATCATGAAAAAAAGTTTCACCATATTAATGAAAATGTTTCAGAAATCCTTTTCCATCAATTATTAATCAAATTTATGAAGTTTTTATAAATACAACGAAGAGTTTTATAAACATCGCAGGCAAATATTTGATAGTTCTTCATCACTTCATAAAAACGTTTTAATTTCGACATAATCTCCAATTTTTGTATCCAATTTTTGTATCCATTCCAAAAAAAATAGGATTTTTCGAGGTCCATGAAATAGACATTTGTTTGATCAATAATTTCATCGTTGGAGCTAAAACTCTTTTCACCGAGCCATTTATTTAGGTTTGGAAATAGGAAATAGTCACTGAGGGCTAAATCCGGAGAATATGGCAGATGAGGTACTAATTCGTAGCCCAATTCATGGAATTTTGCCATTGAGACTTCACACGTGTGTACCCGTGCATTACCTTGATGAAAAAGAACTTTTTTCTTGGCCATATGTGGTCGTTTTTTCTTTTAAATCCTCGTTAAATCGGTCCAATAAATTGGCATAATATTCGCCGTTTATTGTTTTGCCCTTTTGAATGTAATCGATGTGGATTATCCCGCGTGCATCCCAAAAAAAACTGTTGCCATACTGGCCAATAAGGTCGCCGACAAACTTACTTTGGCCTTCTTCGGAGCCGGTTCAGCCTTAGAAACCCATTGTTTCGACTGCTGCTTGGTCTCCGGAGTATTGTAATGGATCCATGTTTCATCCACAGTTACAAAACACCGCAAAAACTCATTCGACTTGCGGTAAAACAACTAAAAACAATCCTTTGATGTTGTCACACGATTACGTTTATGGTCAATTGAAAGTAAACGCGGCACCCATCTTGCAGACAGCTTTCTTAACCCCAACTGATCATTTAAAATCGAAGCTACACTGCCATATGAAATGCATATGGCATCAACAATCTCACGCACGTTTACTCTTCAATTGGCCAACACCATATCGTGGACCTCAATTGGCCACCCAGAACGTTCGGCGTCATTCGTACTTGTGCGACCACAACGATAGTTAGTGAACCACTTTTTTACCATTGAAATCGGTGGTGCAGAGTCCCCATAGTATTTATCAAGCTTTTCTTTGATTTGATTGACGGTTTTTGCAAAAAATAATGTTTAATGAGCACTCGAAATTCACTTTTTTCCATTTTTTAAAAAATCCACGAGGTTGTTAGTTTTGAACAGCTGTTAAACGCAAAGTAAATGACGGAACTCGCTCAAAATTTGTCAATGTTCTATTAACAGGTGGTACTTGATGGGAGCAGTATTGGATTTCATATAACTACGTGGGAAGTTCGAAAAGTCACGGACTTATTGAGCCGCCCTCGTATATCTGCAGAATTTTTTATAACTTCTGAACACCTCTTAGGCATTGAGGCAATGAGCTTTTTAATATAGTCGCCAGAAATTTTATTCCAAAAAAGTTCATCACCATTTCGTACCACATGTTCTCAATCGGGTTGAGATCGGGAGATTGAGCCGGCCACGACATGATATTTATTTCATTTTTCTGCAGCCAAACTTTTACAACCCCCGCCGTGTGTTTTGGGTCGTTGTCGTGCTGGAAGGTCCATGAGAGTGGCATTTTCCATTCAGCATACGGAAGCATAACTGAACTCAAAATATCTCTATAGATTGTGGCCGTCATTGTGCTAGTAATGCGGTGAATTGGGCCTATCCCATTTCCTGAAAAACACCCCCACACCATAGTGTTTCCACCTCCGTGCTTCACTGTGGCGATTGTGTATCTGGGATTAAACTTTTCGCCTCGTGGTCTTCGAACATTGGCTCTTCCATCTGATCCCCGGAGGTTGAATTTAGACTCATCTGACCACAATACAGTTTTCCATTGCTCTTGAGTCCAGTTCAAATGGGTGCGTGCAAAGTCAAGCAGAGGTTTTCGGTTTTTTTCCGACACAAACGGTTTTTTTGTACATCTATAAATTCTAAGACCATATTCTCGGGCTCTTCTTTTAATGGTGGGAAGACTGGCATCTATTAAAAGTTCAGTTTTAGCTTCTCTGGGAACTGCTTTGGGATATTTCGTAAAAAAATTTTTGATTTTCCGATCTTCTCTTACAGTTGTAATACGGGGTCTTCCACCTTTATGAGTTGTGTGGATGTTACCACTATTAACAATGCGGCAAATCGTTGATTTTGGAACGGAGTACTTTATAGAAATTTCTTTTTGGGAAAGTCCATTTTGAAAATCATTTAAAACTTTTAATTTAAAATAACAATTGTAATTATTTCCTGTCATTTTTTACAAAATTTATTCTTATGATGTTTATGCTTCCAACATATTATTACAACTATTAAAGAACAATAATTTTAATAAATTTGTTTAAAAAATGTAACGGCCTGAATCTCATATTAAAAAGGAATGCGATTACCGTTATAGCCTAGCATTTGTTAGTATAAATTGCTTCGTTAAGAGTAAGAATAATGAGAGTTGCAAATGTTTTGAACACCTGCATTTTGAATACATCTATTATTATTAATTTTTGTTGTTGTTTAATTTAACATGAAACAATGTATGAAGGATATGTACAAAATAAATTATAGTAACTAAGTGTGATTTGAAGAAAATAAATCAATGAAAACAACAAATGCGATCTCAGTTCCAAATATTTTGACCACTACTGTATTATAAAGCTTCAGGGTTGCCACAGATTTCAAAATAAAAAAAGTCGTTTAAGTTGAGCACCAAACATGCTCACCAAATATTATCAAAATCTGATACCATCGAAAAATAAGTCGTTTAAATAAGATGCGAAATGCTCTATACTAAATGAAATTAACAAATAAATTTTTCAAAATGTCGAATTTGGGAATTTTTAATAAAAATACCCGTTTTAAAATGGACAATTTTTTACCGAAATACAGCACGGGTTAACGTGTACACAAATCAAATTCTTCCATTTGGAATAAAACTAGGGCGTGTAATAACTGAAAATTGACAAGTAGGTTTTAAGGGACATTCTAATGATTATAGATGGTCTCATATATGACCACATATGTTTGGATCCTATATAAGATCTTAAACATTTTGTAACAAAAGTTTGTAGTGTTTTGTCAAAGTTGACAAAAAAAAAGGCAAAATGACTAGTCAGGTATACTTAACGTATACGTGATATTAATTCAAAAATAATATCACTCATACGCCATGTAATACAACTTAACGAATTCAACAATTCAAAACAAAATTTTATTAAACAGTTTGTAATAATATTCGAAATTACCTAAAAAAAGGTAATATTTCGGCAATTTTTTTTTTCTATAAAAATCACAAATACAGTAAAATGTGAACAACAAACTTAGAATTGTATGTATTTAAGGTTACACAGTAAAAACAGTTTAATTTTAAAAACAGATTCAGTTGTGGTTACATAGAGAGAATTTTTTTGAACGACTTTAATGAAATTTTTCACTGAACTAATGAAGTTTTCTTCTAAAAGTGACTGAGAAATTTCTAAAACTTAATGAAAAAGATTTATAATTTTTATACAAATATTTTTAATGAAACTCTTTAGGCTCATTTTAAATAAATAATTTTGCAATTTAGAATAAATAAAATGAAATTTTTTATAAAATTTATTGAAAAACTGCAAAGAAAAGTTTCAATCGACAAATTCTAGTGCACTTCATAGATCTAATGCAAAAAAAATTGGATTTTTTTAGTTTTACTAAATTTGAAAATATAAGGAAGACCGGCGTAATAAACACGTTTTATTTGTTGGATAAAGGCATATGAGAAAACTTTAAGAAACAGAAAATTTTTTATTCACCATGTATTTTTTGAAAACAATTTTCTTATCGATGTGGATGGAACATGGATTCGTTACAACACTCCGGAGACCAAGCAGCAGTCTAAACAATGGGTTTCTCTGGGTAAACCGGCTCCAAAGAAGGCCAAGGTAAGTCTGTCGGTCAATAAGGTGATGGCAACAGTTTTTTGGGATGAACGCGGGATAATCCACATCGATTACCTTCAAAAGGGAAAAACGATAAACGGCGAATATTATACTAACTTATTGGACAGACTTAAGGAGGATTTAAAAAAAGACGACCCCATATAGCCAAGAAAAAAGTTCTTTTTCATCAAGTTAATGCACGGGTGCACACTAGGGATACAACTTTTTTACAATTTTTGAAAATATCAAAATGGCCCTATCCATACCATGTAGTGCATAAAAAAACAATAAGAACTGTATCTTTAGATTTTCGATATCGTTAAAAAAGGTTCCGCGTCAAATGCAATTAAGTTTGGGATCAGTAAATTCTAAAAAAATAAAAATATTTTCTTTATAATTTCATTAAATGATAAATAAATTATAAGTTTTTCCATTAAATATTGAATAATATTCTATATAAATTCAAATAATCGTGATAAAATATTGCGACTTACCTACGCTGTCTTATGCAAATTTGCGAAATATTATAATTTATTGCTAAAAGTATAAAAATATATAAAATTTTTTTTTTAACTAACTTTTATTTATTTTTGAGACCTATTGATTTTAAACTTTATTAAATATGGTGCGAAAACTTTTTTAACAACAGCAAAAATCTAGTGAAGAAAAACACAACGCAGCAGCATTTGTGCTTAACGCGACCTCAAAGTCATACAAGATAATTTCCCCCAAAGCAAATCAACACGAACTCTTAATTTTAAGTTAATTTCACTTAACAAAGATAGTTTTTATATTGTGATTTTGATTATAATCATATAATTACATTAAGAAATGTAAATATATAGTTAAATAATTATAAAATAAAAAATTTTGAAAAAATAAAAAAAAAAAATCTTAAAGGACTTTCAGAAATCGGCTTCGACGCGGAACGTTTTTGTTCCGAAATGACCTGAGAAAACATTTTTCGGTTTCAGTACAACATCGGCTACAGCGTGGTGATAGGGCCTTATTTTGGTTGTACCCCTAGTACACACGTGTGCAGTCTCAATGGCAAAATTCCATGAATTGGGCTACGAATTGGTACGTCATCCGCCACATTCTCCGGATTTAGCCCCCAGTGACTATTTCCTATTTCCAAACCTAAAGAAATGGCTCGGTGGAAAGAGATTTAGCTCCAACGAAGAAATTATTGATCAAACAAATGTATATTTTATGGACCTCGAAAAATCCTATTGTTAGAAGGGATACAAAAAATTAGATTATGTTGCAAAATATTTTTTTTTTTTGCTAAAAAAACTGTGTTTCATTCAAAAAGTCCCGGACTTATTGATCCGCCCTCGTAAATAGATAAAAAAAATATGACACGATTTATAATAAAAATTATATTTATGTAAATATATTAAAATACTGGTTTTTTCTTACTTCAGCCCTTACGTGGCATTATTAAAGAAATAAGGAAAATAAACAAAAAAATAATAAAAATATACATCATACACGCAGACAGACAACAATGTTCCAGAAAAAAAAGCTATAATTGAAACTATATTAAGTGTATTTTTTCAGTGTTGTTTATACTAGAATAAAATTAAATGAAATATATTTATAGTTTGTGTTTATTAAAAAATAATTGTTAAAATTGATAGTTACAAAAATTTTACTAATATTTAAAGGCTCTTACTAATTTTTTTTTCTACTGATTTCATTGCACTAATGTTATTAAAATTTAGTATTATTTTTTGCTGATTTTACCAAAATGGTCTTAAATTGTAGTTTACAACAATTTTACAAAAAACAAGTAGCGATTCCTAATGTTGAGTACTAATTACATTGTACTAATTTTATTAAAATTTAGTTACTTTTTTTTGCTGATTTTATCAAAACGTTTTTAAATTATATTTTACTACAATTTTACTAAAATTGGGTAGTGGCCACTATTTTTTTTTTTTTACTAATTTCATTGTAATACAGTTCAGTGTTGCTGAATTTAGCAAAAAAATACCCCGCCAGGCTTAAAATAGTTAAATTTCCCGTATTAACAGCAAAATTGTCCATAGCCATTACATACTTTTTTTTAGTGTAATGATGTTAATGTATGTGAGATTATTGATGGATGAGTTGTTGATGTTGTTGTTAATGTTGTTATTGTAATTCGTTGGTATATTGTTGTTTATGCTGGTTTCATTGCTGTTGTAATGCCGACTATATAAATTTTTCCATAAGATTTTAAGGGCACTGTTTTAAGTTTGTTGTTTGCAGTGTGACGAGTTTCCGCAGGCAGATATGCCATATCTTATGTATGATTCAGCAAGCGCAAAGTATGCCTGACGGAGTACAATGTATGGAGTACACTATAATGAAAAAGCTGCCTTATGTACTTTCTTTTGAAGTTTGTTAATGTGTATTATGCACTGGAAAGTACTGTCAATATGTACCCCTAAGTATTCGTAGCCAACCACTAGTTCCATTGCAGTTCAGTGTAGATACACTCTATACTTTCCCTGCGGGAAATGAACCAGCCACTGGTATGATCACGTGACTAGAGCTTTGTGTGTATGTACCTGTCCTAGTTTCGGTTCTGTTATATGAAAGTGACCGGTATTTTTAACATGGGTTTGTCATAGGAGGTGGCAATTGTTACCTTTAAAGCACCTTGTGTCGTGGGGAATAACTTGACGAAGGTTACCTACCACCGTACCGACTGAAATTAATAAGCTACAGGACAAGTTAGAAGTAGGCAGTGTTAAAGTAGGATAATTTTAGGATTTATGTGACATGCAACAGGACCAGTGGGAAAATAATTATCACGTGACTGGTGTAGGTGTACGTATCGTAGAACTGGAGAACAGTTTTTGATGGAAAACTAGTCACATATTAAGCGCAATGTGTGCTGTTACTGAGGTAGTTTGAATGGATTAGATTTGTGAAGTCTAGGGAGTACATGTCGCCGGGTATGCAAAAAGTAATTAGCAAATAATCTTTTACTTTTTATTCACCGTTCGTCATATTATATACGAGTTGCTAAATTGTCCGTCCGGAACCAGTCACTAAACTTCCCCAAAAAAGTGTTCACAAAACCTTCAAAAAGGCACAACAAAAATCAATTTTAAAATAAGTTTATTACAGTGTTATATCCGCTTTGCGGCCGTCAATGGACTGAATCCTGAGGCACTAATTGCCATGTTTTCATCAACTGCCAACGGGATTGAACCTGTTCAATGACCAGTAAGAACTTCAACTGCAACGGTCCTAATTGGTTCAGTACACTATGATGTTATGTTACTTTTTCTCCAGTTACATGATATACCTAATTAGGTATTATAATACCAACTTGTCAATGTTTGCTCACCATTACTATAGTCATGTGATTGGTCATTTCACACAAATTAACACTTTTTGGTACACCACAATTTCGGTTTCACCAGTTTCGTGACGTGCCACCCAATCATATATCACAAAATCGTCAATTTGGATCAACCGACCTTTCATTTCCCGCAGGGATGTTTTTTTTTTTTAATTTGGTTGCAGTTTCAATGTTTTTGTTGGTTACAATGATAGCTGTATCGTCAGCATAGACGTATATACGACAATCACTATCAGCATATCGTTTGCGTAACTGAGATATAAGAAGTGAGAACAGTTAAACTAGTGCACGCATTTTACCTTGTAAGTTCTTTTACTTCAACAGTGCCAAAATGGGTTTCCATGTACCCCCAGTGGTCCGTAGAAGTATTACAGGGTTCCGCTAACTGTGCCGACAAAATAATTATTTAACACTTATATGCATAAGGTCAGCACCCGGTATAGAGACCAAGCTACCTTTATGTAAAGTCGCTCGCTGAACTCGAATTGGGCATTAATTTTCCTGGGAAATGAACCGTTTTTCAGGAAAAGAACAACGATTTTTGATATGGTACACTATGCATTCTAATTACCTAAAACTAAGTTCAATTTACTTACCAATACATGAATAATATATTTAATAAACTTTTTTTCACTTTTGGAATTAATTTTTGAAATTTTGTGCAAAAAGTGCATGCTCCCACTTTGGCAGCTTACTGACATTTAAAATCAATTGTAACAGAGCAATTAGCGCGATTATCGTAGGATTAAATGCACATACCATATATGGTACATTATGCATTTAAGGGTTAAAATAAAATTTTAAAATATTTTACAACAATTATTGCAATAATTATTCAAATTATTTACAAAATTTAATTGAATAATTGAAAATTTGTTTGGATCTGCAAGCAAAAGATCTATAAAAATGGGATAAAAACATATTTCTAAAAATAAAAATTTTGTTATAAAGGCCGTCCATCAAAGCAAGCTTCATGCATTAAAACAACACTCATAAAAATGACTTAAAAAATTTTATGGCTCAAATATTTAAGGTATTTTTTAATTTTAATTGGTTTAAAATATATTATAATAAGTTTCCTCAAAATTTTGTCTTCTTGATGATTCTTTCCGATGTATCAGGTAGTAACAGTTGTTTCAGACGAATTAATTTGAAAGTCCTGACGTTTTGCTAATAATTCCAATGAAGCAACTGTTATACAAATTAGTTTAAGATAAACTGGTTTTAGTCCCACAAACAAATTTTCATATAATTTTCTATTTTTAATAAGAAGTTCTCAAATATTTTGCAATTATTATTAAAATTTGTTGAATTCTAACAAATTTTCAACCGAAACCTGAAATTATTTCTTAAACTTTTCGAAAACTATGTATTCATAAAATCAAAATAAAAATAATTTCACAATATCTAAAATAGTATATACATTAGAGCGACTCACCAAAAAAAGTGCTCGATGTACCCTCCTAAAAATGAACCTTGGACTTTTTTAAGATAACATTTAAAATATTTCGGCTCCAGCTTTGACCTCTCGAGAGCTTTACCATTTTGAAAATGGGTCTATTTTTGCATGTTTTGTTAATTTGAGAATCTATTTCCTTACCAACATATACAATATGGGTATCATAAGAAAGGTTTTTTTAAGGCGCGTCCAACAATTTGTCCAAGGACAATCATCCATGTTCTTTTTAAGGATATTCTGTAAAAAAAAAACGGTTTTTGAATTTTTTGTTCGGGGTTGTTTATAATAAAAATGCCAAATTAACATATTTTAATCTTTAGGCGATTTAATTAAATACGGGTCTCAGCTTTTTTTGAAATTCGTGCTAGTTCGCGTTTTGACAAAAAATTCAATGGGGTGGTAACTCTTTGTTTTAAATAGGGCAATATGGGTATCAAAGTTTTTCTTTTGCCAAGTACATCATCTTTGTATGTAAATAATTTAGATTTTTGCAAATTAGATGCATTTTACACGGTGCTCTGGAATCAGGAAAACATTTAAATTAACGTATTTACAATAACACAATATAATACTTATAAAAATACATAAAAGACAACTTACCGCGTGTATACAATGACAAGAAATAAAATAAGAATGAGTATAAAGTATACAAACGGATAATATGACATAGAATAACGAGTTGTTTTATCTAGTAATAAAAAACGTAGTTGTATTATTTGGGAGTCCCAACATTTTTATTGAAAATAAAAATTATGTTTTTTTCGACCTTTAATTGTGCATTTTATGGAGGCTCTAGCTTTTCTAAAACTTCGGGTTCTGATAAGATCTTTAGCCAGACTGAAATACTAGTATCAACCTAGCTAATATGTTTGATTTGCTTTATTTTTGTAAATATACGGAGGTTGAAAGCTCGTTATAAATTGAAAATTACATAAAAATAATCTCAATGTATAAACAAAAAACTAATATAACCGGAAAATTAAAATTATTCAAGTTGGAGGCCATACTCTATATTTCTTTATTAGGATATTGTCCTAACAAATAATCTATAGAGTTTTTGTTTTCAAATTTATTAATTGACCCTTTCAGGAATATGTTGATAGATCTATTTCGGGAATTTTCTAGATTCCCATCATCAGAACACGTTTTGAAAGAGGTAACAATCCCATGCAAAACATCAAGTATTCATATAAACTCGTTTAATCTCTAAATGAGAACTAATATATATATGAGCTCAAAGTTAAACATTATCACCATTGATCAAAAAATAAATTGAAAACTTCTTAATAAAGTAATATAGAGTATGGCCTCGAATTTGAATGATTTTCATTACACAATTAATGGTAGAAAAAACATAATTTTTATTTTTAATAAAAATTTTATCAAACTTGAATAAAAGACAATGTATAGTCTTGTTTACTACTACCCCTGTACATTTTGTTTTTAAAAACAAATGTACAAATAAAAAGGAAAAACAAAAAACGTGTATTGAATATTTACCAAAGGTAGACATACACACAAAAACAAGTTTTTAATTTATTTTTGATCAATGGTGATAATCTTTAACTTCAAGCTCATATATTAGTTCTCATGTAGTGAGCAAACTAGTATATATGAATGTTTGATGTTTGGCATGGGATTTTTAGCGCTTTCAAAACGTGTTCTGATGATGGGAACCTAGAAAATTCCCGAAATAGATCTATCAACACATTCCTGAAAGGGTCAATTATTAAATTTGAAAACAAAAACTCTATAGATTATTTGTTAGGACAATATCCTAGTGAAGAAATATAGAGTATGGCCTCGAACTTGAATAATTTTCATTTTCAGAGTAAATAACGTCATTTTGGTATTGTTTATATAACTAAATGAAAAAAACAATTTTTTGTTCGTCCTAGAACCAGTTCAAATGATACATTTTTTTATCAAGTGAGCTTTGAAAATATATGTAAATTTTGTGTAAAAAGTAATAATCAAAACTATTGGTTACTCCGTCAAAAAATGCATAATTAACAAAAAGTAATTGAAAAATTAATTTAAATTTACAAAGAAAACTCAGAATGGACTTTTACAGCGATTGGTAAAAAATTAAATTTTTTACGAAATACAGATTGTAAATAAAATTCAGCGAGCCGATATTACAAAATAACATTTCTGATCCAAATAAAGCTAAGAAAATAGTGGGCCGTTAAAAGAAAAATCCTAGCCTGTCAAACAAAAAATCAGCTGAAAAGCCAACTGGTCAGAGTTTTCGGTCTGAAAAGCTTAAAAAGTGAACAGTTAAAAACATATAAAGTGCAAAGCCGAAATTCCATGTGGAATGAGGAGGACAAAAAATATTTTGTAATTTTGTAACAAAATATGATTGTTGTAAATGGTGTTTTTTATACAGGTACATTACTTTGAGTTGGCAACACTTTTTTAACTGGCGGCCATTTTGTCAGCTATAAAGTGATTTATGTTAAGTTTGGTTTGTCATTTCAACAACGCTTCCAAATTGTTCAAATTTATTTTGAAAATCATGGTTCTGTTCGAAATACGTATCGCGCACTACGTCCATTTTACGGTCAACATAATCGTCCATCAGAGAATTAATTCGATTAACTATAGAACGTTTTCGCACCACATTTACTCTAAATGATAATATGCATCCACAGAGAAGTCGTACAGTGCGTACAGAACAAGTCATTGCTGCTGTAGAGCGTAGCGTAGAAGAAGACCCAATCAGTCTATCCGTCAGTTACAGTTAATAGTGACCGCTATAGAGCCATGATTACTGACTTTTTCGTTCATCAAGTGAACAACCATGATGAGCAGGAGTTGTGGTTTCAACAAGACATGTCACACAACTCGTGCCACAATTGATTTATTGAAGGAAACGTTTGGCAACCGTATATTTTCACGTTTCGCACCCGTGAATTGGCCTCCAAGATCGTGCGATTTAACGCCGTTGGACTATTTTCTGTGGGTATATGTGAAGTCGCTAGTCTACGCCGATAAGCCTGAAATGATTGACCACTTGGAGGACATAATTTGCCACCCGTGGCGGTAATATGACAGAATTCATAATTAAATTATAATGCCAGAAGATTATCTTTCGAATAAAGTAAATTTCAATTTAAAAAATTCATCTTTGTTTTATTCTATTTCAAAGTTCTATACCTCTATAAAAAACACCCTTTATAATGGATGACGAAACGCTCTTCCTTGATGACTTTTACCAGCTTGAGGGAAAGAATTTTATATAGCGGATGCAAAAGGAGATGTTGAGGAAACAAATTGGAGAAAAAAAACTAAGTTTACAACTAAATTTTAATTTTGGCAAACAATTTGCGCTTGCGGCAAAATAATTACTTTTTACATATCATTACAGCAAATCAGCGGTAGAGTGGTACCAAATCAATAATGTGATTTCGGTACCTAAAGAGACGACTCCACTTAATTGTCCAGAACTAAGATCAATGAAAACAGGGTATAATATTTCTTACATTGTTGTACAAAACTATATTGAGGTTAAATTATTTGGCCTCTCAATTGAAATGCGCATAGATTGTAACAAACAAACCAAAGAATATTGTAACATCTTACAGACAAATAATTTTACTGCTTGCATTCTCCAAAATATTTGAAAGATATTGTTGAAAAGATTATTACCAGTTATAGAAAAATTTTATATGATACCTGAATATCAATTTGGTTTCAGACATAAGCATAGTACTCCAGAGCAATATCATCGCATCGTGTCCTTAGTAAAAGATACATTGGAAACTAAAGAAGTATTGTTCAGGAGTATTTCTTGATGTACAACAAGCGTTTAATAACGTTTGACTCACTGGGCGATATAAAAAATTAAAACAACTACTTCCAACTCCTTTTTATATTTAGCTAAAGTCATATTTAATTGAAAATGTAGTTGCTGCAACATACGCAGATTACACTGAAGATGACACTGCTTCTGACTTATGTCCAAATAATGCATCAAATCTAGTGCAAATCTTTACATATCACCTTTTCGTTACGACACGGAAATTGTGGCAATGTGTTTATTAATAATATACCAGTTCCTCAAAGTGACTACGTTAAATTGTTAGGAATGCACATAGTTAGAAGATTAAAACACATATAAAAACTAAAAAACAGCAGTTAAAGATCAAAACAAAACTACTTTTCTGGCTATTGGGCCCAATATCACAGTTAAAGATATCAGTCAAAAACTCTAATCTGAATTTTAAATACTACATTAAACTACATTTAAATCGATTCATTACGATCTCCTTATTCCAAAGATTAAAGACGAAATCAGAACATTCAGTGAGAACTTTTTAGAAAGGTTAAGTAACCATATCAACCCATTGGCTATATCTCTACTTGATAATACAGAAGATGATACGTTTCGAAGCTAATGGTATTTTCTCATTGCAACGACGAGTTTTCTCTGCTAGGGGTATCGCTCGCGGAGGTCCAGGTTCGTCACAGAAAATTTATTTGTTAGTGACAGAGAATGAGAAATGAAACGAGTCGTTGGTTTTTTTTCAATTTAAATTACGATAATAAGTTATTTATTGATTTGTTTTGTTCGTAAAATTATTCTTAAATACTATTTCAAATGTTTAAGTAATTATCCTAGTGGAAAGTTGTTTCGGTGAAACCCTAGTCGAGGGTTGTCTCAGTGGTATCCAGTAGAGCTCGTTGTATTGGCCAAGGTACATAATTGGAGCAAAAACTGAGCCAGGCTGCGTGTAGGTGTTTTACTTAAGAACTTATTCGAGAGAAAGAGCAGTAGTACACAATGAAAACGAAGGAGAAACCTAAACGAACCTCCCTTAAATACACGATATAGCATAAAGAGAACGAAGTGGGAAACTGAACGGAACTTCTTTAAATACCATATATCACCAGAGGCGACCGAAGAGGGAACCTAACCGGAACTCCCTTAAATACGATGTGTAATCTGAAAGGAGCGAAGGGGAACCTAAACGGAACTCCCAGAAACACGCGAATTACCAGAAGAGAAAAATATGGGAACCTAAACGGAACTCCCAAAAACACGCGAATTACCCCGAGAGAAAAATATGGGAACCTACACGGAACTCCCAAAACATTCGAAATGCCCGAAGAGAAAAATATGGGAACCTAAACGGAACTCCAAAAAATACAACTTAGCTCGATTTAAAATAGAGGAACTAATTTACGGAACTCCGCTATTTGTCCCGACGACCTATGCCTGCTGCCGGCCACGCACAGACTGACTCTTTTGTTATTTGTCGATGAGCATTGAACCTGTTGATTATCTTTGTTAATTTGCCATTCGTGGTTATTTGATGTTTCTCGTCAGCTGTATGCGCCAGCTGTGTGGTGTTGCCAGACTATCATAACGCTTTGTCGTTACACAGGGTGACTCGATTAGTTGGAATATATTTTCCGTTACCGTTATTTAAATACAAATATATAATAAACGGGCAATATATTCTGTTGTGTAGGCAAAAACGAAGCTTGGTGACTTTTGCCGTCATGTATACTGTATGTAAAAATTTGTAAATATTTTTTTCTATTTTTAATTTATGTTATCCTTTTATTATATGGTCGTTGTTGTTCTCAATGGAGTTCAACAATTAATGTTAGTATTTTTTATTGTTATGAAATGTACTTATTATTCTTAAATTTATAGATTATAAATAAAGGTATAACAAAAAAAGATAATTAAAATAAAAAAATCGATATTTTCTACAGTCTTACCCTTAATCTCGTTAATTAGTTGCCAAGTTACACGAGGGGTATTTGAGTTTTAAAAAAAATGTTTTGCGGTAATAGTTATTTTTTGCATATCATATCTTTTATTTATTTTATTTCTATATTTTTTATAAGACCGACTAACCTTTTGTGCAGAAAAAATGGTTTATTGTCCAACCCACAAATGGTTCCATTAGCTGGACCATTTTTAAAACAGTATTATTTTTAGTTTTGCAAAGAATTTGTTACATTAACTAAAGACAAAGTACACAATATTAATATAATAAGAAAAATTGTTTTAAGGAGCGTCAAACGGTATATAAATTATAGCAAAGCAGGTTCAGACACATCCTTTTTTAAGGGATATTATTTATAGAAATTTATTTTTAAGAGCTTTGTGATATAAAGGTCAAATTTTCATATTAACTGATATAAGTTAATACTTGTTTCCGATTTTTAGAATTTCGCAATAGGTCGCGTATTAGCAATAATTCAATAGGTGTGAAAACAATGTTCTAATCAGTTCAATTTTGATATACAAATTTTTATTCGTCAAGTGCATTATCTTTGTGTGCAAATAATTTTAGATTTTAGAAATGAAATGCATTTTCCAAGGTTGCCTAAAAAAAATTTTGAGAAAAATGTTGAATAAATCCAGTCTGCTAGCCGACTGAATTTCTATTTTGGTAAAAATGCGGCTTAAATAAATATTTCACTAAACGCTTTTTTGAAACTTTCTGCATTACAACCTGCATTCTTATAAGGGATTAGTGTAAGCTGCTTAAAACCTTAAGCTAAACAGTTTTGTTTATTTATTTGTATACGAAAATTCTTCGTTTCTTTTGCTGGTTCTCAATTTCATGTTATAATAAGCACTTAGATCAGCGCATTTATTTTATCCTGCTTCGAAAAACTCTAAAATTTTTTACTATGGAATTAAAATATTAAAAAAAAATTGACAAATCAAAAATTTGATATAAAAATAAAGGTTAGAAAAATTTTAAAAATTAATGCTCATTTTATGAGCAATAGGTCTCTCATTTTGACGCACAACTCTATATTACGATATGATTTTAACTCGGGAAAGTATGATCACATTTCTCAGTACTATATATACAATATGGAGAATGGGACCGGTTCTGCGTGTGCCACAGGATCGGTCCCTTCGTACCAGAGACCGGTCCTATTCTAAACCCCACCCTATGTAAACAACTGGCAACTTCAACATTGGCTTGTCATAGGAGGGGGTCATTTGTCCTGCTTTAAACCATATAGTGGCATGGCACAGGACTAACCAAAGATGGGCATACCACAAGACTGTCGCAAAAGGCCAATGTCGTATAAAATAAACGAAAACTAAACAGCTTCCAGTGGATAAAATTCTGGCCAACTGGCTTTTTCTTGTTAATAAGCATTCTGGTTACGTGGTATGTCCTCCCTTTACCAGTCACAGGATGGGTAATTTTAGGACAATTGACACTACTTAACCCACTTCAGTATAAAATTATACCAGTCCTGTGATAAGTCCGTCTTTAACCAGTCACTTTTAGGTCAATTGACTCCTCATTCCCCATAGGGTATATATATTATTGAAACTTTTAAATTTTAAATTTTTTTCTGAAAGTGCTTCATCCAAAAGAGCCTTAATTTTTGATTCAAACATGACTCAGAAATGATGTATAAAAAAAATTCTATAGGCTCAAAAATCAATATTTTTTTTAGTCTTTTCTGAATTATTCACAAAATAATCAACTTCAATTCCATTTCTAAGTCAGTTGTGAAAAATTTTTTGGAATAAATAATTTTCTTTAAATTTTTGTGTCTTTTACTAAAATTAGTAATTTTTGAAAATAAAATTTTAAAATTTCAAAAATATGTGTATTATTTGATTCATGTTGGACTCATAGAATATGAACACTCAAAGAAGTATCCAAATTTTGCTGGCTGAGTTGTTTTGTATGCATTTGTTATTTTTTAAATTCCTTTTAGTTGTTCGAAATTTTTTTAATTTCATTATGTTGGGCACGCTGAGTTTCTATTACAAATTAACCAAATTTATAGAGATGGAACTTCACGAAACTTGACTTAAGGTAAATATGGGTGTTTCAATGTATTTTCATACAATCGTTCATTCCCTTAATTTAACTTCGCTAAATATAGTTGGGCCTTAACAACCCCTTTTCGATATTCAATTTGATTCATATAGAGATCGCATTAGTAGTTAAAAGGTTCCATACCAGAAATATGATGTATCATATTTTTCATTGGCTGCGTATTGAAACTTGGATGAAATACTTATTTGTATTAAAACAATTGACGAATTTTGCCACTGCTATGGCCAAAAAAAAAACTGTTGATCAAAAATCAGTTACCAAAACCGAACAATGTTGCTAATTGCAGCCGAACCATGCATGGGACTAATAAATTGAATTGAATTACAATTTCATTGATATTTATTGTAATGAAATTATTTTCATAAGCATTTTTTAATTAATGATAATGAATTTCATTGATTTGATTTCATTGATTAATGGCAATAATTATAAATTTCATTACCGTCAATTAGAAAAAACAAATTACAATTGACAGATCAGATTTTCGAAAAACTAATGGTAAATATCGATGAGTGAAGATCCCGAGACATTAATCTATATATATAAAACTCATTTTATGTTTGTTTGTTCTCTATACAAATTTGCAATTCTGAACGGATTTTTCTCAAATTTGGCATGAATAAACCTCGGACCTCAACTTAGATCGTAGTATAGTTTTCATCGACCACGCCTACTTTTGACAAAAAAATGTAAAATTAAAATTCTTTTCACCGTTTTCAACTTTTTCCGTTATTTTCGAATACAAATTTCTACACACAGAAAAGAGAACCAATTGCTGCAACCGAATTTTTTGCCAACCGAATTTTGATAGTTACATTAACTAATATTTATGTTACTTAGAAATTCAATTTAAATCATTAAAATTTGGCTATGAGTACTGACTATTTAATTAGGCCTACGGATTTAAAAAAAAAAATTCTTGTGGTCACAACTGAATTTATTAAGTAGATCGAACCGAATTTAATTTAGTAATACACCGTATCCAATGTTTTTATTTTTATTTATTAAAATAAATATTAGACCGGTCTACTTGTAAGAACCGGTTAGCGCGATTAGAACAAATTATGTTTTACATAAAAACATAAACGCAAAAGTAGCTTTTCTCAAAAAAGTGCATTTTTCACTAACAAGAACTCTTTCAAAAAACATCCAAAAAATATCCTTTCTCAAAAAAGTACCTTTTTGTAAAAAAAATCCTTTTAAAAAAACAAAACTACACTTTAAAAAAAAAATATTCTTTTCTAAAAAAGTACCTTTCTTTAAAAAAACTACCCATTTCAAAAAAAAACTACCGTTTTCATAAAAGTATCTTTTTCATAAACAAAAGAATAAAAAAAGTATTTTTCTCAAAAACAAGTATCTTTATTAAAAAAGGGGACTTTTTCAAAAAAAAATATATTTACAAAAAGTACCTTTTCCAAAATTGTACCTTTTTTTAAAATAAGTATCATTATAAAAAAAGCACCTTTATCCAAAAAAAAAAGCAAATTTAGAAAAAGTACCCTGATTGTTTTAAAAAAGTACTTTTTTAAAACAAGTATTTCTTTATAAAAAAAAGTATCTTTTTTACATCAATACCCTTTTTTATGATTACTATCTTTTATAAAAAAATTTCTTTTTCAAAAAAGGACCTTTTTAAAACAATGCCTTTTTAAAAAAGTATATTTTTTAACAACAGCAAACTTTTCAATAAAAGTACCGTTTTCAAAAAAAGTACCATTTAAAAAAAAAAAGAGTGTTTTAAAACGGTATAATTGATAAAGGGTAATTTTTTTAGAGAAAGGTTTTTTTTTGAAAAATTTACTTTTTTGAAAAGTTTTGTTTTTGTGAAACAATTAACTTTTACTGTAAAAAGATACTTTTTCAAAAGAGGTATATTTTTGAAATTTAAAGTACTTTTTTCATTTTTAAAGTACTTTTTTTGAAATGCGTACTTTTGTTTGCATTTGTGAAAAAGTATTGTTTTGAAAATTAGTTTTCGTGTTAAAAAATCATACATATGTTTTTATGAAAAAAATACTTTGTTTTAATCACGCTGATCGGTTTTACGAGTAGACTTGGTTTTCGGTGTAGCCGGACTTTCTGCGATTCCCAGATTTTCGTTCTACCCGGTCTTGCGGTGTAACCGGATAGACCGAAGACAGGGAGACCTGGGATAACGGTCTTTTGAGCAACTGCGCTAGGTGGAGTAATACCGTTGCTAGGTATTTGCTATTTACATGTTAATTTTCTCCAATATTACCCCATATTTGCGGCACCCGTTTTTGTAATTTAAGAAGAATATTGTTGCGCATTTTAGTCATCCTTCGTCTTACAAATATGTTTTAAATATTGAAATAAAAACGAGCAACTACAATAATTTTCGTTTATATGTACACAAAATTTAAGATTACCACATCAGCATTTCCTTCTTGTTTTTTGCTACTATTCCACGGAGTTTGTTTAATTTTATTCCGTATTTTTTAAGCATTTAAAATTTGTGTACATATATTTTTTACTAACAATTTTTTTTTGTTTCAGTTTTCTTTTTGTTATTTTTAAATAATTAATTTGACATAAATAGCAAATAACAATTATTTTGTTCAGAACAAGGTATGCAAGGGTTATGATTATAATAAAATAGCTGTGTTTACTGAAGATTTTTTTATCTATGGTTGCATAGACTAGTAGTTGTTCTAACCATATTTAAAATTGTTTAATTAGGGAAATCAACCAATTGTCTGTCACTAAGAAAGTTAGTTTGTTAAGCTGATTTTTAAACTTGCACTAGACAAAATAACTGGTCCTGATTAACATTTGTATGCATACACAGCTAATATAGTTGTTCACCAACTAAAATAATCTAAAATCGATTGAATTCCAACTGATATTTTCCCTGTGTGTAAGAAAGTTTTAACGGATTTCTTTGAAATTACTCACATATATTCTACGTTTCCCGAGGAAGGCCTCAGTAAAAGTTTCATTACCATAGCCTACTTTAATACCGACTTTTGATCAAAAACGTGAAATAAAAAAATTGCACTATTTTTAATAAAGCTTATTTTTTTAATTTGAAAGTATTAAATCAAATCAAAACATTTTAGGAAAAACCATTTCGTTTTTAAGAATTTTTTTCCCCCGTATAATAATTCAATTTTTTAAAATTTTAGATTTCCTTACCGTTTTTGGCAATAACAAGTCTATTAAAAAAAACTAAAAAAATTTCTTTAAGGATAAACTTTTTCGAAACCATTCACTGAAATCAATATGAGACATCTTTATTGATAAAAGACATTGATTTATAGTCGTAAATTGCTACTGCATCATTTTGTATTCAACATCTTTAAAGATAAAATACATTCACGTCTTGAGTACCAACGTGGGAGACAGGCTAAGTCAAGGAGTGCCGAAAGACCTCAACAGACTAAACAACGTCTCAATGACCAACGGGTAAGATAGGCTGAGTTGAGAGCCACCGAAACAACGGCAACATAGACTTGAACAAGACCGACTGCAACATGCGCCAATAAGGCATAGGGCCAATCACTTAAGGTAGCGGGTATCAACCTAGAGTTTCCATGTTTCTCACATTTCCAACTATATGTTGCATGCCCAAGAGTAGGCAGCCCACGAAACCTCTACATATATCCCACTGACGGTAAAACCAAAAACATTGTGTATCCTAGTGCTTTACAATAAACTCGGCACACATTCGATTGAAAAACACAAACTAAACTCTTATTTCATAAATTTTAAACGGAATCTTTAATTTCAAGTTTAACGTAAAATTCTAAATGATTCTGCAAAACACAACAGAATTAAGTCGTCTATTTCCTAGCTTAAAATTTTTTCTGCATTCAAAAATCACAGTTGACCCGGGAAGTGCCCGGTGTCACTTTTTTATAAAACAGCCTCAGGGTGACCGATAATAGAATGAACCATTGAACCAAAATCGAACGATATGGAATGACACGGTGAACGAGTGGAATCGGAATACTTCATGCATTTGTATTATCGGAACATATTACATAAGATAAGATTCGGAAAAATTTTGTTCATTTTGCGATATCTCGCTTAGTTTTCGATATACTAGCCACTTTTAAATGGCGATTTTTTTAAATGGCCAGTATCTCCGAAACTAAGTGAGATAGGGCAAAACTTACTTCATAGGAGTATTAATATGCGTTTTATTATATAAATGGGCTAAGGAGAGATCCACAGGGTGATTTTTTGTTTTTACTAATGTACGTGATAATACAAATAAACACACTCGTATAATAAAAAGTTAGTTCCTCGTTCCATTTCGTTTTCCATATTCAGTGTTACAATCGATATATGTTCCATTCATCAGTTTTTTACGCATTAATGTGATTTCATTAACATTAGTAGGACAAATGCTAATGCTAAAAAATTTCATTACAATTTTCCCTACCAAATGGAAACAAGCAAAGATTATCCCAATTCCAAAATCGGAACAGGATTATCGGCCTATAACAATTTTGACTTATCTGTCTAAAGTTTTAGAGCGTCTAATGCATAATCAAATCACTGAATTTATTCAAGAACACAACCTGCTCACTTCAAAGCAATCGGGTTTTCGACCACAACACAGTTGTGTGTCAACTTGATGAAGATAAAGCTGCATTCTTAATTCTTCTGGACCATTCCAAGGCGTTTGATACATTTAATGCTGATATTTTAGCACTGAAGCTAAGTAAATTTTTCAATTTTTCAACTACTGCCACAAAACTGATGTATTCGTACTTAACAGGAAGATCACAATCTGTTTTTAAAGGAAATTTTGTCTCAAGCAGCGCTGAGTTAACCAGAGGTGTACCGCAAGGGTCAATCTTAGGTCCTTTATTATATTCAGTTTATGCCAATGACCTTCCAACCTAATTAGTCTACCTCCGTGTTCAGATGTACGCTGATGATGTGCAGCTTTACATCGGTTGCGAAGTTTCGAACATTGACGATTTTGTACACAAAATCAATGTTGATCTGGAAAATATAAGAGTATGGGCTTCATCAAATGGATTATGTCTAAATCCTAGTAAACCTAAATGTATGTTTATTTCGAAGAAGCGAAAAAGTACTCCTTATATACCAGATGTCTTTTTGGGTCAATCAAAAATTATTATTTTTGATATTCTTAAAAACCTTGGTGTAACATTTAATAAACATCTGCTCTGGAGTGACCACGTCAGTATTACAACTGGAAAAATTTATGGAATGCTAAGGAACTTGTGGTGTACACAATGGTTTATTCCTCTAGAGGTTAGAATGCTTCTGGCCAAAACATATCTAATACCTACTTTATTATATGGCTGTGAACTATATTCTGGTTGTGATGCTTCTAGTTTGAGTAAACTGAAAATAGCTTTTAATAATATTACACGATACGTCTTTGGTATTAGCCGTTATAGTAGAATATCGCATTATTCTAAACAGCTCTTTGGAGTACCATTCGAGAACCTGCTGAAATGTAGATCGCTAATTTACCTCCATAAAATAATAAATACAAGTCAACTACAATATTTGTATGATCAAATTATACCCTTTAGATCAGAAAGAGGCTATCGCATTATTCAAATACCGCACAGGACTCATTTTTCGGATCAACATTTTTTTATTTACACCATTAGTATTTGGAATCATCTTCCCCATCATTTACAGGTAGTCCGCTGCGCAACGCAATTCAAAAAATTTATATTTGATTATTACAAATAATCTTTCTTGTAACCTTTTTTTTTTTTTTGTCTAAAATATTAAAAAAATGTTATATTAAACTTTTTATAAAACATTTCATTTTATATTTTATTTATTAAAAAATTAGCTTTTTATTACTTAATTTTTATTAACGTTCTTGTTAGAACAATTTATGTTTTTCTACAATTATTTTAATTTTGTATTAGTATTTAAATTTTTAATTGTATTTAATTAAAACTATATTCATTGTAACTATTCCAGTAATTCAGTGCTTTCATATAAGATTAATTCTTTGCACTGAACATTAAGAGATAAATAAAAATAAATAAAAAATAAATAATAAAAATAAATAAATTGTAATGAAAATTGTTTGGCATTGCCATTAGTGAAATAATGCTAATAAAATTTCAATGCTAATAGAAAAATCCCAAGTATGACTCGAACCATTCGATTGGCCGCTTATTATGTTGTCACCACGAATTTGGTTTTTGGGTGTCACGATTATCTGAACTTTCTATGAACTTCATTACATGTATTTAATGTCAGTTTTCTTCATGTCCCATCTATTAATAAACTTAAGTAATCTTACATGACAGTATGGAATCTTATACGTACTTACATGGTAATAAGAGTGGGTCGAAACTCATACAATATCAGATAATAAAAATAAATTGTGCCATTTATAGTTTGTCGAGTATAGGTATTACTTTTTAACCACTTTTAAATTATAGTGGGTCGAAACTCAAACAATATCAGATAATAAAAATAAATAGTGCGATTTATAGTTTATCGAGTATATGTATTACATTAGAGGTGTTCAACTTTGTTTTTCAAAATGAGTTCTAAAGTCAAGTTATGGGCTAGTTTGGTTTCTTAGTGTGTAAAAACATTTAATATAAAGTTTGGTGCCGATTGGATAAAGAAAACACGAGGCGGAAATCGATTGAAAATTGAAAGTGTGTTTTGTATGGGGGAAAATTGGCTTTTTTGGGTTTTTTCAAAAAATTGTTAATATTGAAGCAGTTTTTATTCCATATTATAAATTAATGGAGATGAAGACAAAAAAGTGTTTTCAAAAAGATATAAAAATCCAAAATCGGTTAAGAATTACCCGAGTAAAAAAAAATACCCCGACCACTAATGTGCCAAATACCACTTGATCAAACATTTCGAGCCCACATCCTAAACGTTTTCGAAATTAAATACCAAAATATTTTTTTTACTTACTGGACCCATTAACTGTTAGATATGAAATATTTAATTTTTAGGATGTCGGTGTCCTGTCCTAAGGTGACGTCGAAAACCAACAAAATTTTTGGGGTATTTTTCAAATCTAAAATTTCAAATTTTAAAAAATTTTGTCCAACAAAATTAAAAAAAAAAATAGTTTCGCACACTAAGGTCTCCTGAAGTATAAAATTTAAAATAAAAATACCAAAAATTACACATATCCCACGTTTAATTTAGTAAGGGCAGCTATTTAAATTCGGCGGATTTCGAGGAAATTGTTTTTTTTTTGCACAAAATTCGATCATAAGGTAAAATTTATCAACTTTTAACAAGTAACAATTAGTGCTATTCAGAGTTTTTTGAAACAAACTACAAGCACTATATTCTGAAAATTTTGTCAAAATCGAACTACGGCAAAAGTCAAATTTCAAGGTCAAAGGTCAATTTTTTCGAAATTTTGAAGATTTCATGAAATTGATAACGAAAAATCATGTGGTATCTTCGTATTTGAATGAAAGTTGACTAAATTATTTTCCATAGTTGGTATTTATTATTTAAAAAGAAAAAAAACTTAATTTTAATTGTGGATTTGGGGCCAAAAATGTCCCAATATTTTTTAACATTAAAAAACGCAGTTTCTTTCAAATATCTGCATAATAGAGGTACAATTTTTGAATTATAAATAACAAAATACAGATTTACTTTATTTAATTGAATTACCTAAAAATCGTTTAATGCACTTTGGGCCAAAAATTCCTCAATATTTTGTAACATTAAAAACACAGCTTCATTAAAATATCTGTATAATAAAATTAAACATTTCTATTTATAAATAGAAAAATATAGATTTATATCTTTTTGTAGTTGGAGTAAAAATGACCCAAAATTTATTTATCTTTGAAATACGTAGATTGATTCAAATAGATGAAAAACTTACCTTAAAATCTTTATTGTACTACTGTAAAAACTGTGCTATAATACTTTTCAAAAAAATAAATTTACATGCATTAAAACAGCTATTTACCAATGTTTAGTTTTCGAAAGAATGCTAACATAAGTGTTTTATATGTGTCAATTAAAGTTTACCTATTTTGTATTTTATCAAAATAACCATTTTCGGTCTTCCCTAATCGTCCTTTACGTATTGATTTTACAATATTCGTTTATATGTATTGGTGTAGTAAGCAGGTACGTGTTGTTATTAAGTGTTTATGTTTTTATACAGTTTGTCACCAATATAACAAAACTTGACAAAGAACTTCCTTCCAGTTAATGTCATGCATCCATATAAAATCAATCTATGCCTGAAATGCTTACATTAAGAGAATCTTACCGTATCAAAATGCAAACATGTCATATTAAATATCTTAATATATATTTCTTTTATATTAGACCGACTCACGAAAAAAAGCCTTTTATGTACTTTAACTAAAGACAACGTACGAGTATACAATATTGGTATCAAATGCAAGGCATCTTTTTAAGGAGCGTACAACGGTATATAACAAATTTAAACGAATTTGTCATTACCAGTAGTGGATTCAGGGTGATGGTGTGGGGAGGGGATGATGACGATGATATATTCCCCCAAAGCGATTAAAAAATCAAAAATATAATACGACACAAAATAACTTCGCATAACTTAGGTTCGCGCATTAAATTTTTTTATTGCAATTTTTTTTGCTTTAAATCAAAGTCTCCTAGAATTTAATCTCCACAAACATTTAATCATCCACAAACAT
Organism: Delia radicum; assembly: GCA_021234595.1. Taxonomy (NCBI): domain Eukaryota; kingdom Metazoa; phylum Arthropoda; class Insecta; order Diptera; family Anthomyiidae; genus Delia; species Delia radicum. Next base: position 118,722,621 of record CM037853.1, read on the forward strand.
CATATTTCATATAATTTTCTAAAGAAAACTTTGAAAATTGCAAGTAGCTTATTACGGCAAGGATCCAAAAAAAAAAAAATCTGATACTATAAAAAAATTAGAAAAGTGGAAATCGTGGAATATTATGGTAAATTCCAAAAACAAAACTTCCCACAAAAGGTTTCTGAGAATTTTTCTCAGATTTGTAAAGAGGGTATTGGGTCGCTGAAGGGAATTTTCTTATGAAGCATAAAATTTTTTATATTTTGTGCTCTCGTGCATTGACTTCACAAAACTGGATAAATCATTATTCAAGAGATCCAGCCTTCTAAGTAATTAAATTAAACATTTTGAATTTTCCAAATTTAAACATCAGAAATAGGCAATGTATGGCCGTGAAAAAAATTTGTTAAAAACATCTTTAAAAGGCTTTTCATTCACTTTAGAGAGATATTAAAAACTAAAACAAACCGAGTTTTATTTCATTATATCACATGAAATTTGAGCAATAAGTATGTAAATTTCATGGCAATGGAAACGGATATCAAATTGTTGGTATTTTGAAACATTGTCTGCAGGTATAGCGGTTTAGATTAGAAAAATTCTGAAGTTTTTCATTAAGGTTATAAAAATTACCCTTAAACTAATATTCTGAGCCCTGAATAGTTTTTCTGAGTATCCACAAACTCTTAAGTAGTGATTTAACCGATTTTGTAAAAACATAACACTAGAAAAATAAAAAATTTTAAGTTCATATCCTCATTTCTTGGGGAAAATCCATCTCAGAGTTCCCGTACCCCTTGAAAAAAAAAAATAGAAAAATTTATTAAAAATCTTTTGAGCCACTTTAAGAGTATTAAAATTTAAAAAAAATGTTTCCGTGAAATGCTCTAACACCATGTTTCTCAACATTGAAAAGTTATTTTTGTCTCTTATTAAAAATTTAATTTAATTATTCGTCAAAATTCAACGGGTCATTCGATTCTGTAGCCAACCATGCTTAAAAGCTTACAGAAAAATTTTAATAGCTTGGGCTGGATCCGCCACTGGTCATTGCACTGCCCAGTTTAATGGCAAATGGTTCCAAATGGAAGAAATCGATTTTTTATTTTGAAAACATTAAATCGTGCCGAATTTTGCCCAAAAACTTCCATTTTTGAAAAAAATGTATTGTTTTTGAAAATTCCCAAAATTCTGCATTTTGAACAATTCACGAAAATGATAATATCAAGTAAAGCTTTTATTGAAAATTAAAAAGAAAAAAGTTATAAATAAAAAAAGTATGATAATCAAAATAAAGTGACACGTATGTAAATGTGTTTTTTGTAATGCTGTGTCTGCTTGTGTGTTGGTGTGTGTGCTTGATTTGTTTTATAAACTTCAAATATATTTGGTATTTTATCGATATACTTTTCTATTTAACCATACAGTTTATGAAAAAATAATTTGAGAATTATGTCTAACATAAAATATGTACACTCTAAAAAATGATTGTAAATTTACTACTATAAAACGAGTAAAGTTTCATGTATTATTACGCTAATTCGGTAAATTTATACATCAAAATGCGTAAAACTATTTTGCGCACACTTTTATATACAATAATACCCACTTACAGCATTTTTACCAATTATGTGTTTACAATTAAACACATTATGCCTAAAAGTAGTATTATTTTGTTAAATAAAATTTTTACGCACAATGTTTGTAAATATACTAACTTATAATAGTAATAAATATTTTGACATTTTTAAATTGAAAAAAATTAAACAAATTGAAAAAAGCCAAAAAAATCTAAAAAATTTAATTTATTGACAATTTTAATGAAAAAAAATGTATAACTGTAGTATTTGTTATAGTGTTTAGTTTATTTCCAAGTGTTTGCAGCCTAATTGTGGAAAAATATTTTCAAAATACAATGTATGTACAGAGCTTTAAAGAATAAAATTCTTTATTCGATTTATTCAGTCGGTTTTAACTCAATCGATTTAAAAATATCGCCAATATTGAAAAAAATTGCCAAAATTGAAAAAAAACGCCAAAAATCGCTAAAATTGAGAAAATCTTTAAGATAAAAAAAAAATCACCAAAAATGAAAAAAAAAACGTTAAAATTAATAAAAAAAAAAAATCGCTGAAATTAAAAGAAAATCTCCAAATTTTAAAAAAACGCTAAAATGATAATCGTCAAAAAAGAAAAAAATCGCTAAAATTTAAAAAAATCGCAAAATATTAGAAAAATCCCTAAAACGGAAAGAAAATCGGCAAAAATTAAAAAAATCGCCAAAAATTAGAAAAATAGCTAAAATGAAAAAAATTTCGAAATTAAAAATAAAAAATTTGCAAAAAAAAAAATCGCTAAAAATGAAACAAATTTTCAAATTGGAAAGAAAGCTTAAATTGAAAAAAATATTGACGAGAAACTTAAAATAGCTGTAAATGTATCTTTATTAGTTTTCGAAACACAGGCGATGTTCCAAATAAATTCTCTTTTTGCTTTGCGATGTTTTGTTTTTGAGAAAAACCCGATTTAGGAACCTAGCCAATCAGGCCGGTATTGGCGTTGAGTTTTGAACACCTGTGCAAACATTTTTCCAGTTGCTTTTTTATTTTTTGAGTTATGGACGTTTTTTATTTAGTCAATTTTTAAAAGGTACATATTACAAAAACTAATGGAGCTGGGGGAAAAATTGCTGCACCATTGTTCAAAACTCAACCCCATTATCCTTACAACGATCCTAAATTTCGATTTGATTGGCTGGATTCTTAAATCGCGTTTTTCTCGAAAAGTAAGCATCGCAGATAAAAAAGAGTGTTTGAATCATCGAATATTTTTCAAAAACTAACAGAGATAAATAAAAGACACGAACAACTTTTTCCAATTTGATAAATTTGTCAATTATGGTGATTTTTTTTTTAAATTTTCGCGATTTTTTACTTATGCCGTTTTTGAATTTTGAAGTTTTTTAATTTTGGCAATGTTTTTACTTTTAGAAATTTTTGGCGATATTTTTATTTTTGGCGATTTTTTTTTAATTTTGGCGATTTTTTAATTTTGGCAAATTTTAGTAATTTATTTTTAATTTTGGCGATTTTTTTTGAATTTTGTCCATTTTTTCAATTTAAGTAATTTTTACATTTTTGCGTTTTTTTCAATTTTTTAGATTGTTTTAAATTTTTGGGATTTTTTTTTCATTTTAACGATATTTTTTTCGATTTTAGCGATTTTTTTCAATTCTGGCGGTATTTTTCAGTTTCGCCGATTTCGGCAAATTGTAAATCGATTAAGTTAAAAATAGATTGAACTCCCAATTATTGAATTTGCAATGATTGAAGAAAAAAATCATTCGATTTAAAATAGAATTCAATCTTTGAAGCTCTGTATAAGTACAACAAGTTATACACAAATATTTATTATTAAATTAATTATAATTAATTATTATTATTATTAATTATTATACAACACATTAATAAAACCCTTTTTAAAAATTAATTTTTTGTTTTATTTGAAAAATTTTTTGGGCTGTTATTCTTTTTTACCGGGAGGTAAAGATACGCATTTTTAGGGGGTTTTTACGCGTATAAATATGTATTTTTACGTATTTTATACGTATAATTGCACGTAAATCATGTTTTTTTTACACGAAAATTTGGTAAAATTACTCATTTATTTATAAATTTTATCAAAATTTTACGCACTTCCATTGTAAATTTACCAACTTTGTGTTCACAAACTTACTCTCAATGTGCGTATTTTTTTGATTTACACACATAGAGTAAATTTACCCAACTTATAGTAGGAGTACAGTTTCCTACTATAAGTTGAGTAAATTTCAACAGAAATTAATTAGAGTGTATGTATTAATGTTAATTGATTTAATTAAATATTTGTTTAGAAACAAATTCACCAAAACAAAATTCAAATCAAAACTTTAATTAGATATTTTAGGTTGATAAATTTTTCCGAGTTTTGGGTTAATTTTTTTACTTTTAACCAAACGAAGACCCACTGATGTTGAAGTTTACAGAATGACTTCCCAGGAAAACTTTGGTAATGGGTGGAATAAAGTAATGCATTACCTTGTAATATATACTCCTTACCTAAAATATTATTTTCCAAAAAAAATAATGATTTACCAAAATTGGGCTACATAAAACATTACTTTCTAATGAATACACTCCAATTAATTTCTGTTGAAATTTACCCAACTTATAGTAGGAAACTATACTCCTACTATAAGTTGGTTAAATTTACTCTATGCGTGTAAATGAAAAAAATATATGCGTGTAAATGAAATAAGTTGGTCAACAAAAAGTGTGTAAATGTACTATGCAAGTGCGTAAAAATGTAATTAAATTTAGAAATAAATGAATAATTTTACTGAATTTTTGAGTAAAAAAACATGCTTTACTTGTAAATATACGGATAAAATGCGTAAAAATACATTTTTATATGCGTAACAACCCTCTAAAATAAAATATATCGAAAAAAATGAGAAAATTTGCTAAATGTAACAACTTTGCCAAAATAAATATAATTCCAAATTTAAAAACAGCAAAAGTAAAAAATCTCGAAAATTTAAAAAAAATCACCATAATTGATAAAAAAAAAATAGCTCAAATTGGAAAAGTTGTCCGTGTCATTTATTTATCTCGGTTATGCAAATAAATTCTCGATGTTTCAAATAAGTACTCTTTTTTATCTGTGATGTTTACTTTTCGAGAAAAACGCGATTTACGAATCCAGCCAATCAAATCGAAATTTAGGATCGTTGTAGGGGTAATGGGGTTGAGTTTTGAACAATGGTGCAACCATTTTTCCTCCAGCTCCACTAGTTTTCGAAATATGTACCTTTTAAAAATCGACTAAATAAAAACCGTCCGTCTACTGGAAAAATGTTTGCACCGGTGTTCAAAACTCAACCCCAATATCAGGGGGTTGGCTAGGTTCGTAGATCGCGTTTTTCTCGAAAACAAAGCATTGCAAAGCAAAAAGAGAATTTATGTCTAACATCGCCTGTGTTTCGAAAACTAATAAAGACAAATGTACACACAGAGAAATAAAGAGCCAACCGAATTGAAAAGTGTATTTTAATGGTAACAACTTATAACTTCAGTTAGTACAACGATATTTACATTATATTTCTGAATATTTTTTGTATTTCAACTAAAATTCATTTGAACTAAATGAACTTTGTTGTGAAAACTGATATTCAATTATGCCAACCGACTGAAATTCGCAATAACCGAGTTTGAGTCATAGTAAAGCTAAAGTTTTCTCTGTGTGTACATTTACATTTGCTACTTTCTTTCCAATTTGAAAACTTTTTAATTTTTAGCAATTTTTTTATTTTTGCAATTTTTAATTTTGAAATTTTTTCAATTTTTTCAATTTTTAGCTATTTTTCTAATTTTTGGCGATTTTTTTTATTTTAACGATTTTTTTTAATTTTTGCCGATATTTTTAATTTTAGGAATTTTTGGCAATTATTTTAATTTTTGGCGATTTTCTTTAAATTTTAGCGTTTTTTTTCAAATTTGGAGATTTTTTTTAATGTTTTTTTTAATGTTAATTTGGTAATTTTTTTATTTTAAAGATTTTTTCAATTTTAGCGATTTTTTCAATTTTGTCAATTTGTTTCAATATTGCCGATATTTTTAAATCGATTGAGGAAAAACCGACTGAATAAATCCAATGAAGAATTTAATTCTTAAAAGCTCTGTACATATATTATATTTTGAAAATATTTGTCCACAATTAAGCTGCAAATTTCATTTCTAATTATGGATCAGAGCTGTGAATGAACCATTCATTTTTGAATTAATTCGCGAATCATTCATGCACTGAATTAGGAAAATTTTGAATTAATTCTTTTCGCCAAAAAACGAATTGAATGAAATTTGAATCGATTCATATGCATTTGGTTGGAATGAATTGCAATTCATTTTAAATCAAATGAATTCGGCAAAATGAATTGCAATTCATTTTCAATTCAAATGAGTTTGGCGAAATGAATTGTAATTCGTTTCCAATTCATTTGACTTGAATTGACTTTGAATTAATTTAAATGACTTTGACTTTGAATTAATTTTAATTCACGGTCACACATACTATATTTATACATTTTAATTTGATTATCAATTAACGAAAATTCACAATAAATTTAAATTTTTAGATTTTTTAGCATGTTTTATTTTTTTTTTTTTTCAATTTAAAAATGTCAAAATATTTATTACTATTATAAGTAAGTATATTTACAAATTTTGTACGTAAAAATTTTATTTAACAAAATAATACTACTTTTAGGCATAATTTGTTTAATTGTAAACACATAATCGGTGTAAGTGTGTATTATTGTATATAAAAGTGAGCTCAAAATAGTTTTACGCATTTTGATGTATGAATTTACCGAATTTGCGTAATAATACATGAAACTTTACGCGTTTTATAGTAGTAAATTTACAATAATTTTTTAGAGTGTACTGCTTACCTTCATCATTATTTCAAAACATAAAGTAATGATTTACCAATAATTGTTCACTCATGAGTTACTTTGTAATGACATAGCATTACCTTTTCCATTATGTAAAAACTTAAGGTAATGACTTACCGATCATCAATTACATAATGCATGAAATATAACCGTAAGTAATAGTTAAAATATTTTTTTGAAAATCTATATTTAGACACATTAATTTGCAATTTTTTTTAAGCAAGTTAAGGTAAGGTAAGCATTTATGGTACGTATTTATTTTTAGCATAACAAACTAAAGCTCGAAGCACAACAACTAACAACTATTTTAAGCAACCCATTATTATATGTGACGATATCTCAATTAGTAGAGTGCTTGTCTAACAACCAGAGACCCCAGGTTAGAATCTCAGCGCAACCACGTTATTTATTTAATAAAAAAAAATATTTGTAATAATTATTTTTTTTTATAAATTTATTTTTGTAAAAATCTATTTATAGACACATAACATTTTTAAAGACCCGGTAACCATATAAGTAACCAGTATAAGGTAATGAGTCCACGCATTACTTTTTGGTTCATCGCCTGTAAAATTCATCAGTGAAGTAAGCTGTATTGTAATGCGTGGAGATATATGCCGATACATTATTTTACCCATTATTTGGCAATGAGTGGTTTTGCTGGGTTCTTTCAGACTTTGATTAAATTAGGATATTTAATAAAGGGTACTAAACTTATGAACAAATGATATTATTTTTATTACCAACCTTACTTTGAACGGTTAAAAAGTTCATTTTATTTTCTTTTATAGCAACTATTATTTTATGAAAATAGCATTCGACATCTCCAAATAAGCCATTTAAAAAAATCTTTCAAATTATTTTTTTGCATTTTTATAAAATATTGACTTCATTTTTGATTCTAGGCACTGTTTGACAATCATAAACACGAACTAAAGCGAGTTTCGTCAAGAGCTGAAACAATTATTTACTTAAATTAACTAAAGATTAAAATATGTCAATTTGACATTTAAATAAAAAAAAGTTAAAAATCGTTTGTTTTTTACAGAATATCATTGAAAAAACTATATTTCTGGACATAATTTAGTTATATACCATTGGACACGTCTTAAATGATATTAATATTGTATACGTTTTCCGTAGTTAAAGTACAAAACTCTTCAAAAAACTGAACCGTTTTCTCAAAAGTTCCCATGTTGGCACGATATATTTTAGGAATCATCATAAAATTTTCTATTTTCTAAATCGTCGGGTTCTGATGAGAACATTAGCCATATCGAAATACTAGTACTAACCTAGCTTATATGTTTGATTTGCATCGTTTTTGCAAATATTCGGAGGTTGAAAGCTATAAAATGAAAATAATCTCGATGTATAGAAAACCAAAAACCTAATAAAATCGTTAAATATATTACTATAAAAACATTACAGTAAAAACTAAAACTTTTTATATAAATAGAACATTTTTGATCTTCAAAGTTTAGTAACGCCATATTGCGTGTTAGGAAAAGACCCTAAACACGTGTTTGATTACTAAAAAGACAAGGATGGAGTAAAATTTATAATTAATAGGTTTTTTGTTAAAGCTCTGCCTATTCTGGAGGCTCGTCACTTAGAATACTATGTAGGTAAAGACCACTGCAAATATAGTTAAAAACAAATGAAATTTCACTTAAAGAAAGGACGACTTACACTTCAGTAACAGGCATACCTAAACAAGAGCGGAACGTTTTTTACCGCCTAGCGTTAAAGCTGAAATGTCATCCCTAAACCAGAGCGGCAACGCTACGTCAAATTGATAAAAGCAGGGTTATCAAAATAAAAAATATAATAACCCTGATTATTTTAACAACAAAACACATTACAATATTGGTGTTTCTGATTTATGTTTTGTGTTTTGTATAATAACAAATCTATATAAATAATAATATAATATATATAAATAACAAATAAATTTTTTTCTCTCTTATTTTTTCTTCTTCTTTATTTATTTGTTTACATCAGGGATGGGAAATGAGAATTTCGTTTCGGTACCAATAACATTTTCAAATAGTACTTTTTTGACTCTCAGAGTACTAAAAGTATTTTTTATTTTATTTTTCTCAAAATTCATACAAAATGCATTAAAATAACATTAAATGTTAATGATAGAACATTTTTGGTCTTCAAAGTTTAGTAACATCATGATGCTTGTTAGGAAAAGACCTAACCACGTGCTTGATTACTACGAAGACAAGAATGGAGCAAAATTGATTATTAATAGGTTTTTTGTTAAAGTTCTGCCTATTATGGAGGCTCTAACTTTTCTAAAACTTCGGGTTCTGATGAGATCTTTAGCCAGATCGAAATACTAGTATCAACCTAGGTAATATGTTTGATTTTCTTTATTTTTGTAAATATACGGAGGTTGAAAGCTCGTTATAAATTGCAAAGAACATAAATTTATGTTTATATGTATTTATAAAAAATAAAGTTTTACTTTACAAAAGTATATTTTTTAAATGAATGTACAGGAACAAAGAACTCCAAATGAGATCAAAATTAAATTAATCAATACAGCTAAAAAAGAATTTTATAAATTGGCTGATAATAACTTGTTAGAGATTTTAAAATTGTAACAACAAGAATTTGTTGCTTTTAATAAATCTTTGGTTTCTTCTTGAACACTTAAACGAGTTGCCGTTCACAAATTAAATAAAAGAAGGGGAAAATTTGACAAAATATCGAAATGGGAATACTTATAAAAATTAAAAAAAATAAAACGAATTAAAAACTTTAAATCGTCCAATATCAAATGAGTCGCGGGAGTACTACGGTACTTTGGAACATCGAATAGTATCAAAAAAAAGCACTATAGTAGCAACTTTGCCATCCCTGGTTTACATTTGTTGTCTTTTGCAACTAACTTCACTATGAAACGCGTTGTCAAAATCGGATTTTCCAATTGCAAAGAGTTGCCGCCGCGTTGCCGCAGCGTTATTTCGGGATGCTACATACAATTTGTATGGACATGAGAACTTTTGACAGCTAGAAAACGCTTGCCGCTCTTGTTTAGGTATGGCATTAAATTCAACTTACATTGTCATTTGTTTTTAACTGTTCCAATAAATGAACCACAGTTGTATTACAAAATTAATTATTATTTAAAAATAAAAAACATTTTTTTTCTTTTTAAACAACAAAAAACTAATGTAAGAAATGAATGTAAAATTATAAAACAGTCATTAGCTGTGGTTGGTTTTTTTTAATGAACTACAAGGTTAGTAAAAAATGTAATTTGTTTCACAAATGTGTGACATTTACATTCAAAATAAAGAAACTGTATTACAACCCAAACAACTACATATTTTTAAAGCAGAAGTTCCCTGAGTGTAGCTTTTCTAAAACATCGGATTCTGATGAAATCTTCAGCCAGATCTAAATAATAGTATCAACCTTGCTAATATGTTTGATTTGCTTTATTTGTGCAAATATACAGAGGTGGAAAGCTTGTTATAAATTCAAAATACAAAGGTACATTTTGAGAAGTGAACCAAAAAACACTTTTTTTTTCCTTTAAGGTGAGTCGGCCTATTGTATAGCATCCATACAAAGTAGTTAATGTTACTAGGTCAGTATGTAATTGATAGCACAGTAAACAAATTTCGTATTTTTAGAAGCAGAACAAATGCGATGATATAAGTCCTTACTATTACACACAGAGTGCCAACCGAATTGAAAAGTGTATTTTAATAGTAACAACTAATAAATTCAGTTAGTGCAATGATAATTAAATTAGATTTCTGAACATTTTGGCAGTTGCATTTTTTATTCAGTTGAATTAACCGAACTTTGTTATGAAAACTAACGTTAAGTTGTACCAACCGACTGAAAAGCATAATAACCGAATTTGAGTAGTATGAACCGAATTTTAGTTGGCAAATAGCTACATTTTTCTCTTTGTGTACATAATACTGAGAAGCAGCAAAAGAAACGAATAATTTTCGAATAAAAATAAACAAACAAAAATTTTTAGCTTACTTTTTCCCCTTAAAAGGATGCAGGTTGTAAGTTGCTTACGCTTACCCCTTACAAGGATGCAGTTTGTAATGCAGAAAGTTTCATAACGTGTATTAAAAATAATCAGTACCAATTTTCCCGAACGATTTCCGATTGTGTTTGGTGTTTTTGAGTATGTAATAAAAAATAATTAGTCATTTAACTGTTTCTGAAGAGCTAGCACTTGGAGCCGTAAAAAAAATAAAATTATTATATTATGTTTCAAAAATTTTAACAAAACATTTCAGTTTCATTAAAACATTATTATTGTAGAATTTTATGTAAAATAATTTATGTATGGTAAGACATATCTAATGCTAACACTGTCGTATGGGTGTGAACTTTTTTCAAGCTGTGATTCGGCAAGTAAGAAAAACCTTAATGTTACTTTCAATAATATCGCCAGATACGTTTTTGGTATTAAGCGGTTTTCAAGAATTTCCCGTTATACAAAGCAGTTATATAACATATCTTTTGATAACCTGTTAAAATGCCGCTGTCTAATTTTCTTACACAAAACTATTTATACAGAACAACCAGGCTGTATTTGATCTTCTCTAGATCAAATAGAGGAAAATAGATAAACAGTTTTCGATATCGTAGTCAGCTATCTAAAAGACATCTATACACACAGAGAAATAAAGTGCCAACCGAATTTAAAAGTGTATATTAATGGTAACAACTTATAATTTCAGTTAGTACAACGATATTTTCATTAGATTTCTGAATATTTTTGTTGAATTAACCGAACTTTGTTGTGAAAATGAATGTTAAGTTGTGCCAACCGTCTCAAATTCGTCGTAGTAACCAATAACCAAATTTTTCTCGGTGTGTATATATAAAATACAATGTTTGCATGTTTGTCCTCTATAGACTCTAAAACTATCAAACCGATTTGGCCCAAACCGGTTTCATTTGAAAGGTTATAGTCCAAATTAGGTTTTCGGCTATATATATTTCAAGTGGTCGTGGCCCCTCCCACATAAATTGAATAACATCATATATATTGACTATTGTGATAGCAAGAGTTTTGAAACATTGCAGTATCCCATATGTTACTGATTTGAATAATCAGGAAAAAATGGGCGGGATCGGACCAGTGGGAGTGGCAGCTCCCATACAAAGTAAATATTTAATATCATATATCTACAGTACTATAATAGCCATAGTCTTAGAAATTGGTGCACGTTGATTATTTGTTAATGTGAATAGTCATGGAAAAAATGGGCATGATCGGACCAGTGGGCGTGTCAGCTCCCATACAAAGTAAATATTTAATATCATATATCTACAGTTCTATAATAGCCAGAGTCTTAGAAATTTGTGCACGTTGATTATATTATGAATAGTCATGGGAAAATTGGGCGGGATCATACCAGTGGGCGTGGCAGCTCCCATACAAAGTGATTATTTAGCTCATATACAAAATTAATATTAAATGTCTAGGGTTCTATATTAGCTATATAGCCTTCAAATTTTGTACGAGTCCATCAATTACAAATATTAGTAGTCGAACTGAAAATGGGCGGAATGGGAAAAATGGGCGTGGTACCAAAAGCAAAAAACAAATAAGCATTAAAATAAATTATCACATTCAAGACTTTTTGCAAGGTTATTTAATAATGTGTTTCAAAAATTGTTTTAGCGCTCCTCATAGTCCTAGAATAAATAAAAAACGTAAAGATAAAGATATCATCACAATCTTTAGCGGCAAATGTAAAGGAGAAGAAGTGCTGATACCACGAATTCGAATGATTTCAACCGATTTACCCTTCGATTTCAAGCGATTACAGTTTCCAGTGCGTCTTGCTTTCGCCATAACCATCAATAAGGCTCAAGGCCAATCGCTAAATGTTGCTGGTTTGAACTTAGAAAATTCCTGTTTTTCGCACAGCCAATTATATGTTGCTTGCTCTAGAGTTGGAACGCCAAAAAATCTTTATGTTTACACACCTACCGAAAAAACTCAAAATATTGTTTATCCGCTAGCATTAAGATAAAGAAGTTAATAAATAAACAAAATTTTCACACTTATTTCATTTTATTAGCGTAGTACCACACGCACGGTATCCGCTATATATATATATAAAACAGGATGTGTGTATGTATGTAACGTATGGACTCCAAAGCGGCTGGGCCGATTTTGATGAAATGTTTAAGGAATCTTCAGAATATTCAGGCGGGTGACACTTGACAGATATATCAGTTTACAAGGTTGTAAAGTTGGAAGACGAATACAAGGGTCTTAATGCAAAATTCGAAGCATTTGAAGAATGTGACAAGCAAACGCCTACAAAGTATTTCAACGTACGGAGGCGATACTACAGAGTGCTAAAGGAACTTGAGCGAGAATCAAAGTCGGAGGCGCGTAGTACGAAAGATTCCATACCAACTCCAGCGGTGAAATTGCAGGAGATTCAAAATAAGATTCCTTATTTTGAAGGTGGAAGCAGCGAATGGGCTGCTTTTTATGATTTGTTTAAAACGTTAGTTCATACAAATGATGCGGTTCCCAAAGTGGAAAAGATGCAACGGTTAAAAAGTGCATTGAGAGGCGATGCTGCAAAATTAATAGGACATTTTAATTGTGTGGAAGACAGCTATGATGATGCCCTAAAGAGAACTTAGAAAGCGGTATGAAAATGAAAGAGTGCTGTTTTCTGGTTTTGTGGACAAACTTTTAGATCAACCGATTATGAATAGTGATATAGAGCAGCTGCACCAAGCTCAAGAGACATTAAAGGTAAAGAAGACTTCCAATTTTCAACATCAAAAAGTGGCTGGCAAGCAATCAAGTTATTTGGCAACAGAAGTTACTTGCACATTTTGCAAACTTAAGGGACTGCAGAAAATTATTTCAAATTAGTGTACAAGAAAGACGTACATGGGCAAGCAGGTCTAAAGCATGTTTCATTTGCTTATTTCACACGACAGATAAGAAATGCTACAAAACTACATTTAAATGCAAGAAATGTGGCAAAGGCCACAATAATTTGTTATGTAACGAAAATACGACTGCTGACGCATTGCCAGTATTAGAAGGAAGGTCGGGATCTTTTGTTACCAAAAAGAAAAAAGGAAAAAATGGCTCGATTTTTAAGCTTAGAAAAACGGTTGGAGAAAGATCCTGTCCTGAAGCAGCAATATGTGACGTTCATGCAAGATTACAAAGAAAGGGGCCATATGAAAGAATCACCTATCAATTCTGGTAGATATTACCTTCCCCATCAAGCGGTTATCAGGGAAGACAGCATAACCACTAAGGTACGGGTAGTATTTGATGCGTCTGCAAAGTCAACAAACAAGCGTAGCTTAAACGATGTCTTAAAAGTTGGTCCAAAGCTACAAAAAGATATTTTTGATATTATTATCAAATGGAGGTTGTGGCGTGATGTCTTAACAGCAGATGTCGAAAAAATGTATCGTCAAATCTTGATACATGAAGATCACCAGCCGTATCAACATATACTATGGCGGGAAGATAGAAATCAACCAATTCACATTAACAACTGTCACATATGGAACAGCATCCGCTCCATTTTTTGCAAAAAAAGGCCTTAGCTCATATTGGCGATGACTGCGTCAACGAAAAAATTAAGAAGATTATAACTGATGACTTCTACATGGACGATCTAATGACGGGAGCAGATTCAGCAGCGGAATGTAAAGAAATACAATAGAAAATATCGGTACAACTGGCAAAGTTTAGGTTTCCGTTGCGCAAATGGATGTCCAACAATAGTAAAATTTTAGAGGCAATCCCGGATAAGGGAAACGTAGAGGTAATGCCAATTGATGATGATGAATTGATCAAAACTCTGGGTTTACAGTGGAACCCGAATAAAGATGTTTTTAGTTTCGTCCTCAAAGCTGATGAGGAAGGAAAAGTTTCCAAGCGACGAGCCTTATCCACACTGGCAATGTTCGATCCTCTTGGGTGACTGTCGCCATTTACAACCTGTGTAAAGCTGTTTATACAAAAATTGTGGCTTCTAAAAATTGACTGGGATGTGCTACTGGATGATGAGCTGCAGAAGGAATAGCAGGCGATTGTTAAGAATTTACCATGCCTACAGAAGGTGGTTATACCGAGATGGTATAATACAACACATGAAACAAATATAGAAATTCATGGGTTTGCCGACGCATCTCAAAAGGCATATGCAGCTGCGGTGTATATAAAAAAAAGTCAGAAGACTGGCTTGATGAGACTTCCAAAAGATGTTCGTCCTTTCAAAAATTGGAACGAGTGATAGCCTACGTGCAGCGGTTTGTAGGCAAACTAAAAGGAAGAAAGTACCCTGACTGGCTTTCATCTGCTGAACTTAACGATGCCAATAAAGTTATAGTACGACAACACCAAGAAGAAAATTTTTTCGATGAATTAAAAAATTTAAAACTTCAAAAAGAAGTCAATCTCAAAAGCAAGATAGCGACTCTACATCCATTTTTGGACAAAAACGGAATTCTTAGAGTTGGCGGGCGATTACAAAATTCGGAATTATCATATGACCATAAACATCCGGTACTGATTGAGAAGTCCTGGATAGCCGAACTTATAGTAAACGAAGTCCATGCGTCTACGCTGAATGGAGGTAACCAGTTGGTCGCATCAATAATTCGACGCAGATTCTGGATGATTGGAATAAAAATTTAATTCAAAAGGTATTAAGGAACTGCGTGGGCTGCATAAGGTATAAAAACTGAATGCTGGGCAAATTATGGGAAACCTTCCGCAAATCCGAGTTTCAGTATCACATCCATTCACGTATACAGGCGTTGATTATGCAGGCACCATTCAAATGAAATGTTTTTGAGGCAGAGGGCAAAACTCTTTTAAAGGCTACATAGCAGTATTTATCTGTATGTCAACAAAGGCGTCCAGGTCCAATCGAAAGTAATTCAAAAAACCAGTACGTTTTTAATGAAAAACATCAATAACGCCCCAAAAAATTGAGTGTGTTCTAGATCATTTTAACCGTATATTTCGATTAAGATTATTTGTAAGTAACCATCTAATAGTTAGTACTAAATTTCCTTTAAAATAATACTAAAATGAGTAGATTTTCTTTGAAAGAGTAATAAATGACTTACAAGCATTGAGTACTAAGATTTAATATGATTTGGGGATATGAATATATCATATTATGATCCTGATGATCATCAATAAGATTCTGGCTGATATATGAGTATTATATTATCATTATAATCATATATTTATTGTTACGGAACTTAAATTATTAAATTAATCTCTTAAACTATTATAACATCACACTCTTTTCTCTTCGTGTAAGTATGTATATTTCCATCGAAATATAGTGTACAAAATGCTTTAATTTTAGGCCGAATTATACTTGAATATGTATGCTTTTTTTCGAAATGCTACTAATAAAAATACCCTACTTTCCGAAAATATATAGAAGACATAACCTTTTTTAAGCAAAACTAAAATAAGTATTCTTTCTTTAAAAATGCAACCTATTTTTTTATAGAATATCCTATATGATAGAAAAATAGTACTTCATGTATGTTTATTTTAATAAAAGGCTAACGGTAAACACATACTGATCTTAGTATTTTTTAAAGAAAATGTTTCTTTCAAGTACTCTTTCTCCAAAAGGTGGTTGTTCAAAAGTAAATTAATAGAGTCCATAAATTTTAAAAGTAGTAGTCTTTATATGTAATTCTTTATTTTATTTATAATACATTTGTTTATATTTTTTATCTAGTTATTTCTATGTTGAACATATTTTAATAATAAATATCTAAAAAATTTAAATACATATGCGTTTTTTTAAATATTTTTAGCAGGGACCGAAAATAACAGTTATTTTCAAATTTTTAAACAAAAAAAGCAATTAGAAGTAAATGTCGGAAAACTGTTTCAAGTATACCATTTTGATCCTTATGAACTAGTCTATAATAAAATGCATTGCTTTTTAAAATTTTGATTTTTATTTTTTTTAGCAAAAATAAATTTTTTTTTTTATTTTTATTTTTTTGAGCACAAATAAAAAATATTTTTTGATTTTTATTTTTTCGAGCAAAAATAAAAGTTATTTTTTGATTTTTATTTTTTCGGGCAAAAATAAAAGTTATATTTTGATTTTTATTTTTTCGAGCAAAAATAAAAGTTTTTTTTTGATTTTTATTTTTTTGAGCAAAAATAAAAGTAATTTTTTGATTTTTATTTTTTCGGGCAAAAATAAGAGTTATTTTTTGATTTTCATTTTTTCGAGCAAAAATAAAAGTTATTTTTTGGTTTTTATTTTTTCGGGCAAAAGTAAAAGTTATTTTTTGATTTTTATCGAAAAAATAAAAATCAAAAAATAACTTTTATCATCTGACTTTTATGAAAAAAGGAATAATTTTTACGGTCCCTGATTTTTAGGATACCAGCTAAAATAATACAAATATTCGGTTAGGACAATCTCGTTCTGTAAAAAATTCGGCTGTAACAAATGCGGTTGCGGAAACCTCAGAAACTCAGAAACGGTTGTCACGATAGAATTGTTTAGTGAGTGTAATATCCCAGCAAAAAATAGTGGTCACCCAGAAGCAGTTCTTGAAGGCATTTTTTATGGATTTGAGGGACTTTAACTAAAAATTTCATATTTGATAAACTCGGTATTTTTAGACAAACCAAATTTAAAATATTACGTTACGCCATGTTACGTATGAGTGATATTCATGCATTCATTAAAAATAATAACACTCATACGCCTTAGTATAAAAATCGTATATTAAGGAACTTAATTTCTTTAAGATGTCACAGTGCGATATTTCGGAATGATAAGTAAGAAATTAGTTGTCCGATTGCAATGAAATTTGGAACAGGCGTAAGTGAATTAATATCGAGCTAAATAAAATCTTTCAGACTCTCCAGGGGGCGGCAATATGATCACCCAAAAGAGGGAACTTTTTGCTTTTAAAATTTTAAGTGCTCGCCATTATTTTTCTAATTTGATTTTTAAACTTTACATATTTCTAATCTGCAAGTAGAAACTTAATTGTATGTGTGGGCTATCTTTACTAGTTCCCTAGATATACCCGTTATAAAATGAGAAATTCCAAATTTTGTCCGCCACAGGTTCCGTTTTTTGCGAATAGAGGGATGAAATCGGGGCAAATTCCTTTTTTAACATTTTGGTTGTTTAACTACATAAACTCTTAACTAAATAAAAAAATTAATGCACTATCTTGTTCCACTCAAAAAATACATTCGTTTAAATAGAAATTAAAAAAAATATAAAATTGTTGAGATTTTTTCCTCAAAAAGCGCTAACAGTTTTTCACCTCCAGATAAATATTTTCTTTCTGAAAATATAAAGTTTGCATACTATTCTGAAGTGTGTTTTTATGCAAAAGCAACTTGTGTTAAAGAAACTTTTGATTTGTACATACTATTCCCCCAGCCGCTTCTAATATTGTCGCATTTTTATGGAAAATATCAATTTTAACCCACGGTTAAAAATTGTGCACGCCTCCATTTAGGTAATGCAAGCGGTTGTATCTACTTCAACATATACCTGATTTATTGGACAGGTCTCTTCCGTACCCAGCTTTAAATGTGACATGGCAAAAAAAAATTGAAGATATAGGTATATATAATCATATACATAGGACAGGTTAGGTTAGGTTGAGCTGGCCGGTCAAAGACCCCGCATAGACCATTAGGTCCCTAGCGTTACCAGATAAGAAACGATAACCCCCACGTTAGGTCAGTCGTCAGTGATGGTAGCCAGAGTTCCCCACACCTTCTCAGCAAATGACAGAAGTCTCAAGATTCCGATTTCTGAGATTTCTCCCAGATCTCGGAATAGGTAATCCCCTAAACATTTCGCCCTGGAGCGTGCAAGAGCCGGACAGTGGCACATTAGGTGCTCCACTGTCTCTCTGTCCCCCGGTACCCCACATAATCTACATTCGTCACTCTGCAGCCTTCCCGCTCTCTTGGCAAGAACTGCCGTCCAGCAGTGACCAGTTAAAACCCCCTACCAGAAGTCTACAGTCGCTCCTGGATAAGGACAGTAAAAGTTCGGTCGCTACGGGATCGTAGGATTTCCACATGACTTTAGATAATCTGCATGTTTCGGTATTTCTCCAAACCGCATCAGCTCTTCGCATCATCGTGGATTCTACATCCCTTTTCAGAGACCGAAGTGGCACGCGAACATCCAATGCCATTTCAACTGGCAAATGGACTCCCCGTTTAGCCAGTTCATCCGTAACCTCATTCCCTTCAATACCCCGGTGCCCACGAACCCAATAGATGTGGACTCTCCTTCCGGGCCCAAGTCTTCCTAGAGAGTTCTTGCACTCTTGGACAATCGAAGAGTAGGTCAAGTTGGCGGCGATAGCCTTGATAGCCGCCTGACTATCAATAAAGAAATTAACGTAACTGCCCTCCGTTTCAGAAACAAGAGCTAGGTCAGCAGCCATTTTGGCCGCCATAACTTCCGCCTGAAATACGCTGCAGTAATCGGGAAGTTTATGTGACTCCTCGATACCCAGCTCTCGACAGAAAACCGCTGCCCCGACCCCCTCCCCCATCTTTGAACCATCAGTGAAGAAGTTGAAGGTTCTGTGGTCAGGACGAAGGCCCGCCAACCAGCCGTATTCACTCAGGGTAACACGCAAGCCAGAGGTGAAGCCAATTTTCGGGATGGTGTAGTCACTGCTACAGATCCTATCCTCAATGATCTTCCCGTGACCATAAGGTCTCGTCGTAAATCGCCCCGTAGCACAAAGGCGAACGGCGGATTTCCTGGCGGCGCCCTCTGCCACTAGATTAATCGGTTGTAGATTTAGGATTACATCCAGTGCCGCGGTAGGCGTGCTGCGAAGTGCGCCTGTTATACAAAGTTCAGCGAGTCTCTGCGCGCTCTCAAGCGGCCTACAATAAGACATTTTCTCTAACGCTTTCCACCAAACAAGTACTCCATAGAGTAAAATTGGCCTAGCCACTGCCATGTAAACCCAGTGCATGAGTTTGGGAGATAGACCCCAAGTCTTGCCTAACATTCGCTTACATGCATAGAGCGCATTTGTAGTCTTTTTAACTCTCTCCTCTACATTGAGTTTCCACGACAGCTTGCTGTCCAATATGACATAATACATAATTTCATATCACATCATATCTCAACTGATCCGAAAAATTGAATACATAAACTTATCTCATAATATTCCATGGGATATCATTGGATATAATTTGATTCGAAAAATGGGTTTATCTTATTTGATCAAATTATATATAATTTGATACAATTTCATAAAAGTTTTTTGAAATCAGCACTAATGTTTTGTTTTACATTCCAAATAATAATGAAAATTTAAATAGAAATTAACTGATAGGTAAATTTGACTTATAGACTGTGTTTCATATCTATAATGTCATTTTGATTTCCAATTATTTCATAAACAACTGATCTGATCGCTTAGGTTCTATCGTAAGATTAACCATCTCTGTCTCAGCTTTCGATTGATGCAGCAACAAAAGTAGTTGTTGTATATTTTTAATTATCTTGTTATCTAGCATTTTATAGTTAGTGATAAACTCTTTGTGTAAAAATAAATCTGTTGGTTTATTCGTTGTTTGATACAGGTGACAGAACACACCCCTGTGAGCATCAAGTAGAGTCAAAAGCGACTCCGTTTTGAATGACCACACCACGCGCAAGGAGTAGGGGAACGAGACCCAGCCCGACAGTTTGAGATATCGGATAAGATTACCTTATCCTACTCTCGATATTACCGACAGGTTGTCCTGTACATGATCGCCTAAAATCATATGCGGCATGAGCTGCGACGTCGGGCAATCACAGAGGAGATGATCCACCGTATTTTCCTCGCCAGGTTTGCCGCAGCTGCGACATTGTACATCGTGTACACGTCCGAGCCTGCTACAATGCCTATATATCAGTCAGTGACCGGTCAGCACTGCCGTCAGGCTCGAAACGTCCCTCCTACTCCTTCCAAAGGGTAAGTTTGTACACCATATATCGTAGTCCGGCCACATAAGTCTCGCGACCCTGCACGTTTCCAACCCATGTCATCTGTCCCTTGCCCTACGGAGGAAGTGCCCAAAGATCTCCCAATTAACTGTCCCCAGCGATGCCGCAACTGACACAGCTGTGAAGACATTTAAGTCAGATCCTGCTTTTACCAATTCATCTGTCCGCTCATTCCCATACAACAGAGCTGTGAATGAATCATTCATTTTTGATTTCAATTCATTACGAATTTGAATTGAATTTTGAATAATTCTTTTCACATAAAAAAAGAATTGAATGAAATTTGAATTAATTCAAATGAATTTGGTAAAAATAAATTGGAATTAATTTCCAATTCAAATGAATTCGGCAAAATGAATTGCAATTCATTTTCAATTCAAATGAGTTTGGCCAAATGAATTGCAATTCATTTCCAATTCATTTGACTTGAATTGATTTTGAATTAATTCAAATGAATTAGAAAAATTGATTGCAATTCATTTTCAATTCATTTGTATTAAATTGATTTTGAATTAATTCAAATGAATTAGAAAAAATATTGCACCGTGTTATTAATCATATTTATAAAATTTTCTTATATGTGATGAAGAGTTTCATAAAATTCATTTGAATTAACTCAAAATCACTTTAATAAAAATGAATTGAAAATGAATTGCAATTAATTTTTCTAATTCATTTGAATTAATTCAAAATCAATTCAAGTCAAATGAATTGGAAATGAATTGCAATTCATTTCGCCAAACTCATTTGAATTGAAAATGAATTGCAATTAATTTTGCCGAATGCATTTGATTTAAAATGCATTGCAATTCATTCCAGCCAAATGCATATGAATCGATTCAAATTTCATTCAATTCGTTTTTTAGCGAAAAAAGTTAATTTGTTGTTGATTTTTATTCGACCTTTCAATTATTATTTTTGTTGAAATAAATATTCGGGCTCGAGGTCTAAGTTTCTTATATATGCTTTTATTTATAATTTAATGTAAGAGTTATTTGTTGTTTTTGTAAAAACGGTTGTGTGTTTTTATTTGTCGTGTTTTCTGTTTTTATATTATTCTACGTTAGTGATGCTTTGTACTAACGTTTGTTTTGTATGTTATTTCAGTGCTATTCCTGAGGATGCCTTTTAACGAAAAGGCGAAATATTGAATGTGTAATTTATATTATAAATAAAAGCATATATAATAAACTTAGACCTCGAGCCCGAATATTTATTTCAACAAAAATAATAATTGAAAGGTCGAATAAAAATCAACAACAAATTTATTTCAACAAAAAGAAAAAAGTTAATTCAAAATTTTACTAATTAAGTGCATGAATGATTCGCGAATTAATTCAAAAATGAATGATTCAGTCACAGCTCTGACATACAAGTCGCAGTGAACGGGGACTCATACGCTCAGATAGCAAATTCGGTTGTGTCAACCGATTTTTTTCAAATCGAATTGATAAAGTTCCTGCAACCTCGTTAATTCAGTTGTCCCAACTGAATTCAGTTGTCACAACCCAATTCGGCTGCTAAAACCCCCATTTCGGTTGCACCAACCGAATTCAGTTGTGGCATTCACTAGAGAAGACCCCAGAACCAACACCACAACGCATCTCTGAGCCGTCGATATAAATCTGTATTAAAGAACAATTTTGTTTATTTCATTCGACTATAGTTTCGGTTCAGTTTGTACTAAAAAACATGGATTTTCGACAATTTTAGGCCAAAATCTGTATTTATAGAAAATCTTACATAAATTCAACCAAAGTTTTTCTTAACAATCCTACTTTTTATATAAAAATATTTCCGCCATTTTTAATATTTTGAATCTGATTTCAGATTCGTACACAACGACAACCAAAATGTTTCAAGAAAACATTTGATACGAAAACGATACTTTTCAAAACAATTTTCCGCTATATTGGCTCCGAGGTTTTGAATTTTTAAAAACTGTTTTGAGATTCGCAATCAGCGACCCCCTGAATTTTCCGAAAAAAATATTTTATACAAATAAGATGACTTTAAAAAAAAAGACTCATCTGTCATATTAAATCCGCCATTTTGAAAGCTTTACCTTTAATAATATTCAACAAAATCGATAGCCATAATAAATAATAAACAAAATCATCCGTCATAATCTAATTGAATCTAATGTCAGATTCGTAATCAGCGATCCCAAAAACTATTAAGTGACAATTTTGAAGCAAATTTCGAAACTTTTTTAGAATATTGAATATGCTATTTTGAATTTTTAAAATCGTATGCCAGATTCGAGTTCAACAAATCCCAAAACCTCCGTGCGCCAGTTTTCAAGCCGATTTCGTTAATCCTTCACATATTAAAAATATGTGAAGGATTATAGCATCTGAAAGTAGTATCTCAACTCGCGGCTCCAAATATGCTAAACCGTCTCTACGTCCATATTGCGCCACTCGACTTTTGAAAGTAGAGATATGCACTAAAATTTTAAGCCATTATACAACTCTGTATGTCAAGCTCAATTTTGGACAGGAGGGTCTCCCGTGCACAAAGAATGACCCATATATATTAATGCATATTTAATTTAATCCAGATATTCGTAACTCTTTGACTTTTATGCGACTTTACCCGAAAAGCTTTTATCACCTATATTATAAAACTGCAAATAAATGGTAACCTAAGTTACTACATAGGTAATATGGGTAACAACATTTTTTTTTTTTTCATGAGTACTTCAACTCCACGTACAACTAAATTTAAATATAGTTAATTTTAAATATGTGCCCATACAAAGATATCATAGTTTTTGATCCAACTTTTTTAACCATTAAAAGTCTTCTCTATTTATCACATATCCGAATTTCAGTAAAATCCTATAGAACCCATCGGGAAACTCTCCTTGTGTGCTTTTAATAAGTTTTTAATGGTTAAAACAGTTTTTGAAAATGTACACATAATTCTACAAATAAATGAAAACTGAACTATTTAAAAGAAATATGCTATTAAACCAATTTTTTTCTCCTAAGTTAAAAGGTAAAAATGAAGTGGAAAATCAATGATGTATAAAAATAAATAAAATCATGACACATTTCGGGCACAGAAGAATAATAGGGGAAACTAGACACTCTTGAGCCCCTAAAAGGAAATGACATTTATCTCCTAAACTGTTCAATATTTTTTCTACGTGTTAACTTATTTTTAAAGTTTTTAAAAATACAAGTTTGTTATAATTTTTTTTAAAAATAAAAATTATGTTTTTTTCGACCTTTAATTGTGCAATGAAAATGAAAATTATTCAAGTTCGAGGCCATACTCTATATTTCTTCATTAGGATATTGTCCTAACAAATAATCTATAGAGTTTTTTGTTTTCAAATTTATTATTTGACCCTTTCAGGAATGTGTTGATAATCTATTTCGGGAATTTTCTAGGTTCCCATCATCAGAACACGTTTTGAAAGCGGTAACAATCCCATGCCAAACATCAAACATACATATACATATGAGTTTGAAGTTAAAGATTATAACCATTGATCAAAAAATAAATTGAAAACATGTTTGATGTGCAAGATCCACCTCTGGTGAATATTCAATACACGTTTTTTTGCTTCTCTCTCCTTTTTATATTTTGTTTAGTTTGTAAGCAAAACAGGGGAAGTAAAGTTTACTTCTCATGTAGTGAGTAAACTAGTTCATATGTATGTTTGATGTTTGGCATGGGATTGTTACCGCTTTCAAAACGTGTTCTGATGATGGGAACCTAGAAAATTCCCGAAATAGATCTATCAACACATTCCTGAAAGGGTCAAATAATAAATTTGAAAACAAAAAACTCTATAGATTATTTGTTAGGACACTATCCTAATGAAGAAATATAGAGTATGGCCTCGAACTTGAATAATTTTCATTTTCATTGTTTTTAAAAATATCTAATTAAAATTTAAGCAAAAGTTGTATTAAATACGTAGTATTAAAGATATAAAAAAAAAACACACTGAAATCACAAAAAATGGAAACAAGTGTCTAATAGTATGGTACACGTGATCCCTGTGTATTATACACTTGTTCTCGGGGATCAAGTGTGTTCACAAAAGTGGTTTGATCCTAGGAATCAAATCCATGAAGTAAACAAAACAATGTGAAATTAAACAAAATATGATTGTATTGATTACAATCAATATAAAAGAACAATTTTTTTCGTCTATATATGTATATGAAACTCATTTTCTGTTTGTTTGTTTGTTTGTTCTCTATACAAATTTTCAATTCTCAACGGATTTTCCTCAAATTAGGAATGCATAATCCTCTGACCTCAACTTAGATCGTAGTATAGTTTTCATCGACCACGCCCACTTATATGCCTACTTTTGACAAAAAATGTAAAATTAAAATTTTTTCACCATTTTCAACTTTTTTCGTTTTTTTTCGAATACAAACTTATAAGAAAGTTTTGACGGCTTTCTTTGAAATTACTCACATATATCCTACATTTCCCGAGGAAGGCCTCAGTAAAACTTTCATTAAGATAGCCCACTTTAATACCGACTTTTGATCAAAGATGTCAAAATCATAGCATTTGCTATGACAATAAATAAGGCACAGGGACAATCACTTAAGGTAGCGGGTATTAACCTAGAGTATCCATGTTTCTCACATGTCCAACTATATGTTGTATGCTCAAGAGTTGGCAGCCCACGAAACCTCTACATATATGCCCCTAATAGTAAAACCGAAAACATTGTGTATCCTAATGCTTTACAATAAATTCGGCACACATTCGATTGAAAAACAAAAACATTATTTCATAAATTTCAAATGGAATCTTTTTTTTTTTTTTTTTTTTTAAAGAGAGGCAACACTCAGTAAATACTTCCTATATTTAGTGTGTTGCTTTCTTTGGAAAGGGATAGTATGAAAGGTGGCGAAAGATGAAGGGCTTCAGACATGGCAATACTGTAATTGAGCGAGATGATATGTCTTAGAACAGTTGTTGCTCGCCACCTGATGGAGAGTTGGCGAACTTATTGAAGCTTTTTGGTTCATAGCCCTGATTCATTATTTTACTTCGGTGGGGTTAATTGCTATGGGAACACCGAAGGTGGACATTGCGATACGCATGAGGGATAGAAAAAACTCATACATATTATTTTGATGTTGCCGGCACCGGGGAATGAACCCGGGACCTTCTGTGTAAAAGTCAAACGTTAAAATCCTAACTAATTCCCTCTGATTTTATGTGGATTTGTGTATGGTACTTATCCCCGACTCATCAATATTATATATTTGGTTAGGTGCAAAATTATTTTCCAAATGTACCTCTTTTAGATTATTGAAAAATATATCCACGCTCTCTTTATTAATACTTTTTATTCTTGCTAAACTTGTCGCTTCTGGCTTTCGGAGGGATAATTCCTTATTTCTTACCAAAAAATTGTTTATCGAAAAGTAACTGGCCTTTTCATTATTTACCCACATCTGCGGAATCTTTTTGTGTTGTCTTCGGGCATATTTATGTGCTAATTTTTGCGTTTAGTAAGTAGGAAGACCATGACAATTTTGAAGCATTAAGCAAATGTGTTTTTAACATAGCTTCTTCCAAATTAAAAATTAAGGATTTCTGATAGTTTGGTTTAAACTTAATTTCATTTTGAGATACTGTTAATATACGAGGGCGGATCAATAAGTCTGTGACTTTTGGAATGAAACACAGTTTTTTTTGCAAAAAAAAAAAATTATTTTTCAACATAATCTCCTTTTAGCTCAATACACTTAGTCCAACATTTCTCCAATTTTTGTATGCCTTCCAAAAAATAGGATTTTTTGAGGTCCATAAAATATGCATTTCTTGGCCATATGGAGCCGTTTTTCTTTTAAATCCTCGTTAAGTCGGTCCAATAAGTTGGCATAATAATTGCCGTTTATTGTTTTTCCTTTTTGAAGGTAATCGATGTGGATTATCCTGCGTGCATCCCAAAAAACTGTTGCCATCACCTTATCGGCCACGATTACGTTTATGGTCAATTGAGGGCAAACGCGGCACCCATCTTGCAGACAGCTTTCTTAAACCCAACTGATCATTTAAAATCGAAACCACACTGCCATATGAAATGCCTATGGCATCAACAATCTCACACACTTCAAAATTTGACAGTAGTCTATTAATAGGTGGTACTTGATAGGAGCAGTGTTGCATTATATATAATTAAGAGGGAAGTTCGAAAAGTCACGGAGTTATTTGTCCGTCCTCGTATGTTTAAATTATTTTTTGTTAATTATTTTTTTGACAATTCTAATTATTTTTTAGTAAAAATTTAAAATAGTCACATCTTCTAGAGTACCTTAAATGAACCGATAACGCCGACATCTAAAATGAAAAAGAAAGTCTTTAGGGAATCTGCCTGTTTATAACAGCATTATACAACAGATAAATATTAAAGAAAAACTTAGTAATTTAAAACCAGTATTGTTATCGGATTAATATCGATAAATATCTACTGATGAAATACATCCCTATGGGGAATGGGACCGGTTCTGCGTGTGCCACAGGATCGGTCCATTCGTGCCAGAGACCGGTCCTCTGCTAAACCCTACCCTATGTAAACAACTGGCAACTTTAACATTGGCTTGTCATAGGACGGGGTCATTTGTCCTACTTTAAACCACATAGTGGCATGCCATAGGACTAACCAAAGATGGGCATACCACAAGACTGTCGCAAAAGGGTCATGTCGTATAAAATAAACGAAAACTAAGCAGCTTGCAATGGGTAAGATTCTGTCCAACTGGCTTTTTCTTGTTAATAAGCATTCTGTTTAAGTGGTAAGTCCTCCCTTTACCAGTCACAGGATTGATAATTTTAGGACAATTGACACTGCTTTACCCACTTCAGTATTAAATTATACCAGTCCTGTGATAATTCCTTCTTTAACCAGTCACTTTTAGGTCAATTTACTCCTCATTTCCCATAGGGATATTTATATATACACTGGTTGCTAGGAATCAAATGTATCATTAAAAAGGGAATCAAGTATCTAGCAAATGACTTTTTCCGATTTGTATGGTTTTAAAAAATTAAGTTTAGGAATAAAACAAGTTTCACTTATTTTTTTTTTATCTAACCAAATAGTTACTGTTAAAAATTAAATAATAGAAGTTTTGGAATTCGCAACACTTTGTTCAGAAACCTTTCAGAAGTAATGTCAGAATAAAGCATAAACCTGAAAACTTAAAAGATGGTGCTTATATCTTCCTTATTGTCCCAGTATATATATATGTGTGTATTACGAAATAATAAGTGTACTATTAAAACAAAAAAAACATACACAAATATATACAAAAGTTATCTAGTTCTTGAGATATTAGGGGTGGATCAAGTGTTCCAAGGGATCAAGTGTGTCTAGTTTCCCCTACAGACAACCGTACATACTACAACCATATTAAAATGTATGCCCGATTTATTTTCGATAATTTGTACGCTTAAAAAAATAATTCAAAACAAGTGAAAGCAAGCAACATAAAGTCTTGTTATTGATGGGTATTTATTTGCATTAGTTTGTTTTTCCCCCAAGGATATTATAAGTGTATGTGTATGTATATGGGTGAGTGTGTGTTTATATTTTTGAATATTTATGCCATGAAATATTCAAATTATGATGTTAACTGCTATGCAGACACTCAAACACACTTATACCGACATCGTTATAAGGATCAAATCTAAAATCACATTTCAATTATATTCTTCTCCCCAAACCAAGCATAGACTTTGTGAGAAATTTTTTATACTTGACTTGGTAGTAAGCATATTTTGTAGGTCTTGTATAATCAATTACATTTCGAACTTTTTCACTTTGTACGTACTTAAAGGGTCAATATTTTCCCAAAAATTTAATTTTTATAATTACACTACTCAACAAGTTTCAATTTGTTTCACAACATGTATTTTTAATTGATATTTTTTAATATATTGAGGTACTCTGAGTCGAAATCTCATATGCAGATTTTGAAATATTGTTTTTTTTTCTTTTAAATTTACATAATTTACCCCATTTTTTCGTATAATTTGGTTAATTTATCGAAAATTTAACTCCAAAATCATGAAATTTTTTTAAGAATATAAAACTTTACAAATTTATCTTTAATGTGAGTATAATCACACTGAAAAATCTTTCTTCACTTCAGTAATGAAGTTCTTCACAGCTTTAATAAAAATTGTCACTGGAACTCGTCCATTGAAACTTTTCATAGAATCTGTGAAATAGGTTTCCTTAAAGTCAATGTTTATGAAATGTTTGTAGAATTAATGAAAATCTTCAGAAAACTAATTCAGACAATGAAATATTTATAGAATTAATGAAACAGTTTCATAACTTCTATAAATGTTTTACTTTTAAATTTTAAAAAATTAAAACCAAAAAAATTAAGTTTTCTTGAATTAGTAAAATTTTTCATGAATGTCTTAGCAAAAGCCTTGGAACTAAGCCAATGAACCGCTTCATGTGTTTTTTTAAACAATTTCTTTGAAGTCCAAAATTAATAATCGGATATATAGAAGTAAATTATAAAATATGCTGAACACTTGAGAATTAAATCTTAGAACTAAAGTTTGAAATGTATAAAATTTTATGAATTTATGCAAATTTATGAAAAAATTAAAAAGTTAAGTCTTTAAAATAATTGCATAGCTCTAAAGAAAGTTTTCATTAAATTTACGAATATATAATTTACGCAATTGAATGATTTTTTTTTATAAAACTATGAAATTTTATGAAAAAAAGTTTATGAAAAATTTCTTATTATTAATAAACTTTCTTGGATATAATAAAAATAATAACTCTTCATAAAATATACGAAAAAAATTCTATGAAATTGTTACATTAATATGATGAAGGGTAATTCTTTCAGACATGCCGTGTCTTACCGGTAACTGCAAATACTTCACTAGCAATCGTAACAATATATTTTTATATGAATTTTTAACTTGATATTTGAAGCATGTGGAAGTTCAGTTAAAATATGAAGCACTTTTTTAAATATTTCAGGACATTTTCAATGGATTTGTATTTTTAATAATTGGTGTATAACTCAAAAATGCGTGATTCAGCACAGATGGCGTATCTTTTACACATGGTTTGTGTTTTTAATAACTTATATGTCATTTTGGAGGATAAACATCTGTCATTTATTATCATGTAGTAGCGCTTGCCACATTTTACAATATTTTGATTGTCTTATTTCATTATAGATTATTTCTTTTTTTTTTCCTCTTGGTTTTTCCAATTAAATTATAAATAGTTGGTAATACTTTCTAACGCTTTTGATACGACGTGAGCAACTACTTTCTAACATTTGTCTATTTATTGTTAGTTGACATTTGTCTCACATTCGTATGTTTGCTTGTTTTACCATGAATTGGAATAAAAACGTTAGCTGTTCTAATTTGCCGA
Organism: Delia radicum; assembly: GCA_021234595.1. Classification (NCBI taxonomy): domain Eukaryota; kingdom Metazoa; phylum Arthropoda; class Insecta; order Diptera; family Anthomyiidae; genus Delia; species Delia radicum. Next base: position 118,752,556 of record CM037853.1, read on the forward strand.
GTCATAATGGGAAAACCGAACTTTCGAAACTTCCTCAACTAAATAAATTACTTTGCTGGCTAATCACAGGGAACAAATTTCTTTGATATTGCTGGGAAGAAGATACCATCTTGGCAAGGTAACTTTTGGCCATTGTCTTTTTTATCGTATTGGGGTTTGCTGTAAACATTTGAAGCCTATTTACTGTATTGACTTTTAGCAGAACTTTTTCTTCAAACTTTTTCCCGTTGGTGCCATCTCAACTGATTTGGCACCTTTCACTTAATATAAAATATACCATTCAGTAATTATTCCAACAACAATCCTGGCTCTATCATAGGCGAACGAAAGCTTTTGTTTCTTACGTTCTCTCTTTCCCTATGAGATGATCGACGAACAAACGTTTGGTTAGTGTTTTTTTAGTGCAGTTCGGTTTAGTCCACGTCATCAACTTCAAAATACCGCCGGAATAAAGTGTAGTGCATACAATAATTGAATCGCTCAAACAAAAATAATATAAAAGTGTCCTGAAGTGTGTTGTGAATTTTTTTTTTAAATTCCATAAACAAATTAAAGAACCCTTAATAAAACAGGAGAGAAAAAACAGACCTACTTTAAAAGGCAAAAAGTGCTTAAAAATATTGAAGACAATGTTTGTATATATTGTTGATAAAGCAATCAAAACTAATTTTTACTAAAATCCCATTAAAAATTTATTAACATATTTAAAAAGTTATTTTGAGTGTATCTGCGGGAAAACAAAAAGGGTGTTAAATCTTAGAGGGAAAACTCGGCTTAAATACTATTTAAAAAAAATTCTAATAATTATAGTTAAAATATACCTAACACTACTTTTGAAGCTGTGCTAGAAAAAAATATATCTAAAAAAAAAAAAAAAAATTTTTTGCAACATGAGAGCTAATTTAATAAAAAGACATGCAACACAAACAAAATTAAAAAAACTGTTAAAATTGGCTAAAATCAAAAGAAATAAGTTAAAACAACACACAAAGTATAATTAGCTATCAAGTTTTTAAAAGCAGTTTGTTGATGTGAATTTTTGTTTAACCTTTTGTTTAAATTTAAAAAATATTTCAAATTTCAATTATAAAAAAAAAAAAATGTTGTCTAGTGTTAAAATATTTCTTTGCTAAAAACTACTAAAATATTGATTTGGTTTGTTTTATATTATTTTTCGTTTTTTTAACTAAAGCAAAATTCCGGAGTACACATGTAATCCGCCTATTAATATAGAACACACATTTTTACACATAATTGCTAATTGCAAACAAATTTACATGCATACATTCGATCGGTTCTGTTAATTAACATAGTAGTCCACCTACAACTTTTTATGTTAAAGCAAAGCTTACAGTGTACATGAATTTTTCTTTCTGTTAAATTAATATATAAATATTAACATGCATTTTATTTTGAACTATCTAATCTGTTAGAATCAAGTGTTTCAAAAGTTCCAAATCACTGTTTACCAAAAGTATTTTACATGGTGAGCAACAAATTCTCCTAAATATTTATTAACAAAATTTCTCTTAGCATTTTTGGTTAAATCTCAGCTTTTGAGACACCAGCAACATCGACTTCGAAAGTACTTTCCTAGGAGTGAGCGCAGTCTAAATGTAAGTTTTTTTTTCTCTTATTTTCTTTATATTTTTTTCCATTTTGCTTTAAATTTAATTTGACCTAGTTTTGAATTTCTGTACATTTTTGTTTTGAGTTTATTGATCTTTGGAAATAATTTTGGCTTAACTTGACCAACTAAATTTCAGTCTTTCAAATGTATCAATTTTTTTTTTGCAAATAATGAATCTTAAATTAACACTTAATTTAAAATCAATATGTAAATTAAATAAATATTTTTTTTAATTAATTTTAATTTAAATATTTTTTTTTTATTATAAAAAAAAAAAAAAATATTAACTTAAAAATCGTTAAATTCAATTTAGTTAAATTTTGCCTTTTTTTTAACAAATAATTTAAATGAAAATTTAATTTAAGTACAATTAAATTAAGGCAATAGCATATTTTTCATTAATTAATTCCACCAAACTATTTTTTTTTTTAATAAAAATATGCCCCAGTAATTCAATTACAAATTTAAAAATTTTAACCTTTGTTTCAAAATGTTGTTTTGAACTTTGAAATTTGATTTGGTTATTCCCTACATCTTTCTTTTTATAATTTTTTTTCGAAATTTTAGTTAATATAAAAATTAATAACTAATTAAATTAATTTTTTTTATATATATATATTTTTCCTCCCTTAATTCTTAATTAATTTAAATGAAAATAATTTTAAGTCTAGATGCATACGATTTTATAATTATCTTTAAAATTATTTTTAATTTCAAATATACCGTAAAATGAATTTTTCACTTGTTAATAAAATTAATATGAATTTGTGCTAAATTTTAACTTAATCTGTTTGATTATTATCTGAGGTATTAGGCTGTTGTAGGGTTAAAATGTGGGATCATAAATTTAATGTTTCGTTTGGATTTTATATCATTATAATCATGGTAGGGTGGGCTGATTCTGCTAGATACAATAACAACCGGTATCTGCAGGTTTTTTTTTACATTTGGCTTTCTTTAATATAGGCACTTTTTCTTTCAATTTTCTCCTTTCCAATTTTTTTTTTCTTTTCAATTATTAAAATCATTTTCCTAGTTCTGTTACACTCTTCTTCTTCTTCTATTTAGTACATGCAAAATTAAAAAAATATTTATAAAGTAGCACCGTGGTATTGGGAATAGAGAAGTATTGAACCACACCCCCCCCCCCCCACGATGAGCAATAAGGCCGGTGAAAAAGCATGTACCTTCTCAAAAATCATGCCCAAATTAAGATCAACCATTTTTCGCATAATTTAAACTATACGTTGCATGCTACAATCACTTTGGGGTTGAACGAAATATCCTGAATGTGTTCCTATCTACTCTTTTGCAGATGACAGCAACATTTGTCATTCATTTTTATTCGATCACATGCCAAGCTCTTTGGAGATAGAGGGCATGCGGCAGAATATGAATGACACACTCAATCAAGACCTTTCTACAATCTCTGAGTGGGGTCACGCAAATAAGGTTGATTTTAATGCACTCAAGAGCCAATATTGTATGTTAACCCACAGACGGGCTGTGGAATTAACATTGTCATCTGTAGATGGTAGTGGATGGTATAGGTATTGAGGAATCGGATACTCTTGATGTTCTGGGCATGACAATACAGTGTGATGTCCGCTGGAATAAGCACGTATTTTAAGTGTCGAAAGAGGCATTCAAGTGTCTTGGACCGTATTCAGGAGAAGGCGGTGAAGCTTATCAATGACAGTAGTGTATCTAACTCTATTGATTCATTGGAGCATCGTCGGAATGTGGGTTGTGTGACACTTTTCTATCGATATTACCATGTGAGGTGCTCATCTGAGATAAGTGAACTTAATCCTCGAGCCCGAGTTTTTATTCGTAATACTCGCTTATCTAGTAGAGCACATCCGTTTGTAGTTGATTGTCCTGTGTTTCGCACAACGCATTACAGAGAAAATTCGTTTTTTAGTCGAACGAGTCGTATACCCTATTTTCCTGATCAATACAATGCACTGCATGAGTAGGGGGCATCCCCTGAGTATTGGTTAAATTAAAAAATAAATAAAAAAAAAAATGTTTTTGGCTTTTAAGAAGGTGTATAATTTTGATCACTTGTTCATCTGATTAAAAACTAATTAATATTTAATAGAAAAATAATTCAATTATAGAGCTATACGTTTTTAATTGAATTAGCAATCTTGTATTGCTAATTTTTGTACGTTTGCCCGATTTTTTTTTTGAGATTTACCACTAATTTACCACTAATTTATTAGTTTTTTGTTAAACAAAAAACCGTGCAATGTTTATTTATTAATTAAAAAAAATATTTTTTTTTAAATTTAAAATTAAAACATTTGAAAATTGCAGAGTATTGACAAGAGAAGTAAAGGGTGTTTTTATAGAGGTATAGAACTTTGAAATGGAATAAAACAAAGATGAATTTTTTAAATTGACATGAAATTTACTTTATTCGAAAGAAAATCTTCTGGCATTATAATTTAAATATGACTTTTGGCATATGACCGCCACGGCTGACACGGACGTATTCTAATCTGGAGGTCCAATTTGCGATGACGTTTCCAAACATTTGTAGCCGTATATGAGCAATAACGCTGTCAAGTTTGTTTTTCAAATGGTCAATCGTTTCGGGCTTATCAGCGTGGACTAGCGACTTCACATATCCCCACAGAAAATAGTCCACCGGCGTTAAATCGCACGATCTTGGAGGCCAATTCACGGGTCCAAAACGTGAAACTATGCGGTTATCAAACATTTCCTTCAATAAATCAATTATGGTACGACCTGTGTGACATGTTGCGCCGTGCTGTTGAAACGACAGCTCCTGCACATCATGGTTGTTTAATTGATGAACGAAAAAGTCAGTAATCATGGCTCTATAGCGGTCACAATTGACGGCTAGACTGATTGGGGTCTTCCTCTACGCTACGCTCTACAGCAGCAATGACTTCTTCTGTACGCACTGTACGACGTCTCTATGGATGCATATTATTATTTAGAGTAAACGTGATGCTAAAACTTTCTATAGTCAATCGAATTAACTGCTCTGATGGACGATTATGTTGACCGTAAAATGGACGTAGTGCACGATATGTATTTCAAACAGAACCATGATTTTCAAAAGAAATTTGTACAATTTAGAAGCGTTGTTCAGGCGTCAGTCTATTTATGTTTAAATGCCAAACCAAACTAAACATAAATCAATTGACAGCTGATAAAATGACCACCAGTTAAAAAAGTGTTGCCAACTTTAAGTTCTGTTCCTTCATAAAAAACACCCTTTATTATGACTAGAGATTCTAGCATGTACACGAACAATGTTTATTAGTTAAAAATGTTTTATTTTTGATTTGTATTAGTTCAATTCTTCCAATTTTGTTTTTTACTTATCATCAAGTAAATAAAACAATACCGGTAAAGAGTTCATATTTTTCCTTCAAAATTTGGGTACAAATATTCTACCCCCTCTACGTTGGTCCCCAATCGTATGATAAAAGTCATCAAAAAGAGACAAAATAGCCATTTTTAGCAATTCTAATCTCGTTTTTCTAAAAATTGTAACGCGATGCCAAAATTTGGATAACAGATTTGGAATCAGAGCATCAATGAGTATATAAATCTAATATCGGCATTCAAACCAATGAAACTTGTCGAGGTGTGTAATTTATTGAAAAATTTGGGACATTTGATATAATTTTGATGTAAATATTAATGAATTATTTATGTCACATAATATTGCTACAGTTAACAGAGTTGCAGGTAGTAAAAGGTGAAATTATGAAGAACTTACTAAGGATCATTAGGAGTAGTTACCGGTATGGAGACCTAAGCCCTAAAAATTCATCAGAATTGTTGATCGATTTTGAAATTATTCTTTCATTAATTTTTTTTGTAATTTCAAAAGACGATTTCTAAGCTCCATACACAATTGTAATTAAAATTTACAAAACTCACACAAAATCAACGACATTAATCTCACAATTGTAATTTAAATTTACAAAACTCACACTAACTCAACAACAGTAATCTCAGTTTTAAAATAATGTACAAACATACTTATATACAATTGCTGTTATCGATACAGGCAAGTTTTATTCCCAAACAAGAATGTAGCAAAACTGATTATTAATAGGTTTTTTGATAAAGCTCTGCCTATTCTGGAGGCTATAGCTCTTCTAAAACTTTGGGTTCAGATGAGGTCTTTAGCCAGATCGAAATAGTAATATCAACCTAGATAATATATTTGATTTGCTTTATTTATATAAATATGCGGAGGTTGAAAGCTCGCTATAATTCAAACAAAACATAAAAATAGTCTTGATGTATATAAAAACAAAAACTAACAAAACTGTGAAAAATATTACTTGAAGCAGAGTATAAACCAAAAATTCTTTACAAAAATAGAAAATTTTTGGTCTTAAAAGTTTAGGAGCGTTATTATGCTTGTTAGGAAAAGACCATAACCACGTGTTTGATTACTAAGAATATAAGAATGTTGCAAAATTGATAATTTAAAGGCTTTTTATTGAAGCTCTGCCTATTATGGAAGCACTATCTTTTATAAACCTTCGGGTTCTGATGAGATATTCAGCCAGATCGAAATATCAGTGTCACCCTAGCTAATATGGTCGATTTGCTTAAATTTGTAAATATACAGAGGTTGAAAGCTCTTTATAAATTAAAAATAATCTCGATGTATATAAAAACAAAACACCAACAAAACTATAAGAAAACTACATTTTTCAACCTAAATAATTTTCAACTTTGCAGTGAATAAAATAGTTTATATGATTGTTTGATGTTTACCATGGGATTGTTACCTCTTTCAAAACGTGTTCTCATAATCGGAACCTAGAAAATTCCCGAAATAGAGCTATCAACACATTCCTAAAAGGGTAAAATAATAAATTTGGAAACAAAAAAACTCTATAGATTATTTGTTAGGACAATATCCTAATAAAGAAATATAGAGTATGGCCTTGAACTTAAATAATTTTCATTTCATAGCACAATTAAAAGTCGAAAAAAACATAATTTTTATTTTTAATAAAAATAAAAATAATATCAAACTTGATTTTTAAGATGGCTATCTTTTTGGGTAGTTGAATACCCAAAAAATGGTAATGAAAATATTTTTATTACATTTGATATTAATGCTATTGTAATTAAATAATCAATTCATTCGTCCCATGCATGATAGAAGTAAACATTTGAAAAACTCCAAAATACTTATTTTCCATTTAATATAAAAAAAAAACTCATTTCGATTTGAAATTTCATGCAGACAAGTGATATTAGCGTATGAGTGATATTTATACATTCATTAAAATCAATAACACTCATACGCCTTAGTATGAAACTCATATATTAATGAACTTAATGTGTTTAAGATATGTCTAATATCACTAATATTCGGTTACTATTCGGTATTCGTCAAGTTTTGACTATTCTGCCGAATACCTAATAAATACATATTATTACACAATTTGTCTCTTAAAACAATTAAGTAGTCTCTTCAATTTTTCACAATAAGACATGAGGTATCACACTCTTAAAAACGGTTATAAATTTTTGAAAAATGTTTGTAATATTATAAAAATAGCAAAAATCATTTATAGTTAAAGTTATACAACGTATAATCCAGATCAGGGTGGAATTCCGATATGCAAAAAAAATGCAATACCTTTTTCCACTCAAAAACTAAATTTGCATAAAGTACACTCATAATAATACATGCTAAAAATACGAAATATACGTCAAAGCAACGAAAAGTTTCGTAAAACAAACAAATTTTCGTTTATTTACCGAAAGTTTTTGTTATTTTTATATTGTTTGGTAGTTTTATGCATGGATTATTGTCGGTGTAATAATTTATAAAAAAAATCTAAGTTTTGCGATTTTTTCCTTAAAAAGGACCAACAGTCTTTTGCCTCCAGAAAAATATTTTCTTTCAAAACATATAAAGTATGCATACTTTTCTGAAAGCTTTTTTTCATTCAAAAGCGTGTTGTGTTTAAAAATCTCTGATTTGTACATACTTTTCCGCCCAGTCATTTTTGAAGCGGAATATAAATCTTAATACATTGTTCCAAAAATTGTAACGCTTCCTATTAGCTAGCGGAAGCAGTTTTAGATACTCCAACATATACCTAATTTATTGGGTAAGTCTCTTTCAATCCTAGCTTTAAATGTAGACATGACAGCAAAAAATGTAAAATTTTTTTTTTGTTATTATTATTGGGGATTGTTTAAAGAAAATCATAAATTCTGACATAAATTTCAAATTGCTGACTTTAAAGTCTATTACATTCCAAAAAAAGCATTTGATTAGGTCTGTTAATAAATATTTTATTGATTGTGAAAAATTAACATTTTAACAAAAAGAGCAAATTTTGCCTTCCAAATAGGATTACCCAAGTCTTTGTTTTACCAAGAGTGATGAATGGGATTCCATTTTAAACTTTTGTAATCTACAGCTAATTTCCTTTCCAACCATATCAAACATTTATATGATACGTTTATAACTTCTTAAGAGGATTTCTTGAACAGTACGAGTACTAAGTAAGAAATTACCTAGTTATTTCGAAACATTTTGTGATATATCCCACTGTGCTGTGGGATATATCACAAAATCCGACAAAGAGGCTATTAATCGTTCTATGGAAACACTTTATCATTGAATTCATATATGTTTCACTTAGTTGTCAGGGATTATATCTTAGATGTTTTCATATTTTTTCTCAAGTAGAAAAAAAGTCAAAAAGAAAATAAGAATTATACATAAATCTTGTAAAAAAAAAACAATATTTATTTGTTATACTTATAATAAAATATATAAATACCTTTCTTTTGTGATTTAATAAAATAAAACACATGTTTCTATTATATTTGGTTCAACTTTTATGTTTCTTTTTAATATTAAGCTGTAAATAAAAAAAAAAATAATATTCTCAAATGTATTATTTGGACTGCTAATTTTAAAAGTATCGTAACTCCATTTTTTACAGATAATGTACTTGTCACTTTAAAAGAAATTCTACTTAACAAACTTTTAACTTTCTAGTTTATATAGATACAAAAACATAACAGAAAATCAAATTTTTAGCAACGAGCATAGTTTCAGAATGCAAGCTGTTCAAGCCTTGTTAAGGCCGAGTTTTTGTGATGCCAGTTAAACTTGGATTAGTTAAACCACTGATCAATTTTGTTTGCCATGGAAACCAATTCAGCTTGTTTAAAATGTTGTCCTTTAACGGTATGTTACTTATTTCGATATTGGTATTTTAGCGGTAACGCTATTTTCGTTTATTTCGGTAACGTTATTTTGGTGATAACGGGTTTTCAGTTAGTTTGGTAACGGTATTTTAATGATATTTTTATTTAAGCTATTCTGGTAATGTCAATGCACATCGATAGTTTTAGCTGCATTATGCCCGAATTCCAATGAATACACACAAAAAATAAACTAGTGAAAGAATATCGAACACGCAAAGAATAAAACATGATTGAGGGAACCATATTCGAAGAGTATCATAGATTTTTGGATTTATCATTGCTACAACCATGTTACTATGGTTGTGACAACCATACTTTTATCTGCTTCTGTATCATAATATTATAATTATATTCAATATCCAAATATATCCCAATATTATCATATTATGGTTCTGGAAAATTGTATGAATTATCATAATATGAGCCCTACAATATTCTTCCAGCATTCTGTTGAAGCTGGATTAAAAAGATATGCGTGTTTTTTAATAGTATATTTATTTAATAATTCACATATTTAAATAAACTTAGGTTTAAAATAATTTAAGTAATCAAATTGTCTTTGCGCTGAAGAATAAGCTTTGTAAAATATTGTGTCAGCTATACAAGCTATATATCTGAACACAGAATAAAGCACACATAAAAATATTGTTAAGAATGCAATCTCACAATACATTTATAATGATCGAACCATGTTTGCAGAAATCATAATAATTGCATTATAACCATATTATAGTTCTAGTTATCATATTTTGATCATGGATATGAATTTCGTCATCATTTATTTCCATGTTATGATTATTGCAAAAATATTATGATTACTTCGTATTACAGACTTAAAGGCAAGTAAATGTTGTTTAAATTTTTCTTTTCATATTTTCTTCTTTAACAATTTTTTTTTTCGCGTAATTGCAAAAATGTTGTAACTATTTTGCAAAATTAAAACAAAAATTTTAACAATTTTATGTCCATATAATAAAAACAACTTTATTCGAGGGGTTCGCGACAGTTAAACTTTTGCCTAGACTTCCAGGGCAGACCGAGTTGAGACTACAATTTATTCCTTCTTCCCCAAAACAAATTAACACCAGTATGTTGTTTGTCTATTTTTAATGTCTTTTTGTTTAATATTATATAATTTGTTTTGGCTGACTGTTTCTCACAACTTCTTTTCACAAAATCTCAAACAAGAATGAAACTAAAAGAGCGAAGACGCTCATAAAAAAATCAACTGATCATCTTATAATTGGCGCAACTCTAATATGACTGTAGTTAGATAGAGAAATATGATAACAAATACTATAGTATGATTGTAGACAATACAATAATATGATAACTGAAACAAAAGAGAAATTTTTACTAGAACATGATAAAAGCATCCATATTATTGGTAAAATATGATTGATACAATAATAGTTTAACTGAAACAACCATTTATTGCGGTAGGAAACAGAGTTTTGTGGCCGCAATCATATTGCAACCATATTTTTCTCTGCGTAAAGTCAACTTTGCAATGTTTATTTATATAAAGTTGGTGGAAATTATAGAAGTCAAGTATAAACCACTGCAGTCAAAGTATAACCCTATGGGGAATGGGACCGGTCCCGCGTGTGCCACAAGATCGGTCCCTTCGTGCCAGAGAACGGTCCTCTGCTAAACCCTACTCTATGTAAACAACTGCCAACTTTAACATGGGCTCTTCATAGGAGGGGTAATTTGTCCTGCTTTAAACCACATAGTGGCATGCCACAGGACTAACCGAAAATGGGCATACCACAAGACTGTCGCAAAAGGGGCATGACTATCCTGAAAGGGAAATGTCGTAAAATTTAATAATTTTTAATGTAAAAAATTATAGAAAATGAAACAATAAATTTCTAACTCATTGGCTTTTTCTAGTCAATATGTAAAGTTAGGTGATATGTCCTACTTCTACCAGTTACGACTCTAGTGCTTTTATATAACTACATAACTCATATCAATTGTAGATAATACTAGTTCTGTGATAAGTCCTTTTCCAGCAGTCCAGGTTCTTTTAGGTCAATTTTCGCATGCCAATAATTTTTTAATAAACCCCAAAAAAAAAAAACAAAATTAATTATTTTTAGTTTAAAAAATAAACGAAAACTAAAAAGCTTCCAATGGGTAAAATTCTGGCCAACTGGCTTTTTCTTGCTAATAAGCATTCTGGTTAAGTGGTATGTCCTCCCTTCACCAGTCACAGTATTGGTAATTTTTGGACAATTGACACTGCTTAACCCATTTCAGTATTAATTTATACCAGTCCTGTGATAAGCCCATCTTTAACCAGTCACTTTTAGGTCAATTGACTCCTCATTCCATATAGAGAAATAACATTGTTCTAACTATTTTGTAAAAAAGCACAGTTGATAATAAGTACTATCGTGCTCTAATATATTTCACTTTGTTCGTTCTCCAATTTAAACGCTTTTATATCTTACCTAAGATTTTTTCGTTTTTTTGTAACTTTCAAAAGTAAAATTTGAACAAGATATCATGTTGGTTACTTGACTATAAAACTTGACGGCAAGCAAAACAGGGGTTTGTTTATTTTGTCATAGTCTGCATTTTGTGAGAGTAAAAAAATTAGAAATTCAAATTTTTTATTAAATATCACTAATTAAAAGTATTGGAATTGCTTGAAATTGGTATATATTTGTGTTTAAACAAAACTGTAGCCGATTTTAATGAATTTTTATTTTATTCTATTTCTCTTTTTAGCTTTTTGTTAAAGACGTCCTATGGAACTGTCAGTCGTATAGCCACAAGTAGCATCATTGCATCTGCTCCATTCATACGGGTGATTTTTGTGAAATGTGTTGTAAGTTTTCTTAAGTATTTTATTTTATTTACTTAATTTTTTATACAAAAATCATTAATAATCGCATATTATTAAAAATAAAAAAAATAATATATGAGCTTTTTCCTGCAAAGGTATTAAAAAATAGCATATGAAAATTGAAAAAATAAACAAAATTGAATTGCTAGATTTATTAAAGTAGTACAATGGAATTTCACATAAAGCCAAAACATGCAAAGTTTATAAAATTTGTATGGTATAAATGTTAGTATTTTTACTTTACACTTTTTTGCCTATGTTGTTTGCATAACTTGTCTAACAACTTTTCAAGTTGATAATAATGCATGCATAAAAATACCAATAAATTTCAAAATAACAAAAGCTTTAGTAAAATAAACCAATATTAGTTAATTTTACGAAAGTTTGTGTTGTTTTGACATTATTTTCGTTTCATTATCATGGATTATTATGAGTGTATACAATAAACTTAGGTAGCTGTTTTTAGTTGATTTTACATGTATCAAGTTTATGATCAATGTTTTAAGGATAACGATATTTCAATTATTTCGGTAACGGTATTTAAGCGATAACGGTATTTCAGTTATATCGTTGACGTCATTTTAAGGGTATTGGTATTTCAGTTATATCGGTAGTGGTATTTTAGATATAAAGGTGTTTCAACTACTTTGGTAGCGGTATTTTAGGATTAACGATATTTGGTTGAAACGGGTTTAAATCAATAACGGTATTTTGCGGTTTTGTCTGCCATTCCTGCTAAAAACTGTTTCTCTTAACCAAAGTTTGCATATACAATAAAAAAAAACACTTATGAGGGCTTGAGCCGCTTGGATCATATTTAGTTTATAAGTGCGTTGGTCAAATACAAAATCAAATTGAAAGTTTTTTAAAAAACAAAAAAAAAATGCTATAACAATATACATTTAAAGCAATATATGCAAAAACATGCATTTACAGCTAAATATTCAAAAATATGCACAAACAAACGATGCCTTTTTAACGCATTTTACGCTGTTCTCAGACTTAAGGCATATAACAAATAATCACAAACAGAGTTGTATTAAATTATATTATTATCTTAATTTCGAAAAAGAACAATGGACTTAAGCCGCTTTCAAAACAAACAGTTCATTTGAAGTCTGAAAAAATCTTTATTTGTATATTTTATGTCTAACAAAAGGTATTAAAACCATAAAAACATAAAATATGTATGTTAAGGTGTTCTTTAAATTTCGAATGATCGATTTTTAAGGCCAATTTTTTTCTATTTCGGCACCTTTCATGAACAAAAAAAATCGAAAATATGCGCCTAAAAAATGAAGCAAAAATGCAAAACATGCGTTTAAAATATGCAGTAAAAACCAAGACAGTCTCCCGAGGGCTTCTCTCCGAACGTATTTTGTTGAGCGGATCAATGTCATGTTCAGGGGTTTCTTCGGTTTATTTTGTATTGTTCCAAATGCAGTTTCAAATGAAAGAGTTTTTGAAGACGCATTATATTGAATATGAAACAGGTTTTCTTATTAAGATTAAAACTAGCGTTTTGTTAAGGAATTATAGTTGGGTTAAGCGAAAAATTATGTATATGTGTACTATATGCCTATTTAATTTAGTAGAAAGGAATTTCTGAGCCTTTTCCGATATTCGTAACTGGTTGTCTTTTATGTGACTTTTCCCGGGAAGATTTTTCACCTATATTATAATTACTTAAAACAAATCAGTTCTTCATATACAGGGCAGGAGGGGGGAGGTTTCGCCACTGGGGCACATATGCCACCCCAATTTTAATTGTATTTAAAAAAGTTATTAAAATGTTTATTTTCTTATTGATCAGCTTTCATGTCACAAACTTTTACACCTGTACTTCACACGTTGTCAAGGGTAGATATGTTTTTGTGTTTTTTGGGTAGCAAAATCAAAACACCCTTTTGTTAAATCAAAACACCCTTTAAGAATTCGAAGCGTTGATATTAATTTATAATATTTACAGGAATTTTTTTAAATTTATTTCTAAAAAGTGTAAAATAAGTAAAATAATGTGAGCAACTGGACTGATCATGGTGCACATACGTCAGACTAACAGTTCCGTCAGTAATAAGCACTTTTAAAGACGTATATGCAATATTAATTCCTAACTTGGGTATATGTATTGCACGGGACAGACGTAATTTGGGTTCAACAAATTCAAAGGAAATCAAATTTTTTTGCTTAAATAACAGCTATTGATATCCATTTTTATGATTCTTTAATATAAAATAAAAGTTTTCCACTAGAACCGTTATATTATAGCTGACAAATGCGCAACATCAATTTGTGCGAATTTACCCATAGGTGGGGCAGTTTAGCCAATTTAAGTTACTTTGGATATCTTAAAAACGGAAATTTAAGGAATAAAGATAATTTGTGTTTTATGTTGGTTGAGCAACGACAGAACTTTAAAAAAAAGTGGCCGATGCTACTCCTTCTACCCTACTAATTAAATTTTTAATTTAAATTTTTAATTTTAATTTTTTCTATTTAAAAGCTGCTACGTAGGCGCATGAGCAATAAATAATACATATAATAAAATAGCTTATACGACTACGTACCAGCTACACTCTAAAAAATGTAAGTATTTTTTTTTTAAAATGGGTAAATTTTTGTGTAATATAACTCTTAGAGAGTAAATTCAAACACAAAATACGTGAATATAAAGGGTCCGCCAAATAACTTCTTTTTTTTTGTAAATGCTATAAAAAAAAACTACTCAATATTTTCTCAAATTTCTTTTTTTATTTGAAAGTACAATCCTTGCGGTTAATAATGGAAAATAATTTCATTCAAATAGCTGCCTCGGCTGGCCATGCAGTAGCCTACACGATCGGTTCAATTTTTAAGCACATTATCGAAATACCATTGTGTGAAGCTGTACTTCACCAATGGCTTCACGAATATTGTCCTCTGGCTTGTTGGCGTAACACGTAACCCTACAAATAATAGTCCAACGGTGTCAAATCGCAGCTCCGATGTTCAAACGACATCAGCTCTCCGGCTGATAATGCGATCTTCAAAAACAGGGCGCAAAAAATCGAGTGTAGCTTCGCCTGTGTGGCACGTAGCGCCGTCCTGTTGAAACCAAATGTTGCCAATATCACAATGTCACAATAACCAAGATAACGAACATACGGAGCTGACGGTGCTTCTCTTCTTCCAAAATCCGTACGCAATTTTCGCACACATTCTGCAACATTACCATGATTTTCAAAGTAATGTCGCAATATTTCCCAGCGTTGTTCAAGCGTATACACAACCATATTCGTTCAGCGGAAGGATAAAACTAATTATCTGTCAAATCAGACATGAGCTAAGTGTTACCATTCACGAAATAAGCACTAGTTGAAAAAAAAAAACGTTAGATGGCGGACCCTTTATTTAGCACACACTTTTATACACCATACAATATAATCATGGTCATAATGTGCTTGTAGTTAAGCATTTTGTTTTCAAAGTTCGTCTTTTTTTTTTGCTTAATTCAAATTTAACGCACAAATTTTGTAAATTTACCATTTTTGATAATAATAAATCCTAGTCCTTTACAAATTAGAAAAGAAATAGTAATATAAAAAAAACGTACACATAAATTGATTTTATCATCGAACTGAATAAGATATTTTACAAATAAATCAAGTTTAACTAGATATAGAGATGTAACTTTGACTTGTGCAATTATTTGTATTCCTTTTATCTGCCCCTTAGGCTAATGGAAGCAGTGTAATAACTGCGACAGAATTTTGGAATTCCTGTCTATGATACAAATACATCATGAAGTTTTTATATTGGCTATGATATATCAACAAACATTAAGTTCTGTCTAATAGTAAAAAATATGATGATGGGTAGCAATATAATTATCTGCCTCGTCAAAAAATCAGCTTTACTAGCCTGAAAATTTCATTTGGAAAAACTTCCTTAGAATCAGAGGCTTTTTATATGAAAACATACATTTGAATGTATTACGTTTTCCAAGTAAAAAAGTCCTCCGTATCTTGGGATTTTATATAGGGAGAAGTGATAAGAATCGGAGGCTTCCCTAGCGTCGTTGCTATTTGCCAAATACCCCAGAAACTAAGGTTATTTCTTTAGGAAAAATTTTTTAAAATCTTAATTTTTTTCTTTATGATTTACATTTAGGTATAAAAATTCTTAAGAAATCATTATAAACAAAACGCATATAAGTTAATTTTTTTTTTTCAAATAAAAAAAAAAGATTATTTTTAACATATTGGTGGTATAGTTACGCATTTTTGTGGATTTTTACGTAGTGCGTCCCAAAGTTGAAAATTTTGTAATTTTCCCAAAACTGGACAGTGAGAAGGTCAGTAACATTTACTTTAAGCATCGTATCTTTATATAATCGCTCATTTACGTAGATACTGTCATAAGTCAAAAAAATAACGCGATTTTTGTGTTAATGGTTTAAATTTATTAGTTATAACATGCTTCATATTGTGTAAAAACTTCATATTAATATCTTGTATATTTCTTGAGTTAGAAGAGAATATATTTTTTTTTTCTGGAAAGTGGAAACTATGTTACTCACGGGTCTATCGATAATTAGCGAACTCGCGCCCAACTTTTACTAAGAGAAAATTGCATTAAACAACCTATTTATAAAAAACGTGACCAAATAAATAGAGAGAGGGAGATATGGATTGAAAACTTTAAAAGCGTTTTCTGCTAAATCGTGTTTTTTTGAGTTATGTCAGTCTTTTAGTAAATGGTATATAATATAAAAAACACTGTGGAATTTTCAGAAAAACCTTATCTCTAATAGTTTTCTAGACATAAAAAATCTATATTTTTTATTATCTTTTTTTATTAAATTATACAAAAAAAAAAACTACAATCATCATCATTCGATCATTTGATCATTCGAATTCCTAACAGGTGCAACAACTGATGTTGATGCAGGTTAAATCCATTTAGAGCAGTTAATCTGGCTGATTTTTGATATATTCACAACACAATATTGCAGATAACGTGATGATTAAACGTTTCACGCCAGATGATTGGAGAACGGAATACGAAAGGGGTTCTTTTCTTAGCGACCCATAAAAGTTCTTCCTTAAGACAGATTTTTCATACAACATTACACTCATAATAATCCATGCATAAAAATACGAAATTATTGTCAAAACTACAAAAACTTTCGTAAAATGTACAAATTTTCGTTTATTTAACGAAAAATTTTGTTATTCTGGGGCACTCAGTACTTGTTTTTTGTCTTCAATGGAAAACCAAAACACTCCAAAAATGCTCGTTTTACGGAATCTGAGTCATTCAAACGAAATTTTTTAAAAATTGCGTTAATACACCCCTTTACGATGAATACATGATAGTAGTGTCCGACCGAGTATTCGGATTCGGAGCTCGGCCATTTTTAGACATTTTGTCGGCATATTTACACATTAAACATGTTTTTTTACGCAAGAAATGTAATATTACACATTACACTTCCTTACACGTAATGTGTTCAAATTTACCCAACTTATAGTTGGAGTACAGTTTCTTACTATAAGTAGAGTGTACACAGCTTTTACATAGACAAATTTATAAATACAAGTAGTAGAAATTTTTAAGTAATTATGAAGAGCAACTTCAACGAAAATTGTCTGCAAAACTAAAAAACTATTAAAACTTTACTAAAACTATTTATTCAGATTTTTAGATAAATTGAGTTTTGCATTACACTATTTTATACACATTTCTGTATAGTTTCTTTGGAAGAAATGCAACAAAAATGAAAGCTCGTTATAGATTAAAAATAACATAAAAATTATCTCGATATATATAAAAACAAAAAACTTATAAAACTGTGAAAAATATTACTTGTGCCAGAGTAAAAACTTAATATAATATTTTTGGTCTTCAAAGTTTAGTAAAGCCATGATGTGTGTTAGGAAAAACCCTAGCCACGTGTACGATTACTGAGAAGAAAAAAATGGAGCAAAATTTATGATTAATAGGTTTTTTGTTAAATCTCTGCCTGTTCTGGAGGGTCTAGCTTATCTAAAACTTCGGGTTATGATGAGATCTTTACCCAGATCGAAATACTAGTATCAACCTTTTTGATTTGCTTTATTTTTGTAAATATACGGAGGTTGAATGCTCGTTATAAATTAAAAATTACATTAAAATAATCTCGATGTATATGTAAACGTTACTTGGGTCAGAGTAAAAACTATTTAGTTTTTTTTTATATACAGTGCCGGACAAAAGTGTTCACACAGCAGGAAACTTTATTTTAAATCTTCTATATTTTTAAAATGAAAGCTATTAGCCGTATTAAGTATTCAACAAAATTGTTTATTAACTTATTAATAATTTAAATATCACAAGTAAGGCTCAACTGAAGGAAGTTCTGTTGCAAGAATGGCAAAATATTGGAGCTGATGTTACGAAGAAATTGGTCCATTCTATGCCAAGAATATTAAAAGAAGTCATAGCAAAGAAAGTCTACTCCACAAAGGATTAAATCATGTGAAATTTTATTTTTTGTACAAACATTTGAAGCTGTGTGAATACTTTTGTCCGCCTCAAATAATACTTTGAATTACATATTTAGTTTTTTCTTATAATATAACTTACTAAGAATAAGTTTTTTGTTGTATTTTAATAATGTATAAGTTAATAAACAATTTTGTTGAATACCATATCCGGCTAGTGGGTTTCATTTTAAAAATATAAAAGATTAAAAATAAAGTTTGCTGCTGTGTGAATACTTTTGTCCGCCACTGTATATATAAATAGAACATTTTTGGTATTCAAAATTTAGTAACGTAATGATGCTTGTTTGGAAAAACAAGTATCCATTATAAATGAAAGATGTTTACCTCCAAAAGCCAATTTAAGTTATTAAATACCCAAACTATGTGTAAAAGATACGACATATAATCTGAATCCCGCATTTGTAAGCTGCGATATATACCTAATACATTAAACAAATAATTTATTCTTTAAAAAAAAAAAATTTCTGTCATATAACGAATTCTACGATAAGGTAAAAGGACCACAATTGATTTGAAAAACGACCGTGATATGCAACAAAGTCAACAATTTACCAAACAATATCGTGTTCTAAGTTATATATCTAATATATATACACCTATCCCTCGATTTACACGATAGATACGTTCCAGAAAAAATCGTGTAAATCGAATTCAAAAAAGTTTGTATGGAAAATCGTGTAAATCAAAAAAAAAGGCAAATGCTGTATGTAAAGTTATTTTTTAATATATATATTTATTTGTTTTAATGCAAAAAAAGTAAATAAAACAAAAAACTTACAAAACGAGCTAATTTATAAACAAAATTTTGTTATAAAATTCATAAAACCAAAAAATAAATTATGAAGCCTGGAATAACATCAAAAATCAATAAAATCAGGTACTATAAATTAAGCAAAAAATCAGTAAAATCAGTCTACTGTTTATTAATAAAAAATAATAATTCAGTTCATTAAAAGAGAACAGTTCATTTCAAACTAATAGTGCCAACTAATATTATCTTTCTGGTTGGTGACGAATCACTTTCATCACTCGATAGTATTTTAAAAGTTTGTGTTTCGATGTTGGAGATAACTTCAGCCCGCAGAGATTTGGAAATATATTTTGTTATAAGAACTTCTGACGTATTACTGTTCAATTCTTTATTTACCTCCCGATATTGTGCCAGGCCATGAGAAATATATCTCTGGAACTTTAGAGCTCTTTCAACATTTTGGACAAAGTAGTTTCCTAATTTTCGTCCAAATTCAAGGCATTCACAAATAATTTTAGTTATCAGTGCAACAATTTCTTCCTCGTCTTAACCTGAGTCATTATTATTATTATTTATTTAAAACCAATGATTTCATTATATAATACCCTTTGACAATAATTCTCTCAGATATTCTTCTGCAGCATCAGCATCAACATCAGCAGATGCTTGTTCCCCTTTTAGTTTAAAATTATGTAAAGAATGCCTTTTTTTAATTTTCAAACCAACCATGACTAGCTGTAAAAGATTTTTTTGGAGCTGAGGATGTTGATGGTAGCTCATCCTTAACTTTTCCGTAAAACCGAAATGCCTTATTTGTAATTACATTAGTGTCAATTGGAATTCGCTTTTGGGTTAGGCATTAATGATTTGGATTGAAGCCAAATCATTAATACCTTCTCCATTTTTTCAATTATAGTGTCCCGAACGTACGTAGTTGTACGCTTAGATACATCATACCCAGCTGCTAAACTTTTCCTGATAGCGTTTTCATTCTTTTTTATAGATCTAATTGTGGCTTCATGAATGGTATATTTTTTGAAACTCTTGATAATTTTTCTCCTTTGCGGAGACGATCCAAAATTTTAATTTTGGTTTATAAAGATATAATTTTTCTTTTTATCTGCTTCCTTACAATTTTTTTCGGCATATTTATTTTTATAAAATATCGATCGAGTTATAAAAATTATAATTATAAAGGGTCCGCCATATAACGTTTTTTTTTCAACTAGTGCTTATTTCGTGAATGGTAACACTTAGCTCATGGCTGATTTGACAGATAATTAGTTTTATCCTTCCGCTTGAACAACGCTGGGAAATATTGCGACATTACTTTGACAATCATGGTGATGTTGCAGAATGTGTGCGAAAATGGCGTATTCAGAGACATCATTGAGACGAATTTTGCATAAAGACCTTGGTATGACGCCATACAAAGTCCAATTGGTTCAGGAGTTGAAGCCAACTGACCATCCAATGCGTTTTCGCTTCGCTAAGTGGGCCTGCGATCGACTTACAGAAGATGATTGGACCGATCGTGTAGGCTACTGCATGGCCAGCCGAGGCAGCTATTTGAATTAAATTATTTTCCATTATTAACCGGAAAGATTATACTTTCAAATAAAAAAAGAAATTTGAGAAAATATTCAGTAGTTTTTTTATAGCATTTTCAAAAAAAAAAAGTTATTTGGCGGACCCTTTATAATCCGAATTATTTATATAAATTTTATAATATGTTTTTTTCACAAAAAAACTACAACTAGCGGACTTGTATGGTAAACACTGACTGATTTATATATTTGTATATTTTTGATATATTTAGTAGTAAAAAAAAGAAGTTAACTTGTATAATAATATTTTACTAACGTGAATATGTATACAAAAGTTTTTAAATAAATAATCAAAAAAAAAAAAAAATTACGTGTGATTCGAGGTAATTTCCATATTCCTCGATTTACACGAGAAATAAAAAAATCGTGTAAAAGTGAAATCGAGTAAAAAAAAGTATCGTGTAAATCGAGGGAAAGGTGTATATATAAGGTGGCGCAAAAGTAATCCTCCTATCAGAAAATGCTATACATAATAAATACATAATAAAAAAAAAAACATCGGAAGGTTATTTTTGCGCCACCTTATATAATATATATATCATATCATATTTTTACTCGGGGTTTCGATATGGTCTTAAATATATCAACATCTTAATATATATCGATTTATATAATCGTAGATGTGGCATATATTAATACATATTTTATATATTAATGAGCATGATTTCTTATATGATTTCATATGCCTGTTCACTTTAGTATATAATAGAGAGGTCCCAGCTCTGCAATCAATCATCGGTGAGAACAATAAACTGCACCCAACTTCACTATCGTTCGGAGAAAATATGTTCTTGGCCGGCTTTTGCATTTCATACTTTCTTGTATTTTTGTCTCTGAGGAAACAACATCAGGTTTTTATTTGAACAATCAAGTATAATGCTATAAACACATAGACCACAGCAGACTGCAGAGCTACACGACTACAAATGCCGTTCACTGCAATCGTCGCCGTGTGGCCAGCTACTTATTATTTTGGAAACGACAGCAACATAATAAAAAGCTGTTTTTATACAAATGAATTTTTATTTCAGTAGTGCCAATTACATCTTTTTTTTCGTTATTAAAATAGAACAACATGCTTGGTTGTAGACACGTATATAAATTTCACTTAAAAATACAATTACTTATTTGTAATACAATATTATAACGAGAAAATAAATTTATATAACCCCTCTTGAATATTAATACAATTATACCATTTGATGTTGCGACGTTTTTTGTGTTTAACAAAATAAAATATTTTTAAGCACTAATTTGTTACATATTTTGTTTTATTGTCAACACTATTTTTGTTTTGCAGCCAACAAAAATAGAAATTAATCTAAGTTGACTACAGCGGCAAAAGTAGTCGGGTAGCCGTGTAGTTGTGTTGGTGCCAAAATAATCGTTTTCATATAAACGTGTGTATTTTATTTTTGACAGGCTGCAGTCGTGTAGCTGCAGTCGTCTATGTGTTTATAGCATAAGTTACAATTTATAACAGGTGGAAAAGTTTCTTTATTGGTGTTAACTATAACTGATAAACCTAAACATACAAACACTTTATAGTAAAAGTGAACCCGTGTAAAAATATTTATATCTATATCTATATATACACTCAAAAAAAAAGTTTGTAAAGTCAGCAAAAAATTTTGCTGAGTCAGCAAAATTTTAGTCAGGAGGATGCTTGCAAAAAAGTTGCTACTGTCAGCAAAATCTTTTACTGAAAATCAGCGAGCTGATTTTTAGCAACAAAATTTGTGATTCTTTTAAAAATAATTTACTATAATAACGAAATATAAAAATTTTCATTTTTCCACATTGACGACATGAATTAATTTAATATCTGAAAATATATAGAAATAAATATATATAACATAACAAAAATTGTCTTTCAATTACTTACATCAATGGTTGTCTAAATGATGCTATCGTTTAAATGATGCTATCGCAACTGCCGAAGATAATTATAGAAACGAAACGAAAAAATAAACAAAAACAAACAAAACGAAAAAACAACCCTTTTTTCAATAAGAAAAAGGAACCATAAAAATCTACCTAAGATGTGTGTCTTTGTCTTTCGCTTTACTCTGTCTACATTTCTGTATATGTTTGTTTGCAATTTGACCACACATATAAACATTTAGTTTAAATAAATAAATATTTTATTTTGTCTTTTATTTAATTAATAGACAATTATTTTCACAAGCCGGTGACAACGCAAAATTTAAGTTATTTTAATCCTCAATTTTGCTTTATGTATGAAAAAGAGATACAAAAACTTCCATGGTTGATTTTTTTATGTGTTTATTAGAGTTGTACTTTTTAGTATCATTTTCCTCTTATCTACTACATCTTGACATGCCGCGACATCTGCATCATTCTGCGTATATCTTTCAATCTTGTTGTCGTCCACACTATTAATGTGCTTATCAACACAATTTTGTTTTAGTAAAAGTAATTAGTAAAACATTAGTATATTAGTAAAGCATTAGTATAAAACAGTTAAGTGCTGAATAAGTATAACAAAAATTTTAGCAGAAAACACGATTTTAGCAAAAAATTTTGCTAAAAAATAGTATACCTGATTTACAAGACGTTTTACTAACTTTTCTACTAACTTATTTTTTTGAGTGTATGACTTTGAATGAAGTCACATTACGGCGAATATCATTACATACAAATACATCTGATAATTTTTATTGGGATCATTATTTATAAGGTACTTGTAGGGTTTGGGGTTCGGGAATTCCCGGGCGGGAATTCCCGGGATTTCCCGGGAAAAGTTTGGCGGGAATTCCCGGGAATTTAAAAA
The DNA here is from genome assembly GCA_021234595.1 of Delia radicum. Taxonomy (NCBI): domain Eukaryota; kingdom Metazoa; phylum Arthropoda; class Insecta; order Diptera; family Anthomyiidae; genus Delia; species Delia radicum. The sequence goes on from CM037853.1 coordinate 118,775,970, forward strand.
AAATATTTTTTTTTTAAGTTGTGTGTTTAAACAACATATTTTTTTATTTTTAGTCATAAAAAATATTTTGAATACCAAAACTAAAACTGTTTTGTTAAAAACTCTTAAAATAAAACAAAAATTGTTTCATAAAAACGGCAGATTTATTTTATATTGTGGCCACCATATCATAAACAAGTTCAATTAATTCTCGACGTCAGAACTAGATGGAATAGCATGGTTGGAATGATAGAATCTTTTTTGAAACCAAAAAATTTCATCAAAGAAACTTTAATAGATTTTAGTTCCACAGACTCATGGATTAAAGAACAAATTCCTCTTTTAGAAGTTTTGGTTGAAGTTTTAAATCCAATTTAAATCCCTAAGTCGACGTGACTCTAATCTTTTAATTGCAGATGTCATAATGAATACGCTATACGACACAATTAAAACCAAAATTAATGATCGTCGTGACAATAATATGTTATCATTAATTAATTATTTAAAAGACTGTGAATATATTAAAAACTGTTTAAAAATATTCGCCGAACAAATGTATAAACGCCTGTTTGGGCAAAGTGATAATGAATTATCATGTAGTAGTAATGACGACGTTTCCGAAGTACAAGCTGATAAAGCTTTTAAAAATAAATTAAATAATGCAATTAACAATGCGAAAGCTATACCCAAATATCAGCAGGAAAAAATAAAAATATTTTCAAAAAGGAGTTGTCTCTTTTTGAAACTTCTAACCACCGTACCTAAAATTTGGATAAACTGTTTAATGCTCTACTAACAATAAAGCCAACATCAGTGTAAAGCGAACGTGTTTTCTCAGTTGCTGGAAATCTTGTAACAAAGATTCGAAACAGAATGTCAAATGATTTGTTAAATGCATTGATAACTTTAAAAGCTCGTTTTTTGAAAACCTAATGTTTTTACATCACTGTATATATCTTTAATACTAAGTGATCTTAAATTTATGAAATTTAATTTTATATTATTTTTTTTTTTAGTTTTAATGCTCAACAGACTGAATTTGTGTATTTTTAATTTGTTTTTGTTTAATAAACCATAAAATTTTTACGGAAAATGTACCTTGAAATGTACCTTAAAAATATTTCCCGGGATTCCCGGGAAACACATTTTTTCATTCCCGTTTCCCGGGAAATAAAAAAGTCCGGGAAATTCCAAACCCTAGGTACTTGATATTATTATATGTCTCCAAATCTCACTCCATATATAACTACATAAGCCATATAATAATAATCCAAATATATGTAGTGATCGATTCGATTATATATGGTCTTATGAAATTATATGTGACGCCATACTGAAAATATTTTACTTATAATGTTATATAGCATTATATATAAGCCCAAACATATTTCGGTTCAATATAAAATTAAAATATCTGCAAGTTAAGACTTTATTACATATGGCTTCACATATAACTATATTAATTTTTTAACGAAATCATTTGCAAGTGATTTATTTTATACACTTAGGAAATAATGTTGGTAAAGACGACTGCAATTGCAGTCAAAAACAAATGAAATTTCATTTAAAAAAAGGACGACTTACATTTCATTAAATTCAACTAACATTGTCATTTGTTTTTTAATGTTCAAAAATTACTAACAATTGTAGTAAAAATGAACCACATGGTAGTAAAAAATAAACCAAATTTTTTTTTTTTTATTTTTTTAAATAACCAAAAACAACTGTAAAAAATGAATGTAAAATCATAAAACTGTCATTTGATGTGAGTTGTTTTTTTAAATGAACTACAAGGTTAGTTAAAAATTTTATTTGTTCTACAAATGACTTACATTTACATTAAAAATAATGAAACTGTATTACAACCCAAACAACTACATATTTTTAAAGCAGAACTTCCCTGAGTGTATAATTTCAAATAAAAAAATATGCATTTTATACCGTTTAATACCGTTTAATTACATATTTTTGAAACACAAAATTTGTTATTGATTATTTTTAATCATTTCGTTGTTTCATTTAGAAAATGTTCCTCTTTAAAATAGTTGATTTCTAGAAATTTTAAACTTAAATACTTTAAAGCATAACTTCAAGCTACAAAAAAACATACCTACACTAACATTATATAAAATCAGATATATTTATATCTAATTAGATATAATTTGATGTCGCGGACAAGGAGAAATATCGGAAGAAATTGTAAGAAATTATATCTAATTTGATATAATTAGATAAATGTAGGTGACCCATTTTTTGGATCAATTTGTGTGTGCTTATATGGGAACTTATCAAATGAGATATAATTTTATTTAATTTAAAATTTTTACCCGGAAAGTGCTAGATTTGCATTGAATTTCTAATTTACCATTACTTATGCTCCAAATCGAATTTTATGCTATTATTTAAAGTTATTAAATTTACCCCAACATAAATACTATATAACACATACAATTGGCATGTAATTCAAATTTAAACTTAAATTTAAATCCTAACCCTAAAATTGTCATAATTTCAATAAATTTTATAAATAATTTTATTTTAAAATTGAAATCTTTATATTTATTTTTATTGGAACAATTTAATATATGGTAAAGTATGTAATCTACATTAACCCCGCTAACCCGTTTCTTCATGGTCCTGCGTGTGAGTGAAACAGTGATATGTAGTTCACTAAAATTCGAGACTTATTTAAAAATAAAAAAATCTCCTTAAAATTTATTAAATAAACTACACGCTAAAAATTAAAATCGTAAATAGATATATAGCAGCAAAAAATAGCATTGCTTCGGTAGGCAGTAACCACATTTCTATGCTTCCAAAATAACGATTCACCGCCTTGCATACAATAAAGCTACTATGGAAGGCATTCTGTTGTGCTTCCCTAAATGCATTCTTTAAAGTAGTGAATAATGCTTACAATGAAGCATTAAAGAATGCATACCATGAACCAATAATATTGTCAACACACAAAAAATATCGCTTTTTATTGCCTAGAAGGCATGAATTTATTGCTTCTTAGAGCACATGAATGAAGCGCTTTCCACCTGCATAATAGAGGCATAACAAGTGGGATGTCCAGAACTACTTTTAAGCACTAGTTTTTGCTGGGATACAACACAGTACATAAATATCACAGTCAAAAATCACAGTTTCCTTTCCCCTTATATACCACTAACAAATAAATAGAACAGCGCACAAGTTAAAACAATAAATACGAGGGCGTATCAATAAATCCGTGACTTTTTGAATGAAACAAATCTAAATCCGGAGAATATGACGAATGAGATACCAATTCGTAGCCCAATTCATGGAATTTTGCCATTGAGATTGCACACGTGTGCACCCGTGCATTATCTTGATGAAAAAGAACTTTTTCTTGGCCATATGAGGTCGTTTTTAAACCCTCCATCCCATAGTGCGGAGGGTATATACAATTTGTCAAATGTTTGTATTGCTTTTAAAAAAATCCTGGGATCCCATAAAATATATATATTCTTGATCAGCATGAATAGAGAAGTCGATATAGCCATGTCCGTCTGTCCGTCTGTCTGTGGAAATACAAAATACTCCGCCAATACAGAAGAGGTGTTGCTAATTTTCTAGTGAAAATGATCAAAATCGGTTAACGCGTTCAAAAGTTATGAGTGAAAATGTGGGAAAACCTCTAAAAATTTTGAAGCAAATTTTAAATTATTCTATTTTTTTCATCATACATACGTACATTCAATGCTTATACACAAGAATATACGCAATCAGCGATGGCTGTCGATATCGCTAAAATACCGTTCCCGATTCTACCACCTTTCAACTGACTATCGTTATCCCTAAAATACATTTACCGATATAATTAAAATACCGTTATCCGTAAAATACCGTTACCGATATAATTAAAATATCAATACCTAAAAATACCGTTACAAAAAAACTTCTGTAAATAGATATATTTTCCCAAAGTATGGTCATAAACTAGCCAGTCATTAAAAATCGGGCATAATGGGGCTAAAAATTGTGGTGTGCATTAACATTACACTTAAAAAGCCGTTAACAAAATAACTGAAAAATCTTTTTCCCTAAAATAACGTTACCGAAATACCTAAAATAATGTTACCGCTAAAATACCGTTAGCGAAATAAATAAAATACCGTTAACTGAAGTATCGTAACCCCTAAAATACCATTACCGAAATAAAAGAAAATAGCGTTACCCGGACCAATAACCACATAGAATCGGTTACCATCCATGGTCATAATCAACATGGACAAAAACAAAAAAAAACCCACAATATATTGTTGTTGTTTTTTTGTTTTGTAATACAGGGTGGCTGATAAATGCCACTACAAAACAAAAACGTAATAACTTTTTTTCTGAGTTATTAGTCGGTTCCATTTTTTTTCGGTTGCATTGATTCGTCTTTCAATTTAAGTAAAATGAACGAATGGGATAATGAAACTAACATTTTGACTGTGCGCGACTACAATGCTTTGGAGGCTGGCGTTGCCGCCTAAGCAAACTTAGCAGTAGATTTGCCCTTAGCTTGAAATGTTCTCTGTAATTTGCACGCATTTCGCTTGCATTTGACTTCATCGGGCGTGGAAGTCATTTTATTTACAGTGTTTTTTAAAAGCCATTAAAAATACTTAATAAAAATGTATTGCTTTTCAAACGAAAAAATAAAACAATATTTATATGTATTGAAAAAAAAAGTTATTTGATTTTCTTAATGTAATATTCATCAGCCACCCTGTATGTAGGTTTTTATAAATGCTATGTATGTATGTATGTTTAGTAGCAATCGCATGCAGTGCTGCCAGGTTTGACGACTTATCGTCATGTTGACGATATACGCAAAATAACTAAATGACTATTGGACGATATTTGCTTCCAAAATGACGATTCTTTGGCAATAGTTTAATATGGCAGCAAGACCTATTTATTTATCATTCTCATAAAATCGCCGGATCTATTATTAAATTTATATTATTTCGTTAAAAATTAAAAAAAAACATTGTTTTTTTTAACAAAAGCTAACCTTTATTTACTAATATGATGTGAAATACAATTTTCCAAAAATGCAAATACTAGAATTAAATAAAACTTAACCCAAACCGGATCTATTTTTATATAAATTCATTATGAGTTTAGCTAAATTTAGTTTCTGTGTTTTTATTTTTAGAACATTTTTTTTTTATAATTTTATAAAATATAATTGGTGTTAGATTTAAATAAAAAATAAAAAAAAATTTATATTAAAAAACAAGGCATGGACAGGCCTAATAATATAAATAAAGCGCCAAAATTAAAATAATTAAAAAATATAACATTAAGTTTGTTCGATAACACAAAAATGTGTACAAGTGTTTACTGGAAGGTGTTCGTTTAGACAAATACTCAGTAAAAACTGTTAAAAAGAGAGAGTAACGTGACAGTTTGATGCCAAAGAACTTCCAAGATTCTTAGGGTTCTTATTCTAGGAGTCGTAAACGAGAATTGCACAAGCAACTTAGCTGAAAAATAATAATTTGAAATACCAGTTTCTTTAATTTTTTGTGTCTCGAAAACACCCTAAACACTCGAAAGATTTTCTTTTACAATTTTTGACAAACTTAATTGCATCACACTTTCCGTTTAACTTATGTGATGTATAGTATAAACACATGTGTTGTAATGTAAACTGGTATTTCATAATTATTTTATTATGTATGTCTCCGCAAGCGTATTTTTGTTCCCTTAAATTTATCTAAAATTCTGATTATTCCAAACTGTTTTGATGCGTTTGTATGCATTGCATCTCTTGTAACGATCCAAAAATATATTTTAATAATCCTTATTTCCTTCATTATTATATAGGCAAAGAAACGATTCTTTTTGGTACAAAACAACAGGCGAATTTTACAACAGTTTTTTTAACATCATAATGGTACTTTAAAAATATATCTATTTTTCAAGACACATTCTTCTTTAGGTAATCAGAATAACCATTTCACCTTTGAAGACCCACTGTTATAAGCATGCACAATTTCACATTCATTTTAGTAAACTTTAATTAAAATTGTTTTTCTTCTGAAACATCCCAAATACATGAATTAGTCAGTCATATTTTGAGAGATGGAGGGTATCCAAAAATTCGGCACAGCCAAATTTAATCTATTTAATACCAAATTCGGCATATCGGACTTTAATGCTTCCACTTGTTTTTTTTTAATCCTCATTAAATTGGTCCAATAAGTTGGCATTATATTCGCCGTTTATTGTTTTTCCCTTTTGAAGGTAATAGATGTGGAGTATCCAGCATACATCCCAAAAAACTGTTGCCATCACCTTATTGGCCGCGATTACGTTTATAGTCAATTAAGGGCAAACGCGGAGCGGCACCCATCTTGCAGGCAGCTTTCTTAAACCCAACTGATCACTTAAAATTGAAACCACTCTGCTATATGAAATAACTATGGCATCAACAATCTCACGCACTTTTACTCTTCGATCGGCCAACACCATATCGTGGATTTTTTCGACATTTTCGGGTATACTGACCTCAACTGCCCGTCCAGAACTTTCAGCGTCAGTTGTACTTCTACGACAACAACGAAAGTCAGTAAACAACTTTGTCACCATTGAAATCGATTGTGCAGAGTCCCCATAGTAATTATCAAGCTTTTCCTTGGTTTGATTGACATTTTTTTTCGCAAAAAATAATGTTTAATGAGCACTCGAACTTCACTTTTTTCATTAAAAAAAAAAACCACCAGGTTGTATATTTTAACAGCTGTTAAACGCAAAGTAAATGACAGAACTTGCTCAAAAATTGACAGTAATCTATTAACAGGTGGTAATTGATGGGAGCAGTGTTGCATTTCATATAACAACAAGGGAAGTTCGAAAAATCACGGACTTACTGATCCACCCTCGTACTATAAATACAATAAAGGTGTTAAGAAAGTAAAAGAGCAAGTAATCGTGAAATAAAAGTTTAAAATTCCAAAATAAAAATACACCCCTAAAACATAAATTTTTAATTGTGGTAGAATTTTTTTGTGCTAAACTTTTAAATTGTTGAATATAAAGTAACGAAAAATAAAAAACAAAAAATACCCAGTCCACTAAACAAATCAACAGAAAACTAAAAAACTAAAAGCAATATTCATGACGATTCACAAGCTAAAAAATTAAAAGTCCTTAACAGTTTTGTTTAAAAGAAATTTTAAATTAATGTCGTAAAAACCCCTTATATCGCATACATTATATAATGGATACAAAATTTTATACAAATATTTTAAGAGAAGTCATGATGCCTTATGCTGAGTGGGAAATGCCGTTTGAATGGATATTCCAACAGGACAATTATCCAAAACATTCATCGAAGTTGGCAAAGGCATGGTTTAGGGACAACCATGTGAAGGTTTTCGGATGGCCTTCACAATCACCAGACCTAAATCCGATTGAAAACTTGTCGAGCTAGGTTAAAAGATATCTTAGAGGAAAAAAATCTATCAAATAAAGATGAGCTGTGGACAATGGTTGAGACTGCATGGAAGAATATTCCAGTTACGACTTGTCAAAAGTTAGTTGACTCTATGCCGAAGCGCTGCTTCGCAGTAATAAAAAATAAGGGCAGTTCTACTAATTACTGAGGTAGTATAAGCAGTTATGTAAGCAATTATTTTATTAAACATATTATTTATATAAGGTGGCGCAAAAGTAATCCTCCTATCAGAAAATGCTATACATAATAAAAAAAAAAACATCGGAAGGTTATTTTTGCGCACCTTATATTATATTTTCTTTTTAATAATTTTAGGAGGTTTATTCAGATAGCTCTATTTTTTTCACAGAAAAAATAATTGTATATACCGAATTTTTTTATTTTAATTTTTAGAGCAATGATTTCAAATATGTAATTTGTGTTTTTTTTTATATTTCAATAATACCTAATAAAAAACAACAAAAAAGTTTAAAGAAAATTATTATCTGTATAAATTTTTAAGTATTGAAATTGGGGGTTGGGGGGGTGGCTTTATTATTTTTCACACCATTGTATTTTTTAAATTGTGATAATTAAAACGCAGTTTTTTTGTTTTATTAAAAAATATAACAAGTGTTAAATTGTTAATATTATAGAAAATAAACACAGAAAACTAAAATATTTTTTTCTATTTGTGGTTATTTAAAAATATGTAAGCTAACGCTTCAACAAATTGGGTGTTTAATTTGACAGTTCAAGTGATAAAAAAAAAGTAAGCGTTGCGTTTTACAAAATTCGCATTTTCAAACATTTGAGTTTAAAATAACGTAATAATCAGCTGTTGCAACGCGAGCAGTCCCTCTTTTGAACGCGGTGATTTAAGAAATTCAAAAAAGGCCAACGCAAGGTGAAGTGAGACGTAGCGTTTTACAAAATAAGGGCATAAATTTATTTTCTAAAGCGCCTTAAAAAAATTTAGTAATAAAATAAAAAATGTTTAATAATAATACGTCACTAACAACATTAAAAGGGAATCAAAGTGAAAACAAGAGGTATGAGTACCCTACACCCTTTCAGAGTCGGTAAGCTGAGCTGTTTGCAAATTTCGTTAAATTTCCTCGCGATAATTTTTACATGCTTTAATCTTCTTACACGGCAGTCAGGTCGAGTTTGACTAATTACCTGCATTCAGCACACCACAATTTTCGAAGTTATTTAACAGGTTCTTTAATATTTACGATTACAGTGTATATGGCATTAGGGTCGTCTTTCGTTGTATGGGCGAAAAATAAAAATGAGATTTTGACTGTACCCCCCCCCCCACCATTAAAATATTTGTTAGGGTGTCAAAATACGCCACTCAAAAAATTAGAGTTCTAGCATAACGGGAAGATGTCCCGCATCGCCCTTGAAAATCGGGCCCCTTGAAAAAATGGTCATAATTTAAAAAAAAATTCAATTTTTTTTTTCTTCAAAATTAAAAAAATATAAAATAATTTTTGTGTTGGGTTTAATCATAACTACTAAGATAAAAAATATTACTTTCCCAGAAAATCGCTAACTTACCCTAACTTTGTGTCAAAAAAATTAATAAATATTTTGGGGTACATCAAAGTGACTTTTTTGCATTTTTGAAAATTTTATTCAACAAAAATCAAAAACCTAGTGTTTGCTGTCAAGTATTTTATTAAACACATCTCAAGTATTAAATAAACCAAGTACTGTTGATATCCGTTGGCAAATTTTTTTTTTAGAGCATTTGATTCTCGGGGATTTCAAGGTTTTTTTTTTATTTTTATACATTTTTACTTTAAAACAAGGTTTTAATAATATTTCATCAATATTATTGTATATGCTCTTTTATAAGATTGTAATAACTTTATTATAAAATACTATTTTTTCTGTTGATAGTTAACCCATGTTAACCTGGGGTCAAATATGACCCACGTAAGAAAAATGCAGCTTCATGGCAAAATTTATAAATAAAATAAAAAAAGGAATAATTCAATTTATAGTTATTCTAAAAAGTTTTCGTTAACCGTTTCTAGTCTTTGAGTAGGTCAATTTAGTAAAAATTACAACTTAAAACTTTTCTTTAGTTAATCTCTTTACAGGAAGAAGAAGAAGAAAACATTTTTATTGGAGTATTTTACGGACACAAGGGATACACCAGACTGCCGCAGTTTCGTGCCCCTCCTGGGACTCGTCAGTGGTTAATTTATGTGTCAATTGAACAAGGTATTTTATATTGTTAATTTGCTCTATATGAAAAACTTTTTTATTTTTTGGTGTCGTACTGGTATTTGAACTCACTGCCTTAGCATCAAGCTATGCATCGTCATCTCACCTCTTAACGAGTTGAGCCACGGTCGACTCAGCGATGACTGTGGCTAAAGTGGAGTTTGGTCACACTACATACACACAAGTATTGTTCCGATCAGAAGAGACAGAATTAACTAATCCCAATGCACAATTCATTTCTCAACTAGAATGCTTTTTTCTTCTTAATCCTATCTCTTTTTCACAAGTAATTATCACGTTTTATGATGCGCTTTATTCACATACAATAGTTGGATACCAAGTGTAGGTTAGAGATTGAGTCGCCGTTAAGCAAGTTTCTTCAAATTTCATGTTCGAAAGTGTTTTGCAACCGTCAGATAATGACAATCGTAATTAATTTTTATATTAATTATTGTAGAACATTACTTTAGTTAGTCTCTTTACAGGAAGAAGAAAACATTTTTATTGAGACTGCCGCAGACTGCCGCAGTTTCGTCCCCTTCCTGGGACTCGTCAGTGGTTAATTTATGTGTCAATTGAACAAAGTATTTTATATTGTTAATTTGCTCTATATGAAAAACTTTTTTATTTTTTGGTGTCGTACTGGTATTTGAACTCACTGCCTTAGCATCAAGCTACGCATCGTAATCTCACCTCTTAACGAGTTGAGCCACGGTCGACACAGCGATGACTGTGGCTAAAGTGGAGTTTGGTCACACTACGTACACACAAGTATTGTTTCGATCAGAACCCAATGCGCACAAAAACGGATGCGGATCCGTAATAGAGTTAAAAAATGGAATCAGTGTAATCGCGATTTGACAGTGTAATCGCTAATTGAGTTTTTTTTAAGAAAAGGTCATTGTGTGGACCCAGCAAAATCAGTTTTTAATAATTGAGTTTTTTTTTATGAAATGGTCCTTGTGTGGACCCAGCAAAATGAATTTGTAATAACTTTTTCAATGTCAAAAGTCAATGGTTAGAATCTATTAGGGCGACAGTTAAAAATCGATTTTGAATTTTTGGAACGCTAACTGCACAAAATGATAAGTTTGGAGATTTTACGATAGTCACAGTTTGAGCACGATTCGTGTATGTTACCCCGTGCTGCTGAGGGGTTCAAAGCCCTACATACTCGAATCGTGCTCAAACTGTGACTACCGTAAAATCTGAAAACTTATCATTTTGTGCAGTTAGCGTTCCAAAAATTCAAAATCAACTGTCGCCCTAGTACTCATAAATTTGCACATACGCTTAACTTTACCTATTTTTTATGTAGGTATCGTTTATAATGAGTACGACTGCTAAAAGCTCCCATTCCATATTCCAGGACGAGTTAGCACAAAAACTGACCTGGATGGGGACCAAGAACAAGAAAGCGGCCAAAAATTTAGTTGTAATTGCTGCTATTCGAGGTCGGTGCCTGAGCTGTAAAGGAATAATTCTGTTTTAATTGAATTCAATACGAATAACCTTAATTTTTATTTAATTCTTTTCACCAAAATAAAGAATTTAATGCAATTTCTATCGATTCAAATAAATTTGAAAAAAATTGAATTGCAATTCATTTCCAATTCAAATAAGTTTGGCAAAACAAATTGCAATTCAAATGAATTGTCCAAAATTAATTGCAACTATTTTCTAATTCATTTGAATGAATTCGAATTAAATTTCATTAAATTTTTTATTTTGGTGAAAATAATTTAAAAATTTACCCAATTCAATGCATAATCATTCATGCTAATTAATCTAAAAATTAATGATTCCTTTACAGTTCTGGTAGGTCATAAGTTTTTAAATAGTTTTAAATATAAAAAATATTTTTGTTTGATTCAGGTGCATTCCAAAGGTAGTTTGTGAACGAACCAATTTCGGTAGTGGAGGAAGTTGGAAAAAAATTCTTCCACTACGCACATGACCGAGTTCAAAAACAACAAAAATAAATGAACAGCCTTACCCACGATGTCGAATGAAGGACATAAGCAAATGAAACCCAGTCACTCACTTTGTAATTGATTTTGTAAATTGAAAAATACAAAAACAAATACAAAGTGAGTGACAGGCTTTCGTGCGCTTATGTTTTCTTTCAAAATCGTGGGTTAGGCCATTAATTTATTTTTTTGTAAACAAACTTTTTTTAATATTCTATGAATTCTTTTTTATGTTTTTAATGTATTTTACTTTTATATGTTAATTTTAAAGGAACTGACTGAATTGTTTTTACTTTACTATCAAATGACTGTGAATTTAATAATAATAATAAAAAAAATTAAAACAAAAAATTCATCACAATATTAAACATTTTTTATTAAAACCACGCAGTGGATTCCGTTTTATTAAAATACACGGGTCCGCAACGGATCCTAATATGATGTCCGTAACGAGTCCGTAACGGATCCAAAAAACGGACATAAAATCCGTTTTTGGATCCGTTTTTTTAAAGAATTTCTCCCGCTTGCGAATCCAAAACTGATCCGTAACGGATTCCGCTACGGATCCGTTTTATGAAAACAAACGGGTCCGTAACGGATCCTAATATGATGTCCGTAACGAGTCCGTAACGGATCCAAAAAACGGACATAAAATCCGTTTTTGAATCCGTTTTTTCGAGAGGAATTTCTCCCGCTTGTGGATCCGTAACGGATCAGTAACGGATTCCGTTACGGATAGAAAATACGAAGATGCGGATCCGTTTGGCACACTGGGAAGAGACGGAATTAACTAATACCAATGCACAATTCATTTCTCAACTAGAATGCTTTTTCTTCTTAATCCTATCTCTTTTTCACAAGTAATACTATCTCTTTTTCACAAGTACGTTTCCATAATAAAAATTTTGAGGGAAAAAAATTTACACTATACCTATATACAAATTAAAAATACGTTTTTCGAAAATACTCCTGAATATGTACAAAAAAATCAATTTTAATATAAGTACAAATGTCTGAATTTATACTAAATAATTAATTTTAATTAATTTTAAAATGTAAATAAATTACAATTAGAAACATAAACAAAAATTTATTTTGTCATGTTTGTGATTTTTGACTCTTTAAAATACGAGGGTCAATTGTGACCCCATGAAAACACAGGTTAACTACGAACACGAAAAATTATACTTTATAATAAAGTTAATACAATTATATAAAATAGCATACACAATAACATTGATGAAATATTACAAAAATCTTTTTATAAAAAAAAGTCTATACAAATTTAAAAAAACGTTGAAATCCGCTAGAATGAAAATGCTCTAACAAAAATGTTTGCCAACGGATATTCGTAATACTTATGTTATTTAATATTTGGGATGTGTTTAATAATGTAAAAAAGTAACTTTGAGGTACACCCCAAATATATGTGCATTTTGTTGACTCCAAGTTAGCGATTTTCTGGGAAGGTAATATTTTTTATCTGAGTAGTTGTTATTGAACCCAACACAAAAATTATATTACATTTTTAAATTTAGACAAAAAAAATTTTTTTTTGTTTTTTATATTTGGTAAATTTTTCCAAGGGGGCCTGATATTCAAGGGCGGTGCGGGACACATTCCCGTTATACTAGCACTCTAATTTTTTGCATGGTGAATTTTTGTATCCAAACAAATATTTTAAGAGGGGGGCAGCCCCAAAAATCGCAAGTTGAAAAATAAGGACCAACCTAGTAGGGCATATTAGCTGTGTGGAAGAATACCCAGTTAAAAATTGGTCGTCTAGATATTTTTTAAATTCTGGTTTATTTTTGACAATTAAGATTGAGGAATATTTTTTAACCATGTTATACCCTGTTTTAACCCGTTTTGTGCCGCAATCTGTGTTTGGACCCCATTTAACTTTTTAAGTAGCGAACTCTGAGTTTTTATTCATTTTTAATCCTTTATTGCCCGTAGACCCACACATTTAATAGGTTTGACCCCATATAACTCCGTTTTATCATCAAATAATTCCAATTTTGTACAAACAGTTTAGGATTTAATACTCTTGGCAAAGAATTTGTTAGTCTGTATTGAACAGGACCCATGCGCTTATGATGAGGATTATCGCGATTCGTCGCAGGATCTGTGGGTATGTGACCGCCTTGTAGATTCGAAAGCGTGAGTTTTGAGGAATATGAACACACATGCAATCGAAATACACTCAATTGCGTGAATTTCTGCGCATAATCTCTTTTATCACCTTTTCAGTCTGGATTTCGTTCTGGTCATAGTTGCACTACGGCAGTCTTGAAAGTTATTGATGATTTAAGACCTGAATATGACTCAGGCAACCTTTCATTTATGTGTTTTTTGGATTTCTCAAAGGCTTTTGACAGAGTAAATCACGTAATACTTTGTAAAAAGTTAAAAAACTTCTTTGGGTTTGCTGATGCTTCAGTAAGTCTTATATGGAACTATTTGTCAGGACGATCTCAAAAAGTGGTTGTAGGTGAGAGTGAGTCCTGCTTAAGAAGTATATCATCTGGTGTTCCACAGGGTTCTGTTCTTGGTTCGTTATTGTTTTGTATGTTTGTGAATGATGTTTTTACTGTATGTAAAAATGCTAGGGTCCATGCTTATGCTGATGACATACAGCTATATGTTTCCAATCGCGTTGGTCTTTTAGAACATTCATGCTGCCGTTTAAATGAGGATTTGATGGATATTGTTGAGTGGGCGAGAAGAAATAAATTAACATTTAACCCTCAAAAATCAGTTGTTTTACCAATTAGTAGATATGAAATAGATTTTAATCAATTTCCAACAATTTACCTTGGTAGTAGTGCACTAAAGTTTATTAGCAAGGCAAAATATTTAGGGTTCTATATTAACTCAAATTTAACGTGTTGTGACCATATAAATAATGTTATACGTAATGCATTCCTAGCCCTTAGGAATTTTAGATTGTCTTCAAGTTTTACGACGGTCGAAATCAAGCGAAAACTAGTAGTCCAACTAATTCTTCCTCATATTACGTATTCGGCTGAAGTATATAGCAAGATGGACTCGCATTCCTTGCATAAGCTTCAAGATATGTTTACGGATTGCGCCGATTTAGTAGAATCTCCTTCTATAGAAAAATGATTCTGGGCTGTGATTTGGTAGATTTTTTACGCATGAGAAATTTATTGTTTTTGCATAGATTACTCTATAAGAAAACTCCTTATTATTTATATGATAAGATTGTACATGGGTGGTCACCGCGATGTTTTACTTTAATACCTCCGACATATAATTATCTTAACACCAGCAGATTTTTCTTTGTTAACGCCATTTATCTTTGGAATTCTTTACCTTTAAATTTAAAACTCATAACTAGTAAAAACAGTTTTAAACACTCTCTTTTTAATTATATTGTTAGAAACATCTAAATCTTACATTGCCATTTCCTTTTTCTCTTATTTTCTTCTTTCAGTTACTAGTAGCCAAATTTTATAAAAAAAAAAAAAAAAAAAAAAACTGTATTTTATTTTTTATTATTTTTAATTTTTTTTTTTTTTTTCAAAATTACCTATTTGTTCAAACTTATTATGACTTTTTATAAACTATGTTATTCTAACTAAATATTATTATTATGACGCACATTATGTAAAGCTTTTTGGACTGTAAAAGAATTTTATTCTTATTGTCCTTATAATGATCTCAAATAAATTAAAATTAAATTTAAATTAAAAATTAAAATTATAAGTGACCAGGAAGCGTCAAAAGGGATATTGACATGAGTGAAATTACACGCCTTGTCAGAAGAGCTAGGAAATTTTATAGGGCCAGCATGACTTCGATTGAGAAAGCAATCAACATGCACACAAAGACAAGGCACTCTTTACCCCACCCAACCGTGGCTTATGCGACAAATTCTTGCTGAATTAATGTTTCTCCCTGTGACATACTAATTTCTAGCGATGATTTTAAAACCTGTACTTCATTTAGGGACATTTTTATGGCCGTTTATGGCAATAACCCACGGCTGAGTGGCATTGAAAGATTAAGCAAACTCAAGGAGAAAACCCGCGGAGAAGCAAGGGAAATTGTGATAAACGATGGTTTTAACATAGCGTGGTTTGAACTTTTGTTCCAATATGAAGATAGGTTCAGGCAGGTTAACACTCAGTTGAGAGTTTTATTTACCCTACCCATTTTCAATAGTATGTGCGGTATTTAAATACGTAAATTACAAAGGGCTATAAATAACTGCTTCGTGGTGCTTAACACTCTGCAGATAGATACTGCAAATTAGGACCCAATTATAATTTATATATGTACCTCAAAATAACCCAAAGAGACCCTTTTTATATTTGAAAGAACATTATCGACTTGTTATCCCATACGCAGACCAGAAACTCGCTGAAAATCGAAATCAGTATGAGAAAAGAGGTAAAACGTTTCATAATGTTACCCAAAACCCCAGGAGAAACAACCGTTCTAGGACAAATTCATTTACTTCTACCCAATCGAACGACACACATAATCCAAACAGCTCAGTATACATGCTGAGTGTTGCAGGGGTCCTTGAAGCGTATACACAGCAAATCTATTGATAATGCCATAGCCTATCAGGATTCCAAAGACCGACCATGCGTGGTTCAGTACCACACCCGGCTAGAGGTGTCCCTGCTTTCGCAGAACATGGCGGATCTAGAGCGGACACTCGATAAAAACCCGTAATCCCCGGTGTTACCTTACCGTGCCCATGGGATGAATAGCACTACGTTAGTGTGTTTTCGAACGGTGGCCTCCAGGACGAGGCGAACCCTGGTTGTATTAGCCCGCTGGTAGCACAGGGCTCTGCTATTATGCGTTCTTTTTAATCCCTTATTATTCTTTATTTATAGATGGATTTAAAAAACCAAAAACTTAATAATGAGCAAGAGATGACCGACGCAGGTCTATCCTCAACCAGTCAAGAGGTATTATGCCTAAAGAGCAGTGAGGGTGCAATCGAAACGGTCGGACAAGCAAAGGACATCTTCTGTCCTAATCTTGCCGAGCCTATGGATGTTGGTAAGGTGTCTGAGGACCACTCGGGTCCACCTATAGACGCAGATATTAACATCCCTACGGACGAGGAAGATGAACTTTTAAGCTCTCAACCTAAAGGTGCCGCAAAAGAGGTAAAAGAAGCTCCAGGCGATCAGTCAAAACCAGTGACTGAGAGAGCAAAGCTATGCGGCGCTGCTCGCAAACGCCTGAGGATGTACCTAGACGAAGGCATTGACCTAGAGGTAGCGCGGCGACTGTGTGTCTTACCAATGCGCGAAGCCCGAATGGAGGTCAAAGCTCTTATGGGTAAAAGGAAGAGGGTACGATCTGATGGCTCAACGCCACCAGGATCGAAACAGCCTGCAAAACGGACCGCTGAAATAGCTGCGGATGGTACACCTCGCAAGGTTGAAGGTGGCTCATTGCCAAAGCCGACCTTGACGGCTCCAGCTAAGCAGCTAAAGCAATCGGCACCGTCCTATAAGGAAGTAGTTGCCACAGTAAAGATTGGTGTTATTCCACCTGATTTTCCGGCGACAAGATGGACAGATGAACAGCTACATTCTATCCAAAGAGCTGTCTTGTACAAGATCGCGGAGCTGAGAAAAGGGACCATTAAGCCCAGCTTCTCAAGTTGCTCCTATAAGCCAGGTTGGCTCAGTTTCGTCTGCCGCGATAAGGACACAGCGCAGTGGCTGGAGACTCATGTCCCCACTCTAAAGCCATGGAGTGACGCTGTGTTGAAGGTAGTGGCGGAAGATGAAGTGCCGAAGGCCCAGGTGTTCGTGGGATACTTTCCCGAGAAAGAGGACACGTCCAATGAAATGATTCTTGGACTGGTGGAGGGCCAGAACTGCGAACTTTCGGTTGAGTACTGGAAAGTCTTGAACAGGATCATAAAGGGTGGTATCGTTGAGCTCACCCTATCCATTGATCCAATCTCAGCTGACATACTCAAGCGAAAGAATCACAGGGTGAACTTCGGATATGGAACAGCGCTGGTAAGACCCACCCGCCAACAATATGGGGTCGAGCGTGTCATACCCGGTAAGGAAAAAACAAATACTTCGACAGCTGCGACTAAATCCGACAAAAGGGTCTCCACCGACCCAACAACGTCGGATGAAAAACCGGGCTGTTCGAAGCACTTTGTAACGCCTAGTTCTTCTGAGCCCAAAGCTAAAAAGACGGCCAAACAAAAGGCTCCCAACAGACCGAGAAAATGGGAGAGAAACTCGGCAGAAGAGGCGGTTCTGCTGAACTCCAATAGAGGCTGGAAGGTGGCAAAGCGTGCCGCAAAACACGCCTAAAATGATGGCTGCCCGGAAAGGTAAGACGCCAAGGCACCTAAGGTGCTTACAGGTGAACCTTCACCATGCCAAAGCGGCATCGGACATCGCTCACAGAAGGTTCACCACTGATGCCCTGGATGTTGTATTCATCCAGGAACCATGGGTGCACGACGGAGCCATCAAGGGGCTTAACGCCAATCAAGGTAGGCTGATTTACGATTATCAGCATAGTCGGCCCAGAGCGGCCATCCTTGTTAGAAACAATATAACATTTCTTCCAATTTCAGAATTCGTTTTGGGAGACTTGGTTGCTATTTGGGCAAAGGTGCCCTCTTTATCTGGGGAACATGAGGTAGTACTGGCCTCAGCGTATCTACCTGGCGACACCAACACGGTACCAACAGCTGAGGTCTCGGCCTTGGTGGAATATTGCCGAATGAGGAACCTAAGTTGGATCCTCTGTTGTGATGCCAACGCACATCACACGATATGGGGAAGTACCAATATAAATAAACGTGGTGAGTACCTACTTGAGTTTATATGTAGTAACAATATAAACATAGTGAATAGGGGTGACGAGCCGACTTTCAGGAATTCTATTAGGACAGAGGTCTTGGATCTCACTCTTACTAGTTCTGATATGTCATTTGCCATCTCAAACTGGCATGTGTCCAATGAACTGTCAATGTCGGACCATCAACATCTGGTATTTGATGTTGCTAGTGCATTGGACTCATGCCAGGTTTATCGTAACCCCAGACGCACGAACTGGGAGGATTTCCGATACAATTTGGAACGAGATGCAGATGTCTCTAAAGGGCTCATTCTGAGCACAAGAGAGATTGATCATGCGGCATCCGAAATGCAATCGAAT
This sequence comes from Delia radicum, assembly GCA_021234595.1. Taxonomy (NCBI): domain Eukaryota; kingdom Metazoa; phylum Arthropoda; class Insecta; order Diptera; family Anthomyiidae; genus Delia; species Delia radicum. The sequence continues at coordinate 118,794,810 of CM037853.1, forward strand.
CTAACTTCTGCTTTCTTTTTGAGCTGCCCCCAAAAGACCAGGAAGACGAAGAGGGACGTTCCATGGTGGAATGATGGTCTGGAGAAGCTTAAAAAGGAAGCCAGAAGACTGTTCAACAGGGCAAAGGAAACAGGTGACTGGGTCACCTATAGGGCCGCACTCACTGAGTACAATAGAGAACTACGCAGATCCAAAAGGACCACGTGGCGCAACTACTGTGAGAAGATCTCTGATCTTCCAGAGGCGGTGCGACTACAAAAGGCCCTGTCACAGGATCATACAAATGGTCTCTGCACTCTTAGGAGGCCGGATGGCTCATACACGGAATCTCCCACTGAAACTTGTAAACTCTTGCTCGATACTCACTTCCCAGGATGCGTTGACAACTGCGGGTCCGCTGTGATTCAGAGAATCCCGAACCTGACAGGTAGGTACGTACGCCTGGCGGGTGCAATCTTTCAGGAGAACCGGGTAAAGTGGGCGATAGATGAATTTTCTTCATTTAAATCTCCGGGTCCAGATGGGATATATCCTTGTCTCTTACAGAGAGGGATGGACTTAATTGTCCCACAACTGGTTAGGATATTTAGATCGAGTCTATTATTCGGACATGTACCGAGACCCTGGAGGGAGGTTAGAGTGGTCTTTATACCGAAGGCGGGGAAAAAGTCTGAGCAGCTACCCAAGTCCTTCAGACCAATTAGCCTGAGCTCGTTTCTCCTCAAGACAATGGAGAAAGTCTTGGATCAGTATATTAGGGACACTTACCTCAGACGAAAGCCGATACATGAGCTACAGTTCGCGTATCAACGGGGTAAGTCTACCGAAACTGCTATCCATCATGTTGTCACAACAATAGAACGGGCACTGGAGGCAAAGAACATTGCCCTTTGTGCATTTATTGATATACAGGGCGCTTTTGACAACACGTCCTACGATGCGATTAGGGTATCCATGTCTAGGAAGAGCATTCCTCCAATCATAATTAATTGGACATTGGAGATGCTCCGCTCTAGGATAATCACGTTCGGAATAGGGACTACTTGTAGGACCGTGAATGCGACCAGAGGGTGTCCTCAGGGTGGCGTTTTGTCGCCTTTACTATGGACACTGGTCATTGATGAATTACTCGAGGGTCTGAACGACTTGGGTTTCAGGACCTATGGATACGCCGATGATCTTGTCATTTCCGTTGTGGGTTGGGATGACAGGACCATCTCCGAGCGTATGCAACAGGCTCTGAACTTCACTCTTTCGTGGTGCCGGGAAAAGGGGTTGTCTGTCAATCCGTCGAAGACAATCCTGGTACCATTCACGAGAAGGAGAAAACTTAACCTGTCTATGCCGGTCGTTGAGGGCGTAACGGTTGGCTTCTCTAGCAGTGTTAAGTATCTTGGAGTGACTCTTGATAGCTCCCTCACCTGGAACGAACATCTTGACCACGTCTCCAAGAAGGCCACCAGGGCATATTATGCCTGCCAGAGGCTTTTCGGGAGAACATGGGGCCTAAGGCCACAAATGGTCTACTGGTCGTTCAATACTATTGTTAAACCGATGATCACCTATGCTGCCCTTGCATGGTGGCCAAAAGTTGAACAGAGTAAGGCAAGGGAGGCTCTTAAGAGAATCTACCGTCTTGCGTGTGTTGGCATTACAGGGGCCGGCGGAACTTGCCCGACGGATGCCTTGGGGGTTATGCTGGGGATCCCGCCATTGCATATTTCTGTAATGGAGGTTGCCAGTATGGGTTCCTCTAGACTAAGTGAATTCGGTGGCATGAGGGGAGGCGACCTAAGGGGTCACATGAGGATCGCGCGAATCCTAATAGATGACCCAATTTCTAAGGTTGCGGACAAAGTGTCACCGGAGTGGATCCTTGATAGATATTTTGATGTGTTATTGTTTGACAGAGACATGTGGACCAATCAATCCTGGGAACCGGAAGATGGTTCTCAGGTGTGGTTCACTGATGGCTCTAAGCAGTCGAATGGGAACACGGGTGCGGGCGTCTTCGGACCAGGCTTCCAGCGTGCCTTACCTATGGGTAAATATCCGTCCATTTTTCAGGCGGAGATTTGGGCCATTTGTGTCTGTGCATTGGAATGCCTGCGAAGGGGAACTCGCAGATCTCGCATCTACATTCTTTCTGACAGTCAGGCTGCACTGAGGGCCTTAATGGCCTATAAGGTGTCGTCCGGGTTGGTCATGGAATGCATTCAGACTCTCAATAGGCTCGGTAGAGGCAACTCTCTAACCTTGGGGTGGATTCCTGGTCATGAGGGGCATGAGGGCAACGAGAGGGCAGATTGTCTTGCCAACCGCGGGGCCCGAAAGCCCTTTATTGGTCCTGAACCATTCTGTGGAATACCTGCGGGGTATGTTAGGGAAAGGCTCAGGGCATGGAGAGAGTCTGAATTCTCTAGTTACTGGGAAAACTCTCCTGGTCAGCGCCAGGCTAAAAGATTGATCTCTTTTTCCAGTAGGGGGTCGAGGCGACTATTGTCGCTTGAAAGGGGGGGTTTGAGGACCCTGGCGTCGTACTTAACTGGACACTGTAATCTCAGATACCATCTGCACAAGAAGGGTCAATCGGACACGGATTTGTGTAGGTTTTGCGAGATGGTGTCTGAGACCTCGGAGCATGTTCTCTGCGAATGTCCCAGGCTTTGTGATAGGAGACTTAGGTTTCTAGGTGATCGCTTCATTTCGCCTTCCGACATCACGAACATTTTGCCTAATAGGATAATTGGCTTTATAGGTAGCTTGAATCTGTAGGTAATCTTAGGCAGCACAAAAGACCTACATTGGTCGCGGTGCATAGTGCCTTCTGATCTAATCTAATCTAATACATGCTATGTGAGAAAACGCATACAATTAGAGATTGTCCGTCATTTAATGCAATGACGCTGACAGAACGGACTGAATTTGTTAAAGGCAACGCATTTTGGTGCAACTGTTTATACTCCTTCCATAATGTTTGGGATTGTCAAGCTCGATTAAATAATTTGTGAGACGTAAAGCTACCTCCTAATACTCAGTAAAATTTTAGGAATAAAAGAAATTGTTGTTAACTCGTTTTCGAGCCATGTACCCACACATAACATAAGCCCAAAAACCGCCGAAGATCGGGATCACACTGAATTAGCTGACCCGGAATTCTATAAAAGTTGAACTAATATGTAGCGAATATTATGCGAAAATTTTCCGATCTGGTGTAAAAAAAAAATGGTGTAAAAATAAAGCGCGGCAATTGATTTCATATTCCACGAGGAGTCCACTTATAAAGCATAACCCACCCTCAGTATAACATAATCACCCTACAAATTCTAAAATTATAATTTCCAATTCAACCAGCTAGCCCGCTCATAGCGATATTGGATCTTACAATTCCTCCGAAAATCATTCCATGTTTATCAATTCAGAGTCAGGAATAGGTGAGAAATCCAAAAAACTTCGGCACAGGTGTAGATCAATACTAAAGCTAAAAGAAACTGTGTCCACCCGATAACTCGCCAATTTGTTAGGTTCGAAGCTTCAGGTGCTAAACATTGGTCAACTGGAAATGGTTGCACATTAACTCATGATCACTCATATTCTAACTTATAAACGCTCATTTATACTCACCCATAACACACTCATTTGTACTCATTATACACTCTTTTTACTTACCCAAGTTAATATGTTAATTATATCAATCATAAATGCCTTTGCCATCATAACCCGTTCTTTCCCAAACAACTAAATCTTACTCATTATTACTTTACGACAAAATTACATATTGTACTTTACCCACCTATGTCATCACCCTTCATTCATTAATACGTCATAATTTTCATTTAATCCAATAGAAAATGGCTCCTTATAATCATAATCGTAGATGTTGTTGTGAAAACTGTCCACTAAACCAGCAGAATCGATAAAGGTCTACTCACAACTCAGCCAACAAATTCTTTTTAACTCTAGTTTACTATATGGCTTAAGCAGAGCCACTTTACGTTTCATCGAGTGCCATAAATGTTCGATAGGATTTAAATCTGGCGAATTTCCAGGCCAATCCATGTGTTGAACACCGAGGTCCTTGAATATGTTTTGCACCAGTAAAGTATATTTAAAGGATTATGCTATAATTTTTAGCTACAAACATGCGGATATAATGATTAGATTAGATCAGAAGGCACTATGCACCGCGACCAATGTAGTTCTTTTGTGCTGCCTAAAGTTACTACAGATTCAAGCTACCTATAAAGCCAATTATCCTATTAGGAAAAATGTTCGCGATGTCGGAAGGCGAAATGAAGCGATCACCTAGAAACCTAAGTCTCCTATCACCTGCGACATTCGCAGAGAACATGCTCCGAGGTCTCAGACACCATCTCACAAAACCTACACATATCCTTGTCCGATTGCCCCTTCTTGTGCAGATGGTATGGTACAAAGGCGCCCGCACCCGTGTTCCCATTCGACTGCTTCAGTGAACCACAACTGAGAACCATCTTCCGGTTCCCAGGATTGATTGGTCCACATGTCTCTGTCAAACAACAACACATCAAAATATCTATCAAAGATCCACTCCGGTGACACTCTGTCCGCAACCTTAGAAATCGGGTTATCTATTAATATTCGCGCGATCCTCATGTGACCCCTTAGGTCGCCCCCTCCCCCTCATGCCCCCGAATTCACTAAGTCTAGAGGAACCCATACTGGCAACCTCCGTTACAGAAATATGCAATGGCGGGATCCCCAGCATAACCCCCAAGGCATCCGTCGGGCAAGTTCCGCCGGTCCCTGTAATACCAATACACGCAAGACGGTAGATTCTCTTAAGAGCATCCCTTACTCTGCTCAACTTTTGGCCACCATGCAGCATAGGTGATCATCGGTTTAACAATAGTATTGAACGACCAGTAGACCATTTGTGGCCTTAGGCCCCATGTTCTCCCGAAAAGCCTCTGGCAGGCATAATATGCCCTGGTGGCCTTCTTGGAGACGTGGTCAAGATGTTCGTTCCAGGTAAGGGAGCTATCAAGAGTCACTCCAAGATACTTAACGCTGCTAGAGAAGCCAACCGTCACACCCCCAACGACCGGCATAGACAAGTTAAGTTTTCTCCTTCTCGTGAATGGTACCGGGATTGTCGTCGACGGATTTACAGACAACCCCTTTTCCCAGCACCACGAAAGAGTGAAGTTCAGAGCCTGTTACATACGCTCGGAGATGGTCCTGTCATCCCAGCCCACAACGGAAATGACAAGATCATCGGCGTATCCATAGGTACTGAAACCCAAGTCGTTCAGACGCTCGAGTAATTCATCAATGACCAGTGTCCAATGGCGACAAACCCCACCCTGAGGACACCCTCTGGTCGCATTCACGGTCCAACAAGTAGTCCCTATTCCGAACGTGATTTTCCTGGAGCGGAGCATCTCCAATGTCCAATTAATTATGATTGGAGGAATGCTCTTCCTAGCCATGGATACCCTAATCGCATCGTAGGACGTGTTGTCAAAAGCGCCCTGTATATCAATAAATGCACAAAGGGCAATGTTCTTTGCCTCCAGTGCCCGTTCTATTGTCGTGACAACATGATGGATAGCAGTTTCGGTAGACTTACCCCGTTGATACGCGAACCGTAGCTCATGTATCGACTTTCGTCTGAGGTAAGTGTCCCTAATATACTGATCCAAGACTTTCTCCATTGTCTTGAGGAGAAACGAGCTCAGGCTAATTGGTCTGAAGGACTTAGGTAGCTGCTCAGACTTTTTCCCCGCCTTCAGTATAAAGACCACTCTAACCTCCCTCCAGGGTCTCGGTGATATAATGATAGTATATTTGTTATCAAAACTTACCGCGGAGTCATCCTCAAAGATAGCCTTACTAGAATGTCCGTATTGATCATCCACAACAGGCAAGACTAAACCCATTATGATTTTGCCATATTTTTCTCCGTTCATAATTCCATCCACATAGAACAAAGGACTCCATACATACTAAGAAAAACATCTCCAGATCATTTGACTCTGAGGATGCTTGAAGGTTATAATAACACACGTGTTCATTCTCCTCGAAAACGTCTCACGTATGGAAAATTGTCTGCACAGTGTTAAACAAGTTAAACTTGCTCTCATCAGACCATATAACATTGCTACATTGGTCGAGCGTCCAATTGCGGTGCATTCTGGCACACTCCAACCGTTCTACTAGGATACCACTACTTTGTTTGCAAGTATCACACGCAACATTTTTTGCCAATATTAATTTCTAAAAATACTACAACCAATTAGCAGCATTTTTATCTTATTATATTTCACACATTTAAATATGATGTATAAAACTAAGACTGAATTGTATAGCTGTTTTTTTAAATGTGTTTTATTATACAAATTTCGCAAAATTAATTTAATTAAAGCTATTTTAAAAGTACACAATTTTTGAATTACCAACATTGTGCAAAGTTCCAGTAAACCAACGGTTGGCCATTGTCATCAATCAGGTAACATGGCAATGCTGTCAAGATTGTTAATCCCACGTTCTGACAACGCATAACCGATCGTCGCCGACGCTATGCCAACACTGTGCCGAATGTATTTTTCTGCCTGGGGAAATATCTAAAAAATTAAAAAATCGAAAAAATTGTAAGAGTATCGTATTCAGGTGAAAAATCATAGAATTGTTTTCAAAATCTAGGTTTATCCTGTTAATATAGCTCGAACGTCTGATGTCGAATGTGATTCTGAGAGCAGATTTTTATTGAGTATATCTTAGACCTTCAGAAAAGTATGGTTTAGTTACAGTATGAAATATTTTTCGGCCTGAATCTTTAAGTACAAAAAGTACTTAGATGTACTCAGAAGAGCTCCCCACTGTAGTTTTAACATATTTACAAGTTATATTCGAGTTATATGAGAAGGCCTTATATTAATGTTTTAAAAAATGGAAGAAACCATACGATTTTTGTTTATTTATAGCCTTTTATATAAAAATAATAAATAATCTATGGTATAACGTATAATTTGATTGATTTGAATGATCGAGTAATTTTTCAGATGAAATTTTATATAATTAAATTGTGTGGCCATAATAGATAAAACTATATAAAGCTTCATATACGTTTTTTTAACCATGCAAAATTTTATTTCAATTTCAATTTTTTTATCTGGAGTTGAATCTTAATAACCCAAGCAAAAAAGTTTTTATATAAACAGATACAACTTGATACAATTAAATGTTTCAATATAAATATTTATATAGTCATATAAGTATTTATTTTATAGCATAAATATTCGTATCTAATTGTATATAGCTTTGTGTTGTTTCAGAAATTTCTATATGTGGGTATATATATCAATATATTTTTTATATAGTCCTGTATATAAATGAACTTAATATACATAATTATATATTACTATATACATATTACTCAATATACTAAACTGAAAATTTACAATGTAGTTATGATTTTTAGAAAATACACTCATTCGTCTCTTCCGCGCCTTTCACAATTAAAATTAAATAAAATTGCATATTAATTATAGTATTAATTGCAATTGCCTGAAAAAGACGTTTAAATTCAAACTCAAACAAAAATCAAACTTTGCTCTCTGGCAATTCTTTCCTAACTACGTAAGCGCCATCTATCGAATATAGAAAGTATATATCATAGATGTGGCATCACTTACAACATATGGGAAAACAGTGGACATTAAAATGAGGTAAGTTTCTAAAAATAGAACTATTGTGTTGTTGGAGTTGTACTTCTGAGATTATGTATGCAAAAACAAAAACACCGTGTATTGAATAAAACTAGTTTTAATCACAACAAAACTCGACCTGACGATAGATCAGTGCGCTGAAGCGCTCTGTCGAACGTGTAGTGCTAGAGCATGTGGCATTAGAAATCAGTTTATCTATACCACGGCCAGTGATTGCACAGAAAATTTCATATAGACGCAATCGAACAAATAAAAACAACAAATATTACATTATTCAAAAAAAAAAAAAAAACAGGGTCAGTGATGAAGTTTCAATACCAGAAACTACGCAGTCTGATTCAGAAAATTGAAAATTTACTATGTAGTTATGATTTTTAGAAAATACACTCATTCTTCTCTACCACGCCTTTCACTATATCTCATATAATTGAACATAAATGTTTATATAATTATATATAACTACATACGAACCAATAATAAAAATATTTGTTTTATAGTTTTTTATACGGTCATAATGATATGGACATTTATAAGGCCTAACGCTTTGATATTTTTAAATTATCTCAGATGTGATTTTGGTATTAAATTGTGTTCACCCAGCCACTCGGGTACGCTTGCATTTAAGCATGATCTAGCTCGTCGGATATGGGTGAAGTGTTCTTGGACACATTTACACGGTCCGTCTTAGCACGAAACTCTTGCCCGACCATGCGATTAGATTTCCATTTCTGATTCCCCAATTTCCCTATAACCATGCTATCCTGCGTGTTATCAATAGCCTTGTCCATAAAATTACCATAGCCCCTAATCCATAAAGTTCCGTCCGGATTACCCCATACTACCCTGCCCTATTCCCATCATGTTCGTCCGTTAAAATAAAGAGTGAGTATTGTTAATTTAACCTAAATTTGTTCTTGTTTTATAATTCATTTGGAAACTCCATTTTGATTCAATCGAAATTATCTTTAGATTTCATTAAATTTGAATATTTAATATTCGAAATAATACACCAGCTAGTGGTTCCCTTTTTGTCATAAAGGGCGTTTTTTATAAAGGTATATAACTTTGAAATGGAATAAAACAAAGATGATATTTTTAAATTGACATGAAATTTCTTTTATTCGAAACATAATCTTCTGACATTATAATTTAAATATTACTTCTGGCATATGACCGCCACGGCTGGCTCGGACGTATTCTAATCTATAGGTACAATTTTCGATGATTTTTTCCAACATTTGTGGCCAATAACGCGGCGAGTGTTTTCCTCCAATTGGTCAATCGTTTCAGGCTTATCGGTGTAGACTAGCGACTTCACATATCTACACAGAAAATAGTCCAGCGGTGTTAAATCGCACGATCTTGGAGGCAGATTCACTGGTCTGAAACGTGAAACAATGCGGTTACCAAACGTTTCCTTCAATAAATCAATTGTGGCACGAGCTGTGTGACATGTTTCGCCGTCTTGTTGAAACCACAGCTCCTGTACATCATGGTTGTTGAATTGGTGAACGAAAGTCAGTAATCATGGCTCTATAGCGGTCCCAATTGACTGCAGCGTTCTGTCCAGCTTCGTCCAGTGTTTCCACCAGCCCATAAAGCACACCACACAGTCGGTTTTTCAGGATGTAACGGTGGCTCAACATGCACTTGAGGATTATCATCACTCTAAATACGCCAGGTTTGTTTTTGTAAGTATCCACTTAACTAAAAGTGAGCTTCATCGCTAAACAAAATTCGAAAAAATTTGTGCGCGATACTTATTGCGAACAGAACCATTATTTTCAAAATAAATTTGCACAATTTGGAAGTGTTGTCCAGGAGTCAGTCTATTTATGTTGAAATGACAAACCAAACTAAACATAAATCACTTGACAGCTGACAAAATGGCCGTCAGTTAAAAAAGTGTTGCTAACTTAAAGTTTTATACCTGTATAAAAAACACCCTTTCCCGTTTGTGGGGTTATCGAACAATACTAAAAATTCTAATTAGAACGAATTCACTGTGTTTCTGTTTATATGGTTTTACACAAAATTAGTACACATTCAGCAATTCATCTTGCACTCTGAGCGCGTATGATTACAAAATACAATACAAAAATTCCAATTGGAATCGGTGACAAAAATCAAACAATATAATAATTTTCCCTTAGTCAAACAAGTCCGGCACAACTCTCTTATTGGAAGACCAGCCGACAAGACAAATAAACGATTTAATACTGTGCGGTTTTAAAGGCAAAAATCACTACTGGCTAGATGAGATGAGCTCCACCACGTAGGCCACGTTTTACCACATGCGTCACTACACAGTGGAGTTAAGGTTCTTATAAAACAATTCCCTTTCCAAATAAAAGGGTGACAAACAACCAAATTACAATATATCACGTTGCACTAAAACAGGCAATTAATTATGTTGTATATTCTCCTTGCTTGAAATAAATTACGCACGGTGTTGCGGGCAATTGGTTTTATTATTTTACTATCCACCCAGGTAGAAATTGCCAACCGTAACAAACAAAATAGTACTGCCAAACCATTGCTACTTTTGTAAAGCCCACCGTATTAAAAATAACCAAATGTATATCTAATATTGTACAAGAAAAACACTATTTTGTTTCCAAAGCATGTGTTTTGACAGTACCGCTCGCAAGATTCTTACCCAATATTGTTTTTATCAATATAACAACCAATTAGAAGATTTTTGTTTTTAGATATTTTATTACAAGTTCGTTTGAAGTAATTTTGGGTAAAACATGGAAAAATGAGATTAATAAAAAAATTCGCTCAAAAAGAGATAAAAAACTTAAAAATACCTGGAACGCACAAAACCACATTTCAAGCCCAAAAATAAACTTCAAAATTTTTCATCGAAAAAAAATTGTATTAACAATTAAATATAGAAAAATAAATTATAATTTAATAATATGAAGTGATATTTTATAAAACAATTACTATTTTCAGAGTTTTTGCTAGTTTTCTTAGTTTATTTTCACAAATTTAAAACATGTGTTTTATTAACAGCTGATGATTTGATAGTTTTAGCATTTTACCCAAATAAAAGTACGGGTAACTTCTGTTAAAAGGAGAAACACAACGCTCTCATTTGCCCAATTGGGTTCGCACTGGTGGGCGCGGTAACGTACGTCACACATTTAAGAACGCTCTTAGCTGCTGCTTTTTAAATGTGTTTTAGTATACAAATTTCTCAAAATTATTTTAATTTAAGCTATTTTAAAAGCATAAAATTTTTGGATTACCAACGTTATGTCAACGGTGGCAAATTGGCTCAAACCAACGATTGGCCACTGTTATCCTGATTGGCCACTGTCAAGATTGTTAATCCCACGTTCTGCCAATGCATAACCGACCGTCGCCGACGCTTTACCAACACTGTGCCGATTGTATTTTTCTGCCTGGGCAACTATGGATTAGCAAAAAAATAAAATTAAACTCTATTTTTTTTTTTATAAAATAAATTTTGCCACACAACTTGATGTTTGAAAAAAACAGAATTTTTGCAGCAACGAATTGCTAACTCGTTACTTTACATGTCAAGTATCATAACGTATGAGGTGTTCGGAAAGTAAATAAGCCAAAACCGAAAGTGCGTTAACACTAACTCAAATATCTTGACACTGATCTAATTAAGATGGAAACCATAGCTTATGATTGGTGAACCTGAATTATAACTTTTATATCCTAATTTTAAATAACTATGACCAAATAGCCAAAATATAAGATTAATTATATAAATTAAATCATTTCAATTAAAATAGTTTTATTAAATTAAATTATTTTAGAATGAATTTCTTTCAAACTAGAGAAACATTTTTTTTTTCTCTTTACACAATTCATTCGCCACAATATATATTACTATGACATGTATTCAACACGAAATACGTTAAATAACTGCATTCGTTATTACTAGAGATGTCACGAATATTTGGTTAATATTCGGTATTCATCATATTTTGCATGTTTTGTTCATTCGGCCGAATAGCGAATAATAGCACTATTCTGAAAAATTATTTGGTTACAAGAAAATACCTTAAAAAGCTGTGTTTTTCATCTAAAAAATTGAGAAAAATCTAGTTTTTCATAAAAGTTTTTTCTTTAAAATGTCAAACACGGCTGCTTTTTCAACATAAAAGTATTACGATTCTGTTTAATTGCTCCCATATCTAAAGTGTAACTTTATATCAAATTTATAAAAAAATTAATATTGAAACTATTCGGCCAAGATTTGGTATTCGAATTCACTACTTGTGACACTACTTGTGACACAAAGGAGGTGTAATGAAAAATATATAGTCGTTTCGAATTACATATAATCGTTTTTAAAACTTATAATATTATACCATTGTTGAGAAAAACTACGAACTGTTTTTTATAAACCCTTATCCAAAAATAAAAAATTATATCTAATTGGATACAATCATATATAATACCCAAAAATTTGTATGGAGACAAAACTCGGATTAAATCGTATATAATATAAAGCAAATTGTACAAATTTGTATCTAATAACATCGAATACGATCTAAGTAAATACGATTGTATCGAATTCGATACAATTTGATGTATCTTAGATACAAATATTGGATATACAAGTTAATAATGTCGATTTTTTTGCTTGAAAAATGCATTTATTATAATAACAAAATGAATTGATACATTATTCAAAGCATTGTCCATCGTTAGCCACTACTTTTTCCCATCTTTCTGGTAGCATATGGATTCCGCGATTATGGTAGCATACTGCTCCGGTTTAGAGGTAAAGAATGAATAAAGCCAATTTCTGATAACCTGTTCTGAAGTGAAGGGCGTTCTGAATCGATCGAAACAAATGGTAGTCAGAAGGGGCAAGGTCTGGGCTATATGGCGGGTGAGCAAAAACATCCCATCCACTGTTTTCCAAATAGTTTTTGACCGGTGTTGCAACATGTGGCCGAGCGTTGTCATGATGAAAGATTATGGCCTCGTGTCTGGTCGAATATTCTGGTCGTTTTTCATTGATTGCTCTCTTCAATCGAATCAATTGCGTTCGGTACAGGTCCCCTGTGATCGTCTGACCCTATTTCAGCAGCTCATAATACAAAACATCCTTCTGATAACACCAAATACAGAAAATTACTTTGGCGCCATGGATATTCGGTTTCGGCGTTGATTTAGCTGGTTGGCCAGGCTTTATATATGACATTTTGTGCTTGGGGTTATCATAATGTATCCATTTTTCATCACCAGTAACAATACGATGCAAAAACGAATTCTTTTTGTAGCGTTCAAGCAGCATTTCCGATATGCAAAATCGTCTTTCAACGTCTCTCGGCTTCAATTCATATGGCACTCAACTTCCTTACTTTTGAATGAATCCCAATGCTTTTAAACGTAGGGAAATTTCTTTTTGTGTGACTCCCAATGACAATGCAAGTTCTTCTTCCGTTTGACGACAATCTTCGTGGAGTAATGATTCCAATTCCTCATCTTCAAACTTTTTCGACTAACCAGGCCTCTCCTTGTCTTTTGTGTCGAAATCAACACTTTTGAATTGCGCAAAAAAATCGTTCGCAAATTTTTTGAGTTGGTGCATGTTGACCGTAAGCTCTACAAACAATCGATAACATTCAGCAGCCGTTTTCTTCGAATGAAAGAAGGTTATCAGACTTCCCTGCAAAAAATCATTTTTAGACACAAAATTCGACATTATTTTAGCGATTGAAAAAAATTTGTGTTTACTGTTTGGCGTCTATCGAATACTGAATTATAATGACAGATGTTTACCCTCCAAAATACCATATTTGTTATTATTAACACAAACCATATGTGATAGTTATGCCATATGTTGTCCAAAGCGACATTATCAATATGTCTACCCAACATATGTTCACATTTTTCGGATCAAATTTGATATCATCGCATATATATTTTGATGTTACCTATATAAATTTTTTTATTTATGAATGTATTTTTTTGTTTTGCATGCAGAAAGTGGTTGATTATGGGACTGTATTATTTTTACCAATAGTTAAATCATTAAGTAGCATTATCGCTTTTTAATATTTTATTATATTTAACACGCTCAATGGGTAATTATTTATGCAAAAGACTAAGACTGAGCTGTGTTTCTGGTTTTTAAAAGTGCTTATTTTATAAACATTTCACAAAATTAATTGAATTTAAGGTATTTGGGAAGCACCAAATTTTTTGAATTTCCAACGATATGATAAAGTTGACTAGTGCGCTCTAACCAACGGTTGACCGCTGTTATCAAACTAGTAACAGGACAATACTGTCAAGATTTTTAATAACATGTTCTGCCAAAACATAAACAACGTCGCCTACGCTTTGACAGTACTGTTTCGATTGTGTTTTTCCGCCTGGGTATTTTTACTATATCACAGTGTTATCTTTCACGCCTGCAAATTGTTTTGTTTTACTTCACTAATATTAGTGGGTGGAAATGTTTTTGTGTTTGCTGGTTTACAAACAAATAAATAATGGAAAGAAATTATTTTTGGGAAAACTTTTTAAATTTATTGCTGATTATATACAAAAGCCGATATGGAAATCCTAAAATGGAAAAACAACGATTATTAATATTTTAAATAATAAATTTAATCTGGAATATGTAGGACTTTAGAAAAACGAAATTTTTTATAAAAAAAAGAAAATAAATTGTTTGTTTAGTAACGACAGCACTTTGCAAAAAGTATTTACTACTTCGTAGAAACTTAATCCTTTCTAAGGGTGTGTTTGCTTTTGAAACATTCTTCTACTCTAAAAATTCGATTTAAGCTATACAAATTTGTTTGCTTTCAAAAGAATGTATAGCAATACATTTAAAAAAAATATAATCTTTTTCTATTCCATTCCTTTTCGAAACAGCCTTTTCACTTTTACTTTCTTAAAGTAAACAAGAGACAGATTTATTTTTTGGGTTCAGCAATTTTTTGAAGTACTTTGAAAATATAATATATTTATATTATTTGATTTGCTTCTTATTTTTGAATGTTTGATGTCAAAATAATACAATAACAATAGAAATATCCGTCCATATAAACACAGGCGTTATATAATATATTAACGAGTAAAAACCCAGCAAAAAAAAGTGCTTACCCAGAAGCGCTTTCGGAATTCATTATTTAATTACGATGCCCGTCCAAAGCAAATCCAGAAGGCATGAATTTTGTTCGCGATGTCTCACTTCGTATGTCTCTTTTAAGCAGGTAAAAAGTGCTTCTTTCATGTGCTATTAGAAGCAATAAATTCAAGCCTTTTTAGGCAATTCTTTTTTGTTTGTTGATACCATTAATGCTTTTTGGAAAGCATTCTGTATGGCTTCATTGTAAGCATTATTCACTGCTTCAAAGAAGGCATTTTGGGAAGCACAACAGAATGATTTCGCTAATTGCTTTATTGCTTCACAGAATTGCAGGTGAAGCGCTATTTTGGAAGCACACAAATGAAGTTCTGATTTCCAAATCCAGGTTATTTTTTGTTAGGAAACTTGCAAATTGTGTTTTTTATAGAGGTATATAACTTTGAAATGGAATAAAACAAAGATGAATTTTTTGAGTTGACATGAAATTTACTTTATTCGAATGATAATATGCTGGCATTACAATTTAAATATGACTTCTGGCATTTGACCGCTACGGCTGGCTCGGACGTAGCCTAATCTGGAAGTCCAATTTTCGATGACTTTTTCCAACATTTGTGGCCGTATATTGGCAATAACGCGGCGAATGTTGTTATCCAAGTGGTCAATCGTTTCGGGCTTATCGGCGTAGACTAGCGATCTTGGATGCCAATTCACGGGTCCGAAACGTGAAGCTATGCGGTTAACAAACGTTTCCTTCAACAAATCAATTGTGGCACGAGCTGTGTGAAACCACAGCTCCTGCACATTATGATTGTTCAATTGATGAACTAAAAACTCAATAATATTGGCTCTATACATATCCAATTCCTGTGCACGATGGCGAATAGACTGAATGGGGTCTGCCTCTACGCTACGATCTACAGCAGCAATGACTTATTCTGTACGCACTGCACGACGTCTCTGTGGATGCATATTATTATTTAGAGTAAACGTGGTGGGAAAACGTTCCATAATTAAACGAATTAATTGCTCTGATGGACAATTATGTTGACCGTAAAATGGACGTAGTGCGCGATATGTATTTCGAACAGAAACATGATTTTCAAAATAAATTTGCACAATTTGAAAGCGTTGTTCAGGCGTCAGTCTATTCATGTTAAAATGCCAAGCCAAACCAAACTAAACATAAATCACTTGACAGCTGACAAAATGGCCGTCAGTTAAAAAAGTGTTGCCAACTTAAAGTTATACACCTGTATAAAAAAGCAGCCTTTATATAGGAACATTTAAAAAATATTTGAGTACAAAATAAAACAGCGAAATTTTCAAATTTACCTATTCTGATTTTAGTAAAACTTGGTATAAATATTCTTCTTGTAAATGTGGAGTTAACGTATTTTTTATTTTTCAAAAATTCGTTATAGTTTCAATTTATTTGCTGCTTAAAAATGAGGGTCAAATGTGTAAGGTTTTTGAATTCGTCAACAGAAAATTAAAAATTTTGTGTCATTTTAAATACCGAATCCTTTTCTTTGAACAGTGTTGCATAAAGGGGTTCAAAAATAAACGTAATTTTTCCAAAAGTATCATTCATTTTTCCAAAAGTATCATTGCAATATATATAAAATTTTGTTTATTCACAGTGTACCCTACGACAAATTTCAATATTTTCTGCACGCATGTTAAAATCTAGATGCTGTTATGTTAAACTGCAGTTATGCAGTTAAACTGAGTACTCAGATTTTCGTTATAACATCCCATATCCTTTTTAAAGGCCATTTTAAGTTAAATTTTTAGACAAGTTATTTAAATAGTTGTACTGATTAAATTATGTCAAAATTAATACCCAGATGAAAGGAAATAATCTCTGCTATTCCTCAAAAATATTTTAGGACCAACAACTGTAAAAATATCCTTTTTAAAATTTAATTTTTAATATCATTGACTGTTTTCAATAGGTTCGCCAAAATAAAAAGTTCATATTAAAGGTTTGACTACACCGTACACATACTCAAATTTCAGCCTTCTAGCGTTATTAATTTAGCAAAAACAACATTTTAATTAGCCTTGTAAAAACAAAAATCAAATGTAAAAAATTTAATTTTATATATTTATTTGTTATTGCTAAACGAATAAAGCTATAAGGCTGAAATTTGAGTAGGTATTACAGAATAATCAAACTTTTAACATTTTTTTTTATGAACTTGTTTAAAATAATCAATGATATTGAAGGATCAAATTAATAAATAGACATTTTTTAATGTTTGTTTCTGATATACTATGATTTATAACTTTGAGACAAAAGCTTACGAGCTTTGATGTTTTCTTTTAAAACTGCGAATATTTCCAATAGTAGTAGATTTTTTGAGATGAAAAAAGTCCAATTGTATTTAAAATTAAATTATATTTCATAAAATATCTATAAACGTAAGGAAAGTGTAATAATTTTTAAATTTGAAATGGGAATTTTCCTCCCACAAAATAATCTTTTTCAATACAAAAATGTAAAATTATTATTATTTTTACTTATTACAATTTTATGGATTTAATTTTAACTTTTTTTTTTTTTTTCAATACAAAAATGAAAAAAACAGATTAAAAAATTAATTAAAAATACTCTAAGTTACCCCAGATATAAAAAAATACATTTATGGACCGTTGAAATGTAAATTAATTATATATAAATGGCATAACTTCTAGTTGTTATCCAGATAGGCAACTATGTAGCTGAACACAAATTAAAAAATTTCAAAAATTGTTAAAAATGTACATTAATTTTAATTTTAGAACTGATTTTTTGCTCCAACTCCAGGTTAATGTTAGAACTATAAAATTATGTTGTTGCACATACTGACATTTGTAATTATCCCAACTGAATTAAACACGTATGATTGCTTATCCAATCGATTATTTTTTAATAAATACACCGTTTAGTTTTAAATATTAAATTTTTTTTATTTAGATAATTTAACACACCTTTCGGAATGTTGGATTCGGTCCATTCACATGTTTGGTAGTTGCTCTAGATATTTCCAAGGCGTTCGATCGTGTGTGGCACGGCGCACTGTTTCAAAACTAATTGCCTTTGGTGTCGGTAATGATTTCTCTCGACTTATCTCGAGTTTTCTCAGAGATCGTATTATACGTGTTGTTATAGATGGGGTCTCATCCGACGAGTTCCAGTTATGTTCAGGGGTACCACAGGGCTCTGTTCTTTCTCAATCTCGTTTTCTCATCTTTCCTACACACAGAGAATAAATTAGTTGGAATGGTTGGTTGGTTTAAGTGGCAGCTCACGCTACTCGTGAGCATCAAGTAGAGTCAAAAAGCGACTCCGTTTTGAAGAGACCACACTACCCGTAAGGAACTAATATCCGGAGTACTAGACCCACCCCGTTTGGTTAATATAACGTATGAGATCACCGAATCCCACACGTGATATTACCGAGAGGTCGTCCAGTATATGGTCACCCAAGATCCGGAGTCGAATATTCTGCAGCGCCGGACAATCGCAGAGAAGATGCTCCACAGTCTCCTCCTCACCCGGTATGCCGCAGCTGCGACAATGCGAACCGAGTACAATCCCAAGTCTAATGCCATGCCTACCAATCAGCCAATGACCGGTCAGGACAGCCGTCAGCCTCGAGACATCCCTCCTGCTCCTGCTCTGGAGAGAGTTTGTACGCCCTAGGTCGTAGTTGGGCCACGTAAGTCTCGCGGTCCTACAGGTATCCAAATTATGCCACCTGTCCCCCGCCCTGCGAAAATAGTGCCGGAAAATTTCCCCCTTAACAGTCCCCAGCGGTGCAGCGACTGACACCGATGTGGAGACGTTTAAGGCAGATCCTGCCCTTGCCAATTCGTCTGCCCTTTCATTACCGTAGAGGTCTCTGTGGCCGGGGACCCAAACTAGAGTAACTTGGGATAGACAGCTTAGCCTGGACAGTTCCTCCCTGCACTGACCAACGAGAGCAGAGGATGTGACGTACGAGCTCAGGGACATTTAAGCCGCTTGGCTATCGGCGAAGATGCCCACTGTCCCTCGAGCCCCCCTTTCAGACAGGAGTCTGCAGGCTTCCCTGATAGCCAGAATTTCCGCCTGGAAAACAGTAGCATGATCAGGTAGCCTGAAAGAACACCGCAAGTTACACTCACCCGAGAAGACCCCGGAGCCTACACCACAACTCATCTTTGAGCCGTCGGTGTAAACCCTGATGTCAAAAACACATGTTGGATCCCCCATATCCCACTCCCGCCTGGAGGGAAAGCTAACCCGAAAAGGTCGGCAGAAATCCAATCTAGGAGTAACATAGTCGGACTCAAATCCCATACGTGGGTGAAGTCCATCAAGAAGCCTAGCATGTCCATAGGTCCTGGACTTCCAGGAACCTGTTGCAGCAAGCCGCGCTGCGCTGCTAGAAGAAACCGCCATTATATACAAATCAACAGGAATAATGTGAAGCATTGCATTGAGAGCCTCCGAGGGACAAGTTCTTATCGCGCCCGTGATCCCAATGCAAGCAAAGCGCCTGTATAGGACGATCCGTAACCACCCTCTTAGCGGTCGCAGTCCACCACACTATAGAGCCATATGTAAGTATTGGACGCACAATAGCCATGTACATCCACAGCACCATTTTCGGACTCAAACCCCACCTTGAACCAAACATCCTCCTACAGGAGTAGAAAGCTACCGTTGCCTTCCTGACCCTTAGTTGGAATACTATCATGACCCCCAAGATTCTTCTCCATCAACTCAATTTTATTTCCCAGCATATAATTATTACGATTACTACCAATTTTTTGCTTTAATGACATACATTTTACTGTTACAACTAATTAAATTTCAATTTAAAAATCAAGGAGGTGTTTCCAACCAAATTGATCAAAAAAAAATCTTGTCACAAGAATATTAGAAACCAAAAAAATTAACATTTCAACCGGCAAATTGGCTATGAAAAATAAAATCTAATAGTTCCAATCAAACTTGAATTTTATATCATTTATATTATTTTATTAAGGATTTACTACCGACTGTTGGTCAAATAGTGTTAAAATATTCGGTTGTAACAAAATATTTGTAAATTAATTTTATTTTTAAAGAATTTCGACACTCTCAACTATAAGTAGTTTGTTTCAAATGATAAGTGAACAAAGTAGCATAGCAATTGTCAAAAATAAATATAAAAAATTTAAACGTTGAAAAAATTCAAAAATTTTACAAAAAAATATACATACAAAATTAAAATTGTAAAAAAACAAACAATTAAATTCTAAATATAAAAAATATTGTGGGCACTTCAAGAAAAATTCAATGTTACTTATGAAGGCGACAATTAAAACTAATTTTGGCAGGACTTCCGGTAAAATAGACATGCCAATTCTATTTGGCCACAGAATTTTCACAAAGGTAGTTTGTATAAAATAAATACTATTCGAAGATGCATTAACTATTCTGAAACTTTTAAACAGGTCATCCAACACACTTTCATGAATCCGTTTAAGAGCCAAAACACTACAGGTGGATGAGAGGCTTTTTATTTAAGATGCAAACATACATTTTTATCTGCGAAAGTTTTTGTGGATCCCAACTCCCAAAGCACAAATAACCAATGATGGTTCCCGTTTCAGTTTGAATAACAGTATTGGTTTATCATGTCGAGACTTAACACGATATGAAAGTTTTAAAACCATTATAACATAAAGGCTAATTTCCCTCAAATTTTAACGTATTTAGTCTGCTATGTTTCCGGTTCGAATTCAAGGTACATATATGATCAACACCGTTATAAATTTCTGTTTTGCTATCGTAAAGGTTTTATAACGGTGTAGGATATATGTATAGGGTTAGAGCTGCAAAACTAGAAAACTTAACACGGTAAAATATTTGGACAATTACACCTATAGTATCCTTGTTTTAAAATGTTCATATTGGTTTCAGTTTTGACATGATAAACCAATACCGCTATTCTAAAAATGAAGAAATCCATCAGAATACAAATAATGTTTTTATAAAATAATAAGTTTCTTATGTACAAAATGCATTTAAATTTAACGTTTTTCCATTAAAGTTGCCTAAAGCTATTTTAATGAAAAATGTCCCAGAATTTGAATCATATCCCAAAAACGAGTCTGAAGATTTTCTTTAAAAAACAAAACTATTATCCACAATCAGATTCTGCAAAATTTTGATTTATAAAAAAAGTTGTTTTCCAGAAAATATTGCGAATTTAATGTATTTTTATTTATAAAAAATCCTCAAATTCTCTTTTTTATAGGGTCAATACATCAAAATCTCGGATTCTTTATACGAAAATTAAAGTTTCTTAAATTTTTCAAGAAAAAGCATAAGAATATGATAGATATCTATAGCGAAATGCTCTTATTTTATCAGAAATTTTGCTAATTGAGTTAAATTATTTGTTCACAAAATTTATGTATCATTCTTAATACAAAAAAAATTAAAAATATTTAAAAAAATTACTTGGAAACAGTGTATTATTCAAAATAATTCGATAAGCCCCACCAAATAAATTCAATTGAATCATCTAACCCATTTTCAAATTCGTTTTATACAATAAAATTATTCGATTATTCAAAACGAAAGTTGGGTACAACAATCGAATTGCAAATCTAATTTGGACATAGTTCATGTAACTACAAAAATTCGGTTGGCAAAAAATTCGGTTGGAGCAACGAAACTGTTTTCTGTGTGTAATCACCTCCTTGGACGAACTATCAATCCGATTTACTCCTTTGCAGATGACAGCAACATTTGTCATTCTTTTTCCTCTGATCGTAGACCAAGCCTTGGTTGGGGGCAAAAGACAGATTATGAATGACACACTCAACCATGACCTTTCGACAATCTCAGAGTGGGGTCGTGCGAACAGGGTCGATTTTAATGCTCGTAAGACCCAATTTTGTATGTTGACCAATAGGTCTGTGGACTCAACTATGTCATCTGTGTATATGGATGGGATCGTTGTTGAGGATTCAGATACTCTTGATGTTCTGGGCATGAGAATACAGTGTGATGTCCGTTAGACAGATCACATTATTCAAGTATCGAAAGAAGCTTTCAAGTGTCTTGGGTTTCTAAACCGGTGTAAGAAATACTTCACTCCATCTGATCTCCTTACTATATATACCACATAAATCCGGCCGAAGATGGAATATAACTCCCATATACGATATGCTTCAGGATCGTGTGCAACGGAGAGCGTTGATGCTTATCAACGATAGTAGGGTTTCGAACTCTATTGACTCGTTGGAACATCGTTGGAATGTGGGTTATGTGACTTTGTCTATAGATATTACCATGGGAAGTGTTCTGCTGAGATAAGCCGACTCATCCCGAGGGACCGGGTCTCTGTTCGTACTACCCGCTTATCAAGTAGATCTCATCCGTTTGTTCTCTATAGCCCGGCAAATCGCAGAACGCATTACAGAGAAAATTTGTTTTTCAGTTGCACTAGCCGTATGTGAAATTGTCTCCCTGCGGAGGTCTTCCCTGCAATTACAATTTAGAAAAATTCAAGTCAAATGTTCACAAACACTACTCCCTCTTTCCTCCTCCCCATAACCTATTTTCCTGATATCAACACAATGCAATGCATTAGTAGGGGGCATCCCCTAAGTGTTGGTTCAACGTAAAAAAAAAAACCCCAAAAAAGCTGATTTTGTTATTATAATACTTAAGAATTAATCATGTAAAACTGCTTGAAAATCTTCGAAAGTGTTTTTCTTTAGAAACCCCTTATGAGGTCGTTATATTTTCCTGCAGAAACCCCTATTAGATTACAAGATATTATTAGATTCGTTAAGAAAAAAATCAATATTAAATGAGGTTTTCCATAAAAAAGCAGTATTTGAAGGTAAAAATTTCCAGAAATCTTTTAAAAAGTAATCTATAAGTTTTTTATGGTTCGACAAAAAAAAAAATTATGTTAATTTTTTCCATTAATAGATGCGAATTTATTGAAGCTTTTTGTTTCATAGCCCTGATTCATTATTTTACTTCGGTGGGGTTCGTATGGAAACTCCGAAGGTGGGCGCAGCGATACATATAAGTACATATTAGTTTTCTAAATTAATGTTATCGTCACCGGGAATCGAACCCGAGACCATCTGTGTAACAGTCCAAGAGCTAACCATTACACCACAACGCCCACATATTTTCCACAGGTAAACATTTCCCTGAATTTTGTAAACACGAAAAGGGCTAATGATTTTCCGGGGAATATTCTTTGTAATCTTATAATATAGTTTGTTTTAAATAATTTTCATCGTACGGAATTTATTTTTTTTTTTTTTATTATTTATTATTTAATAATCATATAATTACAAATTATATACTATTACCCTAACCGAGCACTAGCTAATATGTCCTTCGGCGCATTGTAGCGAAAAACAGACCAGTGCCTCTGGTGGGAATCGAAACCACGACCCCCGCACTGATAAGCCAGTACGCTACCAAGTAGCCTACCGGGCTATTATTTTTTAATTAAGTTTGGGTAACAATTACTGTCACTGTCGTTTTATCAAAATGATGGTTAATTTGTTGAAATTATATATAGAAAGTACAAGTGATCGAATTAAAATCAAAATGAAAGATTTTTAATGGTACTAAATAAATTCCAACTAATAGTTTCCCTGTGTGTAGCTTATGCAATATTAGATTTAGAATTTATTAAGGAAAACATTTAGATTAAGTTCACTTTTAAACCATTCAAACAATCAGTATTGAATAATTTTAGTTAGATTTAATTGAGTAAAACGAATAATTTAGTAAAAAAATATGAGGTAAAGTAAAAGTTTGTGTATGGTTTTCAAAAAATACTAATATCAACCAAGCTATTATGTTTGATTTGCTTTATTTTTGTAAATAGACGGAGGTTGAAAGTTCGTTATAAATTAAATATATCATAAAAATAATCTCGATATACGATATATAAAAACAAAAAACTAATAAAACTGTAGAAAACGTTAACGTTACAGCTAAATTTTAAAGTTCACAAATCTTAAGACAGGGGTGTTTTTAAGTTCATAACTTGCCAATCGAAAAAAGACAATGTAAGCAAATATAGAAAAAACTTAGTAAAATTGCAAAAAAATAGCGTACAAAATTTAATTTGCCTTCTCGGATAATGAGATTTGTAATAAGTATTTTAACAATACGTCAGATAACCGACTACAGCAATTCCCAGCCAAAAAAAATTTAAAGTATTGAATCAGGTGTTTTTTGTAGAGTGCCTTCCCAACTGGATTACCTACTCGATTCTTTTGACAAGGCATGAGATTAAAAACAATCGATTCCTTGCAATGGCAATGGTTACCAGACACTTTTCTTTTTTAATAACCACTTTGATTTTAAGTAAAATATGTAGTGCTTTATGTTTATAAATAAGTGTTTTATACAATCAAAAAATAAATGGGAAGTTACAAATATAAATATTCTAAAAATAGACTTTGACAACATAATATAAGCATTAAAAAAAATCTTACACATGGATTTGATCCCTTACTGTCTGCGCGATACTCTTCCTGAGCTACCGTCTTGTGTGATAATTTACAGCTTTTAGCAGATATAGTTTTTTTTTACTAGTTACTGTGTATTTTTTCAAGAAGCTTTTTTTTTTGTTAAATGAAGTAGTTCTTTTGAATTTATATAGAAGACCTTACAATACATCTTGCAAACTAGAGAAAAAAGTAGCGTGGATTGGGTTTTGTAAAGTTTTATCCGAGGGATTGTCGAGGTAATCATTTATATGATACGAGTATTTTATGATTAAATTTATAGAGAAAAGTTATATAAAATTATTAGTAAGTAAAATCTGTTATATTTTTGCTTTATATTTATACATAAATCTTTTTCGAAGATAGTTTTAGCAGGATTTATTATTATTATTAATATTAATTGTTCTCAAAGACAAGACAATATTCAAATAAGATTTTTTTTCTTTATAATAAATGAAAATCGAAAACCGACATTTATGCAAATAAAAAATATCCAAATATTAGTTGAATTTAATGAAATGTTAGTGTTTCCTTTTTCAAGTCAAATTTAATACGTGTTTGAATACATTTTCAGTGGGTTTACTTACATAATACTAAGCGTACTTAGATATAATCAAATTTTGATTTCTTTTCCTTATTTTTCAAATAAAGTGTTTTTTGTATTTATTTTAGCCAGGACGAATATGAATAATGATTACTTTTTTTTTTAATTACGAATCAATACTAATTTAATCAAAGTTCAGTAAAAACGAATCAATATTAAGTATATTGATTTGTATTTAAGAAAATAAAAATAATTATTAGTCGTATTCGCATTCGTCCTTGCTAAAATAAATAAAAAAAAACACTTTGTTTGAGAAATACCAAAAAAAATAAATAAAAATTTAATTATATTTAAGTCCGCTTAACTTGATTTAAAAATAATAAATTTGCCATTTGGGTATTTGTTAAAGAAATTAAATTGCTAAAACAACAAAAATACTATTTTGAAAAATTTTAAAATTAATTTGTTTTTATTTCTCTTCACAAACATCAAATACAAGTAAAGTTAAATTATTTAATTTTAATATAAATAAAATAGCAAAACAGGCTTCAAATTATTATTTATGCTTAGCAGACACGCAGTTAATCGAGCCTACACAGATAGAATTTTATTGGACACAAAATGATGAAATTTTTTAGTAAACTAATAAAAGTTTTCGGCACAAGTAAACGAAAAATTTCTTAAAATTTATAAAAAGCTTCATATTATTCATGAAACTAGTTTTTTAATAAAATTTTTGATTTGTATGTAAAAAACTTTAAATAAAACAATTGTAGTTTTAATAAAATTTATTGAAACTTAATCTTTATTGAAACTTTAACTTCATAAGAAGTTTTAATTAACCAGTTCTAGAGCAACTTCATTGCTTTTATGCAAAAATTCATAAAAATCATACACTTAGAATACTATGTCGGTAAAGACCACTGCAATACACTTAGTCCAACGTTTCTCCAATTTTTGTATCCCTTCCAAAAACTATGATTTTTAGAGGTCCATAAAAAGGCATTTGTTTGATCAATAATTTCATCGTTGGTCGTTTTTTTGCAGACAGCTTTCTAAAACCCAACTGATCATTTAAAATCGAAACCACACTGCCATATGAAATGCCTATGCCATCAACAATCTCACGCACTTTTACTTTTCGATCGGATTTTTGGATTTTTTCGACATTTTTGGGTGTATTGACCTCAATGGGCCGTCCAGAACAGTCAGCGCCATTTGTACTTGTGCGACCACAACGAAAGTCAGTAAACCAATTTTTTACCATTGAAATCGATGGTGCAGAGTCCCCATAGTATTTATCAAGCTTTTCCTTGGTTGATTAAAGGTTTTTTTTCGCAAATAATAATGTTTAACGAGCACTCGAAATTCACTTTTTTCCATTTTTTAATAAAATCCAAGAGGTTGTATGTTTTGAACAGCTGAACTTGCTCAAAATTTGACAGTAGTCTATTAACAGGTGGTACTTGATGGGAGCAGTGTTGCATTTCATATAACTACGAGGGAAGTTCGAAAAGTCACGGACTTATTAATCCGCCCTTGTTATATAATTTCAATTTTTAATACCGTCGTTGCTCATGGTTGAAGTAGAACATTTTAGTAGCGTGGGACTGCTATAGAAGGGATTTGCATTACACCAAAATATTTTCCATCTAAATTTTTTAACTACAATAACTTCTGTTTTAAAAATGTGGAACTAGTTCTTATAAAGTTGTTTTTCTACCAAAATGTAAACGGTTACATTATGTTTGCAAATAATTGAATAAAGATGGTAGTATCTGTTTAAAGAATGTACTTATATTTTAAAGACTTTGTTTTTTTTCGACGAATTACTAGCAACAGGAACCCCATCTCTGACAATAATATCAACAGTGTAATTGGAATGAGATAACAGCTTTTTTAAAATTCCTGCATTATCTTTAGAACAGGCTACAATACTTCCAATCGACCTAGAGTATTTATTGTTGTCAATAAAAATACAAAATTCACAGATAAGTATCTTTAAATTCTTTTTGCGTTTTAAAATATATTTGTTAAGTGTTCTTAAATTATATCGAACATTTTGCTCTTCTCTCATATGATCCTTTTGTATAAAAATATATTTATCTTTTAGTTTGCTCTTGGCAGCTAAAGCATTAACAGCTTGAAAGTTTGTTTATAAAGTAAAAAGGAAGGCATTTTCGGTTGAAAGCGTAAGAGCAGTCAGTGACCACATTTACATACACACCAAGTGCGTTAGAACATAATTGGGTAAAGTATTTGTTAGCTACATTTAAATTTTCACTTTTTATGACATTAACAGCAATATAGGCGAGGGGAGTTGTAAGCGCTGTGATGTTTAATTTTTGTTCTTAATTTTTGATTTTCTTCTTCTAATTCCATAATTTCCACAATTAATGGAGCAAGATTATCTTTTTTTGCAACATATTTCAGCTTGATATCCAAAGTGCTGGAAAACTGAAGACACAGCCAGTTGTTAATAAATTGCCGATCTAATTGTTAAATTCTATTTAAAACTGATGCACTCTAAGACATTAGAATAAATCGGCAGGCAAAAATTATAAACACGCGTTTTTAACCGATTTTAATACGTTTGAGCAATAGAAAACGAAAAAAAATAATCGCAGCTAAGACTTAACCCATTTTAAATATCAATATATAACCCAGCAAATAAACACATTACCAACTAATGGTTAAAGTAATGTATCGCGCTTCACGCATTACATTACACCTTAACTCACTAATGAATTTTACACGCGTTTAGAATAAAAGTAATGGGTGGACTCATTACCTTGTAGGGGGTAAAGTAACTGGTTACTTATATGGTTGCGTGGTACACTCAAAAAAATAAGTTAGTAGAAAAGTTAGTAAAACATCTTGTAAATCAGGTATACTATTTCTCAGCAAATTTTTTGCTAAAATTATGTTTTAAACTAAAATATTAGTTATACTGAGTCAGCACTTAACTGTTTTCAACTAATGTTTTACTAATATTTTACTAATGTTTTACTAATGTATTTTGCTAAAAAAAAATGGTGCTGATTAGCACATCAATAGTGTGAACGACAATCAGATTAAAAGTTATACGCAGAATGAATTAGATGTCAAGATGTAGTAGTGACGAAGAAAATTATGCTAAAAAGTACAACTCTAGTAAGACACATAAAAAAATCAACCATAGAAGATTTTGTATCTGTTTTTCATACATAAAACAAAATTGTGGATTGAAACAACTTACATGTTGTGTTTTCACCGGCTTGTGAAAGTAATTGTCTATTATTTAAATAAAAGACAAAATAAAATATTTAAATTTAAAAAGATTAAATGTGTATTTGTAGTCAAATCGAGTGGTCAAGTTGCATATACAACAGGTAGACAGAATAAAGCGAAAGACAAAGACATACATCTGAGGTAGATTTTTATGTCTCCTTTTTCCTATTGCAAAATAAGGTTTGTATATGTTACATTTTGCATTAGAGTTCCTTTAAAAGATAGCATCATTGAGACAACCATTGATGTAAATAGTTGAAAGATAATTTTGTTTATATTATATATAACTAGCGGGCTGCGCCCGCTACGTTGTTAGCGTGCCCAGACCTAGTTTTAGAATGTTAGGACATATCCGAAAGAATACATGGTAAAAATTTCAGCCTTCTATCGCAAAGGGTTTGGTCGGGCCGCTAAAGGGGAGACTTTTTCCCTTATTATCCCCCTTTTTACCACGTTACGTATCAAAATTGTAAAAAGTAAATTTTCCAAAGTTAAAACATATCAGAAAGAACACATGGTTAAAATTTCAGCTTTCTATCCCAAAGGGTTTGGTGAGGCCACTGAGGGGGAGACTTTTTCCCCTATTACCACGTTCCTGAGCAAAATTCCAAAAAGTAAAAGTGCAGAAAGTTTGGTTATATCCGAATGAACATATGGTGAAAATTTCAGGAATCTATCCTAAAGGGTTCGGTGAGGCCGCTAATGGGGAGACTTTTTCCCACTTTTATCCCCCCTTTTACCACGTTCCTGGGCAAAATTTTTAAAAATAAAAGTGCAGGAAGTTTTGTCATGTTCCAAAGAATACATGTTGAAAATTTCAGCTTTCTATCCCAAGGCTAAAGCACCATGTGTATATAATTTCAAATAATGAAATAGTGGGCGTAAAAGTGGGCGTGGCCAAAAAAAAAGTATCCTATTGAGCATTCCGGAGTTCCAGTTACATACTGTGAAAATTTCAGGAAGATCGGTCCAGTGGTATGGTCAGGCCACTGAGGGGGAGACGTTTTCCCCTATTATCCACTTTTTTACCACGTTCCTGAGCAAAATTCCAAAAAGTAAAACTGCAGAAAGTTGGGTTATATCCGAATGAACATATGGTGAAAATTTCAGCTATCTATCGTAAAGGGTTCGGTGAGGCCGCTAATGGGGAGACTTTTTCCCAATTCTATCCCCCCTTTTACCACGTTCCTGGGCAAAATTTTAAAAAGTAAAAGTACAGGAAATTTTGTCATGTTCCAAAGAACACATGGTGAAAATTTTAGCTTTCTATCCCAAGGCTAAAGCATCATGTGTATAGAATTTCAAATAATGAAATAGTGGGCGTAAAAGTGGGCGTGGCCAAAAAAAAAGTATCCTATTGACCATTCCGGAGTTCCAGTTACATACTGTGAAAATTTCAGGAAGATCGGTCCAGTTTCAACAATTTTTTTTGTGTTTTTTTCAGTCTACTAATAATCAGCAAAAATTTTATTAATGTTTAGCAAGGGTTTTTTAATTTCTAATCCACTAAGTTTTAGCAAAACTTTTGCTGAATCTACTAATTTTGTTGCTAAAAATCAGCTCGCTGATTTTCAGCAAAAGATTTTTACTAACTTTTTTATTTGAGTGTAGGTAAAAGTAGTGCGTATATAAATAGATTTTTATAAATTAAAATTTGATAAAAAAAACAATATGGCAAACATTTTTTTTAATTAAATAAATTTCGTGGACGCGCTGGGATTCGAAACTGGGATCTCTGGTTGTTAGGCGAGAACTCTACCAACTGAGCTATCGTCACATATAATAATGGGTTGCTTAAAATGTACATGAATTGTTGTGCTTCGTGCTTCGTGCTTCGTGCTTCGTGTTTTTCTTTTTTTATATACCTTACCATCATGCTTACAAAAAATTACAAAGTAATTTCTTTTCGATTTTTTTTTTTGATTATGTATTTTTTTGTAACCCGGGAAACTTATGAAAATATGTGCACCCTAACAACCTATCAGCACGTAATGGGAAATAATGGTTTAATAATATAAATCGCTTTTTCATGTCCTTTTGAAACAAAAACCTCTCGCATAAAGTACATTTCCCTAAAATACATTGTTTCAAGTTCTTAACATTAAAGTTCTACTAGTTGACCAATAATACTGAACAACATATTTTAAATAACTTTTTACCTATTGTGTTCGTTATTTTGAGAATTTTAATGTCTATATCGAGAAACAACGCTTTAATCTGTTTTATCAAAATCCGCGAAACACGTCAAATTTGAAATCGTTAGTATCCTTTAAGATGAATATGCATCGTCAAATTTTTAGTTCAATTAAACAAAAAGAGGATTATAAGGAAAAATTTTTGAAAACCGCTCAAAAATAAAATAGCGTTCCTTTATATTTTTATGGAACCATATACGGCTAGGTAGCTAAAAATTGATAATTCCAAAAAACAGTCGACTTCTAATAACCCGATTAAAAAAAATTAGTTAAAAAATCCCATACCTAAAAAATTAAGTGTCTTGTGAAAATACTATTAAAATTTTCTTCCTATACGTATTAATAGAAAAATCGAACGACTTAGCAGAAATAATTATCGTCAAACACGGGTTTTGCTTCAACGTTATTAATCTTTTTTGACTTTAGCCACTTGCAAAATTTTACGACTTTATAATTTGTACCAAAGTCTTTTCCATGTGGACATTTAATTTATTAAAAAAATTCTCTTGAAATTACTTCGAAAACTATGGAATTTTGTAACTTACAGCATTGAAGAACAAACACGGATTTAGCTTTTTACATTGACAAAATTTAAAACTAAATAAACAAATGCTACAAATGAAACAAGTTTTTCTTTTTTAGGGTTCCAACATCCAGTGTGTATAAGGTGTATAAATTTGAGAACCAGAAAGAAGTCAATTCGAAACACAACAATTTGGGTAAATTTTGTGTATAAAATTATGCACAAAATGATATATGCACATAATTGTTCTATCGTATTGATGTAACACATATTTATATTCAAAATATGATTGACAAATTTTCTGGTCTGACTCTGCATGGGGTAATATACAATTTTATCCAACATTAAATTATATTTTTAAATATGATAAAATACCTAAATATATATTAATTTGTATTTCGCAATGTCTAGGTATATATAACGTCATTATTAATTGGATTAGTGTTAGCGTAGTATAAATGCAGTATACAATTATATATTGAGCGAGATTTTATATATGAATTTATATAATTATGTCCAGTTAAATACACTGGCATACAAAACTTACAAGTGCCCAGGAAAAATTACACATTCCAAAAAGAAGATGATGCCCACATTCGCTTACATATCTCATTGCCAAATTTAGTAACTGCAATACCAAACACTTTCCAACGATACAGTCAGAAAAGCAAGTAGTATTGTAATCAATTCATTAAATTTAAAGCATGAACTCAATATCAAAGTAATTATATACTTAAACGAAAATAATCTTATTAACTTATATGTATAACTTTTTGTACTCAAGAAGTAATCATATACTTTTTCTTAATAAAAGGACGTTATTGACTTTTTGAATGAAACACAGTCTTTTTTTGCCAAAAAAAAATTATTTTTCAACATAATCTCCTTTTAGCTCAATACATTTAGTCCAACGTTTATCCAATTTTTGTACCCCTTCCAAAAAATAGGATTTTTCGAGGTCCATAAAATAGGCATTTGTTTGATCAATAATTTCATCGTTGGAGCTAAATCTCTTTTCACCGAGCCATTTCTTTCCTTAGTTTTGGAAATAGGAAATAGTCACTGGGGGCTAAATCCGGAGAATATGGCGGATGAGGTACCAGTTCGTAGCCCAATTAATGGAATTTCGCCATTAAGACTGCACCCGTGCATTATCTTGATGAAAAAGAACTTTTTTCTTGGCCATATGGGGTCTTTTTTTAAATCCTCGTTAAATCGGTCCAATAAGTTGGCATAATATTCGCCGTTTATTGCTTTGCCTTTTGAATGTAATCGATGTGAATTATCCCGCGTGCATCCCAAAAAACTCTTGTCATCAACTTATTGGCCGACACACTTACATTGGCCTACTTCGGAGCCGGTTCACCCGGAGAAACCCATTGTTTAGACTGCTACTTGGTCTCCGGAGTGTTGTAATGGATCCATGTTTCATCCACAGTTACAAAACGCCACAAAAATTCATTCGAATTGCGGTTAAACAACTCCAAACAATCCTTTGAAGTTGTCACACGATTACGTCTATGGTCAATTGAGAGCAAACGCGGCACCCATCTTGCAGACAGCTTTCTTAAACCCAACTGATCGTTTAAAATTGAAACCACACTGCCGTATAAAATGCCTATGTCATCAACAATGTCACGCACTTTTACTCTTCGATCGGCCAACACCATATAGTGGATGTTTTCGACATTTTCGGGTGTATTGACTTCAATTAGCCGTCCAGCGTCATTTGTACTTCTGCGACCACAACGAAAGTCAGTAAACCACTTTTCACCATTGAAATCAATTGTGCAGAGTCCCCATAGTAATTATCAAGCTTTTCCTTGGTTTGATTGACGGTTTTTTGTCGCAAAAAATAATGTTTAATGAGCACTCGAACTTCACTTTTTTCCATTTTTTAAAAAAATCCATCAGGTTGTATATTTTGAACAGCTGTTAAACGCAAAGTAAATGACGGAACTTGCTCAAAATTTGACAGTAGTCTATTAACGGGCGGTACTTGATGAGAGCAGTGTTGCTTCTCATATAACTACGAGGGAGGTTCGAAAAGTCATGGACTTATTGGCCCGCCCTCGTAGTTCCTAATTTTGAATAACTTATCTTATATATTTTTTCAAACAAATTTTTATTTACAGGAAAAATTTAGTAGTTTTTTTTAATGTTTTAGTTGAATTGTTAATTTTTTTTTTTAATTGTTCTAGAAAAATTATCAAGTTGACTTCTGTGATATTTGTGGATTCCTTAATTTTTATTTAGATTTAAGATTTTGGAGTGGCTCTACAACGTACATTTTATTTATTAAATAAACTTTTTATATATTTAGAACGGTGTGTTATGCAAAGCACTACATTACGTTTTATTAAAATTACATAAAATATAAAATCAATTAATAACTTACAAAATTTATTCGTATTTCAATTTAAAGAGAACTAAAAAAAGAATTAAGCGTGAATATTTTTTTATCCATATTAACAGAAAAATTATAATTTTTTTTGTGATAATTTACTTTTAGTAAAAGAAAAAACACTTAGAAAAAAGTTATTTGACACCTGCATGAATGGAATTAACTTTCTAGCCCGCAACGGCCTTCATCAACATTCGTCGTGCCTTAAAGTGTTAAATGGTAAACATCATCTATTTAACTCAACTAGTTAAGTTAAAAACGTAACGTGACTTAGTTTGTTGAGTATGACGAAATTTACTGCGAACTTATTTTCTATAAATCTGTGTTTAGTTCTGTTAATTATTACCAAAAAAAAATAATCAATTCTGAAGAATCAATTATTTTAGTCTCACGCCCTGTTAAAAGAATCGAGTAGGTAATCAGTAACGAATGCGTTCTGTCCCCTTAATCTTTGAAAACTTTTTGCTGGAATAACAAGAATATAAAATCAAAATATAAATATAATGACAAACAAAAGTCGGCAGTGAAAGGGTTAAAAATCAATTGATTGGATTAAAAATTACTCATAAAGATATTTCATATGTACATAAATTTGATTAAAAATCAATTGAGTGGATTAAAAAGTGATCAATATCGTATACCTTCTTAAAAGGCCTTGTTGAGGTCCTAACAAATGTAGCTTGAATTTTATAACATTGAATTTCATGCATATAATTCTTATTTATTCAATAGATTTATTTAGATTTAGGTAAACAAATTGCTCACAGAAATTATGTTTTTTCTTTCAATTGAAATGTAGGGAGTAAGAAAAAAAATATTTTTTTTTTTATTTTTTTTTTTTGCATAAATTTGCCCTTTTGTTGAAATCAACGTTTTCTTTAAATAATTTTAAATTTATTTTTAAAATTTCTCTGTTTAAAAAAATTGCTTCATATTATTTAACAAAAGTTAACTTAAAAATTACGATATCAATTTAACGATAATGTTCTAAAATGTTTTAGTAAATAAATATTCAACTTTAAACTAATGAAATTAAATTATTTAACTAAATAAACTAATAAAGCAAATGAGAATTTAAAAAAATCCTTTTGAAATTAACAAAAATAAAATATGAATTAATTTCTAATACATAAACATTTCTAAAAAATAACTTCATACATAAATATTACACAAAACAACAGCAATATGTTGAAGTCAGGGCCGTAGCCATGGATTTATTTTTGAGGGGGTTGCGAGTGTAAATTTTTTTTTTCAGAACTGTGCATCCATATTTTTTTTTTTTTTTGTCTGTCGAAATTAAGATGGCAATTTTCAAAGCCTTAAACTATTTTTAGCTAAGGACTAAAAAAATTAACTTAAGTCAAGACTCCAGAGGTTAACTGCTAGTACAGAAGAAAATGTTCGACCAATTCTAGACTGTTATTGACAGGGCAACCAGAAATGCGCTCTAAAAATCGATTTAATGACAAAAAAATAAATTACCTAAAAATAGAAAATATGATCTTTGAATTAAAGAATATGCTATTAAAAACCCATTTTTATTAAAAATTCGTATTTAAAAACTTATTAGATTTTTAGTACAGTTGGATTAACATTCGTGAAATTTCTAACTAAAAGAGGACATAGACAGGAGTTTTGAAATTTTTTTTAATGAAAAAAAATTTTTTTCTCTAACGAAAAATGTAAATAAAAAAGGAAAAATAACTCTTACAAACATGCTTTTGTTCTAAAAAGTACAAATGTATGCTTTAAAAATTCTTTTTATTAAAAATATGCCTTAATATTAAAATATGCAAAACAATGCTACACTTAGGAAATTATGTTGGTAAAGACGACAGCAATTGTAGTCAAAAACAAATGAAATTTCATTTAAAAAAAGGACGACTTACATTTCATTAAATTCGACTAAAATTGTCATTTGTTTTTTAATGTTCAAAAAATGACTAACAATTGTAGTAAAATAGAAACCAAAATTTTTATTTTTTATTTTTTTAAATAACAAAAAACAACTGTAAAAAATTAATGTAAAATCATAAAACAGTCATTTGATGTGAGTTGTTTTTCTAAATGAACTACAAGGTTAGTTAAAAATTTTATTTGTTCTACAAATGACTTACATTTACATTAAAAATAATGAAACTGTATTACAACCCAAACAACTACATATTTTTAAAGCAGAAGTTCCCTGAGTGTATTAAGAGCTTAAAAATCGATGCCAGAATTTGCCAATTGTTCTGAAAAATATAAATATCTCATTGCTTTTTTCAACACGATGCACAGGAAAAACATGATACAGCATATTTTTGCTTGCCCTGCCCAGCTTATTCTCTGTGTTATATAAATACGAAGAATAAGGGCTTTTAGTCAATTTTCAGATTATTTCAATACAAAAAATAATTCGTTGCACATCATTTTTTGTTATTATTTTAAATATAAAGTAATGGTTTAAACATATTTTGAAAATCTATTTTTAGATAATATCGTAGATGACACTTTAAAAGTAGACACTTTTTTTAAGCAAGTTGCAAGTTTAACCATTTATGTTTATGCCATGGACATTATATTTTCCAAAAACCAAAAGGTAAAATATTTTCATTTTAATTCAATTCAGAATCGGCTTTCGCTATTTTAATAAACGATCAAAAAGTGTAAAATTCATGTTCAGCATGCAAAAAAATAGTAAGAAAACATGTATTGCAAGAAGAAATTATTCCAAAAAAATATTTGAAAATTTATTATTTGGAAAGATAGAGGATTTCGCATTCAGAAAAATTAATTGCGTAAGGTAGAGAAATAACAAAAATGCAAATAAAACAGCAAAAAAAAAAATATTTTTGTTATGAAATTCACACCATACATGAGGGATGTGTTACTGAACATTTTACCATCAAAAAGTAATTTTCGTGAAAATCAAAGATAGAGGGTTTTAAATATATTCCCTCGATATACTTTTCAAAAGGTATTCAACGAAAAAAAATTGGAAAAATTAGAAGCAAAATACTATAGAGTGGGTTTAATAAACAGTTCTGTGAAGCAAATATGTACCTCAAATAAGAATACAGGGGTTGGTTGTACTTACATTTCTATAGAAAGGAGTCACATTGATTGCATTTAAAAACATTATATGTAAAAAACTGCATTTACATGTACCAAATTTTAAAGTCAGTTTGTGTTAAAACTATACCATACGTGAATAGGTGGTCATAACCTTATTAATTTTTAAAAGTTATGATTTTGTTCTCCAGTTTAATTATTTTTTACTAGCTTTGAGAATTTCTTAGATGATAGATCAGAGAGATATTTACGAACTAATGCACTTTTGAGCTTCAGCACTCGCCTAAAAATCATCTATGAACACATTAACTTTATCTTTACTCTATCTTGCCCTTAGGAAATGATACTGTCCTGTAGTCGTCAAAGGTCGTCTTTAGATGATAGATCAAATACATATAGCGACCTACTACACGTTTGTGCTCCAACCCTCGTCTACAAATCATATTTGAATACATTAACTTTATCTTTACTCTATCTTGATCTTAGGAAAGCATACTTTTCTGTAACATTGCCAAAAAAATGTTTGTTCCCAATTGTAATATGGCCCCAATCGCGGCTTTCATATTTTTATTATACATCCCATTTTTTTATACATATTTTGCTTAATTTTTCGGAATTGGACCATGAACTTATGAAACTTTTTTAAAGAATATAAATCAACACAAAATTGTCTTTAATTTGAGTATAATCATATCGGTGTTTGAATCAGGGTATTGCATGGTACTGGTAAAGCAGGGAAGTGGAAAATATCGAATTTTTAGTTTTGTTCTTACACACAGATAAAAATTTAGCTCTTTGCCAACTGAAATTCGGTTACTTTGACTTAAATTCGGTTATTACGAGTTTCTATCGATTGGTTCAACTGAAGATTAGTTTTCACAACAAGGTTCGGATAATTCAACTGAATTTTAGTTACAACACCCAAAATATTAAGAAATCGAATGTAAATATCGTTGTACTAACTGAATTTATAAGTTGTTTCTATTAAAATACACTTTTCAATTCGGTTGGCACTTTATTTCTCTGTGTCTTATACACACATGTGTGCTAAAAAAAAAATTTATCAATGTGCATAAATTAAACATTCTAATAAACAAATTTTTATAATAAAATTGAAAGTTGAAAATGTCCTTAACCCATTAGAACCCAACCACCTTTAAAACAAAAATATTGGGTTTCTTGTTATAATTTCTATCTTATAAGGACTTAATTAATAATAAAATAAAAAATAAAAAAAATAAAAAAATTTGGAAAAGGGTTTTTTGAGCTGTACCCATACGAGTTCAATGTGATAATACGATGCAAATGTTGCTACATTAAGCTTACTTAAAATAAATATGCATCTTAGTTGAAATTAAATTTCATTCAAATTTTGAGACATTGTTGGATATTACTAAATAAAATAAAATAAAACAAAATTAAATTAATTATCATTAGGCATAATTATATATTCCGTATGAAGCTTTTTAAAACATTCTTTTTCAACGCAAAGTGTCACCTTGCAAAGTTCGCAAATCCATCGAATTCTTTGGTGACATACTTTACATCTTAGCTGATTTTGGATACGTTTCGGGAAGTGGTTGATGTTGCTATTGACAATGTAGTGGACCGTCTTGGTTGTATTGTGCGAATAGTATGGTTTCGTAGGTAGAAGCGTACTATTTCTCGTTGAAAATTCAAGAGATCTATGTTGCTATTGTTGGCACTCTTATAAAGCTTCCATACGTTTACCACATACGAATTATTCATTGACGTTAAAAGAGGCCACCACCATTTATTGCCTCTGAACTTTATGTTGTACGCATTTATCGTCTGATCGTGAAGGTCAACTCCACCCATTCCAGCATTGTATTCTGCAATTAGCTTTGGTTGATGTACGTTAACTTTACTTTTATTCGTCTTTCACCATCGTTTTACTGAATCCATGGGCTCTATTCCATCAAAGTTTGTACCGACGGTCACTGCGCTGTTATCGTTCCATATTACGAAAAGAGTTCCAGAATCAGAATACCTGTTGTAAAGAACAAAGTTTCGTACAATAAGTATATAAAGAAAATCTTTTATAATTTCTTTCTAACCTGAAATCAAATTTTCCACGCTCTTCTTTTTGTAGCACTTTTTTAGCACTAGAGGACAAGTTCGAGGCCATACTCTATATTTCTTCATTAGGATATTGTCCTAACAAATAATCTATACAGTTTTTTGTTTTAAAATTTATTATTTGACCCTCGAACTTGAATAATTTTCATTTTCATTGCACAATTAAAGGTCAGTTCCTGTTGCTCTAAATCCTTTTTTGTTTTAAAAGACACAAAAGATCATACGAAGTGAAAAAGTTGTCAAAAAACAAAATGTGGTCTGTAGGTTGGGAAATATTTCTGATAAGATTGACGTTGACTATCAACTACTTTAGCTCCGCAATAGGTGTCAAACTGATACAAGTAACCGCAACTGCTGGTTAGCATCTAATTTTTAAAACCAAACCTAACAGGTTTTCCTCTAATAAATTGTTTGGCTGAATGGCCTCCAAAATAATTCACCATTGACTCGTCAATTGAGAGATTTTTGGGCGTGTATCCATATTGACAAAACTTTTCGCATAAAATGTTTGAAAGTGGTCTAATTTTTGCCATTCGATTACTTAAATCTAGTTCTGAATTATCCGCAAAATGTATATAACGTTTGATTTCTTGAAAACGAGTACGCGACATATTGTTGGCAACCAATTGTGAGCGCGTATCCTCGTCTAACTGCCAGTACATACGCTCCCTTGGCATGTAGTGATAACCACTATACAGCAGAATTCCGATAAACACTTTGAGTTCTTCCTCGTTGAAATGAAAGATTACAGTTTGCTCGATAATAAGCTGCACAACATCATTATCAAAATTTTTTCAAATACTTCTACAGGTATTTTGCCTTCCAGCGCAATATTCATTTCATGCTTAGAAGTTTCAAAGATATTGGTACTATGCATATCCATATTCATTGCCCTTTTTCTCCATTTTTTTGCTGATGGTGCTAATATAGATTTTCTTAAAACTGCAAGTGGGACATCATCTTCACTGTCGCTACTGCAAAGTAATTCCAATTCACCTGGAATATCGTGTGGTAGATCATCACGCAATAAATTGCCTTCATCAATGTCTTCCTCATCTGTTTCATGGCCAGTATTTGGAGGAATGATATCAAAATCAAAGTTTGTGTAATTTTCATGAATAGCATAGTCAGTAGCAGTGGCCATGCTTTCAGATCGCTTACCATAAAACGTTCTAACATCCATTGCAAAAAACTAAAATCTAAACGAAATATATAACATACAGTCAAGGAATACAGTTTACATAGACCCTACGGATTTGAAGTTCTAGTGATTTAGTAGCGATAATTGAAAAACATTTTATATCAATGTTTAAGGCATTTAAAATAAAGATTATTTGAAGAAAAAAAAAATATGAAAAAGTAAAACATAGAAATTTTTAACGAAAATCATAATTATTAGCGGGAAAAGGTCTACATACAGCGTGGAAACTTCTTACATCTTATGGAGAAATTGCTAAGACAGTTAAATTAAGTCGTGCTACTTACTGTACAGACGATCATTAGAAATAATAATAATACCAATAGTACCGAAAAAAGCCACGTTCGGGCAGACCTAAGAAGCTTTCGAGACGCGATGTTAGCAGTATTATTAAAGTAGTCAACCAGGATCCGAAAATAAGTGCCCCAAAATTGGCGGAACACATCGAAAAATGTTCCAATATAATTGTTACTTCACGAACAATAATAAATGTTTTACATAACAATGGATTTAATAGCAGAAAACCACCAATTTCAGCGAAGAATCGTAAACTTCGCATTTAGTTTGCTAAAGCACATCTGGACAAGGATATGGATTTTTGGAAGCGTGTTATATTTACCGACGAAAGTAAGTATAACAGTCTTGGAAGTGATGGTCGATCCAAAGTTTGGCGAAAACCATATACAGCACTTGATCCAAAGAATATTATACCTACTGTCAAACATGGTGGTGGTAACGTTATGGTTTTTTTTTTTTTTTTTTGAAAAGAGAAGTAACACTCAGGAAATTCTTCCTATTAATTAATGTGTTGCTTTCTTTGGAAAGGGGATAGTGGAGAGATGAAAGGTGGTG
This sequence comes from Delia radicum, assembly GCA_021234595.1. Taxonomy (NCBI): domain Eukaryota; kingdom Metazoa; phylum Arthropoda; class Insecta; order Diptera; family Anthomyiidae; genus Delia; species Delia radicum. The sequence continues at coordinate 118,835,280 of CM037853.1, forward strand.
AAAGATGAAGGGCTTCAAACATGGCAATGCAGTCATCTGTTGGTAGCTTGGGCCTGGGAAATCAATTAATTTTCCAACAAGATAACGACCCTAAGCATACTGCACTCGTTGTTCAAGACTGGCTCCTATACTATGCCCCAAGACAGCTCAATTCACCACCCCAGTCTCCAGATTTAAACCCTATAGAGCACATATGGAACGTTTTGGAAACATCGGTACGAAAATATAACATTAGTAGCCGCGAAGCATTGAAAACCACCCTTATTCGTGCATGGGCCGAAATAACACCCGATATTACGGAAAATTTGGTGAGATCAATGCCCCGTCGTTAACATTTTTTTATTTTTTTTATATAACATTTTGAAATAATGTTTAATTTTTGTAGCTGTATGTAGACTTTTTTCCAATGAATTTTTATTGTTTTTGTTATTACGGGTGCATGTAGACTTTTTTCCTTGACTGTAAATTATCCCATTGTACTCAAGCAAGTACTCCAATATTTATGCTCACCAATAATGCTATAAACACATAGACGACTGCAGCTACACGACTACAGCCTGTCAAAAATAAAATACACACGTTTATATGAAAACGATTATTTTGGCACCAACACAACTACACGGCTACCCGACTACTTTTGCCGCTGTAGTCAACTTAGGTTAATTTCTATTTTTGTTTGCTGCAAAACAAAAATAGTGTTGACAATAAAACAAAATATGTAACAAATTAGTGCTTAAAAATATTTTATTTTGTTAAACACAAAAAACGTCGCAACATCAAATTGCATTAATATTCAAGAGGGGTTATATAAATTTATTTTCACGTTATAATAATGTATTATAAATAAGTAATTGTATTTTTAAGTGAACTTTATATACGTGTCTACAACCAAGCATGTTGTTCTATTTTAATAAAGAAAAAAAAGATGTAATTGGCACTACTGAAACAAAAATGCATTTGTATCTGGGATGTTAAATGGAGTTTTCAATTTAGTACCAATATCCAAAAAAAATTGTACTTTTTGGACGTTGACGGTACCATTTTTTTTAAATTTATTAAAACAACAAAAAAAAAATACATAAAAATTCTCTTGTACAGAAAAAAAAAACAAAACCTTCCAATAACATACATTATATGTATGAATAAAATAAGGCATAAAAAAGTCTTATGAATATATGAGACCAAATCATGGAATTATTTTTTAGTTAATAAACTATTTGGAATTTCTACATCATAGCAGCATAAATTTGTCGCTCTTAGCCAATCCTTAGTCTGTATGAGACTTGATAATGTTGGCTAATGTAGTCTGTTTCTTTCCTTAGTTTTTATTATATTTTGAAAAGAAAAAAACTCTTTCCACATTTGCAGACCAGTGTGGAATGGATAAAATTCCAGCAACGACTAGAAATGTCTGGAAACATATTGACATTCAGTTCATTTTGAAAATTAGCTACTACCGACCAAAAACTACAAACGTTTTAATTTTTTAACGACTTCAGTTAAAAAAATTTTAGTTTTTACTCTGGCTCAAGTAATATTTTTACTAAGAAGACAAGAATGGAGCAAAATTAATGATTAATCGGTTTTTTGTTAAAGTTCTGCCTATTATGGAGGCTATAACTTTTCTAAAACATTGGGTTCTGATGAGATCTTTAACCAGATCGAAATACTAGTATTAACCTTGCTAATATGTTTGATTTGCTTTATTTTTGTAAATATACGGAGGTTGAGAGCTCGTTCTAAATTAAACATATATAAGATTGTTTGGAATTTTCTTTCATTTCTTTAACAATAATTTAATTTTCGTTTGAGTTTGAATTTTAACGTCTTTTTCAGACAATTGCAGTTAATACTATAATTAATATGCAATTTTATTTAATTTAATTGTGAAAGGCGTGGTAGAGAAGAATGAGTGTATTTTCTAAAAATCATAACTACATTGCAAATATTCAATTTTTTCTGAATCAGACTGCGCAGTTTCTGGTATTGAACGTTCGTCAGTTACCCTGTTTTTTTGAATTTTTGAATAATGTAATATTTGTTATGTTTTTATTTGTTCGATTGCGTCTATATGAAATTTTTCTGTGCAATCACTGACCGTGGTATAGATAAACTGATTTCTAATGCCACATGCACTCGCACTACACGTTAGACAGAGCGCTTTAGCCCTCTGAGCTATAGTTAAGTCGAGTTTTGTTGTGATTAAAACTAGTTTTATTCAATACACGGTGTTTTTGTTCTTGCATACATAATCTCAGAAGTACAACTCCAACAACACAACAGTTCTATTTTTAGAAACTCACCTCACTCTAATGTCCACTGTTTTCCCATATGTTATAAGTGATGCCATATCTATATATCAATTTTCACTTCTTCAGAATTTTAATAAATTCAAAATAAAAGTGAAGTTGGCTGCAACAAGTGTCAATATATGTAAGAGCTGCCAGATAAATTTTGTAAAAAATCGTAAATTTTTAATCGATATTAAAAAAAAAAAAATTGCCAACTTTATTCTTCAAAATCCTTAAAATGATGATAAATCGTAAAATCTGGCGGATATAGTCGCATATATTTTAAGAGCTCATTACATAAAACGAATAAATGCAATGAAAAAGGACACAATAACAATTTGTTTGCTATACTAAAAATTCAAAAAGGGGAAAAATTAAAAAATTTTAAATTGTACCAAATGAGTCGCGGTAGTACCACGGTACTTTAAAAGGTCAAAATGTACCAAAAAAAGTACAATTGTACCAACTTTAACATCCCTGATTTGTATAAAAAACAGCTGTTGATATTTTTAAATTGAATCGTGATCAGCTGTTTACTATGCTGCTGTCGTTTCCAAAATAATAAGTAGCTGACCACACGGCGACGATTGCAGTCAACGGCATTTGCAGTCGTGTAGCTCTGCAGTCTGCTGTGGTCTATGTGTTTATAGCATAACACTTTTCACAGTTTTTTTTATAATTTTTTTTTTGAATATTTAAGTTTTAATATGTTTAATATCTTTTTCACATAAATTTTACCACAATTAATTTAAAGCAAAAGTGATATACATCAAATTACAACAAGAAGTGCGAAAAATCACAAAAACAAAAAACACGGTGGACATAAAAGAATTTGAAAATTTACCGTTATATTTGTTTTTTTTTGTTTACCATTTATGTATATTTAATACTAACACTATAACGTAACATTTGTGCGCCCCAGTAGGCTAGTTGGTAGCGTGCTAGCTTATCAGTGCGGGGGTAGTTGGTTCGATTCCCACCAGAGGCTACAACGCGCCGATGGCCATAGTAGCTAGTGCTCGGTTAGGGTAATAGTATATAATTTGTAATTATATGATTATTAATTAATTAATTAACTCTAACGTAACATAAAAAACCAAAAAACATGTGAGATATAGCATCACAAAGTTGACTGTTTTTTTGTACTCAAGCGAGTACAGTGGGATCAATGGGTTAAAAATGGGTAAAAAAGAACATAAATATTTAACTAATTTTCCACATGCTTCAAATACCAAAGACAATATGGTTTTTTATATAAAAAATGTTATTAGCACTAATACCAAAGAACCTGTCTCGTTAATACATATTTTCTAATAGATTTGAATACACTGAGTCTAAATCATACAAAATCTTTCTTGTTGTTTTTGTATTTACACTACATACCCTATATTTGTAAGTAAAAATATTCATCTGTAATAAATATTTCATAAATGATTGTTTGAAAGCAAATTGAAGCAAACTTCTCGCACTTTTTCCAATTTTATGAATAATTCAAATCATTACTCAAATTGAATTAAATTATTGAAAGTTTATTTCGACTCCATTGGTTAGATAAATTCACTTAGATATACATACCATAGTTGATATGTAATTGATTCTATTATATCAATCGATTCCAATTTTTGAAGTTGTTTTTGCTATTTATATTTATTTTTGAATTTTAAGCAAAAATGTTCTGATTTGATTTGAACTAGCAAACGAGCTCAAAAAATTTGATAAAACATATTTCTAAAATTTCTACTATTTGGATGAAAGTAGTTCATCAAAAGAAAATTTTTTTTCATTCAAAAATCATAAAAAAACTAAAAGAACTCAAACACTCAAAAAAAGTAAAACGTCATGTAAATCAGGTATACAATTTTTCAGCAAATTTTTTGATAACATTAAATTTTCAGCTTAAATTTAAGTTATACTTATTCAGCATTTAACTGTTTTGAACTAATGTTTTAATAATATTTTACTAATGTGTTACTAATTTATTTTGCTGAAAAAATTGTGGTGATAAGCACAATGATAGTGTGGACGACAACCAGATTGAAAGGTATATGCAGAATGAATTAGATGTTGCGGCATGTCAAGATGTAATATGTGATGGAAAATGATACTAAAATGTACAACATACAGTGTCGGACAAAACTAAAGCACGGAATATTGCTTACTACTATGTATTTCAATAAAATTGGAAAAAATTGAAAAAAATTGGAAAAAAATACACTAAGCTTACTTAAATAAAACAAAACAGAATAATATTCTTTATTTTAAACAAAAAAATCATATAAAAATGAAAATAGTCGTTATCCTTGCACGACAAAACTAAAGCATATATTCAATATATTCCATAAAAATTGTTACTTATCTAATATTTGGTTGCGTATCCCTTATTTTTCAAAACTGTTGCACATCTGCGTGGCATGGACTCAACTAGATTTGATAAGACATCCTCAGAAATGCCTTTCCATGCTATTTCTGCTTGCCGGAAAGGGTCGTCCTTAGTTTTGCAAGTTTCGTGTACTATTTTACGATCTACAATTTCCCATAGGTTTTCTATGGGATTGAGATCTGGCTATTGGGCTGGCCACTTTAAAATATCGATCTTATTATTTACAAACCACTTTTTCACACATTTTGCAGTGTATTTGGGGTCGTTATCCTGCTGATATTTTCACTTTAGTGGCATTTCCTCCTCTGCATGTGGTAGCATGACTTCTTGCAAAATATCTTTGTACATAAAGCACAGTTTTCCATGGAGCAGTAGTGCAGTTCACATGTTCCTTTGCAAACTCAAGCCTGGCCATTACATTTTTATGGGAAATAAACGGTTTTTTTTGCTCTTCTGTATGTTGCTAAGCCACCATCCACAGCTCGTCTTTGGATGGATCTGGGCGATATGTTTAGTTCCAATTGATTTGCAATAGACCTTGCTGACACAAAAGGATCCTTTTTAATAACCCGAATAATTGCCTGGTATTCGTGTTTGGTGGTTTTTCGCTTTCGACCAACTCCATGTATTGTAGTCAACGAACCCGAAGAACTAAAACGGCTTATAATCCGGGAAATTACGCTATGGTGAATGCCAATTTTTTTTTAAATGAATGTCCCTTATTCACCATTATTAAAATCACTAATAAAATACGAGCCATTTTGTTTCATAAATTTTGAAAAGGTGCACGGCTACTTTAAATGATCAAATATGACTGATATTCACGTGTAAATTTTTTCTAAACACTCGAATGTTCTTCACAATATGTACTCAAAATAACGGTTTTTTATATAACGGCACTTGTTGTTGGTAGTTTCTAACAATCACATAAAACAGCAAGCATCAAAGTTTATGTGCTTTAGTTTTGTTGCTGGCATTTCTTGGCTTTTGTCATAACTTTGTAAAAAAAATTGTTAAAGTAAAAAAAACGCATTTTAATTATAATTTTTGCATATTTAGTATGTTTTTCACCTAAAATAATTAATACAAATTAAATAAGTGTTTTTATTTGAACTTAATTGTATAAGTTGGGAATAAGCAGAAGTCCGTGCTTTAGTTTTGTCCTACACTGTATACAATAATCAACCATGGAAGATTTTTGTATTAATTTTTCATACATAAAACAAAATAGTGCATTAAAACAACTTTAATTTTGAGTTGGCACCGGCTTGTGAAAGTAATTGTCTATTAATTAAATAAAAGAAGAATAAAATAATATTTAAATTTAATAAAGATTAAATGTGTATTTATAAACTAAATGTTTCTAGAGATTAATAATCTAGTATGGTCAAATTACAAACAAATATACAGACACACTGAAGCGCAAGACAAATATACACACTATATGTAGATATTTATGTTTCCTTTTGCTTATTGCAATAACAGGGTTGTATATGTTATATTTTGTTATTTATTCGTTTCGTTTCTATAATTATCTGCGGCATTTGCGTTTCTTTAAAATATATCATCATTTAGACAACCATTGATGCAAGTAGTGGAAAGATAATTTTGTTTATGTTATATATAATTATTTCTATTTTTTTTAGATATTACATTAATTCATGCCGCCAATGTGGCAGTATGAATATTTTTATATTTTGTAACGTATTGCAAATTATTTTTCAAAAAAGAATCACAAAAATATGTTTTATGACTTTCAGCATAAAAATTAATGCTGACTTTTCTAATTTTTTTTGCGTGTATGGTAAATATATAACTTCTTAACTACTAATCAGATCAGAACGAATTAAATTGGAAATTGTAAAAGAGATGTTAATAGTTTTTAGTATTGTGATTGGGTCACCCTCTTTATTTTAAAAAAATAAAAATTATGTTTTTCGACCTATAATTCTGTTATTAAAATGAAAATTTATTCAAGTTCAAGGTCATATTCTATATTTCTTTATTGTCCTAATAAATAATCTACAGAGTTTTTTTGTTTTCAATTTATCAATTGACTACCTTCAAGAATTTTTTGATGGTTCCATTTCGGGGATTTTCTATTTTATTTTATTATTTTTTTAAATGTAAATGTGAAATATTTATTTTATTTTTTGTAAATGTGAAATATGTTTATAGTGATAAGGCATTTCGTCTAATTTAAAAGTTATTTAAATTTGAAAACAAAAATGTTTTTTTTTGACATGACTTTTTTTGGTTTATCTACCAGAAAACTTTATTTTGTAATGTATTTAAAAACAAGAAATTCTTCGTGTTAATAATACTTCACCAAAAAAGAGATGGCAAAGTTTTTTAAATTAGCTTAATAGTTAAGTCGTTCAAAGTTCTGAAAGAACAAAATATAAAAAAAATTTTGAAAAATTTTCATTTTTGGCATAAAACTTTGTTAAAAACCCAATACAAATTTTAATGTTTTCTGATATATAGGGCCTTGAAAACATTTTTAATGTAACATAACTAGTTTTTGGACATGCACTCTACATCAAGCATTGGCCGAAAATGACAAACAAAAAAAATTAGTTTGCGAGTATGTTAAAAAAAATTTCACCCCGATTTTAAAATTTTTTTTGAATTCATATTATATTCTTATCCTTATAACTAAAGTCAGCACAGAAGATTTTGCGAAAAATTACAAATTTTGATAACCAAAAGAGATGATGTTAGAACCACAAAGTTATAGAAAATCGTTCAAATACGAGGGCGGATCAATAAGTCCGTGACTTTTCGAACTTCCCTCTCAGTTATATGAAATGCAACACTGCTTCTATTCAAGTACCACATGTTAATAGACTACTGTCACATTTTGAGCAAGTTCCGTCATTTACTCTGCGTTGAACAGCTGTTCAAAACATACAACCTCATGGATTTTTTTAAAAATGGAAAAAAGTGAATTTCGACTGCTCATTAAACATTATTTTTTGCGAAAACAAAATCAATCAAACCAAGGAAATGCTTGATAAATACTATGGGGACTATCGACTTCAATGGTAAAAAAGTGGTTTACTGACTTTCGTTGTGGTCGCACAAGTACAAATGACTCTGAACGTTCTGGAAGGTCAATTGAGGTCAATACACTCGAAAATGTCGAAAAAATCCACGATATGGTGTTGGGCGATCGAAGAGTAAAAGTGCATGAGATTGTTGATGCCGTAGGCATTTCATATGCCAGTGTTATTTCGATTTTAAATGATCAGTTGGGTTTAAGATAGCTGTCTGCAAGATGGGTGCCGTGTTTGCTCTGAATTGACCATAAACGTAATCGTGGCCAATAAGGTGATCACCACATCAATTACCTTCAAAAGGAAAAAAACAAAATTCCATGAATTAGACTTCACTCAGGGAACTTCTGCTTTAAAAATATGTAGTTGTTTGGGTTGTAATACAGTTTCATTATTTTTAATGTAAATGTAAGTCATTTGTAGAACAAAAAAAATTTTAACTAACCTTGTAGTTCATTTAAAAAAAACAACTAACATCAAATGACTGTTTTATGATTTTACATTCATTTTTTACAGTTGTTTTTTGTTATTTAAAAAATAAAAAAAAAAAATTTGGTTTATTTTTTACTACCATGTGGTTCATTTTTACTACAATTGTTAAGTCATTTTTTGAACATTAAAAAACAAATGACAATGTTAGTTGAATTTAATGAAATGTAAGTCGTCCTTTTTTTAAATGAAATTTCATTTGTTTTTGACTACAATTGCAGTCGTCTTTACCAACATAATTTCCTAAGTGTACGAATTGGTACCTCATCCGCCATATTCTCCGGATTTTGCCCCCAGTGACTATTTTCAAACCTAAAGAAACGGCTCGGTGAAAAGAGATTTAGCTCCAACAATGAAATTATTGATCAAACAAATGCCTATTTTATGGACCTCGAAAAATCCTATTTTTTGAAAGGGATACATAGGGATACGTTGGACTAAGTGTATTGAGCTAAAAGGAGATTTTGATGAAAAATATTTTTTTTTTGCAAAAAAAACTGTGTTTCATTCAAAAAGTCAGGGACTTATTGATCCACCCTTGTATCATCTACAGGTATTAAGATATTAAAATCTGAACTCAAACAAAAAAAAGCTATTTTAGTTGATTTTTGGTTTTATTGGTTTATTTCTACAAAATTGTTTAAGGTTCTTTTAAATTCAAAATATTTTATAATTTGTATTTAAAACAAACATATTTTTATGTTATGGATCTATGACCATATTCTACAAGTGTGCGTTGCCGTAATAATCAAATTACTGCTAACCTTAAAATAATGCTACCGTTATAACCAACATACGGGTACCGTTACTGAAAACCACATTTTTTACATGTCAACCATGACACATTAAGTTCCATTATACTCCACGTATATGAGTTTTATACTAAGGCGTATGAGTGTTATCGTTTTTAATAAATGAATTAATATCACTCATACGCTAATATGGATGTTATTGTTTTTAATGAATGAATAAATATTGCTTATGCTAATATATGAAATTTCCCAAGGTTATGTGGTGCAAATTTCGGCCAAACCGGATAATGCTAACTGAACAAACTTCTAAAGGGTGTTTTTTATAGAGGTATATAACTTTAAATAGCGGCCATTTTGTCAGCTGTCAAAGGATTTATGTTATGTTTGGTTTGGTTTGGCATTTCAACATGAACAGACTGACACTGACATGAAAAGACTGACACGCTTCCAAATTGTGCAAATTTATTTTGAAAAGCATGGTTCTGTTCGCAATACATATTGCGCACTACGTCCATTTCACGATCAACATAATCGTCATAATAATGGTAATCGGATACGTCAATAAACAAAACTGCCGTATTTTGAGTGAGGATAATCTTCAAGTGTATGTTGAGACACCATTACATCCAGAAAAACTGACTGTTTGGTGTGCTTAATGGGCTGGTGGAATCATTGGTCCGTACGTCTTTAGAAACGATGCTGGTCAGAACGTTACAGTCAATGGTGACCGCTATAGAACCATGATTACTTACTTTTTCGTTCATCAGTTGAACAACTATGATGTGCAGGAGATGTGGTTTCAACAAGACGGTGCAACATGTCACACAGCTCGTGCCACAATTGATGTGTTGAAGGAAACGTTTGGTAACCGCATAGTTTCACGTTTCACACCGGTGAATCGACCTCCAAGATCGTGCGCTTTAACGCCGCTGGATTATTTTCTGTGGGGATATGTGAAGTCGGTAGTGTTGGCGATAAGCCCGAAACGATTGCTCACTTGGAGGACAATATTCACAGCGTTATTGCCCATATATGGCCACAAATGTTGGGAAAAGTCATCAAAAATTGGACCACCAGAGTAGACTACGTCCGGGCCAGCCGTGGCAGTCATATTTAAATTATAATGCCAGAAGATTATCTTTCGAATAAAATAAATTTCATGTCAATTAAAAAAATTATCTTTGTTTTATTCCATTTCAAAGTTATATACCTCTATAAAAAACACCCTTTACTAAGTATTTCAGTGATTCAACACCTAATTAGGAAATTTAATTTCGTGTTAAATAATAATAAATTAATCTCCGCATAATTGTTAGTATAAGACGGATATGGATAAATAATAGACAATTAGTAATAATAAACTTAGTGTGGTTTTATTATTAAATTACATCTTTACCTTGAGATTCTTTTTGAACGAAAGTTTTATGTTTTTATAAAAACGAACCCTCGGCTAGCTATATTTTTTCTACTGAAATAACTGTTCAGTGGAGAGATAACTAATTTTAAGTCTCAATACAATTTACAATAAAATTAACAATGACAATGGAAATACTTTATATACAAATTCAAATCAATGTAACATAGAACTATTTATGACTTAATGGAAGTAAATTTAAGAACTGTTATTGTATAAAATTAGTTTATACACTAACTTTTTGTGACCTGTTGCCTTTTAGAAGTCAGTTCACATTTATAAAAGTTACACTGCCCAAAAGATTTTTTATACACGAGATAGTCAACTTTAACCAGCTGTAAGTGCACGCTGCACGAACATAGGGTAACCCAATCACAACATTATAATCACAACAGTATAATTTACAATTTTTGTACTACCAATACTTTTTTCAAATTCCCCACTGTGCGTTGATTTATAATGATAAAACTAAACATATAAAATTTTCAATTCCTTGCAATACTGGCAAGATATCCTGATTCAACCACCGACATTTTCTTTAACAAATTTCATGATTTTTCGGACCAATTTCGAAAAATTAAACAAAATATATAAAAAAAAATGGGGTAATATAAAAACCGCGATATTACTGCAGACGATAAAGTTTTCTTGTTGAAATATTTCGATTCAGCGCAAGTATATTAAAAAATATATATTCCAAAAACATTTTCTTCAAAAAGTTGAAAATTGTTGAGTAGTGTTGTTTAATAATACCCTACTATACTTATTTAAATGTCTTAAATAAAAAAAATACAATGCAATCCCTTTTTGAAAAATAAAATCCTTAAGTTTCTAAAAACCTTCTTAAAAATCTTCATTCAAATACAAACAATATGTTTCTATGGAAAAACTGTCAGAGTCTTATTGTTGGAGATTTTCCTCATTGAAGGCCACTTAGTTGTTGTGTTGTTGTATGGTTAATACATATATGAACCAGAAAACAGAAAATGTATTTATTGTTTTTTTTTGTTTTTTTAATTTGCAATAATGTGCCAACTGTATCCAACGACTTTAATGTAGTAATTAATAATAAGAACTTTTCTTCAACATATAAATATAGATTTTTTAGCACTTAAGTCCATATGTATATCGTCTATTACATGAGAGAACGTTCGAAAACGGTATTTTTGGCATACATCCCTATGACTTAATTAAAATTTTGCACACGTATACCTTAGGATGTCTATTACGCACAGTAAAGTACAGTTCCTTAAAAAGTTGTATAATAGCGTTTTTATTCCGGCCTTATTTCAAAAAGTAGATAGACTAATTCAATGATTAGAAAAAGCATATGAAACTTGAAATTGCCTACTTAACGATTTGTAATTAACCCTAAACTTCATATTGTATCACTGGTGATACATAATTTTATTATTAGAATAACTGCTATTTCGCTCTTGTTTTCGAACAATATTAAAAGCAGCTGCACGTTTTGAATTTTTAACGTAAAAAGCGTAAGTTGAATTACATTTTCGTAATAATATACTATATTTATTATTACGCAACATTTTATTATATAACTTATTCTTATTTCATTTGTAAATCAATATTATTTTTCCAATTTTTTATGAAAATGATTTTTTTATGAAAATTGCATAATATCTACTAAAATAGGGATTTAAAATTTTTTGGAATATTTTTCCTGAACTCAGACGGTAATTTTCCCTTAAAAAACAATTTTTCGATCAAATATAAAAAGTCATGCAGTGAAGGGTTAAAACAAATAGCCACGTTTTTGCGAAAATGTATTCATAATGCAATTGCAATTTTTCATTTCACTTTAAATTATATACCCCCCCCCCCCCCACCCCACCAAACCACTAGGACTTTTAAAACGTTGTCATTTTTGATTTTATTCATAATTTTATTCATAAATAACAAATCCGAATTTTTTTCAGAGCCAGAATGCTAACGAGTTTTCCCAATTTTTTCAAAAATAGGATCCTACATTTTTCTATATAAAATAAAAATATATTGAAGTTGACTCTTTTTTAGCATATTTTTGCTCTTTTTTTACTATGAATGAAAATAAAATGTTGAAATGGGCAAAAATAAAATGCAATAACGACGAAAGCGAAGATGCTCACTTGCACATAGACTGTTTGGTAGCTTCTTTAGAAGTGTGGTGTTCAAAATGAGTTAATTCGGTCTAGCGCCTCAAAAGTTATGAGTGAAAATGTAAGGCAGCCTCAAAATGTTTCATATAAATTGGCGAATTTTACTAATTCACATTGCTTTCCAAATTTGAAACGACAAAATTTAGTTTCTTTTTAAAATTACACAAAATTCACCGTAATACATTTTCGAAAGAAATTAGATACACTCACAATATTTTATAGTTAGAAACAAACGAATTTGTACATTAAAACTATAGAAAAAGTTGTTAAAAACAGGACTACTGATTTTTCGTTTAAAACAATAGTAATTTCCAATTATTTTTAATTGTTAAAAAATTAACTAAAAATATCGATAAAAACAAAGTACTTTCGTTTATTTTAACTATTAAAAAATAATTGCTTAATCCGTTAAAATAAACGACGTTCGTTTTTTTTGACTATCAAAAAATTACCGAAAATCCATAAAAATAAAAGATTTTCCATTATTTTGACAATTAAAAATTTAACTCCCAAAACTTAAAAATAAACGATTTTCCTTTATTTTAACCATCAAAATTTTACCCCCAAAAACGTAAAAATAAACGATTGTCGTTTATTTTAGCTATCACCAAATTTAATTTAAAAGAAATAAAAATGTATTATTTACATAATGTATTATATACATAATAATATATGTTTGGATTTATTATTAAAACTAAATAATAAGATTAATTGAATAATAATTAATTGAGCGAATGGCGCCTAACATTTATATGGCAGCATAACGAAAAAGGATCACCTTTGAATTCATCTTTTACTATAATATGCAAATAACTTAAAAAACTATGTGTTTGTAAAATAAAAGACAATTAAAATCTAAAGAAAAACTATAGTGATGGTAAATAAAATATTTGGTTTAGTACTAAAGTAAAAAGCACTTTTGTAAACATTTTGGTACCTTTTGATTTAATTTAATTGTTAAGGTACTCTTGCAATACTATTGCACATATTACTGACAATTTTATTATCATTCAATGTAGCGAACTCAATATTAAATATTTAACTCATATCTTGTGCAGACACAAAACCTTTTTGATTTTTTCTAACCTTCCAATATGACATACACACGGGTAATTTGTTGCAAACTAGCAAAAGTTGCACAAGAATATTGCTTAATTTTAAATTTACATTAAACATTGATGCGCTTTATCTTGTTTACCTAAAAAACACTAGACTTTTATCATATTGCTAATTAATTTTCTTGTATTCAAATAATCAGCTAACACATGTTCTATACTGCGAAAATTATAATCCTAACTTTTCGTTTTATTTTATATATATTAAACTTTGTTTTAACATATAAATTTGGAACAGTTAGGGAACTCCATCTATGTTCTAATATGAACATTATGCACCGTCAATACTGCTCAAGGATGAGAAAGTGCAAATTTGCATCGTGTGCAAATAACCACGCTGAATACCCTCAGTAAAATAAAAAAGTAAAACAAAATTTACTGAAACAAAGCACTTAATCGCCAGCTGGGCCACTTTGGTACTTTTTGGACTGAAAATGTAAATAAGTAATTTATTTACCATCCCCAGTTCATGCATATGAAAAACGTTTGAGAGAACTTTAAAAAAAAAAGATTTTTGTGTGATTTTTTTTTTAAACAAGTAGATTTTTTTTTAAACATGTAGATTTTAAACGAAAATATTAACTGCTACAGAAAATCCGTATTAATTCATAGTTTGTTTTTTAAATAACAGGCAAAAAAGTTGAAAAATATGTTTCTTTGTATTTTAATAGTTTATTCAGTTAAAAACAAACTTTACGGATTACTTTTTAAATAAACTACAATCGGTAACGGAAAATATATTGTGAGTGTATGAATAATAATTATTATTAATTTCTAGACGTCTTTGACAAACTCAGTACACGCAATTACGTAATTGCCATTACTCGCGAATTCGTACTTGTAGTAGACTTGACCAATTTCCATGACAAATTTTGAGGTAAAAAATGTCAAGGTGTAAAACGTTTTAGGTGAAAAATAATTTTGGTGAAAAAAGTATTCGAATTGAAATATTCAAAACTATTCACCTCTATGTCTCTGGTTACAAAATGTCCAACTTTTCTTGTAGTAAACAAAAATGGAGGTGAAAAAAAATTTCGAGATGAAAAAGTTTGAGGTGAAAAAAATTTCGAGGTGAAAAAAGTTTGAGGTGAAAAAAAAATTTGGTGAAAAAAGTACTTGAGGGGAATATTCAGCACTATTCATCTCTTTATATCTGGTTACAAAATGGACAAGTTTCGTAATTTAGTAAAATTCGCAACTTTGTATGAAACATTTTGAGGCAGCCTTACATTTTCACTCATAACTTTTGAAGCGCTAGACCGAGTTAGCTGATTTTGAACAACATACTTCTCAAGATGCTACCAAACAGTCTGTGTGAAAGTGAGCATCCTCGCTTTTGTCGTTATTGCATTTTATTTTTACCCATTTCAACATTTTATTTTCATCCATAGTAAAAAAAGAGCAAAAATATGCCAAAAAAGAGTCAACTTCAAGGGCCTATAAAAACAAAACAAGAGCAAAGATTTCAAAACCCTTTGGGGGTTTAGTCTACAAATGGTCTACTTTCATTTTCCGTTGGAATGGTACGGGATGTTTTTTCTTGTTGCACAGTATAATTTAAAACGCTTCTGAAAGCTAAAATTGTCTACCTTACGATTTGAGTTACAAAAATAACGTTTCTTTTTGAAAAATGCTTTTTAAATGAAAGGTTTTTTAAAAAATCGCGTCTGCATTTAAAAATGCATTTTATAAAAAACCCGTGATTTATGAACCGCAATCGGAAACTAGACAACTACAGCTTTTAAATCCTGGATATAGTAAATATACTATACTGCTCTTCATAAAAAAAACATTAAAATCCCAAAAAAACTGAAAAAAAATATTTTTATCTGGAAAATTTTTATTTTTTATTTATTTATTTATTTTATTAATTATTAGTTATATAATTACAAATTATATACTATAACCCTAACCGAGCACTAGCTACTATGGCCTTCAGCGCAAAATGCATTCAAAAACTGCATTTGCATTATGAATGCATTTTCACACAAAAAAGTGGTTGTTTTTTAATTACAAATCGTAGAGTAGGCAATCGAAGCTTTCATAAACTTTTTAAATCTTTGAATTGGTCTAATGTAGGTAATCACACATTTCAAATTTCATTACTTTTAAAATTTGTTAGATTTGAGATTTTATTTGTTCGGTTTTAGATCATGACAAAGATCGAACAAATAAAATCTCACACATAAACTTATAGATCAACGATAAAATTCACGATTTGTTAGATTTATTAAAATGTGAAAAACGGCAATAAAAACGCGAGTTAACAAAATTTGTTGAAACTGAAAACAGCTGTGACTAATATACACTGTGTTTCAAAGCTATAACGTCAGTTTTGTTTTACAATTATTTCTTAAACCACTTAACCAGTCGATTTGGTGTCTTTGGAAGTTGAAC
Source organism: Delia radicum (assembly GCA_021234595.1). Lineage (NCBI taxonomy): Eukaryota > Metazoa > Arthropoda > Insecta > Diptera > Anthomyiidae > Delia > Delia radicum. The sequence continues at coordinate 118,851,333 of CM037853.1, forward strand.
CAAGAATAATCCACATTTAAGGATATTCAAAAGTCTGTTGTAGTTGTATAAAAGATTTTGTCAAGTTAAGATTTTATGATTGGAAAGTCTAAGTTGTAGGAATTTGTAGGTGTTGTAGATTATTCTTGTTTGAACGCAGCAGTGTCTTAGTTTTTTTATTGGTGCAACATAAAATGTTGCTGCTGTTGCGTGATTGTGTTTGTTAGTTTATGTAGTTGTTTAATGTTTCATAATTAGTTTTTCGTTAGTGTTTAAAGAAAATTTTAAAAATAAGCAGTGCGTGATAAAAATTTTGGATAAATTAAACCGCATTAAAGAAAATTTTGTTTTTTTTATATTTGATTGTTGTTTTGGTTCACTTTGGACCAGAGAACGGTTTGAGTGCCTTATTTTATGCTTTTGAATGCAATCACAAAAAATGAGTACATTGTTCTCACATCACATCATTTCAATAAAGCAATAATCGACAGAATTGAGAAAAGTGAGTGTAACGAAAACCATCACGAAAACAACGAATACACAACGATTGGTATGAATGGTCTCAATGTTGAATTTCATTTCATTTATTCAGTCTATGGAAACAAAAATTCCTTACAGACTATGATTAAATCAAAAATTACACATAAATAAATATAATATGTTCAATATAATATTGCTTAATTACTTAAAAACTATATTAAGAAACAGCTTAAATTTATCCTTGGACGTGGAAAACTCTATATAAGATTTGCGTTCAGATTCTGTTGAAAACTAAAATTGATTTTTTTTTTTTCAATTTATAACGAGCTTTCAACCTCCGTATATTTACCAAAATAAAGCAAATCAAACATATTAGCTAGGTTGATACTAGTATTTCGATCTGGCTAAAGATCTCATCAGAACCCGAAGTTTTAGAAAAGTTAGAGCCTCCATAATAGGCAGAACTTTAACAAAAAAACCTATTAATAATCAATTTTGCTCCATTCTTGTCTTCTTAGTAATCAAGCACGTGGTTAGGTCTTTTCCTAACAAGCATCATGACGTTACTAAACTTCGAAGACCAAAAATGTTCTATTTATATAAAAAGTTTTTAGTTTGTACTCTGGCTCAAGTAATATTTTTTACAGTTATATTATTTTTTTGTTTTTATACACATCGAGATTATTTTTATGTTATTTTAAATTTATAACGAGCTTTCAACCTCCTTATATTTACAAAAATAAAGCATTTAAATAAATAAACGTACGAGTTAGCGTACTATTGAGAGCATATTCAGTGCGATGCAGTGTCACATTAAAAATATCAATGAATCTTAAACTTCTAGGAGGGACATAAAATGGAATAAGAGACATCAAATCAGGACAGTCAGTTATACCATTTACTATATCAAATACAAGTAACGCCGACTGGTGTAATCTACGATATTCTAAAGTCTGCAAACCTAATAATAGGCATTTCGATTTATAAGAAGGAATGGGATCAACAAAGATAAGTGACCTTAAAGCGAATTTAATGAAAATTCTTTGTACTCTCTCAACGCGAGTGACATGAGTATTGTTATAGGGATTCCAAATAACTGCAGCATAGTCAAACTTTGATCTAACAAACGAGGTATAAATTAACCTCAAAGTATTAGGATCAGAAAAATCAGAAGAATTTCTTTTCAAAAATGCCAGCATTTTATAAGCTTTAGGAATAATATAATCCACATGTGGTACAAAAGAAAACGACGAGTCGAAAACCACGCCAAGATCAAGTGTAGACTTAACAGTTTTCAAGTTTTGGTTATTAATATTGAAATTTGATATAATAGGATTCAGAGATTTGCTAAATGAAACATGAAAACATTTAGAAAGATTAAGATGTAAGTTATTTAACGTACACCATGCACCCAGATTATTCAAATCAACCTGTAATTCAGAAACATCTTGAAATGAGGAAATTTTACGAAATATTTTCAAATCATCAGCATACAAAAGAAATTTCGATTTTTTAAAGCAAGCTGAAATGTCATTAATAAACAAATTGAAAAGAAGTGGACCCAAAACACTGCCCTGCGGCACGCAGGACTCAAATCCTTCAATTACAACCTTGCATACTCTATTTGATAAATATGATTTAATCCAATCTAGGAAAACAGAATGAAGACCAAACTGATGTAATTTTAAAAATAGAATGGTATGAGACACTTTGTCAAAATGAATAAAACGTTAACAAATTTTTTTTGTGAAACATATTACTGTATTAAGAAAATTAAAAAATTGTATACGTATTTCATGTTTAATAAAATTAAACAAAAATTTATACATATTTCATGTTTAATAAAACTTAAAAAAAAATTATTATTACTGCTACTGGTCAACGAATACTACGTGAATGTTGTTTTTGATTTCATGTTATTCATGTGTCATCATTTCATTTCATTGCTTGACATGTAACGGCACTATAAAAATGAATGTTAAAAAGGCATTCAACAAAAACAATAAATGTAATAAACAGCAACAGCATAAGCTGTTGTTGTCGAATAAAAGCAATGCAAAAGCAATGAATGTATGAATGGACAACAAAGACGAATGGTCTCATTCTGTTCTCTAGTTTGTACCAAAACCCATGAATTTTCGGCGATTTTATTCCAAAATATGTGTTTATAGAAAAATGTTCATATACGCACTGTCAATAAATTCTCAATAGTCCTCCTTTCTAGATGGAAGACAAAACATTTTGATAGGAAAAAGTTAATTCGCCCTGTCAAATATAATATATAAGGGTTTTTTTGGCCAAATTCGCTACTGTTCTTTGGACTATAAAGGCCCTAATTAGAGGTACTGCTTCAAAATACTTGGCCAATCGAGTAATTTTAGAACGTCGCACACTGGGGATTTTGGGGAAAAAAGTCAAATTGTCAACATACGCTTCATGCAATATGCAGTGATATTTTGAAATTTTAGACTAAATGGTACAATTAAATCAAAAAGAATTACTCCGATCTGAGTGCCAGTTTTTTTTTTATATAAGTCTCAAACTCAGTACTTGTATGTTTTACCGAACCAACCTAATTTAAACCTAATAATCTAAAAACGAATATTATTTTATTATGTGAGCCAACGTTATTCTTTTTATTTTTTATTTAAAGTAGGATATTTCAGTATACTAAAATTGAAAAAATAAACTCTGCAGAAAGTTAAGTTTTTTTTTGTTTGATTATTTTTATGAAAATATAACAAAAATCCCTTTTTTCTCCACACATTTGGACCTGCAATTTTAGACTTACTTTCCCACAGTTGGAAATCACTACTAGTACATTGTCTCATATCTGTTTTTACATTTTTAATCAATTTCAAGTGCCACCAGGTGCCACATTTCTCAATTCTGATAAGGCTCTTTTGTTTAACATAACTCGAGAACCACTAGTCGGATTTTGCTGAAGCAAATTTATGAAAATCAAGAATTACAATTTCTTTGATCTGTTTATATAATGTTTCGCTACGTAAGTGACAGTTTTGCAGTTATAAATAAATGTATGAAGAAAAAAAAATATATTTTGCCTAAAAAATTAAAATTTTTTTTTTTTTTTTAATTCATAAAAAATTCAAAATGGTAAAACGTGTCAAGTCCTATTACTTTCTCGTAAAGTCGCATAACCTATGAACAAAATGAGACATAAATCATGAAAATCGATGAACGCGCTTCGCTTTCATTCACAATTGAGGGAAGGTATGAATTTCAAAAATTTGCTCGAGATATGCACAAAATTCTTTAGAAATAACATTTATGACTTTTTTATGATTCTCAGAATTAGAAAAAAAGTAATAAACAAAAGATTATTTGATTTTTATGATTTAGAAAAAGCACGAATCGACGAAGTTAAGGCTCTTTTAGAATAATAAATTAAAAATAGATTTAAAATAAATAATAAATTAAAAATTAAAAAAATCATTTAAATTTTTTTGTTAGTTAGGGCTTTTTACATAGGTAACGATATACATTTCTCTTACTTTCTTTATTTTGATTACTTTTGTGTATTACTATATAAATAAAACTAAATTTGTGATGAAATTAAAAATAGATTTAAAATAAATTAAAAATTAAAAAAATCATTTTAATTTTTTTGTTAGTTAGGGCTTTTTACATTGTAGGTAACGCCATACATTTCTCTAACTTTCTTTATTTTGATTACTTTTGTGTATTACTATATAAATAAAACTAAATTTGTGATGAAATCACTACATTTTTTGACAAATATATTTTTTTCCTCACCTCCATACAAAAATCCCCAGTGTGCGTCGTCTTGCAATGTTAATCAAAACTATCTTTATTTTGATGTTATCGCCGCAAAGTGGGGTTGGCTGTAGAAGCTTACAGCTAATAAGCGTATACCAAAATTATTGGTTTTTATAGACAAATCGCATATTCTGGACTTTTCAATAACATTAATTTTTACAATTACTGTCTCGTGCGCCCCGGTAGGCTAGTTGGTAGCGTGCTGGCTTATCAGTGCCGGGGTAGTGGGTTCGATTCCCACCAGAGGAACTGGTCTGTTTTCACAACAACGCGATCATGACTTGGTATTGCTACTTTTGTAAAGTAAGAAGAGCGCAGGTTTGATTCTTACAGCCACAGGTTGTTGAAAATTGTATTACATAGAGACAATCTGACAATTATATATACACAAAGAATAATACAATTTAAGTGGAAAAATCACTGATGACGCCTGTCCATAAAAAGGCAGAAACTAGTCTAGTGTCATTTAAAAATTAATAGCGTTTATAATTTTTTGAGAAATACGTTTATTCTTCTTCTTAACCTCAACATTTCGAAATTAAGTTTTGTTTAACATATTGACTCGTTTTTGTTTAAAAAAAAACATATTTCACTCAGAGTTTTGCAGCAGTTTCTTTTATAAAGGAATATTTGTCGCAGAGAATAAGCTTCTTTCTATCAGAATTGTTTGTCTTTCATTTAATTGGAATTATTCTTGAGAAAATATCAAGTTACGACTTTAATTTGGTAAAATGTATGCACATTTTTATTGAAATGAAAAATTTTGAAAAAATCGCCGAAAATCGCCGAAAATCGTACAGTCTACAACAAAAATTTAAAAAAAATATATTTTTTTTTAATACAGATTAATTCTTACCCAAAGTGTTTTTCGCTAACCACTATTTTTACAATTTTCTTAAAATGACGTTATAATTATGAAACGCTATACAATTATATAATTTTAAGCTCCATGAATGGAAAAATAAGACATTGATTAAATCTTCCAAAGACACCTAATCACTTTAGTAGTTTAAGAAATAATTAGAAAACAAAATTGTCGTTATAGCTATGAAACAAAGTGTATATCCTACAGAATAAAGAAATTTAAATGATATCCGGTCTGATTTTGGTCAATCTATCATGGAATGGACGATATTGATGAAACTTTCCCATTTGGCGAGTGGGTTAACATTTGTTACGTCGATAGTATACATTGACGGCACTTAATTGTATATATTAGTAATTTCAAAAATGTTCGGCACCTGTTGAAACTGTATTCAGATGACTCTTATTTCTGAAGGTTTCTTAAATTGAACGAAACGATACACAGCGCTAGGTAGACTATTTTTAAAAACTATGACGTTCAAAGTTTCACGTTTAGCAGTCATCACCTAAAGAATTGACGGTCATTTAAATGTTGAAAAATGAAAAATATGACTTGAAATTTATAGTTTTTAAGTTACATATTCAAAGCAATAAAAAATGGATGCATTAGGTTTAGAAGATACATTTACTAAAAATGTAATATCCATATCGCTGTTAGGTGAAAAATTGTATGGTGGTTTACAAGTACAATCAAAATTTTTCCATTTTTAAATTTTCACACCTTTTCCATAGGGTTTGGTCAAAGTTTATTGGCATTGAATTTTGCGAACAGTATTTGAAAAACGGTGTCATTTTCTACAGTTTAAGGTATATCAAGTTAATGTCCGATCACGGGATACGATCGTCACCAGACATGGGTGGTGTCAATGACATTTCACAATCATTCACTTGTGAAATTTGTCATATAATTAATAACTTCAGACCTACGCTCACAATTGTTGGCTTTAACGCTTCCTTGGGAAATTTTCAATTTTGTCAATACCAGACATGGGACATAGTACTAATATTTGTGTGTTTAATTACAGTCCAATTACTTTTTTACTTCTAATTACATGTAATTGGGTGTAATTGAGTAATTGACCAGTAATTAAATACGCAGAGGTTGTTACTAATCCCCATGTTTGGTATTAAACATTTTACAAATTTTCTAAGGAAGCGTTTAAGCATACAAGTGTGAGCGTAGGTCTGAAATTATGTATGATATTGAAAAATATCAAAAGTGAATGATTGTGAAATGTTATTGACGTCGCCCAAGCCTGGTCGTCACAAATTTATATTAAATTTAGGTTATATTTTTGAAAATTTATGTTTTTAGCATCTGACATTGACAATCATATTTTTAAACCCAAACATTTTATACCCTTTTTCATTTTTTTTTGAAATAATATTATTTTTTATCCCGTTTAAAAAAAAAACTTAACTTGAGAACATCATTTTGGTATGTACCGAACAAAAAGAATACAATATACATAGGGTGGCCATTCTTTTCTGATATGAAATCAGTAAAAGTTATTAAAAATTTTCACTCAAAACTTTTGATATGTTTGCTCGATTTTGCTCATTTTCAATAACAAACTTTTCGCAAAGATGCCACAAATAAGAAGTCACTATTATGGTTTTTTGAGCCGTGATGGCACTCATCTCATAGGGTTTAAAAATATAAAAGGTCATAAAAAAATATAAAAGGTCATAAACAAAACGTTTGGCGGGAGAATGCCAAACCCTTTGGAGGTTTTACTATACTGTCCTAGTACGTTTACCCTGACTTGAAATTGTTCACACCCCAGACAATGACCTCTAAAATGTTCCATAGTGTTAATTATTATTCCTTTTATCATAAAAGTCAGCTGCAAAAAGTTAAGTTTTTATTATCATTTTTGTTGAGCAAAAGTAAAATTTGCTCTTTGACTTTTATATTTTTCAACAAAAATAACAGTTATTTTTTGATTTTTATTCTTTGTGCAAAAATAAAAGTTAGTTTTGATTTTTTCTTTTTTAAGTAATACTTATCTCTTTTTTTAAATTTATGTCAATTAAAAACTCACATGAAGGTAATTTGTATCGGATTCTTCACATTTTTATGTGCCTAAAATGTGCTATTCTAAATAAAAAAAATTTATTTCAATTTCATTTTTGTAAAATTTTTGTAAAAAAAAAAAAAAAAATTATTTTTGGTCGGAAAAATAAAATTCAAAAAATATCTTTCATTTTTGCTCGAAAAAATTAAAGTTAAAAAATAAAAGTCTAAAAATAAATTTAGCTTTTGTTAAAAAAAAAGTGAATTTAATTTATAAATCAGAGCACTTTATGAAAGCCTATTATGAAGCCTATTTATTAGGGCGGGTCGATTTGTAGGGAGGCAAAAAAGTCGCTCAACGTACAAGGAAAATCGTATTCTAGGGATTAAAATAAAAAACTTTGCCGAAGGAACCATACCTCTAAAGCGAATTGTGATGTCCCGACTTTTGACCCGTAGGGTCAAATTTTGAAAAAGCCCACTTTGATATTTCAGAAAGTAGGAGGAATCTCTCCAATATTATGGGAGCTACTTCTTCTCCATGAGACGCGCCAGCAGATTGATGCATAAATCATCATTCTAGGTGACCGTTAAGGGGTTGAAATTTAAGTTGAAAGAGGGCCTTTTTAGCCGTGTTTTTATAGCAAAATGTACAAATCTCGGGATAGAGATATTTCAGAAAGATAGAGATATTTCCAAGATTAGGGTCTCTATTTTTTCTCCGGAAGACGTTTTAGCAGATGAATGTATAAAATATATTCGATTGGGTTGGATACGATTGGGGCACTCTAAATGGGTCAAAGTGGGATTTTTCAAAATTTGACACTACGGGTCAAATGTCGGGACATCAGAATTCGTTTTAGAGGTCTGGTTCCTTCAGCAAAGTTTCCTGTTTTGATCCCTAGTATATGATTTTCCTTGTACGTTGAGCGATTTTTAATCGACCCGCCCTACTATTTATATATCAGTGACTTAGAGATACACAACAATAATATTTTCTTAAATTTATTGAAAGTTAACTAGGTTACTATTTACTATTTTTTTTGCAGTTTATTATATTTTTTTTTTGCAAAAATGTACTGCTTTTAAATTCGTTTTGTTGAAATAGCAATTTCATGATTACATCATACATATAAACGTATTAAAATTTTTTTTTACGCGGTTTTCTTAACCACGTAGTTTTTATGTTGTACAGGGAATGGTTTATTTCAAAGATGGTAACCGATTCGATGCAGGTATCGGTAAGGATAACGCTATTTTCTTTTATTTCGGTAACTGTTTTGTAGTGGTAACGATATTTCAGTTATTAGACATGTGCTTCCTTAGAAAATTTGTCAAATTTTTAATACCATACATAGGGACTAGTAACTACATATGGGTACTTAATTACAGGGAAATTACTCAATCACACCCAGTTACATGTAATTAGACGTAAAAAAGTAATTAACTTTATAGTAATTGACCTACAATTAAATATACAAATATTGGTATTAAGTCCCATGTCTGGTATTGACAAAATTTAGAAATTTCCAAGGAAGCGTTTAAGCCAACTAGTGTGAGCGTAGGTCTGAAATTATTAATTACATACATGACAAATTTCACAAGTGAATGGTTGTGAAATGTAATTGACGCCGCCCATGCCTGTCAGTTATTTCGGTAATGGATTTTTAGCGTTATCGATATTTTTATATGGTTATATACCCTCAATTTTCGGATGATGATATATGATCATTTTTACATGGGTATTCAATAAAATATTTATTAATAGACATAATCCAACGATTTTTTGGAGTTAAATAGACTTTTAAGTCAACAATGCGAAATTTATGTCCGAATTTATGAGTTGCTGTAAGAAATCTGGACCTTATTTGGACCAAATTTGGAAGTTCACATTTATAAATTTGAATATCTCTGGAATATTAGAGACAGTCCACTGCACGGGTTTTGTTAGTATCTACTAGCAGATTATAAATATCTTAATTTTTTGAAAATCGGATTAGAAACAAAGAAATGGCGAGCACTCAAAATTGTATATGCAAAAATATCCCTATTTTGGGTCGTCACATTGCCGCCCCGGTGGGTTGGGAATGTTAAAAATCAAAACTTATGCTATAAACACATAGACGACTGCAGCTACACGACTACAGCCTGTCAAAACTAAAATACACACGTTTATATGAAAATGATTATTTTGGCACCAACACAGCTACACGGCTACCCGACTACTTTTGCCGCTGTAGTCAACTAAGGATAATTTCTATTTTTGTTGGCTACAAAACAAAAATAGTGTTGACAACAAAACAAAATATGTAACAAATTAGTGCTCAAAAATATTTTATATTGTTAAAAACAAAAAATGTAGCAACATTAAATGCTATAATTGCATTAATATTCAAGAGGGGTTAGATACATTTATTTTTACGTTATAATAATGTTTTATAAATAAGTAATTGTATTTTTAAGTGAGCTTTATATACCTGTCTATAACCATGCATGTTGTTCTATTTTAATAAAGCAAAAAAAAAGATGTAATTGGCACTACTCAAATAAAAATTCATTTGTATAAAAAACAGCTGTTTACTATGTTGCTGTCGTTTCCAAAATAATAAGTAGCTGACCACACGGCGACGATTGCAGTGAACGGCATTTGTAGTCGTGTAGCTCTGTAGCCTGCTGTGGTCTATGTGTTTATAGCATTAAGCTTGATATTACGTCACTTATGCCCGTTCTAGATATCATTGAAATCGGATTACTAAGCAAGGCCTAATAATTTCCAAAAATTTAGTGATATATCCCACTGTGGGCTGGGGAGAAAATTATATAAATATAAAAAATTTATTTTAGTACAGTTTTATTTTAACGTCATATTGGCAGTCACAATTAATTTTTAATTAATATGCATTTGATAAATTTAATTTAGAAAGGTTGAGTTTAAGAAGAAGAATAAACGTTTTTCTCTAAAAATTATAAACACTATTAACTTTTAAATCAGACGAGACTAGTTTCTGCCTTTTTTATGGACAGACGTCATTAGTGATTTTCTATTTAAATTGTATTATTATTTGTGTCTTATAATTGTCAGATTGTCTCTATATAAAAAATTGTTCAACTACCTGCGGTTGTAAGAATCAAACCTGTGCTCTTCTTACATTACAAACGTAACAATACTAAGTCATGACCGTTTAGCGATCAAATTTATGATGTGAGCAAGATTTTTCAAAATCAATATAATTTGTTTTTTTGCTAAACAAAAAACCGTGCAATGTTTATTTATTAATTAAAAAATGTCTTTAACTAATGACAGATTCTTACATGTTTCATTTCGCGTCACAGAAAATTTTCAAAGGATCAATATTTATTTAATAAACAATCACAACACAGTTATGGCTAGAGATTGAGCCTGTGCACGAACAATGTTTATTAGAAAAAAATGTATTATTTTTGATTCGAATTAGTTCAATTCTTCCAATTTTGTGTTTTCCTTCTCATCAAGTAAATAAAATAATATGGGTAAGGCGTTGATCTTTTTCCTTCAAAAATTAGGTAAACCTTCTACCCCTTCAACATTGGTCCTCTGAAGATTTTCGATGGCGCGAAATGAAACATGTAAGGATATGTCAGTCGATAAAGTCTGCATTCAATTAGCGGTTGAAGACATTTTTAAGTAATAAACCTTCAGTAACAAATTTTCGTATTTTTATAAGCAGGATAAAAGAAATGCGCCAATGTAAGTGCTTGCTACTAAATAATACTGAGAAGCAGCAAAGGGCACGAATAATTTTCGTATAAAAATAAACAATAAAAAATATTGAGCTTACTGTTCTCGCTAACAAGGATACAGGTTGTATGATGCCTTATAATGATGCAGGTTGTAATGCAGAAAGTTTTATATCGTGGATTATAAATGATCTGTACCACTTTTCACGAGTGATTTCCAATTGTGTTTGTTGTTATTGAGTATCTTATAACAAATAATTCGTCATTTAACTGTTTCTGAAGGGCTAGGCTTATGTTATATGTCAAAAATTTTAATAACAAAACATTAATATTTGTAGAATTTTATGAAAAATAAATTATATTATATTCATATTATTACTTTTAATCGTAGTAATGTAGACATGTAATATAATGTTACTGAAAGCCATGAAATCACAGCTTTTTATAAGAGCTAAAATCCGCGCTTGTTGTGCCCAAAAGTAATGCCTACAAGTGAGAATTCGCCATATAAAATCATGGCATATGTAGCAGGTTCTAAAAGGGACTCTTTTTGGCTTACTCCCATACAAACCTGCTTGCTTGTAAGCAGCGTTTTTTCAGGGGAATTAAATAGTGCACGGTTTTTTGTTTAACAAAAATCAAATGATCTCGAACTTGAATAATTTTGCTCATATCATAATTTATGATAAAAAATCGAAAAAAAAACTTTTGGTTTTAAAATTTTAAAATTTAAAACTAAAACATTTATAAAAAATTTGTTTAGCACACATTGCTTTTAAATGAAATGAACTTTCGGCATTCTTTTGATTTGTAGAAAGAAAATATATATCTGGAGGTAAAAGACTGTTGTCGATTTTTGGGGGAAAAATTACAAAAATAATTTTCTTTTAGACGAATGTTGAATGGAATATTAATTTAAAATTTTGTTAGAAATTTTCCTAATCAGGATTTTAAGGCTGTGGGCAAATAAATGATTATTTCATTTTTCAATCCGACGTTTCGTTGGGATTATTTCTACATCTTCAGGGATTTTATTTTATTGAATCTGGCAACATTACTATTATTATTATTTATTAACTATTTAACTATTTTTAATTATATATTTTCATTAATTTTCTTTTTATTTAATCAAGATTTTTTGGTTAAGTAAATAATTAAAAAAAAAAAAAAATGGACCTGAGTCGGACCAAATTTGGAATTTAACATTTTCAAATGGAAAAATCTCGGGAATTAAAAGGGATAACAAATATGTAAGTTTTATAAAAGTCGGAAAAGAAACAAATAAATGATGAACACTCAAAATTTGGTATGCAAAGAGTGCCCTACTGTGGGGATCATATTGCCGAGGATTCTGTGAGGTTCAGTGCCAAAAGTTTAGCTCGATGTCGCTTATGCCTTTTCCAAATTTCAATTGCAGAATTTTTTTTTTTTTTAATTTTGTGATATATTCCACTGTAAATGAAGGAAATTTAAGGAATAAACGTAATGTATGTTTTAAACATATTCATTAAAGTTAAGTTGTGTAAATTCTTAGATAATAAATAATTTAAAAAAAATTGGTCTAACTAATAGAAAAGTAGCGAATGCTGCCCCTGCCACCCCAACCCTACAGTAGCCTTTTATAAAAATATGTATTTCTTCTCATGATTTTTTTTTTTTTTTTTTTTGTTTTCCAGTGTCATAGAACTTTGTTCTTCTATATTTGTACTTCACCAAAAAGTATAAACATGACATGCCTCTAAATATGAATTGATTAATTAATATTCTGCTTCAATTACATATTTATGAATTAACTACACTCTAATTAATTTTGGCTTAAATTTAACCTATTTAGGAAACTGTACTCCTACTTTAAATTGGGTAAAATTACTCTATGTGCGTAAAAAATTACTTATGTGTGAGTTGGTACACATAAAAAAGTAAATTTACATAGAAAGTGCGCACAAAATTATTTAAAATTTCAAAACATATATGTGAATTTACATGTTTTACGTGTATTTATATATATATATGTATGCACCGCACAGGGACAGACCCCAAAGTAAGCAAATGTCCCTAAACTATGCGGGGGAACGAATAAATGTCTATAATAGTCTAGAGACATTTATTCGTTCCCCCGCATAGTTTAGGGACATTTGCTTACTTTGGGGACTGTATATATATATATATGTATGCACAGCGCATAGTCTAGACATTTATTCGTTCCCCCGCATAGTTTAGGGACATTTGCTTACTTTGGGGACTGTCCCCAAAATTTTCGCGCCTTTTCATACATCTAGCGTTTAAGATGAGGACAATTTTTTCTATACACCGCATAATTCGGCGACAATTTTGGGCGTGTCCCTAAAGTATGCGCTGTGCATACATATATATATATATATATATATATATATGTATGCACAGCGCATAGTTTAGAGACATTTATGGGTTCCCCCGCATAGTTTAGGGACATTTGCTTACTTTGGGGACTGTCCCCAAAGTTTTCGCGCCTTTTCATACATCTAGCGTATAAGATGAGGACAATTTTTTCTATACACCGCATATTCCGGCGACAATTTTGGGCGTGTCCCTATTGTCGCCGGAATATGCGGTGTATAGAAAAAATTGTCCTCATCTTAAACGCTAGATGTATGAAAAGGCGCGAAAATTTTGGGGACAGTCCCCAAAGTAAGGAAATGTCCCTAAACTATGCGGGGGAACGAATAAATGTCTCTGGACTATGCGCTGTGCATACATATATATATATATGTATGCGTAGCGCATACTTTAGGGACATGGCCGAAATTGTCTCCGGAATATGCGGTGTATAGAAAAAATTGTCCTCATCTTAAACGCTAGATGTATGAAAAGGCGCGAAAATTTTGGGGACAGTCCCCAAAGTAAGGAAATGTCCCTAAACTATGCGGGGGAACGAATAAATGTCTCTGGACTATGCGCTGTGCATACATATATATATATATATATATATATATATATATATATAATGTCTACAATTGCTTTAAATGCCAAAATTGCTTGTTAAATAGATTAAAAAAAAAAACATAAAAAAAAATTTCAAATTGAAAATAAAAGAAAAATATTTTTTTTGAGAGTTTCCACCGACTAATTTACCATACTCAATGATTTTACGACAATTTTTTTAATCCTTTCATCAGGAAAAATATGTGTTTATCGGCTTTTACATTTGCTATGATTTTTTGGTTTTAAATCCAATAGATTAATAAACATACATACACTCTAATTAATTTCTGTTGAAATTTACCCAACTTATAGTAGGAAACTCTACTCCTACTATGAGTTGGGTAAATTTACTCTATGTGTGTAAATGAAAAAAATACGCACATTGAGAGTAAGTTTGTGAACACAAAGTTGGTAAATTTACAATGAAAGTGCGTAAAATTTTGATAAAATTTATAAATAAATGATTAATTTTACCAAATTTTCGTGTAATAAAACATGATTTACTTGCAATTATACGTATAAAATGCGTAAAAATACATATTTATAAGCTTAAAAACCCCATAAAAATGCGTATCTTTACCTTTCGGTAAAAAAGAAAAACAGCCCAAAAAATTTTTCAAATAAAACAAAAATTAATTTTTAGAAAGAGTTTTATTACTGTGTTGTATAATAATAAATTTAATAATAAATATTTGTATATAAGTTTTTGTACATATACAGAGCTTCAAAGATTGAATTCTACTTTAAAAAAAATTAAATCGGATTTTTTTAAATCGAATGATTTTTTTCTTCAATAATTCAATAATTGGGAGCTCAATCTATTTTTAACTTAATCGATTTACAATTTGCCGAAATCTGTGAAACTGAAAAATACCGCCAGAATTGAAAAAAATCGCTAAAATCGAAAAAAATGTCGTTAAAATGAAAAAACTCCCAAAAATTTAAAACAATCTCCAAAATGAAAAAAAAAAAACGCCAAAATGTAAAATTTACTTAAATTGAAAAAATCGACAAAATTTAAAAAAAAATCGCCAAAATTAAAACTAAATTACTAAAATTTGCCAAAATTAAAAAATCGCCAAAATTAAAAAAAAAATGCCAAAAATTCCTAAAATTGAAAACATTGCCAAAATGAAAAAAATTCAAAATTTAAAAACGGCAAAAGTAAAAAATCGCGAAAATTTAAAAAAAAATCACCATAATTGATAAAAAATTGCTCAAATTGGTAAAGTTGTCCGTGTATTTTATTTATCTCTGTTAGTTTTTGAAACATAAATACTCTTCAAATAAATATTCGTTTTTATCTGCGATGCTTACTTTTCGAGAAAAACGCGATTTACGAATCCAGCCAATCAAATCGAAATTTAGGATCGTTGTAGGGGTAATGGTGTTGAGTTTTGAACAATTGTGCAACAATTTTTCCCCCAGCTCCATTATTTTTCGTAATATGTACCTTTTAAAAATTGACTAAATAAAAAACGTCCATAACTCAAAAAATAAAAAAGCTACTGGAAATATGTTTGCACAGGTGTTCAAAACTCAACCCCAATACCGGCCTGATTGGCTAGGTTCCCAGATCGCGTTTTTATTTGGAACATCGCCTGTGTTTCGAAAACTAATAAAGATACATTTACAGCTATTTTAAGTTTCTCGTCAATATTTTTCGTTTTTTCAATTTAAGCTTTCTTTCCAATTTGAAAATTTGTTTAATTTTTGGCGATATTTTTCTTTGCAAATTTTTTATTTTTAATTTGGAATTTTTTTTCCTTTTTAGCTATTTTTCTAATTTTTGGCGATTTTTTTAATTTTTGCCGATTTTCTTTTAATTTTTTGCGATTTTTTTTTTATTAATTTTAACGTTTTTTTCATTTTTGGTGACTTTTTTATCTTAAAGATTTTCTTAATTTTAGCGATTTTTTCAATTTTGGCAATTTTTTTCAATATTGGCGATATTTTTAAATCGATTGAGTTAAAACCGACTGAATAAATCGAATAAAGAATTTTATTCTTATATTTTTTTACATTATATTTTGAAAATATTTTTCCACAATTAGGCTGCAAGCACTTGGAAATAAATACAACAGTTATACATTTTTTCCATTAAAATTGTCAATAAATTAAATTTTTTAGATTTTTTTTTGCTTTTTTTAATTCGTTTCATTTTTTTTTTTAATTTAAAAATGTCAAAATAATAATTACTATTATAAGTTAGTATATTTACAAACTTTGTGCGTGAAAATTTTATTTAACAAAATAATACTACTTTTAGGCATAATGTGTTTAATTGTAAACACATAATTGGTAAAAATACTGTAAGTGGGTATTATTGTATATAAAAGTGTGCGCAAAATAGTTTTACGCATTTTGATGTATAAATTTACCGAATTAGCGTAATAATACATGAAACTTTACTCGTTTTATAGTAGTAAATTTACAATCATTTTTTAGAGTGTATGTAACTTTAGTGCCGGTATCGGTGTCCGTCTTACATATGAATACCAACTCATTTCCAATTGTTGTAATTTATTAGAGCACAATATTAGAGCACAGTAACCGTTATTAGAGCACAATATTAGAGCACATTAACCGTGATTTAATTTACATTTCATTCAATAACATTGGACTCAGTTCATATGTTATAATTGTTTTATTTTTCTATTATTATTATTTGTAGTATATTCACACATTTTGTGCGTAAGATTTAAATTTACCAACAAAATATAAATTTTACTAACAAAATGTGTAATTTTGAACACATAAAGTCTATTTTTATATTGTATGTGCATTTTTGTGTATGAAAGAGTGTACAAAATGATATTACGCATTTAGTGTTTATAATCACTTACTATCCGTCATATTACATAACCTTTTAAACCATTTTATATTAGTAAATTTACAAACAATTTTTAGAGTGTAGACTAATTGCATAGACATTTTAGTTTTGTTTACAATATTCGTTTGTTTATGAACCAGCAAAAAAAAAATAAACAAAATTTATCTTTTAATAGATACGAGTATCTCTAGCAATTTCAGCATACGCTAGACTTTTTTGTTTTGCTTACAATGTTTTGGACAAATTTTGTTGTTAAGTTGAAATGATATCTAACAATTATTCACCTAATAACACTAGTCAACAAATGTCTACTTTTTGTAGAACCTGTTTTTGAAATACATATTATTAATAGGTATGCTGAAGCAAATCGTGTCAACAACTCTTTGCGAAATAGAGGCGGATTAGATTAGAAAAATAAACAAAAATCTAAAAATAGAATATGTGTGTTGTTAGTGCTGTTCACTTCTGAGTATAATATACAATAACAGAAAAGCTAATAGGAAAGAAAACTGCAATTTAGCTTCATTACATTCGAGGTCATACTTGGGAGTGATCGTTAAACGGTCATGACATGGTATTTTTACGTTTGTAATGTAAGAAGAAGCACAGGTTTGATTCTTACAGCCGCAGGTTGTTGAAAAAATTTATCATATAGAGACAATTTGAAGGCAGAAACTAGGCTAGTCTGATTTAAACAATAATAGCGATTATAATTTTTAGAGAAAAACGTTTATTCTTCTTAACATCAACCTTTCTAAACACTTTTTCTCATTTGCAGTTTTTGAAATATAGCTTTCATATTCACATAAATCGCCTCATTTTTTTTTTTTTTTGAATATTTTTCTTAATTTTTTTTTTTAAGAATATAAATCTACACAACAGTAGCTTTCATTTGAGTATAATGATGTCGCCGCTAGTTTCAGAATATCTTACCGCTATTGCAAGCAATTGAAAATTGTCCATGTTTTATTTTATCCTTATTAATTTTATAATTTCCATTCCAAATCCATTGAAAATATCCCGAAATATAGAAAATATTTAATGGAAGAACATTTTTATATAAAAAAAATGGAGTATATATATATAAAAACCACGATATTTCAAAAACTACAAATAAGAAAACTAAATTTTGGCAGATTTAGATTAACAAGGGGTATCTCTCGGTGTGTTCTCTCCGATCTTAATAAAATTTGGGTATGTGGGAAAGACAGAAAAAATAAGGGACAAGTATTTTTTTACCGGCCCTATCTCATGCTTAGGGGCTAAAAAATGCGGTCAAAGATAATCCCTTTTTTTGTTTTTTTTTTTTGTGGTTTATTTCGAGTGGCTTCAGAGAAATTTTAGACAATTGGGTACCAAATGAAAAAGCTTTTAAAGACGCATTAATACACGAAACTTTTCCGATGTCTTTCAAGAATTTTTGTCATCTGAAAAATAGTGCTTTCATTGATATAAAAACTGATGTTTAGTTAACACTTTTACTACCATTGTACACAAAAGCAGTAAAACTTAATATGTATATTTAAATATGTTCATTGGGATCTTGGTCATTGCAAAAAAAAAAAAATCATAATATGCCAAAGGATGAGAATATTTTGGCTGAAGCAACAGTAATTCTGACACGACAAAAAAATTTCGATTGTTTCAACAATTTCAATTACTACCCAAATGCGATTACTACGTCCGAATCTATTTTCTGGATGTATTTCAAATTACAGATTTCTAGCGAAGAGGTTTAATCAGAACGTTAAGCTATGTACCTTTTATCTTTATTGTGCAGCTTTTCAATTATTTCCAAAAGTCGTGTTTCCGAAAATCGTGTCTATGCCGGGAGGCGGAATCAGCTTAAACCCCAAACCATGCGGTTTCAGCTAGGTGATTAGGGGGCACTTACTAACCTTTGAACGTCATTTTTACTATGTTTTTATTTCAAATTTCAAAAAGTATCTCTTTAGTTAATTAGTCTATACATCAGGGAATACATATTTTATATTAGCGTACATAGCCCGCAAGGTTATTATCGTAGATAAAATGTACAACACATATTTTTTACTAGCGGCCAAAGCACATATGGTTGTTAGCGTCGATGAAATGTTTTTTTTTTTGCGTTAAAGTTCAAAATGTAATTTTTATTGCACAATACAATAAAGTATTACCTATTTTTTTTTACAGATTTTCAGAAATGTTTTACTCAGCGAATCCTGCTTCGGACATACCACAGAGTAAAAACGGTCTTAATGCCCATGAAGAAAATGTTTATTTTTTACTGCGGATTAATAGCATAATCATGTTAGGCATAGTTACCATTTTGGTTTTTGGGTTATGATAGAAACATTTTAATACATAATCCCCAAATCGGTTTTTGGGATAATGTCATGACATTCATGACTAAATATTATTTTCGCAACAGATTAACTTCTTATAAAAATCGTTTAGTGCCAAATATTTTTTTACAAATTGTGTGCTTTTGTGTTCATTTGTCAAAAAGAGTATATAATTTTTCCGCACTTCGAATATCCAAAATATTTTATAATTTAATTTTTATTATTACTCGACTACTTAGCTTAAAATCCGAGATATCGGAATGTATTAAAAAGGAAATGGTTTCTTGTTTTAATTAATTTGTTTAACCATTTCGAGAAGATATTTTAAATTTTAAGCATGAAGCAATTGTACATGTCATTAAGAGGACACTTTTTCCCTTTAAATCCCTATTTATGACAAGTTTCGATCATTACCTAATGGCTTTGGTTATGACGTTAAGGAGACACTGTCCCTTTTTGCCCCTGTCTTGGTACCTACATTTCAAATCTCAAGTTCCTATCCCCTGCGATTGGATCCGGGCTATTAACGGACACTTTTCCTTTTTTAACCCCATTTTTACAACGTTTTAATTAGAAGTTCAAAGAACACACATATTTTAAAAGTCAGATTTGTAGCCAAATGCTATTTGGCAGAATATTAAAAGGGAGATGTTGCCCCTTACCGTAAGAAATTTCAACATATAAATTTCTTCTTAGGTAACGTATGTGCCGGACAAGGAACATTCAAGCCAAATTTCAGGTCCCTTGCTCCATTGGTTTAAGCTTTGTGATAAATCCCAATTTTCTTATTTAACAGTTCTTATGGAACAGAAGGAAACTTCTTTCTTCCTCTTTACCCGTCAATAAATGCTTACAAAAACCCCGCCTTAGTGTCTGATTAAATCCAAATTTCAAGTTCAATATTTTTTACAGGTTTTACCACGTTATTATTGGAAATTCTAAAAAGTATCTCTCCGGTAAATTAGCCCATACCTCAGGGAATACATATTCTAAAATTCAGATTTCTAGACAAAAGGGTTGGGGCATGAAATAAAAAGGACATCATCTCACTTTTTGCTAAATTGCGTAACCATTTCCAATAATTCCATCTTTGTGGATGTATTCGCCAGAGGAGGAACATATATACCGAATTTCAAAATCAAGCGGTTTGGGATGATTAATTAAGCAAACTAGCAGAAGGGGTTACAACAGGACGATAAGGGGAAGACTTTTTTGTCTTTTTGTACCAACTAACAATTTCCTAAAATCGTGATTAAATGTATACGATGGAGAAGGAACCTCAATGGCAAATTTCAAGTTCCAAGCTCCAGCGGTTTAGGCAGCGTGATTAGGCGGTACTAAATCACTTTTGAAAACCATTTTTATCATGTTTTTATTGCATATTTTATAAATTATATTTTCAGTTAATTAGTCCATATACCAAGGAACACATAATTTATAGTAACGGACTAAGCCCAATAGGTTGTTATCTGAGATAACATGTTGTTTTGCCTTTAAGTTTAAAATGTAATTTTTATTGGACAGTGGAATAAAGAATAAACTTTTTTATTTCAAAGCCTTCCATAAATGTTTTACTCAGCGAAACCGGCTTTGGACATACCACAGAATAGAAAAACCATAAGCCTGGACATAGTCCGTCTACACAGAAAAACTGTAATATTCACAAAATGTTCTTTAGAAAAACGATCTTTATGGGAATAATTAACATAACTATGTAAGACATAGCTCCCATTTTGATTTGGGAGTTAAGACAGAAACATTTTCATTCGTAATCCTCAAATTGGAAATGGCGATAATAACATGTGATTCCGGACTAAATGTGCGGATACCAACTCTACTATATTGTGTTTTATTTTCCTTAAAAGAGTTAATACTTATCCAAAATGAATTACATTTTGAAAGTGAAGGCAAAACAATGACGTCCCCACGCTAACATTGTAGCGGGCATGCCCCCTATTAGCACTAAAAATATATCTTAATCCGCTATTGTTCGGAACA
The DNA here is from genome assembly GCA_021234595.1 of Delia radicum. Taxonomy (NCBI): domain Eukaryota; kingdom Metazoa; phylum Arthropoda; class Insecta; order Diptera; family Anthomyiidae; genus Delia; species Delia radicum. The sequence goes on from CM037853.1 coordinate 118,872,307, forward strand.
TAGTGTGTACGAGTCCCTACGTCATGGGGAGCAACCCTATCGGTCGGGTAGGGTGGGTAAGTGTGAGGCGGGGAACATCCGTAATGAAATGTTAAGACATTTTTTAGTTAGTAATAAAAATACATCTTAAGCCGATATAGTTCGGAACGTAGCGAACGTATCCCAACGTCATTAGGTATTTTGAAAATGGGATACTACATTACTATAAAAAGGCATGTCCAAAGATGAATCAAGCCGATCTACACATCTTTATTGGGCATCGATGGAATTTGGATTTATCGCAATTTCATTAATTATTTATTAAAGGTAACTAATCATGAATATAAATGCTTTTATACAAACAAAAACTAATTAAAATTACTAAGTAGAGGTAAATAAAATCCAAACATAAACTACATTGTTATGAACCTTCAAACTCCTTCAGCGAATGTTTACAGGCATGGATCTGGAAGACCTCCATCAACATCACATGAATTCTGTATAATATTCCACATGTTGGTCATTGTATAAAAAACTCCTTACCTATTCACAAAACTTACAATGAATAGAAATTGTTAGGCAGAAATACACGCAGAAAAAAAGCGCATCTTATTATGATAGTTTAAGAGCATCATGTTATGACTACAATTCGTAACAATCATAATATAATCGTAGCAATTATATTATGATTCTAAATGACGATAAATCGCCTTTGGTAATTATAATATGATCATCCAGAATCATGGATATAATAATTAAAATCATAATACGACAAGCAAGCCCGGCTTTAGCCGGCTTCTAAGTGCATATTTTGTTATAGTTTTTAGTGCATAATTTAAGATTTTTGTCATGCATTGTATAGGCGCCTAAAACAGACTGTTTTATTGCATGAAGTTCCTGTAGCTGCTAATTAGATGTAATTTATTTTCAATTAATAACGAGCTTTCAACCTCCGTACAAAAATAAAGCAAATCAAACATATTAGCTAGGTTGATACTAGTAATTCGATCTGGCTAAAGATCTCATCAGAACCCGAAGTTTTCGAAAAGCTAGAGCCTCCATAATAGGCAGAGCTTTAAAAAAAAACCTATTAATAATCAATTTTGCTCCATTCTTGTCTTCTTAGTAATCAAGCACGTGATTAGGTCTTTTCCTAACAAGCATCATGACGTTACTAAACTTTGAAGACCAAAAATGTTCTATTTATATAAAAAATTTTTAGTGTGTACTCTGGCTCAAGTAATATTTTTTACAGTTATATTAGTTTTTTGCTTTTATATACATCGAGATTATTTTTATGTTATTTTCAATTTATAACGAGCTTTCAACCACCGTATATTTACAAAAATAAAGCAAATCAAACATATTAGCTAGGTTGATACTAGTATTTCCATTAATTTGCCGGATGGGGACAAATCTTGGATAAAATTGTATAAAATTGTATAAAATCATATATAATTTGATATAATTTATATGTTTATATGGGAACTTATCAATTGGGATATATTTCTAAATATTAGGCTCCATATTAAACTTTTTAGCCGGGACGTGAATCTTTGTATGTCATAGGTTTTAGGTATAGTTAACCTAACCCTGTTCATCGTTCTTCCCAATTTATAAAACCTTCAGAAATACGAGACATCTTAAGTCAGTTTCAACAAGTGTAGAAAATTTTTGAAGTAGCTCATATACTTAAAAAAAAATTATGATTTTGTGATAAAATTTCACAAAATTAAGCAATATATAAGAAAAAATGGGGTAAATGGGGTAAAATCTCGATATATTTAAAACTGCAAATGAAATTTTTTTTTGCCAGTTTTGGGTTTAGCGTACACACCCCTATTACAAAAGATGTATTTCAAAGCCAAGTTTTTTGGCCGTCGAGTAGTGTAATGTTAACATGTCTATGTATGATAAGAAAAACCAAAAGAAAATTATATTTGTTATGATGCTGGTGTTTTTTTTTTTTTCAATCAACAACTTAACGACGACAAAATATATGTAAAAATGTTTTCATAATTAACAAAAGTTTGCTATTGACTTTTGCCTTTTTACTATATAAGATGTAAAATTTCTTACAACTGCCAACAGTTCTAATTGATTTGTTTCTACGTAAAATACACCACTTAAAAGAATCTATCAATTGTAAAAGTAGCAATGGCAGGTAATAAATTGTTAACCTTAGTTGCTTTAATGGCCCTAGTTGGCTCCATCGCCCAGGCTCAAGTTCTATCGTCTGGCAGTTGTCCCAGTAACATTAATGTTAAGTCAAACTTTGATGTTTTAAAATATTTGGGTACTTGGTATGAATATGCTAAATATCCTGTATATTTTGAGGGTGATGGTGCTTGTATAACTGCTCAATATTCTTTACAAGCTGATGGTAATGTGGGTGTTAAGAACACGCAAATTAATGGAACGTAAGTTTAAATAATTTGTGGCTACTTTGAAATTTGGAAAGAAAATAAATAAATAACAATTATTAGGCCTTAGCAATAAAAATTTGACAAAAACAAAAAAAAAACACTATTCGACGAATTTGAATATTCGGAAGGACCTCTCTAGCGATAGATCAGTTTTGCATAAGTTTTATACGGTGATCACAAATATTGCAACCATTTTAAAATCGAACGGTTATTTTTCGAAATATTTAAACTTTTCGATTTTCATTGACCACAATCTCATAAAAATTCTAAAATTTCATCCAACTGAATGGATTCGGTTGCTGCAACATTTCCTGCCAGATTAATAAAAATTATGTGTCGAAAGTGGAGGTGTTTTTTTTTTTTTTGATATTTTATAATGAAATTATTTGATTTTGTTTCAGAAATTTTTTTTATAAAAATTAAATTGGAATTTTAAAAAAGGTTAAAATTTAAGTCAATTTTAAATCAATTTGTTTTTCTTGGCAAGGCTGCAATTTTTTATATTTATTTTACTGTTTATTTCACTTCAATTTATAATAACGTTAATTTGGCCTTTAGAACTGGTGAACCTGAAGAAATTAATGGTTATGCATCTGTTGTATCGAATGCTAAACTTTTAGTTAAATTTCCTGTCAGTCCTTCAAATGAAGTTTCCAGCAATTATTGGGTTTTAGATACCGATTATAATGCATACTCTGTGGTTTATTCCTGTCAACCTTCAGGCACTAACCAACATACAAGTAAGTGTATTAAATTTAAAAGCAAACAATTTATGATGGTACAATTTAGACCATAAAAAGTTGTAACATTTTCTTAAATTATTATATTATATCTTAAATTTGTATTCGTTGCAGTTTTAGTAGTAAATTCCAATTCGTTGTGTAGCAAAATTCTTTTCTTTATTATGGGCACTTGAATGATCCATGAATAACTTATAACTTCACGATTTTGTTACTATTTGCATTTGAACAATGCACTTTGGTTTCATATAACTTTTTTTTTTTGGCAGAAATTTAAAAAAAAAAACATTTTATAAATTAGTAAATGTTAATACATATTCTTAATGACAACACACCATCCCGAAAATATAATACAAATAATTAGGTGGCAACACTGCCAGTGTGCCAAATTTTCAAGTTTGATAGTTTAAACATGTGTATTTAAGTCAGGATCAAACAAAAATTGATGATCAATATTAGTAGTTTAAAATATTTTGTTGGACTGAGGTGTGGGTGTGATTTGAATGTTTTTTTTTTGCTTAATATTGAAAAACAAAGCTCTACCAGTACTTTTCGATTTTATGCCAAAAAAAAATGGATTTGGAACCACAGTGTAATGTGCAAATATATACAGTGGGGAGCACTTGTACACTTACATGTACTCACCTAAAAAGTCAGGCCGAAAATATTTGGCACTAGAAATAAATAGCTTAAATCCAAATCTGATCTCAGAATTACTCTCCGGTATCAGGGGTTCGAGATATATTACAGAAAAAGCGTAGTTTTTGACCTTCTGAAAACATATTTTTCATTATACTTGTAACGGCACCTGAACGCACTACTTATACACTTTTGATGGATTTTTTTAAATTTTTTACCTTTCTTTTATCCTTACGAATATATCGTTAATTGAAATTGAGGTTGTAACAGCAAATTTTAAAGTAACCAAGCGTAAAATTATAAAAAATTCAACTGGCGATAAATAAAAAAAAAGATATCTAAGAAATTCAAAAATATGCAAAAATATGTGTTAACAAATCGATGCCATTTTGTTGCAATTTTATTGATTCGCAAAGATATTTGGTTGAAATTTAGAAAATATTATTTAGACCTGCTAACCTATCTCAATTTAAACAAAAGGTTAAGCCATAAATTCTTAACTATAGTTATGAATGTCAAATTTATATAGGAATACTTGTGATTAACATTAAACTCTGGTGACGAGGGCGGATCAATAAGTCCGTGACTTTTTCAATGAAACACAGTTTTTTTGCAAAAAAAAAAAATGTTTTTCAACATAATCTCCTTTTATCTCAATACACTTAGTCCCACGTTTCTCCAATTTTTGTATCCCTTCCAAAAAAATAGGATTTTTCGAGGTCCATAAAATAGGCATTTCTTGGCCATATTGGGTCGTTTTTTTTTTGTAAATCCTCGTTAAATCAGTCCAATAAGTTAGTATAATATTCGCCGTTTATTGTTTTTCCCTTTTGAATGTAATCGATGTGGATTATCCCGCGTGCATCCCAAAAAACTATTGCCATCACCTTATTGACCACGATTACGTTTATGGCCAATTGAGAGCAAACACGGCACCCATCGTGCAGACAGCTATCGTAAACCCAACTGATCATTTAAAATCGAAACCACACTGCCATATGAAATGCCTATGGCATCAACAATCTCACACACTTTGACTCTTCTATCGGCCAACACCATATCGTGGATTTTTTCGACATTTTCGGGTGTATTGACCTCAATTGGCAGTCCAGAACCTTCAACGTCATTTGTACTTGTGCGACCACAACGAAAGTCAGTAAACCACTTTTTTTACCATTGAAATCGATGGCGCAGAGTCCCCATAGTATTTCTCAAGCTTTTCCTTGGTTTGATTGGCGGGTTTTTTTGCGCAAAAAAAAATTTTTAATGAGCACTTTACTTTTTTCCATTTTTAAAAAAATCCACGAGGTTGTATGTTTTGAACAGCTGTTAAACGCAAAGTAAATGACGGAACTTGCTCAAAATTTAACAGTAGTCTATAACCAGTTGGTACTTGATGGGAGCAGTGCTGCATTTCATATAACAACGAAGTTCGAAAAGTCACGGACTTATTGATCCGCCCTCGTATTTATAGAAAAGTTACTAGTCCTTATACTTTTTAAACGCAAAGCCTTACTAAAATTCTGACACGTAAATGAAATATTACTTCATGTATTCTTAATTTTAAATATAACTTTATAAATATAATTTGAAACATGTCGTACAATTATATAAAACTTACATAGAAATTTTTGGAACTGTTTTATCCTGCTTATGAAATATTTAATAACATTTATGGGGCATTTAATATAAAGTTATAAAACTTCTTCATCATATTTATGAAACATTTCATAAATATAAAGAAGAATGTCATCAATTTGCGCTTTTATGAAACAGAATTCATCATATTTATGAACGAAAATCAATGAAGTAAATTAAATATTATTTGATATGGTCTTAATTTTAAATTTAATATGAAACGTTTATGAAATGGTTCATAATGTTTATGAAACATTTCGCGCAGTTTTATAAATTTGTCATACAAATTTTTGAAACTGTTTTCTATTGCTTATGAAATATTTAATAACATTTATGGGGTATTTCAAATGAATTTATGAAACTTATTCATCACATTTCATAAAAATGAAGAAGCCTGTCATAAATTTGCCCTTTTATGAAGCAGAATTCATCATATTTACGAAGTGATATATTGGACGAAAATCAATGAAGTTTTTCATTATATTTATGAAGTTTTTCATAAATATGATGAAGCTTTTCCTTGAGTGTTCAGATGCCTTTACTAGTATTGAGACACAAATATTTCCAGTAAAGGTGAAAAATCTAAATATTTAGATCAAAAATTACGCAATTTTGAGAACAGATTATAATTTAGCGTACATTATACCTTTAGGAGAAAGGTTTAGCTTCAGTGCCTATTATTTTATTTACATATAATCCACAAGTGCTCCAAACTGTGTGTTGCTATTCAAGCAAAACTATGCCGGAGCAATGCTAAAGCAACGGTATTTTTTCTCTTAAAAAAGTCGAATAAATTGAACACCTTTTTCAATATTTCGAAAAAGCAGGCGAGTATGGGTTTCAAATATTGCCATATTTTGCGTTAATTTTTGGTATGTTTGTAAAAAAAAAAAAATATTAGGCGATTTTTACATAAATTTAAATAAAAGGAAATTTACACTAAAAATTCAGAACCAAGTAGTTCTTATTTTTTTTTTTTTAATTCTGCATAAAAAATATATTGATTAAGTCTAATTTCTAAAATTTTCCAAATGTAGTTAAATTATTATTAGTAATATACTAAAATTGAGCTCATAACGACTACTTTTTGGTGAAATTGAAAAAGTTGTTAAATTTATTATTCGCATCTTATGGCACAAAAACTTGATACAATATATTTCAGGGACCGAAAATAACAGTTATTTTTAAATTTTTAAACAAAAAAGCAACTATAAGTAAATGTCGGAAAACTGTTTCAAGTATACCATTTTGATCCTTATGAACTAGTCTATAATAATATTTTTTTGAACAAAAATAAAAATAATTTTTTGATTTTTATTTTTTCGAGCAAAAATAAAAAATATTTTTTGATTTTTATTTTTTCGAGCAAAAATAAAAGTTATTTTTTGATTGTTATTTTTTTGAGCAAAAATAAAAGTTATTTTTTGATTTTTATTTTTTCGAGCAAAAATAAGTTATTTTTGATTTTTTTTTCAAGCAAAAATAAAAGTTATTTTTTGATTTTGATTTTTTCGGGCAAAAATATTTATTACTAATTATGTTTACTAAAACTGTTTTATGCCTTCCTAATAAAAGTATTTAAAAATAATTTAAGATTTAAATTTTGACTACAGCGATACTTTAAAGCTATATTAAATATAGTTTTGTTTCAGCTTTAGATCAATAAAACTATTAAGTTGATTGCTAAGTTCAATTTCTTGAGTTGAAATTCCATAAGTTATAAATTTTTATTTTTATAACGAATAAAAAACAAATATCGTAGTTTTATTTGTATGAACGAAATATATAAATTTTATGGTTGCCTTTTGTAATATTTTCGAGTTTTATAAACAGTAAAACTTATTTTTAATATGACGATTTTTTTGAAGAATTTTGTTTTAAAAATGACGATTTTAGTTCCCAAAAATTGGCAAATAAAAATCAAAAAATTACTTTTATTTTTGCTCGAAAAAATAAAAATTAAATAATAACTTTTATTTTTGCTCGAAAAAATAAAAATCAAAAAATAAATTTAATTTTTGCTAGAATAAATAAAAATCAAAAAATAACTTTCACTTTTGCTCGAAAAAATAAAAATCAAACAATAACTTTTATTTTTGCCCGAAAAAAATGAAAATCAAAAAATAACTTTTATTTTTGCTCGAAAAAATAAAAATCAAAAAATAGCTGTTATTAATAATGAAAAAATTAATAATTATTACGGTCCCTGATATATATTAACATTGATACAACATATTTTTCGTGTACCATGGTTGTTAAAGCTTTAAACTTTTATTATTTAATATAAATTTATTAATTTTAAAATTTCTTTTTTAAAAGCTATTGTCTGGATTTTAACTCGTCAGCGTTTACCCACATCAGCATCCATTAATTGTGCTACAGCCGTATTGAAGAGAAATAAAATTTCTTTAAATCCTTTGACACTAACAAATCAACTTGGATGCAGCAATTAAATTTTTACCTGGAATTGTGATTTTTAAATAAAGTAATAAAATTATGCATTAAACAAATTATTTAAATATTAAGTTGTTTTCTTCAACTAATTTGGAGAATTAGGATCAATGAGAAATAAGAGAATACAGATTTTTACATTAAATGTAATATTGCAAGAAAATTAGTGCTTTGAAAAATTTCAAACTTTCGATTAAAAAGAGTAAATGATTAAAACTCAGTTTTACCGATTTTTGTATACCCTCCACTATGCTTCTGTTACAAATAATACAAAAAAAAAACTTTGGAATAAGGAAAAATTATAGAGGTGAAAAAATAAATTTGAGGTGAAAATCTTTTTTGCATATAAAACCCAATTTTGTGGTGAAAAAACATAATATTATATATATTTCATATTTATTTTAAGTTGTCTCGTAACACAATATCAAAAAAATATATTTTCTAAAATTGTACAAAATAACTTCCCTTTTTACCCTCTGAACCGATTTTGCAAGATCTGTTGAAATTTGCATAAGAATAAAGAAAAATTAGGAAAAATATATTTTGAAAGAGTTATGAGTCCATTTAAAAAAAAAACTAAATATTGATAGAGTATATTATCCACATTTCTAAGACCGCTGAAATTTTAACGGAATTCTTGTATTGTAAGTTATTTTGAAGAACACGAATATCCTCCCCACAAAAAAAAATCGCTTGGGTCTTATAAGCGTTGATCTCAAAAAATCAAATCTGCTCTTCGAATGTTTCCAGCAAGCGAAATTCCCACTTTTACTGCGAAATTCAAACGTTTACTACTTTTTTAAAACGCATTTTTAGCAAGTTTGACAATTTATAGATTATTTTCTATATATCATGAGTTCTTTGATGCATCGAAGAGGAATTTTCCGAGTGAATTTAAATTTGAATAATTGCTTGTACTCACATACTCTATGGAGCCCAAAAATAATTAAACTCTAATAGTATGTAATTTTGAACAGCTCTATATTCGAAAGTTGTTATTGGATTTCACTGATTCAAAACGCATTAAGTTCATATGGTAGTCCTCTTTCACACTTAGTTTAGATAAAAGTAATCAGATTTTCGATTGATACATGTTTCAAAAATTTTTATGAGGGAGACTTTTTCCAACATTTGTGGTGGTATATTGGCAAAAACGCTGCGAATGTTGTCCTCCAAGCTGTCGATCGTTTGGGGCTTATCGGACTAGCGACTTCACATATCCCTACAGAAATAAGTCCAGCTGCGTTAAGTCGCACGATTTTGGAGGCCAATTCACGGGTCCGAAACGTGAAGCTATACGGTTACCAAACGTTTCCTTCAGTAAATCAACTGTGACACGAGCTGTGTGACATGTTGCGAAGTCTTGTTGAAACGACAGATCCTGCACATCAAAAATTTTCAATTGATGAACAACCCGCATCATTTTTAAAAAAGTACGGACTAATTATTCCACCAGCTCATAATCCACACCAAACAGTCAGTTTTTCAGTATGTAACCGTGCCTCAAGATACACTTGAAGATTATCATCACTCCAAATACGGCAGTTCTGTTTATTGACGTATCCATTTAAATAAAAGTTAGCTTCATCGCTAAACAAAATACGCAAAATTCTTGCGCGATGCGTATTTCGAACAGAAACATGATTTTTCAAAATGAAGTTGCACAATTTGGAATGCCAAACCAAACTAAACCTGCGTAAAAAACACCCTTTATATAGGATATTTTTTAGTTACTTCTAATTTATTTAAAAAAATATCGTATGCAATTATGCCCGTGACGAAACTTTCTTCATATTAAATTTTATTTTTAGTCGTAAAAACAAATATTTAGTTGGCTCATTCAATTTTGTATTCCACACAAATATTATTACGTTCCACAAAATTTTAATGAAATTAAAAAACGTTGTTGACTTTTCTGGATATGAACCGTGGCCACCTACGCCACAATCACTTTGAAATTTCTTTGACATTTTGCTGTTTAAATATTTAATTTTATTTAAAAAACTTTTTGTGTTTGTCTTTACCGAGATTTGAAGTTGGAAGTTTGGAGTACAAGGCTATCTCTCTACCCACTACACCACAAACACTTATAAATGTTGAGTGTTAAATTTGAATTTAAGACTTATGTTTGACAATACCAATCATTAGTTTGACAATAACAATCATTTGTTGCGTCAATAATCAATGCAATCCACAATTTGGTTGGATCTACTGAAACCTAAATTTAATGGAATATTTGTTTGAGAAACCCGTTTTAATAGTAACGTCTTTTGATAACACAAGGGAACAATGGTTCTGTTGATTAAGAACTGAATATTGTTTTTAAGGTTATTTGGGACGCTGAATCCAAATCTGCACTTGGTTTTTTTCTATCAGCTCGACTTTTCGAGATATACCGTTATGTTCAAAATTAAGGAACTTCCGCTACATATATTGGAATAATTTGAAAACGGTTCACCATATTAAATTAAAAAAAAAACCGAAACTCGCAAACAATATTCTCTTTAAGCCGTGCTTACATTGTTTTTAAATTTTCCAAGTAGTTTTAGAGATATCGTTCAAGTTTTGAAAAAAAAATTAAAATTTTTTTAAAAAAAAAAAAATTTTTGTTCTTTAAAAATTCCTAAAAAATAAAAATGGGACAAAAATCACAGTTTTGGTCTAGAAACAGTTAGTTAAATATATTTCGAATGAAATGAGCTTTATTTCATTGCAATCGGTACACAACTTTTGATTTTGTTCACCATTTACTGAATTGATATAAATCGCGATTTCCATACAAAAATAACAACTTTTGATTTTGTTTATTTCTATCAGCTATACTTTTTAATTTAACACAAAAAGAGAATTTTAAAGAAAAATAAAAAAATTTAATACACAAATATTACAATGTAATTACAACTCATCGAAAAATTTTCTTTTATAAGATTTTCTTAAATAATCTTGTTTAGAGGGATAGTCCGCCATCATATGCTCTGTTACGGTAGTATGAAACTGTTGTTCCTTGGGTTAACAGATTTTTTGCTTTAATCGAGAAGCAAGAATTTCAGATGCTTTTTTAGAGAGTCCAAGGTCTCTCACTAAATCACTAAGCTCCTCCTGATTAAATTGCTCGCGTTCAGAATAAATATTTAAATGGAAGTCATCTGATCCACATTCAGAAATTGGTGAAGGAACATTTTGTCGTAAGTCGTGAAAATTGTGTGTAGATGTCGATGGTTGTGATTCTTAATCCTCACTAGAGTACAGGACTGGTTGGGTAATAGACAACACGTTAGGATAAATCCATTTAGACCGGTTTGTTTTATTAATGCATGTTATGTTGACAGCGCAAAAATAACAATCATCATAATGATTCGAAGGTTCCCGCCAGATCATTGGTGTTTATACTTGAACTGGGTCCGTTGCTTGTTTGCCCATAACCTTAAATACTCTACACAGTTTTTACATACAGTATTAGGAATCCAGTACTTGTGACGGGTTTCCATGGTAAATCCGAAGTAGTCAAAATAAATTTTTTTAATAAAATCTGACACACTTTTTCTACCACATATGTTACAAAAATATGTTACAAAAATATGTTACAAAAATAGTTGGGATTGATTTTACAGGTGTTTCTTGACGTAGTCATAGCCCAATTTTGACATATATTTCAAAGTAACACAGTTTTCAATAAATAAAACAAGGGATAAAAATCAAAAGTTTTTTGTGTTCACTGATGAAATGTTCTAGGTTAAAATTTTTTAATATTTCTTGTCGTTATACTTTTCGCTTTCGTAAACACTTGTTGAATGAGAAAAATTGGTTGAATGAACACATATAAATACTTCGTAGTTTTTTACTGAAGTACCTAGAAAAAATTATATCCACAATTTTATTGACAGTCACTTATGAATGAACACATGTGTTAAGGGGAATTTCTTAAAAAAAAACATCCGTTACCAACGGTAAACAACACATCAATAAAAACAAGTGCACTTTTCTTTTTTCTCTTTAATTGACTGTGAACTGACTAGGTGTCATAAAGGAACAATACAATTTATAGGCGTTATGAGTTTGCTACCGCAACCATAAAAATGAAATAATCTTTTTTATTACTTAATTTTTTTAATTCTTAGAATCATAAAAAACTAACTTATTACATACAAACACTTACACATTAGAAAATGTTATTTTTGTATGGAAATCGCGATTTATATCAATTCAGTAAATCGTGAACAAAATCAAAAGTTGTGCACCGATTGCAATGAAATAAAGCTCATTTCATTCGAAATATATTTAACTAACTGTTTCTAGACCAAAACTGTGATTTTTGTCCCAATTTTATTTTTTCGGAATTTTTAAAGAACAAAAAATTTTTTTTTTTTAAAAAAATTTTAATTTTTTTTTAAAAACTTGAACGATATCTCTAAAACTACTTGGAAAATTTAAAAACAATGTAAGCACGGCTTAAAGAGAATATTGTTTGCGAGTTTCGGTTTTTTTTTAATTTAATATGGTGAACCGTTTTCAAGTTATTCCAATATATGTAGCGGAAGTGCCTTAATTTTGAACATAACGGTATATCTCGAAAAGTCGAGCTGATAGAGAAAAACCAAGTGCAGATTTGAAATCAGCGACCTCAAATTAGTAAAAATTTGCTACAAATTTCAAATCAACACAAAAAAAGTTCAATTTTGTTCCCTTGTGTAATGGATAATTTTTGTAAAAATTTTATAGATTGTACCAATTTGTGTGTATACTCATTAAATAAGTAAGTGGTTGCTTCTTCTTTACACAATTACTAACCGAATTTTATTTGTAAGATTAGTTGGAATTACCAATAATGGAATGATATTATTGCTTATTAATTCCGTTTCTCTATTTTTAATTGCCAATGCAATATTTTTGATTTATTAATCAATGTTTGGTTATACCGAATAAAATAACGTTCTTTCAAATAAATGTTAATGTTTTGACCGAATTGCATCCAATCTGTTTTTTGGGCGTAGTTCTTAGTTTTTTTCCCATAACCTACACAATTGTGAAACTGGAGCTTGCATATTTGCAAAAAATGCAAAAAAGTTATAACCATAATATACAGTGGTAAACTTTAATGGATACATCTTTGGGAAAATTTGGTATACAACGATGTATACCAAATTTGGTGTATACCGTTGAATTTATTGGAAATAAAACTATGGTCTCATGAACTTTATAATGTGTATATTACTTATTGTTAAAGAACCAAAATCATTAAGCTTGTATAATTGCTGAAAAATGCAATTGAAATTTCAGAAAACACATGTATCCATTTTTGTGCCATTTCGATAATTTTTTAACTCTTCTGTCCTGCATTTAAATACATCAATTCTATGAGCCACAAATTTATGAATACAATTGATAACTTTTTTTAAGACATTTTGCGAGTGCTGATCTTAATATTTTAGCATAGACTGTTTATTAGGGTGGGGCGATTAGTATGGAAGGAAAAAAATCTTAATGGGTGCTTCGCGTTTCTGATTCTTGGGATTGTACTGATCAAACAAGTCCACTAGACCATACGTCAACGGTGAAAATCGAGCTTCCAGATTTTGACTTGCAGTTTTTTCTCAGACTTTTGTCACGTTTTTTGGATATTTTGGCCTATAACAGCCAAAATTGTAGCCAAGACAATAGTTAAGAACTCTCTAGTACATCGCAAAAGCATTGGAACGCTCCTTCAGGCACTTTTGGCCTGGTGAAAGTGCAAAGGGACAGGGTTACTTTCACAAAATACGGCTAAAAAGGCCTATTTTGAAATTAAAAATTAAACCCTTAAACCCCACCCACAAATGAGATTGATGAATTAATCTGCTTTAAAATCTTCCAAAGAAGAGATTGATAGCATAATCTTGGATAAGCTCCTCCTACTTCCGGAGATATGTCCATCACACACATTTTTACTTTCACAAAATACGGCTAACAAGGCGTATTTTGTAATTAAAAATTAAGCCCTTAAACCCCACCCACAAATATGATTGATGCATTAATATGCAAGAGAATCTTCCAAAGAACAATCTCTTCTTCTTCTTCTACCATAATCTTGGCTCCTCCTACTTCCTGAGATATGTCCATCCCACACATTGTTACAAGCAAGTCGAAATCTGTTTGCAAGTCAAAATCTGTTAGCTCGATTTTCACCGTAGACGTATGGTCTAGTGGACTTTTTTGCTCAGTGCAATCCCAAGAATCAGAAACGCGAAGCGCCCATTAAGATGTTCAAATCGCCCCATCCTACTGTTTATACTTTAGAATTTTGGAACTTATTGAAAATAATTCCGAAAGTTAGTGAAATAATTCAAATTGTTGCGGAAAATATTTAAAATTTTTCATTTATAATTTTTATATTGAGTATGGATTTTGAATATCAAACTTTGAGATTAAAAAGGAAAAAATTGCACACAGAACAAATACCAGAAGTATATTAAAATAACGTTGGGAATTGACAATTTTGTATACTCGGACTTTGTACATCCAGAGAAATAAAGTGCCAACCGAATTGAAAAGTGTATTTTAATGGTACCAACTTATAAATTCAGTTAGTACAACGATAATTACATTCGGTTTCCAAATATTTTGGGTGTTGCAACTAAAATTTAGTTGAATTAACCGAACTTTGTTCTGAAAACTAACGTTCAGTATTACCAACCTACTAAAATTCGTAATAACCGCATTAGAGTCGAAGTACTCGAGTTTAAGTAGCAGTTTTGTAAAACCAAAGATTTAATTAGTTGTTTAAGGGAAGAAATTCTGAGAGAAGAAAGGATTTTCTTAAATTGCAGATAGTTCGTGTGGTCTAATTTCATCTATTTTACGGAGAAATTGTGGGTACAAAATAAGTCTTATTACATAGTTGTTCAAGTTAACATCCCTCGGATTGAAAATTGGTGTAAAACTAAGTAATTTTTATCCTTATGTATTAATTTGTAGTCGACGAAAATTAATTTCTGATAACAAAATCAAATTACGGATGTCAAGATTTTCAACAGCAACGATAATCTTCATCTTTAATAACGACATTTCCATAAATAATCCATATCTTGAGAACCGCATAACATTTATAATGGTCAACGCAGGAGTTGAGAGTTAACTAAATTAGTAATATTCCCTTGAAAATGGAAACCTTATAAACAGGATCCTTATAAATTTACACTCAAAATTTGAACAACACTTAGAATACTATGTACCAAAGACCACTGCAAATGTAGTTGAAAACAAATGAAATTTCATTTAAAGAAAAGACGACTTACATTACAGCAAATTCAACTAACATTGTCATTTGTTTTTTAATGTTCAAACAATGACTAACAAATGTAGTAAAAATTAACCACATGGTAGCAAAAACTAAACAAATCTTTTTATTTTTTTATTTTTTTAAATAACAAAAAAACTAATGTTTTTAAATGAACTACAGGGTTAGTAAACAATTTAATTTGTTCTACAAACGACTGACATTTACATTAAAAATAAAGAAAATGTATTACAACCCAAACAACTACATATTATTAAAGCAGAAGTTCCCTGAGTGAAGGTATATTTTTTAATAGAGCGAAACCTTATGGATAAGAACCATAATTTAAATTTTTATTAAACATATAAAATTTTATTTTAAGAAATTTTTATCATTTTGAATTAATAACAAATAATTTGCAAAAATATTTTTTTTTTCAATTTTGTTTTAATTCCAAAACGTTTACTAATATTTTTCAATAAAAAAACAAATAAAAATTAAATGAAATTTACAACTATTAATAAGAAATAATCATACAATGTCACTGAACCATAAAATACCCTTTCAAATCTTATAACATTGTTTATAAAACTTCATGAATTTTAATTTTAATAATAATAACGAAGAATTTTAATATATACGAGGGCGTATACCTTTTAAAGGTGGTAATCGATGTGGATTATCCCGCGTGCATCCCAAAAAACCCATCTTGCAGATAGCTATCTTAAACCCAACTGATCATTTAAAATCGAAACCACACTGCCATATGAAATACCTATGACATCAACAATCTCACGCACTTTTACTCTTCGATCGGCCAACACCGTAGCGTGTATTTTTTCGACATTTTCGGGTGTATTGACCTCAATTGGCCGTCCTAAGCGTTTAGCATCATAGTATTTATCAAGCTTTTCCTTGGTTTGATTGACGGTTTTTTCGCAAAAAATAATGTTTTATGAGCACTCGAAATTCACTTTTTTCCATTTTTAAAAAAAATTTACGAGGTTGTATGTTTTGAACAGCTGTTAAACGCAAAGTAAATGACGGAAGTTACTCAAAATTTGAAAGTAGTCCATTTACAGGTACTTGATGGGAGCAGTGTTGCATTTCATATATCTACGAGGGAATTTCGAAAAGTCTCGGACTTATTGATCCAATATAGAGTTTTAAATTTCTTTGTTTAAAAATTCCACGAAACATTTAAAAAGTTAGAATCAGAAAAGTAATGGGCTATTTTATACGAATTTCGAAGGATAGCAATGGTCGGGTTTGTAGAGACTGAAGAGGAATAAAGCATATTATTACTCTTCTCAGCTTTACTTTACATCGATTTCTTTATTTATTTTTTTTTTCTATCTAGACGTTAAGTCTATTTGGTAATACAATATAGAAGCTACCTAATTATTGATATTTTTTGTGAAATAATTTCTCTATCGGGAGGCATCCCAAATCTCCCTGAGCACTGCCGGAAATATAGGTAGCAAAGTTTCATGCCTCATAGAGTCCGGAAAAGAGAATTGTTACAATTTTTATTGATTTTGTTGTAATTGTAGAGTAAAACGTAGTGATCGGTTTGAACGTTACGTGGGAACTAATTCTCTTATTCTATGAGTTGCATTAATTAGTGATGCTAAAACTAAATGGTTATTCGATTCACAACACCTTCCCTGAATAAACATTTTCCTTAACTAAATAAATAAATTTATTAATTTATTTAGAATTATATAAATACATAAATCATAGTAAAATAAAGTTATATTAGACTCAATTGGTTTGCAAAAAACTTATATTTATCAGCTGTTACGCCTTTTGTGAAGATATCGACCAACATTTGATTTGTCTCCCAATAATTTAGTTTAACTTCACAATTATCCAATTTTTCACGTATAAATTTGATTCTACATGTTTTGTTCTGGACGAGTAAGAGTTGTTTTGTGCAACTTGAATTGCACTTTTGTTGTCAAAGTATAATCCCATTGAATTAGGTGAGGTTTCTACCAATTCACGCTCTAAACGACGAAGCCATATTGATTCTTGAATCGCTGATACTATTGCCATAAATTCAGCCTCTGTTGAGGAGAGGGCCACTTTACTTTGTCTTCTGGTACCTCAAGAGACTGCTGAACCTTGCATTGTAAAAATGTAATCAGTTGTTGAAAATCTGTCATCAATATTACCTGCCCAGTCGGCATCACAGTATCCAACTAAATTTCTTGATTTACTATTGTAGACCAGACCTTTATTAATATTACCCTTAAGGTATCGCATGACTCGTTTTACTGCGACCTAATGAGCCTTCCCTGGATTTGTATTAAAACGACTTAGCATGTTGCCGACATAACAAATATCCGGTCTTTTTTTTGTGCTGCGTACAATAAACAACCAACAGCTTCCATATAAGGAACATTTTTCATTTCATCTTTTTAATTTTCAGATAACGGACACATTCAAACAACTGGTTACTTTTTTACAATGCAAGGTTCAGCAGTCTCTTGGGGTACCAGAAGACAATGTACAGTGGCCCTCTCCTCAACAGAGGCTAAATTTATGGCAATAGTATCAGCGATTCAAGAATCAATATGGCTTCGTCGTTTGAATGTTACAAAGGAACTGAAAAAGTTTTATTGAATTCTCTCATTCTATCAGTTACATTAATTAGTGATGCTAAAACTAAATGGTTATTCGATTTACAGCAGATTTCGTTTTTTCATAATTCTTTATAGTCTGACTGATTTGTTGATAAGTTTGTGTTAAAGGATCCAAAGAAATGTTATTTCTTTTCAATACTGCCGTAACGCATTTAATGGACGAGGATGATGGCTAACGCTGATGAGTCTAAATCCATAAAGTAGCAAAAAAAGAATAAAAATAAAAGAATAAAATAGAAAATAAAAAAAAATATTTGTATGATACAAAAAATATATTTTTTGAATTA
The DNA here is from genome assembly GCA_021234595.1 of Delia radicum. Lineage (NCBI taxonomy): Eukaryota > Metazoa > Arthropoda > Insecta > Diptera > Anthomyiidae > Delia > Delia radicum. Next base: position 118,890,367 of record CM037853.1, read on the forward strand.
AAAATTTTAAAGTTCCAGCAAAACATTTTAACGGTCAAAACAATTTGCTATTCTTAAAAACTAAGTTTTTATACCATCTTTGCTTTCCAAATGATTTAAATAAACATTAAAACCCGGTTAACTGACTGAAAAAAACGGTTTGTCTAAAACCGAAATTTAGCCCAAAACTCGGGTTTTCGGTTAACCGTTTTTTATCATATTTAATGATTTCGTTGGCAAAACTGGCTTTATGTTTGTCTATTTACTTTTTTTATTTACTTTTAAGCCATAAATATATGACAAATAAAAACAGTCAAAAAATAAATTCTTCTTTTAGACTTTTTCATTAAGAGAATGTTGACTTTTTCATCAGAATAATGTCGACACATTTTTTTTTTTCATATTTGAAATATTGCGGTTTTTTATTTGTATCATTCACCTTATTCTTTTTCGTATGTTTTAATTCATTTTTGAAAATTTAACAGCAAAATCATAAATTTTATAAGAATGTAAATCTACACAAAATTATGTCGATTAGAGTGGGGCGATGAACAAATATGTCAGAATTCGATTTCGGCGATAAGTGGGATCGGTTTAAATAGACTTTATAAGTGATTACATGTTTTAGACAAATCGCATTTCATCTTCAGGTTCCCCGAGCATGTTAAACCGTAAGTGGTGAAAAACCAATTAAATTAACCATTTTTCGAAAAGTATTTTTGAAAAATATTCTGAATCGGTCCACACATCGCATATAAATTAATATATCTTCAGTTTTTCAACATTCTGATAATTGAAAATGAGTAGGAAAACTAAAATAAATACTAAATTGTGCCATAATATCAGATTATGAATGACACACTCAATCATGACCTTTCGACAATCTCAGAGTGGGGTCGTGCGAACAGGGTCGATTTTAATGCTCGTAAGACTCAATGTTGTATGTTGACCCATAGGTCTGTGGACTCAACTACGTCATCTGTGTATATGGATGGGATCGTTATTGAGGATTCTGTTACTCTTGATGTTCTGGGCATGAAAATACAATGTGATGTCCGTTGGACAGATCACATTATTCAAGTATCGAAAGAAGCTTTCATGTGTTTTGGTTTTCTAAGCCGGTGTAAGAAATACTTCACCCCATCTGATCTCCCTACTATATATACCACCTACATCCGTCCAAAGATGGAATATAACTCCCATATATGGGCAGGTGCTTCAAAGTCTATTTTGTGCAACGGAGAGCGTTGATGCTTATCAACTACAGTAGGGTTTCAAACTCTATTGACTCGTTGGAGCATCGTCGGAATGTGGGTTGTGTGACTTTGTTCTATAGATATTACCATGGACAGTGTTCTGCTGAGATAAGCCGACTCATCCCGAGGGACCGAGTCTCTGTTCGTACTACCCGCTTGTCAAGCAGATCTCATCCGTTTGTTGTATATAGCCCGGCAAATCGCACAACGCATTACAGAGAAAGTTCGTTTTTCAGTCGCTCTAGCCGTATGTGGAAGTCTTCCCTGCGGAAGTCTTCCCTGCAAATTACAATTTAGAAAAATTCAAGTCAAATGTCCACAAACACTACTCCCTCTTTCCTCCTCCCCATAACCTATTTTCCTGATATCAACACAATGCAATGCATTAGTAGGGGCATCCCCTGAGTGTTGGTTCAACGTAAAAAAAAAAAAAAAAATTTACAATTATTGCAAGTTTGCAGTTTTTGGTTTTATACATAATTAAAAGGTGTTCTTCAGCGTCATATTTTAAACGCCCAGCAAAAACACACATTACCAAATAACGTGTAAAGTTATGCATCGCAATAGGGCAACACGAATTGCAATACATCTTACTTCACTGAAAAATTTTACAGGCGATGAGCCTAGAAGCAATATGTACCTCATTACCTAGTAGGAAATAAAGTAACTGTTTACTTATATTGTAAACAGGTGGGGAAAAGTAAAGTTTAAAACAATAGATAAAAAAAAAAAAAAATTTTTTAATTAAATAAATAACGTGGTCGAGCTGAGTTTTCTTGAGCGGTTACAAGTATCTAAGAAACTACAATATTTTATTATATAATTATTATTTATGATCAAATAAAACATACTTTATCCGCAGATTTTAATTAACCCTAGACGCACTTTCTTCGTTGAATCGACGAACACCGTTTACTTTTTCGTATGCAACATTTTTGTTACTTTTCGCATAGTTCTGGCCGTGAAAAAGCTCTTGAAGTGTGCAATGTTTCAGACTCGCAAATTGTGTGTAATCGTAATTTTTTAAAGATTTTATTCGTCAAATTGAGTCAAATCTGGGCAACTCACACTAAATAACACTGAAGAATAACAAAAATAAGTCACTTTTACTGTTTGAAGTTTTAAATTTAATATTTAATAAAATATATAAATTATTATGTAACATAAATTGCTGTTTTTTTGTGATTTCTGGCGACTCAATAAAAAAAGCCTCACAAATTGATGTTGATTTTTCAAATATTTTAGGTTTAACTTCAATTTATAACGAGCTTTCAACCTCCGTATATTTACAAAAATAAAGCAAATCAAACACATTAGCTAGGTTGATACTAGTATTTCGATCTGGCTAAAGATCTCATCAGAACCCGAAGTGTTAGAAAAGTTAGAGCCTCCATAATAGGCAGAACTTTAACAAAAAACCTATTAATAATCAATTTTACTCCATTCTTGTCTTCTTAGTAATCAAGCACGTGGTTAGGTCTTTTCCTAGCAAGCATCATGACGTTACTAACTTTGAAGACCAAAAATGTTCTATTTATAAAAAATTTTTAGTTTGTACTCTGGCTTAAGTTGTATCAAACTTAACAAATTGGATACGAATAAAAATTATATTATTTTTCCAATCAAATTGAAATTTTATAGTTTTTTCGTATTGGGAGGGACTAGGTCCGCATTAAAAATGGTCTTCGTCGTTTCGTCGAAGAAGACGTCCTGTTTTTACAAGACGTCTTTCTTCACACTAACGAAAAAGCAATAGCAAAATACATGCAATACAAAAACAAAATACATGTAATCTCTCATTCGTGTAGCGGCGAACGTCTTGTAAAAACCACTGCTAATGCAAAATAAGATGTGTCATCTAGGGTCAAACTTGAATATGTTGTTGGGGGCAAACCACGTATCAGACACGTATTTTGTATAGGTGCGCAATCACATGTTGATGTGTTAAACATTGGAGTACAAAATCATGATTGGTTAAAAAACTGTACCTGTTTAAAATTGAAAATTGCAAAATATCCAAATTTTCGTGTTTATTTTGTCAATAAGGTACTCTTTTGCTTCCGGAATTTAGTTTAGTTAAAAACATACTAAGTATTTATACTTTTCGAAAATATTACGTAGCGTACCGACTACAATTATTGGCACTACAAAATATTGCCCTAATTATTGGCACCTCCTACTTGCATAACATTTATGAGACATCGTTAAAGCCCCGTTGTTTCTAAGTTAATTTTTCCTCACTCTATGATCTCTTTCCATGTTTTTCTGAACTGATGCAAAACATTAAAACGCTCAGTTGCTTGTAATCTTCCAAATAAGAAGGGTGTTTTTAAAGGGAGTTTGTGCGCGGTTTTTAGTGTGGATTTCGATAGCGAGCAGAAGTTTGGTAAGTACCATTATTTTTTTATTTATAAATTTTTTAATTAAGCCTTTTGATTCATTGACATACTAAAACATTAGATAATCTAATTTTACCTTAATATACACAATATTTCCAAAGTATTCTAATAAAACATCAGTGCCAACAATAGGTTACAAAAAACTATAATTTCTATTATTGGCAGGTGGTGCCAATAATTGAATTTGTAATTACTACAATAATTGGCACTGCCACTCATTGTACCTTTTTTGAGTGCCAATAACTGAATTTTGTGTATTTTCAGAATTTTTAAAATGCCTAAAAAAAACAATTCAAATGAAGAAAGTCTTCTGCAGAAAGCTCTGTCCGAAATTAAGGATGGCAAAATTTCAAAAAAAGCTGCATCAAAAACTTATGGGATACCACGGTCCACGGTACAATTTCGTTTAGGCCCTAAATTTTCTAAAATTCGACCAGGTCCACCAACCATTTTAACAGAAGCAGAAGAAGAAGCCATTGTCGATTGGGTGAAAGTCTCTTAGCGGAAAGGTTTTCCCAAAAGAAAGGAAGACGTACTCCATGCCGTTAAAGACTTTCTCGATGTAAATACGCGGCAACACCCTTTTGGAGAAGAAAATTTAAAATTAAACCAAATATAAACCTGTTAAATATACTCTATTTTTTATATAATATGAATTAATGCGTAAATAAAATTTGTTTTGCTTATTTCTCTTCTTAAACAGAGAAAGAATTATCACAATCCTCTACCTAGCTAGTTAAGTTTTTTAAGTTTTTTGAAATGCCATGGTGCCAATAATTTAACTTTTAGGTGTCTTAATAATTATGGTAATGTGCCAATAATTATAATTTTTAAAGGGCCAATAATTGTAGTCAAGTGCCAATGACTATATAATTTAATGTGCCAATAGTTGTACTTGAGTGCCAATAATTATATTTTTTTTAAAGGTATTTTTATTTTAATTACTAAAAATCGCACAGAGTTTATATCATTATGTCAAAAACTGTATCTAATAGAAAACATATTAAAAAATTAAACAAAAATAAAACAAGATAGGCTCTCATAAAACCAGACGGTATATCCCATGAAACAAGTCGAAAATTCCTTATGGGTGCGAATAATTGTGGTCGGTACGCTAGCATCAATAAGATTGATGTAAAAAACTTCACCGATTTTTCAATAGTTCTCCCCCCAGCCCTACCGACTTCGTGATATTTTTTTTCTTAAAAACTATTTATTCAAAAAAATTCATAACACTTTCACCAGTAAAGTAGACCATTTATAAATTTAAAATTAACCACTGTCATAATGTTTTAAATAATGCAAATAGTAAGAAATTTATTTCGTATTTTTTACACTTACTTATATGTTGGAGTTTGCCTAAAGATTGACAGGAATAAATAAGTACCTAAAACCCAATAATTGATAGATAATTCAGAGGTACGAGTGATTAGAAATGTAACTTTCAGTTAACCAGTTCTATAAAAAATTTCACCAGTTCTATAAAAAACAAAAGAAAAAATCAAAAATGTAAATAAAAAAAAATTCAGCCTTACTAAGAAAATCAAAAACCAAATTTTAAAACAAATAGAAAAAGCGGTGGTATTCGCAATTCAATTTCAAACTTTGGCGCTTTGTGTGTACTTAACCGGCTGAGATTTTTTTTTAACAGTAACTTGAATATCGCGATTTTTGATAATTTTTTAAAAATATTAGTGTTTTTAGACAATTTTTCAAAATTGTTATATGTTTCTGTTTTTTGGTTTTTTGAAAGAAAATATCAAATTTTTCACATTAAAAACGAAAATAAAGGAATTTTCTGAATATTAAAGTTTTTACAAATTCGTAAATGTCTTGATTCGATCTTTACAAGAGCTATTAAAAAAAGTTCTTATTGCACAACAAAGTTTTATCATTCAAACATTTTTTTCATACGTCCTTTACCAAATCAGCATATACGTTTTATAACTCCGATCTTTTTTCTATAAATTAATAATTTTTCAAAAAAATGCTATAAAAAAATTTAAAAAATTGCTTTTTTTATAAAAAATTGCTTTTTTTCATACGTCCTTTACCAAATCAGCACATATGTTTTATAACGCCGGACTTTTTTCTATAAATTAATAATTTTTCAAAAACAAAGCTTTACAAAATGTCAAAAATTGCTTTTTTCATACGTCCTTTACCAAATCAGCACATATGTTTTATAACTCCGGTCTTTTTTTCTATAAATTAAAAATTTTTCAAAAAAATGATATAATAAAATTTAAAAAATTGTTTTTTTTTTATAAATTATAAGGCAACCCTGGAAAAGTAGCTTTTAACATTTTTTGATCATGTTTTTAGTAAAGACCTCAGATTTTCACATCTTCCTCCTCTCGAAAAATATCGGACTTTAAAAGTAGGTGTTGCTTTAAAATGTAAAATGGGTTAAATTCAAAATCTAGTTTCAACATTTCACAACATTTTATCAAAATGTTTCTTGTTAATTACACAACAATTTATATGAAATTGCGTTCCACTAATTTGCGTGTTTCTAACACAATTATTACCATTACCTTATAAAGAGTATTCAGCAATTATAAAAATACCATTACCCTCAAATATTTATCATATTCATTACAATATATTTCGAAACATCAAAGTTTGGTACAAGCTCAATGTTACAAGGACAACTGCCAGACGATAGCACTTGAGCCCAGTCATAAACTGCCAGTGATACAAAAAAGACGCTTTACCAGCATTTCGCAAAAGCATTTTGCAAGTATTTATTGTACAGTAATTTTAATGGTCTACACAAAATATCGTTGGCAAAAAATTGGCTGAGACCACTAAGCCAACGTTGGGAAAAAGTGTTTTCCCAGTGCTATCCAGTCAGAAATTAGCAATGGTTCGATAGTGTTATCACTGATAAAGCATTTATTTTATAAAAATTATGATGGTTTGATTTAAAAAAGTTTGTAGTGGGAAGGCTCCGAGTTCGATGCCGGTTTCAGAAAAAACATTTTTTTTTTTTTTATTTTTTTGTACTTTTTAATATTTTTTTCATATATTTTTTTTATTTTATTAATTAATAATCATATAATTACAAATTATATACTATTACCCTAACCGAGCACTGGCTACTATGGCCTTCGGCGCGTTGTAGCGAAAACAGACCAGTGCCTCTGGTGGGAATCGAACCCACAACCCCCGCACAGATAAGCCAGCACGCTACAAATAATTGTTTTGTTTCTGGAAAGGCTCTGTTAAGACAAACTTTTTTTTTTTCTTTCCCAACTTTGGCAAGTTGTTTCCGTCACCTAAAATCAGCCAACTGTTACCCAGCAGTTATCATTTACTGTTAAGCTATCAAGTACTATCTTATATTTTTAAGCTAACAAGTATAATATGTCTCGTTAGCTTATTGGTTAGAGTTGTCGGCTGCCAATCTGGTTGCCAGGGTTCAAATCCCAGTGGGACAAAAAAAATATATGTACATGTACCTTTTTTAATTTTATTGTGGAAAACAAATTTTTAGACCATCTATTTCATGGGTTTATCAACATTTTGCCAAAGTTGGAAATATTGTTTCCCCACTGCTTGTCCGAAACTTTTTGAACAGATGGACCTTTTGTATAATGATGTTATTATTTTATTATTGGGAAAACACTTGTTGATAGCACTTGTACAACTTGCTAAAGCGCCTTGCCAGCGGGGGACCGCTTGTCATTTTCTGACTGGGTGGGTGATTGAGAAAATAAACACCATTGTAGCAACAAAGGTTAATAGTTTATAAATTGTTATATTTAATTGATTTTTGTTTCAAGTGTTGTATTTGTCTACTCATATAAAACTGCTTACAAGTGTAAAAGTTCTTCCACTTTATTTAGCAAAGAAAAAAAAAATGTTGTATAATTACCCAGTCACAAAAAGACATATTGACCACCGCTGGCAAGACACTTTAACAGGTGGTGCAAGTTCTGTCTACAAGTGCTTTCCCAATTCCAAAATTATACCAACATTTGATAAAATGTCTGTCTGTTCAAAAAGTTTCGGAAAATCACTGGGTAAAAAAAATTTACAACATTGGAAAACCATAAAACAGGTGGTCTAAAAATATATTTTCCAAAATAAAATTACAAAAAAGTTTATTTATAATTTTATTTACGCTGCCGGGATTTGAACCATGGCCGTCAGATTAGCAGCCAACAGCTCTATCCACTAACAACACTTATAATAATTAATAGCTTAAAACGGAAATACATGATAACTGCTGTGTTACTATTGGTTATCAAATGTGCTAGTAATGCCATAAGGTTTGCAGGAAACAACTTTATAAAGCTGGAAAATCAAAAACAAAGTTGGTATTAAAAGAGCTTATCTAGAAACAATTATTTTTATAAAAAAAAAAAATATTAAAAAGTGTACAAAATCACAAAAAAGGTTCTGACTGGGTGGCACTGGAAAACACTTTTTGCCAAAGTAGGCATAATGGTGTTAGCCGATTCTTGCCAACATTTTGCTTTTTTTTTCTTTTTTTGTAGACCACTGAGATTATTGTGAAACTACTACTGGTGAAATGCTCTTTGGAAACTCTGGTAAAGCATCTGAATCAAGTGTTCTTCCAGTAATTGTTTTGCAATTCATCGGTCATATGCCAGTGCTTGATTTTTTGTACCACTTGCAGTTTCTGACTGGGTATGAACACATTTCAACACTTATGTTATCATTATGGTATTGATTAATTTAATACACCAGCTTCATAACAATTATTATCTTGCTTCTGTTTTCTGCTTTTATAATACACTGCACAGTGAACCAGCAGCGCCATATTTGGGCCAAAAATAAAATTCAGGTACATAATAAATGTTTTTATAGTTTTAGAATATACAAATGTTGAATATTATATTAACAAAATATTTAAGCATTCTGAGCAATATTTTTTTGTTGAATTTAAATAAAATGTTAATGAAATATAAAAAAAAAAAATTAATTATTTTTTTTTATTATTAGAAACTAGTAATTTATTTGGACTTAGTTCACAAAACAAAAATGTAAAACTGGTAAATATAAAATATAAATAAATACAATTTATTTATGGGAAAACTTAATTCATTTATATTTAGGGCTTAGAATTGAGAATTTTGTTGAAAAACATTATTTTCCAGAAAAAGCTCCAGAAGATATTACAAAGCTGTAAACGCCACTATATTCTCCTAGATATATTTTATTTAAGCTTAACAGACCATAACCTACCATTCATGAATTTTAAAGATTTTAACCTATAACTGAGAAAGTACCTTTAGATCATACTTTTTTCCAACATTTCATAGTTAAAGACCAAACTAAAGTAATGGGATTAAAAATTGTATTAAGTTAAGCTTCTGGTAGCTGCACACAGAGACTAATTTGGTTGGAATTTCATTGTAGTCAACAAAATTTAATCATTATTCAATAATTTTAATTGTAAGTACTTAAAATTCATTATCAGAATAATTAAACTATATTGTAAACAGAAAATATATAAAATTAACCAAAACACAGTCACATCATTCAAAAAATATTAGTTTTCCTAATTCTACATTACAACCAACCACTGTTCAGAGATTTTATCCCTTGAATAAAATATTTGCAGTTAAAATCGAATATTAGTTTCGCTTACAAAAAAGAAACAATCACTCTATCTAATATATTAGTTTTCGTTACCAAAATAAAATAAAGTTTTTTAATAGTTTTGGTAATAAAATATTGAGATTAGCAATGTAATTTCTGTTGTACATACAAATCTATTTTTAGCCATTCATATATAAACTTGAAAGAAAAAAAATATTCAAGGTAGAAATTTGAAAATACAAATTCAAATTGGGTGTGGGCTAGAGGTAAAGAAGTGTCTGACAATTAGAAGGTCACCGGTTCGACGCCAGTTTGCGGTTATCTTAAAACTATTTTTTCTAATAAAATAATTTTAAAATAATATATTAATTTTTTATAGTTTTGGTAACTCTAATAAAATATTGAGACCAGCAACCGAATTTCTGTTGTACATACAAATCTATTTTTAGACAAATATTTAAATTTGAAACTGGAAAATATTCAAGGTTGAAGTATAAACAAAACATATTTAAATTGGGATTAGGCTAGCGGTAAAGTACTTGCCTGACAAACGGAAGATCACCGGTTCGAGCGCAGTTCAAGGCATAAACTTTTTTTTATTAATAAAATAAATTTTGTTGAATGCATGTGAATCTATTTATAGAATATTATAAAATTCGAAATTTGTAAGTAAATGTCGGTTGTTACAATAGTATAAAAATTGAATAATAGTGGTAGTATGTGAAACCACAAAAATTCGGTTGCAACAACCAAAATGTTTTTTGTGTGTGGTAATCACAAAAATGAGCTGAAATTTTAAAATTCAGAATGGTGAATCCAATATGGCGGCATAATTGTTTGTTTTAATGTATTATACCTAAACAAATCAATCAATCTTAAATAAAAAATCAAATTTGAATTAGTATATCCAATATGGCGATACTGATTTTAATTTTTTTATGTGCATTTGTGTTCTAATTTTGTATGTTTTAAAGCCGCTAAAAGAGAATCTGAAATTAAAGTTTTGAAATGGTGGATCCAATATGGTAGACTATAATGGTGGTCTATGGTGTTATGAATATTTTTTTATTTTGTCCCTCCAAAAAATATGAAAAACTTAAATGAATTTTGAATGGTCACGCACATTTAAAAGGGACATAAGCTGTATGCTGACTTAGAAGTTAAGAAAAAGTGTATATACAATTTTATAATATAATATACTAGGGCGGATCAATAAATCCGTGACTTTTCGAACTTCTCTCGTAGTTATATGGGATGCAACACTGCTGCCATCAAGTACCACCTGTTAGTAGACTACTGCCAAATTTTGAGCACGTTCCGTCATTTACTTTGCGTTTAACAGCTGTTCAAAACATGCAACCTCGTGGATATTTTTTTAAAATGGAAAAAGTGAATTTCGAGTGCTCATTAAACATTATTTTTTGCGAAAAAAACCAGTCAATCAAACCAAGGAAAAGCTTGATAAATACTATGGGGACTCAGCACCATCGATTTAAATGGTAAAAAAAGTGGTTTACTGACTTTTGTTGTATTCGCACAACTACAAATGACGCTAAACGTTCAGGATGGCCAATTGAGGTCAATACACCAGAAAATGTCGAAAAACTCCACGATATGGTGTTGGCCGATCGAAGAGTAAAAGTGCGTCAGATTGTCGATGCCATATGCATTTCATATGGCAGTGTGATTTCGATTTTAAATGATCAGTTGGGTTTAAGAAAGCTGTCTGCAAGATGGGTGCCGCGTTTGCTCTCAATTGACCATAAACGTAATCGTGTGGCAACTTCAAAATATTGTTTGGAGTTGTCAAACCGCAATTCGAATGAGTTTTTGCGGCGTTTTGTAACTGTGGATGAAAAATGGATCCATTACAACACTCCGTAGACAATGGGTTTCTCCGGGTGAACCGGCTCCGAAGAAGGCCAAGGTAAGTTTGTCGGCCAATAAGGTGATCGCAACAGTTTTTTTAATGCAAGCGGGATAATCTACATCGATTACCTTCAAAGGGGAAAACAATAAACGGCGAATATTATGCCAACTTATTGGACTGATTTAACGAGGATTTAAAAAAAAAAAGTTTTTTTTCATCAAGATAATGCACGGGTGCACACGTGTGCAGTCTCAATGGCAAAATTCCATGAATTGGGCTACGAATTGCTACCTCATCCGCCATATTCTTATTTCCAAATCTAAAGAAATGGCTCGTTGGAAAGAGATTTACCTAAAACGATGAAATTATTGATCAAACAAATGATTATTTTGTGGACCTCGAAAAATCCTATTTTTTGGAAGGATGCAAAAATTGGAGAAACGTTGGACTAAGTGTATTGAGCTAAAAGTAGATTATGTTGAAAAATAAATTTTGTTTTTACAAAAAAAGAACTGTGTTTCATTCAAAAAGTCACGGACTTATTGATCCGCCCTCGTATTTATAAAGTTTGTTTCAAAATAAGTAAATATATTTTAACAAAATCGTAATACACAAGCGTTTTTTAACTTACATTCGTTCGTTAATGTAGAAAAAGTAAATTTGCTGTGTTTTTTAGGATTTATCACAAAAATCATATTTGTTTTAAGTTTTGTACTGATTTTATGGAAGTAAAAAAAATGACAACCCTACCGTACATTGAGTGTTTATTCTTCTATAATATTTTGATTGATTATCACTCTGTAGTCAACAGATTTAAATTTCAAAATGGCGGCTTTCAGCTATTTATATAGTCGATTTAAAATAACTCTTTAATGTATGCAGACGTTTGAGTTATCTCTATTGGAATAAAAGCAATTATATTTTGTCTGATCATGACTATTAAATTACACATAGAGAAATAAAGTGGCAACCGAATTGAAATTTGTATTTTAATGGTAACAACTTACAAATTTAGTTAGAGCAACGATATTTCTTATTGCATTATATTTCTGAATATTATTGTTCTTGCAACCAAAATTCAGTTGAATTAACCGAGCTTTGTTGTGAAAACTAATGTTCAGTTGCACCAACCGACAGAAATTTGTAATAACCGAATTTGAGTCCTAGTAACCGAATTTCAGCTGGCCAATACCTAAATTTTTCTCTGTGTATAAGAATTTTAAATTGGCAATGGTACATTCAATATGGCGACTTTTAGTTATATATATTCGATATAGAATAACCCCTCCATTTAGTGAATGCAGACCTGTAGGACCCAACAAAAAATAACCTGGATTTGGTAAGCAGTAACTATATTTGTATGCTTCCAAAATAGCGCTTCACCGCCTTGCATACAATAACGCAATCAGAGAAGGCATTCTGTTGTGCTTATTAATAAATTCCTTCTTTACAGCAGTGAATAATGCTTACAATGAAGCAATAAAGAATGCATACTATGAAGCTTTAATGCTGTCAACATACAAAAAAGCGATTCTTATTGCCTAAGAAGTCATAAATTTATTGCTTTTAAGAACACATGAAAGAAGCGCTTTTACCTGCTTAAAAGAGACATACCAAGTGGGACATCGCGAACAAAAATCATGCTTCTGTATGGGCTTTAGAAGCGCTTAGGAGTTAAATAATGCCTTCCGGAAGCGCTTTTGGGTAAGCACTTTTTTTTGCTGGGAAATTATATATTTGAATGATAATGACTATTTTATGGTCTCTATTTTGATTCCCACATTTTGATAATCTCAATTTTCATTTCAGATTTGTGTTTAGCAGCCAAAACAATCTATTTATATAGGGAACACTTTTATTCAATTAGACAATACGGCATTTATTTAAAAAAAAATTTCGCCATATTGGATCCGCCATTTTTAATTTAAAAATTTTGATTATATATTAATTAATCTCTTAATCCTTCATATAAAGTAATTAATATCTCAAATTTAAATGTTGGCGGATCCAAAATCATAAATTTAGAATAATCATATTCTAAATTTTAAATCCAAAATCATAAATCATAAATTTTAAATTTAAAATAATAATATTCTAAATTTATGATTTTGGATCCGCCAACATTTAAATTTGGGATATCAGATTCATGATAACCAACCGTGAAAAGCTCTATGGTGAAAATTTCAATCAAATCAGATATTAAAAAAATAAATTATGAAAAGAATTACAACGCGATATTGAATCGGCCATTGAATTTTAAAGGTTTGGTTCCAGATTCGGAATCAGCGACACCAAATCCTTTAAACACAATTAATTAAAATTATATATCCAAATTTTAAAAATCATGGCTGTGATATTGGATCCACCATTTTGAATTTTTAAATTCTGATTCCAAATTCGCTACCATAAACTGCCTTAACCTCACATAGGGTGCTTCTTAGACCCCTGTCTATCATATTCTAGTTTTGTCCAAAACTTAGCCTTACTGGCCCACTGTGCTAATAAAAACTACAAATTACACTATTTGTTAGATAATGAATAGATGGTTGAGTGCTGTTTTTTTCCCCCCCGTACTTTACATTACTCTTTGCAGGGTAGAATGGGTAGCATTCGCTTTTTTTAAGCGTTGCCGTTGCTCAAACAAACATTTTTTTTTGAAAATTTCTTTTTATCTAAAATTTTACACATCTTAATTTTATATTGTATGTTATAAACATTAAACGATAACACCCTGTAGTTATACAAAACATGCATGTACGATTGGAATGCCTGTGCTTAATGTAATGAAAATACCATGATAAATGAACACGGGTTTTATAAAGTAAACTTGTAAATTTCCATTAAATTAATTCTTAGGAAAGTAGCTAATTGAATATAAAATCTACATAACCTCAACCTTAGTAAATTTAGGAAAATACAAAAAATAGTGACTTTTCAACTTAAATGTATAAAAAATAGATATATTTATTAAAACTATTGAATCAAAGTGTTATTCATTTGAAAATACAACTCCAAATATTTCAAAATGACTGACTTGTTTTTTTTTTTTTTGTAATATATTTGTTGTTAAATAAAAATGAAAATTATTCAAGTTCGAGGCCATACTCTATATTTCTTTATTAGGATATTGTCCTAACAAGTAATTTATAGAGTTTTTTGTTTTCAAATTTGTTAATTGAACACTGTTCTGTTTGTGCGCTGTTAAAGTCAGCTGATTATGTACCAGATTAGATTAGATCAGAAGGCACTATGCACCGCGACCAATGTAGGTCTTTTGTGCTGCCTAAGATTACCTACAGATTCAAGCTACCTATAAAGCCAATTATCCTATTATCCTATTAGGCAAAATGTTCGTGATGTCGGAAGGCGAAATGAAGCGATCACCTAGAAACCTAAGTCTCCTATCACAAAGCCTGGGACATTCGCAGAGAACATGCTCCGAGGTCTCAGACACCATCTCGCAAAACCTACACAAATCCTTGTCCGATTGACCCTTCTTGTGCAGATGGTATCTGAGATTACAGTGTCCAGTTAAGTACGACGCTAGGGTCCTCAAACCCCCCCTTTCAAGCGACAAGAGTCGCCTCGACCCCCTACTGGAAAAAGAGATCAATCTTTTAGCCTGGCGCTGACCAGGAGAGTTTACCCAGTAACTAGAGAATTCAGACTCTCTCCATGCCCTGAGCCTTTCCCTAACATACCCCGCAGGTATTCCACAGAATGGTTCAGGACCAATAAAGGGCTTTCGGGCCCCGCGGTTGGCAAGACAATCTGCCCTCTCGTTGCCCTCATGCCCCTCATGACCAGGAATCCACCCCAAGGTTAGAGAGTTGCCTCGTTTTGTGTGAAATTTTCGGGAAAAATGTTAAATTTTGATTGTTTGTTCTGGCGAAAGTTTACACAAAAGTGAAAAGGATTAATATGGAAAACGATTGTCCAGGTATGAAAAACTATAGTTTACCAATGTTTGTGTCGTTGTTATGTGTTTTTGTCCAATTGTACCGTCCCAGGAAAAAAACACACACTACCAAAACAAGGCATTGCCATATAATCGCTTACGTTTCTGATTGCCAAATTTCTGAACTGCATTACCAAACACATTGCAATGAGTCAGTTAAAAAAGTAAACAGTTGTGTAACCAATTCTTAAAGTAAGAAAGCGAACACATAATGGTTTTTTAAATATAATTAGTTCTTTTACGAACTAACAAACTATTTGTAACTTATATTTGTGATAATTTTAGTTCAATTTGTAACCAATTACCATTTTGTTATAAAAACTCTTATTAGAACTAGTTACCCAATAAGAAATGAGAAATTATTATAATTAAAAATATGCTCATTAATATTTTAGCCAAAAATACTTAGTTTTGTAATAAAAGAAGTGCTTCTTAAAAAATATACTTACAATTTTAATAAAAGAACTCCTTCTTTTTTTAACAAACGAAGTAGTTCTGAAAAAATAAGGTAATTGGTTCTTGTAAAGAAAAATATAATCAAATCTAAAGAATCAATTCTTTTCAGTCTCACGCCCTGTTAAAAGAATCAGGATGGGAAGGCATTCTAACCAAAATTCCTGATTACAAAACCGATTACCTTTTTGAAAATTTTTTGCTGGGGTGTTTTGTTTATGTGTATATTTAGAATGAGATTAACAAGTGGAGTTGTGTTTCGTGGATCAGTACTTTTGCATGGCAAAGCGTTGCAAAAAGTTGCAATTGAGAAGTTATTAATCAAAGTGTGCAGATTAATAAGAAACGAATCCTTTTTGTCCGAATCCACACGTTTTCGAAAAAATCAAATTTTTCTAGTACAATATGTGTTTAGTCGTGCTGAGGAGACGCCATACAACAGCACATATTGGAAAGCATTGCACAAAAACATTTAAATAACGAGAACATTAAGTCAATAAATGAAAAAGTGTAATTCAACTCTTGAAAGATTTAAGGGAAAGCACTCAAAATGGCTTGCCAAAAGCATATTCATAGAAATCACTGGTCATTATGCGTTAGCAAATAAAGTGGGTCGCCCAAAATGTGATCACGAAAGCGCTGGTCCTCGTCTAAAAAGAAAATTAGCCGCGGAACTTTCAGAGAAGAATAACAACTTATCTCCCTTACTCATACATGCTGCCACAGTTTCAGCCAAAAAATCAAATGAAAAAGATTTGGCTGTTGTTTTGAAAGCAGCTGGGAGTTGTGAGAGTATTACTGAAATAAAAAAGAAGCTTTTTGCGGGTGAGCTCAAAAAAATGTCAGCTGAGAGTGCGCTTGCATTTTTATTGGAAAATGGATTCACAAAAAGTCAGTATATAAATATACAACGAAATGCAACAATTTACGGATGTGATATATACCCGGCATATCCGGCAGTACTTAAATCTAAATTAAAACTCAGGCCAAAAGGAATTGAATATTTCGAAAATAAGGCACATGAATCATTACAAAATCTTTTGGATCATACATCTTCCCGCATTCTCGAAATGCAACACGAGGTCCTAGAAACACTTCCCAACGTGGTACATTGCAAGTTATTCTTCAGCTATGGATATGATGGTTCGTCCGGCCAGAGTTTGTACAAACAGCGTTTCCAGATCCACGATAGTCCTTCAATTGACAGTTCACTGTTCGTTACTACAATTGTCTCATTGAAATTGATAAATGAGATGCAACAAATTATTTGGCTCAATAAGACTCCGCAATGTGTTAGATTTTGCCGGGCAGTGAAGATTGAATTCATTAAGGAAACTACTGCCCTCATATTAGCTGAAAAGAAAATTTTAATGCCCAGATTCGCAACATGCAAATATATTTGTATAAATTTAAAGACAAATGTATATGTGTCGAATATACTGGACACATGACACTAATAGATGGAAAAGTCTTAAACATATTGTCAGGAACCAACTCTTGTCAGTCTTGCCCTATCTGTGGAGCGAAGCCAAAACAATTGCTCGAAATTAAAGATATAAACTCGAAGGTTTTCATGGCTAAGGCACACGCTCTTCAATATGGAATCAGTCCTTTACACGCTTGGATCCGCTGTTTTGAGTTTGTTTTAAAAATCTCATATAGAATTGAGCTCAAGAAGTGGCATGTCAAGGACTGCGACAAGCTTAAACTAAAAGCACGGAAAAGACTGCTACAATTAAAAATGATGACCGAAATGGGCCTAAATGCGGACAAGCCTCTTTCAAATGGCAGTGGAAACTCCAATGATGGCAACACAGCGAGAAGAGCATTTTCCACTGCAGCTTTACTGTCATCAATTCTTGATTTTGATTATGATATTCTACAAAGTTGTCATACCATTTTAACAACAATTAACTGAGAGTACGATATAAACTCGAAAAAGTTTAAAGCCTTCTGTGCTAAAGTTTTTGTGTCATATCATGAAAAGTATCCTTGGTACCCCTTGTCGCCCACTGTTCACAAAGTCTTAGTACATGGGCACCAAATAATATATACTTGTTTAGTTCCTGTTGGCTGCCTTGGGGAGCATGCATCTGAATCCCGAAATAAATTATACAAAAGCGATAGAAGAGGCCACGCAAGAAAATGCAGTCGATTAGACAATATTACAGACGTTTTTAATAGATCCATCGATAGTTCTGATCCGTTGCTGTCCAGTACCTATTTAAAAGAACAACAAAATACAATTTAAAAAAAAACCCATACCAGCAGAAGTTATATCTCTATTACAAGCACCACATTAAGAAATTCAATGCGAAAATGATGATCCAGATTCCACACAGAATTCGTCCGACGAAGAGTATGAAGAACAGGATGGACTTGAGGTTATTGCTTCAGAAGATGAATATTTTGAACTAGAAGAAAATTGAGTATCTTCTATAGTAAGTAACATAACCATACTTATTTAATATATTGTAAAATGTATATTTACTTTCAGAATGAAGGACTAATCAGAAGACAATAATTGGAGATGAATACTGAAATTTGAATTTGTATAATTATTATTTTTTTTTCATCAAATATAATAGAAAATTTAAAAATAATATTTTTAATGGAAACGTCAAAAACCTAGTTGCATGTCGGCCAGATCGGCTATATGGCAGCTGTATGAAATAGTGCCCCAAATTATATACAACTTGGTAAGTTATCTTGGGAGCATAAAAAACGTATACAAACCAAATTTCAATTCAATTGCTTCATAAAGAAAAAAGTTGGGGTAAATCGGCCAGATCGGCTATATGGCAGCTATATGAAACAGTGCCCCAAATCATATGAAACTTGGTAGGTCATCTTGGGTGCATAAAAAATGCATACAAACCAAATTTCAATTCAATAGCTTCATAAAGAAAAAAATTGGGGCAAATCGGCCAGATCGGCTATATGAAATAATGACCCAAATCATATGAAACTTGGTAGGTCATCTTGGGAGCATAAAAAATGTATACAAACCAAATTTCAATTCAATAGCTTTAAAATTAGAGTTTATGCCAAAAAAACGGAAAAAAACCATAGTGCATTGATCAAAAAATAAATTGAAAACTTGTTTGTTATGTGCAAGGTCCACCTCTTTTTTTAACGAGACTGAATTTTGTGTTACCATATAATAATTGTTAGTAAAAGAAACATTTTTCAGCAATGAATAAAAAATTAAAAAACAGCTGCAATTTTGTGTGTAATCTAGCGAATTGTCGATGAAAATTCACAAATTTCAATTTGACACATGATTTTGGATTTTTTTTTTTATATTTTCTGTTTTGTCACATTTGTATACTTTTTGAACGTTTTTTAAAAACTTGTCAATTTTGTTTTAAAAATTTTGTTCATTAGCCAAAGTTTTGGGTGGTTTTGAGTTTGCCATAGCAACCATATATTTTGTTCAACATATTTCATTATATTGTTTTAATAACAAAGCGAACTCGTTCCAAATTAGCCAAGAATATTTGTAAGAAGAACTTCCGCTAGGGATAACTGTAAAACTAGCTGTCATACTAATGAAGTGTGTTTGACTTTTTTTTCAGTATACTTTGGCAAATCACCATGCAAAGACTTACAGCAGAACAACGTTTACAAATTGTGGAAATTTATTTCCAAAGTTCGAGCTTTCTTCGTCAAACTTGTAGAGCACTTCCTCAATTGAGCATTATCGTCCCCACCTGAGCAGGTAATACGCAATACTATGGTGCGATTAATGGCCAGAGTTACTCTTTTTTGTAATATTCATCCAAATCGACCCCGTACCGTGCGTACAGAAGAAGTCATAGCCGCTGTAGACGTGAGTGTGACATAGAACTCGAATTTATCGATACGATGCCGTTCTCAGCAACTCGGTCTACGCCCGTCCGCTACTTGAAAAAATGTTGAGGAAAGACTTTAGCCTACATCCTAACCTAGATCCAACTAGTGCAACAATTAAAGCCAGCGTGCGTGTTCGGTATATGGACTGAGAATTAACTAGAAGTTGAACCAAATTTGTATCGTCAAATCATCTTATGCCATGAGGCTCATTTCTGGCGTCTTAAAGGGTATGTAAACAAGCATAATTGTAGTTTTTGGAGAGAGGACAATCGTCATTAGACTCTGGAGAGGTTTACATGCCGAAAGCGTCATCGGCCCATTTGTCTTTAAATCCGAACCGGTGCCAACATTATCGTGAATGGCAAACGCTACAGGCAAATGATTCGTGATTTTTTTATTCCTCATGTCAGTGCAAATCATTTGTAGGAGGAATGATTCCAGCAAGACGGTGCAACATGCCATACAGCGCATGAAACAAATCATTTTGTTGAGCCATACATTTGGTGACCGAATTATCTCAAGAAATGGACCTGTGAATTGGCCACCTCATTCGTGTGATTTGACACATTTCCACTACTTTTTGTGGGGCTATGTTAAATCTCTGGCCTATGCTGATTAACTAGCACCGATTGATCATTTATAAGCCAACATTCGACGCACTATTGACGAAATAAGACCGGGTAAGCTCGAAAAAGTGTTGCAAAATTGGACCGACAGGATGGCGTATGCCAGAAATTATTTTAAAATATTAAATGCCATGAAATTTGTGAGCTAATAAAACCTAATAATTGTTGATCATTGCATTGAATTTTAATTTTAAAAAATGTTCTACGCCTCAAAAAAAAACACCCTATACATACAAAATTAATTTTAAAAAATAATTAATATGGATATTCAAAATAGTTTATTTTCTTTGAATTTGTTTAAAGAAAAACACATGTAACCATGTGACGAATTAATATTATGTGCTACAAAATTTTGCTGAAGAAACTAACAACAGCTGCAAACATAATTTTACGTTTTTTGCACTTTTGACAAATAAATTCTAAAAAATTCTTCTTAACATTATAAATAAATATTAACGCTTCAACATCTTACATTGTAGTTTGTTTAAGTACAGGAATATTGGAATAACTCTTTTAAATAGTTTTCGCCACTGCGCCCCAGTGGCGAAAACTCCCCATTTTACCCTACTTTACAAATATCGTCTGTATTTGCACAGACTTTTAGTGAAATATTATAGAATGGAAACCGCTTAAAAGATATTAAGGTATCAATTTTGTAATGAAGAAGTACCAACATTTTCTATATATCGCGGCCTATTAAAAAAGTTGTTAATCAACAAAATAGAGAGTTTTAGTAAACACAAAATTTTAAAACTTAATAACTTTTTACTGGGTTACCATAAAGTGATAATTAAAATTAAAATGCTTTTTAATTGTGTGTCATAAAATAATAATTTCTAAGTTTTTTTTGGAAAAAATTTTGATTTTTTCCGACCACTATTAATTAAATGGTGCATTTTAAAATGAAAAAAGTTCAACTTTTTTAAAAATAATTTTTAGTGTGAAATCGAAAGGTGTATTAAAATTGCATATGAATACAGCCCATTTTTGCTCTGTAGGAATAGAGTTAAAAAATAAAAAAATAATAATAGCGCCATTTTAATAGCGCCATCTTATTTCACCTGCACACAGTGGCCGAAATACCCAATCTAGCGACGCTTTGTTAATAACTTCAAAAATATAAAAAATTGTGAATGATTTTTTATTTTTTTTTTATATATTTTTATATATATATAAATATAACCAATTCATTAAATTTTAAAATTTGTTTATTTTTTTTAACTATATGGGCAGCTCAATATATATACAACCAATAAAATTAACATTTTAAAGATGACCGTCTCCAAACTTGACGGTATAAAAAATATATAAAAAGGCAATTCTATATGGTTAATACAAAAACTAACTTTGGGATTGCTAGACCAAATGGTTCCGGAGATAACAGGCCATGAAAAGTGAAAAAAATCATCAAAATTTTAAATAAGCAGTCTTACGTTATTGGTTATATATTTGTCAATTTTTATGCAACGACACTCAACAAAAGCTATTGAGGTTTCTATTAAAATGGCATCCAACAAGATTTTTTTGTCAAAGGTCATATATACTAAATCCGTGGCTTAAGATGAAATATCTTAAAAACGGTATTTTTAAATTTGTTTAAAAAATATATTTTAATTTGTAATCCCTCTTATATGTATATGTTTTATTGTATAAGTTTTTTGAGATATTTCATCTTAAACCACGGATTTGGTAAATATGACCATTGGCCCTTAACAAAAAAAAATAAAAATAAATCGGTCAGTTGGTTATACAAGTTAAGGTCAACAATGTTTAAACTCTTAAATATGAAACTGCTTACTCCAACAATCTTAACACGCGCAGCAATACCAATATTAACCTAAATTGAAATATGATTACCAAGAATCGATTTTGCAATAATTTGGTAAAAGGTAATTTAGCTTACAACGCGTCTGGAGTATTAAAGCAACATCAACATTATTTGTGGGGTGATGCGAGGTTTAATTAATGATTTATTGTAAAAGTTAAGTTAGTTCTAGTTTCATATTAAATAAATAAAGAAGCTTCAGTCCGCTTGGTGGCTGAAGCTATTTTTTAAAAAAATATTTAAATATAAAGGAACTTAATTGGCGCCCGAGCAGTTTTCGGTCGGTCCGGTTAAAAACTGGCGCCCGAACAATAAAAAATATATTTAATCCTTATAGGTTCGGGAAAGGCTCCGTAGTAGCTACGGCAAAACGGGGGCATTACGTGCCAGCCAACCTGACAAAGGATATAAAATAAAAATTAAAAAGTGCATAAATAATAAGTAATTAAAAGCGAGAAACAATAAAGTGCTTAATAAAAATATATATGTTATATCAAAAAAAATAATATATTTTAATGTTCCACTAAAGTGAAGAGTGAATTATAAAAATTCTATGTACTGAAGAAATATGTTAACAAAGTTAATAATAAAAAAAACTACAAAATAAGAACACTCTTGTGAAATATAATAAAACCTGCAAAACTAATAAATAAAAAAAAAACGAGTGTGAAAACAATTTAATAAAAAAAAAAAAAAAACTACAAGATAAGAACACTCTTGTGAAATATAATAAAACCTGCAAAACTAATGAATAAAAAAAAACGAGTGTGAAAACAATTTAATAAAAAAAAAACTACTAAATAAGAACACTCTTGTGCAATTAAATAAAACCTGCAAGACTAATCAAAAATCGAGTGTGGAAACAAACTAATAGAAAAAAACAACTAAAAAAAGAACACTTTTCTGCAATTAAACAAAACCCGTAAAACTATTCAAAAAAACGACGAGTGTGGAAACAACCTGATAAAAAAAACTACAACACCTACAGCCGTTCATCAAGTATACTGTAAGTTATTTTAAGTTATTTTTACATTTTTAGTTGTAGTAGTCTCTGAACATTATTAGTTGTTAATTTTTTTTTTTACAAAAAAATATAATTGTGAAATAGCACAGACAAAAAAAAGAAAAATGGCAAACCCAAATAATCTAATCCGACCCCCAGTCCTTCCAACAAATCCTATCCCTGGTTCAAACCCCACTCCACAAAACGCTCAGTTGAGCATAGAAGATTTAACGGTAATGATTTCAAACATTGCATCGGACGTTCTTAGGCGTCAAGGACCTCAAGTGGTTCAGGCAGCCCTTAACCCGAACAACGATCAAAGCAATGCTAGGGATCAACAAATTGAGGATAGACATAGGGACAATCTGAATGACATGGATAAAATTCCAGATGTCGTTAAGTGCTTAAAGGAATTTTCTGGTCAACCGGGAGAATTTAGCTCTTGGAAAAAAAGTGTAGATAGAATATTAGCCATATACGAACCTCTTAGGGGTACACCAAAATATTATGGGATTTTAAGCGTTATAAGAAATAAAATGACGGGAAATGCTGATATAGCATTAGAGTCATACAATATGCCCCTAAAATGGGCCTCAATTTCACAGTGTCTAACTATGCACTATGGCGATAAGCGAGATTTATCAACCCTAGAATACCAGATGACGACTCTGGTACAAGGGAATAAAACAATTTCCGAATTCTACCAGAGGGTTTACACACATCTTTCTCTCATACTGAATAAACTTGGATGCCTTGAAATGAGCAACGAGTCACTCAATTTGCTTACAAAATCATATAGGGACAAGGCATTAGATACTTTTGTGCGAGGATTAAACGGAGATTTACCTCGACTTTTGGGAATAAGGGAACCAGCAGACTTACCACAAGCTCTTCACTTGTGCCTTAAGCTGGAAAACCAAAATTTCCGCGCAAGCCACGCATATGGTGCAAAAAAGAATCAGCCGCCACAATCACCCTTAAAGCACAACGCTGTGCAAAAACAATCTTTTTACCCTCAATTAGCCCACATTCCACAAGTAGGTCAGTCAAATTGGCAACCAAGGCAGCAGTCGTTTAACCAATATAATTCTAACAACCCCCCAAGGCCGCCTAAACCGCAGCAACGGCCAGAACCTATGGATGTAGACCAAAGTCTACATTCTCGCCGTATAAATTACATGAATCGACCTCAACAAAATCAATTTTTTGGAAAGAGGCCGCCACAACAGTTCACCAATCAACAGCAAAATAAGCACCAAAGAACTTTTCATATAGACACAATGAGAAATGAAGAGGATAGGGATGAGGAAAAACAATTTGGTGAACCTAGTGACATTCATTTTTTAGCATGATTAGCTCTTCGCTCCCATATTTTGAAGTTAAA
Source organism: Delia radicum (assembly GCA_021234595.1). NCBI lineage: Eukaryota > Metazoa > Arthropoda > Insecta > Diptera > Anthomyiidae > Delia > Delia radicum. The sequence continues at coordinate 118,914,549 of CM037853.1, forward strand.
GCGGATAGCGGCAATATCTTAAAATTTTTAGTAGATACAGGTTCTAGCAAAAATTATGTTAAACCTGAATTAGTAAAAAAAACGTATAGCAAATGAAGCCCCATTTTATGCAAGATCAATAGTAGGTGACATTAGAATAAGTGAACATACATATGTAAAACTCTTCAAAATCGAAGATGAAATGAAATTTTATTTAATGCCTTCATTGAAAACATTTGACGGCATCCTGGGAAATGATACTCTTAGGGAAATAGAAGCAGTTATCTACACTAATAAAAATTTTATGATATTGAAAAATGGCCTCAAAGTAAGGCTCAAACAACTTCCCACACAGAGTGTAAATGCCATAGGCATTAAGCAAGAAAATTTGTCAATAGAACAAATGAAAAAAATGAACATAATCGCAAGCGCGCATCCCAGACTTTTTTCTGAACCGGATGAAAAGCTTACATATACAACTAAAGTTGTAGGTGAAATTAGAACTACAACTGACACACCAGTTTATACAAAATTTTACCCTTACCCTGCATCCTTAAAATCGGAAGTAGAAAATCAAGTGAAAAAACTCTTGAATGATGGCATTATAAGACCATCTAGATCACCCTTTAATTCCCCAGTGTGGATCGTCCCAAAAAAAACCGGATGCAGCCGGAAATAAACAGTACCGTATGGTCATCGACTACCGGAAATTAAATTCGATTACCATTGCAGATAGATATCCAATCCCCGAGATTTCAGAGGTAATTTCTCAACTCGGCACTAGTACTTTCTTTTCAGTACTCGACTTAAAAAGTGGCTTTCATCAGATTCCACTAAAAAAATCTGATATCGAAAAAACGGCTTTCAGTATAAATAATGGAAAATACGAGTTTACGCGTTTACCTTTCGGCCTCAAAAATGCGCCGTCTATCTTTCAACGCGCTCTTGACGATATTTTACGGGAACACATAGGAAGATGTTGCTATGTGTACATAGATGATATTATTATCTTTAGTAAGTCGGAAAGCGAACACTTTGAGCATATAAAAAATATTTTTAAAACGTTGGAGGAAGCCAACATGAAAGTACAGTTAGACAAATGTAACTTCTTCAAGAAAGAAGTCGAATTTTTGGGATATATTATCACACCACTTGGTATAAAAACCAATCCGGAAAAAGTCAGGGCTATAGAAAACTTCCCGCAACCACGGAATCTTAAGGAACTTCGTAGTTTCCTTGGTATGTCAGGGTATTATCGACGATTCATTAGAGATTACTCTAAGCTTGCTAAACCCTTGACATCCCTCTTAAGGGGGGAAGGAGGACGAACGTCCAAAAACAAATCTGCAAATTTAAAAATCTGCTTAGACGAGGAAGCCAAAGAATCCTTCAGGAAGATTAAGAATTCACTTACTTCCGAAGACATTATTCTCGCATACCCAGATTTTAGTAAAGACTTCGAACTAGTAACAGATGCCTCAAATTTTGCAATCGGGGCAGTGTTATCGCAAAGCGGTAGACCTATATCTTTTATCTCCCGAACATTGAGCAAAGCAGAAGAGCATTATGCTGCTAATGAAAAGGAGATGCTAGCTATTATATGGGCTCTAAATTCATTAAGAAATTATTTGTACGGGTCGGCTAAGGTCAAAATATTTACAGACCACCAGCCATTGACCTACGCCTTGAGCAATAAAAACAATAATAGTAAAATGAAATCCATACTCTAAGAGTATAATTACGAGCTGTTCTACAAGCCAGGTAAGACAAACGTCGTAGCCGATGCCTTGTCTAGAATACCTGAAGCACAACTGTATACATTATCAGTAGCCACTAATTCTGATGAAAGTTCTTCTCATAATCTAATATATAGTGTAGAGACCCCCATAAATGCATTTAAGAATCAGATATTTTTGAAAAGAGATGCAGCGTCTTCATATCAATTTAAAATTGTTTTTCCCACTTACCACCGGCATATTGTAACGGAACCGGAGTATTACGAACAAAACCTAATCACCATTTTGAAGAGGTACCTAAACCCTTCAGTGATAAATTGTATAAAAACGGAAGAACATATCATGGGGAAGATACAAGAAATTTACCCATTACATTTTGAAAAATACAAAATTAGATTTACTCAAGTACAAGTGGATGACATAAGAAATGAAGAAGAGCAGGATGACATAAGATTGTAGGGAAAATCGAGTTCAAATCCTCCAGAAATACTACTTCCCTTCCATGGCGAAGAAAATAAAAAATATAATTAAGAAGTGCGTAGTATGCAAGGAAAAAAAGTATGATCGTCATCCTGCAAAACCGCAAATACAAGCTACACCCATTCCACAATTCCCGGGTCAAATAGTTCACCTGGATATATTTTTAGTTGGAAAAGAATTGGTGCTCACAGCAATTGATAAATTTTCAAAATATGCTATAGCGAAACCTATTAAAACTAAAGCAACCGAGGATATACGTCAACCTTTAAGGGACATTCTTTTTTCTTTCGTCCCTGAAACCCTAGTGATGGATAACGAAAAATCTTTTAATTCAGAATCCATTAACTTCATGATTGAAAATGAGTTTGGAATACAAATTTTCCGAACTGCTCCATACACGAGCTGCTCGAATGGACAGGTAGAGCGATTTCATTCCACATTACAGGAAATTATGCGCTGCCTACAAAATGAAGGGACTCACCGGTCGTTCCAAGAATTATTAGAAAGGTCGGTAAAAGAATACAATTTTTCTGTTCATTCGGTCACTGGGAAAAGACCCATGGAAACATTCTTTGGCAGACGTGTAAGTAGCGATCCAAGTTTACTTGAAAAAGATAGAAATGAGACAATTAGAAAACTTTCAGATAAACAAATGTCTGACCTTGCTTATCATAATAAGGGCAGATCCCAGCCCAGGGAATATGCAGAGGGAATAAATTATCAGCTAGGTATCGGAAGGAAGTAGTTGCTCAAAATTACAATACAACGGTTAAAACCCAATCGGGCAGAATCGTTCATAAAAACAACATTAAAGTATCTTAGGGGGTAAACGGAAAATATCTACATAATATATTGTTCCTTACAGGACAAACATGAAAATTCCAACTACAATTTTGATATGGGCACTATTGACGCACGCTCAACAATTTGACATACAAGACCTGACAAACAACAAACGGATATATACCTATCAAGACAGCAGAACTAAAGACAATTAGTCACCACGACAAGATCCTTCATTTCATAAACTTGACTACATACGAGGAAACCATGACGTTGATTTCAGACAATATTAATACACTAAAAGCGGCCACATTTGAGGATAAACAGCTTTTAGACACGATAAACAAAAATTTTATTTTGCTCAATGCAAAAATATCAAATCTTCACGTACATTCTAAAGCGAAACGAGGACTATTCAACGCCTTAGGGAAAGGCTTAAAATACATTGCAGGTTCTATGGACAGCGACGATGAAAAGGAAATTAGTGACGCAATCAATCAAATACATGACACTGAACGGACTACTAACGATTCAATAGATAAATTAATACATGTTAATAATTTTATATCTGAACAAATAGACAACATAACGGGACACATAAATAGTCAACAAATTCGCATCAGTAAATATATAAATAACTTTAGGGAAGAGACGCAGAATAGAATTAAAACATTAGAGGACGAGGTTCAATTTATTGAACAGACATACAAAATCAATAACGACATATCACTTTTACGCAACCATATTGACGACATTGGACAAATTATATTTTCTAGTAAATTGGGTATAATTCCCACTGACATCCTCACACAAAAGGAACTAAATCTGATCACTGACTTTGACAGTTACAGTAGCATGAAAATTGTAGTGCTTTTCCAAAATAATAATATCATACTAACCCTACTTATACCCCAATTTTCCCCTAATATCCTATCTAAAATAAGATTTGAACCATTGCCAAATATTATGAATAAATCAATAGCTTTAACGCAAAATGAAATATTAACGGATAATGATAATAAAATCTATGATATTATTGTAAAAGATAATCTGGAAAAAAATTTAATTATGTTAGAAAATATGTGTATATCAAATATTTTACAATTTAAAGAAGCACAATGTGAATTACAAATATGTGAAAAACCTTCTGTTATAGAAATTGTTCCGGGAATAATAATATTTAAAAATTTTGCTGGGAATATAACCCATGATTGTAATAAACTCGAAATTAGACAAAAAGGAACATTTTTAATAAAATTTAAAAATTGCAAATTTATAGTATCTAATAGAACTTATAATAATCTTAACATAAAAATATATGATACATTTGTTTTACCTAATCTAATAACAAAAATCAGAGAAACCAATGTAACAAAATTAGATTCAAAACTCGAAAAATTATATCTAAAACAAATGCAACATGAAAATAAAATTAAATTATTAATAGACAAAAATAAAAATATACATGTAATTAGTTTAAGCACTGATTTATCAATTATATTTTCTATTGTTATTTTAACGTCTATTATTTTTTGTATTATGAAGTATAAGCAGAAGTTTTACGTATCACCTACACCACAAATAACTACGGAATATGTTGCAAGTGAAAAAAATGGGCCATTTCTGCAAATTTCAACACCACACCTAAATACTGGCCATTTCTGAAGAAATCGATTGAGGACAATCGACTTAAGAGGGGAAGAGTTAAGGTCAACAATGTTTAAACTCTTAAATATGAAACTGCTTACTCCAACAATCTTAACACGCGCAGCAATACCAATATTAACCTAAATTGAAATATGATTACCAAGAATCGATTTTGCAATAATTTGGTAAAAGGTAATTTAGCTTACAACGCGTCTGGAGTATTAAAGCAACATCAACATTATTTGTGGGGTGATGCGAGGTTTAATTAATGATTTATTGTAAAAGTTAAGTTAGTTCTAGTTTGATATTAAATAAATAAAGAAGCTTCAGTCCGCTTGGTGGCTGAAGCTATTTTTTAAAAAAATATTTAAATATAAAGGAACTTAATTTACATATATATATTTTTACCCATACGTAAAATATTAAAAAATTAAGAAATTTTAGAATATTATTTTCATTTCAAAAGTTAATTTAAAAAAAAAAGGTTTCGGCTTCATATTTTTACAGTTTACACGCAAATAAATTAGAAATAAAATAAACTATTCAGAGTCGAAGCTTGCAATAAAAATAAAAATAAATAAAAAAGAAAAAATATATAAAAAAAAAATATTCAGAGTCGGAGCTTTACATTTTCTATCTCAGACCTAACTAAATCCGCTGACTCTTTTTCAAAAATTATTTTAATGGGTCTGCAGAACCGAGTTGAAGAAAGCCGGTTACTTTGACATAGTATTGCGGGTCCTTTTTTAATTTGTAAAGGAACAATACATACAGCAAATAAATGCTCATCAATTGTTCCAATATCAGAAACACTAAAACGTTGACGGTAAGTAGAGTGCCCACTGCTACCGTCACAGCCCCATTTAAATAGTGCTTTTATGCAATAGTTATTATTGTCTACAGTCATTAGATCCTCAAAAGCTGTTGAAAAGCCTTGTATTATACGTGCAGCAGTATGGTCTACAAGACTTAGAAAACCAACTCCAGCTGAACGTTCGTTACGTGTATGTCACTAGGATAACACTCCGTTTTAGTTTTAGTCAAAATATCGTAGTTTGGATAAATATTGCAGTTTCGTTCTTTGGCACCCTATTGCATTAGTCTGTATTACCTTTTTGAGAATTCACCATCAATATTAAGAGCTAAAGCTTCCTCAGGTGTATACGGAATAGAAGTTTTTGTTCAGAGTCTGCAGATTTAAGCATTTTTGAAGCTAATGCAGATTCTGAACATTACTTTGAAACAACATCTGAAGCGCTCCATTTTACAGCCTTGTAAACCCTCACGCTAGCCGCTACCATGAACTCTTGGTTCGGTGTTTCATTGGCAATTGATGCATTTTTTTTTTTAGTCTTGCTTGTGCACTCTGAAAAAGTTTTCTCTTTACGTTGGGCAACGACTGGATTAGGGAAAATAATGTCTTCATTTCGCTCTTCAAACACTGCCAAAACTCTGTGACTTTCTTTCCACTTTTGAACAAGTTTGCTAATTAAATATTTTAATAGTTTTGGAATTTGACGGTATTGTTCTTCGCTATATTTCGAGCAATCAATGACATTAGAAAATACATGATTTTCAACTACTAAAAATCTGTTTGTTGGCACTGGTTCACTATGCCATATTAAAAAAAAAACGGTGCGTTTATAGTCTGCCATTGTAACTAAAAAACAAAAAATTCGAAACTTAGCAAAAACTTGTATCCTATATTGGAACTTGACATAGATAACAACCCATTTAAACAAACTATGCAAACAGTGAACCGAATCCGGTCGAATCCAACCTACTTTTATTCCACACAAAATTGGATTTCATAGCTAAAAAAACTTTCACAAAGGACATTTTCTTTTTCCACTGTTAATAATTGAAACATATGTACATTCACAGATCACAAACAATTTTTTTTTTTTTATACATACTTTTTAATTCAAATGAAATCGCAAAACTTATTAAAAGATTAAATATTTAGTTTTTTGACAAAATTGCACTTTAAAAAAGCTCAAAAATAGTTATTGCACTTCCTTAATTTTAATGCTTACAGCTGTGCGAATATTAGGAACAAAACAAAAAAGAAAAGAGAAAAAAATCTGTTAGGGTTTAAGTTTTCAAAAAAAATATAAAGTTTGCCGAATTCTGAATTTTAAAATTTCGCTAAAGCGCCGCATACAAAAAAAAAGCTTCTTATTGCCTAAGAAGGTATGAATTTTGTGCTTCTAAGAGCACATTTAAAAAGCGCTTTTTACATGCTTAAAAGAGACATCGAGAACAAAAATCATGCCCTCTGGATTTGCTTTAGAAGTACTTCGTAGTTAAATAATGCCATCCGAAAGCGCTTCTGGGTAAGCACAATTTTTTGCTGGGATGTATTATTATACTTTAAGCCTTAAAAGCCCTATGTAGCTGAAAAGATACAACTATTAAAAAAAATCCTACGGCTTCATTTTGAGCTTAATTAAAATGAAAACTTTACTAGAGTATTCAGAAAGCCCAAGAGCTCTTTAATAAAATGAATTTTTAATTCAGAGTTTCGCATTTTATTAATCATGAAAGTGGAAATAATTAAAATGTGCGAAATTAACTAAAATCTCAAAAACTGTGATTTCTATGACATTAAAAAACAAGGCAAACATAATTTTACAAAGTTTAAATAAAATACTTAAGTATTTAGATGCATATGTACGCTTTCAAATTATATATTTTTGCTGTCCCTAAGTCATGCAATTTTTGTGTAAAATTCAATTCAAAATTTTTAAATTTTTGGTTGTAAAAAGCATAAACAAAATTATTTTGAAAATCGAGGTACGCAGTTTTTGTTTATTTAGCATTTCACATCATAAAAATACATTTATATTTAAAGCGACACTATTGGGCATTTAAGGGCTATTATATACCCAGTGTAGAAAAGTATTATCATATAAGTGGTTATGTAAATACATATTGGGTAATAGCAGTTACTTACAATTGTCATTACAAATGTCATTACTTTTATATGGGGATATCATGCAAAATAATGAATAATGGGACTATAGGTTGTCAGTCAAGCGCTCTACCATCTAAGCCTTCCGGAATGTAAAAAAATAAGGCGGTATATACTTACTTTAGGGTGTCCCATAAAAATAGATTTGTTATTACACCCCTCAGTTTTATCATATATGGTTCCAAATGGAAGAAATATATATATATATTTTTTTACGAAAACCCGCGCCGAAAGTTGGCCGAAAACGGCCAATTTTAAATATTAAAAATTCCCGAATTTCGAAGTTTCGAAAAAATTCTTTTTTTATTTAATATACTCAAAATTATTCAGATATGGAAATCCGACTTCATCGAATATCATTAACCGACTTTAGCGTGGAATCCAAAATGATCCAAGAATTTGATTAAAAATTACAAATACTTATTTTTTTTGTTTTAATTAATTTTAAAGATTTTTTTCAAATATCTAATTTGGAGATATTGATTGCTTTTTTTATAATATAATAGTTGGAAACATTATACAACTCTTTTCCGGGACATTTTATAAAAATTGCTTATTTTTTTAAAAATTGAACAACATTTTAATGTTTTTATCAAAGTTTACATAATTTTCGTAAAAATGTTCCCTCAAATTTGATAAGTCAATAATTTTTCTTGCTTTTATCCAAAAATTATTAATCCTTAGTTTGCTGGGGACAAATAAGACTCATGAATTTTAGTTATGATTAGTAGATTGTAAAGCCATTAAATTGATAAATTAAAATTTCCGCCAGATAAAATTAATATATTTATGCAATCTCATACATATAGGGTAAATTTTTCAATTTTGGCAAAAAACTATTAACTAGGAAATTAACAGAATAACATCTTTCATCATTTTCGGACATTAGTACTACTTAAATTTCATTAGACTTTTATTATCTTTACCTTTATTCCAAAAATCTTTAACACAAATTGGCTGGGTTACAAAAAAGGTCCATGAAACTTAATTTGAATTATGATACCACACAGAAAAATAAAGTACCAACCAAATAGAAAAGCGTATTTTGGTGGCAAAAACCAATAAATTTGCTAAGTACAACCATAGTTAAATGTGATTTCTGATTATTTTGGGTATTGCAATTACAATTCAGTTGTATTAACCGAATTTAGTTTTAGTTAGTATTTAGTAGAGTAAAGCTATGTACAGACGGTTGTCAGATCTTACAATATTGTCAGAAAAATTTTCAGAAAATATCTAACAACAGTGTGAACTTACAACTTTTGTCTTGAAACATTGTCAGAAAAAGCATTGTCTGTACATTGTAAGACAATAATATTGTCAGACATCTGACATTCGTGTGAACACCCTACGTTGCCATTGTCAGATAACTGCAAGACATTGTAAACTATTTTTTATTGGCAGATGTGTTTAAATTAATGCATCTGACAATGGCAGTATTGTCACAGAAATATTTCTATTGTCTATATTCTATTTGCACTGTCCATAAATAATGCAAAAAAAAAAACAAAAGTTCATATTAATAATATAAAAAATTAAAAGTGAAACAAAATAGGAAATCAAATTAAATAAAAAAATGGATGGCGACATTTCCATTAAAGAAACCTGCGTCATAGATTGCAGCTATGAGCCAACTGACTTGATGTTTCGTACCCAGTCGCCAAGAGGCCCCAGTCGCCAACAGGCTCTAAAGCCGGAAAAAAACCAACACCCAAACAAAGATCCTATCGCAAAATGTGGAATCCGTGTGGTCACACGAAAGTATTATCAAACTTATAGAGGAAGTTGAGATGCGGCGAAGTTTATGGGATGCTGGTTACGCTGAGTATAAACTTCCCAAATATATTTTATGGCAAGAGGTCACAGATGCCATCCAGATAAGTGTGAACGATTGCAAAGGAAAATGGGCAAATCTCCGCACCTCTTTCAACTGCAATTTGCAAAAATATTTTGTCTTCATCCTCGCTACTTTCTAATACATATGCAGCTAAAATCGTTGCAATTGCATTTTTTGTTCCATGACAATTAATATTATTACTTTTTCAATTTAATTAAACACACAATTGACAATTAATAATTTCTTTCGAATGCTTTGACAGTTCTGGTAATGTCTAACAAAAGATCTGGCAATTTTTACCATACAAGAATCTGACAACAGTGTGAACTGTCACTTTTCGTTGGCAGATAAATTTGTTGTTTGACAATTGTCTGACAATGAAATTGAAAGGTTTTCTTACAATCGTCTGAACTGACAATTTACCTTTTGCTAAACATGTTTCATCGTCAGTACATTGCCAGCACATTGCCAGATCTTACAATATTGTAAGATCTGACAACCGTCTGTACATAGCTTAAGTCGCAGCAACAGAATTTCAGTTGGCAAATGGCTAAATTTTTCTCTGTGTGTACAAGAAAATAATATGCCTTTAAATTTACAAAAAACAAAAAAAAAACATTATTATTTTGTGTAATTTTGATCCATATACGATTATATATTATTACTTTTACTTTTATATGGGGATGTCGATCAAAATAATGATAAAAATGTGCCCACATGGGCTCCGAACCCGTCCTCCAGGCTGTCAGTCGAACGCTCTTCCATCTGAGCTATATCGACATGTTGTACTTGATAGAATAAAATATAAATGAATTGCTTGCACAAAATTTCATTACTTTTCAGCTTCCAAAAAACCTAAAATAAGTAGTTATATATGTACTTATTAGAAGTGACAAAATAATGAGTCTAAAAACAAATTTTCAAAAAATTTTTATATCTATAGTTTTTATTTAAAATAATGATAAATATTAGTATTTATGGCTAACGCATAATTTGTTTATTGAAATAATTTGAAAATTAACTACTTATTAGTATTTCTTTATTATTTGTGATACAGTAATGCAGAGAGTAAGCTAGTGTCCTTGCTTGTAGAGAGAGTATTGACATGTCATTGCCGTTTCTATACTGGGTAATAAAATTTAAGTGATATTGAGCGAATATTAGTGAAGATGTTATTCTGTAAATTTCCTAGTGGGTTTTTTTTGCCAAACGTGTAAAAATTAACTCTGTATGGATCAAGCTACAAAAAAAAAAAAAAAATTCAAGTTAAAATTTTATTTTGTCATAATTTAAATAAACTTTCATGTGTCTTTTTGGTAACCAGGCCACTTAAGGTTAACATTATTTGAGATTAAAGTAAAAGTTTTTGTCTTATCAAATTTAAGTGATAATATTCCGAAAATTATGCAAACTTTGATTAAAAAAAAAAAATCAAATTATGTTAAATTTTTGACAAAATAAGCAATAAAAATGTCCTGGAAAGGAGTAGCTCCAAACAGAAAATCGAATTATTATTTTTCCAATTTATTTCTTTATTTTTCGTTAATAACAACTGTTATATTATAAAAATAGCACACAACATCTTCAAATTAGGCATTTTAAATATATTTTAAATTAATTTAAAAAAAGACGTTTTTCCATTTTTATAAAATTTGTGGGTCATTTTTGATTTTAGGCTTAAGTGGGTTTAGGATATCCGATGAAGTCAGAATTCTTTATACGAGTATATACTATATACGAGTCCGTGACTTTTCGAACTTCCCTCGTAGTTATATGAAATGCAACACTGATCCCATCAAGTACCAACTGTAAATATACTACAGTCAAATTTTGAGCAAGTTCCGTCATTTACTTTGCGTTTAACAGCTGTTTAAAACATACAACCTCTTGGGCTTTTTTTAAAAATGGAAAAAAGTGAATTTCGAGTGCTCATTAAACATTATTTTTTGCGAAAAAAAAAAAACGTCAATCAAACCAAGGAATAGCTTGATAAATACTATGGGGACTCTGCTCCATCGATTTCAATGGTAAAAAAGTGTTTTACTGACTTTCGTTGTGGTCGCACAAGTACAAATGTCTCTGAACGTTCTGTACAGCCAATTGAGGTCAACACACCCGAAAATGTCGAAAAATCCACCATATGGTGTTGGCCGATCGAAGAGTAAAAGTGTGTGAGAGTGTTAATGCCATAGGCATTTCATATGGCAGTGTGGTTTCGATTTTAAATGATCAGTTGGGTTTAAGAAAGCTGTCTGCAAGATGAGTGCAGCGTTTGCCCTCAATTGACCATAAGCGTAATCGGGGCCAATAAGGTGATGGCAACAGTTTTTTGGGATGCACGCGGGATACTACACATCGATTACCTTCAAAAAGGAAAAACAATAAACGGCGATTTAAGAGAAAAGCGACTCCATATGGCCAAGACATGCCAATTTTATGGATTTTGAAAAATCCTCTTTTTTGGAAGGGATACACAAATTGGAGAAACGTTGGACTAAGTGTATTGAGCTAAAATGAGATTATGTTGAAAAAAAAAATAAAATAAAAATAAAAATAAAAAAAAAAAAAAATCTTTAGCTCAATAAAACAAAAGACAAAAATTTATTTAAAAAGATCGAAGAAAAATAAGAAAATTTTTTTTTTTTTGCAAGAAACTGTTTTTCATTTAAAAAGTCACGGACTTATTGATCCGCCCTCGTATGAATAATTTTGAGTATATTAAATGAATGAATGATTTAAAATAAACATTTTCGAAACTTCGACTTTTTAGAATTTGAAATCGATTTCTTCCATTTGAAACCAAGTAACGAAAATTGACAACCTAATATATTGTACTTGTACTACAATGTACTTGTAGTCCATTGTACTTGTTAGAGCTGGAAAAATAATGATTTTAAAAATAGATTTTGAAAAATGTTTTAGTTCATTACTTTAAATTTAAAAATACGTATTTATGGGTAACGCATTATTTTTAGTATTGAAATAATAAGAAAATTAACTAGTTTTTTGTTATTATTAATTATTAACCTTATTAACGTAATGTTGAGAGTGAGCTAGTCTCACTTTTGGTAGTCCACAGAATAATGATATGTCATTACCAATTCTACACTAGGATATTTAACAAATTCTTAATTGAAAATCGTTTAAATAAATATGGAAAATAAGTGTTTTTTAAATAAGTCTATAAAACATTTTTTTATTTTTCCCCTTTTCCAGGAAATTGCGGAATGATTTCTCGGTAATTCCGGGAAAACTTTTCAAGAAAACTTTCGAACCCCAAGCGCTAATCAAAACAATAAAACAAATTGGTTTCCTCCGTTTTTTTTTTTTTGTAGAATAAGGTCATTACAATTTTTCTTTATTCTTAAAGGTAATAAAATCTTGGTTTAAAAGTTACAATAAAATTTGGATAAAATTACTTCTTAAAGGTAATTCCTTTTACATATTTAGATATAAATAAAATACAACAAATAGTATATTACTTAAACACTAAACACATACTTAGATACTTCAATACATATGTACATTTTCTTAAATTAAAGTGTTATATAATATTTAAATTCCGATAAAATATATAAAAAGCAAAAATGTATGTATAAAGTTATACAAAAGTTCACTTACATTCATAATAAAATCCAGGTGAAATTAAGTAATTTATAAGTTAACTAATATTAACACTATTTTCATAGCAATTCAACTTTCTGTGTGTAATAAAAAACAAAATGACCTGAAATTAGTAAATTAATTATTACACTGTTAACCTAATGAGGGAGGGGTGGCTGTAGGTTATAAATGTATTAACTTTTTGGTTTTGGTTATATTTTCCATTTGTTATGGTCATGATTTAATAATATGTTTTACTTTTAATTTTGGGTTGTTAAAGGTATTAATTTTATACCTAAGAAGCAACAGTGGGGATATAGTTATACACCAGAAAAAAAATGCCACTATGTGGTTTAAAGCAGGACAAATGACCCCGCCTATGGCAAGCCAATGTTAAAGTTGCCAGTTGTTTACATAGGGTAGGGTTTAGCAGAAAATTGGTCTCTGGAACGAAGGGGCAGATCCTGTGGCACACGTAGAACCGGTCCCATTCCCCATAGGGGTTGGCATCGGCAATGGAATTCGTAAATTCAAACAACCTCATTTTTAAATTCAAATTTAAGACGAGTGTGATAGATGTCAACAGTTTTTCAAATATTTTTTCACGACTGCAGCCGGCTGCACTCAATCTTTTTAAAAATGGTTTTATGAAATTCACTTAATATCGTAAAGTCAGTTTCGTGGTGACAGATGGTGGAAGTCATAAGTTCTATTACACTGCAAATGCTATTTTCGAATATTTTTTCAAATTATTTGGAATTCCTTGAATTGAAAAAAGTAAAAACAAAATTAATATTTTTTTATTAAATTATATATTTATAAAGCAATTTCAATGTAGTTCAATACAAAAAAAAAATGAGTCTCTAGCTAAATTATTGGGAAAAATATTCGATATTGAAATTTAATAAAATAAATTACTAAATTATGTAAAGAGTTTTATATGTTTCAAATTTGGGCACTCACATTTTAGGGAGTAATGGCTTCCCCGATTTTTTGTGTCTGTCTTCATATTATTTAGAATGTTATTTATTGAAATCTAAAAAACTGGACTAATCAAAACACTTATATTTTTTTTTTTTTTTGTCGTTCTAAATTGGACAAATGTGACACTGTGCACTGTGTAGTTTCCTTATTAGAATGCGGTTAGAAAAATTCCTTGAACGTGTTTTTTTAAGTTCATGTTTGTTTTTTTAAATAATATTCTCGTTAACATTTCCAATTTGGAGTACATACAAACACGTCATATTTTAAATGACGATGTATTATCCGCAAAAAATTGCGAATAATTTAAATTATGCGAATTTTTGTGAATATGTTCAATTTGGGGTGAAGTTTTAATAGTATTTTGATAGTATTTTGTAAGTATTGAAAGAAATGTTATTGCATATTATTATATGTTGTGTTATTAGAACATTTTGTAAATGTGGGTTTTTTAATTAATTTCAGAGACAGACTGTCTGCCACAACACATCAAAAAACAACAAATCCAGACACAGACAAAAAGAATTTGATAAGAAAATATAAGAAAATATAATATTTCATCGCATGTAATTATAATATCTCCCTAAGAAACCGTTTGCAACAACATAGGCATCGAAAAATGTACCCATCCTCCTCACTATTATTAAATACAGATTTCAGAATTATTTACTTAAACGAAGTGCCCATATGATTGAATTATAAGAATTCCATTAGCCGCAGCACATGCAAAGTTGAGTGTTCACTTGAATTGTGTTGACATAGCCTCCTGTTTGATTAAGTTCCTTAAAACTTATAATAGTATTTTGCGGTAAGTATTACACGAAATGTTATTGCATATGCTGTATTATATTTGTATTTAATATATATTAAAGTTCGTCACAAAAATTTGATTTTAGGATATCATCTCTTTTTTTACGATTTTTGCATTAATATAAAAATTGCGTTATTATTTTGTTCAAATTTCAACTCCTTCCACTGGCCTGAGGTGTCCAAAAACGCTAATTTAGGGTAATTTTTACTAAAGAGCTAAAAGCGTATAGTTTATATTAAATTTGAACCAGACATTCGATTGTACACCAAAAATTTAAAAAATAAAAAATTCCGGGTTTTTAAAGTGCACCGTGTAGTCAATACAGTGGACGGAAAACTCAGTTTTTTTCAAAAACTTTAAAAAATACATTTTTTAATTACACACAATAAAAATATATTACCAACTGAGAATAATGGTACAAAAATGTTTTATATATCGCGAACCGCTAAAAAGTTATACTTGTGTCAATTTTGAAAAAAAATTATAAAAATATTTTTTTTGTTGGCACACACAATGAAAAAGTATTTTGAGCTAAGAAAAATGCCACAAACATTTTCGATATATCGCGGACTGGTAAAAAGTTGGTAATCAATGAAATATTGCCTTGTAGTAAAGACTACGTTTTGAAAACTTAATTACTTGTAACCATTTTTCTCAGCTAAAAATGCTTTTTGATTGTGTGTAATAAAAAAGTAAAAAAAAAAAAAAATTTCATCCGACCACTTTATTTCCAAATGGTGCACTTTAAAAACGGGTGAAAAGTTTTTTTTTTTAACTATTTTTGGTGTGGAATATATGAAATTTGAATTTACCTCTCAGTATTCAAATTTCATATAAATTCAGCTCATTTGCTCGGCAGGAGAAGGGCCCTAAATCAAAGTTTTGGCCGCGGCGCTCCAGTGTTTGAATTTGGAAAATATAATAACGCAATTTTTGTTATTGATGCTAAAACATTTAAACCCTCTAACTGGCAAACTATGTTTTGCAACGAAACTCATACAATATACTCCACTCGAAAAACAAATAATAAGTTCTTTAACAAAATTCTATATCGTTGCCTAATTTAGGCGATATGAGCCAAAATATTTTAGGGTGCATTTTGAAAACTAAAGCATATAAAAGAGAAGTTTTGAACAAAAATTATTTCTCTTACCAAGATATAACCACACTCCAAAAACTATTTTTTTTCTGCTCCTATTTAAGAAGATATTACGATTTTCGCCTTTTGGAAAAATCGAAATTAGACAAAAAAGCAGAGTTCGAAAATGTATGTACCACTAACATAACGTTGCTATCAAAAAAACCAATACAACGATCTCTATTGTTTCGTTCGTATTTATAAACACAACACAAGTGCTGAAATCGTTTTTTGTAATATAACAAACGGAACAAAACGAAAATATTTCTTTCGTCAAACATTATTATTTCGTAGTGTTCATTCAACTTAAACATTAAAACGCGTTTTTAACGTTGTGGTTGGCAGAATAAAGAAATGATTTTTCTGCATGTTATCAATGTTTTTTTGCATTAGTTTTATAAAAATTTCACTGGAACTCCTCCGTTGAAACTTTTTATTAAACTAATGCAATTATTCATAAAATTAAAGGAAATTTTTTTCACTTGTAATATGATATAAACACTAAGAACGGTTTACGAATAGTTTTGTTCCATTCCATAAACACAACAAAATCAAACTGTTTGAAATATTGGCCAAACAGAACAAAATCGTTTAGTTCGGTCTCTCATCGAAAACTGGTTTGTGAAAGTGTTTGTGTTCTGTTTAGAAATCAAAATGAAAATAAAGAAATGTTCTGTTTATATTTACTGTGCACAACAAAATGATTGTGTTGAGTTTCAGCAAAAAGCGAAACAGAACGATAGAAAAACGTTTGATAGTGTTTAAATTCGAACTCTGCAAAAAAGTATTTAAACTTTAATTTATATTGTTCAAACTTCAACGCTTTGCTATTAATACTTAATGTATTCCTTCTGCCAAATTTCATAAAAATCCGTCTATTAGTTTATAAGTTAAGATGGTGTCCTTAAGAGGAATCATGATAAAATCCTGTAAGTCCTTGGAGCAAAGTAAGGACCAAATATTAAAGATAAAGCTTCAATCTTACTTATATTTTATTATAAAAAGTTTTTAGTCAACTTAAATTGGTTTTTTAGATTTTTGAATACTATGTTTTTTCAAAAATAATTATTTTATGAAATTTTATGAAATTTTGATTTTAAAACCGTGGACGGCACATGAAAAATTGCTTCGCCAAAAAATTTAGCAAATTTAGTTTTCAATCGGAATATGGTATAAAACGCTCATTTGGCGCGTTTGTGGTAAATTTTATGAAGGCTACTCTGACGGTTAGAAAGCGATGATATCCCAAAAAAAAGAAACTTCTTACTTGTTTGACGAACTCTAATATATATATGACAAAACTTCAAATATTCTCGACACTTTGAGGTAAAGTATTAAAAAAAATTTTTTGGATGAAATGAATAACCTTTCGTGTATATTAGGGCTGGTCGATTTAAAAATCGCTCAACGTCACGAAAAATCATATTCTAGGGATCAAAATAAGAAACTTTGCCGAAGGAACCATATCTCTAAAACGAATTCTGATGTCCCGACTTTTGACCCAAAGGGTCAAATTTTGAAAAAGCCTACTTTGATATTTCAGAAAGTAGGAGGAATCCCTTCAAGATTATTGGAGCTACTTCTTCTCCGGGAGACGCGCTAAATAATGCATAAATCATCATTCTAGGTGACCGTTAAGGGGTTGAAATTTAAGTTGAAAGAGGGCCTTTTTAGCCGTGTTTTTATAGCAAAATGTACAAATCTCGGGATAGAGATATTTCAGAAAGTAGGAGGGACTCTATTAGGGTCTCTATTTCTTCTCCGGAAGACGCTCTAGCAGATGAATGTATAAATTAAATGCGATTGGGGCACTAAATGGGCCAAAGTGGAATTTTTCAAAATTTGGCCCTACGGGTCAAAAGTCGGGACATCAGAATTCGTTTTAGAGGCAAAGTTTCTTATTTTGATCCCTAGAATACGATTTTCCTTGAACGTTGAGCGATTTTTTTGCCTCCATACAAATCGACCCGGCCTAGTGTATATGTTAGCAGAAGTTTAAGCATGTTAAATCCCTTCGCGTTAATCATTTATCTCTAATGGCGGAAAAATTATGGCGGTTTTAAATTTTAAGCAAATTAAAAATATTAATATTACAGTTTTTGCATGCATTTTGCATTACCATCACATTTCAAAATATATATTACACCACCAAAAAATATAAAAATATACACGCATTTTTTTTGCTGATTTAATGATATTTAGTTGGGTTTATGGTTACTTATTTGCAGGAAATTATATGGAAATATTAAAATTTTATATAAGCATGCTTTTTGAGGAAATAAAAAATTTTTTTTTGCTCCATAAAATTGAAAGTCTTTAAAATTTGCTGATGCCTTATTATTAAAATCTTGCATTTGATGTACTTTTTTGGCGGAATTCATACAGTAATTTAGTTGTCGCAAAGCGAAAGGTTTTTGGAAAAAACTGCCTCTGGACTAGCTAGGAACAGAAAAAACAAATTTACAGTTATGTCCTTCCTAAAGATTCACTCTAGATACCTAAATAAGTTCTCAAGCCATATTTAAAAAAAAAATGCTACAAAGAGATTTAATTTTGCACAATTTTCAAAAAGTTTATGATATTTTAGCGTTTAGAAATTTTTAAGTGCCTTTTTAACTCGGAGCCGCAATATACTAAGATAGTTCTCGCAATTCGCTGGCAAATTTCAAATATAATTGTGAATATCAGACATATCAATACGGAAAATTTTGGTTTCAATTCCAACAAAGAGCGATATGGAAGATTCTTTGTTAGTGTATAAATCTCCCAGGTCTAGAGACTCCATTTTGTATTGGTTTGCATCTGAAAGCTAAAAAATATGAAAAAAAATTAAATGAATGAGTTTCAAAAATTTTTTTTAATTGTTCGACTTTTAAATGGCCACATATTCTTTAGAGGAAGACTCTTCAAAGTAATACTTTGCATGTGATTTCTTTTAAGTATAGTCTTCCAAAGCCTGGCCAACGTTTCTCTCAATTCAAAATACCTTGAGAAATAAGAGGCATATATGTATGGTCGATAATTTTTTAAGTAGCCCATATATATTATATTTGTATGTAACATTTTGTTTTAAATGTGGGTATTTTAATTAATTCAAGATACATGTTGCAAAACATCAATAAACAACAAAAAACAAATTATTTTATTTATAGGAATTCCATTAGCCGCAACACATGCCAGGATGATATTCACTTGAATTGTGCTGATATAGCAACCTGCTTGATTAAATTCCATAAAACTTACATATAATCTAATATTATATTCAGAGATGGGAGTAGTTTAAAAAATATTTTATTCCAAAATAAGGCAAAATTAAAAAAAAAAAATATATAAATATTTTATCCACGATAGAGTATGGATAAAAATATTTTTTGTTACCAAAAAAAAATCTAACCTTTCGGCATTTCCAATGAAGTACCATCATAAAAAAGCTGAAAAAAAATATTTCTAAAAAAATTAAAATAAAAATAAAATTAAAATTAAGTCTTTGTATAAATTTTGTCTAGTATTGAAATTAAATATTTTTTAACGTTAATAGTACATATACTTTTCAAGGTACTTAAACGAGCTTTTTAACGATACTTATGTTAAGTGGCGGGAGGGCCAGGGGGCTCTGCACAGTAGTTAGTAGTTTTAGCAAACATTTGAACTAATTTTATGCTATTCTTTATTTAGCATACAAAACTTTGATTATTGGTGATTTCAGCATATTCATTTCCAACTTTAATTTAACTAAAACTTAACTCAAATATAACTAAAATTTTGCAGATTTAACTGATTACCTTTCGTTATTCTTTTCTTATTGTTATTTGGCAAAAGCAGCTGTTAATTTAAACATTATTTCCTGAAACATAATTTTGAACTAATTTTTAGTAGTTTTAGCTAAAATGTTTGCTGACTTTTTACAAAAGTGCTAAAAAAGTTATAAAATACAATGAATTTCGATTAGAAATGAAAATGGCTTCTTAGCAAGTTGCAGCAAAGTTCAAAGATCGAGGTTTTTTACAAAACGAGTTTTATCGTTAGAAAATTATTTGTGTGAAATAATATTGATAAAATTGTTAAAAATTAAAACAATACAGTTAGAATATCTAAAAAACCGATGAATTTAGAAATCCGGTTTTTGGTTTGATAAAAAAATCAGAAAAAGCGGTCTCGATTATTAAAAAACCGGTTTAGATTTTATGTATGCGTGGTTTGTGTACATTTTTGCGTTAAAAAATCTAATGTACTCCATATAAAAAATAATGTTTTTCATGTTCATAAATTATGCACACGTACACTGAACCAAAAGTCGAAATCAACATAAAATTTTTGTTAACTTTTGGCAAATTTTATTGTTAAAACAATTATTTTATTCAAGTTGATGTGAATTTTTGCAAAAACCTGCTTTTAGCGTGTGGCATAGAGTTGTGAGTTATTGACTGCCCCCCCCCCCCCCCCCTTAAAAATATGAATTTGGGTGTAAAACAACGTATCCTAAAAAATTAGGACAATCGGATAAGAGGAACAAGTGCCTCAACGGGCCTGAAGTTTGAAAAACGGTACACTCTTAAAAAAAAGTTTGTAAAGTCAGCAAAAAATTTTGCTGAGTCAGCAAAATTTTAGTCAGGAGGACGCTAGCAAAAAAGTTGCTAATGTCAGCAAAATCTTTTGCTGAAAATCAGCGAGCTGATTTTTAGCAACAAAATTTGTAGATTCAGCAAAAGTTTTGCTAACACTTAGTAGATTAGAAATAAAAAAGCGTTGGTAAAAATTAATAAATTTTTTGCTGAATTTTAGTAGACTGAAAAAAACGCAAAAAATTTGTAGAAAAATTGTAATTTAGTTAATTTATTTGCTGGAAATCATAAAACATATTTTTGTGATTCTTTTAAAAATAATTTACTATAATAACGAAATATAACAATTTTAATTTTCCCACATTGACGACATGAATTAATTTAATATCTGAAAATATATAGAAATAAATATATATAACATAACAAAAATTTTCTTTCAACTACTTACATCAATGGTTGTCTTAATGATGCTATGACGAAACTGACGAAAACAAACGAAACGAAAAAAACAACCCTTTTTTTGCAATAAGAAAAAGAAACCATACAAATCTACCTAAGATGTGTGTTTTTGTCTTTCTCTTTACTCTGTCTACATGTCTGTATATGTTTTTTCATGGTTGATTTTTTTACTTGTCTTGTTAGAGTTGTACTTTTTAATATAATTTTCCTCTTCTCTACTACATCTTGACATGCCACGACATCTGCTTATCAGCACAATTTTTTTAGCAAAATTAATTAGTAAAACATTAGTATATTAGTAAAGCATTAGTATAAAACAGTTAAGTGCTGAATAAGTATAACAAAAATTTTAGCTGAAAACACGATTTTAGCAAAAATATTTGCTAAAAAATAGTATACCTGATTTACAAGACGTTTTACTAACTTTTCTACTAACTTATTTTTTTGAGTGTATATATGGGGAAAATATGAGTTTTTTTTTAATTTCTTAAAATTTTTAATATTTTAAGTTGATCTTGCATTTAAAGGATTAAAAAATCATTATAAACAGTAAATTATCTTTCTAATAAGGCAATAAAAACTAAAATCGGTTAAAAAACATCCAAGTTATTACAATTGCCCCCGGCAACTAATGTGTCACAGAACGCTTAATCAAATTTTGAAATTCGCAGAAATAATGTAATGCAAAAACATTTTTGTATTTTATTAGCTCCAAGGTCCTCAACTAAAATGAATTTTTTATCATGTGCTTTGCAAACTCGTTTTAAACTAAATCCAAAAAAGTCTGAATTATTAAACACAGTTTTCAAATCTACAATTTTAAAGTTTCAAAATTTTTTTTAAAGAAATTAAAAAAAATCCACGATTGGACTTTAAGTTTTAATTAAGCACATATTAAGGACTAAAACTTGAAAAAATTGAAGGTATTCCTCTTTTCATTTGGCCAGTGCAGCGATTTAATTTCAGCGGATTTAGATAAAACAGCGATTTTTGTCACTTATTAAGGTTTTATGAATTTTTTTATGTTTTTTTTTTCAAATTCATCGCAAGTTACAAAACTTCAATCCTCTTAAAATAATATTACAAATATTGCTCTTCTAAATGACCTTATAATGAAAATAGATTCATAATTTTTCTGTGAAATAAAAATATATTTATTTTTCTTTTTCAAACATATGGGACGTAATTAAACAAAATTATAAATATGAATTCTTTATTTAATAAAGGGTCCGCCAAATAAATTTTTTTTTTTGAAAATGCTATAAAAAAACTACTGAATATTTTCTCAAATTTCTTTTTTTATTTGAAAGTACAATCCTACCGGTTAATAATGGAAAATAATTTCATTCAAATGGCTGCCTCGGCTGGCCATGCAGTAGCCTACACGATCGGTCCAATTATGGCCCAATTATGCCTCTGGACCAAAATTCGCACCAAACAGTGGCTCGTTTTGGGTGTATCGGCTTTTTAATGTATGCGTGCGGGTTTTCTGTGCCCAAAATGCGACAATTTTGCATGTTTACATACCCGCCAAGATCAAAATAAACTTCATCTGAAAAGATGATTTTTTGGCAAAATCGGCATCATTCATTTTCGCACACATTCTGCAACATTACCATGATTTTCAAAGTAATGTCGCAATATTTTCCAGCGTTGTTCAAGCGTATACACAACCATATTCGTTCAGCGGAAGGATAAAACTAATTATCTGTCAAATCAGACATGAGCTAAGTGTTACCATTCACGAAATAAGCACTAGTTGAAAAAAACGTTACATGGCGGACCCTTTATTTTTTAATAAAATTAAGGCAAGTTTTCAACTTTTATTAAACATTTTTTATAAAAAAAAATATATACCTATGAGTATTTTTCTTAAATAATATTATTCTAATTAATTTATTAAAGTGCTTTTTTAGCATTAGAATACCGTGTTCTATATTCGGAACCAATTTGCAAAATTAATGGTTTTTCTTCTTCGTTTTGTGATGAGACCCGATTGTAATCATCCATAAGCTTTACTGCTCTTTCTGCCGAATCATTAACAATATTTAATTTACAAACGATATTCATGCCAATATTATAGCCAGTGGCGTTACTCCAATCTTTAGGATCTTTTTTAAGAAGTCCGGTGGTATAGAAAATCTTTTAAAAAAACATAGTCTTTTTTGAGATATAAAATGTTCAATATTCTTATCTACGTAATGGCATACGTTCTTAGGAATGACTATATTTTTAAAGCCGCGGACATACGTTTTTTAATGTCGTAAGGTATATTTGGATCAAAAAATGCTAGAGCTACATTTTCTGGCGAAAGATACCATAAATGGTTACCAAATTTATGTATTGCTTCATTACTTATATTTGTGTCAATATTGCTGTATTCATGAAGATTTTTAAGAAACGCTAAAGTTTGCATTGGGGCTTCTACAGCCACTGACGCTTTAAACCATACTTTTAGATAAATTTTTACTACAAAAATACATACATCTCTAACACCATTCCTCTCACAATCAGGCATCTCGAATTCTTCACGAAACAAAAATATTTTTAGGCAATAAATCGCCTTAGCCATCCATCGGGCGTGATGATTTGCTCCAGGCATTCGGAAGGAAAAGTTTTGAACTGTGCCACCAAGGAAAATTATAGCCAGTTGCAGAAATTCTTTATAATCATCCCTTGGGTGTTTTTCATTCAAAGTACCTACATCAATGGGGATATGAAACAGCTACTTTGATATTATTTGCATTTTAATGAAAACAAATAAAATAATTAATGAATACAGTTTGTAATATTATTTTAAGAGGATTGAAGTTTTTAAACTTGCGATGAATTTGAAAAAAAAAAAAAACAAATAAAAAAATTCATAAAACTTTAATAAGTGACAAAAATCGCTGTTTTCTCTAAATCCGCTGAAGTTAAATCGCTGCACTGGCCAAATGAAAAGAGGAATACCTTCAATTTTTTCAAGTTTTAGTCCTTAATATGTGCTTAATTAAAACTAAAAGTCCAATCGTTGATTTTTTTAAATTTCTTTAAAAAAAATTTTGAAACTTTAAAATTGTAGATTTAAAAACTGTGTTTAATAATTCAGACTTTTTTGGCTTTAGTTTAAAACGAGTTTGCACAGCACATGATAAAAAATTCATTTTAGTTGAGGACCTTGGAGCTAATAAAATACAAAAATGTTTTTGCATTACATTATTTCTGCGAATTTCAAAATTTGATTAAGCGTTCTGTGACACATTAGTTGCCGGGGGCAATTGTAATAACTTGGATGTTTTTTAACCGATTTTAGTTTTTATTGCCTTATTAGAAAGATAATTTACTGTTTATAATGATTTTTTAATCCTTTAAATGCAAGATCAACTTAAAATATTAAAAATTTTAAGAAATTAAAAAAAAACTCATATTTTCCCCATATATACCGTTTTTCAAACATCAGGCCCGTTCAGGCACGTGTTCCTCTTATCCGATTGTCCTAATTTTTTTGGCATACGTTGTTTTACACCCAAATTCATATTTTTAAGGGGGGGCATAGTCAATAACTGACATTTTTTTTTTGTGCTCCATACAAGGTTGGAGATTCCTAGTGTGGCGTCATTAAAAGTTGTAAAAATTAATAAAACTATGTTTTTAAAATAGGGGTTTTAAAAAAGAATTGTGTGTTATTAAATTCAGTGAATTATAGTGGATAGTTAAATGTGTGTTTATTAATTATTTTTAAATAAATTTATGTTATTTCATACTGTTTTAAGTAAATTTTAAACTTTTATTGCTGTCATTACTTTATTTTTTTTTTTTTTATAAGTGATTATTTGTAATAGTGAAGAAAAATATTTATATAAATATAAAAAATGTAATTAGTTAGTAATTTAAATATTAAATTAATTAATTTGTTTTGTAAATGCAATGTTTTTACACTAACTAAAGACATATACTATTAAAAATTTGAATTTATAAAATATAAAGAAATATAAAATTAATAATTAATAATTTATAATTTATAATAACTCGACAAAATACGAATAGATTAAATAAAGAGTATTGTTAAATTGAATAAAGCACATTGTTAAAACAACAAAATAATTATTCAATTTGATTAAATAAATTTTGTTAAAATGACTAATTTATGTTAAGATATTTGACGATATTTCGTCAAAATAACAATCAACCAATAGTTTAAGGTTCAAAAATATATATACTAAACAATTTGTTAATATGACGGACATGTTTTATACAACGAACGTATAGAGATCAGCCATTCATCAATTCAACTAAATACCATTAGTTGATTTCACCGCTGTTTTTGGTTCAGTGCAAGTTTAATGTTTTTATAATAAGCTTTGATATATTTTTTAATTTATATTGAACTATTTTTACACTATAATTTCGTAACTCCGCTAGAACATATAAATGGCAACATTCGGAGTAAAAGTTGTGATTTTAAAGAAGTTTTAACAAATTCGACTAACTGACGATTTTTCGAACGACAACGTTAACAAATAACTGCGACTATGTAATTTCCTTTCTTCTGAAAATGTTAACCTCTTAATTTAAACTCATTTTTACTACAAATGATACTGTAGATTTTATATTTAATTTTTTCTCATATTTTTTGTTAGTGTAACATGTTTTTATTTGTGTAAAATTGTCGAATTTTTGGAAATTTTGTATGATGTAGTCAAATAGTGATGAATGCTGAAAATGCTTTCCCAAATCTTTAATATAGTATTTGCTAATTTTTTAATATGGGTTTTGCTAGTTTTTTTCAATAAAATATCTTGTTAAGATACCCAGTTAACCGACCAAAAAAATAAGTTTGTTGAATATTCGAAAATACAAAATATTCGAAACCGTTTCGGTTTTAACAAAAAAAAAAAATGAACACAAGTGAAATAAAGTTAGTAAGTTTTTCATTAAAAAAAACAAACGCAAGAACTATTATTTATTTAAAACTAACAGGGAAGCACCGCTGATTGATGTGCTCCGCTTTCCATACAATTTTGATAAGTTATAGAGCTGACAAAATTAAAAAGAATGGGCACATTTTTAAGGGTTTAAATTTTGGGTACAAAATAAACCAATTTTCCGAAATTTTAGTGTTCATGCTTCTTTTAGAAAAACAATATACAAATTTGATATCAACTGGAAATTTGTATCAAACTATCCATTGGAGTACTAAAAATATTAAACAGTTTTCAAACAAAAAAGTTTCGAAGAACATTAAAAGCTATTTTTACCCCTAAATATGCGATTCGGCTGTTATGGTTCTTACCCATTTTTTTGCTACTTTTGTATCCTTGATCTTATATCCGAATTTTAACGAAATCTGGAGAATTCGCCCAACAAACAAGTAACAAATTTGCAGAAAGCTTAATGTTTCGATATTTTAACTATCTGAAATTGTGCATACAAAATATATGTTGGGACCCTTCCGAAACAAAATCCCGTGTAGGCCACTGCTTTTGTTATTCGGATCCGGCATTCTTTCAAACTATAAAATATTACAAAATTTAAATATTTTTTTTCGTAATTCAATGATTTTTGTGATTTTCGAAAATTTGAATTTTTGCACATTTAAAACCGTTTTTTTGCAGAAAGTCCCAGCTAATTTTTCTGTTACCCGGTAATAAGTTTGGTAATAAGAAATTAAAGTCGGTAACTAGTTACTTTTCTATTAGAAAACCTATTAATTTAACGCCTTACAAACCACCTTACTAAACACATAACCTCCAATATAAATGTAATAAGATTTTTTTTGAAAATTTTATTTTTAATAGTGGGTGTTAAATTAAAATTTAATAATTTTATAAATGAAATTTATAAAATCTATATTTTTTGAAATTATATAAAGTTTTTTTTTTAAAGTGCTTATACCAAATTGCAAAAAAAAAGTTTCCAAAAAATCTATCATTGTTAACCAAAATTTACTTCATTCAATATTTAAAAATAAGTAATTTCGCAATGACTTTGATATTACCTGGTATTTAATACAATTTTTTTAGCATTTATAAAATTTTTAGGATTAAAGCTACAATTTTTAACATCCTTGCAATAAAAGTACGATATACTTATAAAAACACCGGCAAGATTATACTCAAATTAAAGACATTATTTTATGGTCCAGTTTTGAAGAATTAACCAAAATATTAAAAAAAAAAATGGGTTTTGTAATTTAAATACAAAATGTTTCCACCTCCGTGCTTCACTGTGGCGGTTGTGTATCTGGGATTAAACTTTTCGTCTCGTGGATCTTCGAACATGATCCCCGGAGGTTGAGTTTGGACTCATCTGACCACAATACATTTTTCCATTGCTGTTGAGTCCAGTTCAAATGGGTGCGTGCAAAGTCAAGCCGAGCTTTTCGGTTTTTTCCGACAAAAACAGTTTTTTTGTACATCTATAACTTCTAAGACCATATTCTCGGGCTCTTCTTTTAATGGTGGGAAGACTGGGTCGAAAATATATCTTAAGATTTGTGTTTTCCAAATTTTCGCGAATTTCAACTTTTAGCAAGAATAGTGGTAATTAATGTTCTCTTACCATTATTTTATTACATATCCACACAAAAATAATTTCAATATTCTTGTTTATTTATTTAAGTATTTATCTCTTACCAAAAATAGGAGGAGTCATACCACTTTCCAAATAAACATTTTTGTTAAATCATTAATTTTTAAAAAGTGTCTCTTAATAATTTTATAGATTTAAAATTATGTTTTATATGAAAAGATCGTCTTGTCACACTCAGTTCCATTATTAACTGGTTTTTTTCAAGGCTTATACCGATTTGCAAAGAATCTATCATTGTTAGCCAAAATTACTTCACAAAACTATATAAATATTAGCCGCTTCGCAATGATAATAATAATACAATTTGACATAAAAAACTTAATTTCTGTGTTTTCAAAATATTCACGAGTTTTAACATTCAACAGAAATATTGGTAATAAAGTTTTTCCAAACATTATTTTATTACTTTCTCATGCAAATATAATTGCTATATTCTTGTTTATTTATGTTTTTTTCTATTAAGAAAAAAAATAGGGACTCATACCACTTTCAAAATAAACATTTTTGTCCAATCGTTAACTAGCAAAAAATCAATCATCAATATCTCAGTTGTTTTGGAAATTTTTTCATCTTTTCTTTTACATATAAAAAGGTCCAATTGTACTGTACGTAATTCCACTCTTAACTATTTTTTTTTTTTTTTTTTGAAATGGACTCATACCACTTTCAAAATACATGTTTCATATAAACTATTTTATTATCAAACAACCTGTTCTTTTTTGATTGAAATTGCAAAAAGAGTATAAAAAAAAACAAAAACCGAAAACATGAAATATAAAAAATATAAAAAAAAAAACATAAAAACACAAAAATAGTCAACGATTTATGCACAAAGTCACAAACCATAGAAACCGCACAATATATTTTATATACATATAAAATCGTTTGGTTCAATTATACTCATACTCGTACATATATTTTTTTGTATTTTTCAAATTATTGTGATGTTTCTTGTGTTACAGATACAGTCATGGTCTCATTTTCCTGACTCAAATCCTCCTCATGCTACACTTGTGTTACTTGTGTTGACTGAAACCATTGTTCGATAAATGCGCTCTTACTACGATTATCTGTTGCTAAAAGACCATTTACTGCTGTGAAGTTATCTTCTTGCAGAGGCATTTGTTGATTATGATTATTTTGCTGATGATGACGATGTCTATATTTTCCATATGCGTCATGTTTTCGATGATGTGATAAAAGACATCTGCTGAAGGGACGAGGACAAAAGAGCAGCACAAACGTTTGTCGGAATTGTCGACTCATGGAACAGTAGAGTATAAAATTTATACTGGAATTAATTAAAGCCAACACATCCATTAGGTCACCTGAAAAGATTTAATGTTTTTTTGTTTTTGTTAATTAAACTATACAAAATTATTCAAATGTACACACATGCATTTGAAAAGAAATTTCAATTTATCATGAGTTTTAAAAGCATGATTTAGCAAATAGGTTTGAAAATATTACAAATCAAAAATTTAATAGGGAATGTAAGATGACTAAAATAATTATTTATAAAGGATACAATTTAATCAATAAACGAACATAAAGACTAAAGAAGAACCAAGGTACTCAACATCTGTTAAATTCTTTATGCCAACTGATTTTAAGAGAAACAGTTTTTTATAGGTTTTTTAATGACTAATTTTTATATTAACAAAATTTTGAGTTTATAATACAAAACTAATGCAGATCATACATTAAACAGCACAAATTAACTTTTAAATTTTATTAAAATTGCTTGAAAGCATGAAAATTAATTAATTAAAAGTACCACTGCTAACACATGTTTCTCTCTTAAAACCAGTTTAGGTTTTTAGAAGAGAGCGTTGGATACGGGTTGATTTAATGAATCAAAAAATGTAAAATAAAAATAAACACACACACACAACCTTGATAAGTTGTTTAAAGAGGAAATTTTTAAAATGTTCAAATCGTAAATAAATCGAAGATTTATACAGGAATAAATATGTGGTGAAATAGGAAATGTTAATATTTTTTTATGTTTTTTTAATTTTTAGAGAAAGCAAAAACTTTTAAGCGTTAAGTGGTGGAAAAGTTTGAAACCCCTGATGTTGGGTTAGCTCTGTGGCATGTCACAAGTGTTCAATTTCCCCCTTCTCTGACAATGGCAAGTAAAAACGACAAGTACTTTTCATATAAAGGGATCGGCATGATGGCAGTTTATCAAAATATTGTACTTATTTCATTAAATGTTAAAGAAGCTATTATAGAAGCTCGATCTAAAGCAATGGGAAACGAAGGTAGACCATCAGCATATTAAAACCGCCAAAAAGTTTCATAACACTAGCTCGGATATAATTTTTATGGCCTTTTGAATTTTACGATTTTTATTAAATATATTCCAAAATGGGATCTTATATGTACATTAGGCGCGACTCACATTATATTAAAAAAATAAGTGTTTTTGTCCAGCACTCAAAATGTACATTGGTTTGTTTTATGATGATTCCCAAAGTATTTTGAAACTAACCTGTTAAAAATCAATATATATGTATCCATACATGAGCACACTCATATAGGTCCATATGCATCCATACATGATTATTATGTGTTCATAAATGATTCATAAGTGTTCATAAGCAGAATCATATATGTTAATGTGTGTGCATTAACGAAAATCGAGGTAATACTTACATATATTATCATACCTGTTCATATATGTACATTAACGAAAATTGAGGTAATATTTTCATATATGATCACATATGCACTCATATGATCTTATATGAATCCAATATGGTGGTACATGGACATTAGGCCGGGTCGATAAAAAAGTTGTGCCGGTCACCCCCTAAAATTGAAGATAATTTGAAGAAGATTTGAAAAAAAATTTTTTTTTATTTTGCCACGTCCCTTCACCCCGCGAATTTGGTTTTTTATTTCCTGTGGCTCCATTTATAGTCCGATCGTAACGTGTGATATATCATTGTTTTTGGAATGACAACGGCTACATTTATATATACTGTAAAAGACAAAATTTCATGGAATTTAAAAAACTTTTTTATCGTTTAGAAAAACTCGTGAATTAGGGTGGTATAAATCGAGTTTCCAGAAGTCACTTCTAGAATTTGACGTCGGAGTCAAAAGTGATCAAAGTAGAAAATGTAGCCGTTGTCATTCCAAAAACAATGATATATCACACGTTACGATTGGACCATAAATGGAGCCACAGGAAATAAAAAACCAAATGCGTGGGGTCAAGGGGCGTGGCAAAAAAAAAAATTTTCAAATCTTCTTCAAATTATCTTTAATTCTAGGGGGTGACCGGCACAACTTTTTTTTTGTATGGGGTGCGACCCACTCTAATGGACATGTTTGACCTCGAATGAATTCATATATGAACATGACTGAGTTCATACATGTTCATAAATGGATGCATATATGATGATTTCTACCCGGGTAGCATTAAAATCCCGTGAGCTGGGCCGTTTTTAAAAATGTGTTAGTTTTTCAAAGAGAACATATACAATATTAGTAATTTTTTAATTATTATTAAGTAATTAGAATTATATGAAAGTTTTTTGTTTTTAATACGCATCCAACAGTTTGTAAGACAAGTCAACACATATCCAGACATATATTCTGTAAAATAGCAATTGAAAGTATATTTACTATCTACTATCATTTAACATTGAGCTCGTTCAGGATACATGTCAGTAGGCTGTGAAATAAATTTGGTATTGACTACTGAATCCATGAGAATTAAATAATCATTGGATTATATTTAACATCAATTTTACTGTTGAAAAAATTTCTCCAAACAGGAATCCTAGAAAGACAAACTGGAATAATTTCCTGAGATTTGACAGACTATAGTGGCTCCAGATGTGGGTAGGCCAGTAAACGATGTATTATCCGAAATTTCAATACATCTACTAAATACACTCTTAAAGAAGAATATCTGAGGTCTTGTCCTGAGAGCTTGCCTTTAGTTAATCTTGTTTGTTGCACGTTGTAAGTGCTGCTGATCCTACTATTTTTGCACAGACTGTTTTTGGAACTTATTGAAAATAATTTCAAATAATAGCAACATAACGAAAATTGTTGTCGAAAATATTTCAAAAATGTTCACTCATAATTTTTATATTGAGTACGGCATTTGAATATCAAACCTTGAAATCAAGACGGCCAAAAAAGGCAAACAGAACAAATACCGGAAGGATATTAAAACAACGAGGGGAATTGACCATTTTGTATACGTGTAAAACCAAAGATTTAATTGCTTGTTTAAGGAAAGAAAGTCTGAGAGAAGAAAATGTGAGATTTTTTGGAGTTGAGTACCCTCATAATAATCCATGCACAAAAATACGAAATTATTGTCAAAACTACAACAAATTTCGTAAAATATACAAATTTTTGTATATTTTACCAAATGATTGGTTATTTTGAAATTTTTTCGTAATTTTACGCATGGATTAGTATCAGTGTATATATCATGGTTAATGGAGATTTTCTTAAATTTCCGACAAATCGTATAGTATAATTTCGTCTATTTTATCGAGAAATTGAGGGTACGAAATACATCTTATTACATCGTTGTTCAAGTTAACAGCGTTCGAATTGAAAATTGTCGTTAAACTTAGTAATTCTTATCCTTATGGATTAACTGGTAGTCGGCTAAAACTAATTTCTGATACGGAAATCAAATTACGGTTGTCTAGATTTTAAACGCACACCATAGTCTTCATCGTTAACAGCGATATTCCAATTAATAATCCATACCTGGAAAATAGCATAACATTTATATTGGTCAACGCAGGAGTTGACAGTCAACTAAATTAATAAGATTCCCTTGAAGATGTAACCCTTAAACAGCATCCTAATAAATTTGCAAATAATAGTTATCGATATATTGACTTGGACAGCGGATATTGTTCGGCCAGATAATATATAGTACACTCACATTTGCTACTCACATTTTCCATCATAAATTTTCAAGATCTATACTCTCAACTTGTTAATCCTTAACACAGCTACATTCATAAATTATCAAATACACATTGCAATAATTTTATACTTCACTATTTTTAAAACTATAACAACATCTTAATTTAAACTATATGTATACGTTAAAGGGTCATTTTATGTGAAATCAATCATGAATTTTCAGGACCCCCTCCGATTTTGAAGAAACTTGGTACAATTGTTACACTAATTGAACAACTGACAAATGCAAATTTTTAGGTACCTACGTCGACTGGGGCCGAAAATATGGAGGGTAGCAATTTCCCCCCAAATCTCCATACCTAAATCAAATAATGACTTCTCGCCAGTTGTTTGATTGGTGCGTGGAAAATATACGCTACATATATTTTAATTTTGTAACTGCTGCTGAGTATGAAATTCAAAAAGAGCTATTGAGCGAAAGATTAAGTCTGTGCCGAAGTATTCCTGGAACCAGAAAGTTTCATGCCTTCACTCCTCTTTCAACTTTAACCACAATTTTGAATGTACATACTTTTTCTGGATCTCAAGACAGTATTAAAGTTTCAATTGTTGGAGAGAAATTATAATCGGAAGAAGTTTCTGACATGCTACTTTAAATTTTGTGTATTTTGTTATGTTTTATGTTTTATGTTATTTTTTTATTTTTAATAAAATTTAAAATTAAATACATGCTGGTTTTTTAAGTTTTAAGTACATATTTTTAGAGCATTTAATCAAAATCGGAGGAGGTCAAAAAAACTATTTTGAATTCATTTAACATGGAATGATCCTGTCCGGAGGTAAAAATTTCGGAATGTGTTCTTTGAGACTTACTCTTGGATATACCCCAAGTTTTAAAAAAAAATGAGGGATACAATTTCCATTTCCCCCACTCTTTGTCACAACCTTTATATAAGGGGCACACCCCTAATTTTTCGATTTTTTTTTTTTTTTTTTTTTTGTAGCAGTTTTGTGAAGCATATTAACAGCTTTAAAACAAAAAATAATTGAGCGTTCTAGCTATTGCGTAACCCAAGATATTAAATTTTTAGAGTAAAAGAGCGTAACTACTTGGAGATTTGGGGGAAATTGTTACCCTCCATATTTTCGGCCCCAGTCGACGTAGATACCTAAAAATTTGCATTTGTCAGTTGTTCTATTAGTATAACAATTGAACCAAGTTTCATCAAAATCGCAGGGGGTCCTGAAAATATTTACCTATTTTTGATTGAATGGAATGACCCTAAAACACCATCTTCAGCTGACAACAGGACTGGCGGCAACGAAGGATTTTATCAGGTGAGTTTGTGTTTTTCAATTTTTTGTTGTTGCTTCACTCAAATTTTGAACAAAGTATACTTTTGAATAGAGGAAAGCGTTTTATAATAAGAACCATAATTTACATTTTTTATTAATCATACATAATTTTAATTTAAGTAATTTTTCCAATTTTGTATATATAACGGATAATTTGCAAAAATAATTTTAAAATTTTGTTTCAATTCTAAAACGTTTACTAATATTTTTAAATTAAAATGTGGAATAAAATTTATAAAGATTAATAAGAAATCACGCAACTTCGCTGAATCATAAAACACCCTTTCAAACCTAATATTTAATTAACTAGTATATTTTTTTTTTTTTATTGCTAATTTAATATATAATTTGACCTTGTTTATAACACATCATGAATTTTAATAATAATAATGAAGAATTTTAATAAATATCTTTTGTCAAATATGGGTTTTTAAATTTCGTTATTTAAAAATTCCACGACACATTTAGGCAGTCTCTTTTTTTTTTGTTTATTCTACCTAGACATAAAGTCTACGAGGGCGGATCAATAGGTACGTGACTTTTTGAATGAGACACAGTTTTTTTTGCAAAAAAAAATTATTTTTCAACAATTAATCAATAATTTCATCGTTGGAGCTAAATCTCTTTCCACCGAGCCATTTCTTTAGGTTTAGAAATAGGAACTAGTCACTGGGGGCTAAATCCGCAGAATATGGCGGATGAGGTACCAATTCGTAGCCCAATTCATGGAATTTTGCCATTGAGACTGCACACGTGTGAACCCGTGCATTATCTTGATGAAAAATAACTTTTTTCTTGGCCATATGTGGTAATGGATCCATGTTTCCTCCACAGTTACAAAACGCAGCAAAAACTCTTTCGAATTGCGGTTAAACAACTCCAAACAATCCTTTAAAGTTGTCAAACGATTACGTTTATGGTCAATTGAGAGCAAACGCGGCACCCATCTTGCAGAAAACTTTCTTAAACCGAACTGATCTCTTAAAATCAAAACCACACTGCCATATGAAAAGCCTATGTCATCAACAATCTCACGTACTTTTACTCTTCGATCGGCCAACACCATATCGTGGATTTTTTCGATATTTTCGGGTGTATTGACCTCAATTGGCCGTCCAGAACGTGCAGCGTCATTTGTACTTGTGCGACCACAACGAAAGTCACTAAACCACTTTTTTGTCATTGAAGTCGATGGTGCATAGTCCCCATAGTATTTATCAAGCTTTCCTTGGTTTGATTGACGGTTTTTTTTTCGCAAAAAATAATGTTTAATGAGCACTCGAAATTCACTTTCTTCCATTTTTAAAAAAATCCACGAGGTTGTATGTTTTGAACAGCTGTTAAACGCAAAGTAAATGACGGAACCTTCTCAAAATTTGACAGTAGTCTAGTAACAGATGCTACTTGATGGGAACATTGTTACATTTCATATAGCTACGAGGGAAGTGCGAAAAGTCGCGGACTTATTGATCGTATTTGGTTAATTGAATTAAATATAGAAGCTACTAAATTTAATTATTTTTGTAAATGGTTTTCATCTATAGGCAGGTAACAAGATCTCCATCCCAAATCTCCTGGCAAAGTTTCCTGCCTCATAGAGTCCGGAAAACAGAATATTTACAACGTAAAAGTTAATCTATGTCTAAAGGACCTGGATGATAATTTAATTACTTTTGTATAGAAAATAATAGCATTTTGTTAAAATATAACAAAATTAACTCAAATTTAATTATTTTAATTGCTATTCTTTTAAACAAAAATTCACTACCTTGGAAAATATTTTTTTAAAGAAGCTTAAATATAAGTAAAAAAAAGACGGTTTTCTTTGATATGTTAAAGATGAAATCGATAAAAAAACACTCTTAAAATTATTGGTAAAAAGAATAAAAAACAAATTTTTTATCATTTTTGCACTAGAGGCACAAACCTTAACTTTGTGTTAGTTTTTCCCTATAGTTAAACATAAAAACACTAAAAATGTACCATATAATTGTTGTGAAAACAGTTAAACAAAAGTTAATCCAGGTATTTTGGGCCTATAGCATCTTTTTAAACTATAACCTAATGCTGCAGTAAAAAAGTTTATAATTTTTATAAAAAAAATATGAATTTTCATATTCCGAAATAAAAATTAAGCTACTAAGCGTTTAGCAGAAAAGTTGAAAAATATGAAAAATATAGGTCTAAAAGGCCTAGATTAACTTGGTAGGGTTAAAAAAAAGCTCGGCAATCATACGTAAGGCACAATAAATGAAAGGATTTAAAAAACTATTGTGTTGTTCAATGCTTTCAAGAGAAGAACTAGTAAGGTAACAACGAATCGTTTACGGTATTCTATAGAGGGTTGAACTACGAAAACTGCGAGTCTATGTAAATGATAATAACTTCTCGCAGAGCGTTCTGGAAACCACTGAGCTTCTCATAGATACCTAATTCACGCTTAGTGTATGTGAGTAGAAATATATTATACCTCTGGATACACTTTCTTCAATAAGTCGATTAATCCCTAAAAAAAATCAAAGCCAGTCGGTATTTTTCGCTACTATTGAAGCGTCTTTAGTCTAAACATACGGTGGAGAATATCAGATCTTACGGACAGTTCGAAGAACAAGATGATAACACGGTCACGAGTTTATTCAACCGAACTGGATCTTCGACTTCCACACGATTGAGGCATTTATTCCAAAAGTCTGTTCAATAAATAAAGCCGGGCGGATAATTGGAAGCAATATGGCTTCTTCATTTATTAGTATCATCGTGTATAGTCATGCTGCTTAAAAAAGTCGTGGAATATAATTGAATTAAATGTATGTGAGTGGGAGAATGTATTGGAAGCATTCATCGGAACTCATTTAAGCTTACAGGGGACCGAATACACATGGGGCATAAGATATTAAGCACTTTGGGATCATGTAGGACGAGCTGCCTGATGAACGTGCGAGGAATAGCTCCTGCAAGGGGAGTCTCTCTATGGGTTCACTCCGATCTTAATGAAATTTGGATGCGTGATTAAGAAAAAATAAGCGACACGTATTTTTTTCAATGGCCCAAACTCACGTTTATGGGTTAAAAGTTGGGGCCGAAGTTAATACATGTTTGTATGGACAGATGTCTGAGACTTATAAAATTATTTTTTTATTTTGAACGCAGCTTTAATGTAATTGAGAAAACAAAAAGTGTGATATCAGTATGGCATATGTAGTTTGTTAGGGTTGCCATTTATTTTAAATATATAAAATATAGGTGAAAAAGCTTTTTGGACAAAGTCGCATACAAGAATAATAATTACGAATTTCAGAAAAAGCTCACACACCCTCAATTAAATTTAATGGGCTTTAATATAATTTTTTTTTAGCTAAAACTAACTATAATTCTTTAACAAAAGCCAGGTTTAATGTCCCTTAAAAGCTTTTTCATTTGGTACCTAATTTGTCGGAAATATCTCTGAAACATTTCGAAATAAGCCGAAAATACAAAAATGGGGTCATGTTTGACCCCAATTTTTAACCCCTAAACATGAGATTGGGACGCTATAGACAAATATGTGTTTCTTATTTTTTTTATTTATTACAGATACAAATTTCATTAAGATCGGAGAGAACGCATCTGGAGACTCCAATTGTTAGTCAGTCGGACGCCCAATACAGATCTATGTCCTTAGTCCTCTTGTCATACAAAACATATCGGATAAAGAGATTGGTTAAGGGAAAGATGAAATTGAAAGTAGCGCAGGCACGTAGCCAGAACTATGTTTTACCAGCCCAAAAAAAAAATAAAAAAAGAAACAAAAACAAAAATTTTGTTTTGTTGTTGTTGATGTTGGGCCGGCAAATCTCTACTTTCAAAAAATGGGTGGCGTAATATGGAGATAAAGGCAAGGGTTGACTGAATCGGCTTGCAAACCGGTACTCTTGTTGTCGCTAAACACGAATCTGGTATTCGATTTTTAAAATTTATCGCAGCTCCAATATGGCGAATGATTTTAAAAAGTTTCGGAATTTTATTTTAAATTGTCACTTAATAGTTTTTGGTACCGCTGAATACGTATTTGATATTGGCTTTTTAAAACTCGAAATGGTAGATGGGTCAATTTCAAAAAAAACGCATTTTTTGTGTCCCCGCACTTTACACTACTATTTTAGGTAAAAAAAAAAAAAAAACAAAAAAACAAAAATGTGACAGTGATCAGCGAGGAATATGTAACAAAAAAACGTAATTCTCAAATTTGTATGTTTGTTTTTTTGTTTATTCAGAATGGTGTTTTGTTTCTCCCTCTGACTCCTTCCATACAAAAGCATGTGTCCCCCGTTAGAATTTTTAGTAAACAAAATAAAATAAAATCAAGAAAAAAGTAAATATGCAACATTTAATAACAGTTTTCGAATTATTGCGTTTCTTTCTTGTGTTTTGATTTGTTATAGTCGTCAAAACTTAATTAGTGCGAATTTGGCGTTGCAAAGAAAGGTTGTCCCCACAATTTGCATTGAGCGTCACTTTTTTATAATTCAAGAAATATTATTAGTTTTCAATTTGCATTTTGAAGTAAATAACCGTAAGGAAAGTACAAAGTTTAATTATTACAAAAGTGAAAAAGCGAAAAAAAAAATCTATTAAAAAAAGTGTGCATTTGCGTAGTTTTTGTGAACACCATGGTAAGGGCGCGATAAAATTTCATGAGCGTCACGCTAATTTTTTTAAAAGTGAATATATTATATGTAAAAAATTGAAGTTGACAAGCAATGTTTACATGGTTTTAACTCATTTTTTTTATAATTTGTGAATTTGAGAAATAAATTGCCTACGAAAAAAAACCAAAATAGGCAAATATTTCATGAGCATCACTTTTGATATATATTGCTTCATAGCTTAAAATGCTTAATTTTAATATTATTTTTTAATTTTCAAGAGTAAAACAACAAAATTAACGGCGGCTGAAAGAGCACGGAGATATCGAGAGAAAATAAAGGTCGATAAAGCGCGTTATGACGAATATAAAAGAAAGAAGAAAGATATGTATAATCGTGGTATATTTGAGTTTAATTTTTATTGTTACTGACTAATTGTGTTTATGAATAGCAACGAAAAACGGAACTGCCACAAACTTAATTCGAAAGTGGTAAAAATGAATGAGAATGAAAAAAAAACAAAGCCGCTTGTCATTTCATGAAGTTTATACAGATTCAGAATAAGAATTCGAATGAAAATTTATAAATTAAATTAAGTTAAGTTATTGTTTTGCGTCAAATATTTACATTTGTGTATAAGTTTCTTCAAGAATTACTTCCCTTTTTCCATTTTTGTTGAAGACATCAAATAATTTGTACATGTTTTGTTTTTTGAAGAATTTTTGTTTTTTTTATTTACTTTTTGTAAAAGAATAAACTTTTTTTAGTTAAACTTTAAATTTGGCATTATTTCTGGTTTACGTGCAACAAAATCTCTTGATCGTCACAAAATATCTTGAGCGTCACACTTAGTTTTTTTCCCTTAAAACGCTTATAATTGCAGTTTTTTAAATAAATTGTTACAAGCCTATTACTTTGCAAGGAACCTTTAAGTTTAAGTCTTTTTTTTAACAAAAATTTACATATTTTCATCTTAAAATTTTAAAGTAACTAGTAACTTTAAAAAAAAATGAAAAATCAAGGTGAAACGTGATTTTGTGTTTGTAATCGAAAAGGTGATTTTCGCAAAAGTCAATCTTGAGAAACAAAAGAACATCGTAGTAAGCTTGAATTTCAAATATTTTTGCATTTTTAGCGATTTTTTATACATATTTGGTGTGTGACGCTCAAGATAGAAATCATAGAAAACCTAAAAAAAAATCAAAAAATATTGATTTTTTTGAGAGCCTAAAAGTACCACCGGATTCTTCATCAATTTCTACATAAATTGGCAACTCTTACAGGCGAATTGAAAAAACTTTAAAAATAAACAAAAAAAAAAATGTTGTGTACGTTTTTTTTGAAATTGACCCAGATACAATGTGGTGGATGATTTTTTGAAAAGTGATCAATTTTGTTTTATATTATTAAAGAAAAAGTTTTGGCGATAGCTGAATACGAATGTGAGATTGGATTTGCAAAATACAAAATGGCGGATGATTTTTTCAAAAAGTCATCTAATTCCTATCAAATATTTTTCAGAATGTTTTGATGCTCACGGAATACGAACATGAAATCAGATATTAAAAATTCATAAATGGCGACATCCATTATGGCGGATAAATAATTTTTAAGTGTTCGGTTCCGTAGTTTGAAATGAGATATTAAAAATTCAAAATCGGAGTTGGTTTCATTGTAAATTATTTATTTAAATATTTTGAGGGCCACTAATTTAATTTAACATTGGATTTTTTTAAATGAAAATGGTGGATCTGATAAAAAGTTTAAAGAGAATTAGATTAGCTAAAATAAATCCGTTTTTAATTTCAAAAGCCGAATCTCCGATTCGTTTTAGCGACCCTCAAAACATTTTGCCATTTTGGATCCGCCATTAAAAAATTTTGAAATATTATTTCATATGCGGATTCACAGACCGCCAGAGCTTTCCTGAGAAAGTAATTAATAAGTATACGATCACTTTTCAAAAAAATTGAATACAAATCCGATAACTTTTTAAAAAAATCATCCGCCACGCCATTTTTAATTTTAAAAGTGACAATTAAGTGACACATTTAAAGCAAATTCTGAATCTTTTTTAAATCATATGACCTATTGGTTCCTCATTTTGAAATATAAAACTCTGATGCCAACTTAGAGTTCAGCGACCCCAAACACTTCCTTGTAGAAATTTTCATGTCAATTTCGCCACTCCTTAACATCTACGACAGTAGTATCAAAATATTCTGATAAATTATTTATAACGCAGCAGATCACTTTCTTAAAATATTATTCCCCATATTGGATCAGACACTTTTAATTGTTTAAAATTGATTTTAGATTTGTGTTAAGAGAAAGTATTTCATAAGTATCCGATTACTTTTCAAACATATTATTCGCCATACAGGCTATACTATTTAAAATTTTAAAATATAATTTTAGATTCGTTTTAAGCGACCAGAAACTTTGCGAAAAATCTTTGATATAAATCTGATAACATTACAAAAATTATCCGCCATTTTAAATTAAAAAAAATAACCAATACCAGAGTCGTATTCAGCTATACCTAAAACTTTTTGTTGAATAATATATTATAAAACCTATCACTTTTTAAAGAAATCATCCTCCTTATTCTATGCGTAGTTTGAACTTTAGAAATGTAATGGCAGATTCGTGTGCAGCGATTTCTAGAACTATAAAGTGACAATTTTTAAGCCAATTCCGATACTGTTTCAAATTTTCCGCCCTAATGGGTCTGTCATGTTGAATTTTAAAAACACTTCCGGGAATCATTGGCTTCATATTGCGCCACTCGACTTTTGAAAGTAGTAGCCTAAATATTAAGCCATGCTACAACTCTGTAAGTCGAGCACAATTTTATACAGCAGGGTGTCTCCTAACCATACATGAGACTAATTAATTGTATGGACTAATTAACTGATGATTTCATTACAATTTCATTGATATCAACTGTAATGATATTATTTTCATTAGCATTTGTTTAATTAATGATAATGAATTTCATTGATTTGATTCCATTAATTAATGGAAGAAATTTTAAATTTCATTACCATTAGTAATGCATCAATTAAGGAAACAAATTACAATTGACAGATAAGATTTTCGAAAACCTATTGGTGAATATCGATAAAATTTGGGCTTCTTAGGAGCTTTAAGTAACGCTCATAATACAAATAGGCTATGTCAGGGAAAGATCCCCAGAGATTAATTTTTTATGAAACACCCACAGGGTGTGCAAATAAATGGTTTACCCTAATACGTACGTGACAATACCAATATAATCACTCTGATAATAAAATGGAACATTGGTCTAAACTGGAACGATATAGAATTAACAGGGGAACTAGTAGAATCGGAACACTTAACACATTTGAATTATCAGAACGTGTTCCGTCGGTTAAGTTTTGCAAAAATTTGGTCCGTTTTGAGATGTTTCGCTTAGTTTTCGAGATACTAGCCATTTTATAAAATGACCAGTATCTCCGAAACTAAGCGAGATTGGGCAAAACGAACAAAAACTGTGTTCCGCAGGAGTATTAATACACCCTTATAATATAAATGGGCTAGGTCAGGGAGAGACCCTGATTGATCAATTTTTTATAAAACAGCCATAGGGGATTTATTTATTTATTTTTACTTATTTACAAATAAACATACACGTATTATCGATCTAAGTTCCATTCCTATGTAAAGCAAATTTACACTCCACTTTTTTTGTAAACAAATGCTGTTTTTGCTCAATTGTAATTAGTTTTTTAGGCATTAGTGTGATTTCATTAGCATTAGTATGACAAATTCTAAAGCCAAAAAAATTTTATTACAATTAAATGGTAATGAGATTTTTTTGGCATTAGCATTAGTGAACTAATACTAATGAAAATTCGATGGTAATGAAAAAAATCCCAAGTATGCTCCCGACCTATGTATTTCTTTTTAACAATAATAAAATGTTGTGAACTTACTCAGTTTAAGATAACACTGCATAAAAAATGCCTCGCCTAATATTGTATTCAGCAGACCCAAAATACCCTGCGGAAATTCGGTAATAAGAAACAACAATAAAACTGCCAACAACATTTGTGTTGTACGATCTGTTTGTTTCGCTTTATCGATTTTTTTGCGTATTAAAAATGATGTATTCATAGCAATTTGACTAGCTTCCGCTAATGGTGAAGGTCCACCAATAGCGATGGGTGTTGATTTCTCTTCGGACTTTAGCAATTGATTTCTTAACATGTGCCTACGACGTTTAACCTCCAAAAGAGCAGATATCAAACGTAACGATAGTACAGTCAAGGCTATGCATGGTATCAATTTGATAAGTACAGAATAGATAAGCAAAGTACCCAAACGTAATGTATTGTTTTGTAATGCCATATCACTATGAAATAGACGATAAACTGTTATGTTACGTTGTAACGTTATTGTTTCTTCCATACTATTATTCGCACTGTTGTTGTTGTTGTTGCTGCTGCTGAAACTGCTGAGCTTAGAGAAATTTGCATAATCATGCTTTGCTTGATAATTTACAATATATTCACTTAATGGCCTAGACTCGAGTACTTTACCCTCGGCATTTACCACTTCTTCAAATTGTGCTATTGAACTGACTAGATATAACCAGGGTGTTACCACCACACCACACACTATATAGGCCAATATTATTGTCAATACCGTGTTACGCATGCAACACCATTCTCGTGACACTTGAGGATATGTTACAGCTAAATAACGCCACACGGCCAAAGTAACCGTCAGCCATATAGAGATGGTATGCAAGAGTTGGGCATAAATTGCATGAAATTTAATATAGCAAGCCCACGTATAACTGAGCTGCTGTTCACGTGGCCATCGTTCCATAAGGATGTAGTCATGTATAGCATACGGTATGTATTCCAACATAACTGCCAAATCAGCTATAGCTAAACCGGTCAGGATAGCATTTGTGGGTGTACGCATTTCACGTCGTGTTAGTACAATAATATTTAGAGTATTCGCTAATGTACCCAATAGACAGACTGATAGGGAGAGGTAGCCATGTATAAATTTATAGCTGAAAAGAAAAGAAAATATATTTCATAAAATAGAATATAAATGGCAACATTAAATATAATATGAGTTCAAAATGTAATGTAAATTCATTAAAATTGTAAATTTATTTGAAATATGTTGCTTTCCAAGCCAATTGCCCAGCAAAACAAAAAGTACACAGCAACAATGCCAAACTAACAATATTTGTTCTCCTGTAAGAGGCAACAAAACATAAATTTTTAAATATTCCCAAGAAATGACCGAAGTAAGAGTAGTTAAATACCCAGTTTAAAAACGGAAATGACATATCATTATTTCTGGGCCTAACAGTAATCACAACAGCCTACTCTCTGAGTTACTTTAATACAAATAATAATGACTTACTAATAATAATTTCATTTCCCCATTATTTCAATGCAGTAAATAATGCGTTACCCGTAATTACATATTATTATCATTATTTCAATTGTAAAGCAATGATCTAA
This sequence comes from Delia radicum, assembly GCA_021234595.1. Lineage (NCBI taxonomy): Eukaryota > Metazoa > Arthropoda > Insecta > Diptera > Anthomyiidae > Delia > Delia radicum. The sequence continues at coordinate 118,958,520 of CM037853.1, forward strand.
AAAAAATTTGAAAAATGTATAGACTTATTAATTTTTCGTGGACACACATAACGACATATTTTTGTCAACTTGAAGGTAATGAGATTTCGTATAAGCAATTAATTAATGGTTTTATCTATCAAGTATCAACCAATTTGGTAGAGCGGTTGTTTGAAAAGCAGAAGTATTAGGTTCGAATCCCAAGTGGTCATATTTTATTAAACAAAACTTGTCAATAAAAAATATGATAACACTGTTCAACAAAATCAAATTTTTTCCAAAATTACAAGGTCCGACCTATAAATTTTGATTGAAGAGACAAAAAAAAAAAAGACACGTGTATCGGCGTTTTGAAAATTTACATCTGGGTTTCATTTTAGGGGGAGGTAAAGTTTCCTTAAAGTACTTAAAGTAAAATTTTATACTTTTAACCCCTTAAATCTGTTTTAATTTTGGTTTTTGCTGTTTTTTAAAAGAAAGGCAAAAAGACCCTTACCTTAAGGAGTTAGAGGGTTAATATATTGGATATTTTCCGTAACATTTTACATAAATTTGCTGAACACACCATATACTTTAAACGTAAGCTTTACTCGATTTTCTATGCCGATTGACAATACAAAAATTGCATTTGGGGGAAACTTTACCTCCCCCTATGAAATGAAACCCAGATATAAACTTTCAAAACGCTGATACACGTGCCTTTTTTGTTTGTCTCTTTTATCTAAATTTATAGGTCACACCTTGTAATTTTTTTTGTGTTGTACAGTGTAATTAGAAAATAAACAAAAAATCTAAAAACAGAATATTTGTGTTTGTTAGTGTTAGTGTTAGTGTTAGTGTTGTCACTTCAGAGTATAATATACAATAACAGAAAAAGATAATAGGAAAGAAAACTGCAAATTAGCTGGTATTGTTACGTTTGAAATGTAAGAAGAGCGAAGGTTTGATTCTGACAGCCGCAGGTTGTTACAATTTTCATCATATAGAGGCAATTTGACAATTATAAGACACAAATAATAATATTGTTTATTGAGATCTTAGGTAAATTTTTGTAGTTGATTGTTTCCTTGAATTTTGAACGGTTTGCTACCTATGGACCTGAACACGGGAAAAAAGGTAAAAAAAATCGAATTTTTTTAAGTTTTTTGCGATTTTGATCTGGAAGGTGAAGTTTTTTTGATTTTATATGTTCGCAATTTTTGTTCTTTATGACAAGAGCTACAGAGCCGAAATTCTGAACGGTTTGCAAGATATGAGCCTGAGAAAATGATCACTTTTTTGCGAAAATGATACCGAGGACCCAAATCTTTGGCGGCCCATAAACAAAAGAGGATATGACTTTGGGAAAAATTGGGAGACACGGGTCTTTTTTTTTAGTCTTTTATCACGTAGTGGTGTCCGTATATGGTTATTTTTTTTCGTGTTGCACTGTGTAATATTAAACAAAAATACATTAAAAATGGACAAACAACGTAGTGGTGGTAATTGTAATGGTGATTTGTTTTGTGGAAGAAGGAATAAATTGTAGTCTCAACTCGGTCTGCCCGGGAAGTCTACGCAAAAGTTTAATTGTCGCGCACCCGTTAAATAAAATTATATTTTATTATAAAAAAGTGATTTAATTTTTAATTGTTTGTAATTACGCAAAAAATATTGTTAATGGAAAAAAATATCAAAGAAAAATGTAAACAAAATGCACGTGCTTTTAAGTATGTACGAAATAATCATAATATGATTGCAATAATCATAACATGGTAATATATGATGACGAAATTCGTGTACATGATCATAATATGATAACTAGGACTATATTATAACTATAATACAATTATTATGATTGCTGCAAACATGGTTTGATCATTATAAATGTATTGTATAATTGTATTCTTAGCAATATGTTTATGCGTGCTTTATTTTGTAATCATATGTATAGCTGACACAATATTTCACAAAACATATTCTTCAGTGCAAAGACAATTTGATTAATTAAATTATTTTAAACCTAAGCTTATTTAAATCTGTTAATTATTAAATAAATATACTACTAAAAAACACGCATAGGGCTCATATCATGACAATTCATAAAAACTTTTAGAACCATAATATGGTTATATTGGGAAAATTTGGAACCATAATATGGCAATCTAATTATCATATTGTGATACAGTAGATAAGATTATGGTTGCCACAACCACAGTAACATGGTTGTCGCAATCATAAGTCCAAAAATGTATGATGCACTTCGAATATGGTTCCCTTAACCATGTTTTTTCTTTGCGTGATCATTTAAATATTCAATAACACAGATAGTTTTATCGGTCCAAAAACAAATAAAGTTTTTATTAAATTTATGAAGTTTTTCCACCGAATATTAAAAAAAATTCTTAATATTAATAAAAGTTTCCTAAATTATACGAAACATGATTTTAAATCAAATTTTTTTATTCAGTGTATCAAAATGTTCATACATAAAAAAGAAATTATTTTGACTATTATATGTGATTTTAAAAATGTTATAAAATTATTTACGAAATAAATGAAATACTGTTTCTAATACATTTTTGTTTTATTAAATTTTTATACATATAACAAAATTATTAATGTTAAAAAATATATCGCCTTCAAATTTTCAGCTGCAAGTTCTCTTATTTTTTTTTTTCTTATCTTCCTACTGTGATTCTAGGATCAATTCTTCATTGATTCCTTCAAATATCTTTTAGCATTGATTTTTTTCTAGTTGTAGACGATATTATGCTCAAGCGGGTTTTCTGCACAGATTTTGGCAACAATGAAGACCAACATTTTTGTTACTATAATTGTATTTATAAGTTATAATTTACCTGAACAATATTTTCTTTAAATTTTTTGATTTTTTCAGCTTTTTTCCCGCTTTTGATTTACCAATTATTAAAATGTTGCAGACAGTGGCAGATCCCGATCCAGAGTTCAGGAATTTTTCTCATTTTTTAAGGGTATGGGAACTCTGAAGATGATTTTTATATGAAAAACTAGGATATCATATTTCGTATTTTCACATTTTCGCAAAACCGAATAATTCACTACTTCAGAGTTCCAGACAACTAAAAAAATATTATTAGTGGATCAAATTATTATAATTTATTTACTTTTGATTTCCATAAGTGTAAAAATGCAGAATTTTCCAAATTAAAACTTGCCCAGCAAAAAATAGTGCTTACCCAGAAGCGCTTCCGGAATGCATTATTTAATTACGAAGCGCTTCCAAAGCAAATCAAGAAAGCATGATATTTGTTCGCGATGTTCCCCTTGGTATGTCTCTTTTAAGCAGGTGGAAAGCGCTTCTTTCATATGCTTTTAGAAGCAATAAATTCATGCCTTCTTAGACAATAGGAAGCGCTGTTTCTGTATGTTGACAATATTAATTATTCGTGGTATTCATTCTTTATTGCTTCATTGTAAGCATTATTCACTGCTTCAAAGAAGGCATTTTGGGAAGCGCTACAGAATTCCTTCCGTAATTGCTTTATAGTATGCAAGGCGGCGAAGCGCTAATTTGGAAGCATACAAATGTAGTTACTGCTTACCAAATCCAGGTTATTTTTTGCAGGGTCCTTAACTTCAGTAACTGTATGGGAGTGAAATTAGGAATTCTTCAGTTTTAGTGTCATCAAAGTAACTCTAAAACAAACAATTTTTAAATCGAATAAAATCTTACGAAAAAAAAAATTTTAAATAAATAAAATTCGGATATTTTGTTCTTTTAATTTGTCATTTGTGGCTATTTGATAATTTTTCGTGTAAATTTTCTTAAGATTTTCTGGCTTTAAAATATATTGACAGTGTTATTTTTTAAGTGTTTTTCCAAACTTTTACACATTTGGTTTCCTCTTGTATTTTTAATTATAATTTTATTGCAGAATTTAAAATTTTGTTTTGTTAAACTTTCTGGCGTTAATTTTTTCTTTTCACCGAAATATTTAAGCTTCTATAAATCTAATATTCCTATGAGTTTTTACGAATTTCTGTTACACAAAATATCCTTTGTTATAGCGGAAGCGGAAATATGTTATTCCATGTTTTTCCTGTGTGTCGTATTGAAAAACTAATGAGGCATATTTTGCTCTTAATAGAATATTTTAGCAAATTTCGATAGTAAGGGCATATTTTTAATAAAAAGTATTATAAAATTCCGAAAATTTGTTCTTTTAAAACCAGAGAAAAGTAATTTGTCGTTTTTGGCTATTTGACAATTTTTTTGGAATTTTAATTTTCGAGCTCTCGTGTAATTTTCGATCACTCGTGGCTTTAAAATATATTGACTGTGTTAGTTTTTAAGTGTTTTTCCAAACTTTTACACTTTTGTTTTTCTCCTGTATTTTTAATTACAATTTTATTGCAGAATTTAAAATTTTATTTTCTTACATTTTCTGGCGTTAGTTTTTTCCAACCGAAATATTTAAACTTCTATAAATCAAAAATTCCTAGCTTTTTTTATAGAGGTTTGTTACACAAAATATCCTTTGTTTCAGCGCAACCAGAAATATGTTGTTTCATGTGTTTTTCCTGTGCGTCGCATTGAAAAGTTAATGAGATTTATCTTATTTAGAACAATTGACGAATTCAGGCATCAATTTGTTATAGCATATTTTTGCATATTTTGCTCTTGTCTTAGCATATTTCGATAAAAAATATTATTTTCTATATAAAAAAATCTTATTTTTGATTAAAAAAATCTTATTTTTGATTAAAAAAATCTTATTTTTGAGCATATTTTAGTACTTTTTAGAGAAAAGGCTTATTTTTACAGCATATTTAAGCGATTTCTTTTTTATTTAGTTTTAAGTTATTGAACAATTTGGTATATTAATAAAAAATATTTTTTTTTTTGGGTTTTCAATACTGAAATTTTTGCAAATTTAAATTTCTTGTTTTAGGAGTGTACAGATTTAGCTATATTTAATCTTTTATAACCTTTTTGTTGGCAATTAAAATAAATTTCTCACAGTTATTACAACTATACTAAAAAATAAGTTTTCAAATACGAATTCTTAAAGAAAAAATGTGTTTTAAGAAAAATTTTACGTTTTTAGTGCATTTTTTATGAGCTAAAAATTCATTTTGTAAAGCATATTGGTGGTTGCTTTGGTTATTATACATTTTGATAGGGAATTTCGACATTTTTGATGATACATATTTTGAAAAAAAAAATAAAAAATAAGTATACTTTTTATGGACCGAAAATCTTGTGGTCTACTAAACCGAATTTTCAAATTTTTCTACCAAAATTATTAAAAAAGAAATATTTAGGAATTTTTAACTTTATTTATGTAAAGTTTTACCATTTAAAACACATTTTTAAAAGCGCTCATAAATATTTAAACATCTGATAACTAGTTTAACAGAATATGGGGGAATATGTTGCCCTCATCCCTCTCCCCCATGAATCCGCGGCTGATTGTAGAATAAATTTGGTAGTAAAGGGTCCGCCATCTAACTTTTTTTTCAACTAGTGCTTATTTCGTGAATGGTAACACTTAGCTCATGTCTGATTTGATATATAATTAGTTTTATCCTCCCGCTGAATGAATATGGTTGTGTATACGCCTGAACAACGCTGGGAAATATTGCGACATTACTTTGAAAATCATGGTAATGTTGCAGAATGTCAATGGTCAGTCAATGGCGATCGTTATCGGGTCATGTTAAACGAATTTTTGTTCACAAAAATTGAAGAGGAGGATATTGGCAACATTTGGTTTCAACAGGACGGCGCTACGTACCACACAGCCGAAGCTGCATTCGATGTTTTGCGCTTTGTTTTTGAAGATCGCATTATCAGCCGCAGAGCTGATGTCGTTTGGCCACCTCGGAGCTGCGATTTGACACCGTTGGACTATTATTTGTGTTATGCCGTCAAAGATAAGTGTTACGCCAACGAGCCAGAGACAATTGACGCTTTAAAGGACAATATTCGTGAAGCCATTGGTGAAATACAGCTGCACACAATCGATAATGTGCTTAAAAATTGGACCGACCGTGTAGGCTACTGCATGGCCAGCCGAGGCAGCCATTTGAATGAAATAAAGAGACTAACTAAAGTAATATTCTACAGTAATTAATATAAAAATTAATTACGATTGTCATTATCTGACGGTTGCAAAACACTTTCTAACATGAAATTTGAAGAAACTGGCTTAACGGCGACTCAATCTCTAACCTACACTTGGTATCCAACTATTGTATGTGAATAAAGCGCATCATAAAACGTGATAATTACTTGTGAAAAAGAGATAGGATAAAGAAGAAAAAGCATTCTAGTTGAGAAATGAATTGTGCATTGGTATTAGTTAATTCTGTCTCTTCTGATCGAAACAATACTTGTGTGTACGTAGTGTGACCAAACTCCACTTTAGCTACAATCATCGCTGTGTCGACCGTGGCTCAACTGGTTAAGAGGTGAGATTACGATGCATAGCTTGATGCTAAGGTAGTGAGTTCAAATCACAGTACGACACCAAAAAAAAAAAAGTTTTTCATATAGAGCAAATTAACAATATAAAATACTTTGTTCAATTGACACATAAATTAACCACTGACGAGTCCCAGGAGGGGGACGAAACTGCGGCAGTCTGGTGTATCCCTTGTGTCCGTAAAATTTTTCAATAAAAATGTTTTCTTCTTCTTCTTCCTGTAAAGAGACTAACTAAAGTAATATTCTACAGTAATTAATATAAAAATTAATTACGATTGTCATTATCTGACGGTTGCAAAACACTTTCTAACATGAAATTATTTTCCATTATTTACCGGAAGGATTGTACTTTCAAATAAAAAAAGAAATTTGAGAAAATATTCAGTAGTTTTTTTATAGCATTTTCAAAAAAAAATTTATTTGGCGAACCCTTTATTTAAAATTTATTGAATGGAAGAATATTTTTACTATTCTAATTAAGAAACCTCTATAATCCGTGTAAAATTTTTTATTGAGCATATGATTTTTTACATTTTCAACCGATTTCCAACTAACTTATTTTCTGGGTGTGCGTATTTAAAGCGCCTATTTTCCTGTTTTAGTTACATGAAATTCCTTGGCCTAACCATAATACATAAATACATATGTACATTAGGGTGATAACTTTTTTTGGACAACATTCTCCCCAGGGGTTTTCTAATGGCAAATATTGTATTTATGATAAAAAAATCTATTTCAGTTCAATTTGGTAAAAAAACCTTCCGCACCGACAGCGATTTCTAAAATGCCTTTAATATATATTTTTTTTTAATTTTTTTAATAACAATTTTTTTAAAATATGGTTTATACATATGTAAGTAGGCAAATTTGGAAGAAAACTATTCCATTGACTCGAAAACGGACTTTACTATTGAAATCAGCATGCCTTAATTATATAGATGTGATGGTCAGACGTTGAGGCATCAAAAAAAGTTTTTTTTTTAACTTTGTTTGATTCAAAACTTTAACGCGTTTGGGGCGGAACCTTTTTTAACGATAGCGAAAAACTAAAAACGCAGTTCTTAATATTTGTCCATGCCCTACACAATTATGTCTGGGGAGATTTGATATTTGCAAAAAATGCAAAAAGTTATCACCCTAATGTACATATAGTAAAATTTAATGAAAACAATTCTATCACTTTTATATATTTTTTTTAGCACCGTTTATAATTGGAATATAAATTACACAGCAAAAATTTTTGCAACAGATTACCTCTGAACCTGCTCTAGAACAGCTCCTTTTATCACCGGTTACATGGAACCGGTTCTAGAACTGGTTCCTGGGAGCCAATAAGTAAGGTTTGACGGTCCCAGAAATAGTTCCATAACTGGTTCTAGAACCGGTTCTAAGACAACCTGTTCTTGTTTGGAGGTAAAGAACCTATTGCAAATAGGACAAACTCCATATAAAAAGAATCGGTTGTAGAACAGAAATTTGAATTACAGTAGAATCTCAGAAATTAGAACCACTTTGTACATCGGGCAGTTCTAATTTCTGAAAAGTTCTAATTTCTGGACATTTTTTTTACAGAAAATTATAATAAAACTAGTTATGTAAGCTTTATTTTAACACAAAACAATTTTTATTTAATAATATTTAATTAATTGAAAATATTAAATTCATAGAAAAACTTTAGGTATTTAATTTTGCACAACCATATCAAATTTCACATGCATATGACCGAATTATACTCACCACGAATAACTTGGGGATTCGCCGTTTTATTTTTACTTCAATGAGCAAAAAAATAATTTGTAGAACTATGAAATTAGAACCACAGTTTCTAATTTCATAGCGTACAATACATTGGAATGGCCGGTTCTAATTTCTGGACGGTTCTAATTTGTGAGAGTTCTAATTTGTGAGATTCTACTGTATTATGATACAGTATAAGTTGTTCTGCAACCAGTTCTTTGGATTTTATTATTTTATTGCGTAGTTTCAAAATTTACTGCAAAAAAACATGAAAAACTACGGGGTTTTGTTTTGTAATGATTTTTAATAATTTCTTATTAAAGTATTTACTAAAATACAATTTAGGTTTTAAGCCAACGAACATATAGACTTTAGAAATTTTAACAGAAACAGTTCTTAGAAGTTTTTCTATGCATATTTTTTAATATATGTAAACAAAATGTTGTGTTAATTTTACAAAACTTATTCATAGAATACATTACACAACAGAAATTTACTTTACAATTTAATTAAAATTGCTTAAATACATGCAAATTAATCAAATAAAAGTACCCCTGTTAACACAAATATTTTTCGAAACTGCCTTAAGCTTTGGACAAGACCATATAGTTCTTATTTTTTTATTTATTTTTTATAACAGGTACGCGTAATGTTTCCTATTTATTTCTGCTCTTGAAAAAATGTGTAAGTCTTCTAACTGAAAATTTTGCAAACAAAAAACTGTATAAATCGTAAGTTAAATTACACCACAAAATCATAGATGCTATTGTAATTCATATATTTTATAATTTTGTCGTCAAAAATAATAAAGTTCACCACTGCTGAAGAAGGTGAAAATAATTCAACGAAATGTCCAGCGAAAGGATGAAATAATTTGTTTTATTTACATTTAAACAATTAATTGTGACCATCATTAGCCCGTTATATAACACAAAATTTAAAATTAAAATTGGTCAAAAACAAAAACGGGAAAAAAATTATTTTCTTCATCGGTAAATGTTGTTTTTTTTTACTATCGTTTTAAATTTATTATATGTTCCAACTTTGGGTTCATTAAAAGGTGCATAAATTAAAAGATATAACATTATTTTTTTAAATTAATATTTAAATGTTTTTATAAATGAAATGAAAGTAATGTTTTCTGGGCAGAAAGCCTAAATAACCTAGGAACAAACTATGGTTTGGAATGGAATATTTCAAACTTAAACGCAGTAAATTGGTCAAACAATTTTGCAAACCTTTTGATTCAAATAACAGACGGAAACCGTCAGAAAATGTGGATGAGGTGCTTGCAAAGCGATGCCAGATTGTACAAATATTTAGATCATAATATGGGACATTCTTACTTTAATAACACATACGATCGTAGTAAAATAATGTGGATTTTCAAGGCAAGATGTGGTCTTATA